>JAWNPR010000041.1:18272500-19567500 GCA_035047405.1 Drosophila stalkeri | reverse complement strand
AATATTTAAGCAGCAAATTCTACTCCAGCAACAGAATATTTGTGATTAACTATGAAAAACTATTCACTTAGATATTAAAATTGTTAAAACTCAAATTCTTCAAGATTGTATAGTGGAACCCACGCTTTACACAGATCACCCCATCAATCAATATAGAAATATAAATTATTATATAAAATAAATATCAAATTTAATTTAGTAATCGCAGTACTTAGATCCACTGTGCAATGCTCAGAACAATTTTAAACGTTGCTCATTTTTCAAAGTTGTGGCCGCTTTTGCTCCAATATGAATGTTGTGCGTGTGTTTGTGTGTGTGTGTGTGTGTGTTTGTTGGGCTATGAGAGTGTTTTTAATAGCTGGCAGGGTTAAAAATTTAATGGAAAAACGTTTTAATAAATCAGTTAAGTGGTCTTGCCGCTTTTTTGCGGCTAATTACACGCATTAGTGTTGGCCAAGCCAATCCAGACTCGCCTCGCCTCGCCTCAACTCGCCTTGCCTCAACTCGTCACGACTCCCCCTAGACACTGACTGCTCTTCTTCTGCCATCCACTTCCATGTTCCATATACAACAAGCTGCGTGTTAAGCGTCGCCAAACAAAATGTACTTGGGCTGAGCCCAGACTTGGCAGTTAGTAGTTGGCAGTTGGCAGCTGGAAGCTGAATCTATCTGGAACTGGGCCTGGAGCTCGATAGGCAGCGCGTAATTTAGCAATTAAAAGCGATTAACGCGCTACTTAAGCGACGTTTTAATACTTTCAGTTTGTTGTCGTCTTAATGGGCCACAAGTTGAAACAGCCAGATCAAGTCAAAGATTAGGCCTAGGCTGATTTTACTCTTTGAGCTGCATCAGGTCTAAGCAGGTTCAATTGCAACTTGATTTGTTTCAATGTAAATAGAAATATTCATAAAATTAAATTTAAAAAAAAAATTTTTACTCATAGCACTACAAAAAAAAAATAATAATAAATAAAAAATTTTGCTTAAGCCAGAAAATTTCAATTAATTTTGGCCATAAGAATTGCTATATAAACTGGGCTCAGAAGAATTTCAAGCTGCAACCAGATCAAGATTAATTGAGTTATTATGAAAGTCATTCATAATTATTGAGTGCAATTTTTTATTGTTTTTTTTTTTAATGCATTTTTCTTTTAGCTCCTTTTTTTTTGGGTCAACTGCAGTGTTGGGCCTTTTGCATTTTGGCCAAGTTTCGTGTTGGCATGTGAAAGGCGATTGTCGATCGTTGTTGGCTTCAGTTCTGGCTGTAGTGAATGCCTTGCACCAGTTTATGTCTGTTAACTGGGCTGCCCCATAAATTGCGCCAAATGGGGCGTGGAGCTGGGCGAGGGGCGTGCAACTTTCTAAAGTGTGGCCAGTTCGGTCAACCTTTTATGACACTTGACCATAAAACTGGACGCGATTCGCTGTGCTGCATTGCATTCTTTTGGCCATTCCGCAAGCAACATTTTCTCACCTGCCATAGAGAGAGAGAGAGAGTGAGAAAGAGAGAGAGAGAGAGTGAGACAGTTTAGATACAGAATGCAAATGGCAAACAAATTAACAATCCGTGTTTCAACTAGATTTCGTTTCGTTTCGTTTGTCTTTTCGTAACGACTTCCGCCGTTTCTTTTGGCTTTAACCCATTGTTGGCCAGCACTGCGGCTGTGGCCGGAAGCGCCAGTGCCGTTTCGAGAGCGAAAGTTGTGAAATCCATCAAAGCAGGCGGCAAATGTGTAAATCATGTAGTAACTGGTCGAATGCCGATGCCGATGCCAATGCCGATGCTGTTTTTTTTTTTTTCTGAATATTATTTTTACGAGCCATAAGCCGAAGAGAATTATGTAGCTGGGACAGGTGCAAATGCACATATATCTATATAGCTGTATGTGTATGAATTCCTTCGGCACTCGCATTCGCATGGTTTACGGCTTATTTATGCTGTTTATGCAGCGTTAAAGGTTATAACACATGCCAGGGGTTTATGCGGCGGCGCCAAGGTAAATATGAAAGCAAACACATTTTAATGGCATTCCATTTATATTTACATTGGAGGAACAGCGCTCCAAGGCTAACCTAACAAAACACCAAACGTAAAATAAGAAAAATATACCCAGATATATACACACACACACACACAGAGTGAGAGAGTGAGAGAGGGAGAGGGAGAGGGAGAGGGCGAACCGCATAAACAAATCAAGAAATGCTCAAATGCCACGCATGGGAGTTGCAAAAAGGCTTTTGATGCCCGACAAGTGATAGAAATGGACACAACTGAAGCTAGTTTCAAGTTCCCCAATATGATGATGATGTGCCAGATGTTCATCATGATGTTGTTGTTGTTGTTGTTGTTGTTGTTGCCAATGGACCACACACTCAACACACGCCTGCCAAGGGCGCAATTCGATTTTTCATTTGACAGTGAAGACGACGCCCACACCATAAATGTCCCAACCAGCTGTCTCTACTACACGTGTGTGTGTGTGTGTGTGTGTGTGTGTATGCACTCCCTAGACATTAAAAATCTCAGCAACGAACTTGAAACTTTTGCTTGGCCTAGAGCCTAGACCAAACCCCCAACTGACAATTGTATCGCGATTCACCGCCAGGCAAACAGCAAAATACACTGCAACAAAAGTGTAAGACTCGCAATTTCAGTTAATATAATAAGTGGGCTGGGCAACCACAGCCAGAGCCCCTGCCTCTCTCGCCAAGCAGAGCTCAGCAGCAGCTGCAACTGCAACTTAGAGTCCAATTCGAAGACCTAACCAAAGCCAGAGCCAAAGCCTATCAACTGCAACAACGACAACCTTTAATTGGCCTAATCGCCACAATAACTCAATTTCTTATCAGCAACAACAGCAGCCAAGGCGATAATTATATTCATTTGAGGAACTAGCCATACTCGATATTTATCTCAGCTGGCAAGTCGACTTCTCAATGCACTCACTCTAAAGTGTTTTGAATGTGAACTGAATGCAGTTGTATTCACAGTTTAGATTACGGTAGAGTGAATGCAGCTAGAGAATTGAATAAATGAATGTATCTTTGAATGAATGTGTGAATGTTTGAATGAATGAATGAATAAATGAATGTATGTTTGAATGGGTAAATAAATGAATGTGTAAATGTTTGAATGAATCAACTTATGAATGAATAAATGAAAAACTTTGTAAATGTTTGAATAAATATATGAATGTATGAATAGGTAAATGAATAATTGAATGTGTGAATGAATGAATGAACAAATGTTTGTATGAATGCATGAATGTATGAATGTATGAATGTATGAATATATGAATATATGAATATATGAATGTATGAATGTATGAACGTATGAATGTATGAATGTATGAAAGTATGAATATATGAATGTATGAATGTATGAATGTATGAATGTATGAATGTATGAATGTATGAATGTATGAATGTATGAATGTATGAATATATGAATGTATGAATGTATGAATGTATGAATGTATGAATGTATGAATGTATGAATGTATGAATGTATGAATGTATGAATGTATGCATGTATGAATATATGAATATATGAATGTATGAATGTATGAATACGTAAATGCATGAATGTATGAATGTATGAATATATGAATATATGAATGTATGAATGTATGAATGTATGAATGTATGAATGTATGAATGTATGAATGTATGAATATATGAATGTATAAATGTATGTATGTATGAATGTATGAATATATGAATGTATAAATGTATGTATGTATGAATGTATGAATATATGAATATATGAATGTATGAGTATATAAATGTATGAATGTATGAATATAAGAAGTTCAGACTCAGAATATCCAAATATATGAAATTTACTTGAAAACATTTTAGCGCATTCAAGGATGAACATTTCCCAATATCACTTTTTTATACCTCTCTCTGCTGCCCTACCATTCGATTCCCATGCACTCATGTATGACCGACACACTCAAAGCATTTCATAAAGCCCTTAAAACCCTTCAGCACATCAGGCAGCTCAGCTTTCAAAGTTAGGGTATTAACATGTAATAAAGTTTAAGTTGCAGCTTATCTCAGTGCAGCTGCAGCAGAGAGCGAAGTGAGGAGTGAGAGGTGTGGAAAGCGGGGTGATTGGGTTATGGGACGAATCGTGGCACGTGAAGTGTCTCGCTGCCATCTTGGCTCGAGTGCCGTCCAGGTCCAGGGGCAAAGGCAAATGCTAAGCCAGAGCTACGTGACCAAGTGACAAATTGCTGGCAACTGTAACGACATCGACTTCAAAATTCGTGTTGCCCTGAACTTGAATGATATTCGAGTGAGGTGCGGCATGCGTGCATGCCACTGCTCGAACGTCAGGATGTGCCCGACACACACACACACACACACACACAAACACACACATTCATACGCAGTGCAACGAACTGCATATCGAATGGGATTGTCCACTGGGTGCAGCCAAACGTCTCCAGTCGAGCAATCCCAACTGAAATATAGTATAAAGCGCTCCTAAAAACGCATTTTACAGGCAAGCCAAAAACAAAAACAAAAAACATGTGAGCTATAATTTGCAGTGATTGACCAGTAGATACCCTGTAAGTAGCTGTGCGTTGTCTTGACTTATGTCTGTACTTGTGTTGTGAAAATTTACAGATATTTTCAATGGAATTTCTAGTCATATAAGAAAGTTTTTCTAAGCACTGTGTTCTCCAATGAATATGATAATTAGGAACTAATATATAATAAATATAATAAATAAATATAACAATAATAATAATCAATATGCTAAATTTAAGATATTTCACTTGTGTAATACTATAATCTGAAGTCTAGCATTTTCGATATCTGGAGAAGTATTCAGATATATAAGATATATGATTCGTGTTCAGCTCTTCTAAGCTCTTGCAATCGTGTATGCTTCAATTGGCTAAGAGGTAGTAAGCCGAGCTATCACATTTTGCTTGCACTTGCAATCCCTATAGGGTATATAAAAAGTAATCAGAATAATAATAAAAAATACATATATATATATATATATAAAGCTGACATTTAAATCGGGGCGTGTTTTGCTTTATCAAGTAGCAAACTTATTGGCTGACCGATGCGGCTGAGCAATTTGATCGCTTATCAGGCGCATACTTATATAGACGATTTACTTGCCGTCTCTCTCTCTCTCTCTCTCGTGGTCTTGCTCTCGCTCTTTACTGTTAAGCAATCTTTGAGTAGAGTTTTACTCAAAGGGAATCTGTGAAAATATTTGAGTTAATTATTTAAAGGCATGATAGTGAGGGAGGGAGAGAGAGAGAGGGAGAGAGATAGCGAGCGCGTGCTTAAACAAAACTCTGCAACATAACCTCAAATTTGATCAACTTTTTGCTAATTTGCTGTGCATCAACTCAAAGTTGACTATCTTCGGTTGCCACAGCTGCTCAAATTGAATACGAATTCTACACCTAACGCTTGTTAAATATAGTTGAGCACATTCGCACACACACGCACACACACACACTCGCACACACGCACATGCACGTTGTCATAAAACGCAGTCATAACTTTTTGCACACTAATTAAAAGTTAAAAACTGGCGACTAATTTGCAAGCAGCCAAACGCCAGTTAATTGCAACGAATCTCAACGTCTCAGTTTTATTTTTGTTGTTGTTATTTTTGATTGTTTTGCAGGCAGCCGCAGCTATCGTGGGACTTTCTAGAGACAACAAAGGCGTCCGCAGCATAGTAGACCCACAGACCCACAGACGAGACCAGCGGCCAGAGCAAGAGCAAGAGCAAGAGCCAGGGACAGAGCCAACGCCGAAGTCGAAGTCGAAGTCAAAGTCGAAGCCAAAGTAGAAGCTAAGCAGCAGACAAAGCGAAGCAGCACACAGATCAAGCGAAATGCATGAGAGACGCGTCAAGAAGTGAGTATATTCAGAAATTTATATGTGTCAATGTTTAAATGATCAACAATGGAAGAAAACGATAAGTGAGAGAGAGAGAGAGAGAGAGAGAGAGAGAGAGAAGTAGGAAATTAATATAAAAAGTATATATCTTATATAAACAGTTACTGAGTATAGACAGCAGAGAAAAAGGATCAAAGGGAAGATAGATAGAGAGAAATACTGTTAGAAACAAATTAGAGAGAGATAGAGTGAGAGAGAGAGAGAGAGAGAGAGAGAGAGAGAGAGAGAGAGAGAGAAAGAGAGATAGAGAGATATATATAGAAAGACAGATAGAGAAGCAGAAGGAGAGCGAAGAGCAGACATATCAGAAAAGTAGCGAGAGAGGTACAAATAGAGAAGCAGAGGGAGAGCGATGAGCAGGCATATCAGAAAAATTATATATAGACCAAAGCGGAGATGATCCCTCCGCATTATGGGGGGAGAGAGGTAAGATACATGTAGGTGAGTTAGAGAGGCCGACTGAAGGAGGACGAGTGAGAGATGTAATGAGATAATTAGAAGTATGTGCTCTCTCATGATATATGCAGAGAAGAATGGGAGGTCAGAGAGAGACAGAGAGAGAGAGAGAGAGAGAGAGAGAGAGAGAGAGAGAGAGAGAGAGAGAGAGAGAAAAAAAGAGAGAGTGAGAGAGAAAGAAATTCGAGTAGGAGAGAGCGGGAAAAAGAGATCATATATGAGGAGAAGCAGAGATAATTATTACTGTAAATAACAAGAGAGAGAGAGAGAGGGAGAGAGAGAGAGAGTGTCAATTTCTGTCTCTATAAAGCAAAAATGAGAAAGCCAGAGAGATGGAAATGTCGAGGGATGGACGAGAGTGGAAAGAGAGCGGAAGAAGAGGGGTAGAGAGAAGAGAGAAGCGATTCTATGAAAAGGGGAGGCAGAGAAAAAGAGAGATATAGAGTGAGAAGAAGCAGATTTGGAAAGCTAGAAAGAAAGTCATAGAAACAGATTTAGTTCGATTGAAAGGAGAATATAAAGAGAGAGAGAGAGAGAGAGAGAGACAAGTAGAATATAAATAGAATGCACTTAAACCAATTACATAGCATGGATGTAAAATTGACATTGCCTCGAGTAAATCCGATACCCGCCTCCATCTCTGAAGTCACATAATTATATGCACTAATAATCAAACAACTTGACAGACTTAAGGGCGGACATTATGTGGCCACACATGGTCGGCTCACGCCCGATCCGCCGTACGTGCACTCGAATCGCGGCTACTCGACGGACGGCGATGACTCGCACTCGCATCGGGCGCACTCGGAGTATACGATCGCGCACGAGCGCATCTCGCCGCAGTCGCAGTACAATACGTCGCGCAAGGCGCGCAGTGCGAATGGACAGCAACACCTGCAGCACAGCTACAGCCACAGTCAGATGGGCCTCTCCAGCTCGCCGGACAACGGTGGTCCGCGGCCGCTGAGCGGTCCGCCGCCCACACGCCAGCCGCCGCGCGCACCCTCAGCGCTGAGCTACGATCAGGCCGGCGATGCGGGCAGCGACATCTATGTGACCAGTGCCGCCTACAAGGCGCCCTCCGAGATCAGGTGAGTGGGCGGGGCAGATAGAGTGTTTGAGTCTCTTAACTGATTTGCATGCCTTCCCCTTTAGCCGCTACAGCCAGCGTCCAGTCTCGCGTGGAGCTCCGCGCAGCGTCTACTCGGTGGCCAGCACCGCCAAGACGGGCCGCAGCGGGCGCTCGACCACGAAGCGTGGCGCCAAGATCGAGACAATGTCAGCACCGAATCCCTTCTGCCCGAACGTGAAGGGCGTCTGCTGCCTGATGCTGCTGCTCAATCTGGGACTCATTCTCGTCACGCTGGGCTTTGTGATTGTGGTCCAGTTCTATGAGCCCGTCTATGTCTGGTGAGTTCTTCACCCAACCTCTGATCACGGAGAGAGTCAGCTCAATGCTCAATGCTCGTGTTTTACAGGGTACTGGGCATCATATTCCTGATCTTCGGCTTCCTCACGCTGATCGGCTGCATGATCTACTGCGTGTACGTGTGCCGGGACGCGAAGACACCCTCGCAGGTGCGCAACGAGGATCTGTATTGGACGCGACACTGGCAGAAGAATATTGGATACACGCCGCAAGAGATTAACTACAAGGCGGACAAATACGATGCCTACTCGGATCGCTATTCGGTTAGCAAGCTGAGCGGCAAATACTCGGATCGTGAGAGCCAGCGCTACTGAAGGGGAGGGGAGATGCGGCGATGTGGCAAGAGCTTATCTAACTACACAGCGAGGGCCGACCGATGAGTAATGGCTGACTGTGGCTAATCGATAACATGTGATCGATAACAAATACTCATTAGCCAGCGCCCACGCACAAGCAACATAATAATCATAATAATAATAATAATAATAATAATGGAAAACAAAAGCAACTGGCGCATGTCTATATATATATATATATATGTATATATATATATATATATATATATATATAACTAGATAATAGTCTTAAACGGTTTATTAACAAGGCCTCAACGTACCTGCTGCAAGCTGCTTGCTAGTTTGTATGTTCTTTAATCATAATTAAACACACACACACACACACACGAACGCACACACACATATTTATGTATATTCATGCTATGTGCGAATACAAATAGAACCTTGGAATGCTGCCATATTTGTGAGACGTTTGAATAACTTCATACATACAACTTTCTTTTGCTCTTACTCTAACTGAAACACTTACGCTAACCATAATGAGACAACAATAGAAAGAAGAGAAAAACTTAATAAAGTGAACAAAATGTAACAGAAATCAAGTGGGAGTGCTCTAGTGGAAGATCCCCCGAACTCTGATTGAAAAAGAACTAGAAACGAAGCGAAATTTCAATTCGATTTCAGTTCTTTATATAGAGGGACATGGAAATGGGACATGGACTCATCTAGTGTCGCCTTTATACACGCCTTCTTCTGTATATTACACATATTTCCGATTTCAATGGGCTTAGGATATAATAAAATCATCGGTGATTTTATTATATCCTAAGCCCATTGCCAAATTTATTGGGAAGATCCTCTTTGATTAAAAAGTTGGTATTGCGACGTTGCGTCAGCTTCTTCAAATTGCGATATACAATGCGACGATAGTCAGCTATCGTCTCTGGCTTGAGTTTGTCCAGATTGTCCAGCTTCTCGGAAGAGTCCTCGAAATTGGGGCCACATTTTCCCAACACGTTAAATTAGATCTGAAGCAACTGCTGCAATTCCACTGGGATTCACCAAAAATAAACATGGACTATTTGTTTTTTAGCGTTGCCATATGTGTTTGTAATGTTGATATCGTATAGATGGCAGTGTAGCAGCACTTTTTATGTTAAGCAATATTTCTGGTGGAGCACACTGTACACAGGAGGAGCATTCTGCTACCGCGCGATGTTTCAGACTTAACATTTTCTGCTAACTTTGCTTACAGCATTGGTGGAGCACTCTGTAAACTGGCGATGTTTTATTTATCGTTATGTTACCTTTAGATATTTAACTATCGATAAATGTTTGGTTTGTATCTGTTCAATACAATCGTTAATGGAAATTATCGCTCTGACTATTTAGAGTATGTTAACGATTAGTTGCTCACAAACACTCTTAACTGTAAGGTGTATTCGGTGTGTTTTATGATTTTAATAGCTTAGCAAAGAAATATAATTAAGTTGCTTACTACTTACTACTCAGTTTATGAAATTGGTTTTTAATTCAACGCCCTATGGTTACTTGCGTTTTTTAAATGTTTGTTATTTAGTGTATATGTATAAATGTTGTGCCAAAACAAGTTTGAGTACAAATATATAAATAAATGTGTACAAATTCAATGCAAAAGAAAACATGTTCTCTGCAGTAGTTCAAGTGATAGTTGAGTGCATTCCATTGGGTTATTTTGAGTGAGAACAATTCGAATATTCATTAACTGGAAAATAAAAGGTAAGAACTGAATGCAAATCTGCGATTTTCGTACATTTAGCTGGCCAAAAATAGCAAACGGCGCAAAATCCGATGCTTTGTTTTCGTAATAGTGACTGTTGTTGTTGATTTTGCTTTACGAAAGTTCCAGTTAGCTTTTGAGGCTTTCGAGTGTTTTGTCTGTGTATATGTATGCGAGTGTGTGTGTGAGTGAGTGTGTGCTATATGCGTTTGTTTGTTTATGGATCTTCTTTGCAGTGTATGCGTGTCAATTAACGTTCTTATTTTGTGCGCTGAGCGATTTAAAAAGACAGTTGAAAACCTGTTTTTCGGCTTGCTTTTTGTCTTTCGCTTTTACGTTTTATAGTCTTTCTCTCGGTTCTTTTCCTGCTGCGCCCACTCAAAGCCACAGCGTAGAAAGCGCAGAATTGCGAATATGTCGTCTTAGCAAAGCGCAAAAACATTGACTTTCCTTCTCTTTTGGTCATAGTGATCTTCCCCTTGCATATCCATCCGCCCGCATGTAAAATTATCTTCCACACTTCAGCATCGTCAGTTGCTGTTTAAGCATAAGAGAGAGAGAGAGAGAGAGAGAGAAACGATATCAAATAAACTGTAAACTAGCTGCAAACTCACCGCTCACCACATACCCTACACTCACTGCGTAATATGCATATGTATATTAAATTTGTGCAGAAGTAACTTATCGTGCTTACAGTGCAGAAGTAACTTATCGTGCTTACAGTGCATAAGTAAAATAAATATCTCTTTCCATCTCTCTACAAGTTATATGTAAAGCAAATGCAGTTTATTTACATAAGGTGTACAAACCTCCAAACTAGGTACAGGGTATATCTTAGTAGTTTCCAGCGAACTTGCATAGAAATATGCATCTATGTATGCGCGTGTGTATGTGTGCAGATATGAATATACATATGTATGTATGGAATGATGCATGTATGTAAGTGCTTCACACTTAGAACTACTAACAGCTGGCTTTTGTTAGGCTACAACAACAGCAGCCTTAGTCTAATTTATAAGGGACATAACTGTAGTTTGTTTTCTGTTTGCTGCTTTCGGAATTGTGTGCGAGATTTATTCTTAGCTACGTACATATTTGCCAATTTACTTCGCTTAGCGGCCGCCTGTTGAAAGTTTTCGCACAATGCATATGTGTAGAGCCATCACATACAGATTGAGAGAGATGCACATATACATTCATATACATATGGGAACGCAAGTGCTTCTATTAATACATTGAATATGTGTTTATGTGTATATTGATCTCAGCAATTTGAAAATGTGTGATTTCCCCCTAAAATATTCTGATTAGTCTTGTTTAATCCATACATACATATATGCAGATGATATTTTTGATTTATCGTTTATCATTTATATTACATTATTGTTTTCGAAAATGATGTGAATTAATTTTACGCCAGAAATGTATTCAATCGACGATAAATTGCAATTTCATGCAATAATATTACAATATGGAATATTTTCAAGTGTACTGATTTTCTCCATTTCATTTAAATATCTGTGTTCACGAAACAGAAAACAATTAACAGCAAATAATTAACATCAACGTGAACAATTCTGCTATGGAAACTATTTCAATTTTCTAGAGTGCATTTATAGCTGGCCTTCGAAACGATAAAGTGCAACGCACTGCAAGAAATCAACTGATACAATTACTCATTACTATATATACCTATACATATTTATTTATCAGTTTTATATATGTACATATATGCCCAAGACACACCTAGTTGCAGCTCCATCAAAGTTCTTTCATTATGCAATCCCTCTTGAGCACGCCTCTATTTGCTGCATTGCACAAAGTGCATAATCGCTTATCAAAAGCTGATATCTGTCCCAACCGATATTAGTGATCATAAGATATCAGAACTTCTTCTCCAAGAATCGATTACACATTTCTTTCCTGAATACTCTGTATTGTCTGAACCCATTGCAAATGTGAAATTGGAGCATTATGATTGTAAGAAAATGTATGTAAGAGGCAGAAAGAGGCATGATAGCTCTCGATATCTATCTTGGATTTTCAGATTTTAGGTAAGACCCGTCTACGAAATTTTTGCTAAAAGTTTGATCACAAACGTACATTTAGAAGAAAATATATTCAACAAATAATTTCTCATAATATAGTCCTAATCCAGAGTCCTTGCTTATGCCTGTTTATATATGATTGGAATATCAGCTCCTCGCTGCATTGAGGGTATCTCCTAGTCGAGTATTCTCAACTGGAGCGTTCTTATTTGTTTGAAACTTTTATTTCGATTGCACAAAATTTCAATTTTCTGCTCGCTTCTCAGATTTGCAAATGACAAATCCCCAACCGAGTCCGAATATCGAATTACAAAATTTTGCATTTCGGATTGACGTGTGACAAAAACAAAAACTTGGAACTTTGTACTGTGGAGAGAAGTGCACACAAGTCATCACATTAAAGCTCCCAACTGAGTGTTATGGAATACGAGAGTCTGAAACTAATTGTTTAAATGACAAATTTTCTGTAAATATACAGAAAAACAAAGCCAAAAATATTTGTAAATAAGAAATGTGAATAGCTTAGCAAGTTTCTTTAAAGTATATCTTGAATATAGGATATCTGTAACTATGGGAATGTGTGTACCAGGGTATCTGTGATTCTCATACGATGTCTGAGACTATATTGTTACAATCATATTCTCGACAAAACATTTGTTTACTTTAATATTTATAATTTCTAATAATTTCCTTTCATATTATGGCAATGTGTCAAGTTTTATATTTCATTTCAATGTGAAACATTTGCGCTTCAGACTTTGATAAAGCTATCCGAGACGCGACTGCGCTTGCCTTTGTTAAGTATTAACTACGCCATATCATACAACTTTATACGACTTATAAAGAACAAATATATAAATGTAAAGAGAAATAAAAACTCAGACTTTTTCTTAGTATGATATGCATATGGGGATATATGATTAAACTGAACGTCTAAAAAGTCAAACTATTTGTAACAAAGCTCAGCTGCAAAAACAGTTTATAATACTTGATATATATATATATATATATATATATATATATATATATATATATATATATATATATATATATATATATTTCTGAAAAAGCTAAAAATAGTCCGTGTTAAGTTTGATAAATTTTAAATTTCAATAAGATAGATCTGCTTTAAATAGTGTTAGGAGCTATTTGATTACTAATTTCATATAGTTTTCTAACATTCTACAATATTAGTATTAGTTTTTCTATTTGTATTGCTAATTTAAAATCTATATATTCCGAGAATTTGTTTAATAGGTAATACATTTTATGACTGTGACGGGCAGGCAATAGATTAGGAAATATATATATATATATATATATATATATATATATATATATATATATATATATATATATATATATATATATATATATATATATTATATGTGCATTTATTTATTTATTTTTTGATACATACTTTTATTGCTCATATCAGTGATGGGTAATACTCGGCTATGAACCAGCAAATTGGTACAGAGCATTGTGATTGTTATTATTATCAGGAATCAATATCGATCATTCATTGAAAAAGAATAGCGAATGAATTATTGTGCATAAATGTTGTAAATGTTGTAAGAGTAGAAATAATACGTTAAAATTGCTGAATGAATGACTAAATCAGAGGCTACGCTAAACATTTTCCATTGAAAAGAAAAAAAAAAAAAATGCGGCATTTGTGCTACAAATACTATAGTATCTACAGATAAACATGCACATACACCACATACAGAAACAGATATAGATACAGCTACAGATACATATGTACATAGAAAGAGCCAGAAAATAATGAATAGATTTGCTCTGCCGGCTAGTTTTTCGCTTGCTGAGTCATCTATTTAGTTTTCGCTTTAGCTTATAAAATTAACACATGTAAATATACAAATATTTGCAGAGCATATGCTCTCTTGAGACTATATAGACGACTCACGGAAGCTACAAAATATAAGTTTTAAATGTGAGGCGAAAAAAAAAGATGAGATTTTGCGAAAATGTATCTTTGATTCCAAGAAAATATCAGTTGTAGTATGTTGTAGATCTTAAAATCTGAGAGACAGCTGAATTGTTTTTTATATCTATCATAGGCAGAAAGAAGCATTCAAAGCACAAAAAAAAAAACCATTTAATAATATATATAACAATATTATGATGAATTAATAATGCCGTTGTTACCACAGAAAATGATAATAATGACAAAGCTGATAATGATGATGATGATAGATTATCTTCTAGTCGTCGACAAGTACTTGATCAACAATATTTAATCACATATCATTATCATACCTAAGATATCCCAATGTTTATGTTTAAGTTGATTGTTAGTAGTTCTATCTCACTCGGTCGCTCTTAGCTTTTATTTTACATTATCTTCAGTTTGTTTACGTTGTTTGTAATCTCGCTCTCTCTCTCTCTCTCTCTCTCTCTCTCTCTCTCTCTCTCTCTCTCTCTCTCTCTCTATTTACTCCCTCTTGTGGGCTTATCTGAGTTTGTTTTGGGTTTGATAAGACATGGCATAGCTTATCGGATAGGTCAGTTCCGCTTGTTTCTCTTTTGTTGTTCGTTGTTATTCTCTTCTGTCTCAGTCAATTCCCTTATTATCGTTGCTTTTGAAGGCTATAGCATGTCCTTGCCGTTCCTCGATTGATTTAATTGCCGCATTGTTCTCATGTCTCATCATCATTAAGTATTCAGCACGTGCATTGCCAGCACAGTTATACAGTTATACAGTTTATTAAATTCCATTGCTTGACACGCACACAGAACAGAACAGAACAGACTAACAATAATAATAATAACAACAACAACAAGTTAACATTTATCATGCAACTAACTTAATACAGATTTTACGCTGTATAATGCCTTGACTGAATTCCCCACCTGTAATTAGGAAAAATATGGTTTTTAATATGCATATACATGGATAGAAATTTGACTTATATATATATATATATATATTTACTTCTATATAGTTGACGCCCAGTCATGTAGTCAGTTTAATAACATATTTGTCGTATGCTTCAAGCCCCTTTGTCAATAAATGTGCTCTCTATATTACCAGTGTTACCTGTGTCATTTGTAAATAATAGATATATGTGTATATATCACTATGGTGTATATTTGTGGATACTGTTTCAAAAGAGTTCAAGATTTTTTTTTTTTTTTTATATTTCTAATAATATTTTTTGTTTGTTTCCTCTTTGGAATATGTAGTAAAATAAGTGAAACTATAATGGTAAATTTTAAATAATATTTAGTTCGAGTTATCTTATGATATATCATCCTAGATGTAATATCTGTTAGGCAATTTAAATGGTTTTCCAGTCCTCATAAGGGTTGTTGGTCTTTTAAGATCTCTGACTTTGATATTATTAATATTATCGCTATTGGTAATATAATTCCCAATTCAATATTTTAAAATTAATGAAAATTTTGATTATTAATTACATATATTTGTATGCATGGGTTGTTGCATGTTCTTTGAATCTCATTGCCATGGATACAATCATGTAATTCTCAACTGGTTACAGCTTAGCCAGATCAGTTAGAGTCAAGTTTGCTAGCTTTAGAGCGATATATGTAGTGTTTGCGTAGTGCTCATATTTTCTTTGTTTACTTTGCTTATTTGTGAATGAGTAATATTTTATATATAAACAAGTAAGAAGGCTCTAGTCGAGACGGCTCGACTACGAGATACCCTGAACCCTGCAAGCAAATTAATATTCTTCTTCTTAACGCACTTATAGGCGCGCCCTCTGCTAACCGCGCAGTTGCTGCCGACGGTTGGGGGTGGGATGGGCTGTACTTTGAACGCTTATAACTCCGTTTCTAGATGGACTATCTTCATGAAACTTTCAGAATATATTAATAGCATTCAAATCTGTCCATTTGCCAAATTACAAGTCTCTAGTATTTGAAATACGTTTTTTTTTTCAAATTGGGGGCGAAGGGGGCGTGGCATCCAAAATCTGAAAATTACATAATCTGCGTATCCATAATATCTATCTAAAGTCTCTAGCTAAAACGGTGTAGAAGTTATGCTCAAAAAACCTAAAAAACGTAAACGAATTTTCGATTTTTTATCGATAATTAAGGAATGGGATGAGTTATCGAAAAAACAAAATAAACTTGTACTGCGTAACTAAGATACGAGTATTCATGTAAAATTTCAGCTCTCTAGCTTTTGTAGTTTCCGAAATCTCGACGTTCATACGGACGGACGGACGGACGGACAGACGGACAGGGCTATATCAACTTATTTTTTTGTGCTGATCAAGAATATATATACTTTATGGGGTCTGCGACGTTTCCTTCTGCCTGTTACATACATTTTCACAAAAACATTATACCCTGAATTCCCATTTTCAATGGGTTCAAGGTATAAAAGGAAATTGCTATCAAACTATAAAATCAATTTATATAGACTATTAAACTTTATTTTTTTTTTTTTTTCGTTTCCGTTTGCCATATCAACATTTGAACTATATCCTCCTAATCATTCCTAATAATTTTAAAACGCAAAAAAATACTATAAAAAAATACTTTTATCAATAATATTGCGCAATTTATTATATAGCAAACTTCATTTAGACTTGTTTATAGACTGACAATCCTTGGAGAATGTTAAGAAAACTAAGAAAGTTTTGTTCTCAAATCTGTTTAGCTCAAGAGTCGCCTCGAGATTTATATTTGACATTATGATCAAAATTTGCAGATGAATTCAATTAGCATAAAGCAAATTTTGTTTTCAAATGAATAAGTGACGCATATTATAATATAGTTCTCATGTATATATATATATATATAATATAATTTTGTGTGTATAAATGTAAATAATTTTTCGTATGACCGGGGCTTTAGAGTGCAGCGCAATTGAAAGTGAAATTGAAAAGCTGCCGAGAGGGGCACTCGACAAGGGATATATATATATATATATATATATATATACACGTATATGTTATCCACTCATATTGCCCCTGTTGTTGATCAGCGGAAGCTCTTTTATTTCTCTGCATATCATAATATAAATAGCATATATATATATATATAGATATGTATATACATATATACCAAACATATATAGAACTCAATTTAATTGCAATGGCATTCCCATGGAATTTGTGGCGAGCTGCGAAAAGTTCAATTTGCAGACATTTTAGAGAAAAATCAGCTTTATGTGAATTCATAGAACATAAATAATACATAGCATTATGAATATATCTCGAGTCAATACAAGTCTAAAGAACTCAAAATATCGAATCGCAGTATCAGAAAACAAGTAAGAAGGCTCTAGTCGAGACGGCTCGACTACGAGATACCCTGAACCCTGCAAGCAAATTAATATTCTTCTTCTTAACGCACTTATAGGCGCGCCCTCTGCTAACCGCGCAGTTGCTGCCGACGGTTGGGGGTGGGATGGGCTGTACTTTGAACGCTTATAACTCCATTTCTAGATGGACTATCTTCATGAAACTTTCAGAATATATTAATAGCATTTAAAGGTGTCTATTAACCAAATTACAAGTCTCTAGTATTTGAAATGCGTTTTTTTCTTTTCAAATGGGTGGCAAAGGGGGTGTGGCATCCAAAATCTGAAAATCGCGTATCCATAATATCTATCTAATTATACAAATTTGAAGTCTCTAATTAAAACGATGTTGAAGTTATGCTCGAAAAACGTACAAAATGTATCGATTTTTTATCGATAATTAAAGAATGGGATGAGTTATCGAAAAAATAAACAAAATAAACTTGTACTGCGTAACTAAGATACGAGTGTTCATGTAAAATTTCAGCTCTCTAGCTTTTGTAGTTTCCGAAATCTCGCCGTTCATACGGACGGACGGACGGACAGACGGAGAGGGCTATATCAACTTATTTTTTTTTTTGTGCTGATCAAGAATATATATACTTTATGGGTTCTGCGACGTCTCCTTCTGCCTGTTACATTCATTCTCACATAAGCATTATACCCTGAATTCCCATTTTCAATGGGTTCAGGGTATAATGAGCTCAAGGTCAAGTTAAACTTAAAGAGAGCAAAAGAGTTGCCTCGGGCAATTGGTAAACTCTCTGAGGGATCGGGTTTAATTACACAAACCTTCAAGTGAGAATTTGAGCAAGTTGTGTATATAGTATAAACAAAGATCTCAGATTTATATATATATATATATATTTTTAGCATTTATTGATTCATAGCCGACACATAATGATGGATGTATGTATAAATGTGGACTCGATTGTAATGCGTACTGAAAAAAAGATTCATTGTTTTGGAATTTAAAATAAAATCGCATGTCTCTCTCTCTCTCTCGCTCTCTCTCTCTCTCTCTCTCTCTCTCTCTCTCTCTCCTCTCCTTAGTATTTGATTTTAGTTGAGTATATGTAGACGCAGGTGGCGTAGAGTAGCGGCTACGCCTTCCTTGAAGTAAAACATAAACGAAATGCCAAATCCGAGCAGGCTAATGAGAAATAGCCAGGGCGAGATGAGCATCACGCCCAGAAAGAGTATGGCATCATTGCCCTTGGCATTGGCCATGCGCCAGAGCAGCTGGCGCAGGAAGGTGCGCAGCTGGAATTTGCATTGCCAGAGGCGCAAGCTGAACTGGGTGAGATTGAGGCCCAGGCGCAGACTGTGCATCAGTAGACCGCCAATCAGGATGCTAAGCAGCTGCAGCACCAGGAGCACATGGCTGAGGAACGTGTTCTCACAGAAACGTTGCAGTGCCGCCTCCATGCGCTCCTGCCGCTGTGCCGGCATCCCGGACTTTAGATAGTCGAAGATGCGGCGCCAACGCGTCGGCTGGCCATTGGCCTCGTCCATGTTTTGTGTGTGCTGACTATACTCTGTCTCAGAATCTGTATCGCTCTGATATGCTTTAGCGCTCGAGCGGCTCATGCCGTCCATGTGGCCCACGTGAGCCATGTGACCCATGTGATCCATGTGGCCGATGTTGTCCATCTGATTCATGTTGTCCATGTGACCCATGCCGCCCAAATTGTCCAAGTGGTCATGTGCCAAGAGCCCCATGCGACCGCAGTCACCAGAGATCGGAGCATTCTTTTTGTTCTGGCCCAGGGGCAAGCGTGGCAGCTCGCCCTCGTAGGTGCCATTGTAGTTCGAGATCGAATCGTAGCTGCGTGAGGTGCCGCTGCGCGGTCCAAGATCATGTCCAGCATTGGCACGATCATATGCAGCATGGGCCGAGTGCGGAGCCTTCTTGCCGGGCAGGAAGTGCATCGGCTGAGGCGATGCGCTGCGATTGGGGCAGCCAGTAAGCGAAAGGGCATAGAAATGACGCGTGACTCACCTGCTTAGATGATGCTGTGTACGCTGCTGCACCTGCATCTGTTGGGCCAGCTGCACGAGGAACGGCATCCCATTGAGATTCTCGGCCTTGTTGAACGTGGTTGCCTTCAGCTGCTGCAGATTGAAGCCGCCACCGGTGTAGGGTGAGCGTTGTTTTTGCATCATTCGCCTAACTCACTCGAAGACTGTATCTGGAGGGGGTGGAGGCGTCTTTCAGGTGATTGATCGTCTTGTTAGTTAAGGATTCAACGGCTGCATCAAGTGGCCTTGGCTCTTGCGTTTCGACTACGTTAATCGTTAATCGAAAATGGGATTTATTTTCGGCTGTTTGGCTGTGTTGGAATTTAACTACTTTTTGTTGAGTTTTGAATGAGGATCGTTGAGGAGCTCTTGATTAAGTAGTGAAACAAGTGCAGAGCCTACTGCCTATGTGAGCTGCGAAAAGATAAAGAGCTCCACCCCAGCACGACATTAACTCCAAAGCCGAGCAACACCTAAAAGGTTTGCTGTAGACTGACTTGTGAAGTGAATCTTTGAGCTGAGAGAATGGACTGCTTAAAATTGTTAAAATTGATAAATGATTGAGCTGATCATTCAATCTATAACTAAGACTATTCAAGACCCAGACTTTAGCATTGTTGCTGAGTAATTGCCTCGTTTACTCTTTGAGATATTTTGTCTAATACTTCCATTAGATATTATATAGCACGAGCAAAATAACAAATATATTCTAAAGTTCACAAAGAACTTGAAGAATTCTGCTTGTGCCATAATATATAATATAAAATATATATATATATATATATATATATTATTTATTTAATGAGAACATTTGATATCTTCTTTGTTTATTCCAGCAATTGTCGCTGACTGTAGGTGATTAAGCTGCCACTGAGTCACATTCATATCGAGTTTAGCTTACAAAAGGCGACATTTGCAACTGGAGCTCAGCTCAATGTGGATACGTGACCAAGTAGCGAGCAGAGCAACTAAATAGCAAAGGAAATATCCACATACAGACACCGCCTGCTAGCTGGACTGCAGAGCATGAGCTGGACATGGAGCGGACTGTTGCTGCTGACGTTGTTGGCGCTGGCGCAGTCGGAAATTATTGAGTTGAACAATGAAGCGCTCGATGGACTCAATGTGTGCAAGAAGCGCGAAAGGTAAGTGCTAAGAGAGAGAGAGAGAGAGAGAGAGAGAGAGAGAGAGAGAGAGAGATATTTATTGATGTATTCCATTCTATATTCACTTGCTAGCTACAATGTGGAGGTGGTCGTCACGGAGCTGGTTTCGTTTCAGGAGCGCGGCTCCACCTGGTGCCTAAGCATACCGCCCAGCTGTGCCACCTACCGCATCCGGAATCGCATTGTGAACAAGACCCAGATCGTGCCCAAGACGCGCATTGTGCGCGATTGCTGTGGTAAGTATTGCAGCTGAGAGTTGCTCTCTAATCTTGACCAGCTAATGTGATCTCTCTCTCTCTCTCTTTAACAGATGGCTATGTGCGCAATGGCAACGAGTGCGTCCCGCATTGCAGCGAACCCTGCCAGCACGGCCGATGCGTCGCGCCCGAGAAGTGCAAGTGCATCGAAGGCTATGGAGGACCCGCCTGCAACATAAGTTCGTTTCAAATTTAATATATGAGTAGTTAATACTTCTGTAGTAGTATTTGTTATCCTAATCCTTATGCTAATCCGTATGCGCTTCTATCTGTGTGTCGACTTAACTCCAATGAAATGCCTTGGGTGCCTAGCTCTCAATCTAAAACTCTAATATTCTTGCAGACGTATCGATTAGTTGATTCATATTACCCTCCTAGACATTACGTCGTCATTTATAAAAATTTATAAAACAAAAATAGAGGCGTAATCTATTCGAGATAAAGTGCAATAAAGGAAATTAAGCTTAGATTAACAATTTATGATTCTTATTAGGCTCATAAATGTCATTTCTAAGAATTGTAATCAAATTATATTGCAAAGTCGTATCATTAGATTGTTGAACACTGCAAGAATATTTATACTTCGATCAGCCCCGGTTAGCACAGTTTTTGTTTTTTTTTTTTTTTTTTTTTTTTTTTTTTTTTTTTTTGTTACTCTTACTTTAGCTTTATTAATAACCTTTTATTTGCAATGTTTCTACACACACACACACCCACACACATACACACACACACACCCACACACATACACACACACACACACACACGCTTTAATCTCTCACTTTACACACACACACACACTCTCTCTCTCTCACGCGGTCTTTGCTCTCTTAACAAACGGGCTCATGGCACATATCTCACCCACCCACACTGCGGCAGAAGGAAATGTAATTTTCTAGTTCCTGTGCTAGTATCAAACATTGCAAATGCAAACCGCGACTAACTAACAGAATAATATAGAAAATTTAAATATATATATATATATATTTATATATATATAAAGATATATGTATGGTGAGCACTCAGTGCAATGTATGCAACGTAAATGGTAACCCGTAAACTCTCCGGTAGATTGCTCGCCCGGCCTGTACGGCATCGATTGCAAGCTGAAGTGCGATTGCCTGAATAATGCCACCTGTGAACCGTTCTCCGGCCAGTGCGAGTGCGCCAAGGGCTACACGGGCGACAGGTGCGCCGAGAAGTGTCCGCCCCAGCGTTACGGCGAGAAGTGTGCGGAAGTGTGTCGCTGCGAGAACGGAGGCAGCTGCGATCACGTGTCCGGCAAGTGCTCCTGTGCGCCCGGCTTCACGGGTCCCCTGTAAGTGGGCAAGCCAAGTGCTAGCCGAGATTAAACGAGACTAATAAAGACGCTTCGATCCATCAGATGTGACATGCGTTGCCCGGCCGGCAAGCATGGCGCCCAGTGCGAGGAGGACTGTCGGTGCCAGAACGACGGCAAGTGCGATCCACAGAACGGATCCTGCGAGTGCACCCCCGGCTGGACGGGCGACGTTTGTGCGAACAAGTGTCCCACGGGCAGCCACGGACTCAACTGCGAGCACTTCTGCGAGTGCTACAATGATGCGCCCTGCCACCACATCACCGGCCGGTGCGAGTGCCCGCCGGGCTACATGGGCGAGGTGTGCATGGACGAGTGCCCGCTGAACACGTATGGCGTGAACTGCACGGAGAAGTGCCACTGCGAGAACGACGTCGGCTGCTCTCCGACGGGCAAGTGCCTGTGCACGCCTGGCTGGAAGGGCGAGCGCTGCGAGCAGCGCATTTGCGAACCAAATAAATACGGCTTCGACTGCAGCAAGATCTGCGATTGCGACATGAAGCACACGGATCTCTGTCACCCGGAGACGGGGCGCTGCGAGTGCAGCATTGGCTGGAGCGGCGCCCAGTGTATGCGGCCTTGTCCCTTCCTCAAGTACGGCCTGAACTGCGAACAGAATTGCGACTGCCGTAACGGAGCCAAGTGCTCCCCCATCAACGGCACCTGCCAGTGTGCGCCCGGCTTTACGGGCGACAAGTGCGAGCAGACCTGCCCGGCCGGCACCTACGGCCAGAACTGTGCCTTCAACTGCGACTGCCAGAACGGCGCCAAGTGCGCGCCGGAGACGGGCCAATGTCTGTGTGCGCCGGGCTGGCGTAACAACAAATGTGATAGACCCTGCGATCTCAATTTCTACGGCGATGGCTGCCGACAGAACTGCGAGTGCCAGAACAACTCCTCCTGCCACCCCATCACTGGCAACTGCACCTGCTCCGCCGGCTGGACGGGCCTCCACTGTGAGCAAAGGTGTGATCCGAACACCTTCGGCCTAAACTGTGCCCACCAATGCCAGTGCGACAAGTACAATACGATTGCCTGCGAGGCGTCGACAGGTCGCTGTATCTGCAAGCAGGGCTGGCGAGGTACCAAAACCACCTCAAACAGATCGAAATTCATACATAACTCTCTCTCTCTCTCACTGTCACTCTCACTATCACTCTCACTCGCTTGCTCATTAATACTCAATCGAACTAAATCAGATCTTGAATTTGTCAGAGTCTCTCTCATTATCACTCAGGCCTATCGAGTGCTCCTATTCCAATTCCTATCCATGCATGCCAACACACACACACACACACACACACACACGCATACACTTGCCTATTATTTGTATTATATAGTTCTTTTCATATTCACACTCGATCCATCTTTGATCATCTCTATCGCCTCCATTCTGCACACGTTCGTATGTTTTATCTTAATTTGTGTTTCTCGTTTTGCACTCGTTTGTTTATTTGAATACGCTGAAAAATTGTAAATGGAACCCAAGGCGTTCATTGCGAGACCAACTGTCCGAGCGGTTACTATGGTGAAAATTGTGATCAAGTTTGCAGATGCCTGAACAACTCCTCCTGCGATGCGGAGACGGGCAACTGCATCTGTGGGCCCGGCTGGACGGGCGAGGACTGCGACGAGCCCTGTCCCGATGGCTTCTATGGCATGGAGTGCAAGGAGCGCTGCCCCGACAGCATACATGGTAAGGCTCTTAAATGATAATCATTCATTAATTTTGGCTGTCTAACAATTCTCAACTCTTGCCAGGCAAAGCCACCTGTGACCACATTACCGGCGAAGTTGTTTGTCGACCTGGCTACTTGGGTCTCACCTGTCAGCACGCCTGCCCCGCGGGTCTGTACGGGCCCAACTGTAAGCTGCAGTGCAACTGTGAACACGGCGGCGAGTGCAATCATGTGACCGGACAGTGCGCCTGCCTACCCGGCTGGACGGGCTCCAATTGCAACCAGTCGTGTCCGCATGACACGTACGGCCTGGGCTGCACTCAGCGCTGTCGCTGCCAGAACCATCGCAACTGCCGCAAGAACGACGGCCACTGCATCTGTCTGCCCGGCTATATGGGCGATCACTGCAATGACATTTGCCCGGAAGGCTTCTACGGCGAATACTGCATGAATCCCTGCGCCTGCCCCTCATCCAATTTCCAGTGCCATGCCGCCGAGGGCTGTGTGTGCCGCAGCGGCTACACCGGCGCCAATTGTGACGAGCTGAAAGCCGCGCAGCGCGTGGACGAGCACGTTGAGTGTGAGTAGCAAATGACAGGAGAAGATATATACTATACTAATTGCATCTGTTTCCACAGCGAGTAATGCCAGTTTCGCTATGGGCACGGTGTTCCTGATTCTATTCATCGGTATCATATGCTGCGTCCTCTTCTACTATCGCCGACGGGTGTCCAATCTGAAGACGGAGATAGCACACGTACAGTACACGCACAACCCGAATGGATCCGGCTGGCCACCAAATCACAACTTTGATAATCCCGTCTATGGCATGCAAGCGGAGACGAGCCTGTTGCCCCACCACCTGCGACCCAAGATGAACAACTTCGACCAAAATGGCTCACTGTGCACGGACTATGGTGACGACTCAAATGCCAGCAGCAAAGGTGAGTTTGACTATGCTCCACATGTAGTGGCGCTCGAGAGACTCAAACACTTCTTTGTCTTTTGCAGTAGGCAGCTACTCCATCAAGTATAATCACGACCTTCTGAACAAGAATATGAATGCGGATCTGACCAATCCGAATGTGTACAATGATATTCTTAAAGAGGAGCATGTCTACGACGAGATCAAACACAAGGAGGGCTACAAGGATCCCGGTGAGTATTACAGTCATCCCACTCATACTAAAATACCAGATGATTGTACTATATAATTTACACGTCTATATATATATATATTCATTATTGTCATGCACACATTTGCCATAATACAGTGAAAATTTATACAAAAATCTTATTTCCGGAGGGTAAGCCATCGCTCAGTTCAGTGTTTGTCGTAGCTATAGATAACTGTGGCCCGCCCAACAGTTTGCATATCGTCTGATCTATATCTAAATTCTAATCTATTGTCTTCTATCTATTCACAGATGAGTACGATCATCTGGACTATTCACGACCGAGTACTTCACAGAAGCCACACTATCATCGCATGAACGACACAATACTGAACATCAACCACGACGAAGAAAAGCCCAGCAATGTGAAGAACATGACCGTATTGCTGAAGAAGCCCGAGCCACCAACGGAGCCGGAGCCACAGCACGAAAATTTCGACAATACCAATTTGGATGACGCCTCAACGGCATCGCCCAGTTCCAGCCCAGAACTGCGCAAATAAACGTTAATCGTCAAGACTTCAGCTCACGATATTTGTATTTGTTTGTAATGTTAGGATAATTTATTGTTGGGGCAAGTCAGTGAATTTTGTATATTATTCCTGTTATGGTCAGCATTTTGATTACAATGCATTTTTGCTCACAAGATGTGAAATTTAAATTTCGATCCCAGATGTTTTCTTTTGTAAATGTTTTATGTTTGTAATGTGCTTGCTACAAATTGCTAATTAGATGTATCATATACAAAGATCGATAATTATACATGATTATACATATACATTAATACACATATATATATATATATATATATATATATAAATCAATTGAATACCTAAGTTATAATAAAATAAAATAAGTACTTGCAAAATTGAAAAATTAACCATATGCAGATACTAGATATGCGTACCATTTTTAACAATATATTTACATCAGATTTAAACATATGACAATGGGTCAATATATTTGTATGACAAAAATAAATGTTTGTTTAACTTAAAGATATGCCAAGAATTTAATGATATGGTAGATGACCCTGGAAATTGGCCAAATTATTTTAAAATGTCTCGAAATTTAGGTTTCGAAATATTTATAGTTGAAATATTAAAGAGGATATCATTATACATTTTGTAATACGTAGTTATATTATGACCCTTTAAATACGCCTACCAATTTGTCTTTTAAAGTCAAATAAATAATTACATTACCCCATAAAACTGGTTGTTTGAATTTGAATTTGAAAATTTGAACAGAAATTGCGGCACTAGCACCCTGAAATTAGCAGGGCTGCATTGAGAAAACGATAGGTGCTATAAGCCGATTACTGATGGGTAACACTGTAAATTGGATATGCGCTGGGCAGCACTTGGCTGCCATTAAACTGCCCGCCCGAAAGTATGCCACACTTATCATTTGCTTTTAGTGCAGCTACCTGCTGGTGATTGCTGTTCGCCTGGTATTTTAGCAGTTTTTGGGATTGCTCAACAACTTTGCAGCCATCGCCCGCGTGACGACTGCAGATTCGCTTCGAGCAACTTTAACAGCAAGTTTTAACAGCTATCGAACGACGACAATCAAGAGAGATTTTCCAAGTTCGTTTAATTGTTGTTTATTTATTTCAATTATTTTTAGTAGAAGCATCAAGTACAATATTTTTGTTTGTATAAATAGTTTGTTTCATTTCGTTTTTCATGTGTCGTTGTGTATGTGTGTGTGTGTGTGTGTGTGTTGGTGTGTTGGTGTGTTGTGTCTTTGATTTGTGTTGCAAGTTACGATTGCATAGACTAAATGCTAAATAAATACATATACATTATACACCCATAGCACAGATTACATCTATGTAGATTCTAAAAGCGTACGCGAAACGAGGGATTAAAATACACACGATATTGCTAATTTGTATTACTTAATGGAAATATTATGTGACTTTTGAGTATATGTGGGGGGAGGGGGTCATCATATACTCTTGCAGAATCTTGAATTTCTTCAGGTTTTGCTTTCGACCTGCCAAGTCTAACAAGGGGCAACGAGGGCAGCTTCAGTCTACAGATAACCATGGCCGGCCACCTCAGCTGGTATGAAGCCCTCGCGTCCGTCTCGTGTCTTCACATAGAACCATTGGCGTTGATCCTTGGACTCGCGGCACTCGCAGAGCGTCACAATCTCGCCCTTGTGGACGACAATGCTCTCCGTGATGTAGTCCGCATTGATGGCGACTAGAGTTTGGCGCAGTCCGTTCTGCTGTTGTCGTCGCAGCACGCTTAGCTGCTGAAGCTGCTGCTGCTGCTGCTGCTGTTGCTGTTGCTGTGGAATGCTCTTTGGATGCAGATGCTGGCCATTGTGGCCATTGGTTATGTACGAAACGTTCGATAGACGTCGCACGGGCTGCGACAGCGACTGCGTTTGCGACGGCCTCTGCTGCTTGGTCGTCCGCTGCTGCTGCTGCTGCTGCTGCTGCTGCTGGAGCGTCACGTATTCATCGTTGGAGGCGCTGCGCACCGATGCCGAGCCGGAGCCCAACTGCTTGGTGGAGCGCAGCTGCGCGTAGGCCTTCTCCACGAGCTTTGGCTGGGAGGCAGCGCGCAGGTAAAGCTTGTCCACGTGCTGCTCACCATACAAGGAGCCAGCGAGACTGCCGCCATTGGAGACCAGACTCTTGCTCGGATTGTTGTTGTTGATGTTGTTATTGTGCTCCTCCACTGGTTTGGATTGGCGCGGTGTGCGCGCTCCATCGGAGCGAGTGCCGCCACGCAGACGTATCTCCTTCTCCGAGTCGGTCATATTGCCGCAGGGTCGTGGAAAGATGTCCGCATTGGATTCCCAGCAGGGCGTCGTCTTGCCCGTAGGCAATATGCCCAGGGGAAGGCAGCAGGCATAGCCCACATAGCCCTCCTCAGCGTGCGGCGTCTGGACGTAGAGCCAGTTCTGATTCTTGAAGACCGCATTGACAACCATGCCCAGGGGCAGGGGGATCTCCAGCTGATAGCCACCCGGTCGCGTCTGATACAGTGTGCTGGCCGTGGCCAGGACAACGGGTATATTGCCCGGGGCAGAGAGCGAGCAGCGTGACAGAAACTCATCCACATTGTGGATCTCGTAGCCAAAGCGCTGCACACGATTCCGCTCCCGCTCACGTCGCTTGCGATGTCGATGCCGGCGTTGCTGCTGCTGCGGTGCCACTCCGCTGGCACCACCTTCCGAAACCGCAACCAAACTGGGCTCCGAGTAGGTGCACTTCAAAGCATCGCCACTCGCTGAGCTGGTCAAGGCCGTCGTTGATCCAGCTACTCCTGCTGCGCCTCCTGCTCCTCCTACGCCCACTACGACTCCTGCTGCAGCTCGCGCCTGCTGCAGCCTGTTCGCCAGCTTCTTGCGAATCTCGTTGCGCTTGCGAGCCAGCAGCAGCGCCTCGCTGTGCACATCGCTGCGTGGCGCACGCTGTGGCGTGCAGACGAAGAGCAGCTCCTTGGTGGTGGCCGCTGCCACGGGCGCTCCACTGCGCACGCCCTTGTCCTTGTACTCCAGCAGATTCTGGTTGCTGAAAAACTTCTGGCTGGCCAACTGGCCGTTGCTGTGGCCGGGTGCCTGGTGGGCGGTGGGCGTGGTGGCGTAGCCATTGAGCGGCTCTGTGCCACCTGGCAGCTGCTTGACCCTATAGCGCTTCTTGCCCACATCCAGCTGTGTGGGCACGGGCTCAGTGCGCTGCACAGGCGCCGCAGTTGAGCCTGGAGCGGCTCCAGCGGCTTCAGCGGCGCCCACATGTCCATTGCTCAGCTTTAGCGATTCCTTCTCCTTGTGGCCGTGTGGCGTGCCAGCGTCGGGTGTGTCAGGCTCATTGCTCGGCTGCTGGTTGGGCTGGTGCTGCTCCCGCAGCACCCAGGTCAGCGAGATGCGAGGACGTCGCAGGCTCAGGTTCTGACCCATCTCTAATGCTTCGAGTCCTACAGCATGCTGCAGTTGGGGTGTGCTCTTGGCCCGTGGGCCAGCGCCTAGCAGCAGCTCATCGATCTCCACATAGTCTGAGCTGTATTCAATGCTATCACGTACCGCCTGAGGCGGTGGCGGTGGGGGTGGGGGTGTGGCTGTGAAATTACCAACGGAACTATCGCTGCTGCCGGGCTGCTGTTGTTGATGAAGAATTAAGGCGCAGGCGTGCAGCAAGTCCGGACAATAGGCATCTAAAGGGCAGAGAGAGAGAGAGAGAGAGATAGTCAGTAATCGACTAGAAAATACCCTATAATGAATCACTCAAGTGAACTGATTCAACTCACCCCTTAATCCACGCGAGCTGCGCCTGCGTTGACGCTGACGTCTGACTGCGCTGCCTAGTTCGCCCTCGCAGTCGCTGGCGCTGCTCTGCTGACTGCTGTTGCTGCTGTTGCTGCTGCTGCTGCTATTGGTGCTAGCTGCAAATCTCTGCTGCTGCTGCTGCTGCTGTAGTTCACGTAGACGACGTCGACGTCGTGCTTGCTGACGTGCTGCTGCTGCTGCTGCATGCTCTGCCGCTGGCTGCGGCGCTGGCGGCGTTGGTGCGGCTGCTACGCCTGCAGCTGCTGCTGGTCGCTCCGTGTAGCCCGGCGGCGGTGTTAGCGGCAATGGGCAATAGAAAGGGGGCGGGGCGCGCAGTCGTCGATTGGTGTCCTCTAAAACGTAATCGTTCTGCTGCGCCTGCGTCGACTGCGGCTGCTCTAGACTGCGCTGCAACTGCACAGCAGCTGCTGCCGCTGCAGCATCCTCTGCATGCTGTTGATAAGTGGGCAGAACTAAGGAGGCGACGGTGGCAGACGCGGCTGAACTGGCTGTGGAGTAGAGCGTAAAGAATAGAGAGCCATACATTAATGAGCTGCTTGTCAATTCTAGCACTCGATCATAAAAATTCCAATTATATTGAACTCGAGTGTGCAGGCATTTGAGTGTGATGGACTAAGAGATGCCCTATCAAAGGCTTGCTGAATTTTTATATACTTGGTAGAAGAAAATTGCATATGTGATAGTTGAGCACTGCTACAGAGAACTTTGGAATTCTTAGCTTCTGCTTAGATACTATTTAATGTCCCACTCAATACTAGTTCAGCTCCAGTTCAAATGTTCATGTGGAAGTGATTCCAATTGGAACATGAAATTCTAATTAAATTCTGTTTCAGTTCTATTTCATTCCCAGAATATTCTAGCTCAATGTTCCAGTTCCAGCTCCAGTTCAATTGTTCATTTTGAACCAACTCCAAGTGGAATTGTGAATTCTAGTCTATTTATATTATATTCTATTATAATTCTAAATAATCTCTAGTCTAGTTCTAGTTCATATTCTAGCTTAATGCTCCAGTTCCAGCTCCAGTTTAATTGTTCATTTTGAACCAACTCCAATTGGAATTGTGAATTCTCGTCTATTTCTATTCTATTCTATTACAATTCTACTTCAGCTCTAGTCCACTTCTAGTTCAGATCCAGTTCATTTAAACAATCTTGCTAATATATTTCTATATATAAATAAAGCTCATCAACTGCAACATTTTCTACCTGTTACATACCCAATCAAGCAACTAATATACCCTACATCTCTGCAGCTTTAATGGCCACAGGGTATAGATGCAACAATAAGCACAGCCGACAAGAGACACCCCCACAAGGAATATTTAAAATATTCGCCAATATAAACGTCAACCTCTGAGCTTGGCCCGGCCGCAGCCAAAGTCGCGGCCACATTTATATGCGCTATCAAGGCCAAGATCAGCGCAAAGGCTAAGACGAAGGCGAAGTTGTAGGCAGCAGCAGCAGGAGAAGCAGCAGGAGCAGCAGCAGGAGAAGCAGCAGGAGATACGCAAGAAGCGTGGCCAATAAAATTCCAAAACTGATCTGCTCAATGGCAACAACGTGCCAGAAGTGAGTAGTAAAATGTTAAAACGTGACGGTATTTCACAAAAATACCAACAACAACAACAACAACAAATATTGTATGAGCGAACGGCGAGCAGCGACTCCCAGCTACCACTCACAGTTGCTCAGTTTCCCAGTCTACCCCAGCTCGCCCTCCCTCGCTCACTTACATTCTTCCTATAAGAAATTGATGTGAGTGTGAACGACTTTTGCATACTCTTTCAGCTTTGCTAAGTAGAGTGTGACCCAGCAAGTGTAATACTATTATCGATAACTATAACTATCGATAACATCTAGCTGTTTAAATACTCCATAAGCTTTGCCATTGCTAAGATATCAATTGTCAAGCAGCAGAATTCTTTTGATGCTTCAACTCTACAACAATTTTCCAAGTCTCCTCTTACAAACTGACTGGCATAGCTAATATGCCTCTTCATCGCCTATACTCCAATAAGTAAAGCTTGACGAGAAGGCGCAGAAAGGATAAGAGCCTGCAGCTAAGCGCTGCCAGGCCAGCGGCTATGGCTTTAACGACCTTTGCAAGCCGGGCGGCACTCAATGTCAGAGTCAGAGTCAGAGTCGGAGTCGGAGTCGGAGTCAGAGTCAGAGAGCGTCAATCCGTCAGCCAGTCAGTTAGGGTATGCCGCTGCCCAGAGAGCTAATCAAAAAGAAGAGCTGGCAGATCGTGCGAGGATTGCCAAGGGGGTGTAACCGGTCAGGGTCAGGGGCTGGTCATCAGTTGGGCAGGCGAGTCATTCACAGAGAGAGAGAGAGAGAGAGATAGAGCGGAAGATCGTGAGGCAGCGGCCTTTAATAGCTGCAACGTGAGCTGTGCCACATGGGCGTGGCAGAGCAGACTTTGCAAAGAAATTGAAAGTGTTGCAAGGCAAGAAAACAGCAAACAAAAAAAGATATAAAAGATATATATATAATATATATATATATATATATATATATATATATATATATATATATATATATATATATATATATATATATAAGTTGCAGCAGCAACAGTTGTTGGCAGTTAGCTAATTAAACGCAGACGAGCTGCCAAATTAGCTAATGCCAAGCGAGAGCGAGAGAGAGAGAGACAAAGAGAGATGAATGAGAGACGACAGCAAAAAAAAAAAGCATGCCACATGCGGCGCCCAGCCCAAAATTGGCAAAAACATTGACAAATTTGTTTTGCAACTTGCCGCCGCATATGGCAGCAGCAACATGGCCACTGGGGCATTGACGGCGGCAAAAAGGCTTTGACCAAGTTGCAACTGCAGCAGCAACAGCAGCAACTGCTGCCACATTTAGTTGTTTGGCAGGCGGCGATAATAATTCAATCGAAGCGTGCAAATGGGGACGCTTTGATTTGTGCCAAAGCCAGAGCCAGAGCCAGAGCCAGAGCCACAAGCTGGTGGCATAAAAGGCGCTTGGAATTGATTGGAGGTGCATGTGATTAGCCAGCCGGGAATCTGGGAATCTGGGAAACTCTTTTTGAATTAACAATTCGCTGCTGCTTCACTCCACTCAGAGTCTTGCACAAGAGTCTCTGGCCAAAAAGCTGAACTCTCGTGCTCGTGGGCACATGGGAAATTGAACTCTTCGCTGTTAACTTGGCCAACAAAATGGCATTGCGATTGTCTCTCTCGCTAATAAGATAAAAACATTTTAATTGCAACTAAACATGGCAACTCGACATGGACATGCCACTAGGCCGCACCATGCCCCATACAACCCCCCGCCCCCCCACCACCCTTCCCCTTGCCAGCATCGCTCATCAGCTGTAGGCCAAGCAACTGTAAAATGGAAATGGCCTAAAGCGTAACGGCCAAGATGCGTTGCTACACTTACCAACAAGATGAAGATGAAGAAGAAGAAGACGGGGCAGCAGCAGCAGCAGCAGCAGATATCAAATGTATAAAAAAAAACAAGTGCTTAAATCAAATGCAAACAAAGTCGAGCATCATTTGATCAATACAAATTGATTTCAATGCTCTCGCTTTTTATTATCTATCTCTATCTCCATTTGTCTCTCCCTCTCTCTCTCTCTCTCACTCTCGCACCTGTTGGTCTAGTCGTAAATTAAAATGCTGCAGGAGCGCATCAAGTATTTAACGAGCGAACATCGAACATAAACATAAATCCCTAACAACAAGTGGCGTGTGCTGCTCACAGATTTGAGCGACGAACAGATACCCTGGAATGCAATTCAATACCAGAAAAAAAATGAGAGAAACAATGAGAGAGAGAGAGAGAAAAAAATAGTGATACGGAAAGAAAGAGAAGGAGACATAGAATTTGGGGAAACAGAACTGCTAGAAACTCAGAGATAGAGAAGAATGAGTGATAGATGGAGAAGAGAGACAGAGATAATAGTAGTGGGGGGGGGGGGGGTAGAGGAGAAGACAGATAGAATGAGAGAGGAGTGAGTGAAGTGAAGAAAGCCACAGATAGAGAAAGAAGACTCGTGGCTAGAAGTAGAGCTATCGACAGAGGAACACTCACAAACAGAAAGACAGAGACAGAGAGAATGGCAAAGACATAAATTAATGGAAAGCGAAACAGAGTGTGGGTGAGACAATGGAAGTAGAACGAAATGGAATAGAACTACAAAGAGAGAGAGAGAGTGAGATATAGAATGGAAACAAAACTAGAGAGAGGGAATACAACTACAGATAGAGAGAGAGAGAGCGAGAGAGAGAGCGAGAGAGAGCGAGAGAGAGAGAGTGAATTGAATTGAATTGAAGTGAGTGACTACTCCTTCAGCCCTTTGCCATGACAGAGCGAGCGAGAGAGAGAGAGAGAGAGAGAGTGAGTGACTACTCCTTCAGCCCTTTGCCATGACAGAGAGAGAGAGAGAGAGAGTGAGTGACTACTCCTTCAGCCCTTTGCCATGACAGAGAGAGAAAGAGAGAGAGAGAGAGTGAGAGAGAGAGAGAGAGAGAGAGAGAGAGAGAGAGAGAGAGAGAGAGAGTGACTACTCCTTCAGCCCTTTGCCATGACAGAGAGAACGAGAGAGAGAGAGAGAGAGAGAGAATGACTGACTACTCATTCAGCCCTTTGCCATGACAGAGAGAGAGAGAGAGAGAGAGAGAGAGAGAGAGAGAGAGAGACTGCGCCTTCGTATTCCCTCTGCCATCTACATTAAATCCAACACATATCATTTCACTTCTTTATGATCATTTTTATTACAGGGTATCAGAGCTATAACAGCATCAACATTGACGTGCAGACGCGCCAAGCTCATAAAAAGCATCATAAACTTGCTCGATTGTCAGATTGCGCGATTGCGTGTAGGTGCCAGGCACTGAAATCCTTGTTGACAAGCGGCCAAGTCCAGTCGGCAGGCAGGCCAACATGGCTTATAGACTACACCTCTCTTTGCTTCCCCTCACTCCCCCCTTCCCGAAGGCCTGCAATAGCAATGAAATGCGTAAATTTATGCACAAAATAATTTACACAAATTTCAGTTTTTCGTTTTTTTTCTTCTTCATTCGAGATTTTCAATTAGCGTTACGAAAAGGGATGCAACGAGATGGAGCTGGAGGGGAGAAGCGGTTCTTGGGGCTACTACTTAAGCCAATTTGATGGCCTTTTAATGTGCACTGCCTTTTGGGTGGCCAACACAGGTTTGAATAGGTGCGATTTACCAATGCGATCAAAAATCAATTTGAATTTTTATTGACTTGATTCTGTTGATTCTGAAGCAAGGAGTTGCTGGCCTGGTCAGGTGCGAGGGGTCGGGTGTTATGGGGCCAGTCACATGGTTGGGGCAATAAAATTTAAACGTTGCTTTGTGGCATTTGCCTCGTTTTGTCTATGCTTAAGCGCTTTTAAATATTTATGGCCCCATTTTGTGGTTAGCCCCACTCCGATGCGCCTTAAACAAACCACAGAAATATGATTTTTATGACGTTCATAAATTTAAACGTCTCTGAGGGCCCCCAACAGAAGTCAAAGCGAAGCGAGAAAGTTGCCTCAACCCATAAAAGCTGAAATGGCTTATGGAAAAGTTTTAATTTCATTTCCATTATTATTTAGTTGTGCCATAAAAAATAGCTCTCAATTATATTGTTGTTAATTTATTATTAAATTATCGTACTCCGATTTTATAAAAGCTTGCTGATTAAGCTAAAAGTTTCTTTTATAATTATTGAATAAGTAAAGTAGAGTGAAAAGTGTGGATAGAAATATTTTTATATATGTAAAATATTGTATAAATATATTGACTTTTAAAAAATATTAAAAATTATATAGTAAATTAAATTAAAAAAAAATATATATATATATTTTTAAATATATATATTTCATATTCTAAAATTAAAATAGCATCATAAATTTGTCTTAATCTTTATTAAGTAAAGGCCAAGTTAAGATAGTTTGCAGCCTCCTTGGAGCTTTAATACACTAAGGACTCGACTCGAAGTTTCAGCCACTTCATGGCAATAAACTGTAGAGCAAGCAAATGGTCATGATGTCGTCCACAGAGAAATTGTCTGTGGGGCTACAAAAGTGTGGCTTTTGTTTGAAGAAACCGCCAAATGCAAACGACAGCGGCAGAGGGAGGCAGACGGAGAGTGTGAGAGTGAGTAGGAGAAGAACAAGCCGGACGAGTTGGGGGCAGCAAGTGCGTGCGTATTGAAGGCTCAGTGACCAGCTTGAAGGATATGCCACTCCACGTACATATGCTCGATGGCAGGCAGTCGAAAATCAAGTTAACAAAAGACAAATGAGAAGGCAAAGAGTAGGCAAAGAGAGAGAGAGCTGAACAACAGTTGACAAAGGCAGTGGGTTGGAGCTGAGCAGCAGGAGACGCACGATAAGCGTCAAAGGACATGAAGCCTGTGCAAAGCAGCAGCAGCAGCAGCAGATACGAGCGCAAAAAAAAAACATTTCAATGAAAAACTGTGAAATGCTTGGCAAAAGAAAAAGAGTATGGAGGCGTAGGAGGAGGAGGAGGAGGAGGCGCCGCTAGCATAGAGGCGTAGGGCATTACGGCATGGTGAGCTACATCAAAGCAAAAGGCAGCGAGTGCTGCGGGCTTCACATAAATTGGAAGCCCAAAAAAGAATTTTAAAGCCCGAACCTAGCCCAACAAGTGCAGCGGAAAACGGAAACGGAAATGCGCCGCAACGCATTTGATTTGCTGCCCAGCTGAGCTGATGAGGCCAACTGAGCTGGGACACATGCAGGTGGCTGGGATGTTGGAGGCTGCACTCTAGTCACTTCAGCAAATATGTCTTCAAGTGGCGTTTAGCTTGCGCCGTGCAGCAGAGCACGTGCATCCCAAACCCATTGTTCAAGCTAGAGATGAACTGAAATGTGCCCTAATGAGGCGATATTTCTAGCGCAAGCAAGCACGAGAAAACACGAACTAGAGATGAGTTTTCTTGACGAGTAACGAATAAGCACGAATCACTAGAGATCTTGCAAATGGCTCTGCAGGAGTTCATGAGATTCATGATTCATGAATCAACATGCTTTAGCATGAGCTGAGACGACTTGCCATTAGATAACAATTCAATACAGCATGACACATATATATATATATATATAACTTGCCAAGATTTCCTATTACCAAACACAAGCTAACAAGACTTCAGTTGACAGGAATCAGCAAAAGTCAACACGAGTTGGTACGCATTTCCCTTAGATATTACGATATATGACGAGTCTTTACAAGCTAAGGCTACTCAGCAAAGGCTAACGTGAGTAAACACGAGATAGCACGATTAAGCTCGAGCTGACACGATTACACACGACATTACTCGGGCTCAAACAGCTCAACACGAGTTGTGATGAGTAAGCAAGACTCAAAGAGAGTTGGCATTGCATTACTCGTGCTCAAGCATCTAAGCACGACTCAGTGAGAGCTCGTGTTAACACGAATACACACGATTTAGCAGTGCATTACTCGTGCTCAACACGAGTTGTCAGCAATGAGAGCTCGTGTTAACACGACTTGACACGACTTGGCATTGCATTATTCGTGCTCAACACGAGATGTCTCGTGTTAACACGACTTAACACCACTTGACATTACATTACTCGTGCTCAAACATCTCAACACGAGTTGTCAGCAATGAGAGCTCGACTTGGCATTGCATTACTCGTGCTCAAACATCTCATGAGAGCTCGTGCTGACACGAGTTAGCATTGCATCACTCGTGCTTAAGCGTCTCATGAGTAAGCACGACTCAGTGAGAGCTCGTGTTAACACGACTTGACACGACTGAGCATTGCATTACTCGTGCTCAAACATCTCAACACGAGTTGTCAGCAATGAGAGCTCGAATTGACACGACTTAAACATCTAAACACGACTAATTCAGAGCTCGTGTTGACACAACACGATTGTCATGCCATTGCCTCAATTATGTAGCTGATAAATGTATCAATTTTATCAACTTAATTCCTGATAATTTATTATGAAATCTATCTTATTCGTGCCCGTGTCGTGTGTCGTGTGTCGTGTCTCGTGTCAACCAGACAGCCTCTCATACAGCTAGAGTGGGCTAAGTCCTAGCCCAATACCATTTGCACTGAGTCCTGCGCGTCCTGGCTCTATTAACATTTCATTGTTGCTGAATAGCAAAAGAACAGCAAAAGAAGAGAAGGAAGGGAGAGGTAGAGCTGGAGAGGAGGGGGACTTGGATTGGCTCCCTTTGGGGACATTGTTATAAATTCCAATTGCTTCGTTTAAGAAATGTGAAAAATGCGCCATGTAAATTATTTCAGCGTCTTGGACGCATTTTTTATTGTGCATGATAAATTTTTATTGTAATTGGCTGTTGATTTATGGCCGCAGGACGCGACGCAGCAGGAGTCGCCGCCGTCGCAGTCGCTGTGATAAGAGACAAGAGATAAGCAGCCGCAATGGCTGGCATTCAATTTGCCCACAGATAGGCAGGACATGGACATGGGCATGGGCATGGGCATGGGGGCGTGGCACTGATAATTAGAAATGGAATTTGCTATTTGGTATTTGGTGGCCACATCGAATGGAAAATTCAAGTGCCTGAGCATAAAAACTAATCGCAGCACAAAAAAAATAAAAATTAAATGAAAGAGCAAAAAAGAAAAAAAAAACAAAATAAAGAAGATCATCTATGCAACGATGCGTAACATGAGCCACGCCCCCTTTTTTTCCAGCACAGCCCACCCAAGCAGGAAGCAGCAGACTCAGGCTCAGGCTGTGGCCCAGGCCTAAGCATTTGGGCCTCCTTTCATGGCTAACATGGCGAAACCAAAGCGCATTATTGTTAGATGCTCCTCAAAAAAAGAGAAGAAAAAAAAAATAACACCGAGTCAAATACCATAAAAGTTTATGAAGCTGGCAATAGCAGCAGAAGTGGCAGATTTCGTAATGCCTTTGTGAAAGATTTCATGGTAATTTCACCGGGTTATAACAATTTACAAATTATGTAATCGAAATTTATTGCCTGCGCACCTTCAGGCCAACGAGCGCAGAAGAACATTTTAGCATGAAGCAGCATGGGAGAGCCAGACGAACGGACGGACAGCTGCCACGGCACGCTTTCAAGATTTCTATAAAGAGCGGTTGGGTGGGCCACCAACCAGCACCAGCAGCACCACCAGCACCAAATCATATGCAGGTGGCTTTGATGGGTTGGCAGCTGATGCTCTGCAACATTTGACTTCGGGCATCAAATGCGAATTCTCAACTATCGCCCTCTCTCTCTCTTGCTGTTTCTACCCCTTGTGATAAAGTTGTTGTAGCTTCTGGGTAAAAACTTTGATTCAAGATTTAACTGGAATATATATTTTATATAGCGGTAGGCAGCATTTGGTAGCAATTCACATAACAGTTGCTGCAGCAAGTTTAGTAGAGGCTTAGATCTTGAAGCTAATTTCTGAAAATTATTAATATAAATCTATTTACCACATTCTATCAGAATAAGCCTAAAAGGCTTAAAATTAAAAATTAAAGAATTAGTAATAGATAAATTTATTTTTTGTTTCTTTATGTAAGTTATCGTAATACATATATAAATAGCAAAACTTTCTGAAAACTTTAGAGTTTGGATGCATAGATAGGGAGAGAAGAAGCGACAGACAGAGAGAGAAAGATAGACAAAGGAAGATAGGCAGAGATAGAGAGAGAGAGAGAGACTAAAACTCAAGTTTGAATTGAAATACTTTATATACATATATATACATATATAGCAATATGTAGCATAGATAAGCAGGCAATCTAATAGTATAAACAAGCAAGAGAGTGAGATTCATAACAATTCTCATTATTCATCATCTAGACATTGACATCACTTGCTGATAATCATGGCTAGAAGTTTCTTGATATAAAAGTATTCGCTAGATTCGTAGCGCTGAAGACTTCCGCATAGACCACTATAGCTCCTCTTCGATTAAACTACATATATTATTTATCTACATATTTAATTGGCTTTTTACGGCTATTATCATAACATATAATTGCCTTATACGTAAGCTCTACTGATCTCTAAAATCCAAGTTCGCAAACTCTAAAAGCTTCAATTAAATTCAATTTCATCCATCTATAGACCTGGTTAGATCGCGTCTTGACCTAAACACTTTCCCATTCTTAGCGAATCCATTAGACCTACCCATACCTTATATCCCTAAAATATCTAATAAAATGATTTAATATAGCTTTAATTAGTTTTAAAAATAACTTTCGTTTAGATTAAGATTAAGATTAAAAATTCCAATCTATAGAGCTCCTCAAGTAAATCCCGCTCTATCGCACACAATGCTAGGGATCAGATTTTCGTTTAGACTATTTGTTTTGTTCAGCAATGCTTTTCGCTTGATATCCAATTATATGTGTAAATCAACACGGCTACTGCTTGCTGCCACTTACAGCTTAACTTGGCTAACACTTTATGCTCGCTTGGCATGCACTCACTCTGGCCACGCCCTCCCACCCACCCCCACCTTTTGGGCTGTGGTATGGCGTGCATGAAGCGTAACCCATTTGTTACGGCACTTTCCGAAACTCCAATAATAGAGCCATTAAATGCCAACTACTTGGCCATCAAGTGCTTTAGTTTGGCATAAATCTGAAGCGCATGGCCAAAAAACTTTTGCGGGCCACAAATCAGAGCGCGTCTTCTGATCCATGCATGGCCCAGCACCTGGCCGTAGCTTGAATTGCAGTTGGAGTTGGAGTTAAAGTACCTATACCTTTAATTAACGCCACGGCCTATTTGGCCAACAGGTGTACAAACTTTTGACCACGCCCCAGCACGCTGTGCCAAACCCAGACCCCGACTACGACCCCTATCCGGAGTCTAGGCCCAACTTTCCTGCCGCATTTTTATTTAATTTAGAGTCGAGTCGCTGTCCTGGCAAGGACTTTCATGTTGTAATTTCCACAAAATTTACGAGTTTACTTGGGCAGCGGTTTGTGCGCAGTGTGTGTGGGGGGGTGGGGGGTAGTGCTGCTTGTTAGCTTGTAGGGCTAAATAGTTGTTGCGCAGCTTCTGGATTTACGGCCTGGTTAGAGGGACTTTAGGCAGTTTTACTTGCCATGGCTTTTGCCATGTGGCTGAGGCTGAGGCTTATTTTCTGGCTAATGCTGCTGCTGCTGCGGCTTGTCAGCGCCTCATTTTATTGGCCACGCCCACACCTAGCTATCTGCTGCCCACTCACACTCGCCGCGACTCATTCGCTGTAAATGAGCAACTTTTTACTGCTCCAAACACACCTACGACGACTGTGTGTGTGTGTGTGTGTGTGTGTGTGTGTGTGTGTGCTTTTTGGCAATTTCGCATGCAGTTTATGACTAGGCACAGGCAACAGCAGCAACAGCAACAGCAACAGCAACAACAACAACTGGAAACTTACAACTCGTGCAGCTGTTAGCTGCCACATGCAGCATATTTGGAGCTAGGGCTACCTCATCATCTTCATCTCCTCCCGCTGCTATAAAAGTTGATCAAAATTATAACTACGCCCGGACAAACATTTTGCCATTGAGGCAGGTTGGCCCCACCTACCGCCCCCGCCCCCTTTTGTAGACCCTTCATCCGCATGTTTTTGGACAATTAGAGTGCGGCTCATTGCCCATAAAGTTATAGAATTCATGGGGGCACGTTCTGCAGAGCGCATTTCCAGTTTACTTATGGCCAACTCAGTTGGACCCACAAAAATCGTAAGAAAAAAACTTTCGTTTCATTAGCTGGCATACATAGAGACAGACTGTACATATATATACATATACATATACATATACATACACATATATAACCCAAAGGATATTCACTTTTATGGCTGCACATCTGGAGCGAGGTTTTAATAAATGCTGCACATAAATGAAACTGAAGCGAAAGTTTTAACTAAATTAAGAAAAGATTTCATGGCAGTCAAGCAGAGCAGAGATGAGATTGATAAGAAATTGGAATTGGAATTGATCTAATTAATGAGATTTCTTGAAGAACTTTTCTACTGCAAGATTATGTTATTGTCTTTGTTACTCTTTGTCGTAGATGAGTTATCCTTGCCTAAGGAAATTCTAAGCGTCTCTCCTGATTTATTCTCTCATCAGTTTGGTGCTATTTTAGCTAAATCTTGCTTTGTAGAATGAACTGAAATATGAAATACAAAATATATGAAATATTCTATGTTAAATCTTGCTTAATCTTAATATCTCTATGAGGTGATTCATAGGACAAAGGTACAAAGAATAGATCTCTCATAATCTGCTTTATTCTCTCTGTCTTTGTGTTCTCAGTTTTTTCTTCTCGCTTTATTTTCTTTCTCTTTGTCTTCTGTTCTCATTTTCTCTCATTCAATATTATTTGCTATTTTCTCTCTGTGTCTTAATGTCATCCTATCTCTGTTTGTCTCTTTTAGCATTATATTTCAGTATATATATATATCTCTCTCTCTCTCTCTCTTCTTTCGAGACTTTCCTCCTCGCTTTGACTTGCACTATCTTTTTCTTGTACTCTCTTTCTATCACTATCTTGCTCTCACCATCTCTGATTCTTTCGTTTCCTCTAATAACTATACTCTGGCTCTCTCCCTTTCTCTTGCTCTGTCTCGCTCTGTCTCTCTCTCTCTGTCTCTCTCTCTCTCTCTCTCTCTCTCTCTATCTCTCTCTCTCTCTGTCTCTCTTTCGATCACTCTCCCTCTCTCTGTCTCTCTATCGATAACTCTCCCCTCTCTCTATCTCTCTCTCTTTCCCTGTCTCTCTTTTGATCACTCTCTCTCAATCTGTACGTTCCTTCTCTTTCTATCACTCTCTCTCTCTCACTCTGCACTCTCTCTAACCCTTTTAACGCTCCCTCCTCACTGTTAATTATCTAAATATTTAATTTGAAGAGCTACTTTTAGTTTTAATTTAAAGTCGAGTAGTTTTTTTTTTTTTTAAATTGAATAGATAAGAATTCTCAGAGATCTTTTAATAAATATTTCTACTACAACTAATTCGCTCTCACAAGTTCAGTAGATCAAAACTTTTCTCGACTTTTCCACAATTAATAACTAATATATCACATAATATATCCAAGCTCTTACAGCATGCTTATATCATTTAAATGTAGTAATTAAAGCGAATCATCTATCAACATTATAATAATTACCATTCAATTGCAAGCTGATGAAAAACTGTGTCGCATTATTATTGTGTTCCGCATACGAACAACGATTTTCGATGAGATGCCAAACAATATCATTTAGCTCTGTGGGATTAGTTTTGATGATGTTTTGGAATGGATTAGCTTATATAGAGGGACAGTGCAGCGCCTGGTGGAGCTCACTTCCGTTTTTGCATGCCGCAGATCCCAGGGCGAGAGGGCGAGTGGGCGAGTGGGCGATTGGGCAAGTGAGATGGGGAACGCGAGGCTGTGGCGAAAATTGTTCGATTGTTGCCACCTTGTGGTGCGCACGAGTGCGCTTGCAACAGCCACGCCCACCACTCGGGCGCACCGTGTTGGGGGCCGTGCAACAAGCTTGTTAATCATAATTAAATACACGTAATGCGGGACGCCAGCGTGGCATGCAAATGTGGCCGAGGCAAGTGGAGGCTGCAGCGGCCACATCAAATGTGCAGCGCCACATGTGGAGCTGCACCAGCAAGGTGCACTGAACCTGGGCCCAAGCGAACAGCTGATATAAAAGCACAGCAGCCGGCAGCCCGCCCAGACAGTGCGCCAAGCGAACGTGCCACAAACGGTGGCAAGACCAGGTATTAGCCGCATTCGAACAAGGATTTATTAACTTAAAGTAATCAACGCCAACAATGCGACAAGTGAGTGAATAATTAGTGAGTGTCTGACAGTGAATCAAATGAATCCAAATGAATCGCAAAAAGAGAATATATTCAAGTAATTAAAAGTGAAACATAGTCAAAGGAAACTACAGCTCGACTAGTGTTAAATAAATGGGATTTACTAACATTCAAATTGAGATATATCGAATATCATTCAATAAGTCACAATATATTCAATGAGTGATATGATCGATCAGTCGACTGCAAAGAAAACTCTTTGACTTCTGAATAAAATTAACTATGAGCTCTTTGAATATATAAATAATATTTAGACTTTCCCCTAGACACCGAATTTAATCTGTTTATATTAAAGATGCTCATCATTCATCATTGCTTCATCATTCTTCAATCACACTTTCATGTTTCAAGGAAGTCTTCATATATTAGTTTTTCTGAATAAGTTTTGAATAAGTTAGTTTTTTTACTTGATAGTTTTTCCTTTGATGAATCCTACCAAAACTTTCGACTAAATTCGTGATATTAGCTTTAGGCAATCGATATTCATTTATTCACTAATAACAGTTCCCATTGCTTGTTACTGATCACCAATTGAAATATTTTGATCGAGGTTCACTCTAGATACTTGAGGATAGTTTGCCAAAAAATTCATAGCTCAAAATGAATATTTAAGAATGAATATTTAAGAATGAAAAATTCAATTCAAATTTAATAAAAATTTTGACAACGTTTGTATATCAAAATTAGATCAATAAAATATTTAATTTATGACTGTGCATTACCTCTGAAATTTTAGTATTTTTATTTAGTATTTTACTCAACTCAAAATTTATGTAAATAACTTTCTCATTTTTTAATAAAAATAATTAAATTTGACTTATGAAATAAATTATCTTAACATACTCTCTAATTACTGCTGTCTCTTTCTCTTTCCTTCGCCCTCTCTCTATCTCTATCACTTCTCAGCTACCCGCGCAGCCTTTAAAAGCAAGCAATCTGCTCACACTGCTGCTGCTGACGGCGACAATATTGCAGGCGCGTCGCATCAGCAGTCGGCGACTCGTTATCCACGTGCCCGTCAAGGTGAAGACGCATCATCACACCCACACCGTCTACAAGGTGTTGCACGGTGGTGGAGGCGGAGTCAAGCAGACTGTCTACAAAGTCGTGGGCTTTTCTGGCGAAGGTGGCGGCGGCATCGGCGGAGGCGGTCACGGCGATATGGGGCATGGCAGTCACAGTCCAGGTCACAGTCACAGTCACAGTCACGGCATGGGCATGGGCATGGGCATGGGCATGGGCATGGGCATGGGCGAGATCACGTATGAGGACAAACATGGCTGTGAGAGCGGCAAGGTGATGCCATCGCATCGGGACATGTTATTCAATCATTATGCGCGCCACGACCAGGAGGAGGCGGAGGACACCGACTATGCGGAGGAGCGGGACGAGTTCATTGATGTCAGGGATGCTTGGTTGTGAATAAAGTCGTGTGAGAAACGTTGCCGATTAATTATAAAATTCCAGCAGCCAAAGAAATTATACTCAACTATCAACGAGTGGGATAGTGAGAGACAGAGAGAGAGAGAGAGAGAGAGTGTGTGAGAGAGAGAGAAGGTCGCTGCATTTGCATGCGGCTCAAAGTAATTACAAAATTGTTGAAGTCATGTAGTAGACATCCTCGCCCATGTCCGACTTCTCCTCCTATCCTCTCTCTCTCTCTTTCTCTCTCTCTCTCTCTTTCTCTCTCTCTCTCCACAGCTACTGCTCGTTGTCTTCGTCTGGCAATGGTAAAAATGCCAGCTATGAAGTTGTCTCGTAGTCGCCGTCAAAATCGAAATCCGATTCGGATTTGGCGTCTCTCGTTTCTATGCCTTTTGTTTGTTTGCTTTTCGTCTCTTTCCGCATTGTATTTGTTGTAATTGGACATAGCAAGGGGTAATGGGTGGCTGGGGTTGGTTGCGGGAGAGTATAAAAGGCGGGGGCTAGACAGCATTGCCGACTGCGGCCAGTCGCGCACTTGAACCTTAACTTTAAGCATTTGCATAGCTCTCGATTGGAGCCAGGGGCTAACGACCATGGCATATTTTAGTGGACAATTAAAAGTAACAAAATGTATGTGAGTAAATATATGTAGCTGAGGCTGAGTATAAGACAAAAGTAGCTTAGAGTAGACCGAGAAGAGAGAAACTACTATTCGGAAATGTATTAGGAAATACTATAAGCAATGATGAATGTAATATGAAAGGAAATACAAATTCAGAGTACAAGCTAATATATTAAGAAATTGGTGTTGGCAGTACATTTCGGAGTAAACTTTAGAGTAGGCTGAAGAATATATATTAGAAGCTGTTTCGGAGTAAACTTTTAAAGTAGGGTGAATATATATAAGGAGCTATTTCAGAGTGTTTTTTTCGGAGTACACTTTTGAGTAAGCTGAAGAAAACATATGAGAGGACGTTTCGGAATAAAGTGTTTTGAGTATACTAAAGAATATATACTAAGAGCTGTTTCGGAATAAACAAGGAGCTATTTCGGAGTGTGTTTCGATTTTTGAGTAGTCTAAAAAATGCATATGAGGAGCCTTTTCGGAGTATTTTTCGCAGTAAATTTCATAGTATTACTTAAAATATGATAAAGGCAAATTCACAGTATAACATCATATAAATATTTAGCAAGTAGTTTCAGAATATATTTGAGACTAAATTGCAATAAATGTAAATGTTGCAAATTAATTAAGTACAATTCGGAGTATGCTTCAAAGTATTGCAATGGTACTAATATGCAATATGTATCAACTAAGTTAGGCTATGCCTACAAATACGTTATGTTACCTATTAAAATTAGGAGTTAGATACTACTTAATGTAAGATTAAAATAAGAGGATTAATGATTAAAAGAAGAAGAAATAAGAATCATGCTCTAAGCAAATACTAAAAACCAATCTTAACAAATTCTTTACTTTGCTTATAAATTATATATCAAGTGGAAGCTAAGTGAGAGAGGAGATTTAAATACATTTAAATACGAAAACCGGTTTTAATATACGAGTTAATTCTTGTGATTATCCAACATCAATTGACTGGCGAACTGACGTTTCGGCTACTGTGCACAGCTGCTGTATTATGCATGTCCATTAGGCCCGCCGTAGCTGACCCATAATCCATTTAAAGTGTCAGCGGCAGGATGGTACTCGGGTCCTCGGATTTGAAGTGGAGCGGCCCAAGCTGTGTCTGACATAAGTTGGATTGATCACGGCCGAGTCGCGGAGACAGGTGCAGAATAATTTGCATTTAATTGAAGGCGACAGCGTGTCAGAGAGAGAGAGAAAGAGAGAGAGTGAGAGGCAGAGAGAGAGAGAGAGAGAGAGAGAGATCCGAGTGAGCATGATGAATGCGTCTGCTTTGGCCAGCAAGATGTTCACGCCACGGGTGGGCCTGGCGCCAGTTCTGCTTTCAATTGATATAAATGTGGCCATTTAAAGGCATTTAGCCTATGCTAAAGGCCAACAATCTTGCTAAGACCAGAGAAGAGCGGCGCTAATCCACTTTGTGGCACGTGGAAAGGCTCGAGACAGCGGCGAGACGCGCTCCTGCTGATGAGTTAAGTATCAAGGCTTTTGTTCATCAATGCGAACAGTTATTAACATTTTTAAGCCTTTGTGCACACACTCAAGCACACACACACACACGAACACACACACACATTCTTGCAGACAACAAAGCGCAGAACAATTTGACCGAATACTAAGCTTAGAGCGTGACTAGCAGAGAGAGAAAGGCAAAGAGTAAGAGACCGAGAGCGAGAGAGGAAGGAAGACAGAACAAGTAACAACATTGCAATAGAGCATAACTGACTGCATAATGCACGCTCAGAACTCAATCGATACTTAGTTATATAAACTCTACATTCTTAAAGACTAGAATAAACTCTATCTCAATTCATGTTTCATGTCTTTAGCTTTACATAAAACCAATATACCCTAATTCGCCTGTGTGAGCGTGTATGAATTGAATTCCATGCACTGGCCATATAAAATCATCTTTTGAGCTGCTAAACCCCAATTTGTATGCCAATTGCTGGCCTCGAATTGTGTCCAGGAATCGCCATCAAAAGTTTCCTACGGCCTGCGGTCCAAACTAAATCTATTGATTTTACTCAAATGGCTTTTGTGCTCAGCTCAGCTCGAGGTCCAGGCAACAAATATGCGACGGAAACTGGCACAATTTCAATTGACTACTCAAAATTGTTTTTACCTGGAACAGGTGGAGTAACTGATGCAGCAGAGGGAAGCACTTCGAATAGTTATACAGATTTAGAGAAACTTGCAGAGCAATTTGCAATCTGCTTTGGCAAAGTTTATTACACAAAAAAAAAAAAAATAAAAAATAAAAACATTTGAATGAAAAACATTTCAAATGTGGCTACTGGCATTTTGCAACACTGCCAATCAATCACAGAGTCAGCATGCAAATTACTTTCATTTGCTTAAGAGCTTATATTCAAAGTAAACGTTTTGCCTTGATGTACACGAAGTTATAAAGTGGCTATACAATACAAGTATATATAGAAATTTAATAATATTCTAGGCATTATTCAACACTATCCTTATCATTGAACGTATAGAGATAGCTAGTATATAGACTTGACTTGCCTTGCATTGCAAATATTTGAGAGTATTCAAAATTTTACATAGCTTTCCAACACTGATTATTACAAATTTATATTTTTCATATTTTTCAACACTTTTCATAGATATTATAGAAATTTTGCAGCGCTATTTTACTAGCTTCTTGAGCTAAACACAAGCATCTTCTTTCAATCAATGTAATTCATAATATTATTAAAATATTAGCAATAATCTTAGACCTTATGCAACACTCTATTATATTTATATATGTCTTTCTGCCTTACTCAAATAATAATATTAGCTTTTTAGCATATTCAAATTATGAATACTTATTAATCAAAGTCTTCTAGACATTGCACAACACTGCCATTGCTTTACAGCACCCACTGTGCCAGCAGAGCGCATTGGAAATTCGTTGAATTTTGAAACTCTGGCTCGTTATATGTAGCATTTGCGTAATTGAATTGGACACCGAAACGCCGTGCAGTTGGACAGCTTGTTTACCCTTTGTCTAGCCCTTTGATATTTCATTTTGTGTTGCCTCAGTGCCACAAATTGTATGGCTGGCTGTTTGCTTAATTGGTTTCATTAGGGTTCCCTGTGGCACTTACCGACGTCCTTTCGTTTGCCGGCGCGTAAAATGCCAAAAAAGCGACGATCCTGACGCTCTGCTCGCCTGCCCACGTTCAGTGCTGTAAAACACAACAAAAATATCAAGAAATATATAAATATTTTTTTTGTTATTTGTGTAAATTGTAGAGAACTTTAAGATGAGAGTTGAATGTAAAAGTTTTTGAAAGCCAGTCAGCCACTTAGAGCTACAGTTACACGTGTCGCCACAACAGGCGCTCGCCGCTCGCTCCCAATGGCCCGGACCCGGCATAATTTTTGCCACAAAGTGACAACCAAATAAACTGAGGGTAATACAAAAAAAAAAAAAAAAATACAAAAAAAAAGGTAAACATTGCTTGGACAGCTGCTGGTCAGGTGCCAAGTGCGGAATTTGTCTATGGCACTAATTTTAACGCCATTAATTTGCCCAAGCCAAAGGCCAGCCAGGCGACACGGAGTGTGAAGGAGAGAAAGTTAGAGTCGAGTGAGAAAGAGAGAATTTTAAATTAAATGGACACAACTTTTATTGAATTGAGTATATACAAGAGCCAACTCCGAGCGAGCTAGCGTCATGTGGCGAGTGTAGAACCAAATGGACAAGCCGGAAACGGAAGCGCATTACTCAGCTCTCTGTCGAGCAGTTGTTGCACAGCACGTTTACACACGCAAGTGATTGGCAAGTGGGGTTAAGAGCATGGCGAGCAGCGTACCACCGCCCACCCACAGCTTGTCATGGCGCACCACCAATCAAAGGGAACACGCACTGCCAAACTAGAGTGAGAGAGAGAGAGGGAGAGAGAGAGCGAGAGTTCCCGCAAAAGTTGTGGCAAAGTTTTTGATTTCATGATATATTTATGGGCTGCTTCCGTCGCTCCGTTTGAGCTCCTTTGGGTAATAAAGTTGCTGCTTAAAAAGTCCAGCAGTGGCGAGGCTGTGGCTTACGAACTTTCCTCATTCGGCATTTGCCAGGTTGCCCAGCTTTAAAGAGTGAATAACTAGATTGCGCATACGCCCTGTTGTCCAGCTCAATATTTAAATGATTTCGCTGATAATTATGATTAGCTGCCGCCGCTGATGATAATGCTGGCACTGATGTTGCTGATGAGCTGTGGCCTGACGCTTGTTTAGTGGTTGTCATGTGGTTCGTGGTTGGCAGCGTGCAACCACATGGCAGCGAGCACTGCGGCTTGCATTGTTTAGCTGGATTATTGCAATGTGCGAGTGGGTTAAAGGGTTAAAGCTGTAAAAGCTGATGATTTGAAGTTGAATTAGAGAGAGAGAGAGAGAGAGAAATTTAAATTAAATGCAGCATGCCACATCAATATATAAATATAAATAAAAATAATAAAATATATAAAATTAATTAAAATTTATTTTAAATTTGAAAGCTATAAGTATAGAGTGAAAAACTAAGTTTTTAAAGAGCTTTATAGCTAAACAAAAAAATATATTTAAAAAAAAAATAAATAAATAAATTTAGTGTGACTTTAATATTCTTCTTTTCTTTTTTTTTTTCAACCAAATCTTAAATCAGTTTAAGCTCAATATAAACTGCGTTTTATAGTGCACAGATTTCTTGTTAAATACTTTTGCATTCAGCTCTTTGCAATTGAATGCCTATTTGTTCCATCTTAATTATGTCAAACAAGCAAGTAATCAGATAAGCATACACACACACACATATATACACATATTGCCTCACTCACACACACACCCATTCATTCTCATACATTGACAACAACAATAAGCCAACCGTCTGCTGTTCAGGTAACGTAGCGCATTTGGAACTGGAATTGTGTGTCAGGCTAATGGAAAAATCGCTTGGGCATAAAATCAATTAAATATTAAATAAACGCTATCAGCAAATAGCAATTTCCCCAACTCCCACGCTACTCTCACTCTACTCTCTCTCTCTTTCTACTCTCTCTCTCTCTTTCTCTCTCTAGCCATCTCTCACATTTCCGCCATTTTCGCACAAGTGAAATGCAAACACAGTGAAGCTCTCATCACTGCTGCTCTGGCCAACTTTATGAGCGTAATCCTTGCAATTATGAGCCAGGGCAAACATTATCTCAATATTGCATGAGAAGAGCCTGGAAATGAACCAATAAGCAATGCAGAGCCCACGAAACGGACACAGATAGCTGAAAGCTCACACACACACACACTCACACAAAAGCCTTTGATAAACTCTACGTGCTGCTGCATGTTGCATGAAAATTCATATATGAATGAATGAATTTTGAGCAGGTGCACAAGAGCAGCTGCATTAGTCTCCCTCTCTCTCTGTTTCTCTCTCTCTCTCTCTGTGCCAGGTTGAATGGTTAGCAAAAAGACTAATTATGTATTCATTAAAATGGCAAATGCCAACGGGGCAGGCAAGCATTCAACCCTATGAGAGAGATAACATAAAAAATAAATACAAATACGAGAATGAAATTTTCGCAGAAGGTAAAATACACAATTTTCAAATATGATTTTGCATAATGCAGAGTAGCTTGTGCATTCAGATTTTACATATTACATATGAAGAGTTGAGTATTTTACAAGAGATTTCTTACTTTAAATATTATATTATATTTATGGTCAGCTTAGACAATCTAGACTAGTTCAGTCTGGCAGAAAAACTTTTACTGAGTGACTGCGAGAAGTTGTGTCCAGAGTGGAGGTTTCCTTAAGCCTTCACTACTGTCATTACTACATTTATATACACATACATTTGTCTACCTAGAATGTCTTGCCCATAATCACAATGATAATAGGAATATTTTCCTAATTCATTCAGTTTTGAGCTTCAATCACTGCTTACGTTTTTCCACTTTCCTTATCCAATATTCTACAATGTTCTTTGGTTGAACTTATATTAATATAGTTCTCATAATTTTTATTTTTATTTATTTACTCAATTGTATTATCAAATATCTTTCATTTCTGTATTGAAAAGTCTTTTAAAATTTTTGTGAGCAGAATTTATTTACTGAAGCGCGCAATTTAAAATTAACTTAATACTAAATAGAGTTTCGATTCATTGTGATTGTGTCGTGATGCTTGCCGATTTCCTGTGGTGCCTTGGGTACATCTTGTTCAGTATGAAAAGACGCCAACGATGGATTTGAAGAAGCGATAGATTGGCTTGGGTATCTCTACGGCAAAGAGCACGGAGCTATCCTCGCTTTGCACAGCCGATTGAGAACGCTGCTGGACCGAGGGATGCACCAGATGCAGACTGCGATAGATCTCAGTGATCTGATTGGCGTCGTCGTCCTTGTTGTTGTTGTTGCCAGGATAAACAACGGGTTGCAGCAGCAGCTGAGAGTTGCCAAAAGGTTCATCGACTTTGACATTGCTTTCTTCACTGTCCGCTACAATATCATCCGATGTTGGGGGTATATCTGGTCTAGGATTGACGCCCGTTTCGGGTGTTTTGTAAATGTAGATATGGCCAATTAGCTGTAGACCCTCTCGCACTTTTTGTGGATGGCCATCTGAGCCCTGATGAGAGCGTCGTTGATTTACAAAATAATCTGCATTGGCATACTTTGAATAATCATACGGATAGAAGGGCTTGAAGTTGTAGATATTTTGATTCTGGTTCGGTGTGTTGTTGGTGACATTGTTGTTGTTGTTGTTGTTGTTATTGTTATTGTATTTGTTGTTATTATTGTATTTGTTGTAGTAGTTAGCATCGGCTTCATTATCAGCCTTCCAGAAGGGTATCGGCAGCAGAGGTAAAGGCATAAGGACAGGCTTGGCATAAGTGCTTCCATTGCCATTAGCTGGAGGAGGAACAAAGCTGACGGGATAACCATGGACATGTGGAAATTTGTTGTGATGTCCATAGTAGTTGCTACCATTATTGGTTTCGTTATTATTGTTGCTGTAGTAATAACCTTTGTGGCCAAAGCCATTATTACCATCGCCGTACTTGCCGCCTGAACTACCGGAACCGCTTGGCGGTACAAAACCTCCAAAGAGTGGATGGATTGGTAACAACGCTGGCTTAACATAATAATGTGTATGCGTGTGGTTTTGCGTTTCACTATTATTCGTAGGCTCCGATACACCTGGATTGACAATATAATACCCGAAATGACTGCGTGGCTCAGCTTGCACCTTCTCCACAGCTGGGATATCACTGCCCTCCAACTTGCCACCAACTCCAACTTCAGGTTCTTCGACAGCGGTTTTAACAACTTTCTGGGCCTGACTTTCTACGGTGGGGACAACTTGTGATTGGAGTTCACTTGCAACCAAATTGGAGAGTTTCGACTCTTCTGGTATTTTCTCTACCACAACATCCTTGACAACATCCTGGACAACCTCATTTGAAGCCTGCTCTACGTTAGACTCTACCGGTTGCTCAGGGATCTTCGTCTCTTGAACGATATTATTGATTAGCTCAGCCTTAGGCTGTTCTGATTCCACGGGTTTCTCAGCCACCTCAGGGATCGCATCCACTTGCACTACCGATTGCTCAGGATTTGAGGCTATTTGGGAAATGACATTGACGGGCTCTTCGACAGACTGCAGTTGGGATTGCACAGGGCTCGCTGCCACCGGGGGAACAACGTTTGCCTGCTGAACTATAGGTTGTTGCACTGCATTACCAGAATCCACAACATTCGGTTCAATGGCTTCCTCAATTGTGGGCTGAACTGGCTGAATGGGAGAGATCACACTCGGATCTTCTACCTTGGGTTCCACCGACTGATCAGGGTTTTCAGCCACCTGGGAGCCCTGCTCAACCGCTTCCTTGGGCTGTAGGAAATGAATAGGCTTCCCTCCGCCTTGGGAGCCCTGACCCTTGGGCCGTGAAACTTTCACCGGGTTTCTCGCTGGCTCAGGTTTGCGAATAATGTTTGCCTGGGCAGCCAGCACCATAAGCAATAAAGCAAGAAGTCGTAACGTATTCTTTAAATAGGGATACAACATTTAGACATTTAGAGCACTCGCTGGCAATTGAAGGTACTCAACTTACCATCTTGAGAGCTTCAAATGAACTGTGTTTCAATTGCTGTCTACAGCGACTATTTATACTCAACCAGGACAATAAATTGTTGCTTATCTATACGAAACATTCCAATGCCATTAGATCAGAGCTTGTTCTCTGGGGCCACTATCTATCCCAAGGCACTTGGCTGCCTTTCCTATCAGCAGGTTTTCCGCTCTTCCGTTTTAGCATTTGCTCAAAATTCTTGCTGTCGCTTGGCTTTGTTTTTGTAGATACTCAAAAAAAAAGGGCGTCAATGGCAGAAATATCGGAAAAAAATGAAATTGCACTTAAGTTCTATCGTGCGAGAGCCTTTTCGAATTGCTGTAGCCATTGTTGTTGCATTTTACGTGCAACATGAAAATGCCATTGTTTTGTAGCACAGCAAAACGGAAATCTATGAATCGCTTTTGTATGTTTTTCCTATCCGACGACCAAAAAACAACAACAACAAATGGAAAACATAGCCGTGGCAAGTGCAAAAGACTGTCAACTGCGTAGAGTGATGTGTGTGTGTGTGGAGGGGACGAGAGGAAGAGGGGAAAAGGGGCCAGCGGGAACTAACTGGGGCCAGAGGGTGCTGGACTGAGTGTAGCCTATACACCCGCATGAAAAAAAAAAAGAAGAAAATGAAGAAGAAAACGTGCATCAGCTGCATATTCATGGCAAAGCCTTAGCTCTCTTGAGAGCTTTATCTGCCGCAGGTGTGTTGAGAGCACAGCAGCTGGTCATTGACATGGTAATGGAGCAGTGGAGCCAGAACGACACAGAGAGAGAGAGAAAGAGAGAGAGAGAGAGAGAGAGAGAGAGAGAAAGAGAGAGGGAGAGAGAAGGTATCAAAACTCCAGCTGGGCTTAGTAATTGTATTGCCTGATGTATTGTGGCATTTGTGATTGAAGTTTGGCCAAATTGTGGGATTTGCAATTGACAGAATTCCGAGTGAAATTTCCAATTCCAATTGCTAGGTAAAGCACAATTTATGAACAGTTTAAAATTTGAGGAATTTTAGTTAACTTAAATTCATGGATATCATATTCAATAGAGCTACATTCCAATATAAAATAGAATATGGCATATACATAGGAATATTCAAATGATTTCTAACATATCTAGTCTATAATCTTTTTCTTTAATCTTTATAATCTTCAAGTCAGACTTCTATCTTGGTTTAGTTAACCCAGCTTTAAATACATTTTGTAGAGCATTTAACTCAAGCTTGACTTGAACTTAAAAGCTATACTATACTAAACTATATGGGGATAATGACAACTGAAAATTAATCAGTTCGCAATTGAAAATTCCAAATGCTAAACACACTTCGAGTCAAGGCACTAAAAAGTAAAGGCGCAGAATTTCAGTTATTGCCAGAGAAGTCAAGGGAAACGTGGCGAAATAGCAACCAAGCAACTGCCAGCTGCCCGGGAACAAAATTGTTTTGCGCAGCGGCAGATGAGCTGTTGAAATTGCAAGTGCGGCACTTGCTCAATTTTTCATGAACCTCCCACAAGTCAAGTTGGAGGGAACAGAGCAGCAGCAGCAGCGTAGAGGCTCTCAGTTAACAACTGCCAGCAGAACGACGACTCAATACGCTGCGAAAGTCAACTCGAGTATGTAAACTGCAATTCAAGTTAAATAATTGAAGAAGAAGCTCCAGCAGCTAGCTGATAGGACACACATCGTCTGGCAGTGTAGCTGAGCACAGAGCACCAAATGGAGCCAAGCGAAATCTGTGAAAAGGTGAAATTAGCAGCCAACATCCGCATCGGCATCGGCATCGGCATCGGCATCGTCGTGGCCAGACAATAAGGCGAGCTGCGGCCCTTGACTCGAGCCAGTTGCAACAGCCAGCGCATAGCGATATATGTAAATAAATGGCCAAGAAAAACGAAAAGCCAGAGCCAGGCCAGGGCCACAGCCAGACTCAGAGTCAGAGCCAATGCTAAAGCAAAAGCCCAAGGCCAAGTCAGCGCAGGAGCAGTCAAGCAGTTGAAGCAGCCGGCACAGCCATCCAGCCTAAGGAACCTACAGATAAGGCACAGACCAAGACCCAGACTCAGACTCCCAACTCCGACTGCAACTCAAACACAGGTTACGTAGCACGGCAGTCGCTGCTCAGCGGAGTTCTGCTGCTTATGATGCGATTCGTTTTTTATTTTTATAAATACCCTGTAAGTGGAAGTGGAATGGGATGTTTATGTTCTAGTTATACATCAGAGTTGGCTTAAATAAGTGACACTCAACACTCAATAAATATTAGTTCTTAGCAAAAGTTATCATAAATTCATATAGAGAGAGAGATACTTTAAATATATCTACAGGGTATCTAACAGTCGTTAATCTCACGCTTCAAACAAATTCCTTTTTCACTCTTTTTTTTTTTTTTTGGAGCTTTACTTTTTCATTTTGGGTGTGTGTGCGCGCGTTGCGATAAGATCAACGTGTGAGAAGCCTCGACCCAGACAGACAGCCGGACAAAGGGACGGACGGATGAATGGCTGAACGGACAAACGGACTGTGGCATCTGCAGCAGGTGTTTTGCTTTACTACAGACAACTGCAACACAATATGGGTAACGAGTTGGCCCCCAAAACGAGGCAACTTTATCGGCGCATAATTCACACGGCTGCCTGTGGCCAGGCAGATGTCCCAATGGCCCGATGATGGCGATGCTGATGCCGATGCCGATGACGTTGGCCATGTCTCGCTGGCTTGTGAATGTGGCTGGCAGCATTTTGATTGACTCAATGTGTGGCTAGCCGTTAGCTGTGCGCCGCTCGTGTGAATATATGAAAGAGAGCCAAATGGCAAACAAACAAACACACACACACACACACACAAGCACAGAAAATAGCTGCAGGAGGGCAAACATAAAGCACAGCTCTGCCTTAACCATATGCCATACATTCATACAGCAGCAGCAGCATCACATCCACATTCAGCACGTGCAGCACGTTGCCATCTAGTTCCGCCATGTCTCCTCTATGCACCCTCTGCTTCACATTGAGAACGCTTAGAATTCAAAACATTTCAGACAAATTGGCGTCGCTTTCAGCACAACGTGTGACAAAATGCAATGTAAACAAAGTGAGAGAGAGAGAGAGAGAGCTAAACTGTGCTCCATCTTTCAGCAGCTGCAACAGCTCCTACATCTAACCCACTGAGCGTTGTCCAGTTGCAGCAGCAGCAGCAGCAGCAAACACAAAGTGCCCTTCATTAATTTATGCCAAAACGTTGCTCAGACGACGTTGACGACGTCATTTGAGTGTCGTCTGCAAGCGGCTCTTGCTGCTCCTCCTGCTTCCTCCTGCTTCTTCTGCGCCTCCTGCTTGGGGCAGCTGACTGTAGATGTCGCTTTATATGCAATAAATAAGATGCTGGAACAGGCACAAGCTCAGACTCAGGCACAGGCTCAAGCTCAGGCACAGGCACAGGCCCAGTCACTGGTCCAGTCACCATATCTGAATAGAAACCCAAGCGAGATGCAGCATCAGCAGCAGCAGCAGCAGGTTGACTGCTGTGGGAAAAATGTTAACGAGCCAAGTAGCCTCATAAGGAAGTAAAGTGAGAGCAAGTGGGATAGATAAAGGCAGAGAGGCAGGCGAGACTAGAGGGGAGGGCCAAAAGGTAGGTCACACATCGCTTGCCACCATGGGCCAAATAGCAAATTAATTAGACTAAATGCTTAGACATTGTCCAGGCTAAAATGAAAATTGAAATTGCCAATGAAAAAGAAGAAAATAAAAAAAAATACACTAAATATGAATGATTTCTTATATAGATAATAGATAGATAATCTACAGTAAGTAAGAAATTAGGGATTCTATATTTTACTAATAATATATTTCTGATATAACTCTGTATAAGAGTATGAATTAATCTTAGGAATTGAGTTTCCATTTTATAAGAAGAAAACACATGAATATATTTCTAGAGACTAAGACTGAGACTGAGATCTTACAAAGCTATTTTCAATAGCAAAGGATTGTCATATTTAAAAGTAAAATATGGCTAAATTAAATACTACTTTTCAAGCATGATCAAGGATAAATAGTAACAAAATATAACAATAGATCCAACTGCTGAGCTTTATATAATATAAATAACTCTAAGTAATGAAAATTTTAGCTTTTAGCGAAGAAAACCTTTTTAAGAGACTAAAAATAAAATTTAAAAAAAAACTAATAATAAGTTTTTTTTAATAAAAAATAAGGAAATCGTTTTAAGAGACTAAAAATATAAAAAAAAAATATCTAAAAATAGGTATTTTTAGGTATTTCCCATGTCTTAGACTGTTTCTTCTTCGATATAAAGTATATAAAAATTTAAATAAAAATTTGTTTATAAATTGAAATATGTTGTCTACAAATTTGAGTAACAAGTATATTTCAGGAGTTGTTAATAAATAGGCTAAAAACTAACATTAGCCCCAGTTCATATAAGAATTTTTAAACTATTTAACATTAGTCTAGATGAATAGATGAAATGAGCTTAATAGCTTAATACATTATTATGAATAGAATAGATGATGTCATCTTAGAATTTCTTGCTGCTTGCTCTATAAGAATTTCTTCCAGTATTATTTTGTAGCAACTACTTATAAATCACTTTTTCATTTGAGTGCCCACACACTGCTCAGATATGATGCAGCACTATGAGCGCTATGAGAGAACCTATTTAAAAGTGTTGTAACTGTTTGTAAACACTTGACATATCTTGCCAGCAATTAAACACTCGCTTGCCACAGTACACAATGGGACATGGGACATGGGACAATGGGGCATATGCGAAAAAGGGGGCGGGTGAGCTGGGCGAGCTATGAAGCTGTGAAGCTGTGAAGCTGTGTCTATGACACAGTCCCCAACCCTATTTGACAGTGGCAGCCACTTGGCGCGCGGCGCCTCGGCAAGATTCTGTGCGCCATTCATGAGGCAAGTATGTGACCCATTTTTGCGACCAGTGCACCTCAGTTCCGCCCGGCAGCTTCACTTGTCTTGCGTCTCTCTTGTCTCTTCGCTTCCTTCTCTCTCTCTCTGTTCTCTGTTGTTGTTTGCTTAAATGTTTGCCTATATATGGTCGGGCGACAGCTATATAAATATGTGAGCAGCTTTTCACACCTCACTGCATTTGCTTCCTCTTCACAATTGGCGTTGCCAGACAGTGACAAAAATTCCACCTGCCCAGACACACGTGGATAAGCTCTGCAGCAATTGATTGCTTGAGTTTGAGCCTTAACAAAGGAACAAAAAATTTGTAATACAATTTTTCAATAACTTTGCAACTCGCAGCAAATTTGTTCATATACCAAATTGTGTGTGTGTGTGTGTGTGTGTGTGTGTGGGCCATTTTCAATTAAGCGAAATTAAAAATTTATTACGAGCAACGGCCAAAGGAAAACAAAGGCAAGCGAAAAGCCCACAAAACGAAAGCAAATAGAGAACTTGATATAAAGAGCGAGAGATGTTTATGTTTTCATTAATAAAAAACAAGTCAGATTTTTACAGTCGAGCATCATCGGCTGCATAATACTTGTTCAGGTATGAGTCAGTTAAGAGGGAGTCTTTTATAAAATATCATATTCAATTTTATATTTAGTATATGACCATAAATTTACCTATTTCATAAGTCAATTTTGAAATATATCGTTTTAATCTTTTTACCACATTCCCCCTCAGCTTAGATATATATTTACTATATATATTCTCGCTCTGAGTACATATTCCAAATGCACATCAGCAGCTTCAATGGCAACGAAATGCCTTGAGCTAATACGAACAGAGAGAATGGAGAGTGTTTAGTAAGCCCCACATTGCAGCAAACCAATAGACTCTCTGCACTTCGTGAACGAGTATAAATATTCTATAAAAGGAGAAGTAAAAACAGGAGCTGGTATAAGAGCAAGTGCGTCGGTGGATGATTGAGCTGCTGCTGCTGCTGCTGCTGCTGCAAGGGAACGAGACTGAAGCAGCAGCAAGGGAATGAAACAGTTGTAAAGGGGATTAATGGGAGTGAGAGTACAGTTAGATATATATATATATATATATATATATATATATATCAATTTATATATATACACATTCTTTTTTCCCTTTTTATTTGCTATTGAAGTTTTAATCATTGAAATGACATTGACTGTCGGACAGACAGAAACGGAAGCCTAGGAGTCGAGTGCTTTTTATTGGGGCAGCAATATTTATGGCGTTTAAGTGATTATTGAATTTAATATTTGTTTTACTCGAATTGTAAAACTTTGCACATTACGAAAGTTATTAATGATGAGAAAAGCGATATGAATAATGATGGCAAAACAGAAGTGAATAAAACAGAAGCAAATGAAGCACTTGAAAGTGCATGAACAAATTGAATGAATGGAAATAAAATAGAATAGGGTAAAAATTTATTTGTTGAATGTGCTAAATGAATGATATGGCTAGATATTGTATAGGTTCATAATAAACAGGATGATAATGGAGTCAAGCTTGTCTTTTATCAATTTACTTATCAAATGGTATTTAATATTAATTACGAGGGGGGTTCAGTAAATATTGAGAATTTATTCATTAATAATTTTCATATTTAGAATATATCCATTTTATGCACTTCAATATAAACTCATTTCGTGCGTGAATACTCTGAGAGTCTCAAAATCCATTTTTTGTGATCTTGTTAAGCTGCTCTTTCTTAATCTACTCAAACTTAGAATCAACTTTCACTGGCAACAACAACATAACCACAATGAGCCACGTCTAGGGAATACAGTAGCTTTGGCAACATTTGTGTGCTATCATTAACCAAAACAATTAAAAATTCTCTGATTTATTTTTTGGAATTGACAAAAATTGATAGTTTAGCTGAAATACAACTGTTCAAAATGAACTAAGCATTAAAAATTATTCAACTTATGAGCTTAACTTTAAAATATATGCACATAAATTAAAAATGAAATATATTATCCACGGAAATGTAAAAATCACAATACACATCGTATATCATGTCAAGAGAATAATAATGTATACCATATACTCATAATAATTTATATTCTAATTGACAATCATAATGAAGTGCTGCTCTTTCTATTAACCAATTTCACTTGTGAACTTGAGGCTTAAACGGCGGCTCAAAAGCTTGTGCTCCAACATAACAAAGATCATAATTAATCAAACTAACTTTGTTGTCAGTTCATAATTTGCCACTAATAAGTGTTTTGCAGCCAAGGCGAAAAAGTTTCTTAGCCAAAATGAGTGTTTAATTGACAAACCTTTTCAAACAAGTCAGCACAGTTTCTCACTCTTGTTTCTCTCTCTCTCTCTCTCTAGCACAATCTCTGTCTCTCTCTCTCTCCTTCTCAGTTTGTGTGTTACTTTTTCTTTTACAGTTGGTGTTGTAATTCAATTAGCATAACGAACATTTATGTAGCTTCAGTTACTTGTTTAAGTTTAGCTCAATTAAAACTTTTGACAATGTGCCGCACACAGAACCCACACACACACACACTCACACACACTCACACACGCACGCACACACACACACACACAGCTCGTATGCAGATTTATTTATTTTTTATTTTTGCTGTTAGCCCAACTTGCCATAAATTTGAATTAATTTGATTTACTTCTGTGTGCACACACACACACACACACACACACATACACACTAATATATATATATGTATATATACTCACACGCTCTCAACTTTTTACTTCATAAATTTTGCAAGTACATTTCAAGTAAATACAATTTTCCGTCGCACTAATAACACACTTCCGTTAGCTGCGGCAACAATGGCGGCTGAGTTGACTTCCGCTTACACCTACACATACACATACACGTACACACATACACATACACACATTCACTGACAGCTTAGGCCGGCTAAAATACGTTGACAAGAGCCGATTTACGTTTTTACAACTTTTTTATTTGATTTGATTTCTTTTTTTTTTTTATATCTTTTCTTTTGTAGGTTTTTCGCCCTTTTATTTATTTGCCGTATTGTTAAACAAAAAAGTCGCAGTTCAACGTACGCTTAGGCACAGAGCACAGGGCACGGAGCTCAGGGCACTGGGCACAGATCAGCCGGCAATGGGGCTTTAAGCGCATAAATTTACGTTATTGTGAAATGTATCTTTGAGATACACGCGCGCGCTCCGTCTCTCTGTTGGCATGTACCAAGCGCCAGCGACAACAAACGCAGACTGCGGCGTTGTGTGCAAAAAAAAAAGCAGCAAATAAACGAAACTTTTTTGCAAACTGTTGAAAAATCGCACGGGAAAATGTTGTGAAAACAAGGCAGCAACACGAAGCTGGCAACACACGAAGTTGCGGGCGAAGCAACAGCCGAAGCTGCCGAGCATCAGCAACAAGAACAACAACAGCGAATGTGTAGCCAGCAAATGTATCCAAAAACAACAAACACAGCAACCGAAGAAGCCGAGCATCAGCAACAACAACAGCGAATGTATCCAGCAACAACAATAACAACATCAAGTCAAGTGTATCGGCAGCAAATGTATCCAGCAACAACAACTGCCGAAGCATCCAAATGTTGCCAATGCGGAATGTTGCTGCATGCCAGAAACGTGCGCATGAGAAAATGTTGCTGAGCATCTTGTTGCGGTTGTTCGGTTTTTGTTGCCAAGAGCTGGGCTGTTGCTGTTTCTTTTTTGTTTAGGCGGGAAAATATGTGTGCCGTTGTATGTTGTTGTTGCTGTTGTTCTTACTGTTGTAAAGAGCGTGTAGCTGGTACATGCCCCGCATGTTGCAGTGATTATTTTGTCAATTGCAGTGACACAAAGGCATCTATCTAACTTTTGTATCTGTGCAGCTATCTATCTGTATATCTGTATCTATGGGCACTAATGCGCGCCGCAACGATTATTCCGCTGTTGTCTTTGTGGCATCAATCGAGAGGGGCGGACTGGGAAAGTAGGGGGCAATTGCAACAGTTACAACAAAGCGAGCCTAAGTAGTTGCTTTTGCCTTTGCCTTTGCCTTTGAGTCGAGTTGCAATCGCAACTCTTTGAACTGCATTTCCCTCCCACTCTTCCTTCACCCACACTCAATGGGAAATTGTGGAAATTGATATTAACATTTGGTTAAAAGCTTTCGCATTGTGTAATTATTTATAATTTGCACAAAAACTGATTAGCCAATAAGCCGCTTGTGTGTATTATGCAAATATGATTTTCCACTCTATAAAATGCCAAAGTGAAAAGCTATTCAACTGAAAATGCGAAAATGGGAAAATCCGAAAATGGGCAAATTGTCTGCCATAATGTGTGCGTACTAAAATGTGTAAATTAAATTTTCATAAAACACACGCATATTTCATTAAAGCAATTACACACACACATGCTCAACCACAAATTGAAATGCATTTAAATAAAATATTTCAAGCATTTGAACCAAGCGAAACCACAAAAAAAAACAACAACAATAAACTGCGGCTGCTTGAACTCAAACTAACTGCTAAATACCTTTATTGGTTGTTTTTCCTGTTGCTATTCAGCATTTTCATTAGTTTTTCCTTCAGGACTTAAAGCTAAGGAATAGAACTTTAGAGCTAAAAAGCTAATTGTGCTCAAAGCTAGGCTTAAAACACTAGATACACTTGAAGCTAAGGACTAAGATATGTTTTATATAATAATGTTAGTTAATTTCTATAAACAATTATATTTACATCTATTGCATGATATTCCTTCTCTTTCTTTCAACTTTGTTGCTTTAGGCAACATTTTACTCACAGCTTTAAATATATTTTCTGCTTAAACTCAGGCTAAATACAAACTAAATTGGTGAAATTAATTTCAATTGCTTTCAAACTGGACCCGCAGCAGCAGCAGCTGCCACGGCAGCAGCAGCCATCGAAATGCTGGTAATTAAGCGCTTTAGAGATGAATGAAAAAAAATCAGCCAAGAAAAGAGCAGAAAAAGTAAGCCCAAATTGAAGCGAATTTCGCTAGAAATTAAAATGGAATTTAAAAAAAAAAAAGCAGAAGAAAATTACTGAAATGCCAAGCAGCGAGTGGGCGTGGCATAACGTAAACAAGTGTCGTTAGCAGCAGCCACAAGAGGAAGCGGAAGCAGAAGCAGTGGAAACCTGTAGAAGGATAAAAGTGGAGCTGGATTCAAGCTGAATACGGCTAAAAAGCAAACATCCGTTATTATTCGGGCAGTCTCTAAGGCAGACAACAATGACACTAGCTGAAAGGGCTGTTTAGTTGGATATGAAGAAGAAGACGAAGATGAGGAGGATGTATTATGAAAACTAGTTAAAAGACAATTAAATTCGATATGAACTGAGAGAGGAAGCTTAATCAGTGGCAGCGTCAATTAAGCAATTAATTATTGAAATTTATGTAGCTTTGTGTAACTAAGTAAAAACTGAAGCTAAAAAGCTTTTAGATTTATATTCTCAGTAAGCGATGACTGTATCAAATTGCTTTAATAAAATCAGATTTAAAAAACTTCAATAGATTGCAACAACGTTAATGCTTAACTAAAGCTTGTAAGCCTTGTCTATATTCAGATATTTATATTTAAAAATATAAATCTTACATTAGTGAGCTTTGATGGATACTTTTATTAATCAGTCAGAATTTTCATGCGGCATCTAAACTTTCAATTAGTTTTAGTTATGCAAAAAGTCGTGAATCCTAGAAAATATTTCATGAGCTTTAAGTTGACTTTAGAGCTCTTCATTAGAGTTCTACATACGCAATAAGCTTTTAGTTAGTTCCATTATATAAGAACTTGTAATAATTTGTTATACAAGTATATAATATAAAATTTGTAATATTATAAAATATATAAATCTATGAAGACGATTCACGCTGAGAATCAAATAAAATGAAGCTTAAAAAGCTGTTTATCTTAAGCTGGCAAAGCTTTTGGCTTTCTGCTCGCACAGCTTATTGTTATTTATGCTGTGTGCTGTGTAGTGCGTCTAACTCATGATTAATTTGCGATTTATACAGCTGGTGTTATTGCAGCTTAAGTTGTAGTAAAGACGACTTGTCGCCTAGCACCTAGATAGTATGCAATGGAAATGGTATTGCAGCTCCAGTGGATGGGACAGCCACGCCCTCAGCCTTTTGAAGGCAGTACACACGCACACAGAAGAGCAAAACGTTGCGTACAACAAAAACAACAAAAGCACACAACAAATTTCTTTATAATTCACAAAGGAAATGCCAAGCTCAAGCAGTAAAGTGAACACACAACTTACACACGCACACACGCACACACACACACACTTGTCTAGAAAGTGTAGAATATGTAGTCAAAATGTGACACAAACATGTGTATGTTCAGCTGCCGCCTACGTCAACTGTTTGCCACGCAGCAACAAAAGGAGCAGCCAAAGGATTACACAAACGAAACAGGAGCAGGAGCAGGAGCACGAGTTGGGAGCAGGAGCACGAGTTGGTTGCAGAAGCAGCAGCTCTAGCTGTATGGCAGTAATACGTGCGTTCCTAATACGCAACATTGTGCGCACCATACATCATAGGCAAAGGTCCTGCGCTTTTTGGGTGCTGCCACGCTCGAGGCAACGTCAACAAGAAGACGACACGAGTACACTGAGAGAAATCAATGGGCAACAAGTTACAAAAGTTGCTCTTACTTAACTCCTCTCATTGCCATACTCAATTGAAATGTTAGGCCAGTTTTCTTGCAGTGCATTTGCCTGCCAGTTGAGCGACCTTGATTGCGTTTTGCAGTCGACTGTGACTTGGTCCGTGGGTTTGGCAAACGCATAAAATGTATTTAACACACAATTTATGTCTGCACGAGGCGCTCAAATTTACAGGCCACAGGCAGTGGCAGAGGAGCAGGAGGCGCACGAGCAGGAGGCAGAGAAAGTAAGTGGGCAACAGGAGGCGACGTGCAACGGCAGTTGCGGCACGTTTACACAGGTTTATTTTATTAGCGCGCTGCGCAGTGGCACTAACGTCTTTTAACAGCATTCTGGACTACGCTCGTACATGGCACAGTGGTGCAAAATTGTGTGTGTAATGCAGAGTGAAAAGTGGAATAAAAAGCTAAAATTTATTTGAATTTTCATATACAAATTTATAGCTAATAATAGCTAAATTAAATCTATTTATTAAAATATTCTTTTAGTTAATAATTCGTGCAATTTTCAACCACTGTGCCGCAGTGCCATTTGTTTTGTCTAAAGCAAATTGGCCCGCGGGGCCATCAAGCCAGAAATCATATGTTTTATACATGCACAAAAGTTCGAATCCACAGACCTTTTGTTGTGTGTGCCAGTCAGCATGTGTGTGTGTGCTGTGTGTGTGTGTGTGTGTGTATGTGTACTGTGTGTGTATGTTTGCTGGAAAAAGTTTAATAGACTTCCCTTTAATATTGCCAGATTTTTTTGTTCTGCCTGCTGCGTCGCAGCAAAGTTTTTATTTTGCTTTTATGACATTGAAGCGTTTGCATTTTTAAGCAGCAGCTAAAGAAGAGGAGAAAGAAGAGGAGCAAGAAGAGGAAGAGTGAAAGCCAAAAGGACACACACTTTTTATAGCCCCCATGTCAAGCCAAAGAACAATTCACATTATTGCTACAAATGATCAACCTGATGATAGGTAAACCTTTCGCATTTTTATAGTCCAGTCCGCTCAGTGAAAAACAGTTTTCCTTTCGCTGGAATTTAAGGCATTTCCCTTGCCGAAAAACTCATTTAAAACTTAAAAACTTGCACACAATTATGTTGAGAGGCAGCCGAAAATGCCACACACACATGTGACGTTTTCCCAGGCAGAAAAAAAAGGGGGCAAAGGCGGACGTGGCTGGGAAAACTTTTAATTTTCCGCAAATGCATGGCAGACCCTTTTCTTAAAAAGAACTTTTCATTTTTAATTAAATGGCAACCGCAGCAACTCCACAGATAGTCGGAGAGAGAGAGAGAGAGAGTGACTCTATGAAGTTCTCGCTTGCAGCAAACAGGAAACGTCACACAGGCAAGAGTAAGAAAAGAAAAACTTTCGGGGAAAAACCGCCTTCTACATTGAAGCTCAATTAGTTAAAGGCGCGCGCGCCTGTTTGGCTCAATCAAAGGCGAACAACACAAAATATTTGTGCCTCAGCCCACAAATCGTGCCATTATTATTTGTTTGTTTGGGCTGCTTATCAGCTGAGCGAACCGCTGAGCCCGAAATGGCTCAAAGCCAAGCGCTGATCACATCAACGGGCAACAGACATTGGCACAGTGGTACGAGCTCTGCTCGAAAAGCAAGTGATTCGAAGAGAAGGGAATATCAAAGAAAATAAGGCTAGCAGCTCTGCTCAGTATCTTTGCAACACTCCCAATTGGAGCACTCTTGTGATATTTCCTTTAGCTTTTCCCCCCATCATATTCGAGCTCATTTTGACAGCTGCGCTACACTGTGCATTGTTAGCGGCCAGGCGTAGGGGCAATTGCAGTCACGCATCTCACGATTGCGCTATTATATTCTCACCTTATGATGACTGACTCCGAGCCTGAACTTGCAGCCAAAGCTAAGCCAAAAAGCTGAAGCTGTTAGTCGAGCCAAGGCAATTGAAAAGCCGCAAACAATAATTGCAGTTGCCAAGGCCCAAGCTCCAAAAAAAACTAAAAAAAAAGCTAGGCAAAATGCACAGCTAAGACATACCCAGTAATTGACTAAAGAAAGGAAAGCAAGTTTTCTAAAAAAAAATGGAAGTAGACTCTACAGAAATGCATATTGTGAATAGTATCTTGGAATATTGTTTAAGAGTAAAAATATTATATACTTATTATTATTACTATTATATTATAAGAAAAAAATATTGTTTTAGATATTTTAGACTTGCTTTAACAACATTTTTAAAATAAAGTAAATATTCCATTATTATTACCAGCTACAGGGTATTTAATTGGTATATATTTGATATAATATAATATATTTAATATATTTAATTGGTATAGAACTTTAAGAAAAAAAATCTGCTTAAACACAGGGTATTCAATTGTCTCAAGACTGCATGCATATCTTTAGATTTATTTTTCATATTTTCTTCCCTTTTGAAACAATAGAGTATTTATTAATTTTATCAAGTATTTAATATTTATTTATTAATTTAATTTTGAACAAAAGTAAGCTGCATTTCAAACAAATTTTCCCACTTTCTCTCACTCTGCTCAGCATATACCATCCTCTACTACATTTGAGTACAGGGTATTGAAACCGCAGTAATTTCAGCACCGCAGCTCATCCTGTTTGCAATGTTTTTTTTTTTTCTTTCACTTGAAGCTGGCCTCAGTTGGGGCCGCCGCCCCATTGCGAGCGGGCCTCAGAGAGGTGCGCGCGAATTAGGCAAATTGTGTGCAATTTTTGTGCGCGAGTTAAACTCACAATTTTTGTTTTGGTTTTGCTTTGGCTGTGCGTTTAGGTTTGTGCCTTGGTTAAGGGGCTTTCCAGCCATTGCGATTGATTGTCTTTGGCTCGTTGTTAACTGTAACTGTGCTAAGATTCGCGCTCGCTATCGGGTGCTCAGCCCACGCGAGTTCACGGGTTCAGCTGGTTCAGCACTTGTGTGTCATCCGGCCCCTCCTTGTCTTCCACAGCCAGCCAACGTCGTTTCAATGCATTCTATGCCCCATAGCCATTTTTAGTCGAAGAGTTGCAACGGCAGCAGGACGACGAGCTCCAGCTACACTCTACCTTGACTCTTCCTGTGCGCCCCTTGCGCCTTTGCCCGCATCTATGCCAGCTGAAGCACCTTCATTAACATAGCAGCTTCAAGAAACAAAGAGAGAGAGAGAGAGAAGGAAGGGGTAGAGCGCAGTTGAAATAGAGGCAGCTGGCTGAGCTCTGCCCGCCGCCTGTGGGCAAGGAATTTTAGCTTGGAATTTGCTGTAATCCGATACAATTTAGCGGCTTAAAGCTTCTGCCTGCTTGACGCTCAAGTTTCTCATCATCTTTTTGCAGCCGTTGCTATACCACCACAAGCACCGCTTCCCCGCTACCCCCCTTTCTCTGTTCTCCTACCCCTCTATCCTACTACTGGGACAGCGAGGCACGCGCTTGTTTCTTTTATCCGCCTTCGCTTTTGTCTCTTTTTTTTTTTTTTTTAACCAGGGAGTATGACAGCGTTCTGACAGCAATACGCTTGTGTAGGCAGAGCGGGAGGTCTAGGCTGTTCCGGGGGGTTGTTACTGCCGCCAAGTAGAATGATTAGATGCCACTTCAAAGGTCTCTCCCAGGCATTTACATTTAAAGCAGCAACAGCGAAAACCATCGAAGGTCACAAGTAAAAGTTCAAGTGATTTCCAAGTAGCAATAAAAATATGCTAATCATTTCCGAGTATATGCTCTAAGAGAGAGAGAGTTCAATTGAAGGAATGATTCAATGTCCATGGGGGAAGAGCGCTGATGAACAGACCTATAACTGTTGAAGAACTTCAATATTGAATCTAAGCCAGATCGAATTGAATGTGGAACTAATATCCACATTCAAGTGGTTCGAGTGAAGTATGCTTTGAGTAACAAGAGGAGTAAAAGAGAGTTAAGTCATGGAAAGCTTTTGGCTGGATGTGTTCACAGTTCAAAAAGCTTGAAAGCAAAAGGCTTTCCCAGGCAAATGGTTTAATTGAAGATTCAACTCTATATCTATAGTATAAAGGGAAAATAGAATTGTACTAGGATTTTTTTTTTAAATGTAATATGATATCAACTGTGGACAAAGACAAGCCTAACTTTCTTCCTTAATCATATCATTCAATTATGGACTACCCATACCCTATCATCCTCTATATCGTTAGGGTATTTTATATTCTTCAATTGCTCAACATCAAACATAGCATCTTGTTTTCATAACTACCAACCCATTGGGTCAACTTTGTCTACATTTCGGTCTCTGGTGTAGAACGCGCACATCTGTGCTCATAAAATATGCCACGAAATCCGCTTTACTGCTTCTTCTTCTTCTTCTTCTTCTGCTTCCCACTCAGAAACGCAAATCCAACAAGGAAAATTATCAAAAATAATAAAAAAAAAAAAAAAAATATGAAAACAGCGGAAAGTAAGACAAGGAGCGTTGGAGGCATACAAAATGCATGTTGCAAAACGAAGAAGAAGAAGAGAGAAGATGGAATCTAAACAATTTGCGCTTACAACTTTGCTCGAAAAGGATTACGTAATGTGTCGAGGCAGAGCAGAGCGCGCTAGGCAGTAGACGGTAGACAGGTATTGGTGGCATAAACCGTGGCCGAGGGTATGTGCAACAGGGTTTCTACTACTACCTCAGCTTCTGCTACTGTTTTTGCAACCGGCTTGTGGTGCTTGGTAATTGTTTTTCACGACACGTTCAGCTGAGCTCCTGAATGGGAGGCAGGTGGGTAGCCAGCCAGCCCTCCACTGGCTATTTACATGGCTGCATGGCGTGCTGCAAGGGTTGCTTGCCTGACAGCCTGCTAGCCAGCCTGCCAGCCTGCCTGTCCGCCTTCTAATTGCGTGCATATAATTATGAAGGATTTACCATTGAGCTGTGGTAGCGAGAGAGAGAGAGGGGGGGGGAGAGATTTAGAGGAGTGGGGATATTCTGCAGATCCCTGAAGCGTTAATCTGCGCTGAGTTGTTCAGGCAAATTGACTGCTGCCAGGTGCTGGGGTATATTATGTTTTCTATGTTGCCAGTTGTATTTTAAATACCCATTAAATTTGATTTTACATAGGATATGATGAACTTTGCTCAAAGAATGTTTCTGTGTACTTCTGACCATCGTCCTGTTACGTGTGTCCACTCATCCGTTCATAAATTTCTCTTTCCATCTGTCTGGTCGTCTATCTCTCCGTCCGTCAGTCTATTCGACTTTCTTTCTGACTGTCACTAACTCCCCTGCAGTAACTCGAAATGTACTTATTCTTGTCTAATTCTTATTTATTAAATATACTAAATTTATTATATGCATTTCTCTGATGAATACGTAAATATATGTCCCATCTACCATAACCTCTCTTATATTAATTTCAGGATATCTCTCAGTGGAGCATTCCCATAATATAATATATAGTATAAGATAAAATATTCATCTCTATATATCTCAGCGCTAAGTTGAACTGTCTCATAGCTAGGCACTGGGTATCCTCTAGTCGAGTTCATCTCAACTTGAACACTTTTACTTGTTCACTTTTTCCACTTGACAAATTATTAAATTGTAACGTTTTTTTTCTCTCTTCTTCTTCTGCTTTTGTTGATGTGACCCCAGCAACAATTTGATTTAATTTAAATATTTAAAGCTAGAACCTTGTAGCCTGGAACTTCAGGCAACTTTACTTTTCAGGCATTTGTTTGAGCTGTTTGTTTGCTTTGGTCAGAGAGAATTGAACCGAAACTCAAATATTGACTGCAGCTGGTTTAGTTGCCAGCAGCTGCATTACACAAGTGCAAATATGAATATGAATAGTGAGTTTTGAGTATGAGTACCAGTATGAGTATGAGTATGAGTAGTCGTTTGTGCCTGCATACGAAATGCATTTATCAAAGTCCGAGCTATTTTCATGTTAGCAAAATTCCAATTCAAATAGAAGAATCAATTGTGCAAATAATTCGACCGAAAGAATTTACTTAGTACAAGCTGAATGCTTTGATTGATTTATGTTTAGATAAATATGTAAATATTGCTGAATAAAATGATTTGTTTGCCTTGATTTAAGGTCAAGGAAGAGCAGTTTCTGGGACTATAATTTTTGGTGTAGTAAATAGATGAATGAAAAAAATTGCTTGTGAGCCACAAGTTGAAAGCCAGTCCAAAGCCAGTTACTAGTACTTTAGATGAACAGTTGGGAAGATGCTTTGCTACAGACTATCTCTTTCACTCTCTCGTTCTCCATCTCATTCACTCATATTCTCTCTCTCTCTCTCTCTCTCTCTCTAATTGTTTATTTTATTTTATTCCACTTTCTATATCTCCCTATCACTCTATCACTCACTCTCTCTCTCTCTCTTTCTTTAACCCTTCATCTCTATCGTTCCTACCTTAAGCTTTCTTTGCTTCACTGCCCCCTCTCTCTCTGTCTCTTTCGCTCTCTCTTTTACACCACACTTCTAACATTCTTTGACTCTTTCTCTCTCCATGTTTCTCTCTCTCTCTGTCTCTCTCTCTCTCTCACTCTCTCTCTCTCTCTCTCTCTCTCTCCTTCACTCTCTCCCTCTCTATCTCTCTCACTCTCTCTCCCTCTCTCTCTCTCTCTTTCTCTCTCACTCACTCTCTATTCAAGACCGTTCCCATATCCTTAAACTCTCACATTCTTCCTTCAATTCCTTTCTTCATTATAAATTTTCTTATTTTTTTTTTGTTTTTTTTTTATCCTAACAAAGTTAACCTTATAGAACACCTGCAACTTATATTTCATTTAGCTCACTTCCACCATGGGTAAATCAATACTTCCTCCAATTTAACTGCATTTCCTTAATATGAACATAAAGCACATATTATTACGCTGATGTTAAAACACCCCCTAGTTAGTTAAAGATGACATCAAATCAGTGTAGTCAACACCTGCAGCCGACGTTTAGCACAGGTGGTAAAAGCACGCCCTGGGGGCAGGACGCACTAATGTGATCATAAAATCAATATATACCCAGCGATTGGAGTCAATTTTTTTTTTTTATTTTATACGGCTTCAGCTACTGTCATTTTTTCAATTAAATTATCAAAATAAGCAAGAGAGAAGTTCGAGCTGTTTCAGACAACTTCAACTTCAACTTCAGCACGTGCTGTCACGCAAGGGAATGTGGGGAGGGAGCCAACGGACCAACAGACCAACGGGAGCAGAGGGACTGCGGCACAGCGACTGTCATTTCCCCCATGTGACGTGGAGGCCGCACTACCTTCACCTTGGCTGCAATTAATTCTGGTAACATAATCTTCACTTACTCGTTTTATATGACACTAAATCAGTGTGGCATGGGGCACAGCCACAGACAGAGGAGGCACAGGCACAAACGCAGGCAAAGGTAGAGCCACAAGCAGGAACACGGGCAAGACTTTGCCCCAATTTGCGGAGCTGGATGCTAGGCTGTGTGTGAATGGGCGGCACCCAAATGATTTGCAAGCCCCAATTATGTTGATTTGTGTGTGTGTGTGTATGTGTGTGTGTGAATGCGTGTTTATGTGTGCTGTGAAGTGTTGCTAAATTTAAAGAAAAAAAGAAGCTAGCTGCTGTCAGAAAATAAGCTAAATAAAAAACTTAAGCCTACAAATTTCAATTAGACTTTAAGGCTTGAATGCTTGAAGAGCAAAGAAAACAGAAAAAAGCTACATTTAAATCAAGCTGAATGTTTATTATATCAATCGACTTATTGATGAAAATACGTGTATGTCTTTGTTTTAAAGCTAGATATAGCTTAATAGAAGTTTTAACTGCGAAGCTAGAAATAAGCTAGATTTTACGAAAAAGAAAATTCAAATAAGATTTATATTTTCTTCTTTCTTTCTCCATGTTTTTGACTAAAAAACCCACTCTGAAATAGTGTTTATAGTTATAGAATTATGTCTTGCTAAAAAAAAGGCTAGATTCTGCGTATAAAATGTCTAAAAGTATTTATATTTGTGTATTGCAACTCCGTGCTTTTTGTTACTTAAAAACTCATTATATAAACAGCTAAATTTAGCTATTCAACTAAAATCATAACGAATAAAGATTCTAGTAGCATCCAAGCTTACATTAAAATAAAACAAAATCTAATTTAGCTTGAAACGCGCCAAATCGAACAACACTGTTCGCCAGGATAAGGAAATTTAATGCGCTTTGCGCTAAATTTAATTAGTTCCATTTAAAGCTCAAAGCCCAAAAATCAAAGAGCAGCAGTCAAAACATAAGACAAAAGACAATAACAAGCCATGGGGAATTCTTTCCGCATATTTGCACGCCAGCCGATAATTATCGCTTGGAAATTCGGTCAGAGGTTGAGAAGTACAAAATCCCGAAATCTCGAAAAAAAAAAATAAGAAGAACAAGAACAAGATGAGGTAAACAAGAAGAAACAGAAACAGCTTCAACAACTGCCCCACAGATGATAACTGAGGCACGTTCACATGCGCTTCATCTGCATGCGGCGATTGTTTTGTGGCAGACCTTAAACACCTGATATATAACGAAAGGTGAGGGCAGGTGAGCAGTGAGCAGTGACTTGAACTTGGATGCAGGTGAAGTCAGTGTGGAGGATCGTTTTGCATTTAGCTTGGGCCACGCATTGCATGTTCGCTTATTCATTTTCACTTTTGGAGCTAACCCGCAGGGCTGCACAGTCAATAAATCACGGGGCGGTGATATTTCACAGTGATTTGTTGATTACGTGACTTTATTAGCGATTGTATATGCTATATACATATATGTGCATATTCATGTTTTATCTCTCTCACTAATTTGTGGCTATATATGAGCAATAACAATTGCAAACGATGCCCGTTCATGAGCTCAACTTTCACTGCATTTAATGAATATCGATGTCGTGGATCTCAGATGATCTCAGAATAAGTAATCGATTAAAAGTAATCAGGTTATTAGATAAATAGATAAAAGAGAACTACTTCTTATATACTAACTACATATTGTCTATTTTACATTTGATTTTAAACAATGAAAGACTCATCTCTAGTTCAGAAACTTCTCTCTACAACTTAAGCCAAGAAGATGTTTATCTTTCTAAAACTTCATCATCAATTTGCCTTTTACTTTTTAGCTCTACCAAACGACTATTCCACTTTATTCTCTGTTTATCGATAAGATTTCATCTGATTACCCATTAATCATCTGATCAAATTTAATTTTGGTATAAATATCACTTAATTATTTACAAATTTATTTTAGTAGAAGACTGATTAGTTATGCTCACTCGCAGTCCGGTCTACGAGGAAAGTTGAATAAGTGCACGGGTTCAAGCTCAACTCACGGCCTGGCCACGGCCAGGTGTGAAGCACGCTGTGTGGTTACCTGGCACGTTTTTCTTTTATGGTTTTTGTTTTTGGAGCCGAGTGCAGCGCGTCAATTCGCTTAAGTTTTCGACATGTTGCGCATGTGATGAAGATTAAGTAGAAAATAATTACAAGCTGGCGGTGCGGTGCACTGTGGTGCTGCACCATGGTGGTGCTGTGTGGTTGTGCGTTGCGGATCGCGATCGCTTTGTGATACGGCCAGAGCCGCGTGTAATTACATAAATGGCTATGTCAGTGCGGTGACAGGTCGGCGTCATCGCAACTGTCAGTTCGCCTGACAGTCCGTCCGTCCGTTCGTCCATCCGTTCGTCTGTCCGCCTGTTCGTTCGTCCGTCCAGTCGGTTGTTCGTCTGTCTATATGTCTGTGGCTTCATCAGTGGATCATCAATCGTGCGAACTTTCAAGATCCATTGGCCCGCCCACTTGCCCAAAAACAACAAAAAATATACCGAAACACGTTATTTGCGAATATCACTTGCCGCAGCAAAGGTGGAGATGAAGGCGGAGTAGGAGGAGGAGGCAACTTCTCAGCTTCTTCAGGCTTTACCTGTGCGCTCTCAGCCTCAGACTCTCATAAATTGCAAAAATAAAAAGGTCCAAATCAGCGTGTAAGAAGAGAGAGCGAATCAGAGAGATAGAGAGAGAGAGATGAAGGGCTGTGAAGTTCGCGATTCCCCAGTGGTAAATGCCATAAATTTTAAAGTAATTTTCTCCCGACCTCGCATTATTTATGGGAAAATATTAGGCTGCCCCAAATAGCGCTCGATCAGGACTACTCAGAAAGGCAGCTCGCTGGAAAAACTATGCCAAATAGAGAAATTACATTAATGTGTCATGATATACGAGTTCTATATACAAATAGCTAGCCAAAAAATTGTAGAGCCCCAAAGCGCAGAAGACAAACAACTTTCGCACAGCAATTTGTGCAGTATCCATTACAGTGGAAACTGGTTAATGTGGAAGCAAAAATATTCTTATATATATTCTACTACTTATCTACAATTTCATTCAACTACAGTCCTTATACTCTTCTATTATAAATCTAATACTATTCTATATTACTTCAATTGGATTCTAATACTACTTTTCTACTATTATTCTATTTTAATACTATTCTGTTACTATTCTCCTACTAGTCTACTACTATTCTATTACAACTCTACTTTATTTCGATTCTACTATGCATATTAAACTATTGTACTACTACAGTTGTATTATAAGAATTCTACTACTATACTATTCTTCTGCAATTCCATTAATCTGCAGTTCTAATACTATTCTATTTCTATTTAATTCGATTCTACTACTATTATTATTTTAGCATTATATTATATTTTATTATTACATCATTCTACTACTATTGTACTACAATTTTACCAGTACTACAATTCTACACCTATAGTATTCTACTACAATTCTTTTTCATTCGCTTGTTGTTTCTCTCAAATCTCTAACTATACGTATCTACATTTCTTAATATATATTAATCTATCTATCGCTTACAGTCTCTTTTCCAATTTTTCTCTCCAACTGTTTCTATCTATCCATTTCTTTCGATCTCAGCTTCGTTCTCTCGGTCTCCCTCTCTCTTTCTTTCTTTCTTTCAGTATAGCTTTAGTTTGATAATTGTCACATTTATTGAGTTTCTACTGTAATTCGGCATTGCTTGAGTTATTGGCCGCATTGTTCAGCCTCGGAATTGAGCCTCGATCCTACATCTGGTCTCGCCTGTCTTCCATTTAACTGCGTGTGTGTGCGCAGCCGGGTCACGATTATCTGCATACGCAGCCGCCAATAATTTCAAAATTGGCGCACTTAAGCGGCCAACCTCTCTTCCGACCCCCTGCATTTTCCCTCCTCCGCGGCCTGATCCCGCTCAACGAAACGGGCGGGGATAATTTGAAAGTTATTTTGTTGGCGGGGTCTGGCTTATAAAAATTATTGAGCAATATGCTGATCTGTAAAATCATAAATAAAAATATTTGTACTTAGCCCCCCCCCTCCCCGACAACAACAGCCTGGACAGGCTCTTCTTCTTCTTCTGCTTGAATCTACACCGGGAGAGAGACTCCTCTTTTGGCCATTTCGATAACTTTTATGTTATTAGGTGAGAGAGTTGGTTCCAGGCCATTGGATACTTGGATACCAGTTGGTCGATACCAGATGCTTGATGCTTGATGCTTGATGCCCCAAGCCCAAGGCCCAACGATTGATAAAGTCTTTTTATTTACAAGCTGATAATGATGGTGTAGGCGCTGCTTTTGGCCATTGCGACGGTTTTTCGCTTGTAATTTATGAACAATTTTGTGGGGGCCAGTAAAAGGAGAGAGAGAGAGATGGACTTGAAAAGTCGCTGTTGTATGTGGTAGGGCGTGGCGCAGAGTTACGGCAGTTATGGAACAATTACGAAAACGGCAAGAGGTTAAGCGGTCTTATCGTGGCATTAAGTCTTTTGTAAGATTGTGCGGAACGCAATAAAGATTTCTTGTAGATACAGCTAAGAGATCTTTATAATAGATGTAGTTACTATGCCAATAAAAAGTAGGGGTTAAAGTCGTCTAAGCTTAAGCATTCATCTTGTTGGAATTTCAAGTCTAAGCTAAGTTTTGGAAGAGTTTAAGGGTTTCGGAACAAAAAAAACTTTGCATGCAGAAGAAGTTATTCCGATTTGAAGCAGAGTTTCTGGAAATTAGACTTTCAAATATATGTAGGAAGCTTATGTTTGTCCTTCTACCTGTAGCATATAACGTGACAAATTTATGGCAGCCGTTGCCAGGAAAGAGACAGCCATAAAATGTGTCACAACAAAATGTTGAACTCATTTTTATACGCATATCGAAGCGTGGTTTTACGAGCCGCATAAAACATGCATCTTGATGGCGTTTCGAAAACAGAAGACTCAAGACACAAACTAATAACAAGAATGCCTAAATGGAGCGCATAGACAGATAGCCAGAGACGGCGAGAGAGCATGAGAGTCGAAATATAACCAAGGTATAGGCAGATAGACTCTCTTAGGTCTAAGCCGATTATGCGCCACGACTCTGGCAGAGGAGTGAAGCGGGAAAGACAGGGAAATCACATAAAAAAAAAAGTCGGAACGATCTACTGGAATCGTGTTAAGTGTGCGACGTTTTTGACTAGGCTGAAAAGGGAAGCGGGGCTAGCGGCTGGGGCAAGTTGTGTGGGGCAGGGCTATAGCTGGTGTCGATGTCACTGCTGTCTGTCTTTTCTTGTTGTTGTTGTTGTTGTTGTTGTTGTCGCTGCTGTTGAGTGTCATTAACATCAAATTACCACAAGTCAAAGTCATGTTGACCAAAATAACAGCCCAGAGAGAGAGAGAGATACAAAACGAGAGAGGGAGAGGGCTAGAGCTACTTCTGCTGAGTAGAAAAGGAGTCGCAATGGCTAAGAAAACCACAACAGCTCAAAGTTGGGTCCACTTGCCCCAGCTCGTGGCAATGCAAACTGACAGTTGGTTTGCCTGGCGAAGCGTAAGCGTTGCTCCAGCCACAATTAGATGTAGCTCGTGCCCAGACCCAGACTCTGGCTGGATAGGTTGAAGATATGATTTGATCGCAGAAACTATGCATGGAAATTTACATACATCCCACACCAAACTGAAGGTGCTCAAACGCAAAGTATGATATTATAGCATACCCTGTAATTATGCTTAACAGGATCGATACACAAATTTGTTTAATTTATTTAAGAAAATATGAAAAATTAATTTACTTTAGAGTTAGAGAGATTTCTTTGTAAGGCAGCTGAATTTTATTTTTTATATTTATATTTCTAATATGATCTTCTTCGTCTCAAACTTCCTCGTTCGAGGGCATCTTCTAGTCGATGTCAACTATATCACTCTTACTCATTTAATAGATTGATCTTGCGATTGTATCTAAATCTCCAGCAGTCTGTGAGATATGCATAATTATGTTAAACATGCCAAACTCATTCATAAATCTTTTCTTTTTTTTTTTTGCCAAGCCTGAAAGAACTTCAGTTGAGTCAATATTTACATAAAAAATGATATTATTCATTCAATGTTCAATGGATTAAAGCTGCTTCACGCATTTGCCTGATCAGCGAGCACATCTTTTTCTTAGGTGATAAAATTTGATGGTAATTTATTATACGGCTCAAGACGATGGCCGAGGCGCGTCGAGGCAAGTCGAGGCGATTATAATATTTGGGTCTGGGACTCTGGAGCGGACGAACGAAATCACAAAATGAAATCAATAAACCAGTCAATAAAAACAGAAACAGAAACCGAAACAATTTTAAGATGTAAATTATGCTAATGAGTCGCACGGATTTCATGTACAACCATAAAAGAAAAAGAGAGAAAAAAGTCTTTAAAAATAAGAAGAAAAAAAAACATTTTTCTCTTTCACAATTTTCGGTTTTAAAATATTTTCTGTTTGTGCATATTTAACAAATAAGCGCGGCGCCGCGTGGGCGTCTATAATGAAGGGGGCGTGGCTAGCTAGGTTTAAAACTTACTTGTTGTTGGCGTTGCCGATGATGCTTCTGCGGCTGCTGCTGGCTCGCCTTGGGGTCGACAAAGCCGTTTCCAAAACAACATTTTACAGATGCTTGCGATGCGATGCTGCTGATAAGACTTGATCGAGCGATTATGCGTTAAATGCGGGTGTCGTCTTATTGCAAAATCTTGTTAACATTTAACACACAAAGACACACAGGCAGACGGACGAACAGACGCGGGCACGCACTCACAACACGCATTAATTAATTTGCATAAAATTATAATAATTCAAAAAATGTTTACGAAATGAGGCGCCTGCGCACGCGTCGCTTCAGGAGTTTGAGCTGGAATCGGAATCGGAACCGGAGCTAACAACGGCGCACGTGCCGCGTTCGAATGCAACTGTTACGAAAAAAGAAGAGTGAAAAGCGACAAAGGCGACAACATCAACGTCAACGGCGGCGGCGGCGACAACAGAGGCGGTGACAGCGACAGCAACTGCGACAGCGACAGCGACAGCGACGTTGGCGACAGCCAGCAGCACCTGCCAAGTGTTGCCACAGGTGGCGTTTTGTTATGTGCCCAATTGCTGAGAATCGAATACTTTTTTTTTCTTATTTGGCTTTGAAGCGCCCTCGCTTTTAGTTTCCGCAAAAAGCTTCGATTTCCGTTAAGCGGGCACTTCTGCGCCGAACGACGGTTAATTAACGAATAAAAGTCGGCTTTGTGAGCACAGGGCTTAAAGCACGGCGGTAAAGCGCGGAAAAAAAAACAAAACCAACACAGTAAAAATGAAAAAAGAAAATATGTTACACCCAACGTCGAGCGATGAGCGCAACGCTGCTGCTGCTGGCTCTGCTCTTGCTGCGTCGGCGTTGGCAGCGTTGAACGCACATTGGGGCCAGTGGAAGCATAAAACAGGTGTAAAGGCACACTGAATGCACGTAAAACGGTTCAAAGACACGAGTCAGCCACCATCTCTCTCCCACTCAATGTGTCTCTAGCTCTCTCTAGCTCTGTCCCTCTCACTCTCTGTGTGCATTTGCTAGATGAACTTGTAGCCGTTAAACTTTATGATGCTCTGGGTGTGGACAATTAGAAGCTCGTAAAATGCAGCCAATTAAAAACTTTTATAGTTGAATATATTTTCTTTGGTATTAAGAGCGAGCGGCAATAAATTTATTGATTGAGAGACATTCCAAAAATATAAAATAAAATGCAATAATTGTTATCCTCTTGATGGTAAAAATGCAAATTGTGGGTGTTCTGCTGGCGGCGTTGCCACTATTTGCACATTTAAGCACTGTGCGCTGCCGACGTCACTGCCGTCCGCCATTTGTTATTCTGTTTATTTTCTTTTATTTTATTTTTTTTTTTTTCGCCCAAAAAAATGTGTAACAAGCGGGCGCATTTCTTGCCTGCTCTCTCGCCCGTGCAAAGTTCATAATGCACGCAAAGCAACTTTTTCGCTGTTATTTTATTCTCTTTTTCGCTTGCACATTTATTGCTTTACGCTTGACGCGTTTATATTGTGAACGAAGGCGATTTGTTGCTGTTGCTGTTGTTGCAGCTGTTACTGTGTTTGTTGCTGACCAACATGCAATGCGGCGGCTTTTTGGCCCCCATGCGGAAAACGTCTTTCTTTTCGCTGCTTCGTCTGTCTATTTGACATATTGCACTTGCTGTGCCGTCGCTCACGACGCCGGCGTCGCTGCCCCGACAACTGCGGCTGCGGCCTGTTCATTAAGCGAATCAGCGTAGCGAAGCAGAAAGGCAAAATTAACATAAGACAACTTCTTTTGCTTCGACTTCTATGCGCTGTGGCGGAATTAAAGACCCTTTCTATTGCTACACATATATGCTGGTGTATGTGTGTGTAAATTGCTTTGGTATGCGTCTAATTGCTATACAAATTTTAAACGAAACTTTGTTTTTTATTTTTGTGACAGGTCATACCACAAGCTTTTTGCTTTGTACTTGTTTCCCTTATTGTTGTTGTTGCTGGCTTATGGGTCGCGGAAGTCTTGCTATTCACAATAGACGGTTCGTCTGCACTGCGCGCGTCTGTGAACCATGCAGTTGCCATTATTAGCTTTAATCTGTATTCTTTTGCAGCGGCTATATATCACTTGGTCACGCGGTTTGTTTAAAATCAACCGAAACTTATAAAAATTATGATATGCTTATTTAAAGTACCAAATGTAAATTAAATTCACGCGCCATACCGAAAAATACTCATGCGGCTTATTGCAATTTGCTAGCTAATTAAATTCACAATAGTCAAAGTATCGATATCTGCATTAGTGATCATACACTTATGTACTCACATATATCGCATCAATAATTCAATTTGCACGCATCGCTTGCACAATTTGACAACTTTTTAGGGTAGTTGGGCTTCGACTTGGTACAATTTTAAATTAAATTACTTTGCGCTTGCGTGAATGAAAATTATTTTGTTTATGAATATTTATGTGTGCAGCTGCGCAACAATATGTGGCACTGCCGTATAGCAACAGGCGCGTGGCAACGATGCGTTTCCATGTTAACTAAATTATAAACAAGTAAAAGTGCCGCGAGTGAGAGTCGCTCACTACTAAATACTCTGTGGAGAGCTTCAAGAAAAGCCGATGAAGAAACGGTATACGGAAATTGTAAAGATTTCTCTGTTTCATGAGCTATACGAATAACTTTGTGTCTTCAGCACATATTGTTTGGAAATTTGTCTATCGATATTTATCGATTTAACTATGAGTGTACTATCTCATATTACTGTTTTCCATTTTAAGTTCTCAAGTGAAACTATACTTTTCTTACTGTGTTTAATATATGAGATGTTCCAATTATTTATCGATCTGATTAATCAATTATCTCCTGCAGCATGCCTCTTACAAAAAATTAGCATACCCGCAATATACCCTAGACCCACCTTCTTTAATAGATACAGAAGATATCTAAGGGTACATTAGATTGAAATTGAGAATTGCAAACATTGGCGATGTCTAGGCCACTGGACAAGGAATATCGAGCTGCTGATTTCCAGCAGCTCAGCCAATTGATCAAAAATCATCCGCTGATGAAGACAACTGCAACGGAGGAGCTATCGATGCAGAAGTTTCGCACGCCCGAATATCGCACAAAGTGCGTAATGCGCGCCTCCCTGGATGACATAGCGCTGGGTGTGAGTAGATGGTGGAGAAGGGGAATCTCTTTATATGAATTCTAACTGTGTATTTCTCTCAGATAAATATGTATAAGCTGCAGTTGGGCGGGGATAGGCAGACGTCCAAAGCTGAAGCCGTGAGCTTTGGGCCCACACCAAGGAAATCTGCCAAGGCAGCTACACCCTTCATCAAAGTGCTGCTGCGCAAGACGCCGCTGATGGTGCTGTTTGAGCGACCCAGCTTGACGGCCGAGGTGGACACCGAGGACGGTCGAAAGGTTCTGGCAGATAATCAGCTCTATGAAGAGCTGCTGGCGGGCACCGATAAATCTCGACGAACCGTCGAGGCGGATACGCAAACAATCGAACCTCTACTGAAGTCCCGCTTGGTCAATACGGAACGCCTGCGCACAGATCAGGTGGGGTCATACGTTTCGAACTTTGAGATGTTCGATACGTACAAGGATCTGGAGGCATCCACAAAGAGTGTGACCATCGAGGGTGCCCAGCAGATGGAGGTGACCACCTATCGTGTGGGGGGCGTGGACCAGTTTGTGGAGATCAATCAGCTGCCCAGCTTCCGCTTGGCACTGATGCTCACCATGCGCATCCTGGCGAGCAATGTGTTTGAGCCGCAGCAGCGACGCTTTCGTAATATGCAACCACCCGATCCGTTCGCCGAGGATGTCAAGTTCAAGTATCGGCTACGTTTGCTTTGGAAATTGAGCTCGCCCTCTCCAGTGCCCAGCGAGCAGCAGGCAGTCACTTCGGTCTGCTTCTGTCCCAGCAATGGAGACATTATGGCCGTCTCCTACGGCATCTATACCTATGCAAAGCTGGGCAGGAAGCCGCGCCGTGGGTACGTCTATGTGTGGAACATCAAGAATCCTGTCAATCCGGAACGCTGCTATAACTATGCAGTGCCCGTGGTGGTGGTCCAATTCTCGCCCACCTCACCCCAGCTGCTGGCCATTGGCCTGCACAATGGCGATGTGGAGGTTCGCGATATCTCGCAGCCGGATCAGCCAGCACTGGCACGATCGCAGCGCTCCACCTCGCCCTACTTTGATCCGGTGGCCGCCATAAAGTGGATCCCGCGCAGCGACGGCGATGCCCTTGTCGAGCAGGACATGACGCCCTTCCTCGCTGCCTCGCAGTCGGGCGCTGTGATCAAGTATCAGCTGATCAATAGCCCACATCTGCTGGGCTTTGAGCAACAGCATTTCCAACGCTCCGAGGCCGAGCTTGAAGGGATTAGCATCACGCAACCGGCACATCGTGTGCCGCTGCTCGCCAATCGGTTTGTCCAGTGCCTGGAACTCGTCTTGGATCCACTGCAGAGCGATCTCTACTATGTGCTCACCGATGAGGGCACCATGTACAAGTGCTCCACCAGCTATCCGTTACAGCATCTGGAGCTGCGTCAGGTGCATGAAACGCCTGCCGTCTGCATGGACTTCTCCCCTTGGTCACCGAAACTCTACCTGACCTGCGGCAGCGATTGGTTAGCAACTCGCATTGGCAGCCCAATGGAATCTTAATCCCCTTAATCTCCTTTTCAGGTGCATTCGCATCTGGATGGCTGGCATTCTGCTCCCCTTGATTACGCTCCAGCATCATTTGGCGCCGGTGCACTGCGCCCGCTGGAGTCGCACCCACTCCACAATTTTGGTCTCGCTTACCCACAGCACCATCGACATTTGGGATCTGCGCAACAGCACGCTGAAGCCCGTTTCATCCACCACGATAGAGGCCAAGATTCACTATACCACCTTCAGGTTGGCTCTAGCCAACCAAGTCCATTCCCTACGCTTCCTTGATCTTTGTATGATTTCTTTTCCAGCTTCTCGCACTGTGGTCGCTGCCTGGCCGTGGGCAATGAGGCGGGCAATCTGCTCATGCTCGCCTTTGAGGATATGCCCTTTCCGCCACATTTTCAGTACAAGCAGCTGAAGCGTGCGCTGCACAAGGCGCTGGAATTGGATCCGGAGCTGCTGCAGCAGGTCAAGAGCGTGGGCACCTTTCATTATCCCAACGGAGGCAAACATACATCGGATCAATGAAATTGATATCGAGTAGATTAAGATGAGAATCAGTTATAAGAATATATCGCCCCTATTTGTATATCCCTTAAAATAGATATTACTAGAAAAATCGACTTCTTCCCTCATTGTTCCGTTTATTCCACTCGTATCGGAATCACTGCAGAGACTGGGAAAATCCCTCGACCAAGCATTGGTTCACCTGTGCCACTTCTCTATCGCTCGTAGCCCCATTTCGAGGGCTTTGCTATCACAGACATTTGCATATAGAGTCACAGCACACCTTGAGCCGCATTGATAGCCACCAAGTTCAATCCTCGGTCTGCGGTTTTTGTGGCTTAATTTTGTTTTCTTTATTCCGCTTCAGTTTTCAGCCTAAGCTTGTCTCGCTTTCAGTTGACATCGCAACGTTCACGATGCCCCATCAGCTGCGCCAAAATCTATTGCTGCCCGCAATGCCCACGGTTACGCTGCACGATCCACGCACTCACCTGCGCCACCTGCCGCCCGCCTATAGCACTGCACAGACGCCGTACAGTCGGGAGAAGGACTTCGCGCCACAGCTCCGCTATCAGCTAGAGCTGCCAAGGAAGCCGAAGCTGCGGCCCTGCAAGGTCATCTTCGTGGGCGACTGCGCTGTGGGCAAGACGGCCATGGTGAATCGGTGGGTCAACTGCTGCTCATTGTGCATGACTAATACATTTTCACAATGAACTACTTATTCTATTGTGAATGATCTCCCTGTAAACTCTTCTGTTTCAGCTTCTGCTATGACAAATTCCAATCCAACTATAAGGCCACAATTGGAGTTGACTTCGAGCTGGAGAACTTTAGCATACTGGGTCACAATTTCAGCCTGGAAATGTAAGTGGAGCAAATGCATAAACTCTTATAAAAATTCCTTTCAATTGCAGGTGGGACACAGCTGGCCAGGAGCGTTTCAAGTGCATAGCGGGCGCCTATTATCGCAATGCGAGTGGTAAGTCTAACCATTTAAATATTTAAATTATACTACTATATGTTAGCTTTATTTCAGTTATCGTAGCCGCCTATGACATGTCCAAGCGTGAATCACTGGAGGCAGCCAAGAAATGGCTTTCGAGCGCTTTGAATTACAATACAGCGCAGAAACCTTTGGTATTTCTAGTGGGCACAAAGGCAGATCTATTGGTAAGGCAAAGTACGTGATAACCAACCTAATCTATAATATATACCTCACTCCAGACCAAAGAGGAGTTCATGCGAATGGAGCGTATCGCAGGGCTGGCAGCAGCGGAGCTCAAGGCGGAATATTGGTCCGTCTCGGCGCGTTCAGGTTACAAAATTACAGAATTTTTTCAACGCTTGGCTGCTTTGGCCTTCGAAACAGCCGTGCAACAACAACTGAAAATAATGCAAGCCACAGCAAAGGAGCAGACAACACAAACACAAGAAAAGTCGCAAAAATTTGGTAAAAAGAAATTTCATGAATAACATAATTTTAGTTATTTATCTCTATATGTAATTTACAGATTTACGTAATTTCTTTGGCAGTCGCTCTGGCAAACAAAAAAGTGGCTGTGCCTGCTAACAAATTGGCACCAATTTTATTTAATATAATTTTATAAATAAACTCTTGCACAAATATTCACAGAAACTGAAAAAAACGTATTTTAAATTAAAAAATAGTGTTGCCATTTATTTTGATTTTTGTACAGCGTTGCCATTAGGCTGCCACAGTGTTCAAGTAACATGGAAGTTGGCGTTGCCATTTAACCAACTTAACTTTGCAGCGTTGCCACTTGCCTTCCATCTGGCCACACGACTGTCAAAAAGCGCTTCCGCTGCTTTGTCAAATGCCCCTTAGTTTTCCTTTTCATTTCTTTTTCTCGTAGAAATGCCACCTAAAAAGCCAACCGAGAAATCCGGTAAGGATTTTTCATATACAAATACATTGAAAATACGTGGTTTTGTCACCTAAATCGAGGCTAAAGCAGGCCAAATGCAATGCAACATGTGGAAATGTGTTTAAATACGAAATTAATGCAAAATACGCACAAAATATGTCGCCATATTTGCGCCACGTGCGGTGTGGCTGCGCCTCCGCATTAAAAACAATGTTCAATGACTGCACGAAGTTCTATATTTAAATTCTTTAGTCATCAAATTTTCCATTTAAGTGCAATTGTTAGTAAAAATGTGGTGTCTACTTGCTTTAGCATTGCGTGTTCGTGCCTAACCCAACTTTTTTGCACTTCTGTTTACTAGTGCTAATTTCTTGTTGATTTATAATTATAGCAAAGCCTGGCGATAAGAAGCCAGAGCAGAAGAAGGCCGCTGCGGCGGCACCTGCTGCTGCCAAGAAGGAGGCACCAGCTGCAGCTAAGCCAGCTGCGGCTGCTGCACCCAAGAAGGCAGCTGCTCCCGCTAAGAAGCCTGCAACTGCTGCTGGTGCTGCCAAGAAGCCAGCTGCGGCCGCTGCTAAGAAGCCCGCCCTGAAGAAGCCAGTCACCAAGCCAAAGGCCAAGGATCTGAAGAAGAAGGTGGCCGCTGGCAAGAAGCCCCAGTCTGTGCTGGCTAAGCTCTCCGCCAAGGCACGTGCTGCTTCCAAGGGCAAGAAGCCCGTTGGCAAGGCTGGCGCTAAGCCCGCTAAGGGTACTGCCAAGGCAAAGGCTGTTGCCTTGCAGACTGCCAAGAAGGTTCAGACTAAGGTAAACACTCAAATATGATCTATCTGTGAAACCTAAATACTAAAGCGTTCGTTTCACAGATCATCAAGGGCGCCTTCGGCACACGCACTCGCAAGATTCGCACCAATGTGCACTTCCGTCGTCCCACAACGCTGAAGCTGCCACGCAATCCTAAATATCCAAGGAAATCGGTGCCTACCAGGAACCGCATGGATGCTTACAACATCATCAAATATCCGTTGACCACGGAAGCAGCGATGAAGAAGATCGAGGACAACAACACCCTGGTCTTCCTCACACATCTGCGCGCCAACAAGAACCACGTGCGTGCCGCAGTGCGCAAGCTCTACGACATTAAGGTGGCTAAGGTTAACATTCTGATCCGGCCCGATGGTCAGAAGAAGGCTTATGTGCGCCTGGCGCGTGATTACGATGCTCTGGATATTGCCAACAAGATCGGCATCATATAAACAAGCAAAAAAAGGGAAACGTGCATCGCGTTTTACACTTTCACAATAGATTTTTCATTCTATTAAACAAAATAATAACTAAGCTGACAGAAAAACAAGAGCGAGGATGAACGTTTCAATGTTGTGTCTGGGTATAATAAAAAAACAACAAAAACAAGAAAATTCATTTTGTTTTCTCAATATTTCAGCAGCTAATACTTGAGTATTTGTTTCAGCATATTCTTTCATTTCAGTTTATTTAAGAAAATAAAACAATTATTAAAGGTAAGTTTTAAATATTTTTAAAATTTCGTATTTTAACTAATTTTGGTTTGTTCTATCTTTTTAGTTTTGTGACTGGCTTATTGCATCAAATTTTTAATAAGGTATGTGTTAATAAATGATTATATTTTTCTTGTTCTTTATGTCTTTAGATGATGATATTTGTAAGTAGGAATCTCATTGAGCTTCAGTCATTCGTAGCTATGAAAATAAATATATCCAACTGAACACAAAAAAAAAATACTACCTATGATTTTTAATAAATTTAAGCTAATATATGTCTTTGTCTTTCATATTGCAGTTAAATGTTGACTGGCTGACAATTGGCAATTGGCAATTGTACTCTACAAGGTACATATATAATAAATATAATTTATAAATATTTTTTGATGACATTTGTGAGTAGGATCTGATTGAGCTTCAGTTATTCGTTGCTATGAAATTAAAAAAACTCCAACTGAACACGACATTAACTATGCTCACTATGAACTTTAAAATTTTAATTAATTAAAATCTTTGTCTTTCATATTTCAGTTTAATGTTGACTGGTCTGACCAACTATCAATTGTACTCTACAAGGTATGTATATAACAAATATATATAAATATAATTTATAAATAATTTTTTGATGATATATATGAGTAGGAATCTCATTGAGCTTCAGTCATTCGTTGCTATGAAATTAAATATCTCCAACTGAATACATTTCTAATTATTAAATGTAATTGAATTTAACTCAATCGATTAATACAAGTTTTTTCTTTATTTACAGCAAATGGACATGGAACTTAAAATTAATTTTCTACTATATTGAAGCAAAAGATGAAATAAAATATATAAATCTATATAAAACTTGTACTTTGATTTAATATCTACGAAATTGTTTTCTAAACTTATCATAATGATAATCATCTGTCGCACGTTTCGCGCCATTAGGATTAATTTGATTCTTGGCGGATTTGTTGTTGGCTTCGTTATTCTCACGCTTTCGTCTGCGTTGTTCACTGCTGTCCTCGATGTTAACTGGAATTAAATAGATACAAAACTTATATTAAAAAACAATAAATTGTATTGCTAGGAGCAGCTTACAGCGATTGTGTTGCATAAAGTTGACAGCCATGTTAGTGGGCACAAACTGCGAGGGGCCATCCTTTTTGTTCTTAGCATCCTGCAGCAGCTTTTGCTTCGCATCCTCCGTAGCCTCAATGTTGTGTATCTTGGCCTGGATGCCAAGATCCACTTCGGGTATGCCATTTAGCATCTGGTTGGACAACATTTCTTCAGATCTGTGAGAGGAGGATTGTCGCAGGTGATCGGGCAGTGCGTAGAGTGCAGCATCTTCGGGTGACAGATATTTGTGTGCATCGCTTTCGTCATTCTCATTAGAATTAGCATCTGCAGCGCCCCCTTTTCGCTTTTGCAGCTCTTGCTCAATGTATTTCATCATTTCCTCGTCTTCGTCACGCTTGTTTGTCTCGGCTGAGAACTGTGTGCCAATGCCCACGTCATAGGCATCATCAACTTCCTTCATTTTGCCTGATTTTATTGTCTGCATGTTGACCAGTCCACCGATTTTCACATTGAACGGATCCTTGATGGCTAGTTCCTCCTCCGGTGCCACTTTCTTGCCAAGCGCCAGGCCCACTAAGCTAACGCCATTGGGACGCTGACGTAAACGTTGTCGCTCCTTGATTTCTTCCAGCGTAAGACTATTTAAAGCAAATATTAATATATTTATTTATTATTATGCATCTGAATACATTTACTGTTCATCATTATCGCCATCATCAGAGTTTTTACGCTGTCGTAGATTTTTGCGGGATGATTTCTTGAAAACCACTTTGGGAGGCTCTTCCGCAGCTTCGCAATGTTCTTTATTGTCAGCTTGCATACTTTAAATTATAAAAATATTAACTTTTAAATCAAAATAAACCAAATTGTATATTTGTTTACAACGCTCAATGCTCGATTTACAATAAGCCTATCGTAAGCCTATCGAATTTGCGAAATATATCGATAGTTAGAGTTGCATCGGCTGCGGCGTCGCCTGGTAGCCAAAATCGATTTTTCTTGTGTTTGCAAACTGCACATTTGGCGGAGCAGCTGCGCCGTTCCAAACGCTGATGCATACGGAAAAGTTAAACGTTTAATTAAAGTATACATAGCGAGCTAGTAGCCGGTACAACATGTACAACGGCATTGGATTGACGACGCCGCGTGGCTCCGGCACCAATGGACATGTGCAGCGCAATTGGGCATTCGTGCGACCGGGCAAAAAGGACAAGGACTATCGTGCCGAAGATGATACCAAAAAGTTAGACGCCCAACTGAATCGTCCACCTAACAAGGAGATACTCGATCACGACCGCAAGCGCAAAATCGAGGTGAAATGCATTGAATTCGAGGAAATACTCGAGAAGCAAGGGTAAGTTGGCATACATCATATGTGTATGTGTAGCAATGTTAAAGGAAACCCTGTCGCAGTCAGTCAGCTATGGCAGTTGACTCCTGCATGCGTAATGCAATATTCGACGTTATATAACACCGGTCGGCAACACTGTGCACATTCGGCACAACATGCACTTCTTTCCCAATGTACTAATATTTACGTTCGCTCCCCGCTGTCAGCCGCCTGCTACTGCTGCTGCTGTTGCTGTTTACATTCGGCGCCTGGTAGCTGTGAGAGCGCGCACGCACGCACACGCGCTCAGTAGCGGTAAATGGCAGCCACCACCATCACTACTGTTAAAACACTGTCTCTGCTCCTTGACAGTCCATCCACCCTCTCAGCTTTGCTTTGACACAGAGTTGAGCACTTGTCGTGCTTTTCAGCGTGACACGAAAATTAACTACTTAACCTTGCATAGAGAATTTAATAATATTATATGAAAACAGTTTAAACAGAAAAAATATGAAAACTACTGACTGACTGAATACCATAGATACCGTTAATGATTATTAACTGATAGCTCCTATAAATTATATGTGAATTACTTTTACTTCCATTACATTTTTGTGACCAGTCTTCTTCAAAGACCATCTCTAGTTTGGCGCTCTTCCATTAGCCGCACGCTCACAGCGGCCCGGGCTGAGCCTGGCCTTATCCGCGGCTGGTGGTGGAAAAAGTGCATTTCAGTTGTAGAGATTGTCTCAATAGAGCACATCCGCGTTGAACAATAAAGCGGAAAACTTGATGAAAATCGTTAAAATTATATTTATAAACAATAAATATAGAACAAGCAATAATCAATAATTTAAATTAAATTTAAATTGATATAAAAAAGTTTAAACTGTAAAACATAGCATTTAAACTAATGTTTAAGTCTTAAAGGTATTTTAGTAAAATTAATAAATTATTGATGATAAACTAAAATTATATTATATCCTTGTTTCTTGGTAGACGCACACCAGAGGAGATAAAGTCGCACGTGGATTCCTATCGCCAAAAATTAATGGGCCAAGGCAAAACCGATTTGGCCAAGGATGAATTTGGACGCGTAGCGTAAGTAGCTCTCAATTGATGTTCAATAATAGCTTAAGTATAGTTAGTTATGTAATTTAAATAAAATGTTGTGTGCCCCACACACTCACCCACTGGACAAATCAATAAAGCCTTCAACTTAGTTGCCTGCGCTCGGTCGCGTGCCCAACTTAAATCTCAAATCTCAGCCAGCTGGCACAGTGGGCCAAAAGCCACATGCGCAAGAACAACAACCCACCCACCCGCTGGTCCAGGCGCCAATCAAAACGCAGCCAGTTGTAGAGAAAATGCTGCTGCCGAGATGAAATTTATATTTTCGGCAGTCACTTCAAGTCTTCCAAAGCCAAACGATTGGCAAACGCGCTCAGGAAATAAATAAATATAATATATAATAATAATAATAAATATTAGTATTTAAATAATAAATAATAACAATAATAAATAGAAATAAAAGTTAAATTAAGTGTAACAACAACAAAAGACGCCGATAAGAATCTGGGAAAATGTTGCTGCTGCTGCAGCAGCGCTGGAAAAATCAATATTTGGCACATAGAAAAACAAATTGAGGAAAATGCGGCTAAGCGAAAATGCAATCGATACGCCAATGCCTGATGCGCAGCCCCTCAAGTGTGCAGCTAAGCCCCTAGCCATGGACAGGCAAAGCTGCTGCTGCTGCTGCTGCTGCTGCTGCTGCTACTGGTGGCTACCAGCTCATCCAATCCACAAGAGCTTAACAGCTATCAAATCCCCGTCGCCGCCGTCGTCGTCGCTGTCGTCGTCGTTGCTTTATTCTAGTGGTTGCTGTTGTTGTTTGGAGCATTGAGCTCACCCACTCAAATTGTAATGTGAGCTCCGCCACCCAAAAACCCAAACCAAAAGCAACAAATCACTAAATAAGTCTTCCAAACTTAGCACGTAATTAGCAATTAGTATTTAGTCTTTAAATGAAGTCGGCGCTAATCGTTTGCCCAAGCGGAGTCAAAAATCTACGTAAATATCAAATTCTGTATAATATATAGAAAATCCAAAGTCTTCCAAGTGCTGGATAAAACAACAAAATAAACAAATTTAGAAAAGAGCAAATGTAGCGAAAGTTTATTAGATAATGCTAATCCAACGTCTTCCAATTAATTAAGAAAGTGTTAAATATAATAGAACAAAAAGTACTTATTTTTATATCACAAAGAAAAAAAAAATATATATATATATATATATATAAATATATATATACATATATAATAGTAATATCCACAAACGTGTCTATAAAAATCATAAATTATATACAGACATTTTTATAAATTATATATTTACATGTTTAAAAAAAAGATTTAATATGCTATGTATAAATTCAAATATAAAATATTATAATCTGCTGAGATAAATCTAAAAAAGTTAAAAAAAAGTATCGATATTTATAGCTCTGAATAGTAAATATCATAAAAAAAATTCGCCGGTCTTCCAAAAATAATTATATACAACAAAAATACTATTAAAAAAATATTTTTTAAATATAAAAATTAATCCATCTGTCTTCCTGAAAAAAAAAAAAATAAATAAATAAAGATCAACAAAAATATATAATAACAAAATGATATAAAAAATACAAACAATATTGAAAAAAGAAAGTAAAAATAATAAATAATTGTAAAACAAAATATACTAATCAATCCATTGTCTTCCTGTGCAAACTATGGAAAAGAGATTAATAGTAATTTATAAGTAAAACAAACAAATAAATGGAGATAAATTAAACATAATATAAATAATAAAAATAAAAATAAATAATAATAACAGTAATAAATCCACGGTCTTCCTAAAAACAATTGAAAACAGAAATTAAAAAAAAATTTTTAAAATATATAAAAATTAACTCGAGAAAACAAACCGAAAGTCTTCGTCAAAAAATTAAAAAAAAAATCTTTTTTTATAAAAATATATAAACAAAATCTTTTTAAAATATCTTAATATATTAAATACACAATAAAATTAATGAAAAATAAATTTAAATACAAACGCGCTCTACATTAAAATAATCTAAAAACAACCCCCATTTGAAAGAGAAGAGAACTCTCCAAAATGCTCTCCTCGGAAATCTACACAAACACTACAACAACCACTGCAACGGCAACGGCAACGGCTACCGCAATGGCCACAGCCACCTCGACCTCCATGTCCAACTCGGAGGTGAGAAGCACGACAAAAGCCTTCGCCACGCTGCAGGTCGTCAAGGCAAAGAAGCGGCGTAAACGTCGTAAACGCGCAGGACACGCAACCGGCAGTGGCAACAGCAGCAACAAAAACAACCACAGCAACATCAGCAGCAGCAACAACAACAACAACAACAACATCTGCTGCAGCAACAACAACCCCAATGCGATTGTGGGGTGTGTCTCTGGCACAGTCGGTGGCAGGAAATGCAAGGCACAATATTTCCAACATGACAATCGCGAGTATATAGCCAAGTATGAGAGTTTCCAGTTCATGGCACAGGCCACATCGGCGGCGGCACTTAACTATGCTGCCGTGGCCAAGAAATTCAAGCCATTGCGACCGGTTTTGGCAAGCGGCGCCAAGAAGAACAGGCGCACAGCACAGCCGAAGAAGACGCATAGCGACTGCGCCTGCGTCTGCCAGAATACGCAAGTGACGCAATGCCCGGCGGAGCGAGCAGCTGTTCTGCCACACCAGGAGCGAGAACGTCGCAGCTCGGAGAATGTAAATGTAAATGGGACAGGTGGACAGGCGTTGCCGGCGCTGCTCGAGTTGTTGAAGCACTCGTCTAGCACGTGGCTACAAACGCTTCTGCTGGGCGCTGGCAGCGCAGTGGCGGCCAGGTAAACAAATGGGTTAAGAATTAAGGTCAATGAAGGATATATAACTTATATGTTGTAGTTTATATGATATGATATATGTGATGATGTTTAAGATGATATCTAATATGCATTCTCGTGCATTCTTCTTTACAGCGTGCGTGAGACTCATCAAATTGCCGAGGCACAGCAGCAGAAGAACGCCAAATTGCGCGAGGCATTCAACATATCCGAGTACTTTGTGGAGGGCAGCAGCTTTGATTGCGATCGCAAGGCTAAGGAGGACTTGGCCAAGACGGTGGCGCTACAAAAGGAACTGGACGCGCAGCGCGAAAGCCTTGCGGCAGCAGCAGCAGCGGCGTCAACGGCGGCCGCGGCTGCAGCAGCAGCTGGCAAAGACAAGGAGACGGGCAAGCGATATGCGCTGCTGCGTACGCCCTCACGAGAGCGCGACGATGCCACAACTGGAGCTGGCAAGTCAGATGCTGCGGCTGACAGTGGGGATGAGCGCGAGCATGTGTCCAGGTCGGACAAAAAGAAGAAGAAGAAACGCACCAGAGATAGGTAACAAAAAGAAATCCCTAATTCGTAAAATAAGTAAAAAATAACTAAAGCATATTCTTCTCTTACAGTTCGGCTAGTCCGGAGCGCCGCAAGGATAAGAAGAAAAAGTCGAAGAAGCACAAGAAAGAGAGGTAAGAATTCGGCAGGAATCGAACCAATAACTTTTTAAAGAAAAGAAACCTACTCGTAGCTGTCTATTCAAATAGATTTTTTATTTCCTAAAAAAAAAATACAAATTTTCTGTTTGATACTGTAATAGTTGAAACTATTTTTTTTTAATTTCTTGTTGCCAAAACAAACAAAAATTGAACACGAAACCTTTTGTAATTAACAAAGAAAACAACTGCTTAATATACATTTTGTGTTTTTCGTCTCTACTCCTTCTTTTACATTGCATTTTTAAACAAAAAAATAACTCAAACCAAAAAGGGATTCATATGAGAAAGAAAGTAAAAAGAAGCGAAAAGTTATGTACAAATAAAAAAAAAACAAAAACAAATACACACACACAGATACATAATATAATCTAGTTTATAAACAAAATGAAATGTTTCAAAATGACAAATGGAAAAAGTATTATTAATATACTTTGTTAATCATATGTGCTGACAGCCTCGTTTTATTTGGCTTGAAAAGCGTAGGGTTCCTATGGGCTCTCTCTCTCTCTATCTCTATATCTAACTCTATCTATCTCTAAGCACACACAAACACACTTACTCACACTCTCCCACACACATTTCGTTCACATTTGTTCTTATTCAGCTTGTGGTAAGTAAAAAAAATTCGTTTATTCTATATAAAATTATATTGTGTTACAAAATTTGTTTGCTCTTTCATATATCATATCCATATACGAGGTGTTTATGAAAAGTATGGCGAATGTTGAGATTGGAAAGCTTTAGTATATTCATTTCTCAATTTTTTTGTGATTTGAATTTTGAATATTCATCATATCACTAATTCATGTAATAGAAACTGAACAGAAAGCTGAAAGGACTAAGATTGAGTTTTAAAATAAATACATATACAAATTATATACAAAGATTGTTTAATATCTGAATAGAATACTATTCAAATACTAGAAAAGCAATATAAAAAAAATAATCAGGAATATATCAACAATTCTTGGATAAAACAAAATTCGTCATACTTTTTGATCAACCTTCGTATACTTTAGACACACACACACACACTCCCAGACACTTACACACCCACACACACCTACACCTACCTACACACACACAAAGTTTAAGTACAGTCTCGTTTGTTAAGGTACCAAAAAAACTGTGTTTTTGACAACAATTAAAAGCGTATTACTTTCTCATCTTTCTTTCTATTATTATTAATTAACCTACTACTATTTATTAAGACAATGCAATTTTGAGCAGTTTAATCGATGAAGGTAAAGCACTAAAAAAAACCACAAGTTAATCAAAACTTTTTAAATACCAAAAAAAAAAAACATTCTTCAAGTTATTGCTGCCAGCTCCCATTTGGGGTGCCCAGTCTCTGGACAAAATTCTAGTTGAAACTTTCTCTATTGTCTAGAAACTAATTTGTATATATCTAAACACTCTATTTGCAGTAAATCGAAAAAGTCGAAGAAATCTCGCAAGCGCAAATACAGCGGCAGCGATAGCAACGATAGCGACGAGGATGAGGCGGTCAGCAGCGATGCGGAGCGCGAGCTGAAAAGTGCACGAAAGAAAGCTAAGAAGGAGAAGGTAAAACCAACAGCAAAACTCCACTAAACAAGAGTATTAAGAGACATATTAAAAAAAAAAAAAGTAATGAAAAGAGAACTGAGAACAATGTTGAGGAACTGACAGCAAATGCTCAGTTCGAGTTCGATTGTGCATGATGAGCTAAACTAATCATAAAGATATCATAATTTTTTCTACAAACTCTAACCAATCTTAACTTTATACATTACTAACTCTATCATATAATATATATATATATATCTGCATATATATAACATTCTCTCTACTTAACTTTTATGTAAAGAATCATTTGATGAAACTATTTTAGTGCAATACAATATTATGTCTAACTGAATATAACTGTTTCTCTCTCTACATATATAGTATATAGATATATACTATGCCTTATATACGTTACATGATATATATGATGATAATAACTCGATTGACTTTATCGTTTTTTCGTTGTTTCAAATTGTTCACCAAAATATTAAACATACGCCATTTCTTCTCTTCGCTTATTTACTTCTTTTTTCCACAAAAAAAAAAAAATAATAATAATAATAATAATGAAAATAACTAACAATCTATAAAATATTAAAACATTAAAGCATACCAAAAACTAATTAGTAAAAAAAAAAAAAAAAAACAATTTAAGAAATCAAATATATAAAATATTACCCCACAAAAAAAATATTGTAAAAGGTAAAAACAAAAAGGCTTCAAAACGCATACACAAAATTTAGTATTAAAAATTGTTTATTATAAATTCATTTTTTATTTGATTTTTATTTTAATTTTGTATAGCTAGTCGATCAATCAATATCCAAATAGAGCTCTGCACAAACAATTTTTATATAAGTCCATTAAATTTCTTTTGTGCATAGTTATAAAAACTTTTTAATTTTGTTTTTAGTGTCATACTCGTTCACGAAGTGATAAGAGTATATTGGGTTTCTGCAATCTACGTCTTTACTGTCCTTCTGTCTAGAAATTCCAACTCGCTTAGCTAGAGCACCAATATTAGACAGCTCAACCATAGTAGACTCTCTTTAAGAGTTACCACCAAAAACTTTATTATTTTCGGCCTGTGAACGAGTATTTTGCAGTCGGTAATAGCCGACTTCATTTCTGACTTATGTTTTCCTTTCCGTTCTGTTTGCTTAAATTATCAGAATTATTATGTAGTCCTACCAATTAAAATTTTGTATAAGTAAAATTCCAAAGAAAAACGAAAAAGAAAATTTATATTTTGTTTATAAAAACCCTTGGCGCTTCATTGATATAGGATAGCTTTCAAAGGCTCTCTTGTAGTTTTGTAAGTACTTTCATTTGTCTGTTTTCTTTCTAACATATAAATATATATATATCTATATAGAATAGCGTCAATACTCTTCTGTGTATATCTATAAAAAAAATGCAAAAAAAAAAAACAAAACAAAAAAAATACAAAAACAAAAAAAAAAATGCAAAAAAAAAATATTTTTTCAACCCGCTTTCAATTTCCATAAATCCAAGCGTGAATCCATAATGAGATATACCCTCATCTATATATCATGCCCATCATGATCATAATGAATGAAAATAACTGTGTTTATAGACACACATATTTATATAATGGAAAATTAATGCTAAAAGTTAGACGCTTTACAGCTTCTATTCCATTTTTGTTGAGAATTTTCCATCTTTTATTATGCAGAAAAAGCGCGAGAAAAAGCTCAAGAGGAAGCAGCGTGCACGTACCAGCTCAACGGACTCGGAACGTTCCAAGTAAGTTGATAATTCATTTACCCAGCTAAATCTTTCATTAATTTTTCCTAATTCTTCACAGCTCGCCTGGGCGGAAGGACAGGAAGTCGGGCAAATCCCGTGCAGCTGATGAGGATAATGGCACGCCTGCAGAGAATCCTATTCGCGGTCGTTCGACCGAGCGACGCAAGGACAAGAAGTCGCGACGCAATGATTCCTCATCGGATAGTCGCCGGGAGAGGCGTGACAAATCGACGCGAACCCCGCCGCGGCGAGAGACTGAGAAGCCAACACACTCAAAGGATCGACAGCGTGAACGCTCAAAGCAGAGATTAGGCTCGAGAGAGCGACAGCGCTCGAAAGAATCAAAGCGCACTGATAGACAAAGATCAAAGGAGCGTCAGCGTTCCAAAGAGCGCCACAAGTCAAAGGACAGAGCACGCTCAAAGGAGCGACAAAAGTCTAAAGAGCGCCAGCAATCAAAAGAGCGGCAGCGTCCAAAGGAAAGACAATGCTCCAAAGAGCGGCAAAGATCAAAGGAGAGGCAACGTTCTAAAGAGAGACTACGATCAAAGGAGAGGCAACGTTCTAAAGAGAGACTACGATCAAAGGAGAGAGCACGATCCAAGGAGAGGCTAAGATCAAAGGAGAGAGCACGCTCCAAGGAAAGGCTAAGATCAAAGGATAGAGTGCATTCAAAAGAGCGAGAGCGTCAACGCTCAAGGGAACGGGAACGCCATCGATCAAAGGAACGTGTGCGTTCCAAAGAACGACAGCGTTCCAAAGAACGACAGCGTTCCAAGGAACGACAGCGTTCCAAAGAACGACAGCGTTCCAAAGAACGACAGCGTTCCAAGGAACGACAGCGTTCCAAAGAGCGCCTACGCTCCAAAGAACGACAGCGTTCCAGAGAGCGAAACAAGTCCAAACAGCGTTCGGGTGATGCTGCCAAAGAGCGCGGCAAAGATCGTGGACACGAGCGTCGCTCAGCCTCTCAGACGAAACGAAGCGGAGGTCGTCATACCCGCTCACGTTCTCGATCGTATAAAAGGCAGCGCACACCGTCGCCCGTGTCAGTCAATAAGCAGCGGTCACGCTCATCGGATGTGTCGAAGAAGACGGCGTCTGTTGTGGCAGCGCCCGCTTTCAATCCATTCAAGGCTGCCGAGGATACTGTGAACGATATACTGGGTACCAAGTCGGTGATGGTGGCGCTTGAACAGACAAAGCGCAAGCGCGCTGCATCCAGCTCGAGCTCCTCTTCGTCCAGTTTCAGTAGCAGTTCCTCGCACAGCGAGCCGGGCACGCCCACACCGCGAAAGAAGAGTCGCCGCAGCCAGACACCCGAGCAGATAAAACGCGAACCGAATAGCCCAGAGCAACGCGAGCAGGCTAAGAACAGCCTTATAAAGCGCGAACGCTGGGGCACGCCTAGCAAGCCAAAGGTGCCCAAAAAGGAGAAGGATAAGGACAAGGGCAATACGCCAAGTCCCAAGCAGAGCAAACGTCGTTCGGAAAGTTCAAACTCCTCAGAGCTGCGCTATTCCCCAGCTGAACGCAATCCCGAACGCTATCAGGACATTCTGCAGGACAAGAAGCGTCAGCTGTCCAGGTCGAAGGACACAAAGCCCGCGCCCATCGTCCGCCTACGTGCTCAGAGCGATGATGGCGGCGAGGAGGAGGAAGCAGAGATGAGTGCTGCCGCAATAGAGGATTACCAGCAATCGAAGCGAGAGCGCGAGGAGCAGCAGGAGCTGCGCATGCTCGAACAGCTCAAGTCGGGCATTGCGGCCAAGGCCAAGCAGAAAATTAAGACAATGGAAAAGAATGGCGATGCCAAGGACGCGGATGCTGGCAGCGAAGTAAGTGGCGATACTAACAATGTGGTGCTGGCCACCACCAAACGTAACTCGCTAAGTGAATTTCTTGTTGCTAACAATGTGACTGCTTTAATTAATAACCCACTGACAATGCCAACAACAACAACAACAACAACTACTACAATTGTAACAACAACAACAACAATGACGACAACGACAGCAACAGCCACAGCCACAGCCACAACAACGCCGCCGCCGCCGGCAACAGCAGCTGAGCCGCTTACGCCGCCAATTAGCAAGGCGCCCCAAGTGGCGGCAAATGGTGGTGGCGCTGCCAAAAGTCCAATCAATCCCACGGCAATAGCAATAACAACAACAACTGCAACAACAACTGCAACAGCAACAGCAACTGCAATAATTAACCCAACAATAGCAGCAACAGCTACGATAGCCAAATTCAATCACAGACCCCTACAACATCCACAGACGAAGCGCATCTTTCATAACCGCACGCTGAATAACAATCCTAATAGTAGACACAATACTAACCATAATAATAATCATGCATGTGGTGGTGGTGGTGGTGGTGGTGGTGGTGGTATTCTTCCTCTCAATCCCGCTGGTGTTGCTCATACTAATCATGCTAGCAACAATCCCAACAACAATGCGCTGCCCTTTCTGGCCGGCACACCCGGCACCTACAATCGCACAACGAATCGGCTCAACCATGGGCCGCTGCTGACCGCTACACACTATAACATCTGCAAGAATCAGCACAACAACAACAACAGCCACGGCCACGGCCTGGGTCATGGCCACGGCAACAGCAACGGCAACAATGGTGGCCTGCAGCCGTTGCTCGGCCGGCGCGATCAACAGCAGCATCATCTAACGCGTAGTCTTAGCATGTATAATCCTAATCTCTATGGCCATGGGCAGCAGCATGCGCTGCTGGCAGCCGCCGCGGGCGCTGGTGGCCATCATGCGCATCATCATCATCATCATGGGCGACATGGTGGTGGTCTCTTGTCATTGAGTAGCAGTGGTGCCGGCGCTGCTGCGGCCGCGGCAGCTGCAGCTGGTTTGGCTCTGCTTGGCCATCCGGCTCAGCATGGCCGCGCTGCTGGTGGCATCAGTTACAATGCGGCTGCAGCGGCCGCAGCGGTGGCGGCCAATAGTATTAGCTATCATCATCATCATCCGCAACAGAAACCGAAAATTGTTATAAAACCGTTCAAAATTCACGATCCACAGCCCTTAGTCGCTGCACTCGCCGACAGCACTCTGGTGGATGCCATCGTCTCCAAGGTGTCGACAGCAACGGTGGCAGCAGCGGAGAGCGCCGCCCGACGTAGTCGCAGCCGTTCGCGTCGCAGCGATCACAGTCGCAGCAAACGACGCTCGAGCAACAGCCGGCATCATCATCGTTCCACCAGTCGCTCTCGATCGTAAGTTGCCATCGTATCGACAGTCTTGGCTCATTAGCTAATCCCTTTAATGTCTCTATAGTCGCTATAGCTCCTCGAGCAGTCGCAGCGGCTCGTGCAGCTCTCGATCCCGTTCCGGTTCGCATTCATCACGCTCTAGCGGCTCGTCCAGAAGCAGCTCCGGCAGCTCCTCGAGCAGCGGCTCGGGCACATCACAATCCGGCTCACGCTCACCATCCATACCCAGACGTCGCGGCTCGCCTAGTTTTCTAGACAGGCGTCGCATCACCAGGTAGAATTAGCTAATGGACATTTTTCCTCCTTTCAGCTTACTTTAGTTTTATGAACCTTGCAGAGTGAGGCTTTTATATATAATTTGTTTACATTAAGTTTAACCAATTTGATTTATGCATAGCAGCAGATATTGAGACTTTAGTTTCGTGTATAAGATATATATAACGAAAAGACTACATGCCTGTCTCTCGCTCTTTAATCTCTTATATATGTACATAGCGTATATATGGTCTTATCATTCCGTCTGTTCGTTTATATTTCAAGTATTTTTAATTTGATAAAACGTCTGCATTATTGCTTGCCTCCCTAGAACTTTTTGATAAAACTATAGCAAATGAATTGTCATTTCAATTGACAGCGGAATACCAAATCTTCTCAAGTTTCATGCATTATTAGTCATTCCATATGCTACTTTTTCATATCAACTGTAGACAATGCAAATGGAAATTCAGAGTATATTAGCTTTGTGTATAGACAGACAAAGGAAGGCATGGCAAACCCCGTAATGTTCATATATTGCTATTCAGAATACAGAGCTGAGATGATTCGAGCATGACTAGAATAAAGTAAATAGATAAAAGAAGGCGTGGCAGATTCCATAAAATTCATAAATTTCAGTACGAGCGTCGAGCTGGATTTATCAAGCCATATCCTTCTATCTGTTCAATCTTCTAGATTCTTAAATATAATGTGAGATTATATAATATTCTTTTATTTTATATTTTTAATCCATGTATAATTTTAATTTAATTTTTTGCCAAACTCCTCTGCAAGGTTGGTTTCTAATTTTGTTGTAACAATTTGATTTTAATCTATTTATTTGATTTAATTAATTTAATTTTTTTGTAGCCGCCGTTCGCCACGAAGCTCGAGACGTTAACCATATTCATTTCCAATTTTATAGAGCACCTGATTTATTACCTGATTTCGTTTTGATTTGATTTGATTTCTTTTTAATCATTTTCTTTTCTTGCAGCTTACTCAGGAATTATCATTTAATTTTTTAATTAAATATATCTATATATATTCCGTATGTGTAGCTTACTCTATTTTGTGTGCTTTGTAAATTTTTTGTATTTAAATTCAATTTTGATTATAATTATAATTATTTGTCTAATTAGCTCAAGCAAAGGCTGCTCAAAAATAAATTATATCAATGCCAAATTGTAATTATTATTTGATTTTCTTTGCAAGGATTTAGTTTATGATCATTTTCAGTTTTTTTTTTGGTAAGTTTTTATGACGTTTTTTGTTGTAGTTGGATTATTGATTAATCGGCTCTATCTAATCTCGTGAAAATTGTTATTTTGCAGCGCACGCAAGCGACCTATACCCTACCACCACCACAAGGCGTCTGGGGAGGGCATTAACAACGGCGATGGCGACGAGCATGTGGACAATGATGCATCCAGCTGCTGCTCCAGTTGCTTCAGTCGCGGCAGCTCCCCGGGCACACCCATGGCTGGCACACCAATGCACAATAGTCGAAGCCCCTCGGCAATTGCCTTTTGAGTGTTAACCGATTCGCTGCGCAAAATGTGCGGCGAACTGTAAAGCAAAAGAAGGGGGGAAAGCCCCCACCTACTCTAAGTGAAACTCAACTAGTCAAACATCCCTAATCGCAATATGCAACTTTATATAAATCTCTTCATATTATGTCTAGGCTAATTGTTGTGCAGTATAAGATTTGTTTCCCTTTAAGACTAAGTTGTAAAGCATTTTCATTTTTGCGATTCTCAGTAGCTAAACAATATTGTAGAGACGATCATTGATATTAATTAATATTCTAATACACTCGAATTATTTGCTAGTTTCTAAGCTGCGTTTTTAAATAAAATTATTTGTTGCCATTTCAAATGCAAACTTTGTTTATTGTACATAAAAAAATACAAAATATTAAGGTTTTCAATTTAAATTTCACAGACGATAAGACCGACCCTCGAGTTCTCACACACAATCACACACACACACATTTATACATAACACTACTTGTTGCCATCTACTTAAAACAGAAAAGCTATTCCCACTTGAGAACCTTTGGGACGCAGATAAAGACTTCAGCGTAATCTCCGATGAGCTCGTTAATATGCTTAAATTAATATATATAGATAAACATTTGCGTTTATGTGGACTTGGCAGCGGCTTGTTTTTCCTGGAAGCGACGACGTTTCTGTGCCAGGAACACCACCCAGATGAAGGAAATGATGCCCATGCTCACCGAACGGAACATGGCCGGCACATAGGCTATATTCAGATAGACGAATACTGACAGATATTGCCAATTGGCACGCAGCACGGGCCAGTAGAGTTTCTCCAGATTCTCAACGGCTTTAGCATGCGAGTTACCCTGCAAGACAAAATACATTATTTAAATAATATCCATCTCCAAACACTTTAAACTCACCTCGAAGATCGAAAGGAAATACAGCGAGAGCAATTGATAGAGCGGCGCATAACCAATGCGCTCGAACAGGAATATAAAGAATTTTCTAAAACGAAAATCATGGCTAAACAAGCGCTCTACCGTCTGATAGAAATAATGCGGTACACTGCCTCCAAAGATCAGCCCGAATAGACCATAAGCGAAGAGACTCTGCTGATTGAGTTTCTTGGCGCCCGCCAAACGCTGAGCGGTGACATTTGCCGTGGTGGCCAAGCAGCAACTGCAATCAATTCAATTCTATAGATTAGTGAATACCGCTTAAGATAACTCTATAAATAATTACGCTGTTAAGGATTTAGTGCGCACTGGATGATTGAAAAGCTGCTCCAAATAGCTGCCGAAGAGTGAATAAATGGGCTTTGAAATGGCCATGATGCGGCTGCTAAAGGATAAATTATATTTAAAAGTTATATTTTATAAGCAATATTTAAGGCCAAAGTGCAAAGTACGCCACATAGTGTTGATAACATCAATAAGCTAACATCCTCTTATCTCATTTATATTACTAACCGCTTGATAGAAACGGCGTTTAAAGACTGAGCTATTCCCTCACCTGAATTTGTTTTTCTCGCTGCAGCCCTGCCAGTGTCACCACACATGTTTACCACATATTTAAAAAAACACCATATCTGGTCCCACAGTTTTCAATAAGAACTGTTGACAACACTGTCATTCACAATAATAATTTTTACTGCGTTCAAAGAAATAGCTCAGAAATTTGTTGGAAAGTAATTTGTCCAAAATGTCAAAGGTGGAATTTCCCCCATGTCCAAACTCATTGAAGTCCATACAGCACTTTCTGAAGCTGGCCCAGGAACATGATTCGCGTGACATTGTCATAGCCTACTGGGCAAGACTCTAGTAAGTAGACGAGCTATGGGTTTCCCTGCCTGCAAATTTCGCATAAACAAAATGTATTTGTTAATTAATTCCCAAGTGCGCTGCAAATTGGCTTAAAGGCATCCACACAGAGCGCCGAAGAGACTCAATTGTTATTAGGTAAGAGTAGAAAGATTACATTATATGATTCTTTTGAACTGATGACTCATCCATAATTTTATTTGTTTGTGATTGGGCTCTCAGCTATTATGGACTGGTTGGAGCAGATGAAAAAGACACATGCAGATAATGAGGCACTGACCAACGATATAGCTGCACAGGCTCACATTGAGAACTATGCTCTAAAACTATTTCTATATGCCGACAAGCAGGATCGAGAGGAGAACTTTGGCAAGTGAGTTGAGATTTATTTGGAATCGACTGATGTCATATTAATCTATTTGTATATTTTCAGGAATGTGGTCAAAGCGTATTATTCCAGTGGCGTTCTCTACGACATTTTGCTGACCTTTGGTGAACTGAGCGAGGAGGCGCTGCATAATCGTAAATACGCCAAGTACAAGGCTGCATACATTCACAACTGTCTGAAGAATGGAGAGACACCCATACCCGGACCCTTCCCAGATGACGAATCTGCCGAACTAACTGGCGAAAGTCCAGCTGGTGTCAACGATGAAGCCGCTACCAATGTGACACCACCAGAAGAGCCAGCTGCTGACTCGCAGTCGGACAATGTTGAGCCGTCCTCGCCAGCTCTACAAACAACACCTCCAACAGTCGAAGAAGTATTGAATAATCCAAACAAGTTACCCAGTCCGCCAGTGGAAGAGGAGAAACCAGGTGGCTTTGAGCCATACGTGCCCACAGCACAACCGAATGCCGCAATTTACCAGCCGATTGTGCCAGTTGCTGGGGTTCAAATAACTCCTGATCAAATGATAACCGCTCAGAAATATTGCAAGTATGCAGGCAGCGCTCTCAACTACGATGATGTGAAGACAGCAATCGAGAATCTACAAAAGGCATTGAAGCTGCTCAGCACTGGCTCTGAATAAGATACCCTAACAATACACTAACCCCACACAAATACACACACACTCACACAGTTAAAGCTTGGAGCACGCTCACCGTTGAAACCACATAAATAATAATCTCCCAAGAATTTGCTGGTGGCCATGCTTATTTAACGTAGAACAGAAACAGAATCAAACACGCGACGACTGATGTTGAATAATTGTTTAAAACAGCATTATATATATATATATGTGTATGAATATGAGTTATTCAAAAATTTATTAAAATTGTTGCTAAAATGTTGATGGGTGCGACAACTACAACATGAGTGCCGTATTGCAAAAGGATTCTGGTCTTTGTCTTTTTATAGCTATACTATAACTCGTTTATTAATATTTATAACTTGAACACTTTCGCAATTTATTTTTGTATATTATTTATATATATATATACGAGTATGTATTTCTGTTAATTCTTTGGCACCAAAGTGAAAAAGAAACGTTTCAATTTTGTTTTAATCTATATAAAAAATTTGATTTAATTTTTAACTATAAATGAGAGTTGTTTCGTTAATAGCTTGTATTATATGCTATGTATTAAGGTCGCCAATTGAGCCCGACAAATTTCAACTAATTGTGCTAAAAGAAAGCTGTTTACACGTGCATCTATGAGTTCAATTAATGATTCCGACTATATATACTATCAAAAATCTATTTATCCGTGGCATTATCTATTCCTGCTTGAGCCCATTCGCTTGCGGGGCATTGACGGCAGACAGCTCGGCGGTTTCCTTGCGACTTGTCTGATACCAGACGACCAATCTTCCGCCCAACATGAATGTGAACACCAGCGCCGGTCCGGAACGCTCGAAGGGATCACTGACCATCCAATGCTGATAGATGCCCAACAGCATCAGCAGCAGCAGCAGCACATTCGCCACATTCTTGATCTTGTCTGCGGGCGAGAGTGGAGAATTGTAGTACACTGTGTAAGGGGTATTTCAGCTCTACTTACGATAGGGTATTAGTGCCATGGCCAGACCACACACAATCTCCAAGATGCCAACGGTGCGTCGATACCATTTCGAGGGTATCTTAATGCCAAACATTGCCGTCAACGGAAATACCTTGGCATATTTCACGTACTCTGTGCGCTGCAAAGGTTAATTGAAATGGAAAACGAAAATTAAATTAGATTTTCCTTGCGAGGGTAGGCAAAGCGGTCTGACTGTGAATTTATTGTAAGAGAATATTATAATGAAAATTAAAATTAAATGAAAATAATATTTATATAAATGATTATTATAATATTTAATATATTTAAAAAAAAAAGGATAACTTAAAAATTAATTTTAATTAATTTATGCATGTTTTCTGATAGATCGAAAACTTCAATGGATTTTTTAATAAGCATTGGGAGATTCAATTTATTCTTTTTTATTATAATATTATTTATATTATATGTGTATTCATTAATAATTGATTGTCTTTCTATTCTATATATACATATAGACTATTTCCCAATATATTCAAGTTAAAATACTGATCTACTCTTGTCCCTTAGCCAGAACTAAATTGCCTATCATATATACCAACTATATATCCAATCGCTAATTAAAAGATCGAGCCTAGACTAATTTCCTGGCTTCCTTTGTATACAATTTATATGTTAATTATATATTCTGTTACCCAAATTGTTCGAATATCAATCCTCACTTTTGCACTTGCCCACTAATTGCCTAGCTCACTTAGCCACAACTTATCTGCCAAGCACACATATGTACACACACACACACATACATATATATTTACATATATTTTAATTTATTCTAGCTGATCTCTCCCTCTCTCTATTTCTCTCTATGGCTGGCGATGCAAAATGTTTATTTTTAAAAACCGTAAAGTCGAAAACCCACAACATGTTTGTCATACACATTCACAATTTCAATTTCAATTTCAATTTGATTTCATTTTATTTTGTTTGGCATTCGCCATTTGTGGTTCTCAACACGAAGGTGTAATTATAATGGCCAAACTATTGCAAAAAAAAAAAAAAAAAAAAACAACTGCGCATGGGCTATAAGTTTAAAATTGTTGCAAATCAAATACCTTACAAAAAAAAAAAAAAACACAAACAAAAAGAAAACCACAACAAATCAAATAGAAAACGTGCTGTAAGCCAAATACCACTTTATTACTTTATATCGTGCATAGACGATATACATACATATATAGCATATATAACTATATACATATATATTTATGTATATTTTTAAAAATTTCCTAATGCAAAACCTAGAATATGTTTTTTCCTTAAGAGACTTGTAAACAAAATAAGAGCAAATCACATTAATGTTTATTGTTTATATATTTTATTTTAACTATATACATATACATATGTACATACATATATAAGCACGTGAACAGCTAAATTATTTACACAACAAAAACTCACGCCTACGCATTTAAAGGCTTGCTATTTCCATGAGCAATGATTACATGTGAAACAAGTAAGAGTGCTTAAGTGGGAACTTCACGACTAGCAGATATCCTAGAATCCTGAGCAATCATTCTATGTATTAAGATATTCGAAATAAACTCATCAATTATCATCCATTAGAAAATCCGTTGCATTATTGAGAACCACGTCATTATCAGCACGGACTTCCTATGACATACATGAAATATACATACATCTAAAATCTCAATTCTCTAGCTTCACTCATACATTCATACATACTTAGACAGACAAGGCTAAATCGATATATCCAGACGTCCTGCAGAAAAATATATATTTCTGACTGCTACATACATCTAATTTTCTTATTATTTGATAATATATAAATCTATATAAATCTACATCATTTGTGCAGAGTCCAGAGTGTCAGAGAATATATATAAATATAGCTAAAAATTTGGTCCAGACTTGGCGTCATCTATTTATTATGAGCACAACTGCAAAGTGTTTGGCTGATAAAAACTTATTTCTATTAGATGTATATATCTATATATACATATTTATGTATATATTCCTGAAGATCATTGCGTTTTCAGAAAAGATTTCATGAAGGCCAGCCGCCTGGCATTGATGAGGTCGAGTTCAATGGTGCAGCTAGACGATTCTATTAGTCTGTCAGCATTTTTAAGAATTTCCGTAATATTTTAGTCATAATTTATGCTAAATATATTACATTATAATTATAGCTATAGCAGAATTACTTAATTAATATCACATCAAAGAGAAGACAAAGGTTTGCTGTAGGCAATTTCTGAAGAGTTCGATCGCTCTTGAGGTACTAGAATAGCTAAAGATTTAATAATCAAGAGTAATTTAATCTTGATTAGGAGTCTTAGCTGTTAATATCGCATCTACAATTAAGATAGAAAATTTCACTATTTCACATGATAATCTTGACGTAAAGCTCTATTTAGTAAGTGTATGACAAATATGGTCAGTATTCAGATACATTTAAGGCTGATCTGAAAAGTGCCATAAATTTAGCTTTCATTTTCTCTAATGGATCATCTCAAAGTAATTCCTAATTCTGTACCATAAGTCGCATCTCTCTACCCAAACAAAACTCATTTGCTTAGCCAACTTATTTATTATTTAAACAGCACTCAGTTCGTATCTCCCTTCAGCCCATTGCTCAGAGCTCTGACCCAGTTATATAAGAAAACCGTTATATATAAACGAGGATATGTTTTGGTGGTTAAAATTTGTTTTCAGCTCGCCATGAAAAATCGATATGAGCTGCCGCTCCCGAAATGCCGACTCAAGGTAAACAATGTGATATAACAGCTTATCTATATAGTTAGATATAGTATATTGATTTAGATTTCTCTTTTGCTTACCAGATCCTTATAGAGATCCTTACTAATGTGCGGTGTTAGCTTCAGCGTGCCCACAAATATGAAGAACAGGCCCAGCAATATGGACAAACTCTTGAGCACAATCGTATTCGAGGCTGGCATTTTGTTTATAGTCCTTGACTTGAAATCACTCACAGACACTAAAGGCCCAATTGTCTATAATATTTACTAATTATTATTAATATATATTTCTGTTGTTGTTGTTGTTGTTGTTGTTTTTATTCGATTGCTCGCTGTGTTGAGCACATAATTTGTATGAATACTATTTTGAAATCACAAATTTGGGGCGCGCTTCTTGAGCGAGAGTGTGAAGAGGCGGCTGGCGGAGTGAAGGCGTGGCCCAATGGTACTGGGACTCGAATTCATATAGCATACATCACCCTAAGTATAATACACCGGTCGCTAAATTTAGCGCACGTCGCAGCTTCTTACTCGACCACGACGTACAAAGCACACCGAAAAACAAAAACAAAACCAAAAGTTAGACGAAATTCAAATTTTGAATGTTTGGGCGAAAACACTTTGTGTGTGGTATGTATAATTTTCTATAAACAATTTTTGCTCACTTTCCCTAGGCAGTTTTCGTTTCTTTCGTGGGGCCGCACAGACGCGTTCGAATTGCTACTTAAACTGAGACTGAAAAACAAAATCGACCAGTTGCAAAATTTCTATCAGCAGCATCCCAAAAGGCCGAATGCCAGAAAATCAATATTCGGCCCGCTCTCCCTCTCTCTCTCTCTCTCTCTCACACACAACCGCCAAACGAGATCAAAAAGAGAGCGAGTGAGAGCGAGAGAGAGAAAGATAGAGAAAGAGAGAGGAGAGCGGGTTGTTGGCTTGTTATTCAAAAGAAAAGCGCCCTCTGCTCATCACAGAGTGAGAGAGAAAGAGAGCTTGCGAGCGAGCGAGCCAGAGAGGGAAAGTGTGAAGCAGAGCCAACTCGCAGCTGGGCTGAGTTTTTTTTTCGGGGTGGTTCCCCCCTTGGGAAGTTGTGAGGTGTAATTAAGGCCAAAGACCCCGTGCAGCAACCCTTATGAAACAATGGCAACAGAGCTGCAAAGCACTCAAAGAAAAAAGTTAGTAAAATCAAACTCAAATTAGAGTATTAAGTGTATGCGATTGTCATGTTTTTGTCTTCAATAATTATTTCTGCTTATTATTAATGATTAAAATAAACTAAGACATCAAGCTTAAATTCTATAGAAAACTTTAAAAACTAATAGAAGAGAGTCCAGGTAATTTTCACCAGCCCATTGGAGCTCCTGGAACTGGACCGGGACCAGTTCCAGGTCCGGGGCCACGTCGCATCGCCTCCTGTGGTGGTGTATACATACGTTTCGAATCAGCCATGCGTTGATTGTAGCTCTCGATCTGTTCCGCCAGCTGGGCGTCCTCCTGCAGGGCGCGTCCCTCATCGAAATCCAGGCAAGCAACGCCATCTAAACGTTCCAGATCCAACCAGCCACGGAAACGCACACAAACGCCGTTCATTATGAAAGTGGAGCGCAGGTGCACCTTGCCGCGTTCCTTGTCGAAATCACACTCCTGCTCTTGGGCATATGGATTATGATTGGCATTGAAGTAGAGCTGCAGATTCGTTCCCGTCGGCACAAAGGAGAGCTCAGCATAGCCCTTGCGACAATCGGTTACGAAACGCATGCGGCGCTCGTCTATGGCACGTCCCCGATAGCCTGTGTAACGCACTTCGCTCTCCCGGCTCAGGCGACGAAACAGCTCATCCGACTCGTATTTGGATTTCTGATTTGGCACAACGCGCGGCATTTTGAATATGAAACGCGGCTTGGGTTGCTCATAGAGGCCCATTGCTTCATAGGGCGGCATTTGATGCTGATGATGGTGCATTTTCTGATCTCTGAATAGCTCGATGCGCAAATTCATACTGATCCTTGTTTAGACGTGAAATGTTATTTATACGGATAAAATTTCAACTATATCTACCTGTTTTTTAATATTTTTATGATCAGCTTAAGCAGCTGCAGTCATAATTAAATATACCCCTCTACCTGTTGCCAGGTGCTCAAATCTAACTAAATCTAAATTCTATTTAAAAAAGTTTCCAGTCATTTTTAAAATGTTAACAGACAAAATATTTTGGCATTGCCACATCGTTTTATTGCCCTCCCAACAAGCATTCAGTACAGGGTGATCTGAGTTAAGCAACAGCTGTTTAAGTTTTTTATTGAAAACATTTACTTCGCATGTCAAGACATTTTTATTTTTATTAAACAATTTTGGAAGAATCACGTTAAAAAGGATCATAAACTATGTCTCTGGTTGCATACGCGGCGAGCAGTGATGAGGAATCAGATAATGATGAAGAGACTACGCCTATACAAGTGCAGCTAATAAAGCCAAACGCACCAGCTCAAAATGGAACATTACTAATAAATCCAACTGTATCCAATGGACATATTAGTGATGACGACGACGATGACTATGTACCTCACGAAGTGTCCTTACAAGAGCTGAAAACCAACACTACGAGTCGACTGCATCTTAGTCTGCCTAAGCCGAAAGCAGCTGCTGACACAAACCCGCTGGAGGAAAAGGTGGATGATCAAGTGACGCAGGCATTTGCTAAACTGCCCATGCCAAGGAATGCGGCAAAAGTCGCGCCCATTATCGAAGAAGTGGACGATGAGTTCCTGCACAAAAAGGCAATTCCCGCTACAGGTAGCGAAACATTGGAAAAACCACCGCCAGCTGTGCCCAGGGGACGAGTTAAGATTAGTATTCCATCTCTCAAAGAGTATGCCGATGTAGATAAAGAGTTGGCGGAGAAACAGAAGAACAAGCAACCACAAATCAAGTCTACAAAAGGTTGCGGCTTGCTGAGCATCTTACCACAAGCTAAATCTGAGCGGGATTTCGCCAAGAAATCAGAACCCGTGGCAGCGAAGCCTCCCAACAAAGAGGTCTCTGCTCCACAGCCCAGCAAGAATGCTCCAAGAATCAGTGCCACGCCAGCTTTCGTACCGGATACTGTTAAACAAAGACGCGCAGCTCACAATACCGAATGCGTCGATGGACTTAAAGCGTCTTCAGCAAAACCATCCAAATCTGCGAAAACAGCTGTCTCGCTGGTGAGCGTCAGCGACAGCGAGGATGAGGAGGAAGTGGCCAATGCTGGAGACTTTTTCTCGCTGAACAGCGAGCAGCAGCTGCCAGAGGTGAGCAACAACGAGATTAGCGCCTTGGTGGCCAAAAGAGCAGCCCAAATGAAGGAAGCCAGCAACAAGTATCTGACAGAGATGGAAGAACGCAAGGCAGAGGATGACGATGCGATGCAAGTGGAATCAGAACAGTTGCAATATGCGCAGAAACGCTACCATCAGCAACTGAATACGGAGGCCATGGATGCACTCGTGGGCAAGAATGCCAAGAGGCGTCGTAAGGAGGTGAAGGAGATGCAAGTGATTGACATAGTCGGCGATCAAGTGATGCCCGACCGCGAGGAATGGATGCGCACAGCGCTCGCATCGGCCACAACGTACCAGCCAACGGGCGTGCTGACGGACGAGGAGCCAGTGGCGGGCACAAGACGTAAACATCAAATCACATACCTGGCGCACAAGGCGAAGGCGAACGAAGCCGAACTACAGGCCATGTGGTCGGCGAATAGGCAAACGCGTCGAGCTACACAAAGCAAATATGGATTTTAATCAATCCCCTTTGCATTTCTGGAATTATTTTTTAATATGAATTACAATTAGACTTAATATATACATAAATACATAAATAGTTGTTTTTAATGTAGCCAGCCCTCACGCTTTCTTAGCTTTCCAGCCACATATACTATGGCAGTGGAGAGGAGCATCATCAGAGGCGCCATGGTCACATATATGGGTATCTGTTGTGGATACTCTAGGGTCATGCAGATCATCACCTGGGAAGTTATCGTCAGCAGTACGCCAACAATGTTCCATTTGTACAGCGAGAGCAAGTCTGTGAGGCGATTCAAATTACGCCATTTGCGTATAAATTTGATGAGCACGTAAATTATGAGGATGCAGTCGAAGAACCAGAGCGGTGTGAAGGTGACAAACCAATTCCAGGTTGTGCGTGGATCTAGTCTTAAGCAGAGCAGTATAAGGAACACTAAAACTATAAACCATGTGAAAAGCGCGCGGTGTGCCAGTGTCATCTTGCTTTAATTGAACTTTTACATTTTATAAATACCAAAATTGTAAACAAGTGTGCGAATATCGTAACAATATGTGTTTGGGAAATCGATTGACAGCGAATGTCGTAACGATATGTAATATCGATACATGCAGCTGTTCTCTTGGGCTTTGACAACTCTGCAATTGCTGCTGCATAGAAGAAGATAATTGACGTGTCACTTGAAAATTTTGTAAAATTGGTGTGTGTTTTTACATAAAACCATTAAATAAATTGATTGTATATGTTTATTTGTAATCACATACTCCACAACAAATACTAACAATTCTTGCCGTACAATTCTAGACAAGAAAGTGCCTGGCACAGACTGCGTAAGTGTACGTCAAAGAAAAGCCGACTACAAGTTAACACATCGCCACGGCAGCACCAGCAACAGTGAAGGAAACTGCAACTATGTTGACCAACTTCGAGTCTAAATCGGCTCGTGTAAAGGGTCTTTCATTTCATCCGAAACGTCCCTGGATCCTGACCAGCTTGCACAGTGGTGTCATCCAGCTATGGGACTATCGCATGCACACGCTGCTTGAGAAGTTCGATGAGCACGATGGTCCAGTTCGCAGTGTGGCTTTCCATCAGCAGATGCCGCTGTTTGTCTCTGGAGGAGATGATTACAAGATTAAGGTATGGAATTATAAGCAACGTCGCTGCATATTCACGCTGCTGGCCCATTTGGATTATGTGCGCACAGTCGCATTCCATCACGAGTATCCATGGATCTTGAGTGCCTCCGATGATCAGACCATTCGTATCTGGAACTGGCAGTCGCGCAACTGCATTTGTGTACTGACTGGTCACAATCATTATGTGATGTGTGCCCAATTCCATCCAACAGAGGATCAAATTGTTTCATCCTCGCTGGATCAGACGGTGCGCGTTTGGGACATATCTGGACTGCGTAAAAAGAATGTTGCACCTGGTCCTGGAGGACTTGACGAGCATCTGAAAGGTCATCCCGGTGCCACAGATCTATTTGGCCAGGCCGATGCGGTGGTGAAGCATGTTCTCGAGGGCCACGATCGCGGTGTCAACTGGGCCAGTTTCCATCCAACCCTTCCGCTGATAGTATCTGGCGCTGACGATCGCCTCGTCAAGCTCTGGCGCATGAATGAGTACAAGGCCTGGGAGGTGGATACGTGCCGTGGTCACTATAACAATGTGTCCTGCGTATTGTTCCATCCACGTCAGGATCTGATCCTCTCGAACGGCGAGGATCGCAGCATTCGCGTTTGGGACATGACCAAGCGCCAGTGCCTGTTCACATTCCGACGCGACACCGAACGCTTTTGGATTATGACAGCGCATCCCACACTTAATCTATTTGCAGCCGGCCACGATGCAGGTGAGTAAAACTCGTTACGTAAATGGAAAATTATGTCTGAATGAGTTATTTTTCTGCAGGCATGGTGGTCTTTAAGTTGGAGCGCGAGCGTCCTGCCTATGCGGTGCATGGAAACATGTTGTATTATGTGAAAGATCGCTTTTTGCGCAAGCTGGATTTCACAACCACCAAGGATACAGTTGTGATGCAGTTGCGTCCCGGCAAGTCGCCTGTCTACAGCATGTCGTACAACCCGGCATTGAATGCCGTGCTTATTTGCACACGCACCAACAATCTGGAGAACAGCACCTACGACCTGTGCCAGATACCCAAGGACAGCGAGAACGACCGTCAAAACGAATCTGACAGCAAACGCAGCTCGGGCATCACAGCCATCTGGGTGGCACGCAATCGTTTCGCTGTGCTCGATCGCAATCAGCAGCTGGTGGTGAAGAACTTCAAGAACGAAGTGACCAAGAAAATACCAACATTCTGTGAAGAGATTTTCTATGCCGGCACAGGCATGCTGCTCATACGCGATCCGGAATACGTGACGTTGTACGAGGTGCAGCGCTTGGTCTCTGTCGGCAGCATTAAGCTGGCCAAGTGCCGCTATGTGGTATGGTCACCGGACATGTCACTGGTCGCACTGCTCTGCAAGCATTCGGTAACCATTTGCGATCGCCGGCTACAGTACTTGTGTACCGTTCAGGAGAACTGTCGCGTCAAGTCGGGCGCCTGGGACGAATCGGGCGTGTTCATATATACAACCAGCAATCATATCAAATATGCCATCACAAATGGAGATCACGGCATTATTCGCACTCTGGATCTGCCTATCTACTTGACGCGCGTCAAGGGCAATCAGGTGTTCTGCTTGGATCGCGAGTGTCGCACCCGTGTCCTGCACATCGATCCCACAGAATACAAATTCAAGTTGGCTTTAATTCAACGCAAATACGATGAGGTCTTGCACATGGTGCGCAACGCTCGTCTGGTTGGCCAGAGCATCATCGCGTATCTGCAGCAGAAGGGTTATCCAGAGGTAGCCTTGCATTTTGTCAAGGATGAAAAGACGCGCTTTGGCTTGGCTCTGGAGTGCGGTAACATCGAGATCGCTTTGCAGGCAGCTAAGGCATTGGACGACAAGGACTGCTGGGATCGTTTGGGTCAGGCAGCTCTACTGCAAGGCAATCATCAGGTGGTCGAGATGTGCTATCAACGCACCAAGAACTTTGACAAGCTCAGCTTCCTCTACCTAATTACTGGCAATCTAGACAAACTGAAGAGAATGAATAAGATTGCTGAGATACGCAAGGATATTTCGGCGCAGTACCAAGGTGCCTTGCTGCTGGGCGATGTCAAGGAACGCGTGAACATTCTCAAGAATTGTGGACAACTATCGCTGGCCTATTTGACTGCAGCCACTCATGGCTTGGATGAGCTGTCAGAGCCTCTTGGCAATACCATCAGCGCAGAGGGCAGCAACTTGCCAGAGGTGAATCCGAATGCGCAGCTGCTGCAACCTCCGGTGCCAATACAGCAACTGGAGACCAACTGGCCACTGTTGTCCGTGTCGAAGGGATTCTTCGAAGGCGCCATGGTAACGCGTGCCAGCAGCAGCGCGACAGCACGCCAAGCTCTCAACATCAACGCAGATGCCGCACTGGACGAGCACAATGCTGGCGGCGATGGCTGGGGCGCCGATACCGATCTGGGACTTGGCGAAGATGACGATGGCGATGAGGAGATGCATGATGCCCTCAGCAATGATGAGGCACAGGATGAGGCGGCTGGCGGCGGTGGCTGGGATGTGGGCGACGATGATCTAGTGGTGCCCATCGAGTTGGCCTCTAAGATCAAGGCTTCGGCGTTGGACAGCAACTACTATGCAGCACCCAACAAGGGTCAATCGCCAGCTCAACACTGGGCCAACAATTCCCAGCTGGTGCTTGATCACGTCAAGGCGGGCGCCTTTAACAGTGCTTTCCGCCTGCTTAACGATCAGCTGGGAGTGGTCAATTTCAAGCCCTTCAAGACGCTTTTCTTGCAAAACTACGCCTGCTCACGCACTAGCTACACCGCCAATCCCAATCTGCAGTCGTTAAATGGATATCCACTACGTAATTACTCGGAAACCAATCCGAAGCTGCAGCGCCCAGCGCTAGGCATCAAGCTGAACGACCTGGTGTCCCGCCTGCAGTCTGGCTACCAATTGACCACAGCGGGCAAGTTCACCGAAGCCATTGAGAAGTTCCACTCCATACTGATAAGTATTCCGTTGCTGGTGGTGGATACAAAGCTGGACACTGCCGAGGCTCAGCAGCTGCTCAAGATCTGTGCCGAATATATTGTCGGCCTTAAGATGGAAACCGTGCGCAAGGGCATGCCCAAGTCGACGCTGGAGGAGCAGAAGCGTCTCTGCGAAATGGCCGCATACTTCACCCACAGCAAGCTTCAGCCTGTCCATCAGATTCTCACTCTGCGCACCGCACTTAATATGTTCTTTAAGCTGAAGAACTATAAGACAGCCGCCTCGTTTGCACGTCGTCTGCTGGAGCTTGCTCCGCGCCCGGAGGTGGCGCAGCAGGTGCGCAAAATATTACAGGCCTGCGAGGTGAACCCCGTTGATGAGCATCAGTTGGAATACGATGAGTTCAATCCGTTCAACATCTGCGCCATCAGCTGGAAGCCGCTCTATCGCGGCAAGCCCGAGGTGACCTGCCCCTTCTGTGGCAGCGCCTACGACACCCAGTACAAGGGAAATCTCTGCACCGTCTGTGAGGTCAGTCAGATTGGCAAGGATTGCATTGGCTTGCGCATTTCCACGCTGCAATTCCGTTAAACGGAAAAGGGAAGAAAGCAAAAACAATAAGTAGAACCTATTCAATATCGGGCGTTTCCAAGCAACTTTATTTGTATTTCTAGTGTTAAACATGTTTATAAAATATATATTAATCATATACATATAAACAATACTGAATATATATTATATAAATCGCTAAACAACTTGTTGACATTATTCAGAAATACAAATTTTCAGCAGAATCAACTTACTTCGACTCGATGTAAATAGCTTTTGCCTTGACTATGGCCTTGACGCGGTCAAGCAACGAGACGTTAGCTATCTGAAGGTTACTTACCGTTAATTCTGTCCCACTCAAGGACAATGGCTTTCTTCAGTCTGTCCGGGGCTAGGGCTTGGTCTAACATAACAGGACTCAAATCAACTCGAACCGAGCGTAGCTTTCTAATTGCCAATTCATATATAATATCTGAAAGACTCATCGTATATCCATAAAAAAAAGAATATGAATTGTTTGATTAACTTACTTTAATTAACTTTTAATAAATAAATGACGCATCAACGCGTCATCTTTGAATTTCCGGAATTATATTGTGTAAGGTTTATTGTGTGTTTTAAATATATATTTATGTATAAATGTATGTGTATATTAGTATATATATAGTTAGCATACGTCACTAAAATTGTACAATAAAATGTTATGTTTAATACCATACAAGAATACATTAAGTAATTTACTAAAAGCTAAAACTAAGTCTACGAGCATTTTATTCGAGCGAATTTATACGTAAGCGAATTTATACGTAAGCGAATCCTTATCCGTGTCCGTGTCTGTATCCGTATTCGTATTCGTATTTAAATCTCGCATTTGGTGGCAAGTTTGGATTGGAGCATTTTCTGTTCAGTTTTCCATAAAGTATTGAGTATTTGCGTATTGAGTCTCATGTTGCTGTTGCTGTTGATGGTGCTGCTGCTGCTGCAACTGCTGCGATTGCTGTTGCAGTTGGTGCTGCTGCTGCTGTGACGGCGTTGTTGCCGTCCAAAAGTCCAACTAACGCCGCCACATACTGGCGCCCACGCCAATGCCGCCGGATGCAACGCCGCGGCGTACTGCCTCCATCTCATCCTGGCGGTTGTCGCGATAGGCGCGCTTGGTATCCTCGAATTCTCGCAGCCGTTGATTGTAGCGATCGATCTGGTCACGCAATATCGCATCCTCGTGCATTGCCCGTCGTTCGTCATACTCCAGGCAGCCAACGCCATCGAGGCGCTCTAAATCTAGCCAGCCGCGGAAGCGTACACAGACACCGTTCATTATGAAATAGGATTTAATGTGCACCTTGCCGTGCTCCTTGTCAAAGTCGCACTCCTTATCGTGTAGGTATGGATTCTGATTGGCATTGAACACCAGCTGCAAGTTGGTGCCAGATGCCACAAAACTCGTCTCGGTATGTCCTTCACGGCAGCCGTTCATGAATCGCACCTGACGCTCTTCAATGCTGCGCTCCCGATAGCCCGTATAACGGATTTCACTCTCGCGACTCAGACGCCGAAAGAGCTCATCACTTTCGAACTTAGACTTCTGATCGGGCACCACCCGTGGCATCTTGAAGATGAAACGGGGCTTTGGTTGTTCGTAGAGTCCAATTGTATCGTATGGTATCATATTGGCCAATGCCGCAGCCTCGTTCATCATTTTGAAACGTTTTCTAGCACAAGCTACTTCTTGCTTAAGAGTTTTTGTTTGTTATTAAAATGTTTTCGTTTGATTATTTATAAATTGTTTCACTTTGCTGCAGCCAGCAACACAACGCATACAACAAAAATTATTTTGCGGTTTTGTTATACTAACCGATAGGTTGTGGAGGCTAGCTGATAAGCGCACACACACACACCCTCAATTAATCTAGTGCTGCCACATGGTAAAAATGTTGCAGCAGTCTGGCTACATTTTGCCCCATATGGTCGTCAGCAACGCGGTTGTTTGTTTACAAAGTTAATTTCGCAATTATCCTCGTAGGAATCAAAATATGAGCAGCGAACCAACGTTGACCGTAGAAAATGCTGCTGACAATGAAAAGCGTCCACAGTTTGGAACACGCTTGCTCAAGGATAATGCCGACGTTTACAAGCATAACGCCTGGTAAATATGTGCAACGTTGCTTTGCCAGCAAAACTTGGGAACACACCCGCGAGCGCAAGAAACCGGGTGGAGCTGGTGGACGCATACTCAGCGATGCGCGGGAGGTGTTCGAGTTTAATGCATGGTATATACAAAGCACAGATAACACCCATATATATGTGTCTAAAATTTATTCCACAGGGACCACGTGGAATGGGACACAGAGCAAGAGGAAGCTGCCCAAGCGGCAGTTGCAAAGAATTCAACTATTAAGATGACCGATGATGAGCGCGAACGCTTTCAATCAGATGCACCCAAGTTTTGGGACTCGTTTTATGGCATACACGATAATCGTTTCTTTAAAGATCGCCATTGGCTCTTCACGGAATTCCCCGAGCTAGCACCCATGTCGAACAACGAGCAGTCGGAGCCACGCAGCATCTTTGAATTGGGTTGTGGAGTTGGCAATACTATTTTGCCCATACTCCAATACAGCACGGAATCCCAGTTGAAGATATATGGCTGTGACTTTTCTGCACGTGCAATAGAAATCCTGCGTAGTCAACCGCAATTCAATGACAAACGCTGCGAAGTCTTTGTTATGGATGCCACGCAAGAGCAATGGAATGTTCCATTCGAGGAAAACTCACAGGACATTATTGTCATGATCTTTGTGCTCTCTGCAATTGAGCCATCGAAAATGCAGGGAGTGTTAGATAATTGCTATCGCTACCTTAAACCAGGAGGCTTGCTGATATTTCGGGATTACGGACGCTACGATCTAGCACAATTGCGCTTCAAGAGTGGCAAATGCCTAGAGGATAATTTCTATGTGCGTGGCGATGGCACATTGGTCTATTTCTTTACGGAACAGGAACTGCGCAATTTGCAAACCAAAGCTGGACTAGTGGAGGAGCAGCTTATCGTAGACAGACGGTTACAGGTCAACCGAGGACGTTGTCTCAAGATGTATCGTGTTTGGATACAGACAAAATTTCGGAAGCCTCTCTTAAAAACGTAGAAATCAATGCTATTCGTTAGTTGATATGGTTATTACCATAAGAAAAAGCTGCTCGCTAGTTTTGATTCATTGAGCTTTTGTACTCGTCCTTAACTGTTGTGCGAGCTTTTTTTCCAAATACACATAACAGTTGGAAAAGCTGCAAGTTTTCGCAGTTGGCTAAAAACGTCGTAAGTGAAAATTTTCTTTGTGCTACGCAAATGTATATAATTTATTATTAAAATATATATTATAACAACTAAACTTGTGTTAATCCAATCACTAATTTTTACCACAGATTATTAAATATAAATAACTTGTTCAATTGAAGCTCTCAATTTGAGTTGGCAAAAAAATTGTGTTGTGTAAAATTTTCATTGATTTTTTGTCAAGCAAAGCAAATTTTGAGCCAAATTCAAATGGAATTAGAAAAGTTAAAAAGTCAATTGTGAAGAGCCCAAAGATTTGGATTACGGTGCCCCTGAGAGTATGCAATAACAATTTGTAAAAAACTATAAGTATGTGAAAATGAGAAACTATTGAATACACCCAAGTTTTATATGGGAGTGTGTGTGTACGTGTGAGAATGTGTATGTGTGCATGTGTTTGTGTGGGCGTTAAACAAGCAAATGACATTTGAAGCCGACAATTCAATATAATAAACATAACGAATTAGCTAACAAATACTAAAAATAGTATGCAACTATTTTTATACTTTATTCATCCAACAGTTTGAACAACAAGGGCCAGAGGATTCCTTCACACACAGCGCTGCTTGCAAAAGGTTGTCGTGGCAAGTGGTACCCGCACATAGACACACACACTCTCTCACTCACTCACACACACGCATCTGCCTGCCAGTTATTTCCCCGTTAGTCGCCTGTGTGTTGGGGCTGAGCGTTTTCATTGAAGAAAAGCTCACAAAGAGCGCGGAGGCGAGCGAGCGAGAGAGAGAGCGAGAGAGAGCGAGTGTAACGGTCAACAGTAAAAGAAAGAGGGAGAGAGGAGAGCGTGAGCGAGAGCGAGAGAGCGTCGCCAGCGATAACAAAAACAACGAATAGCCAAAGTTGCGCTGCACTCAGCGACCTCCCCTCCGGCATCCGGCAGCAACCCCCAACGAAAGACGTTTTGGCCAAGTGCATAAAAGTCTACGGGACACGGACAACGGACACAGTCAGCCGTCAGCGCAATTTCAGTCCAAGACTTTGGGCGACGTTCAAATTTGTTAATACAACAACAATAACAGCAGCGGCTGTTAAAACAGCAACAACAACAAACCCAAACAAAAAGCAATGTAAGTAAATGGAAATTATTGATTTCTCTTTCTCTCTAATCGTTACGCGCAAACAAAAGGCATTACAGTGAAAGGTCTATTAATCAACAGCGCCCTTGAGGCGGACATCACCGTGAACGGGTGCTTACTTTAGCTTATTTTCTATTTCAAAACAATTTACGAACTCGAAAAGATGGCAAACAAATCAAAGCAGATTGGGAATTAAAAAGAACAATTTTGAATTGTAAAATTCAGAATGAATCTGTATAATGTGTGTGACTCGTCTGTAGGTGTTCGCTCGAAAGAGCTTTCACTGTATACACACACAAAATAAAGTATACGCCGCATGACCACGCAAATAACGTATCATAGAAATAGTGGCCCAACAATATATTTGTTCAATTTGCAATTCGCCGTACGATACTTTTGTGGATCTATTGTGTTGCGTTGCTATCTCTCCCCAACATTTTTTGTTTTTGTTTTTTGTTCCTTTTGCCTTGGTCAACGCTGGTGGACGTGCCCCTGTCCGCCGATACCATCGCATCACATGGCAACTTTCCCGCACCGCACCGCAAAATCGATAAACTTAAACACAAGCTGTCGTGCCTCATGAGTTAGTCATGCGAAAAAAAAGAAGAAAACCTTGTTGTTCTTGTTTTTCTTTTACTTCGGATGCTAATGTGCATATTAAATGCATGATATATGCATATATCATATATATGTATATGTATGATTATTAAATGTAAAATGTTATTTTAATTGAAGTTTGCTTTTGATTTTAATTACGTTCTAAGCCGCACCACAAAATCATGGGCAAGAAAGACAAGAATAAGGAACCGTAAGTGCCCAGCTCTATGGAGTAGTTCGGCTAGAACTTGCGCACTTTGCCCCTCCTCTAAAACATACACACACACACACACATACGCACAAAGATGTATCTTCTGTAAATGTTGCTGCCACATCATGTGTAACTGAATATAACCCTAGCTAGACCAGTACTTAAATCATTTTGAGTGCTCCGCAGGGAGTTGATTAGAGTCGCCATCATTGGATGACTAATGATGTGGCTTATTTATCTATAGGGCGGATGCTGCAGCAGCTGGCGATGCACCACCCGTTGATGGCCCACCGGCGGGCGAGGGTGGCGATGGTGAGATTGTGGGCGGACCACGCAATCCCCAACAAATTGCGGCACAGAAGCGCTTGCAACAGACGCAGGCCCAAGTCGATGAGGTAAGCATTTATCACCACCTCCCTCTCTCTTCATAAAGTATTTATTTTTGTATATACATATGTGTTCCACTTGATTAACTTTCTGCTTCTCTTTCTCTCAGGTTGTAGACATTATGCGCACGAATGTGGAGAAAGTGCTGGAGCGTGATGCCAAGCTTTCGGAGCTGGATGATCGTGCCGATGCCTTGCAGCAGGGCGCCTCGCAGTTCGAGCAGCAGGCTGGCAAACTAAAACGAAAATTCTGGTTGCAGAACTTGAAGGTAAGTTTGAAAAACATCTAAAAAATTGCAATCAATCTACATTAATTGATTCTTCAGATGATGATCATAATGGGCGTCATTGGACTGGTCATCGTTGGCATAATAGCAAGTAAGTTAATCGTGCGGAAATTCCATAATCGTGTTCACATCACATACGAAAATCCAACCAGGAAAACAACCCTATATACACACAGACACACACACATAGACAGATCAAGTACACACAAAATTGAACACTCCCTCCAAGAAAATCCCAAATATGAATCTTATTTTTCTATAATTTATAATAATTGAAACTTCTTTTAGCTCTAATTTGATTTTCTATCATTTTGAAAACTATGCAAAACTAAATTCATTTGTTTCTTTTGTTTTTTTTATTCCGACACACTTTTTTTCTCTAGGTAACTTTATGTAGATTGCTAAAAACTAACTATAAGAAACAATTGCTATGTAACTTAGTTACAAACAAATGCTTAAACAAAATCAACCCAACTATATATCAAATTCAAAACTCATTTAATCAACTGCTAAAGAGTAGAGAGCAAAACTCACAGTTCAACTGTCGTACGTTTGATGATCGTTCGCTTCAAAACAGAAATTGAATTTGAATTTGAAATTGACGCCTTATCGATATCGATAACAAAAATATAAGAAATCGAACGATTCATCGAGCTATTGCATCCAATTGTGCTTAGCATATCATGCGCTCCAACAACCACAAAAAAAAATTAATAAAAATTTAAAAAAATATATATTCAACATCATCTGGTTCCATACGATATATAATACGCACCAGGTTCGGTAATTTGATTTAAGGCCGTGTTTTGTCTTTTTTAGTGTAATTATCGTATCATTGTATTTTATATGTGTTGCTCTATATGTTTCGGTTGAGCACCATAAACACCCTGTGTCCGCTAAAGCCAAGTATATTTCGAGTATGACCTTTACGATATTCATTTATACCCTGTAATTTGTAGGAACTAGTACTGGTTCATTGTAATTGGAATATGGTTAGCGTAGTCCGTAATATCGTAATATTAGTGTTTCGTTTATGTTTTTTGTTTTTTATTGACATAATAGATAGAAACTATGTCCCTTTGTAACATACTCGAACTCATCACGCCACGCCCCAGTAACTTTATATACATACATATAGAGTATTTGACCAAAGGTCAGCAGCAAATGCATAAAGTACTGCAAAAAGCTAATTTCTATCTAATTTTATTTGTGTTACGTTTTTACCAACTATTTAATTATTTTTATATACTCTACAAGTCCACACCCAATGTCCACGTCCATGCCCACGCCAACGCCAATGCTCACGCCCACGCCCACTTTTACTGTGTACACTCACCAAACTTTTTTATCCAACAATTACAGAGAAAGACGAAGAGAAATAAAAAATAAAAGCAAAAAATTTGTGCAAGCTTTTAGCTTTATGTTATGTTTACCAATAAGAACTATTCAAATGAACAAATTCTTTAAACTTTTATGATTTAAGGTAAAAAGAAACAAATCAGAAAAAGCAAAATATTTCAGTTGCAAATATTATTGCTAGGTGCACAAATCACTTAAACGCTATTTATTTTTTTATACAACTAGTAAAAACACACAATAACACCCACAGAAGTAATTTAAAAACATTGGTTCGATTTTAATGGCTTGTATCACAAATGCAATTCCACAAATTTCTCGTAGAACCTTTCATGTCGGATGATGCTGCTGCTTCGCCATCTCCTGCTTTGCAGCAGGTTCATGTATCCGCACCAGCAACAGCATCAGCATCAGAATCAGCACCACTACCACCACAACAACCACCACACCACACACTCAAATCCGAACCACCACCAACGACACTTGAGAAAACTCCATTGGCTGAGAAATTGACCGATGACCCACCGAGTCCGACGGATGACGTGGCGACTGGACAATAATTACGCTCATAAACAACAAAATAACAAAATAATATGAACAACAACAAAACCAACAGCACTACAACAACAAACAACAACATCAAAGAAATTCAAAAAGAAAACTGCAATTGAACCAGATCAAAAAAAAAAAAAAAGAAAGACATTACACATTCAATTCAAACCATTCGCAAAAACAAAACTATCGAACACTGTAAGCAACAGCAAAAACGACAAAAAAATATTGATTATCATTTTATCTGCATGTGTGTGAGTTACCGTTATTGTGTGCAAATTCCGTTATCATTTTAATTCAATTTATGAGTCTGCTTCATGATTTATTAACTCTTATTGATGTTGTTGCCGAAAAGAATATAATTAATGTGTTCTGTTTTTGTTTTTCCATATACATAAATGTAAATGGATAATTGATTTCAATTTTAATGCACCAACAGCTTGAACGGGGGACTGAATGTAACTGAAATCAAATATACTGAAATAGAAATTTTATACGACTTGGTTGGGCCACATGAAATATTCTACGCTTAATAACTAAATACAATAACTGTACATATTGGAGGGCACGTTTAATAAAGTTAATGTTAGCTTTATTCGATGTGGACCTAGCTGATTCATTATTATGCTTTCAAATAACATAAAGCTTTTTAATAATGCCCCCTGCCCCCTATAGAAGTCAATTGAAGTGTATTATATATGGCGTATACGTATTTGTAATCGTATCAATGTAATTGTCATTCAATTAAGCAAATCATCAAGGATAAATGTTATCCTACATGCCGCTGACCACGCTTCTCTCTTTCTCTATCTCTCTCTCCGACCAACTCATAGATAAGCTGGGCCTCATAGGCGGTGAACAGCCACCGCAGTATCCACAGTATCCGCAGTATATGCCACCACCACCACCACCGCCGCAACAACAGCAGCCACCGGCCGGCGGACAATCGGCGCTGATCGATGATGGGGCTGGAACAGGCGCAGCAGATGGAGCCGGAAATGGAGCTGGTTCCCATGCGGGCGTATAAGTAATTATGGATGGCATTTACTTGTAAAGCCAAATAAAATCTTTGAATTTCTTCATATATATAAAATGAGATAAAAATAAATACAAAAGAATGCAAATTAACTCGAGAATTGCAAACATTTTAAGAAAATTATGACTCAGTATAAAAAAAAAATAATTATAATAAAATAAAATCAATCCTAAGAAGACGCTCCGGACAAATTAAAAGTTGTTGCTAATTTGTTTATGGTTACATTATTTCATGCATATACTTAAAAAATATATATATATTAATATATATATATATATATATAGAAAAAAATTTAAACAATATATATATGTATATGAATATATATATCTATATATTCTATTCAAGGTTCAGGTTGCTTCCCAAAATTTTCGCATTCGCAAAACTTTAAACTCAGTTTCTACATGACAAAAATCTAGAAGAAAAATTCTAAGCTTTTGTTCCTAAATAAAAGTTACCAAAAAATAAACTATTGACATGTATAATCCAAAAGTAAAAAATATATATATATATATAAATGAATTAATATAGAAAAGAGAGAACAACAATCTAATCTACTTATCTATAAAAAAAAATTGATTAAATAAATTAATGTGCAAAGACATATTTCAAAAGCAAATGTAGTCGAAATGAAAAAATATATATATATATATATAAAATAAAACATTTAGCAAAAATATACAATAAAAATAATTTGCAGATATTTTGTTTGATTACAATAATAAAATTGTTCACAATTAAATAAAAAAGAAAAAGCAAAATATAAAAAAAATAACCAAAACAGTTCAACGATTAAATTAAGAGCTTCTCACTCAATTTGTTAAAAATGTTTGATTAATTTGGCAAAAAAAAAAAAAAAAAACTAAGAAAAACGGCTATAAATATATTGTATATCGTATATATAAATATGTTATGAATAAAATTATATTTGACTATTTATTTAAAAAATAAAAAAGAAAGAAAGGGAATTACTTAGCTGCATAAACTATTTAACTACGTACGATTATGATATATAGGCAAAAAAAAACTCTACACTAAAAAATGCAACTCGAAAGAGTATAGAATTGTTTAAACAAACAAACAACAACATTAACATATTTAAACAATCAAAGTATTTAACAATTAAACAAGCGCCTGCCCAAAGTGCTTTGCCAACAACAAACAATATATATACACTATTGAACAAAACAAAAAATATGAAAAAATACAAGATGAAGAAAGAGGAAGAACAATGTGCAGGTATTTCTTAGCAATATTCGTAGCGTGTACAAAATATGTCGCCAATTGCTTAATAATATTTAATAATGTTCTGTTCAAAAGAAAACAATAACAAAAACAAAACACATACACAAATACAAATACACACACCTACACACACACACACCTCACAACTCATATGCATATAAAGACATTTCAACAACTAAAACAAAAACATAACTATTAACTATTATAAATAAATAAATAAAGAATAGAAAAGCGTTTCGCATTAGTTTGATATAATTTACTTAAAACAATATATGTAAAAGAACAACAACAAAATATAACAATTGTGTGTGTATATGTTAACAAAACAAATTATAATAAAAGAGAAAAAAAAAACATTTACGAGTTGAACTAAACAAAGGACAAAGAAAAAGAACAAACAAAACGAGCACTCAGTAGACGTATTAGAGCAGACGATGGTTAAATGGTTTTAAACAGGCAAATGCAGTAAAACAACATATATAATATATATATATAACATATTTAATATATATGTATATTATACATGTACATATAAATATGTATGAAACTTATATAAACAATAATACTAATTAATTTAATGATTAATTGCACCCAAAACAAATACATAATTATTTAAATAAATAAACAAAAACCAAAAAAAAACTTACTTACATATTAGTTTTTCTTTGTAAAAGCTAGATTAAGCTGAACAACAGCATCTTTTTGTTACATATCTTTGCGTGGCAATTTTTACACATTTTGTAGAAACTTTAAAATATTTAAATACTTTCCTTGCGCTGGAGATGATCTAGATACATTGATTGCGTGGAATTACCAATTAGAAGGGATTTTTCATATTTTGGGATTTTTAATTTATATTTTGGGATTTTTAATTTATATTTTGGGATTTTTTTTAATAGGGCTGTCAAATATAGCCATTTAATCTTGATATAGCTATAATTTCAACTAGCAGCTATGTCACATATGTGAAACTCCAGAGCTGGCAGGCAAATAGCCAAATTGGCAACAATAATAAAATCCCCAATCTACTTTGTTTTTGCTGGTATCGCCTTTAAATAATGTTTTACTGTTTGTAGATCAAAGTGTTTATATATGTATACAAACAAATTTTATATTTTGTAAATCAAAATTTCAAATTTCAACAACTTTCACACGCAAACAAATTCTTTCTCTCTCTCTTTCTATATATATATACATACATATATATATATATTCGACCTGTTATATATTTCTATATATATTTTATGACGAATCACGAATATGACATGGTCTGGATACACTATAAATTGGTGCGCAAACCAAAGAATGAGGGCGAAGCCGTCATCATGAACGTCGGCATCTTGACCAAGCTCTACAAACAGGCGCGCATAGCCATCATGGAAGTAAGTATACATACATAAATACAATTCATAGTTTTGTTTATTAAGAAAATGTTGAACCATTAAACAATTACATTTTGTAGTCGCGACTAGTTTGTAAGCTAAAGCCAAAAACAGTATAAGTTATATGTAGACATTTAGGTATAATGCTTATATACTATATATATATATATATATATCTACGGTGATCTACAAAAGTTTCTCGATATCCTTGGCGATGTCCATGGGATCAGTAGTGGGTGCATATCGATTGATGGGAATACCCTCCCTGTTCACCAGGAATTTGGTGAAATTCCATTTAATGCCGCTGCCCAAGGTGCCAGACTGCTTGGCCTTCAAATACTTATACAAAGGTGCTGCATTATCGCCGTTCACATCAATCTGTAAGCAAATGCTTAATTAGCTTTACTTCAAATTATATATTTTGTTTGAACATACCTTGGCAAAGACTTCGCCAATGTCTGCTTTCGAGTCACGCAGATGACAAACCATGGCCTCACCATTGGCCTCTGGCATCTGAGAACCAAATTGATTGCATGGGAAGTTCAGGATGGTCAGGCCACGCTCGCCATATTTCTCCTTCAGATCCGTTAACTTCTGATAGTTGTTCTTAGTCAAACCACACTTGGAGGCAATATTGACGACAAGGATAACCTGACCCTTGTACTTATCCAGTGAGACATCGTTGCCGTGCGTGTCCTTCACGGTGAACTCGTAGATCGAGGCTGCGTTCTTGTAATCTCCGTTCGACATGTCGACCTTTAAGAGAGCATAAAAGGCTTTTATAATTTTTCCAGTGAAAGCAGACAAGCAAATAGACAGTCAGGCGGCTAGATGAAGACCAAAGGCAAGCAACAATAAAACAACGCAGACAATATTAGTTAATTTCGCTACTGTCAGGTATTAGTCCAATAAACAACTAACTAAGTAACTACTCACGGCAGCTGCTGTGGAGTAAGTTGACCTCGTTGCTAAGTCCGCACTGCAATTGACATTGCTGACAACCGCGACCAATGGCAAAAGGACAACACAATAACGCGAGCATTTATTTAATGATATTGCAGCTACACCGAAATTACGAGTTGTTGTTCTTGTTGTAGATAATTGGAGGCACCTGAATGCCTGTCGCGAAGCGCTTTGAATGTGTCTTATATACATATTTAATAGCAAGCGATAGAGACGGCTGCAAATAATGACGAATAATACACGAGTATCTATTATAACTTAATCAGTCAATTACGAACTGGGCATTTAGTATCAGTGCTGAGGATTTCAGTAAAAATGAGCTAGTTCATCAGAATGTACATTTAGCTAGCAATAAATTCCGATCAATGTTCAATAATAAATGTCAAAATTGAATGAATAACGATGATAACAAAATTTGTCGTATTTCAACAATCTCATTTAATAGATAAGCGATATCAATTTGATTATCGTTAAGCTAGTAATAGCAGTTAATAGCAAATAAAAGCTTGCTCTTGAAAATAGCCAGATTTTTGGCAATAAATCATTTGCCAACACTGTCAAGCACTAGCTCAGCCGGCAAATGATTTATCCAAGTGCATCATAACTCATGAAGGTCAAAGTCATATCGAAATTTCGAATGACTCAACCATTTACATATTAGAGTATAGATATGTTATAGATAAAACATATAAATACCCCCACGCGATATTTTGTTGTGCATGCATACAAACTTGTAGCCGACTTGAATTGTTTTTTGTAGTCCATGGAGTTGGAGTGGTAATTACTTGATTGGTGAAGTAGATGTATGTGCCGACGGCTGCAGCCAGTGCACCAAACATAAGGGATACCAACGAACGACCAGCCATTCTTATTCAATTCCGGATGCACAATTTCACAATTACTGATCAATGTAGAACAAAGATTGTAACTATGCTATTCACAATGCGTATGCCAATCAGAATCTGCAAGCTCACGCTGATATGCTCGAAGGGTACAAAGTACAATTGTTGTACAAGAAAGCAGCTGTAGGCTATTTAGCTACGCAATCTTTCAACTAATGGCATTTGATATACTTCATAATTAATGAACACTTATTAATATATAATATTGCTTACTTATTTCGTAATCGTTCTGTTTCGAGGATCAAAGCTAAACTGCTGCCGGCACTGAGTGAAAACACAAATAAATACCTGCTGGGGGAGGAAACGGGCGCAATCTTAGCATATCGATGTAGTTATCGACGTGCGTATATCGATAGGTTAGTGTGCTTGGTGTTAGAATGTAATTGTGGTTTGGTCACACAGTAGAAATTTTCTTCTTTTGTGCTTCATTTTTGTGGATAGTTTGTCGAAGAATTATGTCTGCAAACATTATAAAGAAATGCAGTGTTTAACGCACAAATAGTATGCGCGCTTTTGGCAAAGTGTAGTGACAAAAGGGCGCGCCCTTAGCAGCTGTACTGCCACACACGGATACACATTTCTAATCACACATACACACACTCACAGACACATACACAATACACACACATAAATATTTATTGTAGCTTGGCCAGAAGAGCAATTAAACAGCCTCTAAATGATGCTTTCATCTATAAACAACTCGTTCGAGCAGGATACTCACGACGTGGACGCCAATTGTGATGGCCCCGATCTAGATTTCGTTTACGCCGATGTGGATAGCTATCAAAATGAGATCGCCGAACTTTACAGTTACACGGAATTCAGTGAATTCCAAATGAATGTCAAGGCGTTCGAGGACCAAATGGAGCTATATGATTTGCCACCGAATTGGCAAAAGCAGGATGCGACTTCGCAGCGCAGCATTGTGATGAAACTAGTGGATCAGTTGGAAGTCTCCGATCGGTCCTTCCGCATGCAGGCGGCCCGCTGCATTCTCTATTTGGCTCAGGGCTGTTGGGCCGAAGTGCAATCCGACGAGGAACAGCATCAGAATACTCGCGACAATGTCATCGTACTCTATCAGCTGGGCGTGTTCTCCTCGTTCATTGATTTGCTCAACATGGAGATTGAAACGGCATGTTCTCCAGATATTGTGGCAGTGAAAATAACAAATGTGACGCTGGTTGATTCCACTGACATTCGAGTCATACTCTCAGTACTGTATATCATAACTGAGACAATACGGGATGAACGAGAGAAAGGCAGCGAGGACTACAAACAGTTGGCCGAGTCATTCGTGCAAGAGATCAACAGCCCACTGCCCGATGGTGAGCTGCTCGCCGTCAAATTGCTGGGCATGATTACGCGGTTTTGCAGTGGTGCTGCACCACAGTTTCCCATGAAAAAGGTTGTGCTGCTGCTATGGAAGGTCTCCCTATTGGGACTTGGAGGCATGGATGTGCTGAAGAATCTGAAGAATGAGTACAGAGCGAAGGTCGGGCTGGAACCGATCACCGAGGACACATTGGAGGTAACCAAATGCATGCGAGCCAGTTCACCTCCCGCAACGGCAACAGACATATTGGAGAATCAATATCCGAAAAGGAACTTCAAGTAAGTTAAACTTCATTTTAATATATTTAACTATTATTCATTAATGACTTTCTCGTGATAGGCGCTCTCTGATGAAACAACGCTTTTTGGACGAACCAGAGCAAATCGACATGGAGATGTCTGGCAATGAGGGTGGACCGAATGCCAACAATGGCAACTCAAACACAGGAAGCGGCTCTGGCAATGGCGAAGACGAGCTCTCCCAGTACTATCGGCCCTTTGACGATCCCTCCGCTTCCACCTCGGGCAACAGCAACAATAGCACTGCAACAGCTAATCCAAACAATCAACCAAGTCAGATGCAGCAGCAGGTCGCAGTGCCGGCTGTGCAGATAACGCCGCGTTTGCCCTGGACGCCGAAGGTGCGCCAAAAGGATATCGATCAATTTCTAGATATATCGCGTAACAAGTTCATTGGCTACTCTTTGATCGGTGACCACGAGAGTCTAGCGGGTCTGCCACAGCCCATTCACGAGGGCTTCAAGACACTGCAACGTCACATGTACGTGAGTTTGGCTGATATGCAGATCAAGAAGGAAGAGGACATTGCACGCAATCCAATTTCAACGCACGAGGATGAAATAAAGTTGACTCCAGCCGAGATACTTTACCAAGCCATACTGCCAAATTTGCCGCAGTATATGATTGCATTACTAAAGGTCTTGCTGGCAGCTTCGCCCACATCCAAGTCGAAGACGGAGAGCATCAACATAATGGCCGATGTGCTGCCCAAGAAGATGCCGCTGACGGCTACACAGTCAACCAAGTTGACCGTCGACATGGGACGCCACAAGGAGATCATTGTAAAGGCTGTATCCGCTATAATTTTGCTCTATCTGAAGCATTTCAAGATTAACCACGTCTATCAGTTTGAGTTCATGTCACAGCACTTGGTATTCGCCAATTGCATTCCGTTGGTGCTGAAGTTCTTTAACCAGACCATTACAGAGTATGTGAACACGAAGAATTCGATACCGTTGCTGGATTTTCCGTCGTGTGTGATTGGCGAGCAGCCGGACTTGAGTGGCGATAGCTTCGTCTATGGCGGCGAGATGTCCGACAAGCCCTACTCCTGGCGCAATGTCTTCTCCTGCATCAATCTGCTACGCATACTGAACAAGTTGATCAAGTGGAAGCATTCGCGTGTAATGATGCTAGTCGTGTTCAAGTCGGCGCCCATATTGAAAAAGACTCTCAAGGTGCGACACGCGATGATGCAGCTGTATGTACTGAAGCTGTTGAAAATGCAGACCAAGTACTTGGGTCGCCAGTGGCGCAAGTCCAACATGAAGACTCTGAGTGCCATCTATGCGAAGGTGCGGCATCGTCTCAACGATGACTGGGCCTTTGGCAATGATCTCGAGTCGCGACCCTGGGACTTTCAGGCGGAGGAGTGCACGCTGCGCGCCTGCGTCGATCGCTTCAATTTGCGTCGTTATCCGGAAGCAACGCAAAAGTGCGGCGCCGGTGGCGGCGTTGGCACCGGCAACAATGGAACGGCTGTACAGAATGCCGAGAATGCACAACAGTCGAACATGCATGCGGGCAACGGCAGTGGGGATCGTGACTCCAATGGCTATAGCAACAACGGCAGCAGCGGTGGCGGCGGCGGCAGTGGAGTTGGCAACAACAGCAGCGGCCAACAGATTCAGCAGCTGCACGACTATGGCGTCGAAGGAGGCTTCCCCAGCGACGAGATACTCACGCATTCAGATTTTGCATTCTTTGGCCATTCAGGCTGGTGGGATCGCAAGGTGGAGCTGACAGATTACTTTAAGGCGAACTATGCCGTTTGGCTCGAGGAGGAAGTATACAATAGTCAAACCGACTGGGATGCGCTCTAAGGTGTGTTTACCTAGACTAAAGCATTTAAATAAACATATAAATAAATTGAGACTAAATGCGATTTTTTCTTATTTCATTGCAGCTGCCATTTGGGATTTACAGCGTGCAGGCAGCGTAACCCGCATATTTAAGCATAAAGTTATTAACATACTGTTAAGCATATATAGTTGACAAATTGATATAATCGAATCCAAGCCGTAGTCGGCACCAACTAAACTACTCATTCAAACCGATTGGCAATAAATTCGTGCATGCAGAGTTAATCAAACCCTTCGACAAAGTACTGTATATTTATGATAATCGTACATGCTACTTATGCATATTATATACATATATATATCTATATATATAATGTATTTATTTTTTCTATATTTGTGTTCCGAGGCACGCACTCAACCCGTTCCCCCCACACATTAAAGAACTCCATGTGAGAGCAAAATGAATGCAATAAAAAAAAAAGAAAAAAAACTAAAATTAAATTAAATAAAATACAAATATTAATAAAATCTGGCTTTTCGTCGCCCTCTTTTCCAGGTGTAAATATATAGCGTATATTTTAATTCGGTGTGTGTTTTGTTTCGCACAAGAAAAAAAATTACTAGAGTTTTAGTTGTAGTTTCTGTAAAGGTCCATAATCTTATACAGTTATATGATACATTAAAATATTTACAGTTGAGGCTAAACATTTCATATTAGGATCTAAATAATATATATATATATGTTAATATGATGTATATAATATATTGAATTTCATTCATGTGATTTCGCAGTTTTTTTTTATGCTATATAGTATATCTATATATATATATATAGTTAGCACAGCTAAACATATATTCCTGAACCTTTTATTTTCAACATGTTTTTTGTTTTTATTCACAAACCCGTTTTAGACTCTATAGAGAATGTGTCCATATGCTTAGAACTAATGGAAAAACAACTAAATGTAGAGCGATATAGAATTCTTTAGACTTTAAATGTACATGATTTTGCTTCTTTACATGCGAGGGTCATTTAAAAACTAACATGAAATCATGCAACTATCTTTTAAGTTTGCTAACTTTCAAAACTGCCCTCTTAGATTTACTAAAAGCCCAGTTCCTGCTGGCGGCTACTGTTCCATGGGGCATGTGGTGTGCAGATGATTATTATTATTGCTGGACGCTGAGGCCATGTAGAGCATGCCGAAACGCTTCTGCTGCGGCGGGCAGGCGATCGGCGTGGCGGTGGGCACATCGCAGCGCTCATCGAAGTAGTGTGCGATGCGCTGGAGCACAAACTTGAAGATCTTCTCCTTGCTGATCTCGCCGTTGAGGAACGTAATGTCCTTGCAGTCGCGATACTCGGCAAAGTTCTTCTCATAGTGCGGCCAGACGCACAGCTCGAAATAGCCCGTCACATCGGGCGGATCATAGGTGCGCTGAATGCGACGCTGATAACACTTTTCGTACGGCAAATGGAAATGATATTTGAGATTGCAAAGCGCCAGCAGCTCGGGCTGATTAAAGATCATGAAGCCCTCGATCAGCAGAACATTGATTTTCTTATCGCGCAGCTGAGCGGCGATCTGATCATTGATATTGATGCGCATCAGATGATCCGCATGATGCTGCCGATGCGTGTGATGTTGCAATGGTTGATGTTGCTGCAAATGTTGCTGCTGATATTGATAGGCAGCAGATGGCAGATGTTTGCCATTATGCAGCTGATAGCTGGAATTGTATTGCTGCTGCTGCGGCGGCTGTTGTTGAAGTTGCTGCTGATGCTGTTGCTGCTGCTGCTGATGTTGTTGCTGTTGCTGCTGCTGCTGCTGCAACTGTTGCTGTTGCTGGTATTGCATCGCATAGTGCTCAAAGTTCGCATAGGTAGCTATCTGTTCCGTGGGCCCACTCAGAATGTGCGCAATATCTGCCAGCATTTGCTTCGAGTCCAGAGACGTGAGCAGCTCAAAGTTTATCGCATTCAGTTTGTCCACACGCTTGTGGCGTCTGTCGTCCACGGGTAGGAAGTAGTCGTCCTGTGAGATCAGCTGCACATCGCCAATTGTATAGGGCGTATACCAGAGCGGCGCATTGCGCAATCCCTTGAAATAGTCTCGCAATCTGTGCGCCAGCGTTGTCTTGCCGCCACATGTGACACCCGAGATGCCAATGACCAGCCACTGTGGCATCTTGTCTCCAACTGAGCTTCAATGTGCCGAAAGCCTACAGCAGACAGCCGAAACCGAAAGCTGAAAGCTGAAAGCCACTTGTAATCGTTCAATCACTGATAATGCCGACGTCGATCCAATCTATTGACGTCGCCTCGCAACTCGCCTCTTCTGCCTTTGGGGTCTGATCTTTAGGTTCGCTTCGATTGTGCCGTAATGCTCCAAATGTGATAGAAGCTGAATACGGCAATGCCGCCCAGGCAGATGACCCCAAACACAGTCGGCACAATAAATGCGTATTTCAGCGGCGGGAACAGCGACAATATGGGATTACCTAAGAGAAAGACACAAGAGAGTCAGATAAGAAACGGAAGAGAGAAACAAAGTTTGATAGTTGGGAGCAAGGTGGTTAAACGACCTTGACATTGGCCGCTTGTAATTTAAGTAATAAAAACAAAAGCGCTATGGATGGGGTATGATAGAGCATAAGATACACTGCAAATAAAGTTAAGTGCACATGAGTAAGAAAATAAACAAATATTTAGCTATTACTGCAAGCAAATTAAAAGCTATGCGTAAACATAGAAAAGCAAGTGAATTCTAGTTGGCTATACTCGACTTGGAAATACCCTTCGTGTAAACATACATATACGTATAAGGAATATAGTTAGAAATATACAATGTAAGTTGCTTGTTTTATATATGAACTCTACTTTACTTTGTCCAACCTTAACCTAAGTCACTTAGTCGTTTGTTTCAAGTTTATTTGAGTCAATTGTGTTTCTTATTTATTTTTGTCATAAGCACTTCAAATGAAAATTATATTTTATTTCACAAAATAATTATATTTGACTAGTTTTCTGCTTTCTGTCTGTATCATTAATTTCCACACATAAACATCATACCCTTTTCATACAAGTTCAATAAGTTCAGGGTATCAAAGCACACACCTTATATCATCAGCAAAGGGGGAGAAATGTAAGGCAGAGTAAGTGAGAGAGGGACAGTGTGGCGGGAAGGGTAACCGTTTATACCAGCATATGTACAACATATACAGTTATAATTGAAACGAATAAAACGAATTTAATCTGCCCATCTTTAATTACCGTACAAAAGCAACGAAACTGAGAGGAATGAAAGCTGAGATTATTTAATAAAGCTAACAATAATATTGACAAACACACACACACACACACACACACACACACACACCGAAACACATATGTAAGTGCATATGCACTAAAGTACACACACACACGCATACACATTCACAGGTATTCATGTTTGTTTTGATACTCACCTTCATCGAGTATCATAAACGGCAGTATTGCCACCCAAAAGAAGTAGTAGAAAAATACGGCAATCGCTATTAACAAAATGATTTTTCCGAGCTGCGCATTTGAAGCCATAAATAAGATGATGTAAATTAGACACGCGACCTGCGAGTAGGTTCCACTATTCCTCTTCTTTTGTTTCGCTATTTAACTGAGCAAAGGGTTATGCACATGCATGTGCACGAGTTACACTATTACTATTTGTTATTATTAACAGCAGCAACGATTATTCTACATATAAATATATACATATGACACATGCAAGCGGGCTTATTAACTATTTCATGTATGAGGGATTTGAGTTTTTTGATACTTTAAGTTTTCGCCGCCGTCATAAACAAACAGGTGGTGGCCACAATGTCAATTGTTAGTTGCGTGCCGCCTATGTATACATATGCACATACATACGCACATATATTTATTTATTTATACATATAAATATGTGTATGCATGTAGCAGTGTGTTTGTTCTTGGTATTTCTCGTGCGTGTGCTTTCTGGCCAACAACGTTGAATGTTCAATTACGAGGTTTTTTCTTTTTGATTTAACACTGCGCACTTTTGTTATTCTTACGTAAATGCTGTCGGCTTTACTATGTTGAGATTTAAGTTTTAATTAGCCAGTGTTTTGTTGCTTTAATAGAATTAAAACTGCAAAATATGCGATATGAATCCAGCAAATAACTGTGTCCGGCGATTGCGCGTATTTAGTTATAAACAAAATGCCAGGGATGAACAAATTATATCGGTAGGCTTAAGCTATCGTAATAAAAATATCGATCAATGCTGGTTGCTATATCGAAATAATTTCAATGAATTTGTCGGCCCTTGAGGTATTTGGTGTTTGTCTGGCGAGCAGACAAAACGGTATTAAAAATAACCTTGCTAAAAACTCTTTCAAAAGTATCGATTAACCCTTTCAATTATATTTTGCATCCCTGTGCTAAGAACGTTAGTATTTGGTATTAAAGGGACTAAAGCGCGCGCAATCAATTTAGAACTCAGAACAGGGATGTAATTTAAATATTTATAGTAAATATACGTACAAGCACATCAGGTATATACATTGCTAATACAAACAAGCAATTGCCCATAATCCGTAACGCCTCCACTCAGCTAACAGTTGTCGTGGCAACCAGACGAATAACAGAGAACAGATGATCGAGTATATTATAAACAATTGTGACACGATTTATGTAATTAAATAATGACACGCTCTGTGTACGAGGTGCAGCAGGACTTTGCGCTGAGCAGTGGACTCCACTCCGAAATCATCTGGGATGCGTAAGCTAATGCAATACATTGTAATACGTAATGAATTAATGTAGTTCATTACAGTCTTGCAGCTGATCAGGAGGAGGTGCTCAAGCAGAAGATTGCGAACCTTATCAACGCAGATAGCAAGGAACCCAGCAAGAGTTTGGAGCGACAGAGACAGAAGGTCTTTGAGAATGTATGGCAACAAAGACGTTATACGAATCGCATGTTGCTTTCAGCAATTATCTACGTGCTGGTGACACCAGAAAAGGATCCGGAGCAAGCGCTGCGGTCTACCAATTTTAGCTGTCATCCCGTAATACGGACGCGCAAATGCTTGAGGGAGGATTACGAGAACAGCGACAACTGCTGCATGATCTTCATCGATGAGCATGGTCGTGTTTACCCCAACTGGCGGCAATATGTCTTCCACAACAGACTTCCTAAGGGCACAATGGTTGCACCCAGCCAAGGCATCTATCGATTCGGCCATGATCCCGATAATGGAGTTCATCTAATGGTCCATGCGACACCTGCATCATTTGGTATCATATACAAAGCTGGCGATGCCTTGGCCACTGTTGGTGGATTGGCTGCCAGTGTGCCCGTGGCGGCTGCTCTTGCCATCCCCGTAGCGCCCCCCATTTTGATGGCAGCTGCCGTGGTGGGCGCCACTGCAGCTGCCTACAGCACAGCACGCTCGATCAGTTGTCTCTACGATCGCCGCCAACACTGTCAATCTCTGTCGCTGCTCGAGCGAGAGTCTCGCAACAGTTGGCTGGGCGTAGCTGGCGGCGTCGTCGGCCTGGGCGCCATGGAAGCCACCACAGCTCTGTGTGCGGCGAGCGCAGAGGTGAATGCAGCTGCTCAGCTAGCCGTGAAGGGCATCAATGTGTCATCCATTGTGCTATCCGGCACAGGTGTGGCCAACAGCGTTTACGACTTGTATTTGGTGAGTCATACAGTGATGTCGTCATCCTATCTGTTATACTCTATACATTGCTTTTGTCTGCTTGTGTACATATATACATTACATATATTCTGGTATACACTGTTATATTATTATATTATATATGCAATCTACTCTGCTATGTTATGGACTCTACTCTGTTACTGCTCTGTTATGCAGAACTAGCCGTTAGTCATTAGCCGTTAGCCGTTAGAGCGTTGTGCCGTCGCCTTAACCTGTCTCAACTAATCTCATTTACAGAAAATCAACGAGGACCAACCTCTATGCAGTATCGATGTGCTCCACATAGCCGCCAGTCTGTTGATCTTTACGCACTCCATAAACAATCTGCGTTTGGTCAACCGTTTAACAAATGGCCAATCCTTGAGGCAAGCGGTGAACCTTCAAGCCAGGTTAGACTAGAATTCATACCAAAGATCTCTTTTATTAACATGATTTCAATACTTACAGACAAACCTTTGGCCAGATCGCGAAGGAGTCGTCGAAGCTGAATGGTCATGTTGCTGGCAAGCATTTCGACATGGTGCGCACCTTGAATGATATACCTTTTAAGGAGACACTGCTAGGCCTGCACAACACGTACAAGCATTTGAGTGAAGGTGCCGCTACACTAGCTTCCATAACAGGAACGATGATCAGCCGGGATGCCGAAGGACAGTTACATTTGAATGTGGATTCGCTCGGCAAATCCTTTGGCCCAAAGTTTGTGGAGCACATTGGCCATAAGAGCAGTTTATTGGATGTACTCGATGCACTAGTCAAATACTTTGATGGCCCGTCGATGCAGTTGCTTTTGCAGCTGGCACGCGAATTTTTAGAAAAGAATCTCGAGAGCATTGAGCGCGGGCTAAATACTTTTTTGTCCACGGAACTGGTGCTCTATCGCATCTTGATGCAATGCATCAATGATTATGAGAATCTCACATTGGAATTCTTATTGGAACGGAAAGATGAAATCTTATCCATTCTCACGAAATATTTCGAGGCATTGAGGCCGAAGGACGAGCAGAGCTCTATCAAGACGAAGTGTGATAATTGTCAAGGTGTTTACTATACATGTTATATGTAATGGTTATAAATATATAATTTAATTGTTTGGACCAAATGTGCGCTATTTACTAGTGGTTAAATTTGAGGGTCAGTAGGACTTTTTTCGGAGCCGGTGCGCGCTTATCGATAGCTACAAATTCCAATTCATTTTACATATGTATTTTATCGGAACTAAACAGTTTGAAACATTTAGTCGTTTTTAGTCGTAAATGTGTATCCCTGGCACCCGGGTCACGAACTGGTTCTGTTCTCAATTCAAATACCTATCGACAACGGCAAAGGTTAATATGAAATTGATCGCCTTGGCAGTTTGACTTTATTTTATCTATACGGCTAATCCCAGTCATCTTCATTTCTTGGGAGCTGATATTGAACCTTATCGTTCCTTCATACGTGGATAACGTAGGCATCACCATAACTTGTATACGGCGAATAGAAATGCGTGGACTGTCCGTCTTATGGGGCCTCCCCAAATACGCCTTTGTGATGTTCGCCAAGGTGAGAGGCTGGCATCGAGCTGCGAATGTGCTATTCTCATAACTATTATACATAGTGTTTACATGCTGCACCACCAGATCGGCCATGAAGTAATCCGTATCCGGAAAGTTCTTATAGCGATAATACGATCTGCAGGCGCACCAATGATCCGAGATGCCAGCATCTGAGCAGGTTCGATTGATGGACATCGGCTGGAAGAGGCTGTGGCATTTGGGACAGTCCACGGCATCGCCCATCAAATTCTTGAGATGATTCGGCCTCCCTATGCGGAGTATGTGCTTCAGAGTGGCATACAAATCGTATGGGCTGGTTAAACGTTGCCGATTCACCTTTAATGCCTGCACAAATTCTGGATGGGATCGCTGCAGATGAGGTGGCAGCCAAATGTATAGGAATGGCAAGCGTTCCTCTAGCCAACCAAGCGTCGTCTGCCATGTCGGACCGGCCATCAAACCATGATCACTTAGAAAGATCACAATGCTCCGATTCAAGACGCCCTGATCCCTCAAACGGTTGAGATACTCCCGCATGTACTCATCCTTGACAGCGGTGCGAGAGATGCTGCCTCCATGGCTATGCAAATTCGTCCAGAAGAGGCCCAGGAAGCTGTCGTTGAGATAACGACGCGTGAATTCCAGAGCGTACTCATAAACATGCTCCGCCGTCTGGTGGAAACCCAGACAAGTCTGCGAATCGTCAGTATTGACGTCCAGCGACTGATTGGCCGCCATGAGATATGGACGCAGATAGTAATCCACGTGCACATTGCGAAAGCCCTTTAAATTCATATTGAATGCATTTCTGGACGTATCGTCGTCCCCGAAGGCCGTCACATAGCCCAGCTCCTGGTAGAGTTTCCAGATGAACTTACAGCGCTCCAATCCGAGCTGTTCGCGTGGATCGCAGAGGGAGATGACGCTGTTCCGATTGTAGCCGGTGGTCAGAGCTAGCAGATTGGGCACCGTTTTGCCAGCCACCTTGAAGGTAATGAAGATGCTAATGAAATCTCCCACTCCTCTCTCTCTATCTCTCTCACTCTTCTCTAAATTCTGTATTCACCTTGTTGTATCCTGCCAGCTCGAACCAGCCACTGGAATCCAGATGCTGCTTGGTCATGGGCATGGCTCGCATCAGCTGTTGGCGAGAGATGCTATCGATGCCAATCAGAAGCACACTTGGTGCTGCTGTCTGTTCGCCTCCAGTTTGATTTGACCACTGCTTCAGGCGCTCCCGTAGCTTCCCTTGCTCCGGCACCGTCGCATGCCCATTCGTATAGATGCGTCTGCCTTGCGCAGAGCACTGCACGATGAAGCCAATTGTTGAATTGGACAACTGCACGCCACATTGGAACTGCTGGCAATGCTTGCCCATGTCAATGTCCTGCTCGGACAGCCCATCCACAGCCATGTAGCAGCAGCTGAGTGGCCTGGACAACGGAGCAGTCAGATCCAGATCCATTTTCAAGTACTCCTCCAAGCCGTCCCAATTGATGTGCAGCTGATAGTGCTCCAAGCTCTCGTTGTATGCCACCCAGGTCAGAGGCGGCAGTGTGGAGCAGCGCCTGTACTTGATGCGCTCGAAGTTCCTCTGCACTGCCTCATCGAAGGGATCAGCATCTTCGATCTTACACGTTGCCGAGCTGAGAATATAATTCTTACCTATCACTGCAGCGCTCTGCAGCAACGAGAGCCAGACAATTCCATTCAAATAGACTTTTCTAGTCCACATAGTTGTTAGTCTAATGGCTGCAAATAGCACTGTGATGCCTAGATCATGGCATGAAAAGCGTTTTCAATGCATATTGCAATTGCAGCTGTTGAAATTGCTTTTCACAGAAATGCAATCGATCAGCTTTTAGTATAACATAAGAAGAAAAATAATTTCAGGTGTGCAAGTCTGAAGAATAAAAATTGGAGAAACAGAAGAGTAGTATTAAAACAAAGCGAACTTCGCTCTCTCTCTCTCCCTCTCTCACACATTCTCGCTTTCTTTTTTTTATGATCAAAGCCTTGCCATTGCCAGATGGAGAGTGAGAGTGAGAATGCAAATGCGAGTGAGAGTGAGAGTGAGAGTGTGAGAGAGAAGAGAAGATGGACACAAGAAATTGATGCTGACTGATGGTTAGAATGAAATTTAAAATAAGGAACAGAGTGAAAGAGAGAAATTGAAAGTGAGACTGAGCACCAGAGCGAGAGTGAGAGAAAAGAAGAGTATGGATAAAAAATATTTAATAGTGAAAAAAAAAACTAGGCTCAAAAGACTTTTAGTACAAAAGACTATATATTATAAAGATAATTAATAATTAAAAATAGTTGAAGTTCCTTAAGTTATGAAAACCATGGACGTAAGACGACATACATTGATCATTAATCAATAGTATATACTCTATACATGTATATATAAAGTAATGTTTATACTTTTCTATATATCCCAGAGTAAGCCATTTCAAATAAACACAAATAAACACACTCATGTTTATAGATGTTATATATAGAAATATAAATATTTATATATTTATTATGCGAAACATATTTAAAGATATACTTAGGATATTAGAGCTTAATACTTGATAGATTGTTCTACGGTTTAATACTGTGGCAAGATGTGCTACCCCGCTGCGAGGATCAGCCATATAAGGTACCTAGTACTCTATAAGAGTGAGAGCGCGACTTAAAGATCATATATGGATATATGATTTTGATAAGGACGGAATCTGTTGGATCTGACTAGCGATGCCTTCTCTGGGATGGGGCAACATTTAGCAGAAGAAATCGTAGTTGCACCGATTGTAGCAGCAGTACGAGATGTTGTTGTAGCCGGAGCTCTCGCGCTTGTGGCGCTTGTCCTGGTGCTGCTTGAGCGGTTTGTAGCGGGGCAGTACATCCAGATGGATGAGCCGATGATAGTGCTCGCTGCTGACCTTCAAGTAACCACCAGTTGGAAAGCTACTGCGCTTGATGCCATGCGGCGTCTTTTTATCCATCTTGCCATCTGCAAAGGGAGGGGAAGAAACAAAATAAAATATTTAAAAAACATTCAATTTATATTTCAACTTGAACTTGCGCCTTGAAAACGTTTAAGATTGCGCCTTGTTTAATTAATACGTATTTTCAATATTTTTATTGATTTTATTTTTTTATAGTTTTTGTAAACATTTCCGAGTTCGTTTCCCTTTTCGCATTGGGTTGACTGACTCTGTGACCTTATTAAATATTTTATACCAAATTTGTAGTTAATAGTTAATTAAATACTTACGCGAAAACTTATTTTTATGATGCCCGAAGTCTATGGAACGCCTCTCCCTGGGCTCGTCATGCTGGAAGAGACGCTCGCATGCCTCCATGGCAAAGGTTTTCATATTGTCCAGCGAGCAAAAGGCGCGCGTCTCGCTTAACAGACAGCTGCCCAGGATTAGGGCGAACAACATGAGCTGCAAGAGGAGCGAGGTGAATCAAATTATGTAAGAAACTGCAAAGTAATTGAAATATAAAGCGACATGCAGCTAGCATATGAATCTATAACTCAATAGTATCTCTTCTCTCACATAGTATCTGTATCTCATCTATAACTCAAAGTATATCTAAGTATCTAATTGCGTCTGCCTCACATATCTTATGCTGTAATAGTATCTTTAGCTGTAGCTCTAATTGTATCTGTCACATACATGCAATTGCATATCTAATCGCATCTGCATCTCTAACTTGTATCTACATATATATATCAAATCTGTATCTGCATCTCATGTCTGTATGCATCTGTAACTCAAATTGCATATGCATTTATAAGCAAACCGCTTCTGACTGACGACAGCCGACGACACGCCGTGACGGCGCTGTCCTTGTCGGATTTATGGTTTGGGGCCAACAAACTGGGTCACAAGTCAGGCACAAAAATCATAAAAAACTGGAGCGCATTTGCAAGTCGTCGCAGCCAAATTGCCCGTTTTAATGTGCGAAAACTTCCCCGACTTACACACAGAGTTATAATGGGAATTATGTAATAAGCATTTCCGCATTGAGCTTATGCTTATATTATTTCTTACAGAGAACAAAAGCGCATTTGTTTGTTTGGCATTTATTTTTAGCACCAAGCAGGTGATATTGCTGTCTGTGGACAGGTTTGCATGGTACACACCCCTCTTTGAGCGGCAATCGATACAACGGCAATAAAAAATATTTAACATCCATTAAATGAGTTTCAATATTTATGCTGTAAATTTCCCATCATTTAGACATATTGCACAAAGCACTGGGAAACTTGCAACATAAACTTTTGAAATTGCCTTCTCAGGGATTTTAAACCGACATAATATAAATAACATGTTTATTTCATTACAACTCACCTTAACGTGCATTGTTATTGTTTTTATGATTTTATATTTATAATTTTTTTTTTTAAATAATTCCAATTGGTATTTGTATAATTGTCTTATATGCACTTGCACCTGCCCCACTGGCAAACGCGACGTATACGTGTTATTTTTAAGCGAAATTAAACGAAAAACAACCACCGACCCGTCACCTGATAAGCTGCGAACTCAAATGAAAGCTTCGCCCAATGCTGTTAGCTTTTATACGTATGCAAATACCAGGGGCAGAGCCAGAGCGCAGGAGCAACAGCAGCAGCAGCAGCAGCAGTTTCGAGTTCTCTGGGTAGGAGGTAGGTAAAGAGAGCAGCACTCGCTTCGCGAATATACGCATGCGTAAGCGAAAAGGCGCGCCGGCGCCGCAACAACATCAACAATAACAATACATACAACAACAACAATTTGTGCTTAGAACTGAACCGACGTCAGACAAGAAAGGATCCCAATTAACTCAATAATTTCCCAGCATTGTTATTTTGGTGAACTTTGTAGGAAATGCCAATGTTATTTCAACATAATTGCCTTTTCCCATCTTTGTGTTTTGGTGTGTTTAGGAAATGCCAAGGCTGTTTCGACTTAACTCCAATTTGCTTTGACGCTGATTCATGCGTAGCTTTTACTGGTGCTGCTGCTGCTGATAAAGTGTTAACAACGTGCCGGTGCCAATAAATCAAACACCTTGAACATGTAATATTGTTTTAATAATAATGTAATGAGGAAGCCGGCGCTGCTCGCGGTCAACCTGCCTTGGCCCCAGCGCAACAGAGAAAGTGAGCCGAAGCGCGTGGCTATTTGACTCTTAGCTACCCCATTTACTCAGATTGCCTTGTTGCTAGGGGGATTCCGTTACCACGCACATTCTCTGGTGAAATATGATTACATACATATGTGGGTGTGTGTGTGTGTGTGTATGGGTGTATGTGTGTATGCGTGTTTCTGCGTGTGTGTCGGTATTTGTGTATTTAAGCATTTCATTCATAAATATTTTATGGTTAGCACATCAACGTCACGAGCGTTACGCCTGCGCAAACTTGTGTGTGTTCGTCACAAATACCTAAATCGTACTGTGTAGCTGCGGTTTGACACACACACTCTCTCACAAATGCATAGCATTTGCACATGTTTGTGTAAAAGTACTTTCACATAGGCAAAAGTCCCAAGCCGGCAAGGCCAACAACAACTCTCAATGCATAATTTCCCTCTCATCTCAATTGCACTCTCGTTTTTATTTACACATGATTAGGGTATTTATATTCTCTTAACTGGTTTGCACCGTTGAGTTGTATATTGAATATTGATGTACATATATATTTATTTGTTGTGTAATTTAGCTTAATACAACTCTAATAATCTTTATATATAATGATTAGCTAACAGTCTTAATCAATTGAACAAGTATTTATAAAAATTCCTTAGTCATATGGCTTACAAGAGTATTTAAGCAGCGTCTGGAATTTTTCTTTTGTTGCTTTACATTTAGTATTCTAAAGGAGAGAAGAGAGCAGAAAGCAGAGAGTGAAGCAGGTGCTGCCAGCAGCAGCAGCAGGCAGCATTGACGTTTTACTGACATTGAGCGCTTAACGGTTTTTCTTAATGGCGCCGACGTCGAGAATTTACATTTGATGCAATTGTTGTTCTAATTTTACATGTAAGCATTTATTGGTATTTGCGCATGCGTGCTTTTTTTATACATATGTACATATATGTATATATATATTTTTGGCCAGTGTCAATGCACACTTTCGGCCGAGTTTTAATGTCGTTTGGCTTCTTTAGCTGGACTGCCCACATGCGGAAACGGGTCGTATGCGCAATGCGTGCGCATTTAGTAAGACGCAATTGCAGTTTGCATACTTTTCTTATATATATACACACACACACACATACACACGCGCGTGAACACACACGCTTGCGTAACTATGTGCGGCATTTGTTGGAACGTGTGTTGTTGTTTCTGTTCCTTTGGCAAATTTTTCTGTAAATCTAACGGGAACTACGGCACGTTCTGTGAAAAGGCAACAGCAATAGCAGCAAGAATATTCAGCAGAATATATACATACATACATATATGTATGTTTATATCTGCATACCTATATATGTATATAAATATATGTTTGTATAATTCGCAAAACGAGCAAGAATGTGAATAAAAAAAGGTGCTTTGGCATTTACTAAAGTATGCATTTCATTAGAAGTTTCGTTTTTATTCTTTTTTTTATTTTACTGTTGTTATTGTGGTCTAGAACTGTTCCAGCTCCCGGCCTGGACCCAGTCTCATTCATAAATACAAATGCATATGACTATGGGTGTATGTGTGTGTTCGTATTTCACAACCTGAATTGAAAAGACCTCACGCCACTTGCCGCCATGTCAACGATCTTCTCTGTCTCTGCTTCTTATGCGTACCTGGGCAGAGGGCAGCGAGGCCAACTACATCTACTGTTGAATCTTTCTTTTTTTTTTTTTTTTATTAATATTTTCGGCTTTTTTTTTTTTTTGGCAGCCAAAATAAAACTGGTTCTCATTCTATTAGATAGCATCGACATCTTCATGTTCATCTTCGGCTTCAGCGGCGCTCGAACTCTTGTGTCTTGTGTCTAGACGAGTTTGGTCCTTGGCAACAGAGCTGAAAAGGAAAGCCAGCCAAGTCTGCTTGGATCGTGTGAGCGTGTGGGTTACTCTTTCGATTGTTGTTGTACGGCAGGCGTGTTCCATGAACTGGAGGGCGAAAGTGGTGCGTTACGTCCGCATCTGACTTTGCCAGGGAGAAACAACAACAACAACAATAAAGGCAACAACAAGAGCTACAACAACAACATCGTGAGCAATTTGCCATCCTTCTTTACCGGTCTGTTGAAGAATCTTCACATTCTTTTTCTTCTTTGCGAGCTAAGAGTTCAACCAACTCTGTGCCTAGGGGATATTCGCATTTCTAATGAGCAACAGGCCGTAAACGAAGAGATAAAAACTTTTTGATGCTCTTTCATGTTCCGAGATATTTACTACAATAGAAGCACAGACACATGACTAATGTGATTTCAATGCCATAACTCAATGAGTAAGATAACAAGATTGCCCATTTAAGGTAATCAAAACATACGTGTGACTAACCAAACGCTAGTTTTGTCCAACATAAATCAAGTTTTAGCGCAGCTGAAATCGAAAGCAATTCAAAAGAAACGGAAAATAAATTTGTTTCCACAGACGTCTGCTGTGGGGCGCTACTTGCTAAATCAGCTCAAGCGTCATCTAGCGTCAATTATGAAAAACTGCAAACAGCTGTTATGCAGGCCGCGTTTTTTTTTATGTAAAGAAAAGACAAACAGAAAATGTTCGGAGCAAAAGCAAGACATTTGCTGCGTAAAACGATTCTGCCGGGCAACTGCAGCTGGTGCCGCTGGAACAGCAGTAGCAAAACACCAGAAACAGCAGCAGCAGCTAAACTGGATACAAATGCCGCCAAGCGGCAGCAACTAATTCAAGAGCTAGCAGAGCCACTCGAGAGTAGCAGCCGGCCGACCATCGATCCCAAAGAGACGAGTGTAGTGCTTTTTCCTGGCCAAGGCACACAGTATGTTGGCATGGCCAAGGATTTACTGCGCTTCCCTGGCGCTCGACGCATCTTCGAACTGGCCAATGAGGTGCTCAAATATGATCTACTCAAGATTTGTCTCGAGGGGCCACGTGACAAACTCAACCGCACAGAATACGCCCAACTGGCAGTGATGGTGTCTTCGCTGGCTGCCCTGGAGCAACTGCGCGAGGAGCGACCCAAAGCTATAGAGAACTGTGTGGCGGCAGCGGGGTTCAGTCTGGGCGAGATCACAGCTCTAGTCTATGCGGGCGCATTGCCCTTCGACAAGGCGTTGCAGCTGGTGCAGGTGCGCGCCAATGCAATGCAGGCAGCATGCGACAAGGCGCCAGGCGCCATGGCCATGACACTCTATGGCCCGGATACCAATTTGGGTGAAGCGTGCGCCAAAGCGTTGCAATGGTGCCTGGACAACGGCGTGGAGTCGCCCTATTGTGGCATTGCGAACTACATGTACCCACATTGCAAGGTTGTGGCAGGAAACGTCCAAGCATTAGAGTTCCTCGAACAGCATGCAAAGGCGCTAAAGATACGGCGGATGAAACGTTTGGCAGTCAGCGGAGCCTTTCACACACCCCTCATGGAGAGTGCAGTGGAGCCGTTCGCCAAGGCGCTGAAGTCCATTCGGCTGCAGGACCCCATCATACGCGTCTACTCCAATGTGGATGGCAAGCCATATAAACATGCTTCGCATATCCTACGTCAGCTGCCTAAACAGATTGTCAAACCCGTCAAATGGGAGCAGACGCTGCACGAGCTTTACGAGCGACGTCCAGGCGTGGACTTCCCGCGCACCTTCGAATGCGGCCCGGGCAAGGGTCTGCTTCAGGTGCTTGAGAAGGTGAACGCCAAGGCAGCGCAGACATCATTCAATGTGACCGCGTGATCGATGCATAAAATATAAACATTGGCAACATCATTTTTGCTTTATAAAAAAATGTATTCTCTTGGCTAAAAGGAAGGAAAGGTGAACAGAAATGCGGCATTTGTTGGTGGATGTAGACAAGGCATACTGGGCAGGCAGACTCCTAGGCTTTGTAATCTCTGGTGCTCATGCGGTGCGCAAAGGCGGCGCCTTTATTCTTGCGGAATCGCTCAAACGGATCGTTCAAATTGTTGCCCACGCCCTAAAAGTAAATGAATGTTAATAAGTCAAACGTAAGGGATTCATCTCCTGTCCGTCCTAACCTTATACATATCCTTGCGATCTCGCACCTCGCCACCTGATATGGGCGTATCAATGCCTTGACTTTTTGAGCCCAGGCCCGTGCCCGTGCCGCCCCAGCCCATTTTCATGAGCATCTGGTGGCCCTTATTTGTCTCCTCAATGAATTCCTGCGGCTTGGCAAAGCTGCTGCCACTGCAGGGAATAATTATAATTAGAATTGGGCTTTACTTTGCTTTGAGTGCGTTTGAACTTACAAGAAACTAGGCGGCGTGGGCGATCTATCGCGTTCCACCCGCCTGGAATTGTTTACATTGTTGCTATTATTGTTACTGTTGTTGTTGCTACTGTTGTTGCTGCTGCTGTTGTTGCTGTTATTGCTATTGTTGCGATTCTCGCGACTGTTGTCGCGTTCATGTCGCGGTGAACGGTTGCGTGCTTTGCGATTGCTGCCACCACTACCTGGTCCTCCTCCGCGGCTGCGTTGGGGCGGCGGCGTAACGGCGCGTTCCACAGAACGCGACTTGGATCGTGAGCGGGATTTGTTGCGGCTGATGGGCGAGCGGGTTCGTGAACGACTTCGACTCTTGGAGCTGTAAAAGAAATGATATATTAAAATAAATATACGTACGAATTATATAGCAACTCACCGATAGCAGCGCTTATTGCTCTTCTTAACTTTCTCTAGGATTATGGGACTGGGTGAGCGTGACTTTTCGCGTGTGCCATTCTTTATCTCCTCCTCTTTTTGCTTGCGCGCCGCATTCTTCACCTTGTAGTACTCGTACAGACCCAGTTTCTCCCAGCCCTCACTGCAAAATTATTTGATTGAATTGGGATTTACGCTTTATATATTTAAGTTACTCACTTGTCCCTGGGACGATCGTGCGAAGGCGCTGCATAGAAGGCATTCAGTGCATTTGTCAAACGCTCACTTTGGGGCGCTGGTGCTGGTAAACGGATTTCCGCCGGATCTAGTGGCTTATAGTTGTAATCCTCCAATCGTATGAGTGGCACAATGAGACCCGCCGGCAAATCATAATAAGGCGCCGTCGGCACTTGAGGCTCCTGCAAGACCATGGGCGTCTCCCTTGATTCCAAATCACAGTCCGTGTGGGCCAGTTGCTCAACATGCTGGTCATCCGTACGCTGTTGCATCGCCGCATTCATGACTGAATTTAAGGCGCCCATATTGACGCCTGGATCGCCCAGATTCGGATGTGGCATTTGTCCAAAAGGCGGCGGTTGCTGCACCTGCTGCTGTTGTTGTTGCACCTGTTGCTGGTGTTGCATTTGCAATTGCTGCTGCTCGTCGGAATGTCGTTGCTGATGTTGCTGTTGATGCTGCAGTTGCATGACGGCTTGTATGGCTGCATTTAAAACACCCAAATCGACGGGCGCATCGCCCACTGCAACGGGCATTTGTCCAGGCATTGGCGGATACTGATTCGACAGTGGTTGCTGCTGCTGTTGCTGTTGCTGCTGCTGCTGCTGCTGCGGTGGCACCTGACCGTGTATGGGCGCTGGAAAACCTGGTGGTGGCTTTGACATATCCGGAATGAAAAAGTTGGGACCGCGTGCATCCACATAATGACTGCCAGGAGGCGGCTGCTGTTGCGGTGACGGCTGCTGCTGCTGTTGCTGTGGATACCCGGCATACATGTTGTTGCCCGGCTCGTGCGTTGTCGTTGGCGGCGGCGGCGTATTCATATGCTGCTCTTCTACCGTACCGGGCATAGCGATGCGTTGAGCCATCAGTGAAGGTATGGACTTTCCTTGCGGCGTGCCCGGCTGTGCATTTTGTGCGACCTGAATTTGTTTCTCCAACTGCACCTTTTGCTGCTCCAGCTGCGCAATTTGTTGCGTGGCATGTTGCATGAAAATCTGATGCTGCTTTTGGTAGCTACAAAAAAATAAAAATAAAAAATTCAATTCAATTTATTTAACCTAATTTTTCTACTCACTTGTCCAGCGTGGACTTCGTGCTCTGCGTGTACTTGGCCACAATGTCGTGATGCGTATTCTGCAGATTCGTTTTATACTCCTGCATCGATGAATCCGGCGACTGTAGCTTTGATATGACACAGGCATCAAAGAACTTGGCCTTGGACTCCCACAGGGATAGCAGCTTCGACAGCTTCTGGCGCTGATCACTGGTGGCAACTAAACGAAAGGAGTAATAATTAGCATACTTCATATATAAAGAGATACTCTAAATGCTTACTCAAGTCCGCGCTGCAGAACATCGGTATAACGACATTCTCGAGGCTGTTCTTCAAATCGCTGATATTTTTGCGCATGCTGTAAAAATAGATGTTGGCGCTTAAACAAAATATACCTGCATCTCGCATTTAAGGATGCTGTGTGGCCAGTTCGAATGAAACACATAGCTAATCTGTATCTCTGTCTGTCCGTACGTCATCCAGTTAATTAGTCTGTTTTTTTAGCCTGAACTAAGCAACAAAGTATTAGATAAGTTTTCTTATATCTAAATATAAGAGTATACATATAGAGTGTTGTTTTTAGCAGACCAACGCAAAACTTTTGAAAATCCAATATTAAAAATAAGTAAAGGGAAGAGGAATCGTTGCTTCACTCCGCATACTCTACGAATACTCTATACCTATAATAGATTTATTACGTTTGTATTAAACTTGGATCACTATTTCTCAGTTATTTTTATATATATTTATTCGTAAAATATTTAACTATATCAACTCGCACTGCAGGCTTCGTTTTTAGATTAAGATCAAATTATTAAATTGGACTATGATAGGGTATTATACAGTCGATAGCGCCCGTCCACAATATTTTAGTATTTATTATAATTTTTTTTATTTATTTTTAGGTTTATTAGCTTTGCTCTGTTACTTAGTTTGTTTGGCTGTTTTTATATATTTTTTATTGCTAATTACTATTTGCTTTTTGCGAACTTACCAATGATGGAGTATATCATTAACTAAATATATAAGATGCAATTTTTGCTGAAACGTTGAACCATTGACCAAAGCCCTAAAAATAAATTAACAAACGAAAAAACATATTTTTGTCCATTTCTCTTTTCTCTCATTCTTTCTGTTATATCTTGTCTGATGTAAGCTCAGCAACATCAACGACATTTGCCAAAAGTGTTTGTTGAGCTGCGTGTTGATTCGTATCGTCTGTAAGTGTGTGTGTGTTTATGTTTGTTTGTTATGTATGTATGTATGTATGTATGTATATATATATGTGTGTGTCTTAACTAAGCAACTCTTTATTGCTGCCTAACTAACGGCTCAAGGCTCAAAGGACTCAAACGACGCTTTGAGCCCCGTTGCAGCTTCAAGATTCTCTCTTTCAAAACGAATCAACGAATCAAATTATTATTATTATTATTTTTTTTTTTTCTTTTTTGAGAGCTTAGCTCATCTTGCGCCCTCTCTCTCTCTCTCTTCTGAAAAAAAGACATCACTCTCTCTCTCTCTGTAGCTTGCACACGCTCTCGTTGCGTTTGCTTGCAATTCGATTTCGATTTCGTTTTGTTTTTCTCGTTTTAACACTCGATTGAAAGAAAGAAACACATGTAATTAATAAATGTTGAAAGATCAATTAATTAAATATAAACTGAGGCATACTTCTTTAAAAGATATTGTAAAACGACATTGATTTTTGCGCTGTCGGTTGAATGCTGTAAAATCCAGTTCTTGCCTAAAATTGCAATATCAAACGGGTTACTTATATTGTCATTTTCTCTTTTTTGCATTATTAAGTTTAGTTAAAGTTTGAATTAAATTTGATTTATATATATTTTTTTTTAATTATTCGTGAATTTGGAATTTGCAGTTTGTCTAGCTCAAAAAGTTAACTGACGTAAACGCATATATAAATGTATATTTTTTTAGATTTAAAAACTAGATTTTTAAGCCACTCGTAAGTGTAGCTGTGCATATTTACCTGATGAGATGCTATCCTTGGTGCAGGACTCGATAATCGGCTGGAGTACAGCATCAAAATCCCTCAGCACGATGCCCTGCTCACTTGCCAATTGTTCCAGCTGCGTCGTCTGTGCCGCCGCCATCGCATCGTCGATTTGCTTTGTCTTTTGTGTCATCAGCGCCTAAAGGTTTCACGATTTCATTTCGTTTCAGTTCATTTCAATTCGTTTCAGTATCGGTTTCATTTTCATGTTTTAGTTTTTGCCGTTGATTTGATTTGAAATTGTCATATATTTCGTATGCGACAATAAACGTGGATTTCGTTTTGATTTTTAATAATTATTTGAGTTTTTTTATACACAATTATGTTTTTTTTTTTCATTTGGTATGAAGTTTTTTTTTTTTTTTTTTTGGTTTTATGTTTCAAAAAATATACAATAAAGCAAAAATTTAATGTAGCATTGTAAAATTGGTTATTCAATAGTTAAAAAAAAGCAATAATAATACATATTTTAAACTGTGAATCATTAAGTTAAATGCAGTTATATAAAAGCTGAAAGTATATATGTATATTTATATATAAAGAATGTATCCAAGACAAGGGACTGAAGAATACAACAAATAAAAAAATCAGGGAAAAAATTTGAAACATACACACACACACACACAGACAAAGAAGACAAAGCAGAAAAGAAACAGCCCAGTTGAGATTTGTTGTAATTTCCTTTAAGTATTGTTGAGAGTTTTCAAATGAAGTTCGAATCGAAAAGTCTACCACAGATATGACAGAAAAGTTAACTTCGGAATGCCGAATTATGAATAACCTAAGTCATATTTCTACAACTTTATAAGACACACAGAAATTGTTCCATATGGGAATGAATTTTATGAGACAGTTGGAATAGCTAAATTTCCTTGAAGATCAATTTTGTACGGAATTAGATGAGAAATTAAAGCATCAACTTATTTGGAACATTAAATGAAAGTGTCAAAATCAGAATATTTATATATATTCTTGACATTTTAAATAGCTGGTAATTGAGAAATTACTGAATATCACACTTAAGATAAATTAGAATTAAAGCTGCTCTCCTTCAAAAGCAGTTACAATTTATATTTATATATAAAAGACACACCTGCGAGAAGAGAGAGAGAGCGAGAGAGGAAGAATATAATAAATTATTTACCGTATGTTGAGCGGAAAGATTCGCATCCGATTGTTTGATTTGTTCTCGCAGGGTATTTTGTTGTATTTTAATGGCGTCCAATTGACTGGCCAAATTCAATGCCAACGCAGCGCCATTAGCTGATTGTGGAGTTGGCGCTGAACCAGTTCCGGTTGCAATGCCGGCATTTGGTGGCCACAAATGTTGAGATTTTTGTTGCTGCATACTATCCTGGACATTGTCATGCATAATGGGTGGCAATTGCTGCTGCGGCTGCTGCTGGTGTTGGTGTTGGTGCTGGTGTTGTTGTTGCTGTTGCTGCGGCACGTAGTGTGGATGACTTGGAGGCGGTTGCTGCAAATAGAGAGCGTTTGTTGCCATGCCGCCCTGCTGTTTTAGCACTAAATAGGAAAATATGTCAGCAATAAAGACAATTAAGAAACTCATCTTTCACTCACTTGCCTGCTCCGCCGCCACACGGAACTGATAGTAGTTGGCAAATTCACCGCCATAAAGAAATTCAAACTTTGGATTATTCTGTTGCTTTTGTTTGGTGATTGCTTCAAACTCGGGTCCGTTGCGTGCCACAAATTCAGCCAATTTATCTATTATATTGCGTAAACTTGCATCTGTAAAACAATAAAAAGGTTCAAGTTTTTTTTAGCTGAGCTCCGGAACGTGCGTGTATGTGTGTGTGTGTCTGGTTTGGCAAATTCTTTTATGCGTACCTCTTGGCGGTTGAGCATCCATTGTTTTTAATTTAATGTTTGTTTAAAAACTAAATATTTTTTAAAGAATAGGGCTTAAATAATAATAACTTTTTACAATCGATTCATCACTTTTTTGCGGCGGCCGCAAGAATTTTTATCAGCACCCTTCTTCTTACTTTTTATTCAGACGCCATATTTAGAGCTGGAGCGTTTGCTATTTATCGATAGTTTTCCAATAGAGCTGCCAGACTCGAAAAATCGAGAATATTAAGTTTTGCTTTTTGTAAAAACCTGCCAGTCATTTTGCATTTTATTCTATTTGAAAAGTAAACATGGCAGTACGTGTAATAAACGACGAATCACATTTTCAAGCGGAACTCTCTCAGGCGGGCATACGTCTGGTTGTAGTAGATTTTACGGCAACATGGTGCGGACCCTGCCAAAGGATTGCACCCATCTTTGACACGTTTCCCAGTAAATATCCCAAAGCCATATTCCTAAAGGTCGATGTGGACAAATGCCAAGACACCGCAGCTGGCCAGGGAGTCTCTGCTATGCCAACATTCATATTCTATAGGAACAGGACCAAAATCGATCGTATTCAAGGCGCTGATATAATGAGTTTGGAGGCGAAAATAGAGGAGCACATTGGTACGAGCACTGCCGAGGAGACAGGCGAGGACTATGGCCAAGGATTGGTTAGTTGTGCATATGAAAATGCACTTAACAAATTATTTTAATTGAATGACTCATCCATACAGATGGAGCTGAACACGTTCATCTCGAAGCAGGAATGCGAATGCTTGAATGAGTCGGACGACCATAACTTAAAGCACGCTCTCGCCTCGGCCGGCGGCTTCTTGCAATCCGATTGCGATGAGCAGCTCATCATGTCGATTACATTCAATCAAGCTGTGAAGATACATTCGCTTAAGTTCAAGGCACCCCCACAACTGGGTCCCAAGGAGGTGAAGCTATTCATTAATCAGCCACGCACTATTGACTTTGATATGGCCGAATCAATGAGTAGTGTACAGGATCTGACGTGAGTTGGGTTAATCTAATCCAAATAACTATTTTTTAATCATAAGCTACTTGCAGCCTGGGTGAGAAAGAGCTGGAAAACGGCAATCCCGTCAATCTTCGCTACGTGAAATTCCAAAATGTACAAAACATACAAATCTATGTGAAGAACAATCAATCGGGAGGCGACGTTACTCAAATTGATTATATTGGCTTTATTGGCTCTCCCATCATTACAACCAAGATGACGGACTTCAAGCGTGTCTCTGGCAAGAAAGGCGAAAGCCACTAAAGCGCATCAATTGGCATTCACATTGAAGTTTTAGTGATTGAACCCCTTATACTTTCATCTTAAAATTAAGCATAAAACCAGAATAGAAATGCATTAACAATGGACAACTAACAAATAAATCAAAACAAGTTGGCAATTAAAAATATCGTCAGCCTCAATCACAGACTACTCATTGGTCGATTGTCGAGCTCCTTGTTAAGCATTTGCCAGGCTCGCTCCGCCTGCAACTGTGTGAAATCGTAATCCCATTGCGAGCTGAAGATTACTTGAGATTTGGCCACAATATCCGCGTTCTTCACCTGATTGGCCAGCCGATTGCGAGCTTCCGTTTCACTCAGGTTGTTGCGTTCGATGATGCGCCGAACGGCTTCATCTGGTGTCACAATCATTGACCACACCTCATGGCAATGAGTCTCCCAGCCTGCCTTCAACAGCACCGCTGCCTCCAGCACCACCACCTTGGGAACGTTTTCTGCTGCACGCAACTCATCTAGACGCCTGTTCACCTCTACTATTAATTCTGGCCACACGATGGAATTTAACGTTTCCAACTCCCTTACATTGCTAAAGACTAGTGGACCCAGCTTGGTACGATCGATGCGACCATCATCTGAGAGAATCCCCTTTCCGAAATGTTTTACTATTTTCTCATAGCACGTCTGACCAGGCTCGTAGACATCATGCGCCACCTTGTCACAGTCGATCACATGGGCGCCCATCTCACCGAGTCTTTCAGCCATTTTGCTTTTGCCCGAAGCAATGCCGCCTGTAAGTCCTATAATATAAGGACGTGCAGGGAGCTGCGGTCGGGGCTGATAGAGACACAGAAAAACCATTTAAGCTCTGTCAAATGTAATAAAGCAAGCTGAGTTTACCTCGGGCTGTCGCCAGCGCGTGCCCAGCAGATCAATGCGTGTATTGCTGGAGCTGACCTTCGACTCGTGTATGCCATCAGTAACATTGCTCTCCACAATATCAATCGCGAAGATATCCAGTTGACGCAGCTGTTTTGTGGCCCGAATCTCGTTGACCTTTTGACCGCCACGCAACGTCTCGGCACTGACTACAATCAAGTCCATATCGGGATCATGTTGTGTCGGTCCAAAGGGATCGTCTATGGGCACAATATCATATTGAAGCGTGTTATCTATGTCCAATAGGAACTCGCGCAACTCCGCAATCCGCTGTTCCACGGGCAGTATAAGCTCTGGCAATATTTTGCCTATAAATTTTGATTAGAGTGAGTGAAAAGAAAGAACATTTAATTGCTAAATCATCTTAGTTACCTTTAGTCATTGCAGCCGTTGTGACGCCTACGACGAGACGTTTGCAGGCGCGCAACACGGCCTGCGTTAGGAATATTTTGTGACCAATATGTATGCGATCAAAGGTGCCGCCCAGAACCACTGTCGGATAGGCCTTTTGATTGACATCTGTTTCTAATAGCCGAAAGTCACAGCTATTGGAGTCATCTAAAAAGATCGTGGGCTGACTTATGTTGAGAGCGTTACGAAGTCTGTCGCACAGCTCCGGTTGATGCGCATCAGAGAATATCATATCAACAGGTTTACGTAACGACAGGCTGCTGACAGCTGAGTGCTCCTTGAGCGGCGCCACCAGGACGCGCAGATCCACTTTGTTACCCACATAGCTGCTGCTATCGGCGTACAACTGTGATATAAGCCGACCCCAAGCTGGTGACGATGCCGATTGCGTTGAGCCCGTTATATTTAGGTGAATGTACAGCGAATTTACGTATTTTTCAATGCTTCGCAGAGATTTTCCTAATTGCTTGATGTTGGACACCACTAGCAGTCCTGTTGAAGCCATCTTATCGACTTCAATTCGTCTTTAATTAACCAATTGTGGTTCTAAATGTACTTTGGACTTGGTTTGTTATTATCATAACGACAAATTAGTATAATCGATCAATATTGTGTATATTTTAACTATCGCACTAAACTCAGGGTTACTTTATTAATTTAAATATGTGAATCTAACAATTTATAAACATTTAATTATATATTTGCAAAATTTAAAGTTTAGTTTTACAATTCCTAATACAGTATTTTTCAACAATGCTAAGACACATACAAAATCATATGAACAAATTTATTAAACATTTCAATTCAATAAATAGGTCCTTATGTTGGTACAAATGTACCAATCGTCACGACCGTGATATCCACCAGAATCTATCGATAACCAAATATAGTATCGGAAAAGTGTCTCATGTGCAGTACACCCACCACTGACGAAAAAAGTTTTGCACGGATTTCGTAGCATTTTTTATTTATTACAAATTAAACCATCTCAAAATGTCCAGACAAGCCTCCAGATTGGATGCCAAGAAAGTGGTAAGTAAGCTGAACGCAGAATAGAAAAAAAAAAAATACTCACGGCTACTAGCGTGTAAGATTAGTTATTTGTTTTTGGTCGTAGTCTTAAGTACCGAACCATTTGAAGTGCCACCCACCCTCAAAATCGGCTTCACATTCGCTTTTGCAGTAAGTGCGGGCGTGTGAGAGGGAAACGCAAACGAAACAAAATAGCGCAACCTGCGCGCTATGGATAACCATTTCAGCAGTAACCGCACAGCAGCAACAGCAACAGCAAGAATGAGCACCACCAGCAACACCACGAACAACAACAGCAACAATGCAAACAACACGACCAACACAAGTGCCAACAATCCAAGCGTAAATGCGGCGTCGGCAACAGTTGGACAGCCAATTCAAGTGATACCGATGCCACTGTTGTCGACAGCTGGCGGACAGATCATAATCGGGCAACCACAGGCACAGGCGCAGGCAGGCGGAACAGCAGCTGCTCTGCAACCTCAGTTGATACCACTGCAAGCCAATCAAATCATGCTGCAGGCCCCACAGCAACCACAGATGCAAGTGATGCAGCTACCTGATGGCCAGACCATATTCTATCAAACGCCCACGATCACATCCCTCGATCCGAATGCCGCCGCAGCAGCAGCTGCCGTAGCAGCACAGCCCGCGCCGCACTACCTCAACATCAATGGCCAATTGGTACAAATAACGGCGGCCCCCAGTGCCAACCAAGGGACGCCCGCAGCCGGCCAGCAGATTATAATGCTGCCACAAATGACAGCTGTTAATGCAGCGGCAGCTGTTGCTGCCAATGCGGCCCAGACCAGCAACAATGTGCAACAGCAACAGCCACAACAACAGCAGCAGCAACAGGCACAAGTTCAGGTACAGCTACAGACAACGGCAGCCACTGGTGTTGCTGGAGTTCCTGCTGGTGGTGGTGTAGGTGTTGGCGGTGCCAACAATGCAAACAATGCCGACGTGAGCACCAGCACCACGGGCACGAATACAAACAGCGAGGAGGATGAGAATTCCAAGGGCGAGGCGGATGAGGAACCGCTCTATGTGAATGCCAAGCAGTATAAACGCATACTGATCCGTCGGCAGGCGCGCGCCAAACTGGAATCACGCATACCCAAGGAACGCTGCAAATATCTGCATGAATCTCGCCATCGGCACGCTATGAATCGAGCGCGCGGTGAGGGCGGACGCTTTCATTCCGCCCAGGAAAAGGGCGACGCCTCCGGAGGCATGGATCAGATTGGTCTGCCGCTCACAGCGAGTGGCGGAGCAACGCTGAGCCGCGGCACAGCGCGCGCACCACCCAAACTAATTGCACCACACCAAACGCCGAGCATAACCATAACGGCCATCAAAACTGAATAACCCATGTTTGAGTTTATATTGTAGATAGCACTTACCAGTCCCCCTTCCCCTACCCCTTACCGATTTAACATAACTCTGTAAACTTTGCATGGTTATTTAGATGTAATTAAGTGTTAAGTCGTAATGTTAAGCCTCAGGACAAGTGGAAAATAAATTTATATTTATTTAAATGGGTGCATATGTAAACAATAGTGTCTCCCCCTGTTAATCTAACAGAATAGTTAAAAGTGTGACACACTGTTAGGTTAACATCGCTTCTAAGGGTAGCTTAACTTAACAGCTGAAATCAGGATATGGAATTCCGAATTCGCTGTTAACTTAACAGCGGCTTGCTGCAATCACCTCTGTAAAAAGTTAGGTTGGAAAAACTGAAGTATTAGCTAAATAAAACAAGTTATTTAGCCTTAGATATAGACAGTGTTAACAATGTCTGCAACGATTTTATTTCTCCTCTTTCTCTTCACACACACACACCACACAAATATATATAGAACTCGGAGTTCCTCACTTTAACATACGGCGCACTGGTTACACAGATGCTACGTGACTTCGAGAATGTGGATGATGTGAACAAGCAACTGGAGCGGATCGGCTACAACATGGGCATGCGCCTGATCGAGGACTTTCTAGCCAGAACCTCGGCTCCCCGCTGTCTGGAAATGCGAGAGACGGCGGATCGCATACAGCAGGCGTTTCGCATCTATCTAAACGTACAGCCAACCATATCCAATTGGTCGGCAGCTTCTGATGAGTTCTCGCTGCTCTTCGATACAAATCCATTGACCGAGTTCGTTGAGCTGCCGAGTGATCTGAGCAATCTGCGCTACTGCGCCATACTCAGCGGCTGCATACGCGGCGCCCTCGAGATGGTCCAGCTGGAGGTGCAGAGCTGGTTCGTGCAGGTACAGATATATATATTATTTACTATACCATTTGGTTTACTTAGCTTAACAGTACACAATGTAGATTAAAGAAAAACATTAACATTCACAGTCAGTGTTGTACAGTGAAAGCTCTGCTAAAGCGAACAGCAGCTGCTAACTCCATTGAGTTGTTGCAACTCCTTTGGAATCAAACTCCAACTCCGACTTTATTGAATAATTTTTAAACAATATTGAAACATAACGTTTATGGAAAAAAATCAATTAAATTTTTTATTGCTAAATAAATTTAACAAAATTTAGATATCATTTTAGTTAAATAAAAAATATTTAGATTTAAAAGTTTCTAGATTTTCAATCATAAATTTTTATTTCTCATTAACAAAGAACAAAGAAAATTATTTTGAAGAAATCTAATTGAACTTTAGTTTGACAGTGCCTTAAGCCTTTAGATTTTCGCTCAAGCGAGTCTTCACTGTATGTGTGTGTGTGTGTGGGCTTGGGCGTGAGTGCGTGTGGAATACTTTTTGGTTGCTGCTCCTTCAAGGCAACTTTATCGTTTTTGTTTCATTTGCAGGATCAATTGAAGGGCGACAATGTGACGGAGCTGCGTGTTAAGTTCGTGCGACGTCTAGAGGAAGCCATACCAGCTGGCGAGGATTAGATAGAGATAGACAAAGAAACATCCACAAATATTTATATATATATGAATACATATACATATAAGACAGCAAGAGAAATGTAGTTTAAGTGTTTCTCATTTAGAATTTAGTTTCAATATAAATAAATACAAATAAAAATAAACTGCATTCCGAAGCGAACTGCACAAAGGCAACAACAACAATAACAATTATTATTAATTAATAAAAAATAAATAAACATTAATATTTTTTGTTATATTTTTATTCGATTTATACATAAAAATGACATTTATATAGATATATGTATATATAAAGCTTTTGTTTTTATACATAAAAACAATTTATTTTGATTTTAAGGCATTTTTTTTTTAGTTAAGCTCAACTTGCAGTGGCATATATTCATGATGCAGCTTGATGTTTATTTAATTTATTTGTCTAAAAATTTTACATTCATATAAAGTTTTTGGATAAAGTCAATCTTTATATATTTTCATAGTAATTGCTTTTCAACTCATATTTCTTATCTTCATAGTTATTATTGGCTTGTGTTCCTAAACCTTGATTTGATGAGAGTATATGTATGTATGAATGTATTACATATACAAACGTTCAATGGGGCTTTAATATAAGCATTAAGTAACATTGCAATAAAAGCGAGCAATAAATTGAATATTCATAAGGTGTATAGAAAGTATATATATATATATATATAGATTTGATCCCAACTCTTGCAACTCTTGCAGCCTACCCCTTTCTTTTCGCATTCGCTTCGTACGCCAGTCATAACAAGCCTGTTCTTACGGCATATGTAGCCATCTTGCTCCTGACAGAGTTGTTGCGTTCATCAGCTACTAACTCTATCTTTCTCTCTCTCTCTCTCAATCTCTTTTGAATAGAGATTTTGTAAGCCAGCCAATAGTAGTGTACCTCTCTATACAAGCTCTTAGCCTCTCACTAATACTGCTGCAACAGTGGCGGGCAATCACAAAAAAAAGCTAACGTTATGAGGAAACTCTAAACAGACGAGTCAAATGTCAAAAAAATGAGCAAGAACGAAAACCAACTCTGTTTTTAATATCGATACACATATTTATGTACATATTTATTTTATGTACGTATATGTGAATAAAGATTTAAATCTCTCCAACTGCAGTGTATTAAAACTTCGGCTAACCTAAGCTTACATTTTCATATTCCACAATACGTTGTTTTTCTTGGAAAATTAATTTTATACAAATGTTATTTTTTTTTACTTAAAAAAACAATTCTTAGCGTTAAATAAAAGCATTAAAAATAATAATAATATAATTGAACAATTTTTAAGTTTTTAGTTTAGCCGGCTTTTGTTTAAAGGTTAATGTTGGTTTTATTTAACAAATTAACAACAACAAATAACAAAATTAAATTTTTTTTTTTTTGGTTTTTGGTTTTTTACATGGAATACTTTCTCACAGGCACAAATACAATACTTTCTTTGAAATATTTTTTAATTTTAAAACTTTTTTATTTTGGATTTCAGCTGCACTTGTTTCTTGTTGTTGTTGTTGTTGTTGTTGCTGTTGTAGCATAACTTGTTGTTGCTAATGTTCTTCTTGTTGTTTAGTTCTGTTGCGGGCAAAGCATTAAATTGAGGTTCCTGCGCGTCAGCACTTTGCGCAAAGCTTGCAACGTCTTCATGCAGATGACAACGCAACAGCCATTGGCCACGCCCTCCGCTGGGCTTTTGCAGGTGCAAGCGCTGCTGCTGTTACTGCTCGTGATGGCCGGTGGCGGCATCGGCTTGGCTGAGCAGCAGCCAGAACTGGCAATGGGCGGCGGACTGCAACAGCCGCCGCTACTAGGTATGGGCATTGCTTGCTTACTAGCACAGCAGCCAACAGCTGGAGGAGGAGCAGGAGTAGGTGCAGGTGCACCACAACAACCACCTCCACCACCGCCACCGCCGCCACCTGGCGCACAGCCACATCCATTGGCAGCTGTTGCAGCGGGAGCTGCCTTGGGCTTGCCGCAGCTACCGCCGCCGCTCATTGAAGCCAGATTTTGCAACAGCAAAGCAACATCCTCGATGTTTTGATTCATTTCCGCTTGGCGTTTACTCACTTTTTTGCTGGTCACCGAGGAGCTGCCGCAGATCCGCTTTCCACTGTTTGTTCCACTTACTGTTGTTGTCGTAATGGGTTTGGGCTTTGGAGTGGTTATGGGTGCGGGGGTGGGAGTGGGCGTGGACATAGGCGTGGTTGTGACCATGCCACCACAGCCACTGCCGCATTCGCCGCCATGACAGTTCTTTGTTTGATCACACTTGCAATTGGTGCAATTGCAGATGCCCGCATCTGCTGTGATCTGTTTGAGCGTCGGCTTGTTATCCCTAATGTCCAGCTCGACCAGGCCGGAGGCATCGCTGGGCACCTGCGCCGCCTGCTGCAGCGTCGCCTGCAACAGCGCGCTGTTGTTGTCGATGGTCATCAGAATGTCGTTCAGCAACGACTCTGTCTCCATGTCCTCATCATTGTCATAGCTATCGTCCTTGAGCAGCTCCTCGATGTTCTGCGGATTCAGCTCAAGCGTAGGTAAGCTGCTGGGACTGTCTGCCGTCGGATTACTGCCATTCAACATGTCCACATCCAATGGGGCTGGAGTTGGCATGGCCAGCTCCTCCATCTGGCCACTGATGGCGTTGCCAAAGTTGGGCTTCAGGTCCACAAAACTGGGCATTTCGGTTGGCAACGCCACACAAGCATCGGTCAACGGTGCCCGGGCCATGATGGGCTTGGTGGCAAGTACGCCCGCATCTATCCAGGGACTGGGTATCTCCTCCTCGGCGGCATAGGATAAAGGATATGCCTGCGATGTCTCGGGCAGCATAAAAACATTGGATAATTGCTGCAACACAACTCCACTGTCATTGCTCGTCGTCTCCGAGCTCTGACTGCCCGGATTGAGTAGCACCATATCTGCCTCTGATTCCTGTTCCAGATCTTGTTCCAGTTGCTCTTCGAGTTGTTGCTGCTGCTGCTGTCCCTGTTGTTGCTCCTGCAACAGCTTAAGTGCTGCCCTCTTGGTTTTCTTCTTGCTCTTGTTGAGCAGCTGTCGCTGGTGCGTCTTCTTGTGCGACTTCAGACTGTGCGAGGTGCTGAAGGACTTCTGGCAGCTATCCTCCTGACAGGGATACGGTTTCTCGCCCGTGTGTGTGCGTCGATGCGTCTTCAAATGGTGAGACGCCGTAAAAGCTTTGCCACAATCGTCCTCGGGGCACTTGTAAGGTCGCTCCTGGGTATGGGTGCGCATATGCTTTTTCAGATCGCTGAGAGTTGTAAAGCACTTTTGGCACATTTCACAATTAAATGTCTCGCCATTGTGCAGACGTAAGTGGGCGTGCAATCTGATCGTTTATAAATAAATATTGATTAGCTATAAATATACCTGTATATATATATATATATTATTTACTTGCCTATATCTCGTATTGAATGCCTTATCACAGCCGCTCACCTCACATTCATAGGGCTTTACCTTTGTGTGCACACGTACGTGGATTTTAAGGCTGTACGAGGTGAGAAATGCTTTGTTGCAGCCCTCCTCCGTGCACTTGAAACTGTAGTCCCCTGCAAAAAGAGAAAAACCACACAATTAATACAAATCAAGCGTTTCTCCAATTAAATATGGCGCGTACGCTTAAATTCAACGACTATGGAATGTAGAGTATTAGCTGCCAGTGTTACATGCTGTTGCTTATCATTTATCGATAACCATAGTATTAACAAATGACACAAAATAAGAGATTGCTTAGCGCTTTTGCATGTTTATGTATAGAGCCTAACTAGAATTTAGTTTAACGACAAGGTATACTAAGAAATTAAGTTAAATAAGACCATTTTCATCTATTTTCCTATTGCGAACGCAATATTAACAAATCCCATTTGATCATTGCAATGACGTCACAACCTTTTTTTGTTTGCTCGAATAACATGCCTGTCTTTGCACGCGTCAGTGTTCTCTAACGTTCTAACTTTCAACGTGAAACGACTTTTTGCATTTATGTCAAAGCGCTCGCAGGATTCCAAAGATTCCAAAGGCAAATATTTTAAATTTACCTTTAAAAATAAAAAAGGAAAATGGGCGATCTTGAGAAGAATATAATCGAAAGTGTTAAGAAGCATGTTTGCTTATACAATAATTCTCACATTGATTTCCACCAACACCAGAAAATACAAAATGCATGGATACAAGTCTCGTTTGAATGCGGATTGCCAGGCAAGTAAAACGTGCTATGTATTTTATATAAATCCATATATTTGTATATATTTACTTAATTTGTAGTTCATCAAATTCAAAAACGTTGGGAATTGCTGCGCAACCGTTTCATACAAGAATTTAATAAATGCATAGAGACTGGCGCAACCAGCAGTTGGATCCACTACAAGAGGTTTTCTTTCCTGATGAGATACATCAAACTGCAACCCGACTGGTAAAACTCTGTGGTTAATTTTCATAATCCAGTTAAATATATATCCATATCCTACAGCACTGCGTCATATCAGCTTGATATGGAAATGGCATATGACAGCTCTTCTAGGCAACAGCAGATCAACTTCAATGATGACGAAACAGTTGACAGCTACGCAAGCGACCTGGGTCTAGAAATGCCCACAAACGAGGACGTATTCGCTGATGATGTCCCAGGCATTTCACCGGACACAATACAACAACTGCCACAGGGACTGCAGCAAGCGCAGGAGGACTTCCACAAGGTCATGGGCTTGCTGCAGAGCTCGCTCGAGCAGAATCTCAACGAGCAGACAAACGCTTGGAACCAACCGAAAGCCCCGCAAGATCCGTTCTATAACTACCTTGAGAGCATACTGAGTCGCGTGAAGGAGGGCAATCAACGTGCAGATATACAATTAGAATTGCTCACTATTGCCAACACGTTGGTAAAGGAGTCAACGGCACAAAACTTAAATTTATAAATCAAATCTAGCTTGAGGAGATTTAAATGCTCACACTTAAAAGCGGCTCAATAGATTCCATAATTTGCAAAACAATCTCTGTAAATTATCAAATTCGATGTTTATGATACAGATACAAATACATGATGCATATTGTTATTAATATTGCCCTACTTAGCCTGCTTGTTTATTGATTAGTATGTTATACCAAAAAAATAAGTTTAGCTATATTGATCGACTCACCTGTGTGTGTCTTTAAATGTGTGCGCAGATTTCCGATTGTGCTGTAGCTGCGATAACAATTCTCGTAGTTGCATTTATATCGGCTGAGAGCTTCATCGGAGCTCTGCGAGTTGGAATGAATTTAAATAGACATCATATATTAGCTATGTGAGCCACACAGTTTAGGTAATCATAATGTAAAAAACTATGTACAAAGTCGTCTTTATGTCGTTAGCTAATTATTTATGTATTTTATGTAGTTCGTAAGTCGGAATGATATATAAGGATTTTAGTGCATGCGATGTGTGTAAGGAATTTGTTTATCGATGTTTGGTGGATGAGTATTTCGAATGGATTGTGTCAAGTGTCGAAGGGGTTTCGTTTTTTTTTTTTTTTTTTTTTTTTTAGCTATAACTACGCACCGAGTTGATTGTATTTTTGTGAATGCGAACAATTTATGTTAACAATATTCATTAGACGACTAGCAGTTGATTAAGTGTGCGGGGCATTGGAGCGCCTGCTCCTGCCCACCTGCTGACTTTAGCTCTAGGATTAAAAAGTTGCTTTTTTTTTTTATATAGCTACAAGCGGAGTTACAAAAATTAGTTAAACAAAAATTAGACAGTGTGTGTGTGCATGTGTCAGTTGGCGTGGGCGCGGCTGTGTATGGAATGGGGTCTGAGTACCTCGTACGCCATCGCCATCAGCTGATCCTCGTCGGTGTCCTTGTGCAGTGCGCCCGGATGGATGCAGTGAGCCAGCTCATCTTCCTCATCGGGCTCCGTTTGCTCTTCGACAAAGCTGCAAGATCGTTCAGTTATATATCTCTATATGTCTCTCTCCCACTCGATTTCTCTCTCTCTCTCTCTTTCTCTCTGTGTGTTTATGTGTGTGTGCGTGTTTCTATGTACATCGCTCGCCAGTTGGAAACAAACGAAAAGAAATGCGTCGGGCGAGCTGCTGCTTTTAATTTGTGTCAGTGGGCCGTTAAATTCACGATATATATAAATATATATGTGTATACATATCTCTAAATATGTACATACATGTATATTCAAAAGCACATTAACCATATACATTCATGCATACATACAAACAGTGATCGCTCGTAAAGTGAACTTTTATTACTCTACTAGTTAACTATCAAATAAGTTCATTCAAATTACAGGAAAGCTTTTTAGAACCGGGCTACAAAAAAAAACAATGTGGATGCGTTTATGGTTAGATAAATATGGCAAAATGAATACAAAAAAGTAACCGTAGTTTCTTAAGATGGAATTTTCGTAACAAATTGCAAATTTGAATATCACCAAGGCTGCGCACTCAACACGCATATTGTTCCGGATTCTGTTTCTTATGTTTATCTGTTAATATCTGGTTTGTTAGATAGACTCTCTTTAAGATTTCAATTTTTATTTGAAATAACACAAAGCTACAAATGTTGCATTTTGCGAGCGATCACTGTATGCATTTAGTGAGGTTAGGGCGTAACAATAAGAGCAGAAATAAACCAAATTCATTAATTAAAACAGTTGACAACAGGCAAAGTAGAAACATCAATCAACAAAAACATAACAAAAGTAAACAAGATTTGTTAAACTGGAGACGCCTTAAATCTTTAATAAGCTGATTAATTCATATTTAATATTGTCATGGTCAAACAAGAAATATACACAAAAACAACAGCAAACCTATAAAGAAAAAGCCAAAAGAAAACAACAATAAAACAATATTGAATTTGAGAAATTAATGTGGGGGCGTGACTGACGGGCTGCGCGCGCTACTGCTTGTCCCGTCACCTCCTTCTTCACCCATTGCCTACATTCTCTGGTGCCAACCGCTGTCCCTGTCACGGACACAGCTGGTGGCCTCCCCTCTCTCATTTCCACACTCTCTCTTTCTCTCTCACCCTAGCTAGGTGCCCTGCTTGCCCCTTTCCCAACCTGCCCTAATCGCAAGTGCTGAAAAATGAGAAATATGATTGAGGTGGAACACTCATAGTGATAAAAATAGCGCGACACAGACGTAGACGTAGAGGGTCGAACAGCTAAGCGACAACAACAAAAATTATGAAAAAAGGAAAAGATAAAAGTATATATAAAAATGATTATTATTGTACTAAAAATGAAAACAACTACAAATGCTCAGACTAACCACGTCATTAAAAATCATTTAAAATTATGCTTCCACGGGGATTTCAAATTGGAAGTGGTCAAATTGCATCTGCACATGCCAATTGGATGTGGTCAAATCGCATACGTAAATAGCCAATAAGAAGTGGGAATAAAAAGATTCCAAAATATCTATATTCAATTAGAATTCTAGATTTACTCTGATAAGATTTTTTAGAAACTGTTAAAAATAATAGAAAAAATATTTAAATTAATATTAATAACAACTTGAATAAATTACGTTAATAACCAGTTAGCTAACACAAGAAAAAATTTCTTAATAGAACTTAACAGTTGAGAATTAATCAGAATTCATTCATATAGATGAAACATTAAAATTCTCATTAATAATTAACATTTAAATATATATAAAAATATGAAATTCCTGAACGTATTCAAAAATTCTTAACTGAAATTAAGTCTAACTAACTGCAAGCCTATGAAAAGTTACTAAGAACGACGATTGTGCGCCAATCAGAACATGTGTCTGCTGGCGAATGCTGATAAGAAATTCAAACAGTATTCCACTGATTTATAGGCTTTGAAATAAACACAAAGCTTGATTTAAAAGAAATTATATAAATATAAAATATTCATATACAAATATTAAATAAAACAGTCATTTTCTTTACATCATTTTTACAATTTTATGGAATATTCTGGACTTTTATTTCACCATGAGCAATCCAATTGGAAACCAGCTCATTTACAGATAGTGTGAATGAATATGAGAACCAAATTGGTTGTTTTTCTTTTCCAAGTATGTATACGCATGTGTATACAAAATTATATATGTACATATATAGTCTTGATGTACGTATGTAGTTGTGTGTGTGCTTTGTAGTGGGGGAATATCTAAATGCGTTCATCGGCATAATTATTTTTAGACCAAACAAACAATTTGGATACAATCATCGCAGAAGGCGATTGCAACGCTGCCGTCGCAGCAGCAGCAGCAGCGGAAAACCGTTACATTCCCATACAATAGCATACAATACAAACTCACATATACACATGCATCAATGTGTGCATATATTGTGTGTGTTTGTGTTTGTGCATTGGTATGCGTTAGAGGTGGGCGAACACCGGCGGAACACAAATCAGGCAATTAGCAAACAACTTGCAAGCATTTCGGACATTTAACGAACGCGCGCTGTAATAAGTGGACATTGGAATTGTTGAAATTTGCCAAAAATTATGAGAAAGGGCATAGAAAATATATGCTTGCTTTTTACGGCTGGCTTTTGAGTCTAATTAGCTTTGAAATAGAAGAGAACGATAGACAAGGATAGATGGATATATTGTATATAGGCTGGCAGCACGTCACATTCTAGGCAGACGATAGAAACATGCAGCAGCAGAGGTACATTTGTGTGGGCAGTGGAAAATTTAGCCATGGGCTGGGGTCAGCAACAGACAGAAATATTGAGCTAAAATGCAAAAACCTGACAACACTCAACATTCACTCAAATGCCACTTAAAATAACAACAAAAATATTTAAACAATAGCTACAGGCATAATAAAGGCAATCAATATCAAATCAAAAATATCGATAAGCGTAAACAACAATAATACAGTGTTGCAGAGCATGCAAAGGGTGGCTGCCAGTGCTTACTACCTCGTCCCGACAGTGAAATATGCAGTAGAAATAGTAGTAGGAGTTGAACTTGATGCATTTGGTGTTGAGTTGTTGTTGTTGTCACTGCTAACTGTTGTTGTTGTTGTCAAAAGATCTTCATTTGCCGGCACCATGCTGAAGGACACCACTGTGGGAGGATGCACCTGAACGAGCTCTTGATTTTGAAATTGATATTCCAGCGTGAAGCAAATGTCATCCACATTGTATGCGCCCGCAGCATCTGCATTCTCTGACCGTACGGGCAGGGCAATGGGTGTGGGCGTGGGTGTGGATGTGGGTTTATGTGTTGGTGTGTGTGTGGATGAGGTTGTAGTGTGGTTGATTGTGTTGGTGGTGCTGGTTAGCAACAGGGGTGCACTTAAAGTGAATATCGCATCGTCAGATATGTCAATGTTGTTGTTGTCTGTAGTCTCCTGCAGCAATGTGTACGTTGTTGTTGTTGTAGTTGTGACTGGATTGTCCGCCTCAAGTGTTAAACTTATGCCTAATGGTTGCAGCACCTGTTGCTCCCCAGCCGCATGACTGTAAATGCTGCCGCTGCTGCTGCTACTGCCGCTGCCGCTGCCAACGTCCGCATCCAGTTTCGGTGCTAGCAGCGATGCCAGCAGCGCCTTGTCCTCGAACCCGTCAAAGTCCAGTGAGATGGGTGGGGAGCCCGTTAGCGAAGTGCGCGTTGAGTTTGTATCATAATCCCTACTGTCTGATAAGGAATTTCCGTGATTTGACGACTTCCAGCTGTGCTCGTATTGTTGTTGGTGTTGTTGTTGTTGATGTTGGAAAGTTTCATCGCTGCCCGCATCCATTTTGTACTTATTCTACTTTTATATCACACTCACACTCACTTATACACTCGTATACATGTATTTTACGCATGCAATTTTATACTATTTTTTACTTATATCACTGCGCAATGCTGATACATATATGTGCATATGTATTACAGAAGAAATTAGAAAAATTATAAAGAGCACAGCGGCGATCCGAACGAAGAACGAACAATAATCACGTCTACGCAGCGCAACAACAAAGATAAGACTAGCGATGATTGTGGGTGTGTAAAATTTCAATCGATATATCGATTTTTATTTATTCATTTCTTATTTCACTTAAGACGGGTATTCCTTCAGTGATTTTCAATTTGTATTCAATTCATTCGTTTGAGAACAAAATTAATTATTCAAAAAATTAATTTATGGGAAAAAGTTTCAAATAAACTATTAAAACCCATTGTTCTTCTCAATTGAATTCATTAGTTTTAAGAATATTTTCCTAAATTAAATATTTGTTTGTTTAGCAAAACATTCCACATTATGAAGAGAATTACAATTAAGAAGTTCATTATGTATTACTATAATTATTATTTTCAAGGTATACAGTCACAGAAGTTCAAGTATGTAAACGAAGTTTTACTATTCAGTAAACGTTATACTTAAAAATTTCAATACATCATTAAAGAATAATCAAACAAGACTATCTTAAGAAAACCCATTACCAAACTCCAGTTAAATTTACATAAATATGAATATGTTAATGACGTGTAAATTCAAATTAAATTTGCGCGCCTTTAGGTTGGGTTCAAAGTATCGATTTCGATACAACATGAAGTTCGGTCACACTGCGCGTAAAGGCAAAGGTAGTACATATACAAAATTCATTGATTTTGTCAACGTAAAACACACAGCGCATAGCTGCACAGGCAAAGCATATAAAGTGAAGATAGTTAACTATATTAGGAACGCAGCTGGAAGAAGGCACAAAATACAAGAGATGCCAGAGAATAACAAATTACTACTGTGAAGACTCGCCAGGCAAACGAACACCCAGCCAAGAGTAACAAAAAAAATTCCAATAAGAAAGAAGTGCAAGAAAAAGAGCATACGGTGTAAAAGGAAAAAGCGAGCAAAAAAAAAAAAAATTAAACAATATATGTACCAAAATAGAAAATGACAATCGTTGTAGAAGAGTAATTATCGTGGCAATTGTGGCGCACCAGCGGCCGGTCGTAAAATGCCAAGGAACACTTGCAGGCCAAGTGAATGTGTAGCTAACGGTAATACTGGCAATGGCAACAACAACAATAACGACGACGGCGATAAGGCTAACGGTAACCATGATGATAGCAGCCCAACAGCGGGCAGCAGCGCCATTGCCGCCGTCGCAGCCATTGTTAAACAGGAATTCGATGCAGCGCCTCCTGTGTGCCACAGAAAATCGGAACGTCGAAAAATTGCACGCGACATTTTCCTGGTATTCGAGGAGCAGCCCGCGCGGCGACGACGTGGTCGAGGCGGTGCTCGAAGCTCGCGCGCCAAGCAAAAATTTGGCCACCTAAAAGTGGCCAACACGCCGCGCATCAACAAGAATCTGTTGCGTGACATTAAAACGGAACCAAAGTGCAGCGCGGCAGCGAACGTGGAACAACTGCCGGCAGCCAAGCCAACAGAGGCGGTACCGGTACCGGAGCCGGAACTGGAGCCACAGCTAGAGCCAGAACTAGAGCCTGGTCAGCAGAGGGCAAAGCTGGCGGCTGTGAAACTTGAAACCAAAACAGCATCAAATGCAACATCAGCAATTGCAACAGCAACAGTTGCATCTGCATCAACAGCAATTGCAGCAGCAACAGCAACGGTTGCCGATGTGCCGGCTACAATCGCCACTTCAGTCGCAACGCCGCAGCTCAGCCAAAGCCAGCAACCGTCGCCAGCAGCTCAGCAGGCAGCAATAACTTCAACTCCAACTCCAACACCAGCTCCAGAATCAGCGCCATCTTCAGCTGTAAATGCAACTCCGACAACGCCCAGTGTGAATCCCATATTTCTGTGGGTCAAGCAGGACGACACACGCATTGTGGAGGTGCGCTGTGAGGATTACGATAAACGCAATCGTATACGCCTGACCAAGACAACGAATGGCTGGCGCTCGATGCCACGCACGGATGCCTCGTCCACTCGTATTGTAAAGTTCTTCCACAGCACAGCGTCGGCGCCCTTGCTGAAGGTCAAGCGTGAGCAGCTGCAGCAGCAACAATCCATTGAGCAGGAAGAGGAAGAAGAGGAGGATCCGGTCGAACAGCAGCCGGAGTGGACTGTAGTGGACCAGGAACAGCAGCAGCAGCGACAGCAGCTAGATCAGGATCAGGAACAGGAACCGCACCAGGAGCAGGATCAAGAGGATCAAGCTGTCATTGAAAATGTTGTTGTCGTGGTGCCGCCTCAGCAGCAAGAACAACAATCGGATCAGCAGCATTCCGAGCAGCACTTGGCCTCAGAAGTCTGCTTCGATGCGCTGCTCGACAGTGAAACGAATGCCTCAACCAGAGCCACAAAGACCAGCACTAGCAACGCCAATACGCCCACATATCAGAGCTCACGCTCACTCTCCCGTTCACGCTCCCCATCCCGATCCCGCTCCCGTTCTCGTTCACCATCCCGATCCCGTACGCCAACGCCTGCGTCGCTGGAGCTGCAGTTGTGCCCCAAGACGGGTCTGTTTCTGCCCAAAGGAGCTGCTGGTGCAGCAATCGCAGCAGCAGCTGTAGCAGCAGCTGAGGCGCCACTTGTCGAGGAGGAGGAAGAGGCGAGGACGGAGCTGGAAACAGCTCCAGCAGATCATGCGACTCTCGAAGCGAATAGCAAACATCTCAAGGATCTGCTGGACGACGCCGATGATCTGCTTCAGAACTGTAGCAGCGACAATGGCAGCAATGGAGCCGAGCTGTTGGATTCTTTGGTGCAGCGCGGCTGCGAAGATAATCTCGTGGAGCAGCAGCAGGTGCAGGTGCAGCTGCAACACCAGCAGGGAACGGCAAGTGGAGCTACCGGCTTGAGTTCCTTCTGTGTACCGGATGTGGTGGCTGGCAAGGAGCTTCCCAGCATTCTGGGCATGGATAGCAGCGATGCACCCAAGTGCCTGTCCTTCAACGAGGCCGGCGAGATCGAAGGACTCAATGGTGAGCTCTTCATGGGCATCGATAGCTTTGACAAGCAGCCAGAAGCCGAGGCAGAGGCAGACGCTGTGGCAACTGTGCTGCCCGACAAGGAGCAGGAGCAGCTGGAGTCCATTACTGTGCCGGATGAGACGCCCAAGGATTTGAGCTACAAGAAACGCGAAGAGGTGTGCCCGCCTTCGGAGTCTCGCAGCCAGTGCGCGGTGACCTCCAGTTCGGATATTCTAAAATCAAAATCGCCCGATCCCGAGCTGCTGCCGATGCCAGCGACGAGCATACCAGCCGAGGTGGAGACGACTTCGGAGACGATCAAGCATCTGATATTCGAGCAGTTTCTCAAGCTGAATGGCAACGTCCAACAACAGCAGCAACAACACCAACAGCAGGCGGAGCCCATGAATCTGGGCAAGGCGACAACCACTCGCGGCGTGGACAAATTGCATACGGTGGTCATCGATGATGAGGACACGGATGGAGCGGAGCCCCTAAAGAAACGCTCCAAGCCTATCAAAATGGACAAGGATCCAGATGCATTAACCCAATTAAAGATGCTTCTGAACAATCCCCAGTGGAAGGTGCCGGATCCCATCCTAGTGCCAAAGGATCGCTTGGGAGCAGTGTTAGCATCGCCAGCTCGAGAGATACCATTGCTGCTAACCACTAGGCCAGAGCTGCGGCTGCCCGAGGCATTTGCCTATCCGGAGATAATACAGAATCCCAATATATTGGTCGTCACCATGGAGCAGCTGGAGGCCATACTTAAAAACGATTCAGAGCAATCATCAAACTCGTTAAAGCCAAGCGATGCCACGGCTGGGGCTGCCCATGAGCCCGCCTCTGCCTCGGCCTCCGTCATACCTGCCTCACCCAGTTCTCAGGTGCCTCTGCCTCTGCATGTGCCGCTGCCGTTGCCGCTACCGCTGCAACAGAGCAGCAAAGTCGCTGCAAGTCCCAGTCCTACTCCTAGCTTGCTGAAACATGCTGCTGCAGTTGCTCCAAAAGCAACGCCACCTCCTCCAGTGCCGCCCTCGCAGCTGCTTGCCAAGGCGAGCTCTGCTGCCGTGCCTCAATCCTCGCCAGCGGCTGATTCCAGTATGTCACAGGAGCTAAATGCCACAACACTGGCGCTGCTGCAGCAAATGCTGTGGCTGCCCTACTTCGGCCAACTCTCGCAGGAGTTCTTCAAGACCCTCAAGGATCCATTGGGATTGCAGCGCAAATTCATGAGCAATCTGCTTCCTTTGTATAACAGTCAGTTTGGGCTGCAGCATTTGGACGAGCTGTACAAGCATTGCCTCAAGCAGAAGTCCAACGCCAGTGAGGATCAGACTCCAGCCAAGCAACAGCCAGCTACGGCTGCCTTCAATGGCTTCTCTAATCCAATGGAGTTGGCCTTTATGCAGAAACTGCTCCAGCAGCAACAACAGCAGCAGCAGCAGCAGCAACATCTGCCCAAGGAATCACAGGAGCTGCATCTGGAGCATAAGCGTGCAAGGCGTGATCCTGCGGATGCAACCCCGCTACACATACCAGAGCTCAGCAAGCAACTGCCCAAGGCAACGCCTACGGCTGCTCCAACTGCCACGCCCAGTGCAACAACGCCTGCACCGCAACAGCCGGCAGAGCACAAGCCGCGGCTCACCTGTAAATCGCTGTCCAATCTGCTGGAGCCGGAAAGCAATATGGTGCCACTGTTGCAAGTGCCATTCGACGCATTGCGTCGCAATCCGATGCACAAGCAATCGACGCTCGAGTTGGCCAAGGAGGCGAATACCGGGCGCACGCTGCGCAGCAGCAAAACCTGCGTCACCTACAATCCGCTCGAGAATGCCAAGCAATCCCAATCACAGTCGCAACACCAGCAGCAACAGTTGCAACAACAGCAGCTGCTACAGCAGCAGCGTAAACGCGGCAACATGTTGGCCCACGACGTGCAGCAACAGCAACATTTGGCTGAGGCTGCGGCTGCAGCTGCAGCAGCAGGTGGTGCCGCCGGACTAGATGCCAACTCGGCGTTGTGGCATCCACTCTTTGGCAGGTAAATATTTCAGATATGAATCTTAGTTTAAATTGTATTCATTTTTTAATTGAACTAAATCAATAATGCAATTACCTCAGCAGTTCATGAGCAATGCAAGCAATTGACTGGATCATGAACTAAGTCAATGTCAATTCAAATTTCGATATCTTGAATTTAATGGTTAATCGATTTAATGGTTAAACGATAGTTAAAGATTTAAAATTTTCGGCGATCTAACATAAAGGAGTACGAATACTTTCGACTTAAACCAAGTGGGATAATTCAAAATGTGTTTAATTTCGCTAAAGGCGACCTATTGCTATGTTATTTAGTCAAGCTGTCTCTCGGATACCATATTGATTTTCAATATATATTTGAGCATTACTGAAATTTGCTTTTATTTTCGAACAGCAATCCAAAGCAGGGCTACAACAGCCCTTGGCAATGGACGACGGTGACGGCAACTGGCGAATGACAGTCAAGCCGGGCTCACAAGGAGCCAGCAGCGACGGCAAATATGGCCAGCAATAACAACAACCATAATCACAACAGCAGCAGCAACAGCTACGACGAACAACAGCTGGATTACAACAGCAATGGTTGCAATTACCATGCAGCAACAGCGACAGTAGCAGCAGCAGCAGCAGCAGCGAAGCAACAGGGATTAACAGCACCAGCAGCCAACAATCAAAATAATCACAATAATAGCAACAAATTTAGTTATCCAACGGCAGCAGCTGCTGCTGCCATGGAGAACGTGTTCCAAGGCAATCATCAGCTGCTCAATTCATATCTGTATCAGAAAAATGATGCTGCTGCTGCTAATGTGGCTACGGATGGGGGCTACATGGCAGAGCAAAGCTATTGGCAACAGCAGCAGCAGCAGCAGCAGCAACAACAACAACAACAACAACAACACCATCAACACCAATCGCAACAGCAACAGCAACATCATCATCAACATCAACAACAACAACAGCAGCATAAGCAACAGCAACAGCAACAGCAGCAACATTGGAATAATCACAATCACAATAATAGCAGCAGCAGCAGCAACAACAATAACAGCAGCAGTGTCAGCAACAATCAGCGCAGCAGCAACAGCTATACGAATAACTATGCTGCAGCAGCTGCTGCCTCCATGTACATGCAACATTTCAATCCGTACATGCAACAAAAGGCTGCGTTGCTCGCCGAGAAGGCAGCCCAAGCGGCGGCAGCGGCAGCAGCAGCTGCTGCAGTGCATGGCAACAGCAGCAGCAACAAGCACGGGCGATACGCGGGCGATTATGGCTAGGCCGCAGCCAACTGGAACGAATCGAGGGCAACATTTAACCCAAAGTAAAACACTTGCATATTAACATAAATCATATAGGAATAACTGCATAAATAATAATAACTATACTTGGAATATAGAGGCGGAACGTATAGGCCATTTTAACGCAAGGAATTGCTAAGGAATACAAAAATCCTTAAATTAATATTTACAAATATTAAAAGTAAAGCACAGCAACAACAAGGTAAACAAGGCAAGCAACAATAATTAAAACAAAAACAAAAAGCAAAAAAAAAAACAATTAGTGAAAATTTGTTATTGGTAGTTTGTTAAAAAAAAAAAAAGAAAAAAAAACTAAAAAAGGAAAAATAAATAAAAACAAAATATTGTAGATGAGACAAGTAAGAAGCAGAGGCAAAAAAGCAACAGCAACAAGAAAAAACAAAAGTAAACCTAATTATTGTATTATTGTTAACCCAAGCTGCGTTATATTATTATTATTATTATCATTATGATTATTATTATTATTATTATAATTAACTCAAGTGTGTGTGTGTATATAGCGTTTTTATCTAGATGTATTACACTTAGTAAGACCCTAAGATCCCTAATCCCAGCCTGAAAACCTTTCCAGCTCTTTGAACCCTTCACTACGCAGCGCTAAAAGGCAAACAAAACGATAATTTTTATATTCATTCCGCATGAGCAAAGCTAACAACAAAAGAAAGTTTTTCTTTTATCCCTCTATTATTATTATTATTATTATTATTATTATTATTATTATTATGCTTATTATTTATATATCAAAACGAATCCCTTAATGAAACAAAAACAAAAATTGTGCAATCTTCAAACATATAAAGTATATGTTTCTGTTTATGTTTTTTTTATTTTTTAACAACAAACAAAAATAAAAATCACAAATCAATTTATAAAAGAAACAAAAAAAAAACAAAACGAGAAATGGCAAAAGCAAAAACATGAAAAATAAAGTGAAAAAACCTTTTAGAGAATTTCGCTGATAAAGGCAACAGAATAGCAAACAAAAAAAATATAAAAATTTGACTTTTTAATGGTGTTACGGGGTACGTCTAATTTGTGGAATACATTAAATTATATTTTTAATTTAAATTTGGAAATATATTAAGTCGTAAATATTTTAAAGGCGATAAATCATGGACTATAGCCCAAATTTGCATATACTCAAATCTCTAATCTATCTATATATTAAAAGCATTGAAAAGCTTTTATTTTTTTTTTTGTGAATATCTCTTGTAATATTCATTCAGTTTATGTAGTAGGGCCAACAGATTTCTAAACATTTTTATCTGGTCTTGTTCCTTGGGTGCCGTCATTATCTCCCCAACCTGAGCGCAGCGTCGCCAGGTTTGGTCAATACAATGGATGCCACAATATCCATTCATTCCTGTTCATAAATTTTTGATCCATTTATCGAATATAAATGTATATATGGACAGTTTATAAACTGCCTTGAGCTGGTATGGATAAATTAGTTACTAAAACGAAATCATTTGATGAATAATTGATATTGGAACTATAAGTATTATTGCTGATTCAATATGTATATATATTGTATATAATAAAATAATTATATATATACAGTTGAGTCCTCAATGGAGCACTACTTTTAATACAGAAATCAATCAATCATTCATATATACATATTATAGAGTTAGACCTTAGACTATGGATTAGTTTTGTGCTGACGGGGTTTGTCGGGACAACTTAAAAATGACATTGTTCCACATGTTTATAAATATAGATATATATGTATATATTTTTAATTTCGGTATATAGATAGATGTATATGTATATAAATGTTAAATTTTGTTTTCTCTTTGTATAAATACGCAACTGTTTCACTTACAAACAAGATTACTGATTAGGTTTTATAGGTTAATTAAAAAGAGTTTTTTAGTTTTCCGTTTTCATTATTGTTTTGTGTAAAGCATTTGAAATGCGCGCGTGCGAATGTTGATTTCAGCTTATTTAGTGTACGTGTTTGCTTGTGCTCCCAGCCGAATGAACGTGATATCGTGATATATATATATGTATTATATAGTATATCCAGATCCGAGAATTTTATTGCCTATTCAATTTGGCGATGCGCCTCTTGTAGTCGCGCCACAACGGTCTGATAGAATTTAATTTGCTCGGATATGAATGCACGAATCGTTTGCTTCAGATGCGTATCTCGCTCGGACTTAAAGTGAGTCAGCTCAGCTAGCACCGTATAGGTCACGACATCTGCGCGCCGTTTAACATCCTGCAACTGTGCATTGCTCATCTTGCCCTCGGCAGTGGAACGTTCACAATCCTTGCGCTTCTGCATGGCGCCCTTGTGCGTAGAGAAAATATCCGGAAAGCAGTTCAAAACACCTCTAAAAAACAAAGAGATTAATTAAGTTATACATATATTAGTATATCTCTAGCTCACCTGTATATGTGCAACCGATCGGAGAGCGGTATCCAATCCTGCTTGGGTTGATCGCCAAAAAGTTGTCCAATGCCAATGTAAATGCCACCAATGCGGCCCACACTCTCTGACAGTGCAACACCATTCCTGGTGGGCGCCCGCCTTTCGTCGATACTCAACGACTTGGCCAGATCTGACAAACCGTCGCCTATGCGTTGGAATTCCTTTTTGCTTTGGGTTAGTGAACGTTTAGCCATATCATTGGAAATGTTATTCAGATTGCGTATGGCTAAATCCATGCTGTGTATGAACTGTGTTCCGCTCTCCAGTTGGGCATCCACCTTGGAGACTAGCAGATCCTTGTCCGGCGGCGAGATGGCCAAGCAGTAGTTGACGCCCATATACGGATCGCGTTCGGCTTTCCGTTTGCCCGACTTCCAGATCTTTTCGTCTGTGCAGGTCAAGAAATGATACCACACTTCGCATTTCGATATGACCGGATGCCGGCAGACCCAATCAACAAACTCCTGCAGCTGCACGCGCCGATGCTCCACGAATTGCTCCTCATACCGGCCAGAGATCTGCTTGTCCGGCAACGGGGGCACAGGTATCAAACAGAATTTATCCACCAATCGTTCGTGCAGCCAATCGAAGTGCTTGTAGCGACGTGATACCTGAATAGTATACCAAGTTAGATTAGATACAACAATTCAATTACGAAATTGTGACACAGCTCTCTAGCAATGAGTCATAGGGTGTGTGTAAGAGTGTAAGAGTATATGAGTGTGTGTGTATGTGTATGTGTGTAAAGTAGCAGTAAAAGAGCAATAACAAACAAATAAACGCACACAGTAATCAGTTGGTCAGCTGCCCCTATGCTTGGCCCCAATTGACCTCGCAACTTCAACTGCAACTTGCAGCATTATAAATAACACTGTGCTACAAAATATGGCAAGAATTATGGGAAGCAAATACTTCATAATATACAAAGCATAAGAAGAATGCTTAAATTAAATTATAAATCAAGCGAAATAGTAAAACTACATTTCCATAAATATTTTAATAATAATATTCATATAATCATTAGCAGTCAGTTTTCCAACTGGCGTCAAGGTTCATAGGCGTAGAAGAATGTGTTTCGTTTAGTTCGAGATTCGTTAAGATCCTAATTGGATTTTGGTAAGAAAAACAACTTGTTGCACCATAACAAGTTTCTTGCACAACATTTCTTCTACAACAGCTCAACTGTTTGTTATGTGTTGGGCAGTAATATATATATATATATATATATATATATATATATATATGTATATACTATACATTTTATGTATGACGCTGACCAACTAAGCTATTTTAAGAAAAACTAAACAAAAAGGAATCTTCGTCACATTTCTTATTTGAAAAAAAAAAAAATAAAAATAAATAAATAAACAAAAGATCTGCAATTTGTTGGTTTGTGTTATCAATAGCTACATATACATAAATACCACACACGCACACAGGCATACAAACTTCAGAGCTTCTCGTTGGATTAAAGCGTGATTCGCTGATCTATTATAAAAGCGAATAACTAAGTTATACTCACAGAGATATTGTTAAAGCTAGGTGTCAGCTGGTAGGCAATGAACGTCTTCATGCCCTTGAATTTAGACTCCTTTTTGGGACTGGCCACAACAACTGAATAAGGTGAATGATTCTGCGTCCATTGGTAGATAAAATCATCCACTTGCGTTACGTACGCCATCTCGCATTCGGGTATTTTCTCTTTGTTGCTGGACAGGCCGAGTATATAGGAATCGGAGCTTTTGGCAAACATGCCCTTTTTAATCGTGCCAGCACCCGAACCTGCCGCTGCGGAGCTAAGTGAGATGCCATCTTCGTTTGGAGCAACAGGTAGATGCCTGTTGTCGTAGTCGCTGGCGGAATGGGTCAGCCCGCTGCTGCGTGCCACTCCTCCCATTTTACTACCTGCTGGCGCTATTTCCGAATATGTTTCATTGTCCTCGCTATCCGTCCAAATGCTGTCGTTGTCGTCATCGGCAGTTTGGTCGTATCTCGGTGCTGGTGGCGGCATGTCGAAGGGGTCGAAGGGCTGACCAGCAGCAGAGGCTGTAGTAGGCGCGCTTGTATCCCCGCCGCTGGAAAATTGGCGCGCCTCAGCAGCGGACATCACTTCCACGTAGGCCGCGGGAAAGAGCCCGATTTGGCCTCGACTGTTTTTTCCCTCCCACCAACCTTCGCCCACATCGCTCCTGGTTACAGTTAGAATGTCGCCGGTGGATATGGATAGTTCTGATGATCCAGGCTCACCAGAAAAATCGTACATAGCACGTACGTAAGATGTCATTTTTGGTTATTGCACGATATTAACGCGTTTCTTTTTTTTTATCTAAATCCGCTCCCATAAAGCAATTGAAAAAGCCAGTGTCTGAGTCAGTGTGTGTAAATGACTAGTGTGACCATTGATTGAGTTATAATAGATATGCAATCGTTAATCGATAGCTATCGGTATCGTCACAAGTACAACTCTGTGCTCATACTACAAAAAATCTGTTCCGTGATTTGTTCGATTGGATTTTTATTAATCATTCGTTGATTGCGCCTTCGCCGATTTTTCTGGTAAGTTGAGAGCCGAGTATTATTCATAATTAGGCAGATGCAATTTAACCTGCGCCGGTTCAAGTAGATTTATACAGTGTATTGTTATACTTGCAATTGACTTTGCTTATTTTGGTTTTTCACCGACTTTTTTTTTACAGTAAAAGATTGACTAACACGTCAAAAGAAACCCCACAGTTCTATTGAAAAACTGCGAAAGAAGTAAACAAGCTATTAACTAATAAAAACGTAATAATGCAGCTACAAGCCAAATATTTGCTATTATGCCTGTTTGTCGGACTGTTTGGTTCATATCGTTGTCAAGCGGCGGGTGGAGAAGAAGGTAAGCGAATGCCACAACGAATTTTATTCAGCTACGTATGTGTTTGTGTATGCGTGTGTGTGAGTGCCTGCACTGAACAACAAATTTATAAGTGCATATGTATATGTAAGACTATTGGAATTTTAAATGCCACAGTCGTCTGCATGTATATATTTATGTATGTGTGTGTGCAAACGTATGCGTGAGTGAGTATCTGTTCATATGTATTTAGGTGCGGAACGTAATTGAAGAAGATTTCAACATAAAGAACTTTCTATTGAGCCAAGTTGAATTGCTTTAAATCTGTTTCGCATGTGTGTGTTTGTATGTGTACACACTGTTATTTTTACGTCTCTTGTTTCTAGCAAAGGGAACCACTATCACTACCGAGGCGACATCCACTGTAACAGTACCGGTGCCAGATAACAAGAATACAACTACTGAAACTCCGACAACTACAACTACAGAGAAACCAACTACTCCAACCACAACTTCAACAACTCCAACACCTCCAACTACACCAACAACATCAACAACTTCAACTACTTCTACAACCACCACGAAACCGACAACAACTCCAGCTCCAATCACTACAAGCAGCAGCACCACCACAACAGCTGCACCGAATACAACATCCACCACAGTGGGTCCCACCACATCGAGCACCACCACACCGGTGCCATCGACCACCACCACGGCCAAACCAACGCCTGTGCCATGCGGACACTTTGACGGCTCATCGTTCATTGGAGGTATTGTGCTGACCCTTGGTCTGCTGGCCATTGGACTGGTCGCCTATAAGTTCTACAAGGCTCGCAATGAGCGCAATTACCATACTCTTTGAGCCGCCAACGCTTTCACATCGGCGTTCAATGCAGCAGCCGGTGCAACGGCTGTAAACAATGCCGCCACGGATGCCGAACGTGTGCGCTTTGTACAGCCATCGATTCCGTTGCGTTCACCACCCGCTCAACCGCCTCCACCACCACCAACAGCAGCAGCATCCGCCAACACAGCGGCCTATCATCAACAGCTCTTGGCGAGCGCAGCAAATCAAAACTCAAATAATTCACCTTCAGCCAGAGATCGGCTGCTGCACACGTAATTTAACTCGGGGTACAAATGTAATACAAAACAAAAACAAACAAAAAAAAAATAACAAAAACAAAAAATGAAAAATAATTATCCAAAGAGCCCCCGGATACAATCTCAATGAAAACAGCAAAATCTTTCAAAATATCCTTCAACTATCCCTCAAAGAAAAATCATACTCAAGTTTTGTCCGTTTCGAAACAGGCTGCACATTCAATCCTTATCAATTATATATACATATATATATACCTATCTATATATCCTCCCTATATACATATATATATGTGTGAATATATTTAATATAATATACATTTCGTATGATTCACGATTTTTGCTGCAGTTTTTTATCAGCGGATGTTCAATGCCTTATTGAATCTGAATGCCCTTCAGCTTAAAATGAAACAAACAAAAACAATTATGATATACTATATTATATAAATATACACATGCATATACGTACTCCTATTTATGTCTGTATGTATATGTATATGTATGTACTACAATAACAGCAAAATTAATGTGAAGACTGTCGAAGAAATGTCGCGGTAGGTGAAGCAAACGTTAAGTAATCTTAAAAAAAAAAGAAGAACGAGGAATGTAAAGCAAGCGCGTATATAGATTTTGATTGAAAATATATATTTACAAGATGAAGAAGATAAAAATGGTAAAAGGAAAACTAACATTTTATAAAGCTAAAAACAAACTCATTCAAAGTATAAACTAAGCGAGCTAAACTTAAAGTCAAGTCCTAATATCTGTTTTGCATTATAAAACGCTTTTGCATTTTTGAATATATAAATTTATAATTAATGCTGATTACTTTTCCCAACATTCTGGAACTTTATCAATATATATATATATAAATGTTAATGTATGTACGTGTCAAAGCTGAGAAGAAAAAATCAATAGCTGCACAAGCAATGATAGAGAGTATATATATGAATATGTATGAATGAACGAACGTTTCTTTTCGCCTCTGGGAATTTCCCGTTTTCAATTACGGATATCAGATATCATTTGGCAACAAATAATAACATTTACTGTGAGTTTTACATATATCTATATAAATATATATGCGAATGTTGAATATTTTGTATTTGATAACACTGAACAACACATATGAATTATCTAACTCCCACACACTTACACACATCTATTGTTGGAAGCACAACATATGAAACTGGCGACCCCATAAATCCCTCCCCGGCACCAATTAATCTCATAAATATATATACTATATATATGTATGTATATATAGGCTTAGTGAACAAACTTATGTATATCCAGTAAACTCGAAACTCGGCTTATTAAATGAATACAAAAAAGAATAACTAAAGCTATGTATGTATTGTATATCGTGTACGATAATAAATATTTTAAAATTTAATTGATATAGCTGTATATTGTAAATGCAGGTAATTTGAGCATTTGTTTAGATATTTGTTGTTTTTTAAGAGGGTTTATTTAAACATCAAATTTTAGTTACATATTACATATAGCTTATATGTAGTTGCTATTACTATTTGTTAATCCGCCTTTAGAGCTTGTTTCGCTTTCTTTTGCTTTGCTATTTTGGGTTCTCCGTTATTTGCTTTGCGTTTCAGGTTTTTCCTCGTTCGTTTCTTCTGTTGTTGTGTATTGAATCGCAAATTCAGTTTAGTGCCTCCTATGCTAAGCTCCCGCTTGAGCGCATTGCGGGCATCCATTGTCGTGGGCAGCGTAACTGTTGCGGCGCTCAAGTCGCGGAATTTCCCTTTGCCGGGCTTGATTTGTATATCAACTGCGGTTTCGAAGAGCTTGCGCACCTGTGCCACTGACGTCGTCTTTGGCAGATTGGTGATTACAACGGATGATGTGAAGATCTCCTTGCGCTGCACCTGTTTGCTAGCTCGCTTCAACAGGTTCTTTGATTTCTTCTTTTCCAGCGACTGTTGCTTGCGTGCTACCAGCTCGTTGACAAACTCTTCGGAATCAGTTTTGGGCAGCGAAATAAAGATGCCCTTGTTGGTAGCGTCATTTTCAATTGATACCTTTATATCCTCCAGAGCTTTATCGCGATCTTCTTGGGATTTGAATTCCACGAGGCAAAACCGTGCATGTTTTTGCCGAGGCTTCGCGGCCTTAGTTATTAACGGATGCAGAGATTTTACTTGGGCATCAAATTCCTTATCATCGACTGGTAGCTTTTGTGGAAAGCGTACATATAGTCGTGTACCCTTTCGCTTTTCGTATTTATTGTGTATTTGCTCTTCAATTATTTCGGCTCTAGTTTTCTTCTTGGACGCCGTAGTTTCATCTTCATTCACATCTGAATCATCATCCTCGTCGGATTCTGTTGCGCTGCCCTCTAAATCTAGTTCATTTTCATTATCTGATTCTTCTGCAACACTTTCTTCCTCGTCTGATGATGCTTCCTCTAGTTTTTTCTTCATATTTAATAAAATAAAAGTTGTTTATATCTGCTGAAGTCGCACGTGTTAGGGTCAGAGTTGTCACCTATTGTTAAGAAACCTGAATACATTTTCAAAAGTCAGCTGTTGAGTTTACTAGTTCAAATATGCGATAGTTCAAGTATATCGATACATTCGATAGGCCGTGCAGGTGTATCTGCTTTAAAGATAACTCTGTGTGATTATCTGCTTTTTGGAAAAACATTAAACGAAATTTAGAATGGCTTTGCTAGGAAATATTAAGGAATTATTCACATCTGAAACATCAAGAAATAAAAATGCATCGCTGATCGCAGGTTTCCTGGTATGTGCAGGTCAAGTGTAAGACTTAATGCGCGTTGCCTAACTATTTGCTTCTGCCTTTCAGTTCTTCACAGGCTGGTGGATATTAATCGATGCCATGGCTGGAGATGGACAGCATCAAATAACAACAGGACATGTATTTATCGGCATATTTGGAACAATTAGTTTCTGCATGATTAATACGGTCAAAGGCGAACATGTAAGATAACAGCCTTTCCATAAGCAAATACAATGTATATACATATGTACATATATATATATACATTCATTTTGTATACAAAGAAAATGAGTCATTTACTGTTTGTTTTTAGATTTCCGAAGATAACACCTCGGAGTCGGGCGCAAGGATCGCTAAGATATGGCTTCTTATTGGATTTGTTATTGGATTTGCGTCAATTATCGCGGCTGTTTGGGTAATGGTCGATGACTTCATTAACAATGGTAAGTGAAAATAAACAAAAATAAAATGATATACTACTATACAAATTTACACTGCATCTTTATAGATAAAAAGGACACAAGTCTAGGCGTCGCGTTACTTTTGCAAAATGTTTTCATTCTGATTGGCAGTGTGGTATATAAATTTGGACGCAACGAGGAGGATTGGAACGAGTAAATTACAAATGCATATAGTGTACTCAGATCTGTGACTGGGGCTGCTTTTAGAAATAACATATACATACATATATATATATATATATTAATATACATAATTGTATTTCATTTAGAGTAAAACAAATCTCATAAATTTATTAAACGACGAGTCACTCGCACACTTTCAAGTGTTGTTTATTGCAGGCACAAAGCAGGATGATGACAACGAGGAAGAGGCTAACCCAAAGCCTTTCGCTGCGTTGAGCATATCTATAAGTATAATAAGTTGTACACTTGACAGATCTCTCTAAAGATATACATCTATATAAATATATAAGACTAAAGAGCATACGCATCAACGGGACATTCGTTCTCGTTCTGCAGGCACCATTGTGGCTGTAGTGCCTCCGCTCCGAGGCCATTCTCCACCAGCCGCTCGCGATGCAAGAGCAGTCGCGACTCGGCTTGTCTCCAGCCTTCAGTCGGATTCGTCCAAAGACGTTCGGCCAAGGCACTGGCTCGTGGCCAAAAGCGATTATCCAAGGTGTACTCATCGATTTGCTCTGACCAAATAGCAGCCTCAGCGCCCAGCACATGATGTTGATAATCACCCGCAATTTTAGCCAAATTGTTCTGGTAGACCTTCTGCCAGCCAATATAGGGCGAACACCAATTGTTCCCATCGGTAACCCAGCCAGGGCCACCGCAATCGAAATACAAAGCATCATAGTTGGACACAATGACACGATAGCCACGCTTCAATATCTTCTTGATCACTTTGTCATTGCCCTTAGTCCAGATTTGAATGATATATCGTACTGGATCCAGATACTGATCAATGTAGGGCTCATCAGTAAGTGTGCTGGTCCACAGGATAATGGGGATATGTGAGCCATTGGCCACACGATCCACACGACTGAGAGCTTCCGTTTGATAGTGGCCCCAAAGACGCATAAAATCTTCCTCCTTCAAATTCCATCCACGCTCCAACATCCAGTTGCGTATGTTCGCACTACTGTTCCAGCAAGCAACGGATACTTCATCGCCGCCCATGTGAAAGACATCCGGATTGTGAAGCTTGAACATATCGCTGAATATATCCTCCAACACATTGTACATGTCATCCACAGTGGGATCCAACTGGCCGCATGGAGGTTCCACACAATACTGATTCCAAGGCTGTGCATTGAAACAAGCCGTCATATTCTTGTGCTGCCAGCCCTCGCCCACATGCGCAGGACTGTCGAATTCTGGCATTACGCGTATGCCACGAACTCGTCCATACTCAACCTGGAAAGAGACAATTAACTATAGCATGATTCGAGTACAGGATATATATAACTAACTATATCCACTATATCGCTGTGAGTGTAGACTTTGCTTGGTGTGTAGGCGCCTAATTTGGAGAGCTCTGGTCGTTTGCTAACCTCCAGTGGAAAGCTATGAGAGTCCGTGATGTGCCAATGGAATGTGTTCAGCTTGACCATCGCCATGCCATCTGCAAAGTGGCAAAGTGGCAGTGAATGTGAATTCCAAGTGGAACGCATAAATATGCCTACCCAATGTCCGCTTAATGGCTTTTACAGAGTAGAAGTTCCTTGAGGTGTCCAGCAGCAATCCCCGCCACTTGTAGAAAGGAGCATCCTCAATAGAGGCATTGGCCACCACTTGAACCTCCCGCCGTATATCGTCATAGACAATCAACTGGCTCAGAGTCTCCAAGCCATGACGTGCTCCAAAGAAATTACCAGCAGTAATATTGGCCGTCACTTGACCAGCGCTATTCGAGCCTATGCTCAACGCATAGCTCTCATCGGTGTTCAGCTGAAGGCGCATTGGCGCTCCCTTGTCCGCAGTATTAACTATAATATTTAATTGGTAGCCTCCCTGTCGAAGGATTTTGCGATTTGGTATCTTCGCCTCTAACAGGTCCAGCCAACGTTGTTCAGTTGACTTCCAGAGTTTGTCCTTTGTTTCAGGCATCTGGAATTCAATGGAGGCTATGTCCACCTGCCGCATTAAGGGCTCCAGCTGCACCTCGCCCGTTGGCTTGGGCCAGAGGGTGCCTATGTCGCTGCCACAGAACAGCCTGCAAACAGGCAAGCTAATTGCCGAGGCAAAATTTTCCTCACTCAGCTCTACCTTTCGGCATAAGCCATTGCTACACTCGTAACCATAGATCAAATCGCTGCAATTAAGCCAGTTAATTATAAATTAATACCATAAATAATTATATGTTATAACTTACTCAGCCCCCATGGCAGCACCCGGAGCTGGCGCCCGGCCAAGGGCCAGCAGCGCGACCATTGCCAACGCCACACAACGCATTTTTGCACGCGCAACGAATACTCAAATAGATGTTAAAGAAAAGAAGCAAAATAAAAGCTCAAAACGGGTTTCTCGATTCCAGTTTCGCGGCGCAACTGTAATTTCTCCTTTACGCGCTATTTGCAACCTGCGCGGAGGTCGCTTTGGCGTTGACTGACGCACTTGTTTTGTTACGCGGCCAATTTATCGATTGCAACCATAAGCAACTGTCAATACAAACACACAAACACATACTCACATATAAATGTACACAAATATACTGTTAGGTCGATTGTGTGATTACACAGTTTTGCTTTTAACTATCGTTCTTGTTTGACAAGTTGTATTTTTAAATGCAAAACCAGGGGCAGATAACCAACACTCGTAAATCTTGGCGAAAGTTCTTTAACGCCTTCATATATTACTTGAAGATTTGACACAATCTTTCAAAGTAGCCACGAATAAATTCCTGACGATCTTTTACTTTTACTTATTTATTTTTAGTTTTATTCCTTCTTAAGAATTACTAAATCTACTGTGCCTTAACTGAATACATCTGATATCTACTATGTGGGATTCGCACCCTTTTGGGTTAGAGTATTGTCCTCGTATGTTTCCAAAACGTCTGCCAAATGCTCATTGTCTCTGGGCTTCTTGAACTGTCGCTTTTTGTTGGCTGCCTTTTTGCGTTTCGGGACAGGCTTCTTCAGTCCATGATCCTGCATCGAGCGTATGCCTGCAATATAATGGATTAGATATATGTCCAATAAAATAATATTTAGGTTTTCACCTTGTTTCTCAAGGTATTCATCAATTTTCGCATCATCCATGGCATCAACAGTTGCGGAACGCCAAAGCTTTTGAAATTCCTCATCCACCTAAACAAATGTAGATACGTATAGTTTATATAGTATAGTTTGTATAGTTTGAATAAAATGTGTTTTGTTGCCCACCGAGAAATTTGCGGTTCTATCATTGTAGAACAATATCTTCTTCTTGTCTATCGGTCGTATAATGAACAAAATTTCTGCAGCTCGATTTTTTAAAACTTTTTCGCAATGCGGCAGGGATTCCTGCACATCTTCCAGTAATATGCCACCGAGGCCTTTAAGATCGTGTTGCTTCAACAGTCGCATGAGACTTTTACCATCCTTTATCTTATAGACAGGCTTGAAGCTGAACTTGGTGCCATCGGGTGTGACTTCTATTTTTGGATTGTTGCTTAGAGCTTCACCAGCAAGCCACTGTAAGAGGTAACAGAAAATAATACATACAAGATGTAAGATATATTTATTTACATTCTTCACAGATTGTCCAATATCCAGCTGGTTGGTCTCATCTAGTATTTCGTCTATGCTTAGTGGATGATCATCGCCATCCTGATGGCGGGTACGCATAAATTTTACTATTTTGGCCAACACACCAAATCGATATTGAGAGCTTCCCGACATCGTTTTGTATCTGCAAGAAGGAACTATGGTATATGGGTCTTTGCTTGCAATCTGCAGCTAATTGCTCCTTACGTGGATGCATCCAGTTTTGGTGCCGTTGGCGGCCGCATTTTCTTTTGGGACTCATCTCTACTTGGCGGTGGAGGCGCTCTTTCTGTTCTATTTTTCTTCTCCACGCTGTGAATACAAAATGCTATTGCTACAATTGCTAACATGTGCCGATGAATTCACTTACGTGGGTGTGGCCATTGCCCTTTTTTTGAACGCTTCGCGTTCGCGAAGTAGCGCTGGATCCATTTTTATTATGCTTTCTAGCTCTCGTTTAAAAAATAAATATTTTAACACAATTTATACAATTCCCAAACAATAGTAAGTGAAGTAAATCAGTCAGCCTCTAGTGAACAGCTGTTAACTGACATTTCAGGGCTAACACATCTCAATCAAATATATCGGTTTGTACTGTATATCGATACTTTTCTGCTGGCATCGATTTCAAAAATATATCGGAAAAGGGAGAATTCCATTCAATATTTTATTTACGGACATCATAAATTTCTACTTGTATACAATTCATTTTGATATCATTGTGAAATTATATAACTCATAATCAATCGATTTGATTTATGCAAATCGTTTTGAATCGAGTTCCCAGTTAGATTAAGGTACACAACCTGTTAAACCAGTTTTCAAGCGTCATTAATCATAAAATGTATCTGACATTTTAATCGGACAACCGCCAATCTTATATTATTTAAAAGAAAGCCACCTAATTATTTGGTAATTTCGTTTATTAATATCGCTTTAAAGGCTTTACATAAAGTATTCTTAATTTTATTAGGTCATAATTGAATTGGATTTCTATTCGAAAATCTACAATCCGTAAGTTCTGGTTATATATGTATATACTAATATATATATTCTTATCTTTGTCGTAATACGTTAGTAAATTGTACAAAGAGTTCGTTTATGTATATAGTATCATGGTTTTGAGTAACGGTAATGCAATTGATACGATAGTCCCGTTAGTGGTTCATAAACAATCATTGTGCTTTCGTTGGCTCCGTTTATGTCTGGGTCGTTATATATATGATATACATACATATTTATTATAAGGGTCCTCAGTACTACAGCACTCTTGGAACAGGTCAATAATTGTACGGTTGGTTGGTTGGTTGTTGGTAATTCATGTTTCCGTATTCCGTGTCTGTTTCGCTCTGTGTGGTTCTTGTTTCTGGTATTGGTTGATTCCGTAGTGTTTTTCTTTAATTTGTTTTTTTTTGCGGTTCTTGCGTCAGTTGAACTATTTATAATTAAACTGTTTTTCTTATTGTTATGTTTTCTTTTCTTTTTGTTTTGTAAACTACTCGTACATAATGTTCTCTGTTAAGTACAAATGTTGTCAGTGGGTCTGTGGAGAATAGAAAGATAAAAATTGTTTTGCTTATTATGTACGTTCGATCGGTCAAATCGCTGAATGTATGTAGAGTTTAAGTTAAGTACAGATCTGTGGTAACTAATGGTAATAGAGAAAAATATAGAGGAGCAGTCTGAACAAATATGCGAAAGTCGATTTAGTATTGAGTTCTGTATGCAGCAAAAGCAATCACAGTTTTTGATTTGTTGTTATACTACAAGCTAAAAACTTACCTCATCACCCGTTGATAAATTCCAAACTATGGCTACATTAATGCATATAGGATACGAAGAATCAATTATGTTTATGATTTACTTACTTAATTGCGACGTAGCCGCTTTCTGCCGCTATCATCGCCATCCGAACCACTGCGCTCCTCCGCTTCCATGACCTTGATTTTTGTTCCACATATTTCAGCACCATTTAAAGTGCTTATTGCCTTTTGAGCACTGTCACGTTCCGAGTATTTAACATATCCACAATTCTTGTTGGGCAACAAATATACATCGATCAATCCCTTCCAGCAGGAGAATATATTCTTCAGTATCGAGTGGGGTAGATTCTAAAATTATATAATATATATATAAGAGATGGAAATAATTTTAACCAATATACGTACCGCTGACAGTACAATGAATAAGCGTTGTGCAACTTGTGCATCTGGCGATGCCAGTGGCTGTGTTGGCGGCAATGGTACGTTGCATATTGCATCCTTCTTAGTTCGCTCTAAAAAGGTCACAGATTAATATCAATATAAATGTAAGCAATCATATCTCACTGTCTATGAAAGAAGTGTCCATGCGGGCAGAACTCATGCCGTTGACTTTAACGATTATGCGTTCACCCATGGGATACTCCAAGCCATGCAATTTATCCCTATGAAAATAATATTATTATTAAGTAGACGCCTTTCAAAACGCTGTGTTAAATCATATATACTTGGCATATATTGCAGCTTCGGGATTATCGTATACGACCACAGCTTCGTTTGTCCGTGGCCCATCTAAAAAGAGCACAAGATGTTAAGTATATGTTTATAACACATCTATTTATAATTCACGCTTACGCTCGCGCATGATTTGACAGTAATCCAAGCCAGGTATTATATCAAAGAGTCGCCACAGCTGATCCTGGTTTACACAATTGCTGACAGTCACTTCCAGGCACGTGGGCTGCGGCACCGGCACATTTTGCATGCGTAGAAATGCGGACATATCACTGTTGACCGATGCATTCCAATCGTTGTTGAAGCTACCGCTACCGCCGCCACTACCACCATTATAGCTGGAACCACCCCCACCGCCCCCACGACCCGATGGATAAACTGGACTGTCGTCAGCGAGGCGACCATATTGATCCCTCTGCGTACGTGTGGAGCCCTTGGGTTCCGCAAAGACTGCTTTGTATTTCGCTGAGCAGTTTTCAAATGCCACGGCTGCATAGTAGAATCTGTAATAAATGTATTTTGTATACGATAATTTCTTTAACTTGAAATAGGCGCGTAAACTTATTACTTGGCAACATTATTTACGATGCAATTTATGCGCCGAACTCTATCGATAATTGAATACATACTTTGTAAAGCGCACGTAGCCAAAACCTTTGGGATTGCCATTATTCTTTTCCCGTACTATTGTGACGTTTTCCACCTCACCCCACTGCGCAAATTCATCACGTATGTCATCCTCTGTGGCGGTCTTTGGAATAACAATAAACAAACGCACATACTTTTCCTGCTCGTTTTCCGATTTATTCGAGCCCTGATTGCGACTGCAAAAAATAGAGATGACGAATTTTTTTTCGTTTATGCTGACCTCAGCAAGAGAAAAAAATTATGCCAGGTCACTTACTTTGCGGCAACTAGCACTTTGAGGGTTCTGTCCGTTTTTCCAATAGTTTTGCCATTCATTTGCTCTTGGGCCTTTGCTGCATCGGAGGTTTTTGAGAATTTCACATATGCAATACCTTTGTTTTCCTGTGTATGCTTATCTTTCACCACCCAAATATCCTCGATTTCGCCGTAAGGTGAGAACGCTTCGCGAAAATCTTCCTCGGTATGTGCTTTGTTACATATTATGAAAAGTCGAGACATGGGCGGATCGTCGTCATTTGAATAATCTTGACCGCGGCCACCGCCACGGGATTGAGAGCGATAATCTGACATAATTTTTTTATTTTGATAAAAAAAAAAAAAATTTTACACCTAGTTTTTCTGCGTTTTTATTTTGCTGGCCGGACGCCGAATACAAAATGGCAGCATAATCAGAGAAGTATTTGTGTATACTACTGAATAAGTTATCGAAGTGGCTTATCGATTGGCATTTCATTGTATTCCTTTATTCTATTTTTTGTTGTTTTGCCAACGTGCTTGTCGCTTTGCAACACTGATGTTTGGCAAATGTTTTTGTTGAAATCTTAGGTAGGCGAGCAGATGCTCTGTTGATCCTGAATTACCTGTTGCGCAGCCTCAATAATCTGCGTTAGTTTATCATTACCTGTGTGCAATATCTACAAAAAACATAACCCACCAATAACAAGTTATTAATTCTTAAAATGAAGTCAATACAAAGAGGAGCAATGCAGATGCTGGCGATGGTGATCTCCTTCCAGCTAATACGTGGCGACATGGCTAAGATGTCCAAGAAGTCGCATGTAGAGGATTTTGATGGAGCAACAGCGTTATTCGAGGCCTTAACATCATCGCCAAACGATGGCTACACCTACAATTGGCATGTGCACACATTTCCAAAAAACAGCAATGAAATCGAGGATGAACCTGTGATGCGCAATTGCACAGTTTTGTATCTGGACCAGTGTACTTCTTGGAATAAGTGTCGACAAACCTGCCAAGCGACAGGTGCAGCTAGCTACAGGTGGTTTCACGATGGCTGCTGTGAGTGTGTTGGTGGCCATTGCTTGGGCTACGGTATAAATGAGAGCCGTTGTAGCCAATGCCCCGAGCCTGGATGGGATACTGATGAATAAGAATAAATGATATGTATATTGTTATTATTATGATAATTATTAGAATTAAGTTAATTGTTACAAATTAAAATGGGGTGTGCTAAAGGGTTCAAATGAACAAGATTCTTTTGTGCTTGACTGGTTCGATAATATCGAAGCTATCGATAATATATGTTGTGATTGTGCACATCTCTATTTATTTCAACTCCACGTTGTTTTGTGTGGTGGTCAATATTAAGAATATACACGGTAAAAAGGAGAAATGGGGCGCAAATTCATAAAGAAAAAGAAGGTTGAGCAGTTGGAGATAGTGCCACTGGATGAGAATCCACCTCTTCCCAGCCAAAGACCATCCGATGAAGTGGTTCCCAAGAAGGTAAATCTATCTGATACAAAACCGAAATAAAATTTCATGACGCTTGTATTGCTTAAATTTTTTCAGGAAAAATGGATAAACAAACAACGCGTCTTGGTTTTCGCAGCACGTGGTATTAGCCACCGTGACAGACATCTTATGCGTGATATTAAAACTCTAATGCCTCATCATCGACCCGAGTCGAAAATGGAGCGATCAAAGACACTTGCGGTTGTAAATGAAATGTGTGAAATGAAGCACTGTAACAAGGCCATGCTGTTTGAGGGCCGCCGTAAACGGGATTTGTATATGTGGCTAGCTAACACAGTGGGTGCTGCAGGTCCGTCTGCCAAATTTCTCATTGAGAATATTCACACAATGGCTGAGCTGAAACTAACTGGCAATTGCTTAAGAGGATCTCGGCCGCTGCTTTCCTTCGATGCCAAGTTCGACGAGTTGCCCCACTTAAAACTACTTAAGGAACTGTTTGTGCAGACTTTTTCGGTGCCCAATCATCATCCGAAGAGTCAGCCTTTCATTGATCATGTCTACACATTTACCTACCTGGACAATCGCATTTGGTTTAGGAATTTCCAAATACTATCTGAAGACGGTGGTCTCTCGGAGGTGGGTCCACGCTATGTAATGAATCCCGTGAAGATATTCGATGGCTCGTTTACCGGCAAAGCCATTTGGGAAAATCCCGACTATGTGAGCCCTGCCAAGCAGCGACAAATGCTAAAGAAGGCAGCCAAAGACAGATACGTAAATCGTGTGGAGCAGAAGGTGCAACAGGAAGCGACGCGTCCCGTTAAGGCTTACGAGGGTATTGAGAATGAGGAGCTATTCGAGGATGAAGATCCTATAGAGACAGCCAAGTTGCTAGCACTTAAGGCCAAAAAACAATTGGAACAAAAGAAAACACCCAAATCGGCGTTGACCAAGAAAATCAAGGATAAGCAAATGGAGGCCGTTAAGCAGGTAATCGAGCAGCGTAAAGCAAGAGTCAAACGGGAGAAAAAAGTTTAAAAATGTTTTATTTCGCATTACATTAACGAATAAATACATACATATATAAAAAACTAAATACATTTAATAAATACGTTTACAATATTGTGCCTCAGTTACTTTTGTTCACGTTTTACAAAATAGAATATATGTAAATTTGTTGCTTTTTTCCACCACGTTTTTTACGTCGAGTGATGTTTGTCCACAGAGAGAGAAGAGTATCTTAGTTTTGATGGGAGCACGAAATACATACATTTTATATATGGAAGATAAAAGCGTCTTTTTATTGCTGGATGGATGAAGTGATAAATTACTCCGCCATTGGAGAGACTTCAGCATCAGTGGGCGGCAATCGTGTAATGCTAAACGGCTGCTTGTTAATGGGCATCATCTCGTATACCTGGATGGGCGGCTCCTCGCCTGGCTGCAGTGGCTCCTCACCAACGAGTTTGGCCAAATTGCTCTGGGCCCAACGACCAGCACGTCCATTAATAGTCTTGTCCTCGCAAACGCATAGGAAGAGCGTATCGACAACCATCTAAGAATTCATTATATAAACTAATTAGTAACAGATAACTTTCGATTAAATTGAAATTAGTTTCACCTCAAAGAGCGACAATACGATGTGTGCAATGAAGAAGGAGAATATTATGATCAGAATGACAGGCGCCATAAAGAAATTCAAGCCTGGCTTATCCTTCAGAATAAAGATGCCCAACAGACCCGACAGAGCAGCCACAATAACTTTGCCCAAAAACAAAATAAAATCGCCAACGCTGTTAATCGTGGCCACTTGCAGCACATTGGTGGCCATAGCATTCCATGCCTGCAAGAAGAATAAATATATAGAGCAATTAAATATATACATTAATCAGACTTTTACATACAATGCCGGCAGCTGGACAGAAGTTGATGGATTCAATGGCCACCACAGTGTAGGCATTGTGATTGAGGAAGCGTATAAACTTCTCCAGCAGCCAAAAGCCACAAATGCAGCACTTCAAGCAGCAGGCAGCGCATTCCGAACCTTTGTCCTCGCCCTTCTTTAATCTGAAAGACGTACAAACATAATTAAGCTATCTATATTTATATGGATAATGCGTGAAACTCACTTGGCATAGAGATAGGTCAGTATCAAGCGCGGTATTCTGAATATGGTTATAACAAAGGAACCCTTTGCCACAGTGCCCAAATGGTATTTAATCAATTTACCAATTGCATAAATAGTTGGAGTCGTTGTTGGCTTGCCAAAGTACCAAAAGGCCACGGCGGCGGCCAATGCGAATTGCTGGCAGGCAAAGATGAATTCCACTGTCCAAATCAAGCCAACCACGTAGACCCAGAACATGCTGCGCAAAGTACTCGCATCTGCATACTCTATGCGTGTGATGGCTATATAAGGGTGCAGCATAAATTGTTAATAACATTTTGAAACGTCATGATATATAAATAATAATTATGCATATAATAAGTGGTATAATACATACATCAAGATATTTAATGATCAAAGATTTGTACACATAGTATATCAAATATAGCAAATGCGTATAGCTAATCAAATAAGTATAAGAAATAAAATATAGAATATATACACGTCTTATAATACATGAATACACAGATATTTCAAAATATATATAAAGATGAATATACAATATTAAGAGAATACCAAAATGAAGCATGCAACGAAATGAGAGCTTTATGTAAACACTTACACATTTGAATAACCCGATTTCGAATAACCAAACAAAAAACCAAAAATATATGCAGAGGATTAATCAATTTTGAAGTACATTTTTGGATATAATAAAGCCTAAACGATTTTCAATTTAGGAGTTCTTTTTTGGGTATATAAATAAGGCTCTTGAGTAGTCTGCGAGTTCGTAGTCCTAAAGCAATTAGCTTATTCCACAGTTAAACAGACTAGATTGTATAGTATACGTTAATTAGATTGCTTGCTTACTTCTCTCATGGGTGGTAGGCGCTGTTTGATTAAGCAGCATTGCGGCTGTATTTGGCGGCAGGGATGGGTGCACCGCAGAGCTGTGAAACGGCGCAATGGGACTTTGATCAGGCGTCGATGCTGTTACTAAACAGATGGCAACCACCACCCAAAAGGCCAGAAAAACAATGAGCACCAAGAATGCCAACAGAGGAGCTATTAGAAGTCCAGGCAAATTCATCATGCAAATGCCAGCCTCCTCGAAAAGCGCAGCCAGGCCAGAAAGCTTGTTCTTAAGGAAATATATAATGACCAGCAATACAACCTGTAAGGCAACGCAAATGAATTATGAATGGGCCATATTAAATATTTATAGCCTTAAAGCTCACCATGGTTATGGTGGCCAGCACAGCAAGTGCTAATACAGCCTGTTGATTGCGTAGAAACTCCTCCAGCTGTGAGAATTGCGTGTTGCTAGACTTGTTGCGTATATTATAGTAGACATACCAGAGAGCTGCTGTCAGGCCAACGCTGGCCACAATAACCAGCACACAAATGAGCCAGGAGACAATGCGGGATAGCCAGTGCATCATGATGACCAAAGCAATGGATATGACTGAAAATAGATTACATAAATATAGTTTAAAATTTATAAATTTAAATATAAATTGTGAGCATACGCAGAGACACGCCGCAGACAATGGCTATGATATGCCAGGTGGAGTAGATGTCGCCTAGAAATTGCTGCGCTACGTCCCAATTGTTGAGCATCTTGTACATTTCCTTAACCTCCTTGCTGGATTGCTTTGGCACGCAGCGATGCAGAACGGGCGAGCTAGAAGATAAATAGGAAAAGCTTAAATAATTTTCAATTTGCTGCACAAATGACTTACCTCTCGTAGATGGGCAAACTAGGACATGGTCCAAGTGTACCAAATGTCTTATCATCCTTGGTCATGCCCGGCCTATCCAGTTGTGCCATATTATAATCATATTTACAGTATTGGGCGCCCGTCTCGGTGAAGTATTGCAGTAGTTCCTTTGGCTGATTGAGCGTGCGTTTCGGACAGCTCTTAACACAAATCTTCAAGGAATTTTTCAGCTCCTTAACATCAAAGTAAATCAACTCCGGCTTGTCAATCGTATTCATGCCCGATAGAGGAAAGTTTTTAAATTTTTCATTGTGCTTGACGCCGCATGTATTGCCAAAGGAATCATATCCATTAATCAGACGCAAAGGATTGCCAAACACAAACGAAAATATTGCGATGACAATCTGCAAGCAAAGTAAATAAAACAGAAATGATCTAATCTGTACGCTAATGGAAATATCTATTATATATGATAAAACTTGTATACATGTGCTACTGTATGTCTATAATATATGATAATATATGTATGTATATGCTACTGACAGATTGAGCCAACGCCCACGCCTTAAAAATTGACATGGAGCATGCAGATCGCGTGAGGAAATCCAATTGTAAAAACACAAAGAATTTTAATAACTATTCATAGGGCTAGCTGGAAGTAGAATAGGAGGGGGGAAAGAGGAGGAGCAGGAGGAGGCATATTAACCTTATTATTCATTGTGGTCAGTTTTACATTAGCAAAATTAGCAATTCCCACTCATATGACAACGATGACGTCACACGCATCTGTTTCATCCGGCGTCGTCTGCCCCTCCTCCAATGAGACAACTTCGCAATTGTCTGTGATTAATCTCTGCAGCTTTCACTTTCTTGAAACAAATATCTAGATTTGTAGCACTTGGACTAATGTGTATTATGCAGTTGACCATCAAAATACATAAACTTTCATTTAAATTATATCATTTACCAAAAAGAGCCAAAACAATATGTAAATAGCCAACCAAAAGACATCCGTGCAGGAGCGATACTTGGGTCTATTACTTTGAGCTTCACCCTCGCCATCCTTGCTTTCGGCACAACCCATGGTTTCAATTAAATATATTTATAGCACTTAACGTAATTCACAACTTATAAATCTTGAGCCAATCAATATTTTTTTTTTCTTTTTCTCACAACCAAAACCGCGAAATAATAGACCAATACGCCAGGGCTGGGTCAGAGAAAGTAGCCAAGCATTTAGGGCTACCACAGGTAAACGATTACGATAAGCCGCTTGCAGTCGACAAGCCAAATAATCGATAGCCTACCGTAACGATATTTCAAATACTCAAGCTAAAATTGTTTACATATAAATTTATTCAATATTCGAGTTAAAACTTTGTTGACTAAATTGTAACTTATTTATAAACTGTTAATTACATTTCGTAAACTGAAGCTGTAGGCGATATAATATTTTATTGTGTGTTTGATAAAAAATGAAAAAAAATAAACAGCTTCGAAATCGTATACAATAAATAAAAAAATCTTAACTTAAGTTTGGCTTTTTTTTGCTTGCCAAATACTAATGAAATTGTCATTCCAAAATTGTTCGGTTTCGGATTTGTGAACAATTTTCGAACAAGATTTTAATTAAATGTATTATAATTAATTTAATTAAATTTCTCTTAAATTTTCTACTTATCAACTAAAAATTTTAGAAACGCTTTTCTAATTTCTTGCCTGTTAATTTTACTTCCCTTTTCTTTTAGTGAGTTTTATTTCTTGACCGTGACTTTGATGCCACCCTTGACGACCGCCTCCGCGGGCGGCTGACCGAACCTCCGACTCTGATTCGAGTTGGTTTTGCGGCGTATGCTACTGTTGCCTTTGGATCGTGGTTTGGAGGCTTCGGGAACTATCTCTACCTGACTCTGACTACGCTGTGAATCCTGCTCTGAGTCCTCAGTGGGTGGTTTGTAGGTGCGAATACCGGAATTGGAGCGTACGGGTAGCAACGTCACTAAACGATGTGGACTCGGTTCCGTCGACGTTGCCTCCGCGAACTGGGATGTCTTCAAAAGCTCCTCGTATTTGATGGGGTCCACCACTTCCACCTCGGCCTCGCCCACAACGGGAATCGCAGCACCCAACACTTCTGTGGAGCCATCTTCCATAAAGCTCGACATGGGTCGAATGAATGGTTCGCGCTGCTGCAACGGCAGCTCCACAAAATTCTTCACACTCGACTCCAATAAGGGCATAGATTCAGTGGTCGTTGATGTCGTCTTCACCTTCGTCTCATTCCTCTGGTTGTGCTTCAGTTTGTTCTGCGAGAAAGGAGGAAATTTCACGGGCACACTGGGCGTGATGCCCAACTTGGAGGCCAAAGTATCGAATATCAAAGATATATCTTGTATATTGCTGGCATTATTAATCCTCGTCTTGATGTCATGCAGCGTATAGTTCTCCGTTTTCTCCACGTCCTCAGAGACCCATGCTTGAAGTGTTTTATTAAATACCTTGCGCATGTTGCCTCCATAACCAAAATTTACTGGCGACGAGCTGTTAACAAACTCCCACTTGGAGTGCGAGGGAAATAGATTCGAGTCATCCAATATTGTGGGTTTTTCGCTATTTGGCCGTATGCGATTCCGCTTGGTGGTGCTGCTGGGTGGTGCCTCTGTGGTAGTTGTTGTTGTCGTGCTTGTACTTGTGGTCGTTGTCGTTGTTGTTGTGGAGCTTCGCTGTAGAATCAACTCTTTAAGATTCATAAAGTTTGGCTTGCTTGGGTTTGTAGTCTCCGCTGGCAGATCCAAATCTCCTTCTTTATTCTCAGCTTCAATACGTGACTCCAGCTGCTCGGGTTCCATTGTCGTTGTGGCATTCTCCTCCTTGGGCAAATTCAGCAGCTCCATGAAGAACTCTCCAATGGTATCTGCAAGGACAGAGTTCTCTGGTTTAGGACCGGTAACAACAGGTGCCAGAGTTGGCGCAGTGCCCAGCTGAATCTTCAATGGAGTTGTCGAGCTAGTGACTGCTGTTGTTGTGGTCAGCTTGGCTGTTGTGCTCTCCACTTTAGGCTCTGCATTGCTAGCATTCTCCTGCTTCTTGGCTATGACTCCTCCGCCTAAATGCTCGAATTTCTGATTGTTGCCATCGATGTTGAACTGCAGCTTGTTCAGACCGCCCAAAGTTGGATTGATGGGTCTAAAGGGTGGCACAATATCATCGATCAGTGGCACTGGCAGAGGATGTGGCTCAACCAAAGCACCACCCAAACGCTCAATGTTCTCTGTGCCAGGCAGATAGACGGGACTGCCAAAGTTATGATAGAATAGCATATCCTGTTCAGGCTTTTGAGCGCTGGGCAGATCCAACTTGCCATCTGCAGGCTGACGGCTGACATAACCAGACAGCGCTACAAATGGATCTAGTGTTACGCCCATGGCGGGTATTGCAGCAGCTGGGGGCGTTGGGTTATCCGCTATAAACGGCAGCTCTAGCTCATCTATACGACGTTGCGGCAGCATCTGATTAATTGTTGGTAACGTTTTCGTGGGGAAAGCAGGTGGTGGTCCGGGCAACAGTTCCGGCACCTCACGATGAATGGGGCGCCAGGGCTGAGTGTCTAGTATGGGGAAGGTGGTAAATAGATTCGCATCCAATTTGGGCAGCACTATGGTCGAAGAGGCGGGCATAAATGTGGTTGTTCTTGTCGTGGAGCTGGGCGTGGTTGATGCTGGGGGAGCAGCAGTTGTCGTTGTGGTAGTTGATGTTGTGGTGGGTTTAGGCGTGGTTGTTGTTGTTGTTGTTGTTGTCGTTGTAGTAGTCGTCGTTGTTGTTGTGGAAGGCGTTGTTGCTTTAGTCGTACTTCTTCTAGTAGTGGTTGTTGTTGGCTTCCGCGTAGTAGTTGTGGTTGTTGAGCTGCTGCTCATTAGATTCTGTGGCGTTATGGTCGTTAGCTTATCCACGCTCGGCTTTTTCGGCTTCACACGTAGCGAATAGGGCGTCACTGCTATGGACTTGGGTGGCAGACTGCTGCTGTGATAGGAACGCGTTGGCGAAGTCTTCTTGCGTGCAATATCCGCATCCGTCTTGGTTATCTCAAAGGAACCCTCAAACGAGCCTTGTATGACGGGTGCATTCTCCACATCTATTTCCGGCTCATCATCAGGTGAATGCGGACGTGAAACTGGACGTGGCTTGGCTGTAGTCTTTCCTTGCAGTGGTGCAAGTGGTGCAACGGCTGGTGCAGCGCCCTTCTTCATCAAACGCTTTTCCAATTGGGTTTGGCTGGTGGGCACCGTTTGCTAAAATTTGAGATGACAATTAAATTGTATTCAAGACTTTTTAGTTGAAGTCTGGTAATAGCTTACCGCTTCCTTCAATATAGCTGCTGAGCGCACCACTTGCTCATCGAGAATACGCTTGATCTCTACAGATTCGGTGTCCAGACGCAGTGAGCGGTAGAGCGACTTGCTGACTGAGGTTTCCAGGAACAGAGACTCTTTTATGTACTCCTCCACGCTTATTATGTTTCTGAAAAACAAAAAATCGATGAGTAACTTTATAATAGATGACTTGATGAAGTACTCACTGTGGCAGCTTGCGCACGTCCAAAAATAAGCGAAAGGATACTTTTATCAATGGACCCTCGCCAAAACCCCAGACATCGGTGCGCAGTGGTTGCAGTCCATTGTCCGTTAGCGCGCGTTCCACAAATCGCTTATAAAACTCGATCTTTTGCTTATAAGTTGTCGTATGATTGTATTTCAGGCCCGTGGAATACAAATCGCCCTTGGCTATGCGAAAAGACCCTTCAAAGCCAAGAATAGCTGCAGAAAATAAAAAAAAAATTCCAGTATAAGTTTATCATTTTTATAAATTGATAAATTAAACGGCTTTTCTCAAACGATCTTAAGAACACATTAATGGAGCCAGTTATTTTGTAAACTAACTTTATTGCTATCTGGCAGCCTTTGTTTCTGGTTTTAATATTATTAATATTATTATATATGTCAGATAAATACTTACGATCCTCAAGCGTAGCCTTAATGGAACTAAAGTAGAACGCCAGCCCGGCTATGGAGATCACCGCTAGCAGCACTATAAAAGCCGCTGTCGTTAATATAATCGAGAACGATCGATTCTTTGGATAGTGCGCATGCGTTTTCGTTGAGAATGTGGATGGCGCTATATTTCGACCATCTCGCCAAATACCCCACGTATTATAACCACCGTATTGACTGTTGATGCTGTGATCATTCGTATACGAGGGCTGCTTGTTCATGTGATAATAGGCGCCCAGCTGAGAACGACGACCCAGCGTGTTCTGATAATTGTATTCGGAGGTGTTCTAAAATTACATAAAAATATTTATAATTTTTTACAGTTATAAAACCACTTTGATTTTGTCTGCAGTAATTATTTAAATAATTATAATTGATGGTTCGGTTCACTGCTCAGTTCGACTTCCGGCTTAGAACTTGCAGCCCTGGTCACATAACAAATCGCAACATAATTCTTTTTCTATGTTACCTAAAGTGTGTTTCTAAAACATGTCAAACAAACGTCTGGGTAAGCTATCAAAAGTAATTAATCGACGCTAATCAGATAATTATCTATGCACTTGGCTAATGACTGGAAGGCTTTGCGAAACTTTCTCGAAAACCCCGCTAAACCTTTACATACTTTCTTTCAACCCATGAACTAAATTTAGTGATCACAAATCTGATTAGCATTCGAGTTTAACCTTGATTAGAGTTTACCTAAATTCTAACGGTTAGCTGGGAGACTTAAAATCGTGTGATATTATTAAAAAAAAAAATGAGTTAGCAGCTGTCATCATTTCTTAATTAATGCCGTCATCCGTCGTAAGACAGATTTTCGTGTATTACGTATTTAATTTAGTCAGTCATTGCACTTTGCAAACCAAGGGTTAAGTTGTGGAATTTCTGTATAAGACTACACTGATATATAAGACATTAATCAGACGTTTCTTGCAGCTATAGGACGCAATATATTTTTAAAAAATTTAGAATTATATTGTTATTTTTAATTTTTTAATCAGAATACACTGTCTTTTGTATTTTCATTATTATATCTATATTATTTTATTTTTATTTTCATATGAACCGCACATCTTTTCTTTTATCTCATATTTACAGGGTATCTTTGTATCAATCAAGCACTCATACTTCCTGTTCTGTTTTTTTTCTTTTTTGGCAATTTTGTTTTTCAATTGTCCTTTAGCAGTCATTAGCTGTAGAGCATGATACAGGCCGTCTTTCTGTCAACCCACCTCTCTTGCATTATCCCTCTCTAACTATCGCTCTCGCTCTCTCTCTTACGATATGCTTAGACAACCTGTTGTCGCAACAGCTGTTTTCCAAGCCTAGCCAAATTCTTGGTAGTTTCTCTCTCTCTCTCTCTCTCCCTCAATCGTTTTTCATTTCTCTTCGCATTGTTCGTTCGTTCTGTTGTTTGGTTCTTTGAAGAGAAAGTCATTCACCTTTAGCGTTCTTGCCTGTTGAAATTGTTTGAGTTAATAACTAAGTTGGCATCTGGTTTGTAGAATGGGCAATGCAAACAGCATCACTCGCACCAAAGAAGCCTAAATAAATATGCTGCAGTTGAGTTCTTTGTCGTTTCATCTTCATTCCAAATCTCGTGTGGGCTTTACGTAAGCGCTTATCAAAAGCAATTCTTTATTCTACAGAAGATATTTAACCCAGTTTTGCTTGAAAAAAATCTGTTGTCATGCAAATTAGTTTCTAATATTATTCATCGTCAAGTTGTATAACAGTTAACCATTCTTTAACAATGATAAATAGACGAGATATAGGCACTGATATTTTGGAGGAAGTAAGTTAGTTAATTATACAAACCATTTGTCGACATGTCTGCGTGCGATATATATCGCTTACACCGGACAAACTTTGAAAATATTTCTTGGTGCCATAAACCGTATCCATTTTACAGAATTTCGCTTAAGATTTTTTATTTTCGGATCTGCAACAGTTGCTCTGTAAGAAAGTAAAACAAAATTTAATCAAATTAAAATAATTAAAACAGAATATATATTTGAAATGTTCTTTGTATCCAAGTGAACTAGTTGCTCAGAAGATTCTTTGTATCCAAGTGAACTAGTTGATTAAGTGTTCTGACATAGTCTTTTTAAGTGAAACAACAACGGACTTGCAGTTCTTTACAGGAGTAACCAGTTAAGTAAGGGCTAAAGTTTTTAAAATTGTGAACAAGTTATATAGGGAACTCATTTGCAATGTTCTTTCTGTAAGTGAACCTGTTATTAAACGTAACTGTAGGTGAATAAGTAAATCATGAATTTAAGTTAATCCGCTCAACCTTTATAATAATTTCCTCTACTTAGTTCACTTTCGATACAAAAATAAAAAAAAAATAAAAAAAAAAAAACTGCGAAAAGAGTTTGCTTTCTATTGGACTAAAAGTTTAAAGCTGATTGCTTCATCAGACTTTTCAAGCACGCTTCCGGTGGCCAAAAAACCGGCTCGTCCTGTTCCTCAATCCTATGAAAATTCTCACTTTTCGTCTAGCAAAAGAAATTACAAAAAGAAAATAAGAATGACAGCGAAGTGCGGAAAATTGTTATGCAGCTGAGACTTGTTAACCGGTTTACCTGAAATAAATCTACTCCAAAAAATGCTTTCTATGGGAACACAGCGCAGACATTTTCACAATTAAATTATTATTTTTCTCACATATATATTGTCATAATTGGTTAATGAAACAAGTCAAGTGCTAGCTGGACAGTCGTAAAAGCGAAAGCTTTTCCAAATTTCCAAAAACCAAAAGCGAAATAAAATTACAAAATAAAAAAAAAAAAAAGCCAGCTGAGCCAAATCTAATTAGAGAACTCCAACACTTTGGATACGCTTGCTAGGCCGCATCTTGAGCTACAAATTCGAAACAATTGTGTTGGCATTTTCACTCATGTTGAGAGGGGAAAACAGAAATAACGAAATGCAGAACACAGTCGAGTGACTTTTTTTAACCCAAGTACAAGCTGAAGATCAGGCAAAGAAACCAGTTCTGGGTTGGGTTTGGATGGCTTGGATGGCTGACTGGGCAGGGTTATTGCTCGTGCCAGCAAGTCATATACATACGTAGTATTTATATTGCCACTATGTATAATCAAAGCTTAGAGAAACCTGTGTAAAAATAGTCTTTGCGTTGGCTACCTGGGATGCTAAGCTGCGCGATCAGCGAGCAGCAAGCGTCTCGCATAGAGCGTCGAGCAGCAGCAACAAAAATGTTAGTCTGTGAGTTTTGAGCCTCGTCGCTGAACTGTCAAAAGTAAAAGTTCTGCCTTGGAATGTGCTGATGATGTTGTTATTGTTGTTGTTGGCCCAATGCTTGATGTTGTCTGTCTTCAGGTGAAACTAATTGGTTTTCTGTTGTTTTCAGATACATACTTAAAGATAATATTGAAAGGCTTGCATTATTAAGCAGCTCAAAAGCTATTAAGGCGGGATTTTCTTAAATGAAACGGTTTTAGCCGATAAGTGAGATGAATTATCGCTAAATCCAGAAATGAATTAACGTATTGGAAAAGCAGGTGCAAAAAGGAGACCCAAACTGGTTCAAACCATATTAATCGATAAATGATCAGCCTCTCAAGGAAGAAGGAGCGAACTGCATTGAATTGGTTCAGGCCGTGGGCGGAAATATGCTGAAATATTAGATTCAGGCTAAATCTTCAGTGACTTAATAAGTTTATGGCAAATTTTTTAGTTAGTAAATAAAACGGCATATTTTCCGCATGGGGAAAGCAACAAATTTGCATAAAGAACAACAAAGCGGCGAAGCAGAAAAAGCTTTATATACAACCTGCAGTATAAGTACAATTAATATACGCAGCCAAACACACTCGCACACATGCTAATACGCGCGTGTGTGTGTGTGTATAAGAACAATCATGGAGTGTGGCCACACTGACAGACAGACACGCACTCACCAATGTGAGTGCCGACACACACACACACACACACACACACACGCAAACGCGCATAAGAACCATTATGGAGTGTGGCCAGACACACATATGTGACTGCTGCCAGAAAAGCGCCTGGCCGAGCCATTGCGATTGCCATTGCCATTGCCATGGGTTGACGTTGACCCAGTTGCGCAGCCGCAGCTCAAGGCGGAGCGGAGACAAGCGGTGAGCAAACCAAAAAGAGTCAAAGAGTCGGCACTTGAGGCGCAAGCCCAGACCCCAAAACTGGAAACCTGACCGTTTGTTGAATGTACATTTGTGTGTATGCATGCATGTATATGTGTGTGTGTGAGTGCGTAAGTATTTACGGAGAAAGAACAAATTGAATTATGTGCGTGAAGTAAAAAAATAGCTGAAAAAAAGTCAACACTCACTCACAATTCGGTGGCATTAAGACGTTGTCAGCGTCGACAACGCATAAGTTGATTAAATTTCTCGCATTAACCGATTTTCTCCCATTGGTGAAATTGTGGAAGCAATGCAGCAGTAGCAACAACAACTACAACAACAGCCAAAGAAGCTAAGAATGATTGATGAGAATTCGGTCTAGCCGAATTTCTAACGGAAGCGTGCAACCTGTTTGGTCCAGATAAGCATTGTTGAAATGTTACTGGAACTGTTTTTTGATCAGTGTTGAATAGTGTCGAACCTGTGAAACGATCTTTTGAGCCAGATTATAATCAAGCACATCCACTTTCAATAATAATGGCCACACGAAGTGTCCGTGACGAAGAAAGTGAAATGTGGACAACATTTCGACATTTGGAAATGTTTATCAACATAAAAAAAAAAACAGTAAAAACAGTAAAAGATGCCAGCGAAATGGAAAGTTTATTTTTCGTTAAAAAAAAAAAAACTAGAAGATCGAAAATAAAGCATTCCAAACAATGCAGCCACAAAAAAAAAAAATCAACCAATTTCCTAAATTTGAAAGTATTTATTTATTATTTTTTCGCACACGTCTGGCTGGAGAGATGTCATAATTATGTTGCTGATTTATTCGTTTGGATTCGGGGGTAAATTTATGCAATCCATTGATTGAATGAGCTGCGGTAAAAGTAGCTCAATATGAGCGCGCACTCATGAATGAAAATAATTGTATAATATATATAAGTAACTAATTGTTTCGCATGCATTAATATGCAATATGCAGCACAGCTTTGCAATTTCATAATCATTCTAACGGCTCTTCGTTTTGAACGCCTTATTAGAGCAGAACAACAACAGCGTCGAAGGCGAAGGCGACGGTGACGGTGACGGTGATGGTAACTGCATCGCAATGTTAGCAATGTCAGCGTAAGAGACGACAGCGGCAGAGATAAGCATTAAAAGTGCTGGTAAACGTCGCCAAAGTTCCGTATGCGGAACTTTGGAGCTGGAACCAAAAAGTGCATTTCATTTGGAATGACTAGCCGAACTGCAGCAGAGTCTTCTACACGCGAATGGGATGGAATGAGATGGGAGGCGGGCGGGTGGGCTTAGTCATTAAAAGCATTAACCGTTACGCTTTAACCAAACTAAATATGTATGCAATTAAAAGCCAACAAATCTCAAGCCGACGCTCTTTCCCAGCCATGTGTGAGAGCGAGTGTGTGCGTGTGTATAGACTGGAACAGAATTTGGCTGGAATAGCTTATTTGATTCACAGGCAAGCGGAGCTGCAGTAAATTGTGTGTAGTCACCCTGTGTATGTGTATTTATTGTTGCTGTTCGTATTACTGTTATAATGTTAATAGCATTGAGTAAGTGCTAAACGGTTATTTTGACAGAGCTGCCAGACAAATTTTTAAAATTTTATAGAATCAAAGAAAAACAACTAAAAGGCGTTGACTGAGTGCTAAACGGTTTTTTTTTATGTGTGCTTGGTAAATTGAATAAACATTTGGCGCGCAAGCAAAATTTGTTTAGTCACCCTGTGTCGCTAGAAAGGTTTGACAGCGAATTATAGCCAATTGGATTTGGATTAGAATTGTGTAATGTTGGTTGTTAATGGCAATGGGTGATGTTGAATTAAAAGAATGTTAAGTTTGTATTTGAAAAATAAAATAAAGTTGGGATTAACTATAAAAATATGCAATCCCAGCTGAAAGTGCGCACAACCAATGCAAATAGGAAGCCAACTGCGTTTATTTACTATGCAGCAAAGAAGGAAGATAGTGAGAGAGAGAGAGAGAGAGTAAGAGATGCATAGATAAGAACCAAAGACCAAGTGTAATTAAAGCCACGATCAAAATGCAAGACACGCAGTTGAGCGATTGCATTTCATTTTCTTCTTTTTCTCTGCTTATTCTCTCTTTCTGTCTCTTCTCATATACCCTGAGCCCATAGAATTCAGGGGTATAATGATTTTGTGTAAATACATGTGAACAGCAGAAGGAGGAGTGGCAGACTAATATATATGTATATATTCTTCATCAGGATGGAAATTTGAGTTGAGCTAGCCAAATCCTCTTCCACGTCTACGCAGAGTATCTTCAAGTCATGCACTCCCACTAGAGCTTTCTTACTTGTTATTTATGTGTTGTTGTTGCTTCTCCAAGTGCATTTGCTTTACCACTGCAGCGACTCACAATTTGAGGTCGACGCGACGCGGCTCGGCTGGCGAAACAAAAGATCGGCCCATTAGCTGCGATTTTTACATCATTTGAATGCAATTTAGCTGCAGTTTAGCGTTATGTTCTATTTCTCTGCCCAGCTAGAAGCACAGCAGTCGCTGCAATGTCCGTCTGCCTCTCAGCTCTCGGTCTGTCATTTATTTTCATTGTCTTTTTCGCCGCGCCGCGAATCGTGCGGCACAGTTGACCAGCAAAAGATGCCAACGTCAATTGTAATTTGGGTTAGCTCATAATGATCGAGTCAATCTTTCTTGCCAATTTGCGATTCTACACAGTCTCAGCGAGTGCATGTGTGTGTGTGTGTGTGGGTGTAAACTGGAAAAAAAGTGAGGAGAAGAGGGGAAAGCGAAGAGTTCTTCAAAGGGAGTCTTACGACTCAGCCATCGAGCTTAACGAGCGAAAGTGTTTCATTAACGCAGAATTTTGTTCGCAAAAAATGAAATCAAGCACAAAAAACTACAAATAATGAAAAAAAAAAAAAAATACCAATCATAAGCTGACAATCGACAAAAAAAAATTTACATAATTTATAATCTAGAGAAATTAAGGGAAAAAAATAAGAAATATTTCTTTAGATAGAAATTGATAATCAAAAATTAATACAAATGGATAAAAATAGCATATAAGAAAGTTCGCACAATTTACGAGCAGCACTCATCATTAATTATGAATAATAATATTTGTTACTGAATCAGTGTAAAATGCTCTATTCTAGTATTTATTATTGTATTAAAAAAATATATTTATATGTAGGAATATTTATAATATAATATTAATGAATAATTTCTTTTTTCCCCATAAGTATTTATTTTCTTATCAGAAAACGCAACACTTTTTTCCATTAGTTATTCTCTTTTATCAAAAATAATTACGAAGAAGAAAGATATTTTTCCAATTAGTATTTCTCTTTTGATCCACTTCCGTCACGAAAACTGAAAACTGAAAATTATAACGAGTGAAACTGAAAATTAAGCTCAGACGGCAGAAAAAAAAAATTGTCGCCTCTTTGACACCGATTTTGAAGGGGGCGTGGCCAGCTGCATGCCAGGCCAATGATTTTAACAAATTTTCAACCGTCTTCGACTTGAATTCGGATTTGGTTTTGACTTTGGTTTCTGTGCTGCGTTGATAGCTGATTCATGTTGCTGGACTTTCACAATTTGGCTAAGCGAATTTTCGGATTTCGGAAATCGATTTTGTTAAATGAATCAGAGTCAGAGTCGTGTAAGATGCTTTACAGCTTCCGCTTGTATCTCTAACAGTTTGCTCCATTTATAGATCAATTTCCGGCAAATCGTTTTGCCTAATTGTTCAGTTTAGCATATCAGCTCTATCGGATCGGAGCGATCTACGATGCATAATAATAATGGAGCAACGGGTTCCATTGCCGCCAATTGGCCCACTTCATCAGATGTTGTTCGTAATTGCTCACGGTTAGCGACATTAAGAACAAATGGACAAAGAGAATGTTGCTAGCTCGAGATTCTCTATTCTACATTGTTTATCTGCTGCTGAAGCTGAAGTTCAAGCTGAAGACCGAAGAAACGTATCAAACTTTGTTGGTCAGTTCGCCCTTTGTTTTGTTTTCTTTTAGTTGCTTTTCGTATTTTCTAATTTTTCAACATTTTATAGCACCTGGAGCATATGTATGAGTCTTCTCTTTTATGGCCCAGAGTTTCTTTATGGCTTTAGTTTTTATCGTTTTTATTGCGAAGAAAATCATATTTTCTGCTACTTCTTTGAACATGTTCGGTAATGTAACCAGTTTTGTACCTTCAGTTTTAAGTGCGACCACTTTTTTCTAGCTTAATGCATGTCTAACTAGTTTATGAGCAGGGAGCAACTAACTACGAATCATTTTTCGTTAAGCAGAGGAGCTGAACTCAAACAAAAATGCAAGAAATTTCAAGCAGAACATATTTTGTATAATCTTCTATTAAACATATTCTTTATATATCTTAGTGTATTACTTACCAATTAGTTTATTCGCTATAGTCCAATTGGGTTTTGCAGCTGCTTAGTTCCATTTGACTTAATTCTAATTCTATAACACAATATATCAGTTAAATACTTTTCAAAAAGAAGCATGCATTAAGACAATCGATCAAGCAAACACACTTGTAGAGTTTTACACACAAAATATGTTTTATTCAGCTGATATTTTAACGGTACAGATATTCACGTTAAACGATTTACACAAACATTCTTTCCGAATAACAACTGAACGCGCCCGCAGCTGCAAGAAAACTAAAATCCAATACGAATCACAGGCTGACCTGCAGAAGAGAGTTGAAGATGAGCCCGGCGCGCATATTAAAGAGAAATTGACAGTTACGCAGGCGCAGTCAATGACACTCTCAGTCAGTTTCGTGCTCTCTTCGTTCGTTTAGCTCATCTCGATCGGGTTGGCAGGCCTTACGCTCTCACTTTGCTCAGTGAGCGCATTTCGATCAAGTTGGCAGTCTATGTCGCGCCATAGTCAATTTTAAAGCAAAGAACTTAATTATTAACAACGAAACAATTTTAGCACATTTATTAGTAGAATTTATTTTATACATATGTGATTAACATAGTTTATACAAGAACAGGTATTTTATATGGTAATTGAGTTACATTCAGCCCTCGACGAGTTTGTTATCCCATGACTTAGCAATCATTGCAATGGCATGTCGCTTCAGTTTTGGCCCAATCAATGGATTCATTTGGGCCATGTAGCAGCACAGCCAAAAGAGCCAACAACAAGCCGCAGTCAGCATCAGGATGCAACGTATTAAATTTTGATGCGGACCCTTTGGTGTCATAATGGGCATTCCAATGCCCACAGCACCCCAGACGGCAGTGAAAAACAGCACGGGAAAGAATGCAGCTCCCATATTTCAATTATATTACTTTTCCTTGAATATTGGCACGTATATTAAATTAAACGCAATTGTGACCTAACACCAATTGTTGTTTGCTTCCAATAAGAATTCTGTTCGTAAAATCAATAAAATACCGATAGAACAACTTGTAAGTATAATCGATAGCTTGTAATTTAAAATACTAACTACTCGATACATTTTATCGCTTATAAGTTTAGATTGCGGTGGTGGAAGAGGTTGTTGTGTATCGCAGCTGTAATTTCGTTAAAATTGTTTTTAAAAATGAAATAATAAAATTTTAATGCTTCAGGTAAGCCCATCTCCTATTCAGTACATGTATTTCTTTGAATATATATATATTTCTAGATGCAGTCATGTTTTTCATACAAATGACCTTGGAACCTAATGGTAGTATTAAATTACGAATCAAGAACGAGCTGTAACTCAATTTAAAGTTCGATTTCACATGATGAGCTGGGGATACCAAAAATATGTCTGCGCGGAAGAAGGCTGCGGTAAGAAGTTTAACACAAAGTGGACTTTGAAACGGCATTCAGTTAAACACCAAAAAAATGCCACTGCGCTATATAACTGCACGAAATGCAAGAAAGGATTTTCTCGTAAAGATTCATTGGATCGACATAATCAGTAAGTTTACATGCTATTATTTCCGTATTCGATTTCAAATATTCTCATCCTTTATCATTAGCGTGAGTCACAGCGACATAATATTAATGTATATGTGCTCAGAGAAGGGATGTGGTAAGCTATTTAGTCTTAAATCCACGCTTTATCGTCACGTATCATCGCACACGCAGTGCTTCACCTGCTTGGAGTGTGGCAACAAATTTAGCCGGAAAGACAATTTAACGAAGCACAAAGCGTACGTATTATCTACCTTACCTGCCTTATACTTTATGTATATATAAATGTTTCCTATAGTATTCATACAAAAAACATATTGAGCCCTCAAGAGAAGTCTATCGAAACTGATGCGGATGCCAATCTTGCCATTGAGAAAAGCCCTAATCTAGAAGAGACAATGAAATGCAAAGATGTTTATAGTCCTGGATAGTTAATTACTATAAACCTATCGAAAATCAAAGTCAACCATCTCACCCGCCAAACAACAAATGTAACTTAGAAACTATCGATACTAATCTATAACATAGCTATTTAAGATTTAAATAAAGTTAAAGTATATGTATTTTTGCTGCAAAGCAATTTAATAAAATGACTATATCAATAGATGTTTTAACAGATTTTTAATAATATGTGTTTTCGGTAATCTAAATAACGTACGTATATCGAAAATCAGCACTGTGTTCCAAATGTTATCGATAATTATTTATTGAATTTTTATCGCAATTATATAGTGTAAAAGACATTTTTTTTATAATCTCGCGTTTAGAAAAGGAAGTTGGCAAAATGACGATGCGACCAGATGATCACCGAAGAAAGTGGAACAAGAACGAGTATGAAAAGCTGGCACAAGAGCGCCTGCTTAACCAAGCGGCACCAAAGGACGAAGGTAGGGCAACTATTGAACAACTCCATTAGCAGGGTATCCATTTATAGCACATTATTGATTCCGTTTTAAATAGAGCCTGTGCAGCGCGAGAACCTGAAGAGACGCGATTATAAAGTTGACCTGGACAGTAAATTGGGCAAAAGCGTCGTGATAAACAAAAACACACCTACCTCACAATCCGGCGGCTACTACTGCAATGTGTGCGATTGCGTCGTCAAAGACTCCATTAACTTTCTGGACCACATCAATGGAAAGAAACATCAGCGTAATCTGGGCATGTCCATGAAGGTAGAGCGCAGCACCGTTGACCAGGTAAAGGATCGCTTTCAGCAGAACAAGCAAAAAATGGCCGAAAAACAAAAAGACTACGAACTGGAGAAGAGATTGCGCGAGGCCAAAGAGGAGGAGGAACGCTACAAGGAACATCGAAAGGAGAAGCGAAAAGAGCGGAAACGTAAAGCCGAGGATAACGATGAATTTGCAACGGCTGGTCTGCCCGACGATATGGCTGCAATAATGGGTTTCTCTGGTTTCGGTGGATCAAAGAAAAATTCATAGGAATCAATTGAAGTGCTGACCTCAATAGAATATAGAATATATATAAAAAGAGACAGATTTTCCACCAACGAAGCCGTTTACTGGGCTAATCGCTATGACTGTGATTGGTTTGCGACATTTATTTCGATTTATATATATTATATTATTATATGTAGACGTACTTGTGTGTGAATATGTATAAGACAATTTTACACCAGTTATTTATTGTATTGTACAACAGGGCTTTGACCAAGTTAATAATTTAATAAGCAGTTTAAAATGCACTAATTCTTAAACTAAATATTGTGGACCCCCGAAACAAAACACTCGAATACCATATTTCTTTTGTGACTGCCAACAACAGGATATGCGGGGTCTTAAGTAAATACAAAGCCATGCTCGATGGGTATGTCCCATGGAATGGTGAAGAACTCGCCCGGCAGCTGAGTGCAATGCGACGAATTGTAATCGCGTAAATGCTTGCGAAGCTACATAAATTGTAAAGATTATTATGATGAGCAATAGAAGTTTTTATAATAAAGATTGTAAACCTACCAAAAAGAGTGCCATTTGACTACGAGTCTCTTCATTGTAGTCGGCGCCAATCAACATGGGATAGGCTTTGCCTTCATCGGAGGCATAAGTTATAAGACGTGACATGCATAGCTTCTCTTCGGTCAAGTTATAGTTGTACGATTCCAGGGGCTTTGCAAGCAAAGCCTTGGCATGGGACAGCTGTGGTGCCTTGAACAAATTGGGGTAGCGATATTTGAGCACTCCGAGAGTGAGGAAATTTCCTCGATTCGTATCAATGCGATTGTCCCTGGAAAATGTAAAGCAGTATAAAATATACTTGACGTAAAAATAAAAACTAGTAAAATTCCTACTCGGCAATAATCTCATCCTCTGTGCGGCGTATAAACAGCATCGGTCCATTGTATTTAACAGCCAATTCAACATTATTTAGATTGCAATACTTGCGTATGGCAGTGCGTACGATGCCGCCTATGCTGGCGGGCATCCGTGGTTGAGCCAGGTAGAGCACATCATCAAAAGTAGCATCCAATATCTAAACGAGAAAACCAAAATAGAATCGTATACAAATTTGTTATAGATGAATTCGTTAATTTATCACTTACCACACCCTTAACATCGGGATAAATCGTGGCAGCCCACAGCGTGCTAAAACCGCCAATGCTCCAGCCATATAAAATAATATCCTCAATGCCAAAGCCCAGATGATTTATGGCAAAACGCACCACAGCATCGATAGCATTTTTATCCTGTTCCGGTTTCGGTTTACCCGTGCTTCCCGCAAAGCCCGGATGATTCCAACCCAACACTGAATACTTTAATGCAATGGGTGTGCCCATTATGCCGACTTCATAGAAGCCAGCGTTGCCCTCGGAACAGATGACCAGGGTCTTGCCATTGCCTACATTGTCGTTGCGATTGTCAATGAAGAGCGTATCGATTTCATTTGTATCAATTGTCTTCACTTTATAGCGAATGCCATTATCGTCTTCCACCAACTTGGCACGGCCAGAGATCAAGGCAGGCCCTGCAAAAGAGAATGTATTAGTTCTAGATTAACGGCATTGAATTGCAGTCTCTGCTCTGGCAGTGAAAACAAGCAGACTTACTCATGAACTTCTGCAACAATTTCACGGAGCCGGGGTAGATCATAGACAGCCCAAATGTGTTTATGGCTATATAGGCAAGCACCTCGCAAGGCAGAGTGGCAATGCTCAACCTTTCGCGACGACTTACAGTAGTTGTGGGCTTCTTGCCATCGCTGAAAGATAAATATCTGTTTGATATAAGGTTTAAGATAGTCTTAACCTATGCACTCACCACGCAATGGTCTTGACATCAAAATCCACTGGCCATGAGGAGAAGTCAATGTCAAATCGACGCAGTCCATCCGATGATCTATTTTCTTTAGCCGAATTTAAAGCATTTATCATGTTTGTATAAGCACGCGACTGTCGACGACCAACGCCGCGCATAAATAATGAGATGATGACTATTAATCCAACGCTCGTCGTGAGCTTTGCCAGCGTTGGAATTGAATCAGCGACAAAATAGCCTCGCCTATAGAGGAATGTGAAGATCAACGGTGACGTATAATAGCTGACCGACCAAACCACTGACAGCTGCAACAACAAAAACATCAATTAGTACTGGTGTTACTACACGTAAACATGCATATAACAAACAAACACATTTACGTTCACACACACACAGACACCTCTTACCGTTGACAAGATTTGTTCACCAAATTTTTCAGCTGCACCGGGCTCATACATTTTCCTCTAAGACAAGAAAAACTGATTAGAATTTCCCATTTCCATCATTTGTTTACCTCATACCTGCGGTTCAGGCACGCCCCGGTACTCCATGTATAATTTTGGCCCAAATATATAATTAAAGAAACTCATTCTGATAATATTTATTTGCGTCTGCGTCTAAAAAATATTATTATATATATATTTTTATATTATTTTTTTTATACTGAATTGTGAAAGTGAGTTAGTGAAACGCAACTGCAATCACAATATGAACTGGTTCGTTATAAACGATAGAGATGTGCCCGTGATGTCACGAGCAAACTAAGAAAATGTTTCAGTTTATTGAGCGAAAAGTAAAATGCTAACTCTTTAGACGTGCTACTTATTTTATTATTTATTTATTTATTATTTACAATTGATAAATCAAGTGAGTAAACTTATTTGCATGAGCTTCCTTGATAAGTGTAGTATTTGATGTTGAGTTGATGTTAGTGTTGTATAATCATTAACAGTAAGCCAAGGAACGGATTGGGAAGTTCACTTGATTTCGCTCCAGTTCGATTATGTTGAGTCTTTTGGAAGTTGCAATTGAAGGCAGTCGAAATTAGAATTCAGCGCAATTTTTTAGCCGGTCCAAATGGAAAAGTTTAATAAAGCACAGGCCAAAAACTTGGCAGCTGCACAGAAATTAGTGAATGCTTACGCCTCCAGTTCCGAGGATGAAGGCGAACTGGATGAAAAGCATATACTTGGTAAACGAGATACAACGGCTTATGACGTGTCCCCCATTTTAAGCTTTGTCTATTTCAGATCTTTTATACAAACATTACAAAGCTCCAGTGAATGCTGGGAGGGACAACAATGTAAACCGCACCGCCACATTTCTAGAGAATACTCTTCACTCGGGCGCTGCTACGTGTCTAATTTGTATTGGGAGCATTCGACGCGTAGAGTCCATTTGGTCATGCAAGAGCTGCTATTGCTTCTTCCATCTGAATTGCATTCAGCGCTGGGCCAACGACAGCGTAATGCAAATGAAGGTCAAGGCGGAACAACAGCAGAGCAATGACAATCAGGGCTATTATAATCACCTGGGCGAGTTTGTGCCGCACAAGCGTACAAAGTCTCTCCACTGGTGTTGTCCACAGTGCCGTAGGGACTATCAACCAGCCGATCGGCCCACACAGTACGAATGCTTTTGTGGTAAGGAGCCAAATCCGCAGCCACAACCCTTCCTTGTGCCGCACTCCTGTGGAGAAATTTGTGGCAAACTACTGCAACCGAAATGTGGCCACGATTGCAAATTACTCTGTCATCCAGGTCCATGTCCACCCTGCGCCCAATTAGCACACAGTTCTTGTCTCTGCGGCAAAGCGCCAATGCGGAGCGTGCGGTGCATCGACAAGAGCTGGCAGTGCGAGCAAAATGTACGTAGAGTCTTCTATGAAAGCTTGTATAACGTCTTAAATGAAATTTGTATATCCAGTGTCAATTGCTTCTGTCTTGTGGTAAGCACAAATGCAATCAGCGCTGTCACCGGCCTGGTCAATGTCCACCCTGCAGCAGCAAGAGCTCCCAGCCCTGCGAATGCAAACGAGAGAAAAAAGTAGTGAGCTGTGCGGAACCCAAATGGAAATGCAGCAACGTAAGCAGTTTATAATCTATAAATAGGGGGCCATAAAACTGATTTCTCTTTATCTAGGTCTGTGGCGCTCTCTTTGCTTGTGGCATTCATACCTGTGATAAAGTCTGCCACGCAGAATCTTGTGAAGGCGCAGACTGTCCCTTTGGTGTGCGCAGCTGTCCCTGTGGGAAGAGCGTAAGGTTAACAGCTGCTCAGCTATATATAAATATTAATCTACCTATGATTTTTGCAGATTAAAAGTGGAGCTTGCAACGAGCAGCAGGAGACATGTGGAGACACTTGCCAGAAGCTCTTGTCCTGTGGCAAGCATAGCTGCGCACAGCGCTGTCATCGAGGTGCATGCAATTTGGTAAATTAATTAATTAATCAATCAGTTCTTTAATCTATAATCTATATAACTCTGTATGTTACAGTGTTTGGTACGCACGAAGAAAAAATGCCGCTGCGGCCTGCATGAAAAGGAGCTGCCTTGCTCCAAGGAGTTCAACTGCGAAACAAAGTGCAAACAGATGCGGGATTGTGGCAAGCATGCCTGCAATCGCAAGGTATAAAACAGACGAATGCATAGTATATCCAAGCTCCAAGCTCTTAATTATTTTGTTTCCTTTCAGTGCTGTGGTGATCAGTGTCCGCCCTGCGAAAAAATCTGCGGCAAGCAGCTGAGCTGCAATAAGCACAAATGCCAGTCTGTGTGCCACAATGGACCCTGTTATCCCTGCAAGCTAGAATCGCAAGTGAATTGTCGCTGCGGCAAGACGCGTCGCAGCGTACCCTGCGGACGCGAGAAGAACGCGCGTATTGCGTGCCAGGAACTATGCCGGTTGGTAGCTACACTCCTTACTAAGAAACAGAAACAGTTTAAAGAATTAATTGTATTACCTAGTATTACTTCCAAGTGTCATCATGCCATCAAGCATCGCTGTCACAAGGGCGAATGCCCGCCCTGCATGCAGCTTTGTGGCTTGATCAATGATTCCAGCGGATGTGGACACATTTGCAAGGCGCGCTGCCATGCAGCGCAGCGTGTGCCTCGGCCTGAACAAGCAATACGTGGACAGCAGCACAAGGTGAGCCGTAGATGGATTAAGCTCTACAATTCATAGGTAAATATTTAATTGTTGCAGTATGAGTACCGCGCTCTGCCGCACCCACGTTGCGAGGAGGAAGTCAGCGTGCGCTGCATTGGTGGGCACGAGTTGGCCACTTGGCCGTGCTGGAACTCTAAGCCTACATCCTGCCAGCGTAGGTGCGCACGCCAGCTCAAGTGTGGCAATCATCAATGTGATCGAGTCTGCCATGCGGTGCCTCAACCGGAGGATATGCAGCAGCAAGCAGGCTGTGCAAACTGTGAACAAGGCTGCTCTATTCCTCGACCTACTGGCTGCACTCATGCCTGCGCCAAAGGCTGTCATCCACCACCTTGTGCTCCATGCTCATTTGTGATCAAAAACAAATGTTACTGTGGCCTCAATCAGGTTATATACAAGTGCAGCGAGTACTACAATGAAGAGGGCAGTCTGCAGGAGACGCTGGAGCGACGCCAAAGGTTCAACAGCTGTGGCAATCGCTGCCACAAAAATGTTCGTATAAATGTGGAGAATAGTTAATGTTTATATATAACTCTTAACTCGTTTGTACAGTTCAATTGTGGCCATCGCTGCTTGACCGTTTGTCATCCCGGTCCCTGTCCCAATCCGGAGCTTTGTCGCAAGAAGTTGCGCATTTACTGCAAGTGCAAACGCCTAAAGCAGGAAATCGCATGCGACAAACATCGTGCAGGCCAAACGTCGCTTGAATGCGATGCCAATTGCCAGGCGGAGCGGTCTAAAGCTGAGGCCACAAAGCAGCAACAGCAGCAACTGAAATTGCAGCAGGAGCAGGAGCGGAATCGTATAGAGCTCGAGAAATACGAGCTAAAGTTCGGCAAGCGCAAGCACAAGGAGCGCAAGACTTTAGATGTCGAGCCAACCAAAGCCAACATCAATTGGCAACGTTTAGGCATCTATGTACTGTCCGTGCTGGTCGTAATGGGCGCACTGGGCGTGGCATATTATGCAGATAGCTAGAATCAACTAAAGAGCAACTGAGCAACTGAAACAAATGCCAATGAGATTTGAATTTAATTAGTAAAAACTTTGTCAACAACTGTAAGTTTGTGTATATTGAGTATTCGTCTGTTTACAATTAACTGTTAACAATTAGCTGAGCTGCTTTTAAGCCGTCTTCGTCTTCTTTTTGTAAACGCAGGCGGCAACAAAGACGCTCAGGCTTAGGAAAGTTGATATAAAGAAATTAGAGAGCAGCATCAAATCATGTGACTGCACGTAAACTGTGTATATGCGGGCTGCAAATTGAAAAGGGATTAGTTTAGTTTTCTATATTTATATTCATATACTTACTCATATTGGTGAAGGCGGAGAGCGCCCATGTCGTCCGGCTAACGGAGCTGGCATCCTTTGTACGCAATATAGCGAGCAGCTGGAGCACTTTACTCGTTGCACCAATTGGCGTACAGAAAGGCTGCAGAAAATTAAGCATTTGCATTAGTTATATTTATACTGACTGTAAAATTGAGGGAATGAATTCATTAATGGAATATAGAGAATATATGATTGCTTTAAAAAGATTGACTAAATGATAAATTAATTAAAATATGTAATTATAGTAGATTTTAAAGTCTAGTCTACAGTGTTTTCATTGTTTATAAAATCTGTCTAGGTCAATTACCCACAATTAAGATCACTGAGCAGATTACGGAATCCAGATTTTAAAGCATTCCGAATTTATAAGTAGTAGTAATATTTGGCAGTATATACGGTAACATACATATATTTTTATATTTTTCTAATTTATTCTACAACTTGTTTCCATTATCAACTTAGCAACAGACAAACAGCAAAAGCATTTGTTCGCCGTAGGCAGCATCTACTGTACTTTTGAGACACATTTAGCAGTGCGAATAGCTCTTAAAACAATTGGTCTGCGACCGTTGATGTCTGAATATAAATAGAAGCAAGATAAATATTATAAAGCAAAACACAAATGACCTTCGCCAATGATTTGGTTAAGAGCTTCACTCATTATGCTCAGCTCCAAATGGAATCAAAACAAATAACAAAAACAGGTTCTCTAAAACAGTTATCAACATCACATAATTAGTTAAATAAATTTAAAAAAAAAAAAGAAAAGGAAAACGTGTTTGGGGAGTACGCAGTTATCTAAACTGAAGGTTCTAATCAATATCGCAGCTGTTCTATGTACATATATTTATTAGGTTCAGATATGGTTGGCCGATTGGTTGGGTTACTCACCACCAGGAACGTTAGAATGATAATGGGAAAGAGCTTCAAATAGATAAGTGTCGCAATGATTGCATAGAATATGGCAAAAATTTGTGTTCGTTTGCCCAACATATCCTGGTATTTGAATACATAATAGATCAATACATATTCCTGCAACAGCAGCACAGGATACTCCATATAGGATAGAAAATCATAGCCCGACGTGTAATTGTAGGACATCATAACGGTATAGCTGAACAGCTCCAGGCACAGGCCAAAGACACTGATACCTGGTGAATCATGTGAATATACAGTTAATGTGTAGGCGTTACAGTTGAGTGGGCGTGGTCTCACCTTTTGACGATTTGTTTTCGCGTATCGTATTTATTTGTGGCACCTTGATGACCAGACATGATGACACCGTAATCAAACTGAGAAGATCAGCAATAATAAGAACGATCCCCTTGTCCAGGTAATGAGAGACCAGCTCGCCAAGACCCTCAGACGGCGCCGTTGTGTCCATTGCGGCAGCCAAACTTATATTAATGGCTCATTTGGTTTGATTTAAATACAAACAATCGATTGCGGGCGGCCCTCTGTATCGATGCGCATCTGCAGGCGTATTTCCTTTCTAAAAATATTCTCAACTCATTGTAATACGTATATCTCAAATATACTGTTGATTTTACAAAGTTTGTTCAGATCATTTTATCATAGTACATTTTTATTAAATCCAAATCAAAATAGCAAAAAAAATTTGATCGAATATTATTACTCAATGGTATCGCTTTTTAGATTACAGTTATGTATCGATACTTGACGCTGTGGGCACCGTATCGATGCTTTGTCTCGATACTTTGGTGCTGCTAACATACAGTGGCAGCGCAGCTCAAGTCATTTAGTTATTTTTCTGTCTGAATTTAAGAATTTTTGTTTTTGTTTGTCAGAATAATACTAATACGGTTAACCACAATATTAATACTGTATGCTAATGATAGCACAGTAAAGAAAACGGCAGAAAAACGTACGTGGTAAATTAATTTAAACGTGTGTGCTCGGTGGCAAATGCTTCTTGTGCATAGGCAAGTGTGTGTGTGTGTGCGTGAACTTAACGCAAAAAGTGTAAAACGGATGAAATAGTTAAACAATTAAGCTCAACTGGAATTGGAAACCTCATGTGTGCAACATCTATATGAATTGTATTGTTCAGAGTGCATAATAGGAGCTATCTAGGGGTAAAGTAAACTCCTTTTCCTTATGCATGTCGTGACATTTGTTCTGTATGTGTGCGTACTTGAGCGTGTGGCTGTGTGTGTATGCATATACGACGTCCGACGTAGTCGCTTTCGTATGTTTCACTGTGTGTGTGTACAACAATGTTCACATTTTTTTCTTTTGTTGCTTGCTCCACGAATTATTGGGTTGGCTCTCGCTCGGTGCAGGTGCAGAAAAGTGGGGTTAGGGCCAGTACAATTTATTTAGTTAGTTTACTAACTTTTAAGAATTTTCATTTATATATCTATTTTCCCCATGCCCATGGCCGTATGGCTGTATGACTGTATGACGTAGATAAAGGAACAGAAAGAAAGACAGAAAAAATTAAGGCGACATTAATAGATGGACAAGGTTCGGGGCATTCATTCTAGTTTTAGTCCTGTGGTCGCAGCACAGGTAACACGAATGCCGTGTGAAAGCGTACACAAAATGAAGCAAAACGTAAACGAAGACCCTTTAAACCTTCAGAGGAGGTCGTTCAATAGCTACATTTCTGAGAAGGGGAGGGTTCCCGACATTCTCTTGCACATCTGATCTCTTTTACGAGTGATGCAACACAGGATCTACGCACACACACGTGTTTGCGTGTATGTGCGCGGAGAAAATTCCTATGCGATCGCTCTTTGTTGTTTGACTGCTGCAAATGCACTGATCCCTTTTTTGCTGTCTGTACGCGTGTGCGTGCGTAAATGTGAGAGTGTGAGTGTGTGCGTTAAATTGATGCTGTGCGCGTACGAGTGAGAGAGGGAGACGCCTGAGCATGACAGTCGAAGCTGATGACTTTGATGTGTGAGAGAAGGAGAGGGAGAGAGAGAGCAGAGAGCAGCGCAAACAGATAGCGGCTTAAATTGCAAGGTGTACGCTATCGTTGTTGTAGCTGCTGCTGCTGCTGTTGTTGTTGGTGTGTATCTTTATTGCTTCTTCTTCTTCCGTCCGTTACTTTTGCTCTTGTCATCGCATGCCTTTACCTTTTCTGCCTGGGCTACTGATCTTTATGTGTGAGTGTGAGTGTGTTTGTGTATGGGAATGTGTTTGTATGTTTGTTGTAATACCCGTTTCATCTTCTTTGCCCATTCTACTTCGCGCCGTTTTAGCTTCTTCCGCCGATGCACTTTTGTGATTTCCTTCGCCAGTTTTTTTTATTGCTAAGAAAGACGACAACGGCTGCTGAGGCGGCTGCTGTTGTTGTTGTTACTGCTGCAACAAACATTTTTCCCACTGCTTTTCCTTTTCTTTCGATTTTTGATTTTTTTTTTTTTTGCAATTCTCAGAGTCTCATCATCATCATGCGAATGTGGTAGCGAGACAAAGAGAGAGAGAGAGAGAGAGAGCGAGAGAGAGACAACAGACAGACAGAAAAGTGCCTGCACACGATCTCCTCTCATCGTGCTTATTACTTTTGCCGCTTGCCTCTTTCGTTGTGTCTGCTTCGCGTTGCGTGGGAATTTTTTACAGAGCGTCACTGTCGCAGCTACAGGGCGGCTGCTTCTTCCTTCTAGCGGGTTTTATATTTTTCGGCTGAAATAAAAATAAAGGATAGCTTCATAATTAATTCTTGTAAGTTGAAGATATATAATTTCTGGGTGCTTAGAGGAAGCTCTTATAAATTTGTTTGGGCATTGTTGTTGAAACTGGATTTCCAGTAACTTCTGATGGAAGGACATTACCTTGAAAGCATTACACAAAGGATGGCCTCTTTAATGCTAATTTGTTTTAAAATATGCTAGGGAATATCTGTTATAGATACATGAGTTTTTTACTATGATAGATAAAAACATGATTTTCCTATTATGAAAGCATCAACTTGTTCAAATTTTCAAGTTTTTGGAATTTGTAAACATTTTTCGTTTGCAACCAAATTCTTTTGAAAGTTAAAATTTGGAGAGCATTTTCTTATAATGGGGCTGAACAATTCCTTATACGCAAATCGGCAATTACTATATCCGATGCAATGAATCCCAAAAAAAGAACAAAATATAGAAAATACAATAAGGGCGTGAAAAGTCAGGTAAAACTGTAGCTTTCATGGTGAACAGCTGGAACTCCAAAACTGAGTTAGTTTCAAGATCTACTGATCAAAATATATATTCATAAGAAATTCAGTTGAACAACATTTTGACCTGAAATCGGAATCAATAAACTGATGTTCAACCATTTTATATGTTTTTCGATTGCTCTTTGCAGGTGAGAGCAAAGCTGCAGTGCGCGAAGAGAGATTGACTTTACCTGCCCGTAGTGGAAAGTATTATGGAAGAAGGATGTTCAGCTGCTAGCAGTAATTGTTCAGGTGCCGAGGACGCCGCTCAGCAGCAGCAGAGCCGCCGAAGCAGCAGCAGCAGCAGTAGCAGCAGCTATAGCATTGATTTAAAGCCACCAACACCTCAACCATCACAGCCAAAGGCGAGCACTAGCCAAGCGGTAGACGGAACAGTAACTGAATCTATGTCCAATCTGAGGGAGCCGGACGTGGAGGACTGTGTCTCTTCGAACTCGCAACATGGCTATGCCGTCGTGCTCGATGATGAGTCCAGTACCGAGACCACCGGCGTGCTGGAAACGTACGAGATAAGCTCTTCCAACTCACTGCCCAATAGCACTGGAGCCGGTGCCGGAGCTGAGACAATGGGCGTCGTTGTTGTTGTGCCCGTCGACGATAGCTCCTCGACAGACACGCTCAATGGCAATGAAAACGAACGCATGAGCCGTGACGCTCCATCCGAAGAAGAAGAGGAGGAGGAGGAGCACAACAGCCAGATGAATAATGTTTTCTTTAATGTTGACGACGAGCCGCCCGTTGTATGCCTTATAAACGATGACGACGATTTCGACGAAGAGGAAATCGTCGATGAGGATGACGATGATGAAGATGAGGATGCTGCAGTACGCTCCTGCCCCAATACATCACAAATGGATGGCACCGCCGCTGCCACTGCTGCCGATGGCATCATCACGACAGCAGATGGTTCGAAAATATTTCTGGAAACGCCTGTCGTCGAGGAGCCACAGCAATCACATACTCATGTCGGCGGCGTCACCGTTGGCGGCAATGCTGCGCAGTCGGAGCTGCTGGCGGGCAAGCCGAAACGGCTCAGCGATGAGTTCGAGGCGGAAGAAGAGCAGCAAAAGCTGCACGGCAATGCATCAAGAGGCGTTAAGTGTGAGCCAGAACAGGGGCAGGGGCAGGGGCAGGCAGTCGATGTGGCAAGCAGTTCGTTGCACGATCGCCAAATGTCCGTGCGGCTTAAACAGATGAGCATCACGGCCAGCGCCGAGGCAACAGCAGCCAATGCAGCAACATCGACATCAAACAGCACCAACAGCAGCAACAGCAACAGCAACAGCCTGACCAAGGCGGACATTGAGTCCATGGATCGCATTGAGCGTCGCGACTTTGAGACCGAGCATCGTCTAACCGGCGGCATTATGCTCGGAACCAATTCGCTCATAAGCAAGAATCGCCTCAATCTAAGTCTGATCAATCGTGCAGCAGTTGCAGTTGGTACTGGCGGCGGCGTCGGAGCTGGAGTAGCGGGTGATGATTGGCCCAGCAGTAGCCAGGCTCGTGCCTTCTCCTCAGACAGCAAGGTAGGCTTCATTAACTATATTATAATAGCTGTTATATAAATGCTCTCTTCTTGTTCCTTATAGTGCACCTACAAGGATCTATCGACGACGCCCACGAGCAGTCGCAAGTATACAAACAGCCGACTGAGCAAGTCCACTGCCAAACTCAACCTGAGCTCAACGCTGGCTAATGCCAACAGCAATGCCTGTCCACAGCACAGTTCCAGCTCCAGCTCCAGCTCCAGCTCCATCTCCAGCACCAGCAGCAGCAGCAGCAGCAGCAACAGCACCAACAGCAACAATTCCAAGCTACCCATTGTGGTTATTGTGAAACCCAACGGGAGCAGCAACGCTTCTACTTCCACAAGCAACAATCGCACAGACGTCTACACGAACACCAACTCGAAAGACGTCAATCTGCAGACGAGCTGCCAGCAGACGAGCAAAGATGTGGCAGCCCCATCATTCAGCTCGGTGGGCTCCCAGACGCACAGCCAGGACACAAGCGGATGCAGTCGCTCCAATGTCCTAGCTTGTGCCAGCAGCAATGGCGGCTTTCTGGACGTGGATGCACAGCCATCGACATCGGCCACTTCGACAGCGACTTCGGCTTCGGCTCGCTGTCAGTATGCAGCGGCGACCACAGCTAAGGTAGCCACCCGACATGTGAATGCCAGTGCCCAGACACAGGAGCGCTTTCTGGCACGAGGTCTGCCCAATCGCAGTCGTCGTCGTGTGGAGGCCAAGCGCAATAGCTCTAGTGATGCTATTGTACTTGGCATTGTTGTAGAGGAGAATTCAGGCAACGCTGATGGAGGCGGCGGTGTTGGCGGTGTTGGCGGCGGTGGAGTGGTTGAACCTGGAGATTTTAATGCCGAGGAACCATGGGGCAATTGTGATGAGGAGAACAATTGTTCGGACTTGGAAGAGATATGCACTTGCCAGAACAGCATATTGGCTAGCAGTCGCAGCGGCAGCAATGCCAGCCTGAGCGAAGCACTCGACATGGATGCCATGGATAGTTACCATGAGGAAGCCATTTCAATGCCGCCAATCGAGCAGCAGCAGCAACAACAGCAGCGCAAGCGCAAATACAACGAGAGTCGTCTGCTGGATGGTGACTACTCAATGAGCATAACAGGCAGTGGCGGCGCTGGTAGTGGTGGTGCTGGTGGCGGTGGCGGTGCGGGCGGTTCTGGCAGCAATTCGGGATCTAGCGATAATAGTCGTAAGCGCATTGCCTATGATTTTGCCTCTACCCCACGCTCTTCAACGCAGCCCTTAGGCACTGCTGCCGTGATGACGCTAACGATGACGCCAACCGGCATTTCCGCCACGTCACTGGGTGGTTGCTCACCCGCTCTGGGTAGGCGTACGCCTCGTGCTCTGATGCCCACGCGAGACAATCCGCCACCCGAGTTGCAGCATTGGCTGGCACAGTTTCAGCGCTGGTCCCATGCTGAACGTCTGCTGGCCGTGGATCGTCTGATCGACCATTGCGATCCCTCGCAGGTGCGGCACATGATGAAGGTAATCGAACCGCAGTTCCAGCGTGACTTCATCTCACTGCTGCCACGGGAACTGGCGCTGTTCGTGCTCTCATATCTGGAACCGAAGGATTTATTGCGCGCCGCACAAACTTGCCGCAGCTGGCGTTTCCTCTGCGACGACAATCTGCTGTGGAAGGAGAAGTGCCGTAAGGCACAGATCCTCACAGAGACACGCAGCGATCGTCCCAAACGTGGACGTGATGGCAACATGCCACCCATTGCTTCGCCATGGAAGGCAGCATACATGCGACAGCACATCATCGAGATGAATTGGCGCTCGCGGCCAGTGCGCAAGCCGAAAGTGCTCAAGGGACACGACGATCATGTCATCACATGCCTTCAGTTCTCAGGCAATCGCATTGTATCCGGCTCCGATGACAATACGCTTAAAGTCTGGTCGGCAGTCAGCGGCAAGGTAAGATAGCATCTTGATTGAGTCTTTGTCTACTCTTTTCCCTAATCTCTCGCCTCAATGTCTTTCCTTCTTTAGTGTCTGCGCACGTTGGTGGGACATACTGGCGGCGTTTGGTCCTCGCAAATGTCTGCCAATATCATCATATCGGGCAGCACGGATCGCACGCTCAAGGTGTGGGACATGGAGAGTGGCAGCTGCGTGCACACGCTCCAGGGACACACCTCGACAGTGCGCTGCATGCATTTGCATGGCAACAAGTAAGTGGTTCAGTCAGAGATGGTTGTGCAACACCAGACTAAATAATAATAAAACTATCTCATCTCCAGGGTGGTCAGCGGCTCACGGGATGCAACGCTGCGAGTGTGGGACATTGAGCTGGGCACGTGTCTGCATGTGTTGGTTGGACACTTGGCTGCGGTACGGTGTGTGCAATATGATGGCAAGCTGATTGTGTCGGGCGCGTACGATTATATGGTCAAGATCTGGCATCCAGAGCGACAGGAATGCCTGCACACGCTGCAGGGACACACCAACCGTGTCTACTCCTTGCAGGTAATGTCAATTAGTGTTAAAGCTAAAGATTCTGTGCAGCTTAACCAAATTGAATTCCATCCTAACGCAGTTTGATGGCCTTCATGTTGTCTCTGGCTCACTGGATACCTCGATACGTGTGTGGGATGTGGAGACCGGCAATTGCAAGCACACTCTAATGGGTCATCAGAGTCTCACCTCCGGCATGGAGTTGCGACAGAATATACTCGTCTCTGGCAATGCCGACTCCACGGTCAAAGTGTGGGACATTACAACAGGACAATGCCTGCAAACGCTATCGGGTAATTTGATTTTAATTGATTGATTGTTTATTTTGGTCATTCATTAATTGTAATTTTGTTTCCATAGGCCCCAATAAGCATCAGTCAGCGGTCACCTGCCTGCAGTTCAATTCACGCTTTGTGGTCACCAGCTCCGATGATGGCACCGTCAAGTTGTGGGACGTCAAAACGGGCGATTTTATACGCAATTTAGTAGCTTTGGATTCGGGCGGCTCCGGTGGAGTGGTCTGGCGCATCAGGTTAGCTATTAAATTAATGTTTATTAATGAGTCTGTCTGTGCGTTTACATTGTAAATGGAGGGAGATAGATATTCATATGATATAGATATATACTCCTGTTTGGTTGTCCTATTAAAAATAATGACTATGGATAACTTAATTAGTTTCTAAAGTTATATTTGCACAGAGATTTATTTATAATTCAACATCCCATTCACAGGGCGAACGATACAAAGTTGATTTGCGCTGTGGGCTCACGCAATGGTACAGAGGAGACAAAGCTAATGGTGCTGGACTTTGATGTGGAGGGCGCTTGTGTCAAGTGCTCATAGGAACTGTTTGGCCAGTTCAAATTCCAGCTCCAGTTCCAACTCGAGTTCAGTTCAGTTCAATTTGTAAACTGTGTGTGCAATCGAAGGCGCACTCTACTCTATGTTATGATAAACACGAGAGCCGCTATAATGCTTTAGCTCGTTATGAGAGCGAGCCAGCCGGAGGCGATATCACATACACACACAGAGACACTCAACTAACACATACACACGCCACACCCACACACATATATATATAGATTACGCGTCTATCTGTCATGCATAATCGAAACGTTATCGTCGCTTGCCTTGCCAACAAATGCAGCTGCTCACACACACACACACACACACACACATACACATATATGTACACAAACACACACACATTCACATTCAAAAAACACACACACATTTGGGAGTTGTGAGTGCGAGTGTAAAAACGTTTTCAATGTTATCATTTGTTTCAAATGCGTTGCTTTTATATAGCCAAAATTTGTTTTCCACAAAAAATAGAATAATTTTTGCTTCTTAGTTCTTATTGATTATGAATTACGTACATAAAAACAAAAAACTAAAAAAAAACTTGAACATATATATATTCTATATATATTAACATATATATATATATCTCATAGAAAGTCGAATGTTTACAAACATACTACTATATACGTATTATGCATATACATACATACATAATTGTGTTCCGTATCGAATGAACCGAAATCAAGAAAGAAAAGTTTTATGAAAAAACAGCTTTATATTGATTAAAACTGTAAATTGTTTATTTGAATTGATTAATGATGAATGTTAATATTGCCGTTAGATTATTTTGGAGTCCTATTATTGAGTTGTTTCTGTTTCTCTTTCTATATATATATATATAAACATTCTGTGGTTTCTTTCGATCTGTTTTGTTTACACACACACACACACACATATGTATTTGATTTTTAATGAATTTTTGTTAAAAGGCTTCCCGTGTGTAGTATTTCCGTTTAAACTGTATGTTGGTATATGCTAAAAAAAATTAATGAAAATATGAAAATTTTTCAAATTTTTTGTTGCCTGCTTAAGAGGTGGGCTAGACTCGTATATAGAGATTTAAGTATTCCGTGGTACTCAATTCGTAAGAAGATGAGGATGAAGATAACGAGGAGAAGGAGAAGGGGCAGCTCACACACACACTCACATACATATACACACATATACTAACACAAACACACACACACACACATACAAAAGCATTAAGCGAACATATATTTTAATTATAGACTGATTTATTAGTAATTGAAATTAATCTACAAATTTAAGCATAAATCTGAATAAACGCAGGAATAATTAAACCAAGAGTTAAATAAAAACAAAAACAAACAAAAAGATGAAAAGAAATGCATGTGCATGTGATTTGATTTTTGTTTTCTATCCAAAGTTTTTGATTTCCAAATGCAACGATAACGGCCAACAAATACGATCACCCGACATTCGATATACGATATACGATATATTTAAACCGTTATTTGGGTTTGGGGCAAATGGGGTATTAGCTCTAAACGCTATGTACATGCCGAATAATCTAAACAATAATAATTTATGATAAACTTTATGGCAAAAATAATCGCAACAATAAATGCAGAAATTCATAAAATGTTTAATTGTTTATATAGCTTTGCATCCATTGGGCTTATCGGAGCTATAACTAACTGTAAATGACAGCAGTCCTATAAATCAGTTTTATCGATTGGCATTCCCCAAATAAAAACGCTATAATTCTATAATTGACTTTAATGGTGTTCGTACACTTAAAACAAATCACTTCATTGATGATTCAACTTATAAATCGAGACTGAGTATAATACATGATTAACTGGAAAACAAAACATCTGATATAATGTTCTGATAATACGGGTGTGCTGGAGTATATCGTTTAAATCTTGGACTTCTTGCTGCTGTGCCCTTCGATGCCTAGATTGCAGCGTGAGGCCACATCCTGCACGGACGTCATGCCCGTGGTGCTCGTCGGCAACGGGCCACCAAATGCCGAGGCCGACAAATTGCCATTGCTGGGCCGTTTGCGCGTGGGCGAATGGACGGGCGACTTCTGCTTAAGACACTCGACGTCGTCGAAAACCACCTGGGCACCGCCACCACAAGTGGGTATAACGTTGCCTTTGTACAGTTTCGTCTCCACATCGCCATCGGTGTCTGCCTCTTGGGAGACGAGGCAGTATTTGTTGGCTCCGTGGCCGGTTAACTCCTTCATGTCGGTTAGCTTCGTAACCGATTTGCGATTCTTCAGATACGGCTGCATAATGGTGCCGAGTGGCACTGGATTGGCGGCACGATGCTCCAGCCATTTGTCGCCGGCGGAGCGGGATCTGCGATGTCTATTATTGGCTGCTGCCAAGCCCTGTAAAAACGATTAGGAAATCAATGGAATTCTAATTCATTGTTAGGTTACACTAAGATCTTACATGTCTCGGCGTACAGTAGATGTCCGTGCGTGTCGTCGGTGCTGCTGTGGACTCTGTGCGCGTGGTGAAGCCACCGCGATCCTTGTCGTTCAGCAGATTCTCTGAGCTCTGGGAACGCGGCAAACTGGGCACATCCTCGGACTGTAGTATATTGGACACCAGACGCAACTTCTCGTCCTTGATGCGCATGCGCTCCTGCATCTTGGCGCGTTGCTCGCGTAGCTTCATATCGAATTCGCGTTTGTTCTTATCCGATTCAACGGCCAGTTTGGAATTGTATTTCTTTTTCTGTTTCTCCTTCTCTTGCTCCTTCTGCGTGACCAGATGTTCCTGTTCGCTTAGCTTCTGGCTGAGCTCCTGGATTTGGCGCTCGCGCTTGCTTAGCGTATTGTTTAGAACATCAATGGAGCTCTCGTGTATGCGAACTTTATTCTCTAAGGCGGCGCTGCGCTCGCGCTCCTGCTTATAGACGGCCTTCATGGAGGCCAGCTCCGTGCGCAGCTGCAAATTGTCGCGATCCAGATTCATGAGCAACTGACGGAAATTGTCGCCTAAAACAGAAAGCGTGGAATTAATAACGAATGATACAAGAGTAAAAAAGTCTCAATCCTACACTTAATGTCCATGTTGGCGCGCAGTTTGCGTCGCTTCTCGATGCGCTGCTCCAGGTATTCCATTAACTCCTGTATTTTGCACGCGGCCTCCGGACTGTCCATTTGATAGTGTGGAAAGTCTGCGCCCAAGCTGTAGACCAGACCCACATCCACCTCCAGCTGCTTGGCCTCGGGTATGCCCAGCTCGTTCAGATTGTTAACGGCAATCTTGAAGAGTTTGTTGGCCTTGCGGCGACCGGGCGTAAGACCCAGATCTGTTTTCATGGGCGTGGCGCGCGCTATTTGTACCTCCTGCGTCATCTCCGCGAACTTCATAACTTGCTGTGAATGAAGAAGTAGTTATAGATAACAAATAAGTGCCAGAGACAAAGGATCTACCATATTCTCATCGTAGTCCTCGATGCGCGGATTGATGCACACGATCATGGAAACCTGGCCCTCGCCATCAAAGTAGTTCTTGAACATATGCGTGATCTTCGAATCACGATATGGTATCTTCTTGGGGGGCACATTCGGCGGCAGTTGTTGATTCTCTCGCAGATACTCGAGGCAAGTGCGCAGTGTCATCAGCGAATTATTAATGTTGCCCGCTTCGCGGAGCCGTACACCCGTGTTCTTGGTGCGGGAGGAGCGTTCACTGCCCGCCAAATCGACAAGCGACAGCTGGCTAACTGTGATCGTGTGCTTGTCCTGGATGACGCGCTCGCCCTGGCAATCGGTGGGCGCCTGGACGAGTCGTATATTGAATACGGAATGACTCCGACTGGATTCGGCATTGAGGATTGTGTTGCCCATGCGTTTGCGTTTCTGGCCCATTTGAAAGACCTCGAGAGCTTCCTCCACGGTCTTGACTTCTACCTCTGTTACGCCATGCACGAACATCTGGTGGTGCGCATCCTCGCGTATAATTTTGCACTGCAAGGATCTACATTGAGATAGAATGGATTAGCTGGCAATTTAGTTAGATAAATGGTAACACATTACTTCTGTACGCCAGAGTCCTCCAATAGATCGTAGACGCTATTGTTGTACATTTCCACGTAGGTAATAAATACCGAGTACATGTTATCCTCGTCGAGCACAGTCAGCGGCGTTGGTTCCACCGAGGCCTGTGATGCGATTTCCGGGTCCGAATCCTTGCGTCGAAAGGCAAAACGTCCGGCACCTGCAAATCGTTGATTCATCTCCTGCTGCCGCTCGAGTAGCGCATCCTCCTCTGTGAGTATCTCAAAGCCATTTAAGCGATCCGGCTTGAACACAAACTTCTTTGCTTGATAGTCGGAGATGGTGCGAAACAGTAGATCCAAGCAGCGAGGCATTATACCACGATGCCGTGCATTTCCCGTCATTGTGTAGGTCTTCCCGCTGCCCGTGACGCCGTAGGTGAAGAGCAAGCTATTCCTGCCACGGACCAGATTTTCGACAAGTGGTTGGGCGACGGCCGTGAACACATCCTGCTGAGTAGCGTCTGGCTGAAAGACGTGCTTGAAGATGTACTGCATTTCGCGCTGGGCGCCGTTTTGTTGCTTTTGATGATGCTGCAGCAGCTGATCCTGCGGATTGAGCGCAATCGTGGTCGCATTCTTGACGCGCAGGCAGGTCAGATCACCCTCCGACTGCAGTGGACGCACTCGACAAAATACATTCACCGGATCCTGTTGTTTATTGGAGACGTCACGCCGCTTCTCTGACTGCATTTGTCCTTGCATTTGGCGTGGCGTCTTGGGAACGCGGAGCGGCGTACGAGCCCTGTATGGCAAAAACGTTTATATTTACCTTTCATAACATTTATTCCTATTTATTACTTACATTGCCTTCATTTTGATCTATTTTGTAATTTTATTACACCCACACTACTGTTATATTTATTTAAATTTATTATTCGGCAAAAACTTTCTGTTCGTTAGCTTCAAATGCTTGCGCCCATACAGACGCCACGCTTGTTCTGCCTCTTCTTTTGTGCTATTTGCGTTCGCTCCCAACTTCACGTATCTCATAATTGCGTAAAATACACAGAGTTGTATTTTCGATATACAATAAATATTTTATTTCGTTTGAATCCGGTTAAATTTACAATTGTCATTTATTAAACAAGTGCTAATAGAACTTATTATCACTGTATCAGCTATGAAATATTAAGTTTTCACTCAGCCATTGCCTGGCTACAGCTGTGCAAGTCGCCTTCAATTATGTTAATTAACAGACTGCTGTTAATTAACAGCAACTAAAATGGACGTTAAATTTAAATACTTTTTGTTCGTAGAATTTTTTTTAGTTTTAAATGCATATATTAAAAAAGTTAAAAAATATAAGAGTTATTGCATTTGTAGATCATATGATGCGGGTATTTTGAGAAAGCCACTTATTTGCCGAATTTAAATACAGAAAAAATATTACGCATGAGAGCAGGACCATTCCAGTGTCCCTTTAGCATTAGTTCCCAATACAGCAACGGCATAAAATCTTTCTTCATGATGAACATGGAATAGCGCTCCTTGTTTTGGGCCACTGGGAATGTTTCCAAGGGCGTAAGAGTATAATCGAACTCGGCCAATATAACGCTACTATAGCCAGTAACCAGGGGACACGATGCATATCCATCATAGACGTCTTTAAGGGGCTTACCCTCCAGAGCTGCGATCATATTACGGAATACAACCGGTGACTGGGCAGCTAAGCGATAAGGAAAGCATTTGTTAATATTGATATGGAATAAATTATGATTATTCATCGTAATCTTACCTGCTGAGGCGGCAGTCTTCGAGTTGGGTGAACCGGATGAATCGCCAATGGCGAATACGTTCTGGTACTTTTTGTGCTGCAGTGTAGACTGATCCACGTCCACGAAGCCCACCTCGTTGACCAGCTGCTTGCAGCGCGTCAGGGCGTCTGGCGCACTCATTGGCGGTACGGCGTGTAACATAGAGTACTAATTAAAGGAAATTCCAGGTATCACTATATCTGAATATCATCAACCTACTTCTATTTATATTTCTCTCTACTCACTTTCTCCTCGAAACGTTCGCTGGGATTATCCAAGTTCTCAAACACGGCAATATCTTGACCGGGCTTGACCTCAATTAGATTACGCCGTGTATTTACCGTTATGTTGCGCTTCTTCACAATGGGCCAGAGAGCATCTGCATAGTGCTTAACACCAAAGAGCACGGGCAGAGCCGTATTATATCTGATATTGATATTATTCCGTTTGTTCAACTGCAAAAGAAATTTCAGATGAGAAAGTCTTACGTATTTTGCAGATGTCCGAATTACCTTGCGGAAATAGTGTTCGGCGATGTAGACAATCTTTTGAGGTGCTCCCGGACACTTTACTGGCGACGAGGGATACGTAAAGATGGCATCTCCGCCTTGGATATTACGCAGGCAATCGTACACCCTGTCCACATACTTGGGCGAATAGATGGAGCACACTTTGCCATTGGGTATGGCCAGCGCCTCCTCCAATCCGGGTATCTGAAAGGAAAGACAGTTAGCTTACGGCGGAGTTAGCTTTTTTCACCTTTGAATTCACCTTATTGTAGTTTAGCTGGAGACCCGTAGCTATCAGCAGCATGTCGTACTTGATGGTATTTCCGCCCGATGTCTTCACCGTATTGCTCTCCGGATCGAACTCTACGGCCGCCTCCTGCAGCCACTTCGCCTTCTTGGGCAGCACCTCGGCCATGGACTTGTAGGACTGTTCCAGACGCTTCATTCCACCCCCGATTAGCGTGAACATCGGCTGATAATAATGTTTCTACGGACAACACACAGTTCGGATAGTAAGTCCCTCTACTTGACTTGACAGAGGGATCACAATTTAGGGCTTACGTACATCAGCTGGCTCCACGACGATCACCTTATTCCTGCCCAGCCGAGAGGAGAGCTTCGCGGCCATGGCACAGCCGCCAGCACCGCCGCCAACAACCAGAACTTTACATCTGCAAAGAGTTTAAATAGTTTAATCAATAGCTCGACTTCCATGCATTGGCCATACATTGATACAGGAATATATGGATGGGTATATGTAGATAAATGCATTTAACTCAATTGGTTCATCAATTTCATTTTAAATTTGGATAAAAATTACATCAGCAGGTAAAAGGAAAACATATAGTTTGATATATATTATACATGACCAGTCAGATATATATACTTGAATATACTGAATATATAGGAAAGTTATGTAAGCACAAAAACCTTTTTCATCGATGAATAGATGCATCTACATGCATCAATATCGATCAAAAATTTTATTACATTAACTGCTGAATGAAAGCTGTATACCCGTTTCGACTTTGTCAATAGAGTATACAGAGACATAGAAATAAAAGCTTCTGCCATGGGCTAAAATAATTTATTTATTTTTTGGCCTACGTGCTTAATTCCCTCGCCTTAATCATGCTAATTGTATTTGTTTTACAGATATGTATAGATAGATACACTGTATATGTACATAATAAACGCCTACATATACACAGATATGCATTTGCATATAGAACAATACACAAAGGCTCCGCAAACTTTTACGATCCTCTGGGGACCTGTTTGCCATTTCTTATTAGCACTACCCCCCATCGAGGGAGGTGTGGCTGAGTGAAAAGGAAAGAAAAAATCATGAAAAAAAAACAAAACTTACTCGTGTTTGTCGTAAAGTGTTTGACTGGCCGAAAGATGCCGCTGAAGCAGGCGGTCGCTGCAGCTTCGTGTGGCCAGAAGCTTGGCCTGCCTGAGGACCAACGGGAGACAAGTGTAAGAGGTCATGGTGTGCGCACACTCGAGTGTATATTAGATCATGCGATCGACAACTTGTTGCCTATTAAATAAATAATTATTGGAGATATAGCTGATCACGAGCAGCGCGAAGACACTTGTTGCAACGACGTCCGATTGACGACTGACGACGACCAGCGAATCGAGGCGAAAGCAAACAGCAAAGCTCGATTAGCACATCGCTCGCAACAGCCAAAGCAAACGGTTAGTACAAACATCACAAACGGTATATACAGAAAAGCTGAGGCAAAGTATAATAGAAAACAAAAAAACAAGTTTAAACAGCTATTTCACCACAAACTGTTTTTGTGACAGTAGAACTTCAGTCGCAGCAGTAGATATATTAATTAAGCATGTTTATCGCGTGTGCCCGCCGGGCTATACCAATTTTTTTCGGCCAGTGTATGCTGTTAACCTTGACTGAGCTTTAGTTACACGTGTTGCAGTTATTGATGCGTACTCAGCTTTGAAAGCTCAAAACAAACGCAAGCTTCTTTAGCAATCGGCATACAGTGCTGCGCGTAAATGTAGACACACTTGTGACTAATATAAAAGAGCTCAAGTATTAGGTTAATTAATTAAAAAATTAAATTTCAGAACTTTTAACATTAATTTGCAACTAAAGACAAGAGATCAGAATTGAATTGTGTTGCATACTTTTAGGTTAGGTTTGTTGATACTAAGGCGTATGTACATATAGTAATGTAAAAATATATAAGTATCAACAATATTATCTTTCTGATACATCTATATAGGCTGATGAAGTGTGATTCAATGAAGTTGTGTAAATCTTTTAAATTGTAAGTTAATATTTTAAATAAACTATTATATTTACTTTTTGTAAAAAGAAAATGTTTTTTTATAGCAAATTTAACAGCCATTTCACGATCTGCGAACTAGATAACTCATTAACTAGTTCATTTAGGCAGCGATGAACTAGAAAGTTTATTTAGTACTTCGGTTCATTTATAAGTTCCTGAAAAAAGCTACTTTGTATCAGCTCTTAATCAATTCCAATTGATCAGCTATTCATTTGCTCAGTATGAGATGATCAGCTGCTAAATAGTTTAGTTGTAGAGCTAATGAACTATTAGTGGAGTTAACTAGACAGTTAATGAACTACTAGGCAAAAGATAACTCATCACTGATCACAAACTGGAGCTGAGCTTATTAGAATATAAAATTAGTGAACTACTCGTGGAACTAGTCAAATTTCATGGACTAATGAACAAGACAAATCATTGCAGAACGATTTGTTAAGTTCGCTCAGAATTCGCGCCATAAGCCAATCAGAAATTTGCTGATTAGACTAGTTAGTTCTGCAGTTGCTTCAATGAGGCTGATTCAATTGAATTCAATTCTTTTCGCTAACATAAATGAATAGTTACTTAACTTCAGCAGGTTTAAGAAGTTGAGAGCGTGACCAAATGCTCGCTGCAGCTCTTAACGGTATAAGAAAAAAAAATATATATATCATATATCAATATACATTTATACATATATCTGTCTCTATATATAGCTCATGAAGCAATGGCGGCCCCTAAAAGTATGACTCACTTTTGTTTTCACAACACCAATGTAAAGCGAACAACAAAATACTTGAACGAGATTTATCAAGGGAAGTGCTCAAGTGTTGGCTAACGTTCAATTATTAGTGTTGGCTAGCAGCCTGAGCCGGACGTGGGGTTCATGACTTGTCGCCATTGTCGTTGTGATTAGCTACATTTATTTGAGCCACAAACAAAGAGAAATAAGCAAAATAGAAGCAATTGTTATTGTTGTTGTGTTTAATTACGCCCTGCTGCTGGTCTAATTGGGAATAGGGAACATTGCCGCCTCTCGCGCGTCTCACTGTGTGGGCGTAACGCAGCAGCAGCGTATCAATTGGAGACAAGCTGGCTAAATACAAATGAAGCCCTATTGTTGGCCAAATTAGCTAAAAAAAAAAATAAAAAAAAAAACAACTGGCGAAATGCGTGGGCGAACTTAACATGCAAACACGCACAAACACACACACACACATACATGCATACATATTAATGTATTTGTGTGTTTGTCATAACAGGCAAGCTGCGCAGTTGCCAGGCAGCGTCCCTTGATTAGCAGCTCATTATGATGATTACCAAAGTTGAACAAGTAGGAGAAGAAGAAGTCGCAATTATTGTGTTACAACAATCACAAGTCGCCTACCGAGCAGCGCCCAACCCCTACACCTACCACCCGCTTACCCCCCTACCCCATACTCGACAGTCCAGCTTAAAGTGCAACTTGATTAGAATTTAACGGTTTCCTCGAGTGCATTTCAATTTATAGCACATAGAATCAATTAAAGCACAGCTGCGACCACTACACACACACACACACACACACGCATATACATAAATACATATGCAAATATTGTAGATCCGGTCTGCCAGGTGACGTCTATGCGTCTGTCTAAACCCTGGTCAATCAAATCGCTCACGCACTCAAATCCTCAACCCGAGTGGAGCTGAATGGGGGAGAGCGAAAGAGAGAGAGAGAGAGAGAGAGATAGAGTGAAGGCTTCGCGAGTTGCAACTGCCTCCCCAACCAGATTGCGGCAGCTATGATGAGTGGAAAAAGCAGCGAATTCCAGCTGGAAAGTTGCAAAATATTAAATAAAGACGTAGGGGTGGGGAGGGAAGAGGGCAAAGGCAGCGACAGTTAATTATGTACGTGAACCGATCTACATTTAATTCTGCTGCGTGCGTGTGGCGTCAACTGTACCTAAATTATGGATGTATTAAGGTTACCTAACAAATCAAATGCATGCGAATATTAATGTGTAAGAAAAAAGATAATTTAAAATAAATTTGCATTCAATTTTTCAATCGAAGGAATAGCAGCAGCAGCAGCAGCAGCAGCAGCAAAAGCGAACGCCCACAAAGAAACGGACACACACACACATATATACGCACACAAAGGCAGGCAGCTGCTAGCAAGAGCAACCGCAATACAAATACAAATGAGCAATACACAAACTCAAATTCAAATTGAAATTCAAACTCACACACACACACATATATATATACAAATACACACGAACGCACACAGAGCTACGAATGGGAGACGCAGCAGGCAAAGGCGAAGGCGACAGGCAACGTTCATAACTGTTAATGTGCCGAATGCTAGCCAATCTGATGTCGCTGTGTGTGACGAACGGCACTTGTTGATTTCGGCTATATAAAAGCATCGATGCTCAACCTTTCGGCGCACAGTATATCACATCACTAGCCATCGAGTCACATCTCCTCCAATCGCACCGAGAGAGATAGAACCAGACAGAAGAAGAAAAAAAAATCAACAAATATAAAACGGAACTGAAGAGAGCAAAAAAAGACATATTGTAAGAGCAAAGGAACATTTCAAGTGTTTGCGGAAAAAGTGAACGGAGTCAAGTCAAGTGTTGTAAATCTTTGTTGGAAATTCACTGCCGATTACAGGAAAATGCAGGTAAGCCCTTTATCACACACGCATCAAACTGCTTTAATTAATCACATTTATTTATGAGCTCTGAGTCTTGAGCATTTTTCCTTATCAATTTCAAATTGATTTCTAATGAATCATGGCGGGCACCTGACACCTGTGTCACCTGTATATCAACTGTGTATCACCTGCCTAGCCCACTGTAACTCTGATTTCGCACTTAACAGCCTATCAGCGAAATATGCATCAATTAACACATTTCCTATGCGCTGTATAGTTGTTGAAATGGGGTATATTGGCTTTGATTATAGTTTCAAATTCCTATTTTAAAATAACTTGAAATTTATAACTAATTATGAATATGAGCTTGGCTAGAGGTTTCTTTCTATATAAAGTTTGACAAGCACTGGGCTTTTTCTTAACATCATACGAATAAGTATGTTATAGTATAAAAGTCACTCAGCCTATATGACAGTTAGCGTTCAGCTCTTCAGTTGTTATATTGGTATACATTTTTTATTTGTGTTCTGTACTTCTCTGTACATCTGTTAAATTTTTAACATTTTCCGCATTTTATTTGGTACAATTTTTTTTTCTTTGCTTGTAGACCCCATTTCGATCTACTTATAACTGTTAAAGCAGCAATATGCTAGTTTGTATTTAGAGGTTAGTTTTTCTATTCTTCTGAATACACCCGCTCTTCAATTGTTTTTAAAAATTATTATTATATTTTATATTATATAGATATATTATATACATATGTATAAACATTAGATTCAATTAGATGGGATTTTCCGTTTCGAATTTTTTAAATGTTGTTCCAGAGAAATGATCAAAGGTCGTGATTTATTCATTTTACGCTCTATTATAATGATATAATACAAAACCTATAGAAATTTTAGCGTAAGAATCTTATCGCAGCTATTTAAATCCGGCAAAGATAACAGCTGGACTAAGTGTAAATTCCAATTGGGATACTTAAGTCTTTTAAGCATAGAAGAGAAATAGGTAATTAGAGATTTGTGTAACTGCTAGGTTAAGAGGTTATATATATATATATATATTGAATCCATCAGAATTTGCTTTCCAATTCGCTGCATAAGTACTGCAAGGACAGCCGCCGGCAAGTCTGATGAGAATCCGATTCTCGAAAATTCTGATATGATTTTGTGTTTATATTAGATGCTGGTTGGAGATCACATTAAGCAGAATTCTTTTTGCATGTCTTCTTTTGGTTCTCAGTGAAATCGATTCGACGGAAGTATGCTTTAATGTATCCGCAGCATAAGCAAAAACGAATCCCATCCATAAGTAAATAAAAACAGGAACAAAACAAAGATTAAGGAAAATAAACTTTTTAACTGGGAATCTTGTGGGCAAGCAGCAGAAAATCTGCTTTTTTTTCTTTTTGGCAAATCTGTTATTTGGAGTGTAATTCTATCAAATAACGAAAGAAACAACAACAAATTCGGCACTTTGACATTTAAAGTTGAATTCGAAAGCGATTTAAAATCGACTTTTAAGATTATATTAAATTTAAAATGCTGCCAATTGGAGCTTTACATTTGATGAGTCAGTCCACTTGGAACGGGGTCTACGTGCGGCCAGAGACATGCACGCAGAATCCGCTACACTGAACGTTGCGCTGGTCACGCAGTCGCTGTCGCCGTCGCTGTCGGCGTCGCTGTCGTTGCAAGTAGCGCGTCGCCGGTCGAAATCAATTCAAAACCAATTAATAATCAGATCGCTTTGTAATAAATTGCAATTCATTTAATAATAAAAAAGCAGCCTAAGCAAACATATAAAAAGCAAAAATAAAACAAAAACAAAAAAGTTGAAGGCAAAAAGCGCAATGAAATATGCACATATGGAATGATCAAAGCGGAGCACTGTACGAATGGAGGTGACAACGAAGCTGGCAAACGGGCGAACGGGCGAAATGCGTCAGAGCTATTGGGTGGGGTAGACAATTGACAAGCGAGCGAGAGAGCAGGGGGCCAATCAACGGCATTCGCTTTGGCAATCAATTTTTGCATTTGCCGCATTTGCATTTGTCAGCGATCAAGAGCGAAAAAGAGACAGAGCAAGAGAGTATAAAGAAGCGAAAGAGCGGACAGCAATGCTGGAGCGAATTTGTCGCTCTTGCGAGCATACAGTGTGTGCGTGAGTGTATGTGTGTGTAGCCGAATGTGCGTCGTAGTAGCTGTTTACGCTGGGCCAGACGAGCCCCTTACTCAAATGACCGAAGGGTGTGGGCGCGGGTGCGGCGAATTTCAAATGACGTGACTTACACACATACGCACACACACACATGCAGTCAATTATGCTTCTATCAAAACAATAGGAAAAGAATTGTATATGTGTGTTTATTGATAAATAATGTCAATTAGGAGAAATTGTTAATTGTCTGGCATTTGCCGCGCTTGGCCCTGTCCTCGATGTCTGTGTGTGTGCATGTGTGTGAGGCAACGAGCCCCCTTTTTTTGTTTTTATTATTTCTGAATAAACACACTCATACATAATTGTTTTTTAAGCTCTATTGAACTGTGCGTTGATAATAGCGGAAAGTTGAAAACATCTACAGACGTCATCGGATCTATAAGTGGAAATGATTTTATTGTTTTTCTTTTCGAGAAATAAAACAAAATGTGAAACTATTTCGACAGCTTGCTCGAATGAATTCGAATCAGGCGAATTTCAGCCAAACAACGAAATCTAAGTATTATAAATCATTTCAATTAGAGCTGATTAAAATATGCTAGTTGGCAGCTCTGACGTGCCTTAGTTTACTAATGCAGCAGGAAAGTGTTGAGGCTAGGGGCTTTAGTTTTTTATTAAACCTAATCTTGCTTGTCTTTTGGGTAATGCCACCTGCCAAGCACGATGACTCAGCGGAACAGCTTAGCACACACCGGCACGCACAAGCATGCACGCAGCATGTGAGCGAGCGAGCGAGCGAGACAAGGGCAAGGGCTTATGGGTTATGCTCGGCTTTACCGTTCAAGCGCGCTCGTCTGCAAGCGCAACGACAGCGCTGCCGACGCCGTGTGCGGTGTAGAAATGGCTGATGCAATCGTTGAAGTGAATTGGGCGAGAGTCAAAGTCGCTCAGAGTCGGCTACTTCGGTGGTGGTCGGTCGGCACTATTTTGGTGTTGGTGTTGGTGTTGGTGTTGCTGATGGGTGCTCGCAGCTCTCAGTTGCACAACTTAACAAAAGGTAACCAAAGACACAGCACACATACAGACACATTCACACAGGGTTCAATTTATGCGCGCAAAGACTGCAAGGGAAGCAGAACACACACACACACACACACTAAGCATATACAAACGCGCAGGCATAGCACACTCCATAGGTTAATTGATAAATTACACAGTTTTATGTATATGTGTGCGTGTGTATGTGTGCTATTGAGGAAGTGCTCGCGTTTCTAGATACATTAGTTATACACGTAGTATATTTATTTTTTTAGTTAATGCTAATGACACTCGCAATCGCAACAGTTATCGTTAATTGTAATTCATTTCGACACAAAATTTTCCATATTCAAAAAAAAAAAAAAAAAGATACAAAATTATGAGAAATAAAAGTGGTTTTATAAATTTTCCATTATAACTGCTTTTATACATACCATATATATACATATATATGTGTACATCGATATGTACAATGTGTGTACGTGTCTGTGTTATTGTGTATACGTCGACGCATTTGAAGATCTTAACTATTATACGCACTTGAAAGGGAAATTTTTTAACGTTAGAAAAAATATCCCACAAGGAAAAAAGTAACGACTATTCAAATGCATTTAGCCTGAGGTCGAGGTCGCGCGAGGCTGTTGCCAAGCGCATTTTTTTGGACTTTATCAGACAGCAAAGAAGAAGAAGAAGAAGTAGAGAAAAAATGCTACATTGGCAACGGCACAGAATTTGTGGCATGCACATGAATTTTCTCACGTCGCCAGCCAGGTGTAGATATGTATGTAGAAATGTATATATGTATATATGTGTGTATGTGTGAGTGTGTGTTTGTGTGTATAGACGATTTATACAACCTGCAATTCACTTGCCTGCACAGACAAATGCATACATCTGCATTCATATATATATATATGTGTGTGTGTGTGTTTGTGACTTGTCTTGGCAGTTGTATGTTGCACTATCTTTTCCCCGAACTGCATATCTCTCTATCTGTCTGTCCCTGTGTCTTGTCTGTTCGTCTGTCCGTCCGTATGTCTGTCTGTTTGCTGACTTTGAATGAGTCTCAGCCCAGTTCCGGTGGCCGTTGCCCGTTAATTAGCAGAAAACTGCAAACGTAGACGGCAATGCGAGCTCTTTTAACCATTTTTTTTTTTTTTTGTATTATTTGTCTCTTTTTAACTATCTTTTTTTTTGTGTGCGTCTCTTTTCTGTTAGTTAGCCGAGTGTGCATCTTTCTGGCAGCATTCGCTGCATTTGCCATGATGCAATAATTGGAGCCAACAAAATAATGGCGAAATGCTACGATCAGACGATCGAGCGAAGAAACAATTAGGCGATCGTACGATCGTACGATCGTATGATTTGCCCAGTTTTCGACCTTTCTCATTTCTAGGAAATTGTATCTCTTTCTTTCTTCATTTTTGGAGAGTAATAAATTGATGCTTTGTCGCGTTCGATCGATTGACGATCGGTACCAAGCGGTGCCAAGGCCTATAAATGAATGTATCGCATCTTTTTGTGCTCATTTCAAGCGAACTAATTTGGCAACATTGCTAGAAATATATATTCCTTAGTTATTTATTTGGAAATTCCCATTATTAATTGCTTAATATAAGAAGTTGTCTAATAATTCTCAAGAATTTCCCTTTCCCACATATAATTCACTTTTTATATCTGTCAACTAAGAATTTCCCTCTAAGAATTCCTCTTAAACTAAATAAAGCACTGTATATGTACATAAACATGAATCATTTTATATTAGGCTATGTAGAGCAGTTATACGTTTATGCCTTGTGCACGCGTAACTGTTATACTACTGATTGAAGCAACGACCAATCTAAAATGCACACGAAATTTCCTGAAGCAGATCATTTCGAATGAGTGCAGCTGTTATACACTGTGCATGCGTAACTGTTATACGACGCGCTGCAGCGGGTACAGTCCGCATCCGCTTTTCCTGGAACGTCATCAAATCTGCTCGAATCTCGTCCGGCTGCAGGCGGCATCGTCAATTGAATCGATATGGAAATGGCGTTTGATCTAGTAATCGATCTAATGCACTTACGTCAAATTTGTTACGTTAGCTGCTCGTTACGTAGTTGATCGCCTTTGCCGCCTGTCGTTAGAAGGGCACGAGATCAATTCGCCACAGCTGCAGCAATTTACTTGATTTCAATTGAGTTTCGCTTGGCAATTGGCAGCTGCCAAATGTGGGAGTCGAGCAGAGCGACTGGGGCGAGATGCTGCAATGAATATATGTATGCATGTATGTGCATGCACATATGTGCATATACATATATATTATATACGTATATATTTGCCGACAAATGAATAAAACTAGTCAGAGCTAGCTAGTTGTTGCGGCGAGAACACGAACCCCGGCCACCAGTTCTGGCTGCCGCCCAGCAACAGACCGCAGCAGTCGCATCAAACCCGCCCCCAAGCCCCTACCCGCACCCGCCACACGCCATCAACAGACCCAACAGATCCACAAGACCCGCTCTGATCCACACGTAACTAGCGGCACAGCGGCACAGCGGAAAGCGAACACGCGATCTGTTGAATTGCTGCCAGTCTGTCTGCCATCGTGACTGTTCCCCATGCCCACGGCGCTCTCCTCTCCTCTTGCGCTTGCTCTGGCTTTGGCTCTCGCTCTTGCTCTGTCTTTCTGCCTGATTCCACTCGGGCAACAAGTTTTGCTGTCCCCCTTCCACTCGCTGGCCCCCGCTTACATTTGCGGTTTTCTGCCCTCAACCGAGCGAACGCAGCAGACAAACTGGCACTCACTTGATTGCAATGAATCAACTGGTGCTGTGGAGCACCCGAGCTGTCGAGCATGAGGGGGGCGCTGCAGTGAGGGGACGTGGCCAGTTGGGTCGCGGCGAGTGGAACCTTGCATCGCTGAGCTGCGTTCGCCTGGACAGCGGCTGCTGCCGTTTAAAAGCCATGCCGCCAGGCACGTACGAATGAGGTAGAAAGAAGCAGCACAAGAATGGCTACACTGCGAGAAACAGTAAAATGGAATTTATTGAAAATTATAATCAAAATAAAATACACTCTATATTTGCAATAATAAATTACTTTGATTCATATATGTATAAATTGAGTTAACAAAGTTAGTATGTGTTTCTCTCAGTGTACTGGTCACATTTAAATTCTTGTCGTTGTCAACTGGTTTCACTCTGCTCTCCCCACCCCACCCCACCCCACTCTCTACCCACTAAGGCGCATTGAGTCAAGGGTAAAGCAACTATTGGCTAGGAATTGAAAGTGCGACGGGTCATTTCCATGTGGGGAACTGTACCTCTATCCGTTGGCAGCTACTTCCACAGCAATCCAAGCTTAGTCTGTGGAAAAGTTTGCACGCCGCTGCAATTGCCGGCTGGAGCAGCTCAAACTGCATTCAAATAGCCAACAGATGAAATGATAAATGAACTGTTCTTTCGTTTCGTTCCGACTCCGATCATCTTGTGTGCGTGTGTGTGTGTGTGTGTCTGTGTCTGTGGTATAGCTGGCAACGAGGTGGGTTTGGCGCGAACTAAAAGAAACGAAGTGCTGACAGCCGCTATACGAAGGGCACAGCGACGAACTGAGTGCGAGTGTGTGAGAGCGAGAGCACGAGAGCGAGTTTGAAGAAAGAGCGCAGTGCGTGTCGACGGCGACGCTACGCTCTGCTCTGCTCTGCTTTGCTCGGCTCTACTCTGCTCGGCTCTAGCGCATATAAAATGAAGTCGGTTGCGTAGCCAAATCAGTTCTGTGACAGTTTTCAGCTGTTAAACACAACTTAAGTGTGCGCTCCGCTATTCGCTGCAACGTTGACCACTTTCTGATCGCTCTCAAAAAGAAAAAGAAAATCAAAAGCCTACCTTGACTTGTAATGTCGATGAACCGTGCGTCTTATAAAGAGTGCCGCGTCAAGAAACCACAGTTAGTAACAGTCGCCAAGGAATCGTGCTGAAGTCCCGCCCCCCTCGTTCCACAACCTTTTCACTCTTCTACACTGAGACGAATGCGCCCAAGCTTTGAGCTGGACATACGCTATAGTTGAAGCTCACTTGAAGTCGAAGTCGAAGTCGAAATTGTGTACTACGCTCCGGAACCGGAACAAAAACAGCATCAGGCGCCGTTGCGTTGCAAAATAAAGAAAAACAATCAAAATTTCACCAAAACTAAGCTGCAAAGCTACCAAAACGGCACACCGCGCCGACTCTATGTCATTGTTAACTCAATTGCTGCTGAATTTCAATCAAAAGGCCCAATTCCGCAGTCAGCACAACTTAGAGCTGATAAACTCCTTCATAACATAACAAAAAGTTGTGAGATTCGAGCTGCTCGCGCCTTCAATCAAGAGACGCGAACGCCAAACGCTTCTAAACGCCACCCACTGAGGGAGAAAACCGCAAACATTTTTTACCGGAAGAGAAAAAAGAAATCAAATCAAAAGGTGAGCCAAGTTAACACACTTCACAAATCCTCGCATATATCTAGCGATTCGACGAAAAACCCACTTCATCGACAACATTAAAATAGACAGCGACCAAATTCGAAGAAAAATAAATCACAAATTCAGCTATTCAGCCATTCAGATATTCAGTGAATCAGCGAATTCAAAAAGCCCCATTGCCGTCGAAGGGCAAATCGAGTCGAAAATCTGATGCAACATTTGCCAACGAATCGCCAGACGATACTATATATTATATAGAGAGACGGACAGGCAGACTATAATGCTTTGCATATCGAATTGAATAACTTAAGTGGTCACGCCCTTGTCGAATATATGGTTAGGGTATATGCGATCGGTCGGTCTGGCTAATTATGCTCGGCCTTTGATCCATGGCGCGTGGGCGCGTTCAACAAGGAGCTGACGTCACAACACGAAAAAATGTGATTTCGATTTTCAATTCTTGTCTGGGTTTTTTCTTCCATTTTTTTCGATCTCTTTTTTTTTTTTTTATTTTTGATCCACTTAAGTGCTGCTGCCTACGTGAGTTCTTTGTCCACAATTTATCATCGTTTGTTCTATTTCGGTGTCCCCAGACCGCGTGATATTGTGAAATGCTTAGTCGCTGGCTGGGAAGATCTTCATTAGCTAGGGGTTGGTCACGCTTCTCGCAAGGATGTCTTTACCTTGAAGTGAAAAAGAAAAATCGATTTCGAGCAATTTTTGCATTGAGTTTGGATAAGTTTTTGGTAAAAATCGAATAGCGTATTTAAATTGGCATATTATATACATATTTCAAAATTGATTTTAAGTGAAATATATCCAATCAATGTAGCCTACTTAACGATACCTAGTCTTATTGATTTTTTTTTTTAATTTTCGGAATTGCATTTTTGATTTCCAAATTATTTCTTAAGAGTTAACATTTGATCATATTTATTATTCCATTAGTTTTTATTAAAAAAAAAAATTTTTTTTCAAATTCTAAAATTTTTAAAATTTTTTCATAAATAAATATTTGTTTAAATATTTTATAAAATACAAAATTTGGATGCGCTGCTGACAAGGCTCGAACCCAGGTCCTCTTGCTTACCAAGCTAGCATCCTTGCACTAAGCCAACTGCGTCATAAGCTCAGCCGCTCGTGCGAAAGAGACAGATATATGGGAAATCATTTGAATTAAATTTCGATTAAAATTAGCGTTTTTTAATTAAATTTTATACAAGTATTTAGTATAAAGGAAAGAAATGCAAAATATGAAACACTTTTGAATTAAATTTAAATGTCAATTCAAGCATAAAAGTGCAAAGGCAGCTAAAATTTTGAGTTAAAATTATTGAATAAATTGTGAAATTGAGTTAAGTAGGAAATATTGAAAATTTCACAATACAATTTAGAATAGGGAATTTTCCAGAAATATAGATATAGCATATAGATAGCTGATACTCTGATTAATTTGCGGACGTCTATTGCTGCAGTTGTGGCTCGTTACGTGATTCTTCGAGTCACGATTCGCGATTCACGCTTCGATTCTTATCGAGCTGCTCGTCCGTCTGTCCGTTCGTCCGTCCGTCCGCTTGGTATCAGTCGACATTGTGATTTATAGCCTCGGATTTAGCCTGGCATAGCGGACTTGGCACATAGCAGCTGATAACTGCAGCGATGCTCCAATGATGATTGTAGGTTTTTAACCTATTTTATAAGTGGAATGATATTGAACTTTGAACCGTGCTTCTATCACTAAGCCACGCCCTCTCTCCCTCTCGTCTGATTGCAGAAAATGAACTTAAATCTGTGCGCTATAGCGCTGCTGCTGTTTGGCAGCCTCTCGGGCGCCCAGAGTCGCGCCGTGGACATTGTGGATGACAGCAATGATGTGGACAACTCCATTGAGACGGAGGAGGCGCCGTCCCAGTCGAAGCATCGCAATCGCGCCTTCGAGGACGAGTGGCTGAAGTTCACCAAAACTCCACCAAGCAAGATGCAACAGGCGCCCGGCGCCACACTCGAGATCGCCTGCGAGATGATGGGCTCCCAGGTGCCCACCATCCAATGGATCGTTGGCCACATGCCACTCTCTGAGGTAGGTGTAACAGGCCCCAGTCACCCATCTCTCGAATCTCCTAGCTCAACTCTGCCTCTCTCCTCTCAGATCGATAATCTGGAATCGAACTCGATCACAGAGGATGCGCCCACGGCGATCGTTCGTGTGCGTTCCGTGCACATCGTCGATCACATGCTGAGTGAGCCGAGAATCTACACGTGCATCGGTCGCACGGGCTCCAAGACCATCTATGCCAGCACCGTCGTGCATCCTGCGCACTCAGATCAGGAGCTGGGCAGCCTGATCGTGCCTGAGAAGCAGTATCAGGGCCTCCAGAAGCCGCGCATCATCTACACCGAGAAGACCCATCTGGATCTGATGGGCTCGACTATCATGCTGCCCTGCAAGGTGCATGCCCGCCCACATGCCAAGATCACCTGGAGAAACAACGAGGACAAGGAAATCGTGCAGAGTCATCGCTTCAAGGTCCTGCCCACTGGAGACCTGCTTATCGCCGATCTCAAATGGGAGGACATGGGCAACTACAAGTGCATAGCGCACAATGCTGTGGGCCGAGACTCAGCCGATACCTTCGTTTATCCCGTACTTGTAAGTATCGATAACAATGTCGATTAATCGATTCATCTATAACTATCATTTGTCACTTGCAAAATGAATTATATATTCTTCATTTTATATAATTCTTATCTAACAGATAACTCGATTTATCGATAATATCTTCAATACTAATCCGATATTTCCTCCGCTTCATTTCATTGCAGAAGGAAGACTAAAGATTCCACCCAAGGCTATTCGATTGGACATTTTTAGTTAGTTAGATAGATCAAATGCCTTTGAAGATGCGCGAAAGATAAATACAAAACAAAACTGAAGAATGAAGAAAAATAGAAGACAAAAAAATACAAAAAAAAAAAAAAATGAAGATAATGAAAAGAAAGATTAAGCTTAAGTTTAACTCTAGAATCTAATGCCGGCTTAGACTTTAATGTTTTTGATACTTTCTTTGTTTTATTTCTTCCACCTCGAATTAGTTACGAAAATTATTTTAAACGGTATTTGATTAGGTTCTTGATATCTAATAGAGCATTTGCTTGTTTCTTCAATTCTAGCTTTTAGTTGTTCAGGTAAACAAGTTCGTTTATAAGTAAGTAGAAATGTTTGTTCCTAACTATATCAGGCAAGACACTAGTTAACGATATTAATTGGCCCGTTACTTAATGTATACATATATGTATATATGTCTATATATAGTTATGTGGCTATTGCCAGCCAAACAAGACACCAATCCACCAATACACTATAGGCAGCTCGAATAAGCGAATAAGCGAATTCATGAATTCACTTGTTCACGAATTCCGTTTCTCATGAATTCACTTATTCACGAATTCACCAATTCACGCATTAACGATGTCATGAATTCAACTATTCACGAATTCAACCAAAGATTCGTTTTTTATTCATATCTACAAAATTTATTTATTGAACCCGCATCGTTCATACACACATCCCCATACATCCATCTATGAAAGAAAAGTATTCACTGAGGTTAACAGAACAGTCTTTATATAATATATACACACATACACACACATATATACACACATGGAAGCCCTACATAACTTTACGAAGTGTTACCCCTTTCACATTATGATTTATGTTTTACATTAAGCTAATTGAACTGAATTATGGTTTTTTTTACAATATATATTTAAATATTATATTATTGAATTTAAAGTGTTTGTTTTTTGAATAAATACATCAAAATAATTAAAAGAAACAAGCGGACTTTTCCATGGGTTTTTTTTTGGCTTTGCTTTTGGTTTTCAACATTTTATTGACACAGTTTTTTCGGTACAATCTATACAGTGTTACAGTAACTACAGCTAAGGAGGTCGAAGAACTCTTTGTTTTTTCTCTTAGTAACAAATAACGAGCAAACGCATTTACGTATATATATAAATATAAGTCAGGGCTGTGAAGCGGAAAGTACTCGAAATTTAATTGCATTCAAAAGTTTAAAGCTGTGCGAAATGCCCTCGGAGTTTGATGAACTCGCATGACTCAAAATCCTTCAAGTCGGCATTCTAGAATAACTGGAAAATCATATTTTTATTTATTAAAGCTGAAATCAGTTAGTTCTCAGCTTCTACTCTAGACTCTAGCTCATTTGCTGTCTGATCTCTCTTCTTTCTATTGAGTCACAATTTATGACTATTCGAACTCTTCTGATACGGTTTTAAAGATTCTAATAAAAAAAAAAAAAAAAAATGAAACATGAAAGATTAATTATTTTATAAAATATAAAAATTTGTGTTTTTTTTTTAACTGCTTTAATTTATCTTCATTTAATTTTAATCTTACACGAGTTTACAAACTTTTCTCAAAAAATTCGAAAGTAATTTTCCAAAAATATTTGATATCCACTTGACAGCCCTGTTCTAAGTATTGAGAGTTAAGATGATATTGTTCGCTATTGGAAACAAGTGTTTAAGTAAATAATTGCATAGTTGCCTTTAGTTGCGTTCAGAACGCACTGCATATCGAGAGTTAGTTACGCATAGATAGGAGCAGCTTCTGTGATAATCTCTACGGTATCTATATATATATATGCATATTACGTGCTGATTGTGCGCTTGTAACAAGTTGAGCAACGAGAAACGAGTGAGATAAAAACCTATCAAACGATCGTCTACAATATATTGTCACTTGTCATTGGAAAAGGTTGTCCTAGGGTAGGTCCGGGGGGTGTACGAGAAATTGCAATAAGAAAGGAAAATGCAAACGAGACAAAAGCGAATGGAATTTCGTTGCGAAAACTTTAAATTCGTGGACGGACTCTAATTTTAGGATATATAATACTTGTTGTCAATTGGAAATGCATTCACTCACAGATACAGATGCAGATGCAGAAGCAGATACAGATACAGATACAGATACAGATGCTGATGCAGCTGCAGATACAGTTTTGTTGTTGTTGTGCTTCGCGCTGGCAACGAAAGTTGGCCCCAGTTTTCGAGTGTGGCCAAAAAGCTGAACGCCACCTCGCGCCGCGCTGTTGCCGGGCAGATTTTGATACCGATTTGAAAGTCGCGCGTGACTCAGTGCAAACGGAAATGGCAGCAGCAGGCAATGCGAGGGGCAAAAACAGAGACAGATACACTGTGCGATAGAGAGAGAGATAGAGAGAAAGAGAGAGAGGGAAACCGAGATCAGGCAGGGACAGGCGGACCGGTCCACTTGCCGGCAACCAGTTTCTGTCGCTTGAATGACGGCACGATGTGCTAATTTATATAAATATATAAAATAAGAAAATAACAAAAATAAAAAGAAAGAAACACAACAAACGTCAGCCTAATGATAAATGATTTATACGAATTTGTCAAGCTAATTGGAAGGCGCGCGCAAAGTACCGCGCTGCAAAGCGATCCGGCACGGAAAGACAAGTGAATAATTGCTCGCGAAAGAGCAACAGAGAGAGTGGGAGAGAGATGGCTATGATAGATAGCGGGCATTGGATACAATCAAGATGGATGGGCCACCTAGACGAAGCTGGATTTACAGGGAATTGTGCTTAACGCTAATGGCATTCGAGTATCTGATAGATACAAGGAAAGTGTAGCGAACAAGTGCTGGGGTATGCTAGACTAAGTTACATTTACAGGGTATCAGACTGCATGCGAATTTTTTAGATAGTGTGCCGACGACTCGATCAGAGTAAGCTATATAATTGCAGGGTATGCCAGCAGCCATTACAAACAACTTACAGGGTATATAACTAGTCTGTATATATTTATTATCTGATAGCTAGATTTTGTCTGCATCAATTTGTATCTGTTCAGGGAGAAGCAATCGTTAGATAGGGAATGAATAAGTGCAGGGTATGCTAACGTCGGACAAACCTCATGAAAAACGAGTGCTTCTAAGCTAATGGAATTTTTTTGTTGTATCTGATAGATACATTTACGTTAACTCGATCTATCAAGAAATTATTTGAGGTGAGTCCAACTAACAAAATATGCGATTTGTTGGCTTGCTATTTGGCCATTTTAATTTCTTTAACTTTTTTTTTTTTTTTTTTTGGCACGTAACGACACGAAAAATAAATATATATCTATAAGAAACAAATGACGAACATAATGGGCAAAAGTACAAGTAGAAAAAGTTAAGCATTAAAATGGGAATCTAAAGGACTATTGGGATATGTAAAACTTAAAGTCGAGGGCATCTAGACATTGAGCACGGAATGCTTTTTGTTGCCAGCTAGAGGCAGTTGCACGGCCACCACGGCCAAGCGACCATCACGCAAAGGCGCCAGGATATGCGTATTCCCTGGAGTTACGACCACCGTCTGGATGGGCACATGCAGCGGAATGTCAAAGACGGGCTTCAGCCTGCAAGCAAAGAGAGCGAAATGTTTGTGATTTCGATATTAAGTCAATCAATCAGTTGTCACTCACCCGTGCAGACGACTCATGGTTATGTCTCCGGCATCATCGGCCACCACCAGATAGTCCGAGGCGCTGGCCAATCCTGTGACACGGCCGGATACATATTTGGAGCCCAGGCTGGCTCCATTGATGCTATACACGTGCACCGAGTGCGAAGTGTCGTCCAAAGCACTGAAGGCGATGTGACCTGTGGATCATCGAAGAACCAGAAGAAGAAGAAGATGAAGAAGAAAACGATTATTTGCTGACGTCTGTCTGATAAGACGGGCCGGGCCTCAACGGAAAGAAGTCCGATGAAATGGCAATTAACGTGACGAATTGACAAGGTTTCGAGAGGTGAAGAGGCGGAAGGAATGTGGGTGAGGGTGAGGAGTCTGAACTGTAATGTTGCATCTGCATCTGGTCTAAGTTTATCGCTAGGTAATACACTGAGCGAAAATTACCATGACAAGTGCTGGCATGCAGGAATTATCCTAGATGGCTATATAATATTCGCTTAAAAAATAAATACAATATCAATCAAAATCTTGATAAGACCCAGAAAGCATCGAAGAATCGAAAAAATCATAGAATCATAGAAATTATAATCTTAGAATTAAGTGATGCACATTCGATTTTTCTGCAATATTTGTAACCGTCAGCATAAACTAATTCTACAATACTGTATCTATACTTACATATATCTCTATACCCAACCAAAATGAACATTTTTTCGACTGCAGTTGAAAGCGAATTCTAATACAAACGAAGTAACACGTGTTTTCTAATTGGATTACAATCCCATTAACATAAATTATCCAATAAGAATGCTCATTTCGAAAGATAATTAAAACTTGTCAGGGAAAAGTTTGTGAGGTCAAATAAAATATGCTTATTTAAAGAATATATATTTTTATGCAGTACAAAACATGAACAATTTTTAAATATGCAAAATAATTCGAATTAATTAATTAAAATCGTTCGTTAAAGCCTTAGTTATAATGAGAATTGAAGCAAATAAGAGAAACACATTTTCTACTACTACGACAACTTTTTCCATTCCAGACTCAAACTAAGCAATCTCTACGGAACAAAACAAGAAGATTTCTGCTCAATTGAAGCATAAAAACCACTTAATTTTTCGCATAAGCATAAACGACTTCGTGCACAAGGAGAGCATAGAAGACAACTGATAGAGCTACAAGATTGCGATATGTGGGGCAACACGAGTGGGTTCTACGCAGTTGAGCAGTTGAAGCGAACGGGTGCTCTGCTTGGTTGGGTCCGGCCCACTTGCTCGTTGATAACCTGAAGAAGGCGACGAAGACGCGTCGCATCGACATGCGACAGCGCGATGGAATTTAATATTATGACACGCTTCTCAAGATAACAACAATAGCAAAAGAAAGAGAAGCCAAGTAGAGCCAAGCCGAGTCGTTCCGAGACAGGCGAAGTCTCAATGATTAAAGCAATGCGTAGTTCTACTCTTATCAGTGGGCAATGCCAATGAAATTGATTCAATAGAAATCAAATCAAATATGAAACTCGTTTCAAATGCTGCAGAACTATGCAGACGACATAACTGAAGGAGACAGACTATAGACAGAGGAAGAGAGAGAATGGAGGAGTTAGCGAGCATAGTGCCAGTGCCCCCTGGACTAGATATACTTGATATATACACATACACATATACACACTTATACATATTATAGCTCTTAGGTATGCTTAAAAGTTTGTATAATTTTTTGTGAATGGCTGCGTTTCCGAGCGGTTTCCATTTGATTTGTGTTCAAACTAGAAATAACCATACCATAGCCAGTTTGGCATAGCCAATATATAGCTCCCCTTCTCTCTCGCCCTCTCTCTCTCTCTCTCTATCTGTGCCCTATCAGATCTCAGAACTCTCAGTTTCCCAGTGATTCGTCTTTAGTCACATTCTCGCCAATTGCGACATTTACATTCATTCAGAAAAATTTCCCATTCCATGTCTCATTTTTTTTCCTTAGGACTCACATATATATATATATATATATATATATATATATTCTATATAAATATGTATTTAAACACTTCTGTGAGCCCCCTCGCCGAGTTTTACTACAAACTGTATCATAAAAATTTTGTAGCGCCTCGACATAAAAAAAGCACGAAAAATATCATGAATGAGCGCGTTTGCTTATATGTTCATGCGCTGCACCCTTTAAAAATGCTTATGGGGTATCATCGGATTATGAATAATATGTAACAGGTGGAGAAGGAATTCTGTAGAGTTAAAGACTATTCAAATGAGAATGGAAGGAAATGAGAATGCTATTTTTACCTTATACACCTACTCGATCTGAATTCACTCTCTCTCTCTATGTCTTACTCTACAATATTTACCAACTATATTCCACTCTCTATTGTCTCTCTCTTTCTATTGTTCCGCTCTCTCTAATTCTTAGGAATTAATCTCAATTATCTCAATGGTATCTCCTAGTCTGTACTATGTACAGATTCAGTGTAGTTCAAAGCGAAGGGACGGCACCGAGCGGTGGCCGGGGGGTGGCTGATTGGGGCCTCAGTTTATTAAAGACGGGTGCTGGGTTGTGAAGGCGGAGCTTTGGGTCGTGTGACTTGGATGTGATTGCGGTTGATTTGATTTAATTAGTAATGCTCGAGTGTTTGTGCATGAATGCGCATATTTCAGCTCGCATTGATAAGTTCCGATTGAGGGCTACAAAGGAGCTGACGACGATCGCCAAGTTTGAGATTTAATTAAACCCATGTTAATAATTGATTTTTTAAAGAACGCAATCAATCAATCAATCAATATTGTTTATATCGAAGTGATTGAATGACTAAATTTTCTAGAATTAGTTACTTCATAAGCACTTATTACGCATTAATATCATTTATGTAATCTTATCTTCAATTTCAGTTTATCATTTTTACCAAGTAATTAAATATTGAGTAATTTAATAAATGACTAAACTAATTGAGTGACTTAATAGATGACTAAACTAAATTTTCTAGCATTTGATATCTTATATTGCGCCATATTACGTATGTCGCTCTACTAAGCGATTCTCATGTGAGGAATATTACTTTAAATATCTGTCTATCACTTTTACAAATTGGAAATTCATAGTATTAGGATTCTATATATAAAGATTGATTGATTGATTGACAGACAGGCCAAAATAAATCAAATATCTTGATATTAAAATTGTCTATGATAAAATAGTTACTTATTTTGAAATGCCGCCCCCCTCTGCGATTCTCAAATATTTAATCTTATCTATTGCTTAGAGTCTTATATATATTCTAAATATTTTATATAAATTTGATGGCCGTCTGGCGTTTCTGGTTCAATTTGCTGCCGGATATTGCAAAATTATAATCGATGCTTTATATTATAACACTCTGGCACCTCGATAAGAGGCCTGCTTGATGGCCTGACTGCAACTGACAGGTTCTATACATGCTGTTCATATGCATATAATATATATATATAAACACTCAAGTATTATACAAGCATTATAAGTCTGACGCGCATGGGGTCGATAATCAGAGTACTGATTGCAAAGAAATTGATTTACTATTTGGAAATTAAGCTTGAAGAGGGGAAAATGATTTAAGTGTTTGAGCAAAGTTCCACTAGAAACTTATAGGACAGCTATGATTTGAGTATTGCAAAGAATTATACGATAGAATAGTATGAAATTGATTTGGGAATGAGAGAATATGCAAAACTAATCTTAGAAAGCCTATAATAAGCAGATAATCGATATTTAACTATAGATGACCAAGCTAAACTATATTTATAGATAGGTGATCAATCTAATCTTCAGTTATATTAAAATGAGCTGCCTGTAGTAGATAATAGATCAAGCCAGCTAAATTTAGATGCAACGTCAATCCAATCAATCAGTATGATGTATTTTGATTGGCTTAATCGAAGCCTTATCAAGAATCAGAAATATATATATATATATATTTTAAGCCATCAAAGTTCTCTTTTGTCTCTTATGTACTCATATTCAACTGCATATTAGGTTTAAGAATAAGTCATCTCGTCTAATCAATCGTATATAGCTTGATTGACGTCATTTTTTGAGGCTGATCTCGTCTATATATAAACGCAATGTTATCGCAATTGCATTCTTTTGTCTGTCATATATTTTATTACTTGCAAATTCATACGCAAATAATTGTTAACTACTTGCGATTATGCATGATTGATAATGATTGATATGGTTTATTACTATTTGTTTTACAGACTGTTCCTAACCTTGGTTCAGGCTAAGACATTAAGTGCTGCTCTCTAGTTAAAGCCCTTTATAGTTTTATTCGAACCTATTAAGATAAGATAATGATAAGGCCTAGGACTGAATCGAAACTATGACGAATGGAAAAATCAAAAATGGGAAAAAAGTGGAAATGAAATGAATTGAAGTGAATAAGTGCCAGAGACAGACATGGCCACACACACAGATAGAATGTCACGTGATATTTGAGGCTTTATTATCATATGCATTCATATATGTGTGGCAATTTACTTGCCAGCGATAAGTGAGCTGCGTTGATTAAATTGTTTGAAATTGTTTGCTTAAAGCACACACAAAGAGACAGAGACAGAGAGTGGGAGAGGGAGAGCGAGAGAGAGCGATTGAGTAGAAGAAGAAGAAGGGACAGATCGGGCACATCACGCAATCAGCGGCAACACGTGAATGGCTCAGGCGATACGCTGTAAAGCGGACAAAGCTGATAAAAATGGGGACAGTTCAATGCTATCCACACTTACAACGGAAGCCAATCTTATCGCTCCCCACCCCCCCGCTGAGTCAAATATGCCACACAGAGTTCAGACTTCATGATCTTTCGCCTAATCAATCCACCAATCTATAGCATACTTTTAGGCACTTGCAATTTAAATATGTTGCATAAGCTCAGGCTGTGATATACAAAGAAACTCACCATGATATGAAACAGTTACGTAGGAGATTTGCACACACGATTCGGTGCAGCCATTGGGCTTGAGTGTGCGCACAAATTGACCCTCTTGCAGCGTGTAGACATTAACAGTGCCATCCTGTGAATAGTAGAAGAGATAAAATCAAATCAAGCTGTATAAGAGATCACTAGCTCAGTTAGTCGGTTCTTCATACAGGAAGATAATGTTATATAAACGTATAATAGCTATCAGTAAGTCAGTCTTTTAATAAGTAATGCTTATATGTTTAGCAATTGCACCCACCAGTGAGCCCGAGACAACGAGATCCAGCTCTGTGTAGATGGCCACACTGGACACGGCATCGTCATGTCCATAGAGCACAGTGAGTGGCTTTGGTGAGTAGCTATTCTGTGTATTCAGCTGCGTGATCGCCTGCATATGGGATTGCCCTGTCAAGGCGTGTACTGGAATGTTGTTGGCCGGACCTCCGCTCTGCTGATTGCCCTGTATGCTCCACACAATGCTAGTGCAGTCACGTGACCCGGTGACCAGATACGAGCCACAGTTATCCAAAGCCAGGCAGGTGATTATGTCCAAATGGCGGGTGACAGATGCCAAGGTTTTGCCTTTGTTTAAGCTGTACACACGCAGAGCATTGTCCCAAATGCCGCCGGCGTAAAGCAATTTGCCATCTGTACTGACCGCAAAATTCTGCGAATGGGGCGGCTGTGAGGGATGGAAGGGGCCAAAGACGCGTTTGCGATTTCTGTAAAGTCATGAACAACGTTAAGAATTGATTTGAGCTCGGTAGAGTAGCATAAACTCACTTAAGATTTGTTGTAGTTGCATCGATTTCCAGTAGAAATCCTTGCTCTTTGTCAAAGGACATCCACGAATTGCATCCCAGGATGCAACCTTTCGAAACACTGACCAGCACATCGGGACTGAGCTGCAGAAAAGACCGTGGCGGACTGCGAGGCGGACTTAGATAGACAATGGGATCTTTAGGCGTGGATAGTTCGCAGTAATACTGCACGACCTTGTCCAGGAATTGTGTTAAATCGGGTCGCTTCAGCTCCGAGCGCAACAACTTCACAGCCGTCTCGTCCTGTGTAAGTCGACGTGGATGAGGCTCACGCAGCAGCTGTGACGGCACTTGTCCAAAGTTGTTAATCATGCCTGAGAGAGTTAAAGGGACAAAATTAGCAATAGAGTAGCTATAGAATTAGCGCTACACTCACCCTCCACTGCCTCCCGTTCGATGGGATTGGTTATTTTGTCTAGATCCACGGCGCCCTCATAGGAGCAATAGTAGAAAACGTTTAGAGCCTCCACAGCTTTGGCGCCCTTCTGCTTATAGCCAAAGATCAGATCAATCCAGTGATGCAAATGCTGGCTAACATATTCCGACTCCAAAGCGCGTCGATGTATGGCAATAAACTCCTCCGGCGTTGTGGCCCAAGCTGGCAAAATGACATCGTCGACCTTTTCCTTTGTAATTTGTAAGTGTCCCAAATCGAATCTGGAATGGATACAATATATGGATTAAGATATCATTGTAACATAGTTACAGATAGTCACATACTTATTCATATTCTTGAGAAACTCTGGAAAGTAAAAGAACTCGGGTATTAGCTCCTTGACATCATTTGGATTGTCCATTAATAGCTTCCACGTTTGCGGAATGGAGTGAAATTGTCGATCAGCCACATCGAAGCGTCCGCTCTGCAGTTCCACATGCAACGAGGTGAAGGGTTCAACGCGCAGCAGATAGTGCAGCACGCCTGCCGAATTAGAATAGTGTGTACCATAGTGAAATTTCGGTATAGCACCCGAGGGATCCTCAAACGAATCGTATTTGCAGCGCACCTCGGCCTCATTCTTGGGATTGATCTATGGAGGATGTACATAAATAAGATAAAGTTTATTTATGAAATTTATTTATTAAGAGCTTACACATCCAATGGGCTTGGACAAGTCACGAAAGGAGCGCGGATCGGTTAGATCCAAGACGTCGCTGGTGTAGTCAGCCAGAATCCAGGGAAAGACGGGATATTGGCTAAGATCATTATAGGAGCGGCCTATGGGTGGCATTAAGAAGTAATTTTAGTCAAGAGTGGAAGCTAGATTCTCGCTAAGCCTTACCAGCTATGGTATTTAGGTACATTAAGTACTCAAAATTGGATATTTCGCGATTGATCCAACGCTGAGTGAGACCAGAGGCGCGCAGCAGCTCTGGCGGCGAACGCCCCGAGCCATAGAGTATGTTCGGCAAGGGCAAACCAACAATCTTAGTAAATACTTTGTTACGGGTCTAAATAGCAAATATATAGATTGATATTTAAAAAAGTCCATTGTGGTGTTTCATTAAAAACCTACCTTAGTTGTAAAGTTAAGAAAATAGCTGGTCTGATCTATCAGAAAGATCTCCAAGGCGCTGCGTCGCAGATTATATTTGCGCAGATGAACTTCCCGTATTTTGTTAATGGAAAACCTGTTGGAAAAATAAATAAAATAGCTTGAGGTAAAATAACCAGGCATATACACCGCAGATATATGTACCTAAAATCATGTTTGGAGCCATCCTCCATTGGAGGACTCATGTCCACAAACGTGAACACACTCTGATTGACTTCAATGCGACCTTTGACCTTGGTCATAAGCGTGATCAGCTCACAGTCCTGCGACATGACCAGCTTCTCCAGCGCCGAATCCTGTTGCGATTGTGTATCGATTAACTGGCGCAGCTCCTCCTCTAGCTGGCAGCTTTCGTCGTCGGCCAGAAAATCTCGCACCACTGCATTCTTGATCGTGGAATCAAATTCGGATATTTCTCTAAAAGCAAAAGGATTGAAGATTTATCTGAAAAGGCTTAAGCTGTGCTTCCAACTTACTTTGTATCGTAGGCGCTGGTCGCATTGTCGCGCAGATTGGCTGCGTTTTCGTGTTTATTGGGATACAATTGTGGCTCCAGCTTGAGGCGCATGCGGGCCACATTTTCGTGGGGTGACAATTTCCAAAACTCTTCGCCTAGCTCACTAAAAAGCGAAAATAAAATGAAGAAAATCAAATTAGAAAGTTGTCTTAGAGATGCGCGCCTTACAATTGTAGTCAGAGATGGGTGTATATTGAAAATAAGCGCAGGATACTTATCGATAACTTTTGGTATTAAAATACCTGTCTATCAGGCCGTTAATACATTTTAAACGGCTTATGTTATTTATGCTATTTGGCGATGTACTTGACGAAGATCGATTAACCTATCGTAAATCAAACTTCAATGTGAGCACTTGCTGAGCTTAATCTCATAGATGCATATATTTATTTATAAAATTTAATAAAAAAGATCATTAGATTTTGGAATGAAAAATTTATTTAGGTAATTTATTTAATTTTGGGTTTTGCGATGAAAGTTATTCGTTTAGCACGACAATGATTAATCGAATATGTACAAATGAAAATCCTTTGTCAAACTGTTATAAAATCCATTTACACAAAGGCGCAAGCAAGACGACACGCCTCTAAAGTCCTTCGCTTCCTTTAGACTACAATGGGTCCGGCCAGGGTCTTGGCGAGCAGGGGAGCTGGTGCCGCAACAACAGGTGCTGGTGCCGCAAATGTCTTCAGCTTGGCAACAACTGGAGCAACGGGGGCAACGGGCGCCACCACAGGCACATCCTTCTGGACGACGGCATTGAAGCCATTGATGGAATCGGCATAGTAGCTGACAATGCGACGGGAGCCATCAGCCTCAATCAGAGAGTAGGAGCCACGAACGATATCACCATCACGGGTCTCCTCCTGAGTCTTGGAATCACCGGTAATCGTATCCTGGACATCATAGGCGAATTTGTACTGTGGGTGGGCATCGACGACCTCTGTAGCAATGGGTGCAGCAACGGGAGCGGCAACTGGAGCTGCCAGAGGAGCAGCAACTGGAGCGGCAAGAGGAGCAGCAACTGGAGCAGCCAGAGGAGCAGCAAAGCGAGCAGCCAGAGGCGCGGCAACTGGAGCAGCCAATGGAGCAGCGAAGCGGGCAGCCAATGGGGCAGCAGCCAGAGGGGCAGCAACTGGAGCAGCAGCCAAAGGAGCAGCGGCAAAGGTCTTGGCAACCAGAGGAGAGGAGTAGGCCAGAGGAGATGCGTAGGGGGCAGGAGCTAGACCCAGAGGCGCCGAATAGGCAGCTGGTGCAGCAAAGCCAAGTGGTGCAGAGTAAGCAGCTGGAGCGGCATAACGCAGCGCCGGCGATGCAAAGTATGGAGCAGCAGCCAGAGGGGCTGGTGCAGCGGCCAATGGGGCGGCAAAGTGCGCCTGAGCGGAGAGCGCCAGAGTGGAAAGGACTGCAACAACCTGCAAAGCGAATGCAAACACTTGAGTATCCAAAGTGAATCCAATTGGTATCCAGTATGTAACTAGCTTACCGTCAAAGGATTCATTGTGCGGCTTGGGGGTTAGGATTTGATTGTCACCGTCGGTTAACGAAAATGAACTGACATGCCATTACCAAAAACTCGACGACTTTTATACAATTCGCAAAATTTGCATTTGCCGTAGACAGCTAGCTGAATGGATGGTACTGCGGCGTACCAATTGCGTAGCCGAGCCACCGCACCACCCGCTACTCGTTGCACATCAGCAGCTGCTGGCGCTTGGCAGCGTCTGCTGTCTTCTTGATCCAAATTCGTGGCACGTCCCACAAATTTTTCTGTCCAAGTTTTCAATTTCAATTTCAGTTCGAACCCTGCTCCGAATCCGAGTCCATGGCTACGAAAGTAATTTTATTTTGGATTGTTTTTTTGGTAATTGTCATGCAGCTGCCATTCAATGGCAATACTTTAATTTTCTTTTACACCCAAAAATTTAATCAACAAAGCGCCGAAATAGATTTGTCTGCCGGAATGTGCGGCTTAAAATTAATCAAAAACTGACTTCAGTTGAGAAACCTTTATTAAACTAAGTTGCTGAATTTTTTCAGTTGAATAAATGCCAATTAGTTCGTTATTTGGTAAATTTAAAATTGATCTAAATATGTAATCAAATAATTGACAATCGATAATCACTAAATAATTGTTCAATTAAATATTCCCCTGAGATAGTTAAGCTTAGATCAAACTGAATCTAATCTACAAGCTCGACAATTGATCATTGATAATCGATAATCGTTTATTGATCAAAGATTGTTCATCAATTCAACAAACTGGAAAGTTTCAATTAGAAATGCTAATGGAGTACGCCGCACACAGTTTCTCTTACGTGATCGAAACTGGTTTATAATAATCATAAAAAAAAGTAACAATAGTAATAAACAGCTAACAGTAGCCCGTAGACTACGCCGTAGATCTTATAACCCACTTCCAATTGGCTACCGCTGCAGATTTGACCCAATTCCAAAGCGTGTGTGAAACGTGACTCGTTTGCCAAGCCAAAAGACGACCTTGCGACTGTTGCGATGCGTTGGCAAACTTGGCAGCACTTGGCTAGCTCGATCACTTGCTTGGTCACACTGAAAAGGCAGAGCTAACTGTTAACTGTTAACTGTTAGCTGTTAACGAGTTAACGGTTGTCACCGGAAACCCAAAACAAAAAACTAAACTAAACTAAACTTTAAGCTAGTCACAAGTTGCCTTAAATGGTTACACTGCACTGATCTGTGTGCTTGGCCACTTGGCTAGACTTTTACTTGACAAAAATTTGTAGTCCATAAATTGCAATAAATGCACAAAAATTGCATCAGAAATATGTATATTCAATAAGCAATATATACAAAAGTATGTATGTATTATAAAGTGAATAGAAAGAGAGAGAGAGAGAGACATTTATATGTTTATAGAGAGGGAGATGTGAAAGAAGATGTGGAGAGATCTAAAGGGGTTGATGGATAGTCTGATGATGATGATGATCGAGAGAGAGAGAGAGAGAGGGAGGATATGGAGATTTCCATCTCAAGATTAAGAGAGCTAGAAAGGGAGATTGGTGGAAGATAAAGGTACAGGGGAATGATATAGGATGAGGTGTGAGGTACACACTGAGGAGAGAAAAGGAATTTCATTTAGATTTGTGTCGCTTTGAAAATCTCATTCAAATGAACTGAGTATACTGAGTGAGCTTAACTCAGTAATTAGTAAATTTATAGGGGATTTTCCCATTAATAATAATTATATTATTTTTTGTTTTCATGAGTTAACTGAACTAGTGATTGCAATGCAAATATAGTTAATGACTAAGAATTAAGAAATTGAACTTATTTGGATATGAGTTGTGATAGTTCGGTCATAATAGAGGTTTCTATGCTTTTATTCCAGCAACAGTTTAGCATGAGAGTTAAACATATTATATAGTAGTGGTGTGTAACTTGATCTTGATCATTATTAGGTTTATCCATATAGATTATAAATATAAATTCAATAGATATTCATATTCTATTATTACATAGATTTAGCTTTATATAGCTAAGTATATATATACAAATTTCAATCGGAAATTCTTGCATTGGAATTTTAAACAGCTTTCAAGTCTGGTTTTATTTTTGGTTAATCTTATAAAAGGACTTGTTTTTTTTTTTGGCTAATTGAAAGTCATTTAGACCTCAAGAGTTTCCTGCCTAAAAGCAAATTAAATATTGGCATATTAGGTGACGCTAGACGACAGGGGAGGTTGGTCAGCTTTACGCAGTGTGTAATTAAGTTAAGCTGAAAACGTGGCCGAAAGAAAAAAAAAACAATTTGCTGGCAATATTGTGGGCAAGGTCACTTGGCTTGGACTGCATTTCTGCAATTGCGAATGTGGGCGCAACAGTGTGCGTGTGGTTGAGCGAGTGTGTGTGCGTGCTTGAGTGTGTTTGCACCACTGTGCGTAATTGCTCGATCTGCACGCCACGCACATGCCCCGCCCGCTCGGAACGCCCCTCCTCCGCACTTCTCGATCAATTGCTTCCATTTTAGATTTCTAATTAAACGAGTCGAACGATCAGCTATGAAGTGCGAAAGAGAAAGAGGGAGGTGTGATTGTAGAGAGTGAGTGAGAGACAGGGAGAGGTAGCTTGATAAAGCGGGGGCTATGAATGGCTGCGATCTCGTTTTTATTTATATATACCCTGGACTCATTAGAGATGTACGAATATGATATTATGAATATGATGAATGAAACTTATTAATATATATTACTACTACTTAATATATATAACAACCGATCTAGCCTTAGTCGTCTATATTAAAAGCTCCTTAGCACGACAATCATATTTCATATTTCGAAGACTGGAAGAGCTAAAGACATTCGGTTTGTTATATAATTTCTCTCGTTTTACTAAAAGAAATTGTGAGTATATGCAAAAAGTGAAAGTTGAAAATCAAGTCCTCAATGATTCAAAGAGATCCTAGAAATGGTAACCATATCAGCATTAAAGACTTGGGTTTCCACTTTTACTTTTTGCTTATAGTCCCAAATTCCTCAACTAGTAAGCTAAAGTAAAGTATATCGCCTTCATATTCTTCTCGTTTAATATTCATATTTCTCTTTCTTCTTCCATTTCCATTCAACTTACAAAAGGTAGCTCTAGTGCAGGGTATTTTTTACTCTGCCGTCTGCTCGCTGACTTGTTCAATATTTGCAATTTGGCTTCGCTGGGCAACTGGCAACTGGCAACTGGCAACTGGCAACTGGCAACTGGGCAACTGGACAACTGGCAATTGGCCAAGTGAATCGCGCTATTACATCAGACAAAACGTTCGCAGAACCTGAGAATTGGCCGAGATCTGGTTTTATTTACTTTTCGGCTGATTGGGGGCGCAGCAGAAAACGAGTTGAGTTTGGGATTTGGAGCGGTGCTCTTGAGCGGCGCACACATTATGGCTGGCTGTTTTGCTATTCCATTGAGAAAAACAAGCGGCAGCAGCTGGAAAATGACGAAATGTGCAGCAGCAAACATGAAATTGGCGACTAGGAGCACGAAAATGAGATTCGAGATCGAGATCGAGATCGAGATTGAGACTGAGACTGAGTAGCTTGAGTATGTGCATCGCTGCTTGAGGACGGGGTGCCAGCTCGAGAGACGCCAATCAAAGCAATTGTCACTAGCCATTAGTTAGTTAGCCATCGCGTGGCCAAGGGGGAGGCAGGAGTGCTGCTGTAGCTGCCTGCCACAAATGGTTAAGCGCGAATTGTATATAAAACTGAAGAACTCGAGGAAAATGCATCTCACATTCGAGCTGAGTTCTTGCAGTGCAGACGCGCTTTATACCGAAAAAGCTAAAGAAGGAAATACAAATATCCTACATCATGTTCGCTCAGGTAAGTCGCAGGACTTGTGGCCTGTCAAGGACTACCACTACTCTTCGCATTCCCTCTTCTAGACTCTTTGTGTGCTTGGCCTGGTGCTGACTGTGGCTGTGGCCATACCCATTGACTCCTATGGCCCCTCGCTGATTGCGGCTCCTGCTCTTTCGTATGCCGCACCCAAACTCCTTGCAGCTCCAGCTATTTCGTATGCAGCGGCTCCAGCTATTTCTTACGCAGCGCCCAAGCTCCTGGCCGCACCAGCCTTGGCTGTGTCCAAGGTAGCAGTCGCCGAGCCTTACGATCCCAATCCTCAGTACAGCTTCTCGTACGGAGTCACGGATCAGAAAACTGGCGACTCCAAGCAGCAGGAGGAGACACTGGTCAATGGCGTCGTTCACGGCAGCTACTCCCTGGCCGAGCCCGACGGCACCATTCGCAAGGTGACCTACACAGCTGATAAGGTTAACGGTTTCAATGCTGTCGTCGAGAAGAAGGGCGTAGCTGTGGTAGCCAAGCCCGCACTGGCCGTTGCTGCCGTGCCAACCATCACCAAGCTGGCGGTTCCTGCTCTGCCCACCATCACGAAGATTGGATATGCTGCACCTGCGTACGCTGCGTCTGGCTATGGACATTACTAGATAGGCGCATCGAGCCCGAATTTCCGTAGACGACCTCAGACCGTTGTTGAATAGTTCTAGTTATGCTTCCCACATCATCCAATCATCCGAAACCCAAATGACGTGCGTGCGATATGCTCAACTGAAAGCCAACTCCACATCCTGTGGCCAATCTCTTGATACACACAACTGTAGCTTCTAGGGATAACCGTTTCTAGGGGATTTTGGGGAACGGCTATCGGCCATTTATCTAGTGATTTATTAACTGCATCTACTGAATAAAAGTTTCGGTACAAAAAAAAAATCCACTTTGTTTTATTGAGAGAGAAAGAGAGAGAAGGAAGAATGAAAGCGACAAAGAGTTTTTTTTCCCTAGATACAAAGAAGAGCCACCGATGCACAATCATCTGGAGCTGCCTAAGTAACCTCGTCTAGGAAAAGAGAATCAACAATTCCAAACCAAACCAAGCAGATCTAATTTCAAAGCAAAAAGCAAATACTCACTAATCTAATTTAATTTTCGGTTTCTTTGAAGGCTAAGTGCTGAGTCACACACAAAACTCTTTAATGTTGAGGTAGGTTCGACCTCAACCTCAAGACGCACCGAAAATGGGAAGCTATTAATGCACATCACGTGCCGTCGTTAACGTTATGATTGCCATAAAGCCGGGGAAGCGGGAGGCTTGCGGACTTGGGTGCTGGGGATTGTGCAAATGGGTTGGGGAAATGACATGAAATGGCACGTTCATTGAGGAAATATGACTTACAGCTCGCCTCGGAATACACCTTACGTCAGAGTTGGCCATAGGCTGGTCCCATTTGGCAGCGGTTGCAACAACGCACCTGACCACCAAGGTGGGTGGCAAAGTGTTTAAAACCAAGCAATCCACAGCACCAGAAGACAGTTCAGAAAGTGCAATCAAACCTCACTCACTACCCACAATTCATACAAACAGTCCTAGCAAACGACATGGCTCTACTCAAGGTAAGATTGACAAAGGAGATAGCAATAGTGAATAGTGAAGGAAATCTAAGTGAATTTCCCTTGCAGACTTTCATCATCAGCTGCGCTCTGTTCGCTGTCATCGAGTGCGCCCTGGTCCCGGCTGTGCCCATCAACACAGATTTCGATCCTCGTCCACAATACGCCTACGCCTACAATGTACAGGATGCTATCACGGGAGACAGCAAGAGCCAGCAGGAGGTGCGCGACGGCGATGTAGTCAAGGGCTCCTATTCGGTGGTCGATGCCGATGGCTCACTACGCACCGTTTTCTACACCGCCGATCCCATTAACGGCTTCAATGCGGTGGTGCAGCGTGGTCCAGTTCCAGTGCCAGTGGTTGCAGCAGCAGCACCACGCCCCGTTGTACCCGCTACCCCATTCCTGGGCTGAGAGGCAACAGCTGCCGATCTTAGCTTGTAGATAAGTTATTGTCTGTTACTGTTCTGTAGATCTAAACCGCATATGCTCATAAATCATCCAATAAATCCAGTTAGCCAAAGAGAACAAACAACATGGCTAATTGTTGGGACACCTGGTTGTGGATAATACCAGCTATCGTTCGAGCGCTGACAAATGGCTTGAGTTCGAACCAATTTGCATGAGATATGCTAAAGATATGCATTGCGTTTCAACTGGGGTCGTGAGATACTCAGGATTTGAGCCGCTTACACTTTTCAATTGCAATTGGATCGGGAGAAACTGTTAGTTTCCCTTTAATTTTTGACTCTATGTATAAGATTGTTAGCATTACTTCTAAGCTCTTGTCTTATACCTATTCTCCTCTTTTAACAGAACTATACCCAAGAGCTTTTAGAGTTTCAAATGCCTTAGAACCTAAACGCTAATGCTTATTCGACTGATCTGATTCAATCAAAATATTTATCCGATTCCCTTCATTCATTCCATGTTCGATTTGAACTTGAGTGCTAACTGGATTACCTTATGTAGCATCCCACCATCCCACCATCCCACCATCCCACCTTCAAATCCCCAGCCTCTCTCGATCTCAACTTTCCATTTTACATTTTGCAACTTGCATAGATACATACAACACCCGATGCCGTAACACCCACCCACATTCGAATCCCATGCCTTGCATTTGATATATAATTTATCAGACAAACTGGACTATAACTCTAATGGACCCCACCCGATACCGTAACACCCTCGCATTGCGCCCATTGCAAAGAACACTCTCCCATACAAACGGCAAACATTCACTCGATCAACACGCACTCGAATTATTCAATAGCTTAATTGAAAGTACTCGACGCGTTACAATTTTTTGATTACGCAAAAAACTGCGCATGTCTCCGCTGCAGTCGCGCACGCAATCGACGTCGCCGTTGCGATGCCAACGCAGACGTCGACGTTGACGCCGCTGGCAACTGCGACGCCTAACAAGGCGCAACGTGCGTTCAAAATTAGTGATAATGGGCAAAATTGTCCCAATGGCAATAAAATGTACGCAAAAACCAAGAGTGAGCTAGCCGTGTGTGTGCGCGACTATGGAATACCCTGTAATAAGAGAAAATTGTAAGCATAGGCCTTTGGGGCGAAAGTTGTAAATGCAATTCCAATTGGAATAATGCCAATTGCTCATTTAGCGCTTGATAACTATATAGTTCATGAATCACTAGTTCAGTTCAGTAGTTCATGAATATGCTTGGCATTAAAGTAGAGCTATAATATCTTGTGAGCAGCTGCACAATTGAAGAGATCATTACTTATACACAGATTAGAATTAATGATGTTCAGATCAATATATCATATATCTAATGAACACATTTAGCTGTTTCATATGTTATATAATATGCAATATAGCCTCTACCGCCCACTTGCTTTGACTACAGGGTATTAAAAACATTGTTGCAGTGGCAATTGCCTGCTGCAATTTTGGGGAGTCGAGCTGTTGATGTTGAGCTTTACGGATTCGGATTCGGAATCGCTGTCGGAGTCGGAGTCGGCCAGTCTGCGGGGTGAACCGTTTGCTGCCGCTGTCGCTGCCGCTGCTGCTGCTGCTGCAGTTGCAGTTGCTGCTGGGCGCGGCGTGTTGCTGCTTTGTGCCAGTTTCGAAGGCTGATCTCGCATAGAGAGACGGCGACGCACACACCTTTCAACAATCGACTGGGTGCGTGGAACGATCAATGTGTATGAGTGGCACACACACACACACACGCACAGACACATACACTTGCACACCTGATGCCGCCTGGCCACCCGGACCAAAAAAAACGCTTTCGAATTGAACTTTTTTGTCACGATCAAATCCCCGCCTGCTGCTGCGGCTGCTGCTGTTGCAGTTGCTGCTGTTCCAAGCTCATGTAGCCGTTCAATTTGGCGTTGTCCACCACTCGCCGCTAGGAGCCGACCCAGCCAGCTAGCCAGCTAGCCAGACAACATGCGTGCCATTCTCGTAGGCCTAAGCTGTTTTTTGTCTGGCCACAGCACACCTGCCCCGCCCCTCTTACCTGTCAGCCCGACAGACACCCAGACAGACGTTTGGCTAACGCCCTCCCCCCTCTTGCGTTGCGTTGACTGCCAATTGCCAGGGGCAATTGCGACGCAACGAAAAATGAATTATTTTCATTTATAATACCCTGTAACTGTAGCATATTTTTATATGAGCCATGTTAGACTTGAGCTACAGTATGTAACAGAAGAGAGATTTGGCGAAGTAGAAGATTATGCATACGATATGAGCATATTTATGATTTTATCGACTTTATACTCATAATCGATAAGTATCGATCTTCAATGGCTTGCTTTTTAAAGCTAATATCATATATCTACACTATAAACTTTATCTTCTATATAGGATATTTAATCCCATATCTGATTGGGTTTAGGGAAACTGAAACTAGGGCTGTATGTAGAGGGCATTTGAAAGTCGTCCACACCCTCGTTGCGCACTCACGCTTATTTCTTCTTGTTGTGGTTGTTGTTGGTGGTGCTGCTGCTGCTGCTGCATTTTGTGATCTTAGCAAGCATTTTCAATATACTCCACACGCATGCGCACTTTTTAGTTGCTTTTGTTGATGATGATGTTGTTGTTGTTGTTGTTGTTGTTGCTTTTGTTGTTTTTGCATAAATATTTTTGCAGGCAGCGTCGTTAGAGATTTGGTTGCGGATTTTGGGGCTTGGGCATTTGTAGTTCGCTCGATTTGTTGGCTTGCCTATAAAAAGCAATTGTCGCTCAGCATCAGAACCACAGAGTGAGTTCATTTGTCAGCCAAGCAGCAGCCAAATCTCTAGCAGAAAACTCCACTAAATCTTCAATAAAAATGGCACAAAAATTGTTGCTCGTCGTTGTCAGCGCTATGGTGGCCGTGTCCAATGCTGTGGTGGTGCCTGGTCCTGGACTCGCTCTGCCCGGATATCCTAGCCTGGCAGCGCCCGTCTATCCCAAGCTGGCGGCGCCCATCTATCCAGGACTGGCCAAGGTGGCCGTTGCCAAGGTGGCTGCACCCGAGCCATACGATCCCAATCCACAGTACAGCTTCAGCTACGATGTGCATGTGAGTGGGCGAGCAGCAGCAGAACCCTCAGCTAAGGCCTCTAGAACTATTTTATATTGAAATTCTCTATTACAGGATGGCTCCACTGGCGATGTGAAGAACCAGCAGGAGACACGCAGCGGCGATGTTGTCCAGGGATCCTACTCGCTGATCGAGGCCGACGGCACTCGCCGAATTGTGGAGTACACCGCTGATCCTGTCCATGGCTTCAATGCGGTGGTCCATCGCGAGGGTGTTGCCGTCAAGGCAGTGGCTCCCGTTGCTAAGGTCTTGGCTCCAGCTCCACTGCTCCACGCTCCGTTGGTGGCCAAGCTGCCAGCTCTGGCGCCTGCTTATGGTCCAGCTCTAGCGCCTGCTTACGGTCCAGCTTTGGCTCCAGCTCTGGCTCCTGCTTATCGCCCGGCTCTGGCTCCCGCCTACTCGCCCCTGGCCTACCACTAAGTCAAGCTCCACTCAAACGGAATACTGAATCACATATGTTGCCGACCTCTGGACCCGCGAAACTCCTTCAACTCGAAGAAGTTGTAAACCTATCGTAGTCGATAGTTGTAGTATTTAGTTAAAACGTTAGCGATATATATCGTTGCACTTGTGTACATACGAATTCACTCGATTGGTCTTGATTATCCTCTTCAGTTCCAATCGCTCTCATCTACACTCACATTCGACGCCTTTCCCATGTACGTTTCTTGTCTACTTAATCTTAAGGCTGTTTCGACCGCGATAAAAATGAAATAATATATTTGATAAAAAGAAAAAAAATATATATATATATATTTAATATATATTCTATATCTAACCAGTTCTTATTTAGCTTGAGATTAAACATGCCGTCGCGAAATGAGCTAAAATGCAATAAAAATGAGAAGCAATTTATATGATCGATGGGATTTATGAAGAAATATGGGAGTTGGGATTGGATTAAACAGAGATTTATATACATTTTACTAAGATCAGCTGGAACTAGCATATCCTTCAAAATATTGACTGAAGCTGAACTAGAACAAAGAACATCAAAACTTTCAGTATTAGCAAAAGATTCAAGGATACTGAATCAGTCCCAAGCAACGGCTATAGACTTAGTCAGCTAATCCAGAGTTTTCCAATTCAATTTGATTACCTAGATCAACTATAATTTTTAAAATGTTGCAGTATATAGTTCATGAATCGCTGGTTAAGAAAGTTATTCAATATATGCCGGCTGACTCAATAATTGTGTGTCTATTTTTGTCAATTATTTAGTTCCTGAAGGAGAACGATAGGCTTTCTACTTTAGCTGAACAAGTTCATTAGTTCATTTTAATGAGCTGTTCAATTATATAAATACATTCACATTTCTTCTAGTTAAATTCGAGTCACTGTCAATGCGAACTACTAATGCGTTTTTCTAGACATAATCAAATCCAGTTTTCCTCTACACACACGAGAGTGGTGCGACCTTAGAACATACGCACCACTCAGATTGACTTGCTTTGACCGTCGCTGCTTGTCACAAGGTTGGTAATTGGCAATTGACCAAGTAATCTAATATATATATATATCTATATATTTACATTCACATATATATATATATATCAGACTCCATTTACATGAAAATCGAAACTAATTGCGAGTGGTTAGAGTTGTGCTGGCACCACCCTTTCCCATTTGTTTTTGGCAGTGCCACACTTGGGTGGGTTAGTTATGCAGCTATGCTTCATGCTGGCACGTCGAATACGTCGAATGGCATTGCATAAATGCCTTTTTGATGATTTAATAAAATTAAATCGTAATTTTAATCGCGCTTCAACTGATGAGGCGCCCGAGCGAACGCAGCGAAAGCTTTCAACAATTTTCAGCTGTTACAGTGGGCGAAAACCAGTGAAAAGCGAATATAAAATTTTGAGAATGAAAGCCCATCTGATGTGCATGCATATAGAGATCTATATCTAGTAAGCGAAATTGATGTGTTTGACTATGAAACAAATACGCCTAGAAGCCCAGAAGTTCCATCATCGATAACTATCGATATTATAAAGTTATCAGATGATCTTATTCAAGTTAATATATGAGCAACTGTTTACAAATATGAAATGAATTATATAATAGATAGGAATTTAAGTTTTTATATAGTTAATACTCGATTATTTTTTTTTTTAATGTTATATTTGCTCATAATCGATATAACTCTAGAATTGTATAACAAATATCGTTATTTATCGATTTATGGTAAACCGGAAGATATATTTTGATGTCGATATTTATATTATTCTCTGCATTTATAAACAAATTCTGAAGAGACTAATATAAATATCGACATCAAAATATATCTTAAAGAAATTAATATGATATCGATTACTTTTTCCAAAAGTCAAGAAATGATTTTGTATTTTGCTGTAGGTCAAGGCCCACTTCAGATCAAGCCCTAATTTGGGCAGGGTCTATCTAAATAGTGAAAATTAATCAGCTTAAGCTTAAAGCTAGAAAGTGAAATTATCAAATGGTTAATTTTGGATATATGCATGTATTTCTTAACGGATTTTGTTTATTTTTTTTTTTTTTTTTTGTTTTTTTGAATATTGTTTCAGCAATTTCTCCCCATTGTCAAAAAGAAACAAACAAACACACATAAAATTAATGAGTGCATTTGTGAGTCGAGAGTGAAATAACAACAAAAGCGTGGCAGCTACAGCAACAACTACATAATGCCCACAGAGCTAACAGCTGATATACATCTTATATAGCATATGCAGTATATATAGATATAAACATATCATATATATATAATGATGATTAAGTGTTCGTATGTAATCATTTATGTTGGCGCACGCCCCATTTGCAATTGTCGCCTTAATTAAATGCGCTTTCATAATGAATTATATGAGGAGGTTTTTTTTTTTTTGCCATTTGCCATGGACGTTACTTACCCGGTAAACCACGGTCCCCTAGGGCCGTACAAGAAACGCTTGGCGGTCTTCCATTTCTTCCGTATGTGACTGTCGTTCGTTTTGTGCTGCAGTGCAGCATTTTGCAAGCGCTGCATCTCCTCCACCTGTCGCACCTTCCACGGCATGTAGATCTTTTGCTGGAAGACCCGACGATTCGTTGCCTGAAAGCTGGCCCGTTGCTTCGATGCCGCCTTGCAGGCCTCATAACACTCCGCCCAGAAGCGATTGATTGGTTCCCACAGATGCAGCTCGATCTCGCGTTGATAGCGATCGTAAAGTGGCTTCACCTGTACATAAATATATATAATTATAGGTAAGCATGTTTGTCGGGTAAACCTATCACAAAATTTGACAGCTAACATTTAAAGTGAGGTTTTTGTATGACACTAAACGTAGATTATCAATATCCTGTATATTTTGATATAGTTGGGTGGAGTACATCGAAATGTAATCTACAGAAAGACTAATAAATAAGCATGTTATACAAACGGTTATCAGAAAATTCGAGATTAAATGTTGATCGGCCATACCCTGTAAATGTAAATGTGGAGTTTTGGGGTATATTCATAACAGATCTAATATTAAAGCTGAGTTACTCAATCAATATATATAAAACCTAAGCGATAATTAACAAACTTGATATATATTGATATATCTATCTATGATCAAACTCTTTTTACAGGGTATACTGGCAGTCGATCAGTCGTAGCCGAACAGCAAACCAGCTTGTTTTCGCTTTCATTCATTCGCTTCGCACTGATCCAGATGCAGAGCGATTCGGAACGGGTCTTACGAGACGCTCACGACACGTCCGGTCAGGTTCAAGTTCAATGTGGATGCAGATGCTGCGGCAACTCGAGGAAGCGCCGTTGGCTCATGCAACTCGAATGCAGTTTGGCCCATGGCAATAGCCAAAACAAGTTTTACCCGAATTTAACAAATTGGTTTGTTAGCCAAAAAAACAAAAATAAAACAAAAGACAAAACAAAATGAAAATTATAAAATCAAAGAAACATCCGCATTTTGGGTATTCTTTACATAATGGCTCTTACAAGCTAACTGTGCCGCTCGAGGGCAGCGATTGTTCCAGGGCGATGCGCCAAGCCGGGCGCTGGACTGGTGGGTGCGCTAATGGCAAACGCTTTGTCTTTTCGACTGGTTCCAGCTGCTGGCGACGTCTCCCCAACGCTAACTCACGCTGTCTCTAACTCTGCGGCAATAGCTAACAAAACCAGCACACTTTCTTGCAGCTCGCTCAGTTGCCGAAAGAAAGTCCAACGAGTCGTGAACGGGTGCGCGTGCGCTAAAGCATTTACGCGATTCAAGCTATCATATATACATAAAAAAAAGCCAAACATCTGCAAAACATCCCAATTGATTTTGCCTCCAATGAAAGTTGTTGCTGTTTGCCTCGATTCAAATGTGCAAACCAATGTGGATTTATTTACTGTGCCTCGTAAGTGCTCGAATATCAAGAGAAGTTACAGAGAACTTGATGTGATAGAGAATGAGAATCTAGCATGCTATTGCAAGTAACTTGAGCTAAAGGCATTTCTAATCGAGTACCAAGCTAAGTGAGGTAGTTTCAATAGAATTTCCTAGTAGAAGTGCAACAGCATCTCATGTTAGCTAAGATCTTGAAAGCATCCAGAAGTTTTTGATCTATTTATAAGTCTAAATGAAAGACAATTTAATTTTAAAGTGCACAAATTTTAAATGACAATCTTGAAGCATTTTAAAGTATTGAAGAAGCTTAGCTTTTACTAAGTATAAATATAAAAATTTTCCTTGTCTTTCATTAGTAAAACTCAACATAGAAGTTTATCGCTTTCTAGACTTTTCCCTAAAGGCATTTAGTAGAGATCTAACAGATATTTTTCTGCACACAAAATGAACTCTATTTGTTAAATAATAAACTAAATAAAGTTTTCTCTGAGCGCAGCTTGGATTTGCCTACTATGAATAAATGTAAAAGATTCTTGAGAGGAATATTCAAGTGAACAAAAATAGTTATATACAGAGTTTTTCTTAAAAATAAGGGAGTCTGCTCTATTTAGCATGCCTTTAAGGGAATCTTAAAGTCAGTCCATAAATAACTTTCTTCACGTTCAACGTTCGCCTTACCCGAAGCCGTCGTTAAGTAACTTTAAGCAAAGGATATATTCGATCAGATATCAAGAGAAATTGAAGCAAGGCAAACCCACGACTACCACATGATCCCACCTCTCTGTCCCTCTCTCCCTCTCTCTCTCTCATTCAGTCAAAGTCTTCCGAGTGCATTGCGCCTGTTTGTCTAATCCGTTGTGAAATTGTGAACAAAACAAAAAAACAAAAGCATGGCAAAACGGATTACGATGCCCACTGAACCTGAATTTGGTGACGACGTTGAGGTTCAATGCTCAACGAAACAAACGTTTGCTGTTGCGTGTTGCAAGCGTTGTTGCATGCCACGCAGCCAGCCGGTAATCGATGGCAGCCAATTATGATACAGTAGAGAGAGAGAGAGAGTAGGGTACAACTAGAGAGAGAGAGAGAGAGAGAGAGAGAGAGTGAAGCACGTGATTAAGTTACGTCTTTTTGCGGAAGCTGCCGAAACACTGAGCCAAAATGCGTCATACAACGCGGGTCAAAAGTTAAAGGTTGACAAACATCTTTGCCAAGTTTGTTGGCAAATAGCTAAATAGTTGGGAGAAAGCTAACATAAATCGTTTAACATTGGCTTCTCTTGCAGCTGCTGCCTTTGGCACTGGGCGAGCATAGTCCAAGCAATTCCACATCTCTAACTCAACTCGGAAGCAACAACAACAGCAGCAGCAATAGCAACAGCAGCGAGTTGATACCACATGCTGAGAAACTCATACGCTATCGAAGACATCCACCGCACAGCAAACGGATCAAACATCGCCGACGCACCAAGGGACCCAAGACTAAATATGGACCGCCCAGTTATCCGGCAGAGCCACCGATTAGCTACTACAAGCACACGCCTTCATTTCCCACGCATCATGAGCTGTCCAGCTTCTCGCTGGATGATTTTCAGCATTTGAAATTTGATGGCGCCGACTTTCAGATACCCGCTTCCAGTTACGAGGCGCAGTCCATGGATCTGGATCTGTATAGCCATAGTGAACCGGATCTATATGGCGCCCACAAGTTTCCCAGTCTCGAGTACACCCTAACCGACAGCCATGACTCGCCTTCGCCTTCTTTAAGCTCCTACGATCACAAGCCACATCAGAAATATGGCGTGCCGCCGCAGCATCAGAGCTATGATTCCCCCAACTCCTTTGTCTCACATCATTACGAGCCGCCTCCTGCTCCGGCACATCCACCATCAACCAAATACGGAGCGCCACCTGTCTCCACCTTCAGGCATTCAGCTTCGTTGCCAGCTCCTGACTCCTACTCCATTTACGAGCATAAGATACCGAATTCCGGCTACCATCACAGCTTTGCAGAGCCACCAGCTAGAGCCCCTGCACATAATGCCAACTTTGAGATCTCCCACTCCCCGCCTGCCTACGAAATATCCACCTCCTACCAGGCCAATGAACACAGCTACGCAAAGCCATCGCCTGGTCATAGCTATGACGCACCACCATCATCGCACGATAGCTATCAGCCTCCAGCTCCATCTCCAGGCCATAGCTATGAAGCACCACCACCATCTCATGACAGCTATCAGCCTCCAGCTTCGTCTCCTGATCACAGCTATCCATCAAGCTCCTCCCATGATAGCTATGATCCACCAAGTTCCTCCCATGATAGCTATCAGCCACCAGGCCCTCCTCCTGACCACAGTTATCAACCACCAGCTTCCTCTCATGATAGCTATCAGCCACCTAGTCATGGCTATCATCCACCAACTCCATCCCATGATAGCTACCAGCCAGCGCCTTCGCCAAGCCACGACTATCAGCCGCCATCCTCTTCGCACAACAGCTATCAGACAGCACCGTCTCAGGAATATCAACCACCACAGGACGGTCACTATGCAGAGCCATCACCTCCATCAGTGCATCATTCTTCCAACAGCTACTCCCAACCGGAAACCCATCAGCCCGTCCAGAGCTATCCGCAGGAGAACTATGCACCACCATCAGAGGAACTGCCCCTCACACCCAATCACAAATTTCCCAGTTTTGATTTTCCCAAGTCCAGCTACGAGGTGCCCATCTACGATCCCATACCCTTCGAGGCATCCAACAAAGACGAACAGGAATCCTATCCACCCATACTACCAGACAATACACCCAACGATCTGCCGTCGGATGATACCCATGCTGCAGGCAGCTCTCGTACACCAACGAAGAGTCGCAAGCGTAAGCGTCGCCCCGTCTTGACGGCGGTGTCTAAGAAGCATACGCTGGATGTGCCGGAGCTGCAAGAGGCTTACGATGCTGATGCCCATGTCCATGCGAGGGATACAGATTTAGATACAGTTGCTCATGGCAGTCATCATGTGGAGAAGAAGCGAAAATATGTCAGTTATGTCACGCCATCGATAAGTCCAACCACAACAACAACAACAACCACCACATCGGCACCCTGGAGTCCCATGCGTTTGCGCACCACCTCCAGCAACGGCTTCATACCCACAGTGGTTACAAGTACACCACCAACGCGCAGCAGAGGCCGTGGCACCTCACGCTTCCGCAATCGCAGTCCCAGCACCGAGGCAACCTCGACGGTGGTAACCATCGAAAAGTCTCGCTCGCAAAGCTATTACGATGGCACCATTGCACCGCCAACATATCAACAGTTCACGGTGGGGCGTGGTGCGAGACCAACGCGACCCACACAGCTGCGTGGCAGTGGTTCCACTCTGGCCCTGCAGCCCAGTGGCACGGAGCGCAATGCGACGCCAAGGCGCACCACCAAAGGCATCTTCGACACGACGCTCTTCAAGACTCCCCAGAGCGATCGCGAAATGGAGCGTAAGCTCCAGGCGCTGCGTCAGAACTTGCCAAAAAATCACAAACTATATTAAAGAGACTTCTATCTGGATACGACAGGATAGTACTATCATCGCAACGGAACATGTAAGACTAGTTTGGAGCTTGGAGTTAGGTTTAGGATTATTGTAAGAATTTTAAATTAAATAAAAAGGAAAATATATAAAATAGAAATATTAATCAGAGAAACTCTGGTCTCAGTCTTATCCTTCTTTGCAACCCTTGCCTAAGGCACTTTTACTTGATAGACATGACTATAATCAGCTGCTTACCATACGCTCCATAAAGTTGCGCCACTTTTTGCTGGTGCTGTACATTTGAAAGTCATTGAAGAATACTGGACCAGATGATGTAGATGGCAGATCGGGCAGAGTGCTGTCCAAGTTAAAGGCGGAGCGGCATTTCTCCAGCAGCGCCTTCATTACAGGCATCAAGAATGAATACTCTTCCGGATTGCCAACTGAAAATTGAAATAGGAATTAATGTAGCATAAGTATAAAATATGATTTCATAGCGTAGTCACCTTCAATGGCATTGTCGAGCGCTCGATTGATGCTGTAGAGCAGGTAGGAGAGCTCTGCAGGATCCTCTGTGGAGCGACTTTGTAGTATGGCATGCAATTTGGCCGTGGCCATGGCCACAATGCTAGGATTCGGATGATGTGAGCACTTGAGTAACAGACCCAGATACAAACGTATCATATCTGACCAATCATCTGAGGAACCCTGCTGGAAGATCATCAGAGCATCGAGTAGAGCCAGCACGCCATCCAATAGTTTGGTGGAGCACTTCTTGGACTCATCCTCATTGGAGCCAAGCACCACCAGCTCATAGACCATGCGCAGAATATTTGAAGCGTTCTATAAATAGAAATCCAGATCTAGATTAAAAAGAGAAAACTTTACATCGTATTTAGCTAATTCACCTCCTGGTTGATGTGTGTTTGACTGCCATGCTCCGAGAGATCGAATAGCGAAGCTTGCACTGCCATTTCCAAGATGCGCAGACGCAGTGACAAGTGCGAGGTGATTAGCTCGTTGTTTAGTGCCAGTAAATTAATGCAGCCGAGCACTTGACCGCGTTCCTGCCAGCACTGCGGATGATCGTTGCCAATGCCGCGCCAAAAGACATTGAATAACGCGTTTGAAACCAAATAAACCAGCTGCTCTTCGCTGTCCACATCGCCTTCAGCCATGAAATCAAATCCAGAGGTGCTCTAAAATGGGAGAATTATTAGAAAAAACGTGGAAGGCTAAATATTTGAATACCCACCTCCATGGAGTCGCTCTTTTTGGCTGGTCCATGAGGCGATTGTGTTGAGCTTTCGGAGCTCAAAGATTCCTCGCGCTGCAGCGAAACACTGGGCGTAGTCTCCGTAGTCTCCGTGGAGCTACCCTGCGTGAGTGACTCGAAGGTGTCTTGAATGTCGTGTGTGGTCTGACGTATGACCGAAAAGACGCTATTCACGTTCTCGACAACAGCGCCAGAGACAGACTCAGCGAGTTCTAGAAGCAAATAAAAAATGAATTACTAATGCGTATTAGATTAGGGCTTCTGTTGCACTTACCTTTAATCTCACTCTCTATCACAGTGGCTGCCTCGGAGACGCTCGCTTGTATCTCATTGAGTATCAGTCCACTGTCGCTCTGTTCGTCCTGCGAGTGTTGCTGCTGCTGTTGCAGTTGCGCCAATCCAATCTCCTGATCTGAGAACGTAATTAGATCAGCTTGTGCCAGGAAACTGGAATTATCCTCCAGCAACACATCCATATTAATGCCAAAGCTACGACGACGCTCCTCAACCGGCGGAATGCTCGTGATGGGCTTTCGAATGAGCAGCCGAGCAATGGATTCCTGCCAACCGGTTTGCTTCGCAATCGCCAACGTGGATTGTTGCTTAACGAACGTCGTTTGCAGCAGACGCTTTGCTATTTCCAGCTTCACCTGTAGATCACAGCTGCTCACATGATAGACGACAAACATGAGGCCGCCATAGTCCGGCTGGGCACCCAGCATCTCGTCCACAAGGTAAAACAATATCGTGGAGCTCAGCGACATGGGCGTTATAAAGGAAAAGAAACCAGGAAACATGCTCTGCTCGCTGCTCGAATCATAAAGACGCAGCACCTGCTTATACTTCTGATGCACACGCGAAGTCGCTAGCAAGGCGCCAATGAACTGTGAAGGGGAAGAGGCATTAGGAGAGGAGTACCATTAGATAATTATGGATGTACTTACTCGTATCGCCGCCTCTTGAACCTCGCTGCTGTAGCTCTTATCCACAAAGAAATTGTAGATGAGATTTGCACTTTGGGGCTCGTGCAGTAGCAGCACCATTTGATCCTTACAGTTCTTGCCGCGCACATACAACGTCAGCATCTCGAGCAGCTCCACAAGCACCAGCTCCTGCCGCACCGAGGCCAGGAAGGCAATTATTGCATTGACCTCCTTTATATTCACATCCTTTTGCAAATAGAACCGAACGATGCTGAAGAGGGTGCCGCGAATTGTGCGCGCATCGTCGCTGCTGATGTTATCCGGCGTGCAGTAATACTGACGCACTACGTCCAGCATAAATTGGACGCCATAGCGACGTCGAAAGTACTTTCTATCATTCTTGATCATGGCACTCAAATATTGAGCATGGCCGAGAGTTATTTGGAACTGCAGCCGCGACCAAATGGCAAAGTCGAAGACAATGTGCTCATACAGTGCGTCCAGCAGCTGGGCATTGCCGGCTGGTGTGGACTTGTGTGCCTGCAGCGATTCCATGAGTAGATGCGTAGCCATCAACGCATTCACATCGAAGAATTGGGAAGGACAACGCTGGAGCATGGTGCCAATGATGGCCAGGCAGTCACTGGTAAGCAGCTGTTGCTGATTGTTCTCATGCTCGTGGGTCAAATAGCGCAACAGGCAGAGCAGACTGGCCAAGGGATGCTGAATCATCTTCCATTCTGTGTACATATTGGATGACAGCATTTCCCAGTCCGTAAACTCCTCGGCTGTGGGCGTTCTTAGCGAAGGCGTTGTGGGCGATGGAGCCGATTCATCACTTACACTTCCAATAGACACATCCGCATCCTGCTCTTTAATCAAGCGATGCAGCATGGGCAATATGGCATTAATACCTCCGATGCTATTGATCGTATCCTGTATCTTTATTGTCTTGCAGTACTGCGCACTTATTCGGCCTGGATATTTGCCACCTGGTATCAAATCCTGGCAGCTGCCATGCCAAACAGCGCCAGGCGCATAACAGAACACAAAACGTGAATTCAACTCCAGCAGATCGTTGTCCTGCGAGAAGATCGAGCTGAAATTTATGCCGGCATCGAAAATGGTCTTCAGACTCGTTGTGGGCTCTGCGAGCAGCACGCCACCCAGCTGGCCTTGCAGGCAAACCTGCTCGCCAAAGACCGTATCTTGCATGCCAATTGGAAAGTTCTTTACATTGGGGTCAAAGGCGGTTTGGGTGCGAATAGGTAGAGTAAAGTAGTTGGAAACCTGAAAAGGAACACAAAGAAAAATTAATATGCCAGTTATTAAGAGTTTAGTGTTAATCGAATTTAGCTTACATTTGCCGACAATGTACGTTCTAGCAGACTGGGCAGCATGCCTTTGTAGGCCGATCCGCTCTCCTGTGAAGAGGAACGTGGCATTGATCCAGTTTTGCCGACCTCACTCTGCTTCGGTGGTGGAGCCAACACAGCGCCCACACCGCACATCGTAAAGGGTTCATTCACAGCCTGCACTTTCAGCGTGGCGCTCAGCTTCTGCACAAAGTCCACGTAGATGTTTATCTGGCTGTAGGAGAAGGGACGCTTGGGCGGTGTAATGGCCACTGTGAGATAATGCCACTGTCCATTCAACAGCGTCTTCGTGGCTGTTGCTGTGGTCAGGTATTCGCGGCGCGTTAAGGCAGCCACAACCACATTGCCGTTGGGCTGCACGAACACCTCGAATCCACAGCCGCTGGCCGTGTGCAAGGTGAGCAACATACGGCGCGCATTCGATTCCGGTTGACTGAGAGCATTGAAACGAACGAGCATGTGAAAGATGAAGCCATACGATCCAGAGAGTGTCCAGTTCTTGATGTCGGGCACTAAAATGCCATCCGCTGGTTGCTCAATGGCAAAATATTGCGAACAGCAATTGTTGCCGCGCAGACTCTGCAGCGCAATCATGACGATGGTCTAGAAATAATTTGAGTTAGTTTAAACCCCGAAGGTATTTAGAATATTGCTCACCTGTTGCAGCTGCTTATACTGTGCAAACTTTGTGCCCTGACGTAGCAGTGCAAATATGCATTTCAGCTCCACGGGCACAATGCTCAGCTTGCTCAGCTCCTCGATCAGTTTGATTAGATTCTGGGCACAGCTCTCGGCGAGCAGTTCGCTGCGCAGCAAACAAACACAGGCAGCTTTGACGACACGAGAGCCACAAGCAACTGTTTTACTACGAATTGAAAGAGAGTTGGATAAAGTGGATACAGATGAAATTATGTTTAACTGTCACTCACGTGCCATAGTTATCCGTGCAGCCCTTGAGCAGTAGCGAGCTGACATGTAGCTGCTCTTCCTCCTGCAGATCAGGCAGCCATTGTAGCAGCTGGAGCATGACCTCCGGCAATACCAGCAACCGCTGCTCCGCATTGTAGCCCAGGTTGAAGCAGGCATCGAGGAGCGCAATTGAAGGTGCTTCAAATTCACGCATGCTGCCAAAGAGCCGTTCAATGCGTTCAGCCAGACGCAGCTGCTCCACACAACGTGGCGAGCTCTGTGTCAAGGCAGCCAAAGCATCCATTGTGCTGCTCAGACTGTTTGTATGGGATATGTGCCACGACTAAGAGACGAGAATAAACTGATCAATTATTTGCTATTGAGGCATAGCTAGAGACTCACCCGAATGCTTTGCGGCAGGCCAATGAGCAGCTCCAGCAGATTTGTCTCGCCAATAGCCTCGCTGACGTCGCTGACAAGTACGTCCTTATTCAAAAAGAGCTGCACGGCAGCTACACTCGCAGAGAGTGCACTCATATCAATAGCCACATCACTGTCTGTGTCGCTGGTTATATCAAAGCTAGCAGCGCCGCTGTCAAAGTGCGTCGTCGCCAACAGCTGCTGCAGTGCATCACAATAGAGTTGGATTAATGTAACTAGATCTATTTGGCGCTGTAAGAGAGATGAGAATAATTAGCAAGAGATACTAGCGCAATATAAAACCAACGACTTACTTCTTCTGGACTAGATTTTTGTAGAACAATGACCATCAAAGCATAGCAATTGAGGGCCACATGGCGCAGGCTACTCGCGCTCTCCCACTGCCGCAGAATGCGCATGATGATGGACACAGTTGCTGGGCAAATTGCTCGCATGCCATTACGCTGCAGCAAATGACAAATTAAATAGCCAAAACAAAAACAATATATATATAGAGAAACAAACACAGGATGAGAGGACAGAGAGAGAGAGAGAGAGAGAGAGAGAGTGAGGCAGGGTGGGAGGAGACAAAGAGGGAGAGAGATACAGATGATAAAAGCGTTTTTAACCACTCACCAAATTATTATCACAGTTTAGAAGCAGCCCATCACCCGAACGAAGGGCGTTTGTAGTAATTAGAGCGTTAGTAGTATTTCTAGATGTTGAATTCGAGTTTAGAGTTTTCTGCACGCACACACACAATGGTATAGAATATTTTTAAAGAATTTTTCTTATTCAATAACAGTAAACAAAATGAAAAATGAAATGAAATTAGGAATTAAGCAGTGATTAGAAACAGGAAATAAATAAAAACAAAGTGCAGAAGGCAACAAATTTTAATTTAGCTAATTTCAATATCATTTACAGGGAATTTAGACAGATTTGGGGAAGAAAAAAAATTAAACAGAGAGGAAAAAATATACGGATCATGAAAGAAAGTAAGTATATAGATTAACAATTATTTAGCTAATTAATATCATTATTAACAGGGCGACAATTTCGAATGAAAATTACAAAGCAATGAAATGATATTCGAGTCGGCCAATGTGCAGACGGGCTACAATTTGTGTGCTCAATTAAAGACAATCATAAATAGATAGATAACAAAATTAATTTAGATAGTTTATAGATTAAACCCGTAGCAGAACTTCAGTTCCGTACGCTGTACCTGAGAGCCGCTGATAATGGCGCCTAGCACATGCAGCAGACTCTCGCCGATGTCGGCAAACTTCAGCAGCGAATCATTCTGAAAGCAATCTGAAAAGCAAAACAAAGCAGAAAAATACATAAATGTCATTAGTAACTTAAATAAATGTGGCACAACAACATACCATAGATAAAGGGCACGATTTCTACGTGCACCGCATGTGGCTTATAGGGCAATCGGCTATAATCTGCAAATTGGTTGCGCAGAAAACTGCGCCAAGTCAGATAAGGATCGTACATGACCTCCAGAAATGAGGAAAAACTGCGGAACAGATGACTCATGGCCAGCGACGAGCGCGGCAGCTCCATTTGCTAAACAGAAAATGAAAATAGAACAAAAAATGTTTTTTTTTTTTATCTTGCAGCAGTTTTAATTGTTGTTCGCTTACCTGGGCAAATACCTTTGTAAGTATGGCGATTAGATTGGGCTTGTACTCGTACTTAATAATGGCCAGTATATTGTCGAAATGCCGGCAGACAATTACCAAGCAGTCAATTAGTATGGCCACCTGTTCGATGCCCTGCTCATCTAGATTATCCGTGTCGCACTTGTCCCTGGCGACGATGATGAACTTGCCAATGGCAGGCAGCAGCTCGTCCGGCAGCCGACCAAGATGTGGTCCATTGTCTGGCTGCACTTCGTGCCACAGCGGACAACGGTTGGACTGAAAGTCCAGTTGCAGTTGACTGCGCCAAATGTCCACAAAGCGTGCCACAAACTCACGAAAATACGTCTCATCATTCTGCAAAAAGACGTTGCAAGAAGCGTTAGCGGAAACCAAGAATTAAGTCTGACTGTGATTATATAATCATGCAAAATAGATATTTCTTTGTCTATTGCCATAAAGGCGCGGTCACTTTCTGCGGTGATTAATGCAAGCAAAACAAACCAAAAAAAAAAAAAAAAGTGTAAAAAACACGTCACCTTCCCCGCCTGCAGAAACCGAAGAACAACACAAAAGCCGCCAGCGAAACCCAATAAGAATTGATTCCAATTGCTTACCTTGGTTGTGTATTGCACCCACAGATTGTAAATGTCCTTCTTGTTGTCCATTTTTGTGCGGTTCAGCTTTGAAAAACCATTTGTTACTATTTTTCAATTAGCGGACTCAACAAAAAAAAATTGTTTACAACGAGAAGAAGAGGCAGAGAGCAGCAACAGCAATAAGAATAGTCAAAAACAAAATTAGCCACTGCACTTGCTTAAATACAGCAGCAATTTCTTATTGTTCGTGCTAGTAGTAAGGGGAGCGCACTTTGGTTTTTAAACACTTTTACAAAATAACAAACATTTGTCAAATAGCAATCTTTTCCATTGCACGGCGAGTGCTGCAAGACACAGCTGATAAGCAGCTGTTCTAGAGTTGCCAACTGTAGTGCGATTAATCGCACTCATTATAGCGGCTATCGATATATTTTCTGTGAGTGCTGCAAAATGATGAAGGTACATGCGCGCCTGTTTGTATGCTAAGCAAAATTGTTTCTCCTTCAATTTCAAATTCTTCGGTTTTTTGTTATCGTTCCGTTTTATTAGTGTTGCACAAATTAAAACTTTTAATAATTTAAAAATGCATTTGTTTGTAGGCTGCTAAATGCGTATTTATTTCGAGATTTTGTTTCGCTTTTTGTTTTCAATTCTAGTAGCATTTGTTTGTTTTTAATTTTTACATGATATTAGCTAGTAGTTGCGCTTTGTTTGTTTGTTTATCTTTTTATCATTTTTTTGTGTTCATGCAAATATCTTGTTGACAAACTATGTGTGTGTGTGAGTGTGCTTTGCTTATCTTTTGATAGATTATCCGCAATAGGTGCAAGTACCGTTGCAAATGCATCTAATTGCCTAGGCAACGAGTTTTGAGAGTATTCGCATTTATTTTATTTTGTATTTTTAGAAATATTACGATTAGTTTTTTTTTCTTCGCTTGCGTTTTGGATTTGGTTTTCATTTGTTAATATAAAAAAGGAAACATTATATTTAGTTCTAAATTATTATGATTTTTGTTGTTCAATGCATAAGGTATATATATATTTATATATATATATATATTTAAAAGTTTTAATTGAATAGCTTGAACCATTTTTTCTTTCTTTGTTTTTAGTATCCTATAAATATCATTATCCATATATATATATATATATATATATATATATATATATATACATATATATGTCTGTATATCTCATATAATCTTAATAAAAATTAATATGTAGAAGAAAAATCTTATGCCTCTGTTTCTGTTAGTTAAAGCTGTGAGTTTTTATCCGCATTAAGATTAGAAGGATATAACAATTGTTATTATTATTTTTATAGATATTTTTTTATCATTAATTATAATTAATTTTAAATATACTTAGGCTGCGTTTTACATTTATTTAGTTATTTGCTATTTGAAAATAAACAATGCTGATTTAAATCTTTAATTTTAGCAAATATCTAAAAAGAAAATAAAGAAAATGCAGCGCGTCTTTTTTTATGTTTTTATTATTTTTTTTTATAGATTTTTCATACTTTGCTTTTGCTTTTTGGTATCGATTGTTGCGAATAGAAAAATAATTTAAGTAAATATTGTTTTTTGTTTTTGTATATGTATTGTGTATAAGTATTATAATTTGCTTTATGCTTTTGTTTTATGTATATAGGTATATATAGTACTTTATCTTAGATCTCTCTTCAAGTGGTTGTTGTTGTTATTGTATTTGTACCAATTAAAGTAACACTGCTCCTCACACCGATTTTCCATAAAATTGCCTTAGAGCAGTTGGCTTCCCAGTTCTCCTCGAACCGTTTCTGCTCAAGTAAGTATCAGTATCATTCCACTCCTCCTCCACTTCAATTAAAGTATTACTGCTTTTCATAAGTACCTCGCACTCCTCTTCCTACATCTCATCGCATATTCATAATATTCAGTATTCATTATAGAGTGAATGCTACAAATGTACCGTTAATTTTGAAATTGTTAAGTGAGAGTGTGTGTATGTGTTTGAAAGCTTATTCGAAAATATTACTGTTCGATCTATCATAAAATTATTATGTAACTGCAGTTGCGTGAGTGTTCAGTGATTCATAAGGTAAATATATATATATCTATATATATATAAGTATGTATGTATATGTCTATATCATAGTTTTAAGTGTGTCTCTAACAGCTCTGAAGGTATTCAGGTTCGTTTCGCATTTGCATGCATTGTTTATCGATTGTTTTGGGTAGAAATACTTTGGTTTTTGCTTTTCTTTTTTTTTTGGATTTTGGTTGCTGCGTTGTACCGCTAGTCGAGCAGCGGTTCATTTTCCGAATCGGAATCTAACATTTTCCAGACCATGCGCCTGACGTTTCAGACTGCCGCTGTCGGCCCAGGTGGAGTTGAGATACTCGTCGTCATCGTCTTGCTCAAGTTTCTAAAAATAAACAAAAAAATAAGAAAATGCATTAATAGAAGTTTGTGAACTGATTTGAGGGCTTTATATATATAGAGAGTTCATGAGTTGAACCCGTTCTTTAAATATGTAAAGGTAGTTTTCAGACGATCCGGTGCTGTTGCAACTGATCTAACTATGACACACTATGCATGCTGAATATTGACTAACATATTGGAATCATCAAACGAATGATAAGCCAGAAGATTCGAATGAATATAATATTCAACTAGTTCCATTATCCATTAACTTAATCTTACCCTTGCACTGAGTTGGATGTAGAGAGGACGCCATTCTCTAGCGAATCTCTGGACAATTCATCGGCCATTTGCACCTTCAGCTGATGGCCAAACGAATTGATCTCCGAGTTGGGCGTCATTTGCGAGCCCGCCGGAGATTGGGCGATGTAATGGCCGGATTGAGTGGTGATTGAGCCACCCTGTGATATGCACCTGGTCATGCCCGGGCCCCCATTGGGCAGAACACCTTCCAGGCAGCTATCATTGGTCGTAGAGTCCATGTTAACAATCTGACTGCCAGCTGCATTGTCAGCCAAAACTGCTCCATCGCTATCGTCGACTGCATCGATATCATCGATGTCCATGTCCTCGGCGTTCTTATCTAGAGGCGCCGTCTCCTCATCCTCATTATAGATCTTAAAGTAGGCATAGGTCAGATAGATGACCGAAATAATGAACGATGGAATGGGAATGGCCATCGAGTAGACCAAGTTTAGCGTATTCTGCCAATAATCCAGATCGCTGATCACCAAACTGGGATCCACCTTCGAGTAATAACAGGGAAACTTGATTCCGATCTTCATATAGCGCTTCAGCCAAATCGTACAGTTCAGCATGGGCGGATAGCCACAGCCCTTGACATTGGGAAACAGACGAGCGCCCACATAGTAGTAGGTCGAATTGAGACCCATGAGTCCCTCGTTCAGTTCCGAAATCTCGTCGAAGGGACGTCGCTCGCCAGTGATCATTGTGTTCACAGCATCATCCGTATCCGATTCCGAATCCTCTATCAAATATCCATTGGAGCCATCGGCATCTCCGAATTTCATCTGCTCGAATTGATTCGTGGCCATGGAACCAGTGCTATCCACATCCATGTCAATACTATTCCCAACCAGTCCGTCGTATTCGTAATCCCTCAATGCACGCTCGTAGCGATCCGTGCGCTTCACGGGCGGCAGAATGCGTTCGGCTTCACGTAAATTTATGTGATATTCCGTAAAGTTGAACTCATCCGTGAAATTGTAGAGATTGAGCCGATAATTGACGCGTATCTGTGTGCACGTATAAATGTCCTTGGTGCAACCCTCACGGCACGACGACCACGAGCAGTTCTTTGCCCCAAAATAGATCTCTGTATCGTAGGTCTCACACAGAGCCGGCACCTCCTCGAACTGCATAAAGATCGTGGTGAATGCGGGCTCGATCACGAACGGAACCAGAAACAGAAACGCGAACAGGCTAAACGTGCCGAGAAGTATGAAAAATGCCGTCGTATAGAAGAGCAACTTCTCCTTGGTGGTGCGTTTCTCGTGCTCATCTCCCATACTGTGGCTGTCTCAATCGATTAATCGCTATCGATATCCGGTTTAGTTACACTCAAATGGCGCAAGGTCTGGCGGGGCAGGCAGGCAGCAAAAAGTTATTGGAACGCGAGAGAGGGGGGTAGGCAGGCAAAGTGTGTGATGTATAATTATATATATATATATATATATATATTTAGTAAATATATTAGCTTAAATATATCTAATTATTTATATAGATTTATTTAAATTACTGAGTGCACGCGCAGCCAGCTATAATCCAAGTGTCGAATGGCGCTGCTTAGCTTAAGCTATTTATCGATTAACGATAACTATGAGCTACGATTTAAACGGTTACAACTACGGTGCAGTTATATCACAGGGCGAGTCGAGTACGTGTTACGTTTTTGCTTTTGCTTTTACTTTTGCTTTTGCGTTTGCTTTTTCAGTTGCTGATGTTTTGCTGTCGTTGCCTTTCCATTTCCATTTCCTCTTCAGCTCTCATCACAGCAGCAGCCGCTGCTGAGCAGATGGAGCAGCAGCAGCATTTTGCCTGCAATATTTGTTGTTGTTGTTGGTGTTGTTGGGCGCAATTAGTCTAAATACAATCCTGGGATGCGACAGAGCACGCATGTTACCCGTCATTGGACACTCTGCAAATCCTGACCAGCGGCCCACACATACACACACAGTATTCCACTTGCCTTGGCTGTCTCTTCTATGTGTGTGCGTGTGCTGTCAACCTTTGCTAATTGCTTTATGCGTCCCAGCGGAGATGTTTCGTCAGCAGCATTCGACGTTGCAGTCGTTTTACTGCTCTGCTTTGCTTTGACAGCAGCAGCTCCTCGCCTCTGCCTCTGCCTCTATCTCTGCTCTCCTCTCTCCTCTTTGGCTAGGCTTTGCTTGATTATTTTATGACTGCGGCAAAAGGCTGCGCATATGTGTACGTGCGGGCGTCTGTGTATGTGTGTATTTTCGTATATGTGTTGTGTTGTGTGTGTGTGTATGTGTGTGTTTGCTTGCCTATGCCCAATTTTGAGTAACGGCTTCTCACTCTGCTGCTGCTGCTGCTGCTGCTGTTGTTGTTGTTGTTGCTGTTGTCGCTGCTTAGTATTTGCTATTTAGTTCATTTGTTGTTGCTTTTGTTTTCATTTGGAACAGAATAAAATAATGCTGGACGGACAAATGTTGTTTTTTTCTTTTTTTTTTTGCTTTCTTCTATTTTTTCACTTATTTCCTCTTTCGCCTTTTTTTGTGCTACTTTTTTTCTGCATTTAATTCACTGCGCTCTTCGCTCTGTACTTTGTCCTTTGCGCTTTCTCACACTATTCGTGCGGCCACGTGCAACTGAAACACTGTGCGTAGCAAGCAATTGGTAAAAGGGGTTGAGTTAAAAATGCCGTTAGACGCGCGAACATGCTTAATTTATAGTTATAAAAAATGCGTTAAAAATAGTTTGTTCGTTTGCTCTTGCTCTTGTTTTCCTTTTATGTTGTTGTTGTTTTTTTTTTTTTTTATAAAACGCGTTGGCATTTTCATTGGCTTGTTATTTTTATGTAACCACGACTGTGTGCATAGCTACACATATACAAATATAAATTTTATATGTGTATATGTATGCATGTGCATGTGTGTGTGTGTACATTTAAATGCTATTTGGGCTGTGCTTGTTTTTCTTAGCGGTACTGTTGACTGAAGTTGGCAGGGGCACCACAGCACTGCGACGCTCGTGTCCCGTTGTATTACGAAACGGAAATATGCCGCCGAGCAGCAGAAACAGAAGCAGAAGCAGAAGCAGCAGCGGCAGCAGCTGCAGGCGAGGCCACAGTGTGGGCAAGAGGAGAGGGAGAGAAAGGAATAAGGCAGGTGTAACAACTGGCGACAATGAGCTCACATGGGCGGCACTAATAACACTACTTCAATGGAGTTGCCTGTAGCTCTCCAGTGAAACAGTGTCGTCCGCATAGGTTGAGTAGGGTATGCAAAAAAAAACAAATAAAAAACTATATGTAAAAAATTGGAGCCGCATGTAATTTTCAATTCATTTGGCACGCAGGCCAGAGAGTGAATGGGATAGAGATAGAGAGAGAGGGAGCGCGAGAGGGAGAGGGAGAGACGTGGCTACACCATGCCAAACAATATTATGCGGCATGGCAGCCACTCGTTGGACGAGCAGAGCACATGGCGGATAGGGGGCGCCTTGGCGACTCCTCGTGCTTTGCACGAAACGATTTTTCATTTGCGTTTTGTGATTCAATTGGAGCCCAAGCAGCACAGAGAAGGAGGCAAATGGGCAACCGATTAAAATGGGGGCCGAGCAAAAGTCGAGTATGGTTTGGGTTTGGTTAATTCTGTTCTTTTATGACAAACATTGCCCAATGACATTGTTGTGGTTAACACATTAAGCCACGAGTGTCTCGCCTGGCCAGTGGGCACTGTGACGTCGCACGCACACAGACCCACTGCGACACACACACACACACATGTATAGCAGCAGCAGCAGCAGCAGCAGCAGTGTAGTGTGAGTGTGTAGCTGTTTACTCAAGGTTCAGGTTACGGTTACGCATTTCAATCAGCAGAAAACAAACGGAACCTGAGCTCATTTACAGTATTTCGAAACAATTTTTAATGACCTGATTGCGCGTACGGGTCAAAAGTTCAAAATACAAAAAAAGAAAACAACGCACACGCACACTAACACACACACACACACACACGCACACAAACACTCATGCATATTCACATTTTGTCATTTTCGCTGGAGCCTCGGACCGACCGACAAAGAGGCGACGGCAATAAATGGCGGAGACAACGAGACAAGCGACAACGACGACGGCTGAACTCTTCACCGAAAGGACTGCCACTGCTGGCGTCGCTGCAGCTGTACGCTGGCTGAGCTCCAGCACGAGCTGAGCTTTTGTGCTGCGCTGCGCTACACAAACACACACACACACACACACATTGAGAAGGCGTACGGCATGCGCGACAGCTGGCAAGCTTTGCAGCCGCCGAACCAAACAATTCGTAGAGGTTTAGCGAGAATCGTTGCCAGCCCAACGCCAAAGCTCGCTCTCACACGTAAAGCTTGCAGCAGCAGCAGCAGCAGCAGCAGCAACAGTGGCGGCCACCCCAATGGATGACGTAAAGACAGGCATGGCCAGGCGCGTGCGCACGCCCAGCGACAACTGCTCTCTCGCTTGGAAGAAATGTCAGAATATTTTTGTGGCGTAAACAGCAGGGAGAAAAATGTGAGCCGCGAGCCGTGCACGTCACACTGAAAGTATTCATCTGTTTGGAAAATCGCTAAGAAAATTGTCGAATCAAATCAAATTTGCTGCCTTACAATAAATAAGAAACAACAAAACTGCGTTTAAAGTTAACAAACTTATATTAAGCAATATTCAAATAATAAAATTTCGTGCTGCATTTCCATTATGAAACGCCTTTACGTGTGCGTGTGTATGTGTATGTGAGTGGTATGTGTGCGTGTGTCGCATGTGCTCCTTTCGGTATGTGTGTGCGCCTCAGTGTGTCCGTGTGTGTGTATGAACGTAAATAAACCTCAATACATGGAACACCCACAACTTTGTACATGTGAGTAACGAATCATATTCAAAGAAACAAAAAAAAAAAAAAAAACTGAAAACTGAAAGAACAAAAAGAAATGAAAGTAGCAAGAAAATGCAATTGACCTTCTTTTCGCTATGCAAGAAGTGTTGCCTACTTAGCAGCGCATTCGACATTTTACCCAATCAAACATTTGTGAAGTTCCTCAATAACAGTTGCCATTGATTATTCAATGGGGAACAACTGGCAAAGCGGAAGGAAATTTTATTGTTATATATATTGTGAATATTTTATAGCTAAGCCAGCTGGACTAGTTGTCACTTTAGCTGGTAAGTCAACAAAGTGAGACCCTTCTCAAAGGCAAGCGGAAGGGCACAGGATATTATTTCCTATAGACTGTGTTAAATCAATTCTGAAAAAAGCTTTTATGCTCGACAAGTCGTTAACTGAACAGTGTTAAATTAAAAGTATAAATAGGCTATAAAAACTGTGAGTAAATTCCATCATATTGCATGAGCTACAAAGTGCGTCATTGAGAACACTCATTTTTAGAATAATGAGAAGAGGAGTTTCCCCATTTTAGATATCTATAAATATATATAGGTATATATAGATACATATACTTAATATAGATATGTATATTGAATACGCCTCTAACAGCACGTCACGTCAGAATACATTTTATTTAGTTTAACGTTTAGTCCTAAAGAAATGTCAATAGGCATACAAATTCCAATAATTTCAAATTTAGCGCCAATCATAATATTACAGCAAGTTGGCAGCTCTGCATTTGTTTTTAACAGCGTTGCTTTTACTAAAATAATAATATATCGATAGTTTTAACAACGATCGCAAGTCAGCCAAATAGAAATATTAAACAAAGCCAACAAGTGAAATTTGCAATTGAAGCCGCAACTTTACTGTCAGTTTGCACAAATTAAACTGTCCTACAAATATTGAAGCATGGGCGCCGCCGTACTGCCCATACTATTCTTCACCTCTCTGTGGGCCGCCGTTGGCATTGGTGGCTCAATGATTACGCCCCGTGGACCGCAAAGGCAGCTGATTCAGTGCATTCTAATGCTAACCGCTGGCTGCTGTTGGCTCTTCTGGCTATGCTGCTACATGGCGCAAATGAATCCACTCATTGGACCGAGACTCAGCCGGCGTGCCGTACAAATCATAGCCGAATCCTGGAACATGCCCCTCGAGGATGGTTAATGAAGAGAGGGGCGTGCGGAGACGGAGGAACAGCATGATGAATCGTATTAAATCTCTATATTTCTATAACTAAATTAATTATACAACATTTGTTAATTTTGTGCATTCCAGCGCAAATTGTAAAGGAAATATACAATATATATATATATATTTATACACAATGTAAACACACATTAATAGCTCCGAACGTCACAAACGCCCACTTCGCTGACCCTGCTCGGCATTCAATCAGCCAAAGGGCGGTAGGCAGTTGGGGGTGTGGCGCATTTTTCAGTCACGCTTCAGCTTAATCAATGAAAGCAGCAGCTGGCAGAGGAGTGAGAGAGAGTGCGAGTGCAGCGCCAGAGAGGGGCAGGAGAGAGCGTAAGGGCTTTGGAATGCGGATTTATTGATTTTTTTTAGTTACACGAAAATGCGCGCGCAGCGCTTTGATTTGTTGAAAGAGCCAGCGAGAGAGAGAGAGAGAGATGAGAGCAAGGCTGAAGCTGGCGGCATGTTGTCGGCGGTCAGGATGGCGACGACGACGACGGCAATTGAGAGAAAATACGAACTGCAGCAGAATCAGAGGCAGCAGCAGCAGCAGCGATTCAGTGCGAAAAGTGTGCAAAGCGAAGCTAGGCGAGATTCCAAAAGACAGCAGCAGAAATTAATAAGAGGAAAAGAGCCAAAGCAATGCCACAGCTGCTAAAACTAAAATCGAATTTTAGCAATAATTAGCTGTTAAATAGTTAATTACTAATTATTAAGTTGTTAAACCTAGTTACGAGTTGCAGTGAAAACAAAAAAGAAAGTGGAAAGCGAAACTTTTTTGCAAAAAAATTTTTTGTCACCAAAAATCGATAATAGATTTTCCATTGTGTAAAATTTAAACGAGCTGAAGGAAGAAAAAAAAATACGAAATACGTAAAAAAAAACGCATTACGCACAAGCTTTAAATCTGGTTATATAACAACACACACAGAGCAACGGCGAATCGATAGGACAGGCCAAGATGAAGCGCAACTAATTGGCCAAGCACGCGAGGCATTAGCATAAGCGAGAGTAAAAGAGAGCAGGCAAGCGAGCTAGCGACTGAGCGAGCGAGCGAGCGAGAGAGAGACAGATAGATAGATAGTGTGACAACATTCTGGACGAGATTAACCTAGAGTAAAGCGCAGCTACAGTCATGGGCAAGAAGAAAGTGCCCAGCGAGGAGCTGATTGTACCGCCCCAGGACAATCGCATCTGTGGCACAATATGCATATGCCAAATGACGCTCGTCCTCAGCTCCGTAGCGTTGGTTTATCTCACCGTGGCCATCTATATGCCGTCGACACGTGCCTTCAAGAGTGGCATCGATCCGACGCCTGTCATGTGCACCACCACACGGGCCGTCAACAAGGACAGCTGCGAGTGGGGCAGCTGTGGTGAGTGGTGTCTGAGCAAAACATCCGGAGCCTGCATACAGATCTATGTGAATCTGCGCAGCAACGGCACGAATCTCACGTTTCAGAACTGTACGAACTCGGCAAATAAAACGTGCTACGGCATCGATCAGGATCGCGCGGACAAGGCGCGCTGTATCAACGATGAGTGCAAGAATCTCACGGGCACCTTCAACTGCACGGCCGGACAGTGCCTGAATATAACGGACGCCTTTGAGTGCGTGTTCCACAATAGCGATGCCCCGGTAAAGTGCTCCGGGCGACGCGGCAAGATCAACTGCATGGACATCAGCGGGTTGTTCTCGTGCAGCCGCGGCACCTGCCGCAAAATACGCACGCCGTACAACTGCGATAGACGCTGCGTGGATATACCCACCCGGAACAAGAACGTGGTGGTGCTCAGTGGCGATAAGGTCTACCTATCGCAGTGCCAGAATGCCATCAATGCAGAGACCTTGGAGGAAGTGTGGAATGAGTCGAGCGATAATGTGGCCATGACATCGTGCTACTTCATCAAGAACACATCGGATCGTGTGGATGCCGTGGACTGCATCAATGGATCGACGCTGGAGCACAATATGCTCAGCGACTTAACCAATTTTACATATCTCAGTCATTTGCATGTGTCGGTGGCGACGCCGGTGCCGGAGATAGCTCCGCCCGACGTCGACTTGACCATATCGAACGAATCCAAGCTGATGATCAATTTGGAGGGATGTGTCAACACATTGATGGATGAGTGCAAGGAGTTCTTGAAGGTGTTCGGCCGGGATGGCAGCGATCACAATGCACGCGCTCGCTTTCCCTGCTTCTATTCGCCATCCAAGAAGGATATTGTTGTGGCCCGATTCGATCTGGAGGTCACCTATCGCCAGTTCGTGTTCGCGTCGGTGGTGCCGTCGGTGCTGTTCGTGGTATCCTGTTCGGTGCTGCTGCTATGCCAGCGCACCGTCTATGTCGGCGACGATGCCAAGATGCGCTTCAAGGGTTGCGTCGACACGGACACCATTCTATCCAAGAACAACGTCGGCGCACCAACCAACGGCGACATGGGTGGAGGCGGTGGCGATGAAGTCATGGCCCTATGAGATCCGTCACGTAAGCTTAACACAAAGAGCCTCTTCTAACTAGGGTAAACAGCCACACACACACACACACACTTAGGCCAACTGTGCTACGTCGGAAAATTGCATTGCTTAATTGACAAACGATGGGTAAATCGAATGAACTATTTCTTGTTCACCTTGTAGTGGATCCAACTCTAGGCGAAATACTATAGCGAACCTATGCTCAAGTAGAGTTAGTGACGTGAGAGGCGTTTAGTTCATTTAGAGAATTAGGCGCAATTGCACAAACATAGACATCCTCAGTTTGAAGTCATATCAAACACTTAATCATTTCCTAATTATAATCTCCTAATTTCCCTTTTACTACCTCAGAAGTTTTTGAAAACTTCGCCGGAAACAGAAAATATCCTTTCCCAAGAACTCTTAGATCAGAGCTTTGAAGGATTTATTTCGATTATCTTTTATAATCGTCCCTCTTTTTGTATCTTTGCAGGCATTCCTCTGCTCCAGGAAGACAGTCCGGTTCATCAGACTGGCGTCTTCGCATTGCAATAAATGGAGTTGGACATAGTAAACAATCGAGAAACACTTTGTAATCCTTCCATCGAACTACTAACAGACCACACACCTGAGCGCAGCTTGCTAAAGGACACTCCTGAGCTAACAGCAAACACAAATATGAAACGATAAATTTTATGAAACTCTATACACATAGAGATATCTATATATACACCACATGCGAGGCACGTGAAAAATTCTCGAGTTACGAACGCAAAGAAGAACCGAAGAGAGGACAATATTAGTATAATTTCTATATTTGAATTCGATTTTCGATTTATTTAGTTTTTGGATAGGCTAGAAAGGCGCGCCATCTACTGAGAGTAATTAGCGTTAGGCATGGCCTGGTTGATTGATGCTTTAACTTTAAGTTAAGAAACGAAGAGATAACAACAACAACAACAACAACATCTATAGGGAATACCTTCAATGCACTCACATACACAAGCACCCAAACACACACAGACATACACTCACACACACTCACAGAGGGAACTATAATCAGCCCTTAGGAGCAGGCAAACAAAATTCAGCAAATGGTCAAACGGTTGGGAGGGATGCGTGATCAAAACTAGGAAAATTTAATCAACAACAAACAGAAGAAGAACTTAACCTTAAACTAAACTAAATTTAAAAAAATAAAATTTAGATAAAATTAAAATAAAAAAAAATCCAACGCAATTTTAACAAAAAAACAAAAAAAAGAAGACTTAGATTAATCCTAAAAAAAAAATACAATTTCCATTTCCATTTCGAAAGAAGCAAAAGGTGCAGCAGAGAGAAACTTGAGGAAAATTGGAAATCGGAAAGCAGAGCGCAGAGAGGCAAAACTCTCGGCAAAAAGTTGTTTATTGTTGTAGGCTTAGCGAGCAGCAAAAGTTAGCGGTGTTCATTTTTAAGGCTTTTAGTGATAGCAAAGAAAACACAAACTAGAAAAAAAAAAAACTTTTATCCACACACAAACACACACAAACACGTACAGACAAGACACACATAAGCAATCATGAAGAAGAGCTCCACATTGACGACCACCACATCGATGCCAACGTCTCCGACGCTATCGGCCCAAACGCTCTCGGCCAGCAAAATGAGCCTGAGCAGCAGCCGTTCGGGCCGATCCTCGTGTCAATCGCATGGACCAGTTAGACCAGGCAGCGGTTGCGTCGATGCGATTAAGGCCAAGCGAGAGGAGATCGAAATCGATACCATACTCGAGAAGGCGAAATTCTACACCTCCGTGTGCCTTGGTAAGTGATTCTGTCAGTGGTTCTTTACTCAGTAGTGCTTTCTTTAGTTTTCCTGTCTTCCGATATTCCATCTACTTTATATGCCTATACTAATTCCCTCTCTCCATCTCTCTCTCTCTCTCTCTCTCTCTCTCTCTAGGTACGACTGCCATTTTGTCGGTGTTCACATTTCTCTTCCTAATACCCTTTGTGGTGGATCCCGCAATTTCAACAATCATCGCCGACTACGATCCGGTGCCGGTGACCTGTGTTGTGATCGATCACATCTATGCGGAGGGCATTAAGAATTGCAGCTGGAGTTCGTGTCGCGAGGGCTGCACCTCATCACTCACCAAGTGAATAGATTAAAGTCCACATCTTTATATCAGATTATTTATATGATTTCTCTATCTTATTCAATCAGGTGCCATCAGTTGTTTGTCAACTATACGCGAATACCCTTTAGCGAATGGGAGCGCAATCCTCGAGATTTAGAGCGCGTCAATTGGGACGTTAGCTATACAAAGTTTCTAATAAACTCCGAGGGTTGCGGCTACCCACCGACGACCAATTGCAGCGTTTTCGCTAGGCAATATGGGTAAGTTAACTTGTAGCTATATATGCCTCAGAGACTAATCTATTCTTCTTTTCTCAACAGCTTCAATCATATTGGCGAGCCTTTTCCCTGCTACTATAGTCGCGCCTATCCTGAAGTGGTTATCGGGCGTTACTCGTGGGAGAACAATCTGTACCATCTGGTACTCTCGCTGATTATACCGAATGTTCTATTTGCCATTTCAATTGGTGTCTTGAGCTATTGGTATTGCCCCTGCTGTGAGAAGGCGTGCAATAAGTCCTCGCGTGTCTATGCCGAAAAATTTCCAACTAAGGAAGAGTGAGTCTCATTTAAACCAAACAGACTAAATTCCCCGTATTGTAGTAATACCCCTAAACACACATTCTCACACATCCATAAATTTATATAATTCATTGTGCCTTGTATTTGGAATTGTCGAAAGTTATCGTTATCGTTATCGATTGTACATGTTAATCCTTACTATATTGGCCGCTATAACCCTAACTTATCCTAAGTTTGTGAAATTAAAATTGTAAGACTCATTTATCCAATTTTGTGTTCCCGTTCATCGAATTCTTCATGCCTTTTACGTAATTTCTTTCTTTTTCTCTCTCTCTCTCTTTCTATCTCTTTCCTTCTCTATTTCTTTCTTTCTTTTCTCTTTGTAATATTATTTACAGGATCGTTAACTGCATGAAATGTAATACGGAAAAGTCCTTAACTTTGAATGTATTTTGAATAACTAAAAAAGCGACAGTGCCTGAATTTTGAAAATGAAATTGAAGTAGGACTACAAAAAACTAGATCTAAGAAAAGCTCTATGTAACCAAAAGCAAATCTCAGCACGCTCAGTACACCCAATGCAAAAAACAAATGCAAAACCAAAGCTTTCAAAAAGTTACTCTGAAGTGTCCTTAGCAAATACATTTTCCTGGTTGATCTCAGCTTCAAGCTAAGCCACCATATTGTAAGAATATTATCTATATAACATACACCTCAAGGGTATTTAGTTAGACCCATTTTTTTAACTCTCTACAAGACTTTTTCTTCTAAAACCTAAAGAGCACAAAACAGATAAATGCATATTATAGACTATATATATTTAAAATATGTTTCAAATACTCTCGAGTATTAATTAATGAAAAAACAAAAAAAGAAGAAATTCTGCACTAGTCCAGGCCTAAAAATAATATTCACGATACAAAGCTCAGTTAAAATTCGATACAAAAAATCGAATTCAAATTTATATATAAAATTTATATTTGAAAATAGAAAATAATATATATATTATACGAGCATGATTTAATGTATTTGCTAGTCCTATGTCTATTATGTTTGCATGTTTTATTTTAAGCTAAATACACTCGGAGAAAAATATGCCCAACAAGAGAAGCGAGCTGTAACTTAATAAATTGTGTTTTTTTTTTTTTTTTTTGCAAGCATTATTTATATGGTTTCTTAATCATCAATCAAATAGATTAATTCCATTCTCTAGCTAGAAAATTACTTTGAAAAACGATTTAGACCTAAGTTTAGATTTAAGTTTTATACTATTTAAAGTAGTATACAATTTACTTATGAAATTATCTTTTTATAAATTTTATTTGCGCTCAAATTGTATTTTTTTTTTTATATTTTTTTCATTCTTAATATTTGCTTAAAATAAGAATTCGATAGCCTGAATAAATTCTTCTAAAGAAAAGTGCATAAGATTTATAGATACTTAGGCTAAAATCAAGGCTCTGAAACCCAGTTGTTTAGTTAGATATATTTCTATGGAAAATTGTGTCTGCTGGCGTTTTCTCTGAGTGTACCTATCTCATAGGCCTAACACACACATTTAGAACCAACCCTCTGGCATGTTTTAACTTATATGTTAACTGAATCAATTTAGCATTTGATCTATATATAGCTTTACGATTCCAATCGATTCTTTCTTTAGCAAACTTCTGTGTCACAGTGATGAAGATGATGAAATGGAATACTAGCAAAAAAAATACAAATTAGTTAAATAAAACCAACAAAAGAAACACCTTAAACAAATAGCTAATTTACTATGTAGTCTATACCAATACACACACACACACACACATACACATACACAAACATACAAATAGCTTATATATACTATAAAAAGAGAAAAACCATCTGCCATTATTATATAGGACACATTTACTTATAGCGGAGCATTGACAAAACCAAACAAATTTTTCTAACTAATTTTGTTAAAAACTTTTCAATTTGTAGAACTTGATATGCTTTATATACACCACATATATATATATATATATACTATATAAAAACTATTTAACTAGTAATTGAGTTTTAAGCAATTCTCGCTTATTTTTTGTAACGCTTCTCGGTGCTCCGCCATTTCCATAATATATAGATCCATTAGATAAAACTCAAATTTCTACACAAAAATAAATAAGATGCTTGTTTTCAAAAAAGAATTGTGATAGTAGTCATAAACAAAAACAAACAAAAAAAAATCGAAATATTAAGTAAACAAATTCGTAAAAACGTAAAAATCAAATAATTGTAAACCTAGCTAAAAAACAAACTGAGATTGGAGTTCTAAATATGAGAGCTACATTAACTCAGACACACACCATAGAAATCGGAACCAAATGTCTATATAAAATATATATGCATATTCCACAATCATTCAAATTCACAACTTGCGACATTTTGAAATAGTTTTTAAAAAAAACTTATGTAAAAAACGAAAAACAATATAAAAAAAAAATGAAACATTTAAAGGAAATATATAACAAATATATACAACTATATATATATACATATATCTATATATATATATGTATATATATTTAGTATATATATATATAGCTTAATAGCAGTACCGATATATAACGCACGTTGCTTATGAGAATTTTTTAAAATCAAACCAAAAAACAAAAACAACAAAATCCGACAAATATTTCAAAAAACATTTTTTACTTAACGTGTCTTTATCAAATAAACAAATTTAACAAAACAAAAAAAAAAAGCTAACGGCCTAATTACAAATAAACAAATTACACTAAAAAAAAACCATAAAGAGAGACTTTTATTTGAAGAGAGGGAGACTCAATGGGAGAGAGAGAGAGAGAGAGAGAGAGAGAGAGAGAGAGAGAGAGAGAAAAGCTTTCGCTGTGCGCAGGCGTTGGGGTTAGGGAGGGCGGCAGGCCAAGGGTTTGTTTTGGCATACTTTTACTTTCACTTTCGTTTCGAAAGTAAAAGTATGCTTTCAGCAGCCCTGGCTAAAAACAGGACAACGCCAGGACGAACAGGCACAGGCACAGGCATAGAGGCGCAGGCACTGCTTCAGTCAGTTGCAAGCGAGCGGTCAATAGCAGCGCACAGAACTCGTTGGGCACTTGTTGTGTGGGCCGAGCTACAAGTCGCAGGAAAAGCGCAGCAAAGGGACATTAAAATAAAAAGAGGAGGAGGAGGAGGCCAGGACATTCACAGCAAGTGCAAAAGTTGGCCAAAACAAACGCTCAACTCAAATAGTTCACACAACAAACAAACAGTTGCCACACAAATAGAATAAATAGCAGCAAATCAAAGAGAAACAGAAACAGAAAAAGAAACAGCGACAGCGACGGCACCGACGGAAGAAACCACCCTAAACCCAGTCACCTTGAAAAGGATATATATAGGGTAAAGTGTCAAGAAAAGAAAAAGTTTAAAGTTGACTTCCTTTCGAATTCAACAAGTCCTATTTAACCTATAGCCATGGCTCGGCGCAAGGACAAGCCGCGCCTTATACCCGAGCAGGATAAGCGCATCTGCCGCGCCATTTGTCTGTGCCAGCTGACCATGGTGTTGTCCTGTGTGTCCATAGTCTACCTCAGTGTGGCCATTTACTCGCCCTCACTTAAGTGAGTACCCCCACACTTCCCCCCTCTCTCCTTTTATATATATTTCCTTTCTCTTTTGGCCTACCCTAGAGCATTCAAGTCGGGCTTTGAGCTAGATCCGGTCATGTGCCAGACAGTCGATCGTCAAATGCCCAACAATTGTCCTTGGGCATCGTGTGGCGAGTGGTGCTTGACACGCACCAGCGGCTTTTGTCCACAAATACACTCGGTGGTGCGACGCAATGGCACGGATATACAGCTCAACAATTGCACCAGGGTGACCAATACTTCATGCGCTGCGGTAAGTTGACGAGAATAAACCACGCAAAGATTGACGTGGGCTTTACTTTTGAGTTGTTTATTACTCTTGGGAAATTGATCCACAATGGAAGGAATTTTATAGAAAAGAGCTTGCATCATTGTGTAGTTTAAACTAGAGAGCAATGTCTTAGATGAAGTGATGAATAAGTAAAGGACTTATAGGATCACAGAAGTTGAAAATATAAATATGGATGAAGAATTTATGTGTAGAGCTCTTAATCTCTGAAGTTGTAAATCCCTGTGAGATGAACGTCAGGCTTTTCATACGGATTCCTTTCGAATTAAGAATCCCTGTCAGAAAAATTGTATGATATGCAAGTTCGAAATTCCCGAATGAATCGCTTTTATAACTCTCTATCAAAGTGTGAATCATAGCTGACTTGTCTAATCTCACTCGTTTTGCTCGTTTGTTCTAATAGCATTCTGTCTTTAAAAAATTTTAACCGCAAAATAAATCGAGCTAAAACGTAATTTTCTTGAGTAAGCTGAACCACTGCGTAGGTTGAACCATCAATAAAAGAAAATCGCAAATAAAATGGATGACTCAGAGCCTGTCAATCCAATGTGAAGGCAAATATACGTCAAGCATTTGCAGCATTTGCAGCATTTGTCTGGCGCCAAGGCGTCTTTACGATCCATTAATGGAAATGGACATGCAAACATCTAATCTTTTAACTACATCTTTCTCTTTGCTCCGCCGCTCACAGATTGACCTGAATCGCTTGAACAAGTTCAACTGCAACAATGGCACCGTCTGCAACAACATTCGCGGCGTATTCAACTGCTCCAATGGTAAGTAGTTGAAGATATTCTAATTTCGATTAGACTCTATAAGAGATTATATTTATATATAGTATATAGTTAATTGCATGGTTTGGTCTTAGTTTTAGTCTTAGTCTCTTCAATTTCTTCTCAACTTCTCTTTAGCTTCATCTCCCAACTTCTTAATTTGAGTTCTATTTAACTTCTCATCAGTTTTAGCTTCATAATGATTCTAAGCATCTCTTTAAGTTCTCATAAACTTCTCGTATTCTTCTCATCTTTTCAACTTATTCCCCTCTTTTCTTCTCAGGTCACTGCAAGAACATGTCAGAGTTCTTTTTGTGCCACCACAAGCCCGATGGTCCAGTTATTAACTCAGCCAAGGACAATACCAAGCTGAATGGATTCTTCGAGTGCCATGGCGTGCACTGCACGAAGATCAAGCGACCCTTCAGCTGCGATCGCTATTGCTCACGCATAACCACAGCCAACATCAATACGCTGATCATGCATGTAAGTAGCTCTCTCTCTCTCTTTCTGTCCCTCTCTCTCACTCTTCCAAGTCTAAATCTTTTTGTATAGGAGGACAATGTAATTGCTGCAGATTGCGAGAATGGTGTGGCCTTCAATGAGGCACGCGGCAAGGAGCATGGCGTACGCATTGAACCCACCGAATTCTGGAAAGAGGAGGAAGGCAATCTCTTGACCAATTGTGCTACAGTCACTCGCGAACCGGACAATCGCATTACGTAAGCAAGAAACATGAATCGAAACTATTGAGACTACATTCCAATGCATTTCCATTAGCGCCACGGACTGTCTGAATGGCACATTGCTGGAGCATGACACTCTGCCGGCTCCATATATGAACTTTACCCAGTTCTGGGCCATCTATGAGAACAGCACACATGCCGTAGATCCGGAACAAAAGTTTCTGCCCAATCAGGCGAATCTAACCATTTACAGCTGGAAGAAACTGTTCATCAATCTGGAGGGTTGCGTCAATACACTCAAGGGGGAGTGCAAGGACTTCGTGGCCCGCTATGGCAACGATGGCGATAATAACACAGCTCAGTCACGCTATCAATGCTACTACAACAAGGTAACCAAGGAGCTGGCCAACCAGTTGAGGTGGGGGATCGGGTTTCATTTATTGGATAACAGGTGCATAAGAAATGTTTATAGCAGGTGTGGTTAAGGCAACTGCTAGGGAACTGACCAAGCAGCAATGTATCAAATAACAGAATATATCCTATAGGTTAGAGCTACAGAAATGTGGGGCTGTATATGCTTTTAGAGCAAGTACGTAACAACTAAGAGAGACATTTCGTTTAGAGGGTAAGCACTAATCTATCATTCATGAAAACACTACTCGACGTAAGTCTTTCATATAAGAAAGGATATTTCCAGATCTAAATGCTAGGTAGAGCAGCATAATTTATATCTACAAATAATTGATACTCTTCAGGGAGTATCTTCTAGTCGATTATAATAGCTCTCACAACCCCTCTTTCAGGATGCAAATGTGGAATTTGTGGTCGCACGCTACGATCTGGATAAGGTCTATCGCGAGCTGGTCGTCTCGCTGATTGTGCCGATTGTGCTCTTTGTAATCTCCTCCATATCGCTATGCGTGATAACAAAGTCCGTCAAGGTGAGTAAGAAGCATTACTGAGGTTACAATGAAAGGTATTAAATACTCTCCCCCTTTACAGGTGGGTGACGATGCAAAGATGCGCTGCGTTTGCGCTGGCGATGATTCGGATGATGATGTCTTTGGCAATGCAGCCGCCAATCAGCCGGAGCAAGTTTATGATACAGATGACGATGTGGTTGAAATAGAGCAGCAGCAAGTGCTTGAGGTGGAGGTGGTGCAGGTGCCCGAACAGCAGCAGTTGCCATACGATACACCCGAGATGATTGGCAGCACCAAATCTTTGATACCGTTAAGTCCAACTGCCGTCTCCACCGAACCGCATTTCCCCGAGGATCAGGACGAAAAGGCGAGCAAATGTGATGTGCCCGAAAAGCCGCTAGTTATACTCTAAATATATATATAGTCCTAATCTATATACATATATAGTCCTATATAGTTGAAGGTTAGCTATAAAGTGAGCTCAGGATAAATATGACCTTGAAAATCGAAACAAGAACAACACAAACTTTATACGAAAGACACTCTACCAAATCTTTAGGGACCTGCAAAAGTTTACTTCAAATCATTTTTATATACATATAGATATATATCTGATTTTTCTTAGCATTCACATTACTTTTATAGAAAATACTGTTCAATGTAACTCTCAAGAGCTTTATAACTAACCTCTTTAAAGTTAGGAATTTGAACAACAATATAAATACCCATTTAATCAACTTGGTTCAGTAGATGTGCCTTGGAATTTGCAAAATCAGTTGCATTTAGAACAAGAATTTATATATATATATATACATAAACACATATACATATAATCCAGGGAATATATAGTAATACAATACCAACGACAAAACTCGACAAAAACTCGATTCTTTTATCTGCTGAACCATAGAACTATATAGATATATATGTAAGCTCTTAGATTCCTAAATAAGAAATGGCACCAAAAATTTTGTTTGTTTGGCCAAATGCATTTATTTAGAGAAAAAAAGGACAAATCAAGTTTCTAGAAACACTGAAAACACATGGTAGCTATAAGGGCATATGATCTTCAGCCTTGATTTTCAAATTTTCTATATCGATTAACAATTTACGATTTAGTAGCTAATCCAATATACAATCAAATATCTTTTAATCTGAACTAGTTTAGCTCATCTATGCGAAATTTATCTATGAACAAAATGGGTTGCAAAACTGTAAAAGAATATATGAAATATCCAATCTCAAATTTCTTTCTTTTTAAAGTAAATTTATGATAAATCAAAAGAAGTACCAATGTTTAATGAAGACCGAATTAAACGGCTCTTTAGAAATAAGAAATATCTTTTGGGGCCCAGCTTAACTTAACTGTCTATCAATTTCATTGAACCTATATAAATCATTTATAGATATACTTTATCTACATATATAAGTGCATACTTATAGAAAATATATAATAAATAAAGCATTTCAAAGCTCGCTCGAGCAAGAAAAATGAGTTTAAAATTAATATTATCACATAGTACACACCATGTAAACGAGCATAGTTAAGACTTACCCTAAGCTCCTCCTGACGTTTGAACTCAGCTGCCATCAGTTGTCGACGCAGCTGCTCGTTCACGACCTGCTCCCTGCCTGGTGGGCCCTCGCCAAGCTGATTTAGTTTGACCACCACCTGATAGATGACCACAAATAATAGCTTTTATAGCATTTAAATATAAGAGAAACTCATCCCATCACCTTAGTTTTATCATTGCTGCCCAAATAATCCTTTAGCTGTTTGCCCGGCAAAATCTGATGTCCTGCAAACCACAATTGTGCCTTGGACGGCTCAATGACCTCCTTGGAGGCCTGTGTGCCGGTCAGATCCTCCATGTTGATAAATTCCATTTGTATGGTATCATGGGGTGGCAGCTTCATTGGATAAACAATCATCACGGCACCGCGCAAGATATTCAAAGCCTCTTGAACGATCTTCAACGTCAAAACGGTGTTCGTTTTACACAATTTCTATTAAATTGAAAATTAAAAATAGATATAGACTTTGACCAAAAATGGAAAATCTAGCAATTTACCTTATCTATCATTGCCTTGGCATCGGTCATCGCCTTTTCCAGCACTTTGCGCATAGCTTCGTTTGGCTGCTGGCCGTTGCGCCGGCATAGCGGATCCTTGTTGAAAGTGAAGCCGCCCATAGGTATGCATTTATCAGCCCATTCATCCTTTAGATGCAGCTCCTCAATCTGATCATCGTTCAGCTGCCGCATTTCGTCCGGCAGCATGGTGCCGTGCTCGGCTAGCTCCTCCATCTCCATGCAAATACGCTGAACCTTTAAGCGGCCATTGAAAACCGATACCAACTCACGAATAACGGTATCGGTATCCGTGTTCACACTTGTCTCATAGAGAAACACATGATCGTCGCCGCGTTTTACATGTAGCACTACCATTTTGAACAAAAATATATATTTATTTAGATTTAAACTTAAGCCGCACTTATCGAGTTCAGATTTTCATCTGTTTAGAGAAAAACTCGGTTGCTATATGGCGCAAAACGTAAAACTATTGTTGAATGTGAGTGAATTTGTTGACAGCGTTGCCAGCTTGCTGTTGGCATGGTAACGCTTGATCAGTTAATGTAACGGTTGAATGTTGCTACCCAACCTGCCTGAAATAATTGTTATTGTTATCGCTTGGCCTCCACCAGAAGCGTTGCCAATATACAGTAGGCATGGCAACGCTAACGAGTTGTGGCAAGTGAATTTAAATATGCGGTAAACAATATTATTGTTTATTGTCGATTAGCCTTCACCCATTTAATAATGCTGTCAATACTTAAAAGTAAAAAAAGAAATTCAGCAAAATTATTGCACAAGAAATTTTTTTATTTTATTTTTTCATTGTTTCCTAAAAATATGTGTGCAATAGTACACAAATAAATTAATATACTCTAACTTACAATACGAAAAATATACACCTGTGTAGCGCGTTGGGGGGTACCGGGTAGGGGATAGTAAAGTACAAGTAGCCTACGTATATACGTGTTTAATGCATTCCCAATGTATGTATATACAATAATGCAGCTGTCCATGGTGATTAGCCTCTGACTGCTGCTCGTAACTGTTTTGGAGGGAACCCGGCCTTAATCAGATCCATCACTAAATTATGTCTAAATAGATGTGCGCAACAATCAATTAACTAAAAGTCTTTGAGCATTCCTACGCTGAAGAGAGAGAGAGCTCGAAATGTTAACTCGTGCCTTATTTTAAAGGGCGTTCCACTATATATCTGGCTATCTGAGCACACGACGGAAGTTTTCCATCTCATATATACTGTTTGATAATCTGAAATGAAACAAAATACATTAATTAGTAACATGCACGAATACTATATATAGAAAATGTGTGAGGGCTCGGGGCGGCAAAGTAATACCCTGTATATCGGAACAAGCTATAATTTGCTCTGTCAGTTGGCTGAGGAATGTTTAAATATCCCTTATCACCTTATCATGTTTAAATATCTCATCTCACCTGCCAAAGGCATTGAAGAGCGCTACGATTTCCGTGCGCGACAATCGGAATATTGGATCCGTCTCGATATGTGGCTTATCCCATATCCCGCTTTCCGTTGCCATATTCAGTTTTTCCGAGTAGAGTATCTTGAGTGCGGTGCCCAGACCTTGCGTCTGCAACTTGCCCCACAGCTTGCACTTATCACAGCCAACACAATCCATAATACGTGAGATATTTCGGAATTTCTCTTTATAATCATTTTTGAACTTGATCGAAGCAATGCCGCTGCTGAACAAGGCATTCTCATTGAAGTGGGATTGGAAGGATCTGTAATGAGATACATATATATTATATCAGATGTATATCTCTGATTGAATATAGTTTTACTTACTCTATGACCGTCAGCATATCGTGCATGGCCAGCTTCACTTCCTCATCCTCCTCTGCAATGCCCGTATAATAGTTCTCACGCCTCAAATATGGCGCTGCCTTTGCCAGAGCTCTCAATTCAACTAGATAGATGAAATAAAGATTGCGTAGCCAGTGTGGCCCCTCGCCGCTGGTTGTTTCTGGACTGAAGCGACGCTTGAACTCCTTCACATTGGGTCCCCAGATGCCTTGTGGATCTAGGAAATCCTTTGTCTCAGACAACAAATACTTAGAGCACAAGTGTATATTGATGCTTGAGTGTAATCCAGAGATGATGCGATAGAAGGCGCGTTGCTCCAAGCAGACGTCACGCAGCTCCATATGTGGCATGTAGCTAGAGAATTTATTGGCTGTCTCGTTGTTGCCACCAAAGCAGTTCTCCAGATATATGCTCTTCCAGATACGATGTGCCGAGTCGCCCTTGTAGCCCGTATAACGTTCCGGATTCAGCAACAGATCCACATACTGTGCATCCACATCATGATCGTCGACAATGCAGAAATCTTCCTCAGCCTCATCGTGTTTGGCCCACAATTCGAACTCCTTGTGCGCCTGATCACTGATACTCGTGTCTAGGAAACCCAAAGCACTATCGAAATCCTCCACATCCGAGCAGCCGGTCTCCAGTTGAGCATCACGCGTGTACTACATAAATATAAAGATCAGTTAATGAGGAAGTCAAACGAGACAATTGACTTAGCTCTACAGCTGTACAAATAATGATGCAATAATCTTCTAGACCAGCTCTGAAAAGTAGGCGGATCTTACAATGGAGCGCAACCCATTAAACTTCTCGCATCTGTGTCAATAAGCCACGTCATATTGTCAAGCGCTGATGATATACATATACTATATACTAAATGCTATATCTTGCAGACACGCTCATTCATTGAGTGATATATTTATAGATAGTGATTGGAATTTATAGCAATTCATCCAAACCAGCAGAGAGATAATAAATAAATATTGTTACTTAAAGGAAATGTTTTGTCGAAAATCAATAAAACCACCTGCTGATAACAAGAATGGAGATACAGAGAAGTTTCTCAAAACAAACAACGACTAAATATAATTGAATTCCATAAAGAAAGAAACAATTTGCATGTATAACAATATATTGTTATAGGGAAATGAATTTAGCTAAATCTTATTTTTGAAGCAATAAAAGATTATCAATATATAAGATATGTTCATATTGATAATAAATTGAGTAAATATATTGATAATCATTGATATCACTACTGTAATCTCTAACAAGAATTCTCTCTATAACACTTCCATTGTTGCCTTAACTTAAGACCAACTTTCACTGTAGTAAGAGCAGAAGTCAGTCGTTTTAGGCAACTTTCACTGTAGAAGCAACGTAGCTCCTAATCTTTCCTACAGTTACATGAAAATAATAATAGTGCCCTATATCATATACTAATATATATATATATGTATACCTACCTTATATGACGCCGCCTTATCACGATGCTCTGATTGATCCTTCATGCCCTCCGGTATCGCCTGTTCCTCGCAGTTCTCCACCTGGCAAAATCGTATGGCACAGCGACTGTCATCCGGCCAGAATGGGCAGTCCTGCTTCAAATTAACCTTGTAGAATCGAAAGAAGTTCTTCACCAGCAAACTCTGAAGTCGCGGATAGACTTTCATATTATTGAAATGATCAACCGTGTCCACATCGCAGCTGCAATCGTTAATGGAGCCCTCGAGCTGACGTATAAAAATGTAGTAAAGCGATATATAACTATATGATTCACTTATAAGCCTTACCTCACAGAAACAGTTCTTATTCGTTTCAGCTTCATCGAGCGCTGCAAAATAGCCGCCCGTAAAATCGGTCCAATATAACAGGACAAGCAAAGCGATTGCTAGCCCGCTGCTGGCTAAAGCATTGCGCCGCAATTTGTGTGTGGTTGTCATTGTTGCTGTAATTGCTCTGCTAATAGTTGGCTTTTTTTCCATCCAACTCCGACCAATTTCGTCAGTTTATTAATTCGTTAATGCTGCCAGTTAGGTATTTATTCACCGCATTGTTTGTTTGCTACGACGCAGCTGATTTTGGACACGTACGTATATTAATATCGATATATACTTTTTCTGTGCTGGGCTAACGGCATCGATACTTTCTTGCCATTCGAATGGCAGCGTTGTCTGTTGATGTTGCCACATCAAATCAACCCGCTCAATCAACAGTCCCAAGCCGTTACATTCAAAAACTGCAAGAGAAGCATTGAAGCTTTAATATTTATATTTTTAAGGAGAATACATTTTTAATTTTGACTGTCAAAACCTACATGCTATTTATGTATTGCTTCTAAATTTAAAATATATTAAGAATTGTATGGCATGTCTTACACTGTAATTAATCGTTTGATTTGCATAGATATTGATTGAATTGTCTTGAAATTGATTGATAAATGTTAATATTGTTGTTTTTCTATTTTTTTGATGATGTTAATTAATTACATCAAATATTGATTTGCATCTATTCACTGATAAGGTATTCATCTTTTGTTCCCATGACAAGCCCTCAGCCCCTTTTTACATGATCCTCAATATGCAAATCGAGTTGTCTTCGTCCAACTTTCTCGCCTCTCCCTAAAATCAGATCAGAAAAAAAACGAGCCGGGCTTAAGCAAGGAGGGGTGGAAAAATGATTGAGCATAAATCGCTTAGGGTAATATTTGACGATGGACTTGGAAAACAAAAGATGTAACCACAATAAAAGATAACAGATTATCAAAATATATATTTTAAGATCTTAAACTTTAATTTACTAAAATTAAAAATTAAACTAAAAATAAAATTTATTAATAAACTAAAAACTTTTTTGTTGTAATAAAATATAAAAGAACATAGGTACATTATTTAGCTAATTCCTTAAAAAGTCGCATAGTTATATACGTCTTTAGTTTTTCTAAGACTCTCATAACTGTACCAAGCACCCATTGCTCAATTTTCAGTCTATTCATACCTCGCATCTTCTTCTTCTTCAGCGTCTTCTTGGTCCGCATTGCACACTTCATTATCATATATAGCTGCCCGATCCGCAGTTCCCACGAAAAAGTGAAATGACAAAAACGGGATGAGCAAAAAAAAAACACTCGCAAACGGTATAAAAAAGAGGAAAAATCAGCTAAAAAAAAATGTACACACGCAAAGGGTTTAATCATCTATATTTTTTTTTAAATAGGACGATTAATGTAGAAAAAAAGGAGACGCGAGAAACATGTGTGGCCGAAAAGGACGACCCTCGATCCATTGTTTGAGATTGAAAAGGAATCAACGTGATTTGCATACGCAGGACGACAGAGAACTAGAGAGCAAGAGAGAGAGAGAGAGAGAGAGCGAGAGAGAAAGAGAGGCCGGCGGCTCAACCACCACCACCACCAACACAGGACTTTATCTATTTGCCTTGGGCCCAGGGGCCACGATCTCAGGTATACGAAATATGCTCACAGAATGATAAATAAGTTTTTTTCCACAATTTTTTTTCTAAAGTTTTTTCACTTTTTTTATACCACTTTCATTTTTTTTAGGCAGCGTTTTATTCAAATTTCGTTCGTGTGAAGAATGTTTAGGATGCCTGGAGCCTGGGAACATCCGACAAAATACAGAGACTGAGACGCCGCATCACTTAAGAGATCTGCTGTAGGTTGTCCTTTTGCTAGACATTTGTTAGACATGCCATAAGCTATGCCAGCTCTAATTAGCTAGACAAAGTAAAAGTAAAAATGTTGAAATCCCTTTCTTTGCATATTTGTGGTTAAGATTACGTTGCCGAAGCCACGTGACGTTCGACTTAAACAGGCGATTATGCAATTTTTTCCCATCATCTCCATTCGATTTCTGCACTCATAATTGCATTTCAACAATGTTTGACAACAGTAAAACAGTCAACAGTTATCCCAACCTTTCTGCATTTGCATGCGAAACTTCAGGTAATCACGAACTTCCCTGCTGACTTGCGAAATTTGCATAGGTTTCGCACAGGGTGCACTCGAGATTTGCATAACTAAGCCTTGCGAGCGATGCGCTGAAAAGGGACAACAATTGCAGCAATATAATCCGCTAAGTGGGCACACTCCGGGGTTAATACTTAAGCGAAAAGAAGGTCGCAAATTTCTGAAGTGTCAATAATTGCAGCTATTACAGCTGTCAGGCGATCCTTTTCTTGCTTGCAACCGACCAGCTGTAAACGACCTACGCTCTTCTTGCTGCCTGCTGCTGAGAACAGGTGGCAAAGAGAGCGCAGAGCTCGCTCTCTGGGTTGCTGCTCTTTCGACAAAGTTTCTTTTGCTCACTTTCTCCAGCCCGTGGCCGCTGCTGCTGCTGCTGCGCTGGCCTTGGCGGCTTACCAAGCATCGAGAACCTTGAGCAGTGGTCAGTTTGTTACTGGCTTTCGCAAGGTGCAGATGCCCCGGCACTAAGAACGGTTAGTTGAGCTATTCATACAAGTTTATATGTGTGTGCGAGTGTGTGTGTGTATGTGTTTGTGTTGAAAGAACTTTGCATACGCAGCCATTGGCAATTGGAAAACTGTGCCGCATTCCCGACACGTCTATGCCGCCTTGCGCTGTCCTGCTGATCCAGCACACAGTTATGTGTCGTCTTGTGCTTACCGTTACAATTAATTCAGAAAGACCAAAAGAAGTAGAGGAAGAAGAAGAAGCAGCAGCAGAAAAAAGTCACCTAACTTGTTCGTGCTGCGCCCCAAAGGCAAAGACTCAGCCGCGCTGACTTTGGATCATTCGCTGTCTTTGGTAGAGTGATATGCATGGGTGTGCGTGTGTGCGTGTGTTTGTGTGTGTGTATGTAACTGTGTCTCTGGACTTTAATGGAAGTGCTAAAAATGAAAGACTTTATAGACAAGAGCATGCAAAAACAAAAACAATTTACAGCTGACCAAAAAAAAAATTATTCCAACTATGCTACACTTAGAAAAAAGAAAGGCTTCATTCTCTTGATGAAAATTATCACATACATTTCATCCGATTATACATTATTAATTGCTCATTCAAAGTAAACTCTATACCATTGACTATAATCTATTTTAAATGCATAATTTAATAATTTCCAATGTCGACCTTGGCCGCATTTCGATTCAATTTCAAATTTAAAAAAAACATTCTTTTATTTCTCTTAGTGCAGCTAGTGTGTCTGTCCGTCGTTTACCGTTACTGTTTACCGTTCGATCGGTATTTGAATGCGTGTTTCTGTTTGTTTTGGCTGTCGTCGTTCATGAAAGAAATTCTTTACGACTCAAGTGTGAAGAACACATAATTCGCATGCTAAACTTCATAAAGCGAGTGCGAGCGAGAGGTGTAGTGGAGCAGGGTGTAACATACTGTTGTTGTTGTTGTTGTTGTTGTTGTCGCGCCTTATGCAGCTGACCTACTTTAACGAATTTGGTGCCGGACTTGGTATTCATGATGGCGTAGGCGTGCCCATGCGCCAGACAGAGACAGCGCGTGGCGATGGCTGACCCAAAAGACGTGCGCGCTACACAGTTTTGTTTTTGGGTTCTAGCGCTTGTAACAGGCGCTTCAGCTTTCTAGCTGTTCTTTCTTTTTCTACACAGATTGAGGATTGTCACACGCCTGGTTTAATGACAGTTCTCTTTTGTTTTGTTTTTGTTTTTTTTTCTAAATAGTCTTGGCCCTTTAAGTCCAAAATTTCCGGTTTGAACGTGAAAGCGACGCGGCACGTGAGGCAAATGCAGCAGGCTATAAGAAGCGGGCAGCGTGCGGTTAGTTGCGGCCGGCACATAATTGTCATTGAGCTATAGCTCTGCCATTTTCTTCGTTTTAGCCATTGTCAAGTGTTAGTCAACTACATACTTATTTATTGCCAGCACTTTCGCTAAAGATCTGTCCACCGAGATAGGTTTCAATTTGTTTTCGTTGTTGATGTTGCTGTTGCTTTTGTTGTTGTTTTAGTTTATTGTTGTTTTTGGGGCAATGTACTTTCTATTTCATTCATAATGCTAAAACGTTTCATCTTTAATTTTAGGGAAAATCTAGATTTGTGCGATTCAATTGGTATTTTAAGTTTAAGTTTAATTGACTTTAAATTGTAGCCTTTAAGGCATTATTTAGCCTTATTTTCAATTTAGGTTCAGACTCTTAACTAAGTTCTAGCATTTAGCTTTAGTTTTTCCACATTTGTCACAGGTTTTCACAGTTAAAACGAGTTTGAACTGTACTTCAACTACCTTTTGAACCATTTTCATACAACTGTCAACCCAAATACATACATTTATTAGGCCCCATATATCAAATGTTCTCGCTGTACCACTTGTTTTTCTTTTCTTTTTTTTTTTTTTTTTTTAATCCCCTCTTTGGGACGTATACGTAATATTAAAATGGGGCACAGCAGATAAGCTGAACTCTTTATACAACGGTTAGATGGACGCACCTGTCACAGAACCAGCTCCTCAGTCCATTAACCAGAATGAGGCGAGGCAGCAAGTATTTAAACTGGTTTTGGGACAGATGCCCCCCATACAATAAAACCTCTGAAGAAGTTGCTCTCAATACACTCGAAGTAAATTGCCTTAACATTTAAGATTGTGATTCAAGACTTTTTAATTCAATGTGTATTTTCTGAAACTCTTTTTAGAATTTTATTGGGAATACTTTAATTTAATTTCGAATAATTTCGATAAGTTGAAATGATTAAAATTTTTGTATTTTATTTTTTTAAATTTTAAAAAGTTTTCTGCAAAATTGTTCTGTAAAATAATAATTTTGGATTTATAATTTTTCCGTATATATTTTTCGATTCTTAATAATATTTCTCAATAATTTGATTTAATTAATCTTTAGAAAAATTATAATTCAAAATTACTAAAATAATTTATAAAAATCCATTAAAGCTTGGCCACATTACTTACTATATTGTTTCGCTCAGTGTTATGCTACAACTGAGGCTTTTGCTGAACGCTTTCTAGGCCAATGATCTTTGGGGGTACTCTTTTGAAGCTCTCAGCTCTCAGCTCACAGTTCTTAGCTCTCAACTCTCATCTCTCAACTCTCATCTCTCAGCTCGGATGCTGCAAGGTATTCAAGATTCTGTTACGTCACAGGCCTTTCGGGGTTACATGGATGGGGGCGCTGACTAAGCTAAACTTTCACTTGGCTAATTTCGTTTTTTTTTCTCTCTCTCTCTCTCTCTCTCGCCCCTCCCCCCACTATTTGTATTTCTCTTTCACAGATTCTTGCAACGCGATGAGCTAACTTTTATACAATTGAACAAAGTGATATGAAAAATTTAAGAAAAATGGGAACTCCACAAGGAATGCTTTACACACTGAGTCTGTGTTTGCTGGTATTGGCCAGCAATCGTTTAGTTCGGGCACAGGATGAATCATTGGCGGGTAGTTTTCTCTCCGGTCTGTTGGATACGATTACCAGCACAGCGGATGCCAAGGATTGCCCCGGTGTTTGTGTCCATACGCTGGCCACGCTCATCTGCTATGAGGTGCTCGACGATGTGCCCTGCCCCTCGCCCAGCATGAAATGCTGCATAGAGAATGCTCCAGGTAAGTCCCAACTCAGTCTTCATCCTTGATCCTTAACTAAGTATTGCCATTTCACAACTAGGTAAAAATGTAACCGCAGTGACCACACCCAGAACTACGACAACCACAGTCAGCAGCAGCACCACACAACGCAGCTCCACAACTATGAGCAGCACCACTAAACGTATCACTACAACAACAACGACGACCACAACGCCCAAGCCGAAGCCAAAACCACAGACAAAGCGTCCAGCTGCAACCACTACCTCCACAACCACCAAGAAGCCCTCTGCCACTACTAAAAGTGCCACCACTAGCAAACCCAAGGACAAAGTGGAAGCCAGCAAAACGGAGGATGAAAATAGTAGGTGAATCCACAAACCGTAAACTAGTATAAATTCAACTTTCTTTCCACAGAGAATTGCACGAGTGTCTGTGTCCCGGATCGCATAGCGGAATACTGTGAGGCTTACTTGACCAGCAGCGGTCTCTGCAAGGAGGGCACCAAGTGTTGCGTCTCCCTGAATGCGTACACCAACGGAAAGCTGCCCAAGGACATTTACATTCCACCCAGTAAGTCTTAAAAGAAATCCATTAGCTTCAAAAAATCACTTTGACTTAAATTCTTCTACTCTCACAGAGCACATGAGCAATTTGAAGGGAAATCAAACCCTGCCCAAACCCACGGCCAGCAAGACGACTAGCACCACAACAACTACTAGCACCACAAGCACCACTACCACAACACCCGAACCGGCACGCACCAAGACCCACAACAATAACAACAGTCATGCACAAAGTAAACCCACCAAGCACAAGAAGACCAGCACAACCACCACAACAGAGGCTGCCGCCCAAGAGGAAGATGAGGAAGAAGAAGAGGAGGAGGACGAAGAGCAAACATCGAACAATAACAATAGCAACAAAAACAAACTAAAGTCTGGTCAGGATCAGGGTCAAGTGCTAAAGGAATGCGATGGCGAGTGCATGAATGGCATCTTTGCCATCTTCTGCGATGAGATCGACTCCGATGCCTTCTGTCCCGGCGAGGGTAGCTGCTGCATAACGAGCACTGCTTCCGAGTCGACACCAGCTAAGCCAGCGACGCCCAGCAAACCGGCCACCAAGATCGCCAACAAGCCAGCCGCCAAGCCAGTTGTTAAGCCTGCACCGCCCCCACCTCCACCAGCACCAGCTGCTACACAGTCTGGCGGAGATTTGCTCTCACAGTTCATATCATTTGCAGAAAGCACTCTGAACTCTCCCGCACCACCACCGCCGCCACCACCAGCAGTGCAACGTTGTCCGGGCTTCTGTTTGCTTACCCTCATGGCCGCCTTTTGCGAACGACCCTCCGTGCTGTTAACGAATCCCACGACCTGCTCCAAAGGATCTGTTTGCTGTGATAATTCGCGTGCTGGTGCTCCCAAGCCCAAATTGCCACCACCAACGTCACCGCCAACGCCATCGCCCACAGCACCACCCTACGTACTGCCCAATACTCCCAGTCCAGATCCACGTGAGGAATGTCCCGGCTCCTGCATTGTTAGCCTGCTCAGCTTTACCTGCTTCAGTAAGTAGATTCACATCAAATAAAGAAATTTCCTACTCATTTATCTGCTAATCCTCTCTAGAAAACGCCGAGATGACGGATTTGTTTAGATGCAAGCGTTCCGGTCAAATTTGTTGTGCGCCCAAGAGCAAAATTCTGGAGAAACAGCAGTTCCAAACACGTAATGATACCTCCTACTTCAACTATCCGCCGCCTTATGCACCACAGCCACCGATGCAGCAACCACCACCACCGCCGCCGTATGCACCCAGCAACTACATGCCCAATCAGCCCCAAGGTCCACCACCACCACCGCACCACCCACATGTTTATCAACCGGGAGTGCCTCCACCACAAAGCTATGCGGATTATTATGGACCCGCGCCTGGACAGCAGCCGGCATTGCCGCCAGCTGCACCACCAGCACCACCGACAACAACAACCAGCACCACAACAACCACACCACGTCCACACGTCTATTCGAAGTATGTTTGTGGCGTCAAGGGCACCTTGCGGACGGGTCGCTCTCGCAGCTCACCCGCTCTCAACTATGTCTCGTATGCACGGGCGAAATACGGCGTGCAGCGTACGGCCAGACAGATGTCGACTACCTATTCTGGTGGCAGTGGAACCATTAACAAGTCAAACGAGCGACTGGTGCTCGGCTCCGCCATTGTGCCGATTCAGATTCATAATGATAAGCTGGGCGATCTGGTTGAAAGCAGTGGACTCCAGAGCAATCAAGTACGATCCTATCACGATCAGCCGGAGCTGACGTCGTCATCAGCGATTGTCTATCCTGAGTACTATCAACGCAACAGCTACTCGAATCCCGGACAGTTGTCGGCCAACTTCAGCAGTCGACGTCGTGCGCGTGTCGTTGGCGGCGAAGATGGTGAGAATGGCGAGTGGTGCTGGCAGGTGGCGCTCATCAATTCGCTAAATCAGTATTTGTGTGGTGCAGCGCTCATTGGCACTCAATGGGTACTGACTGCAGCTCATTGTGTTACCAAGTAAGTACACTAAATATTAATCTACCTCACATCTAATCTTTCCTTTAATTCCAATTCCTTGCCCAGCATTGTTCGTTCCGGTGATGCGATCTATGTGCGCGTGGGTGACTACGATCTGACCCGTAAATATGGCAGTCCAGGCGCTCAGACGCTGCGTGTGGCCACTACGTATATACACCACAACCACAATAGCCAGACACTGGACAATGACATAGCGCTGCTCAAGTTGCACGGCCAGGCGGAGCTGCGAGATGGCGTATGTTTGGTCTGCCTGCCGGCACGTGGTGTTAGTCATACGGCGGGCAAGCGTTGTACAGTCACAGGCTATGGCTACATGGGCGAAGGTGAGTACCATGAATGACCCTATAAAGATATCTTTACCGATCTCCAACCCATTTTCAGCTGGTCCCATTCCTTTACGTGTGCGCGAGGCAGAGATACCGATTGTCAGCGATACGGAATGTATAAGGAAGGTGAACGCGGTCACAGAGAAGATCTTCATATTGCCCGCATCCAGTTTCTGTGCCGGCGGCGAGGAGGGACACGATGCCTGCCAGGGCGATGGCGGTGGTCCGCTGGTCTGCCAGGACGATGGCTTCTTTGAGCTAGCCGGCCTTGTCTCTTGGGGCTTCGGCTGTGGTCGGGTTGATGTGCCCGGTGTTTATGTGAAGGTCTCCTCGTTCATAGGCTGGATCAATCAGATAATAAGCGTCAATAATTTATAGTTGGCGGAGCCAAAGCTAAATTGGAACCCCGCACTTGTAGCAATTTCCTCTCATCCTTGATTCGGGAATGGCCTATGACTGAGGTTTGGGTTCCCCAATAAACAATAATGGGTCTCCGGCAACCTAATCACGACTGTTAACGTAAACCCAATCCTAGTGTAATCTAACTCACATCTACTAACATCGCCCCCACCCCCTCGTAGATCAAACAAAGTATTTCCCCAATCCCCTCTTACTATACATATATACGATATAATAATATAAAAGCAAAAAATCTATTATTGTAAACTGTTTTTGTATATACAAAAAAAGAAAATACAAGAAAATACGTTCATCATATTTCATAAACAACAAAACCAATGCAGAAAAAATCAATTTGAAACGAGCAACTTGGGCGAAGGGCACCACGGCGCATAACCCTTTAATGTATTCGGATTTTTAACGGAAAATAGCTCGAAAAAAATGGTTACTTAATGGGATTGAGCGAAGCGCAGATATGCTGTACTCAAGCGGGCTTTCATTTATTTAATTTTTTTTTTTTTTAATTCATTTTGAATAGAGTATTCATGTACTGAATAGAATATATTGATGGGCAGCTAAGTTTTTGATTATATAGTATTCTTTAAAATAATAATTGTAAGCTGTGTGATTTAGCTTTATGATATACATATCCATATATATAGGCTTCAATATCTCTCTTGATTTTTAGCTCTTCATATATATATTTTTTATTTTATTACCTACATATACCTATATCTAAACTCTGTATGCCTAGCCTGCTCATATACAGAAAATAGGAGAAAAAAACTCTTTAGCATAACCTTTGCATATGCTATGCTGGGCATATTAAATAGTTGATCAAAATGTCTACGCAGCTGTAAAGGTATTTTCCCACTCTCACTCAGACTCACACCATTCCTCTCTCTTTCTCTCTCTCTCTCTATCCCGCACACAGACACAGTCTGTTCGCACCCAATTGTCAGCTATGCGAGAGGGAGAGAGAGAGAGCCTGGCCAGAGGCGGGGACACATAGCACAGAACAATAATAAAATCTCTCTCTAACTGACTTCTAATAAGAGTCACACAGCTGAAAAACTTACCCTCATTGGCCTACACAGTGAAATGCCTTCGTCTGCAGTTCTTCGGCTACGATCTTCGGCTTTTGTCTTCGCCTTCGTCTTTCGCTTCGGCTACGCATACCAAATCGTTTGTCCAGCTTATTGTTGTTGTTTTTCTTCGTTTCATTTTTTCTTCGCCTTTTTAACCCTTTCGGCAGCGACGTCTGCTGCGTGATTCTATGTACATGTTTTTTCTTTCCTGCATCTCGACTCTCTCTCTCTCTCTCTCTCTCTTGCTCTGTTTGAAAGCATCTCGAAGATGCAGCAAAAAGGGTTCCACGAGCTGCGCGTCGTTGTCGCTGCGAGAACAGAAGTTCGTCTGGCCTCGAGCTGAGCGGATGGCAGAGATCGAGATCGAAATCGAAACACAAAAAAAAAAAAAAAACAGCAAAATAAATAAATAACAAAAGATATAATTAAGCAACGATCTTTACGAAACGTTGCTCAATCCTGAAGTGTAGTGTAGTTGATTTTGGCTTTCTTGTAGTGCATCCTTATTTGATTTTGAGTTAATTTTGAGTTTTGAGTTTTTTTGTGTGTGTATTTTGCATGCATTTAGTTTTGGTAATTTGTGTTTGTGCTTTTTTGTCCTTGTTTGGTTATCCTTCTCGTCCTCGCCTACAACAACAACAATGGAGGCAAATTCTCCAACAACAACAACAACAGCAATCGCTGTTGCAGCCTCCACGACAGTTTCGGCAACGAGCACAGCTCCCTCGCCAGCCGGCAAGGCACACAGCTTGGTCACAGGAAGCGGAAGCTCCAGCTGCTCGACCAGCAACACTCTGCTCCAGTCGCTGCCCCAATCACTGCTCACCACCGCCACCACTGCCATCGCCACCGTCAGCAACAGCAACAGCAACAGCATTGAGCTGCTCAAGCAGGACGATGTCAACAATCTGTCCTTAGCCAGCGGCCTATCCGAGGGACAACGTTCACTGTCCGGCGCACCGTCAGCGTCGTCCAGTCCGATCCTGAGTCCGCAGGGCAAGATCTTTGGACGCAATGCGAATGGCACATGTAAGTAGAAATTTAAATATATTTTAAGAAGTGCGATTTTAGAGTGCTAAAAAGAGAGATTCTTGGATAGAGCGTTAAGCATATTATAATAAATTTCTGGGGAGAGAAGAAAATGAAATTAAAATAAAAATTTCATAGAAAAGATATATGTTAGATATTTATGTTATTATATAGATTTCTAAAAAAGAAAATGATAGTATTTATAGTTAGGTTTCGATATATAAGTTATTTAGAAAGAAATATATTTATAAATAACATCTTGGGGCGATTGATCTACATGAAAGAAATAGATCTGCATGCAGTTTTATTGGGCTTCATATAAAAGCTAAATTTTCGATATTTAAGAGAAAAATGTGGAAAAAATCATTGAACTATCAAAAGCTTTGACATTACAGAACTATTAAAGAAATATAAGTTGAATAAATAATAATTTTTTTATATGGAGCTCAAGAATGTCGCTTTGCTTGAATGAAATTTTTTGAGAAAAAATAAGCTTTTGGTTTATATATACTGAGCCCATAAAGAGTTAGAATTTAGACTATAATGGGCTTATATAAACACACGCTGAAGACAGTGTGGTAGATGTACTTAATGTACATTATCTATAAATATCAGGACGACGATCTGGCCTACATAGATATATCCGCCCATATTTTTGAAGGCAGCAATCTGATAAGCGAAAGAAGCCCTTAAATTTTGAATATATATTCGAGAATTATTTTACATTTTAGTATACTTCCTATCTTAGAAATGTATACATATTTAAAGAAATATAACATATTTAAATTTTTTTAAATATTTTTTTAAAATTATTATATATTTAATTTACTTGAATCGATAAAGACTAGATGCCAATATATATATATAAAATTCTTATTGAAATCATATCTAGTTAGCTAGTTCTGAGTTCCTTAAGATTATTAAAATTAAATTATTTATTTTTAATTTCCTTTTATGCAAATTCAAGCTGCATATCAAATTCTTCAGCCAGTTCTGTTCCTTGCTTTTTCTTTTGTTTTCTTCAATTTCCCGCGCTTTTCGAAGCTTCGCCTGTTTCATGTGCGATTTGTTTTTTTGGTTTTATTGTGTGTAACGGAAATATGAAACAATAGAAAAAGTTGCCGTTGCTATAGCTTTGCAATTTCGAATCCGGTTTGCATTTCCTTGGTGCTACGAGCATAAAAAACCCACCCTGAGCAGAACTCTCAGATAGGGGCAGCAGGAGCAGGAGCAGGAGCAGGAGCAGGATCAGTCGCAACTGTCTAGTATTGTCTAGTTATACAAATGGAGGACATCCAATGAAAAGAGCGACAGAACTCAGGTAGCTGTTGGCTTACCCACACGATAGGTGCGCGTCTTAGGGGTAGAGAAATGTTGTAAGAAAAAAAACCTACCCCAGCCCTTGGCTGAGGGTAGCTAACAAGGCATTGGCCTTGCCTCCGAGTTTCGTTTGCTCTTGCCAAGTTTTTTTTTTTTTTTTTGTTGCTTCAGCTGGCAGCTTCATCAGCGGCCATTGGCACGTACGAACGCTCCAAAGTTATGGCCATCAATGGTATTTTGAACGATCCAAGAATTTTGAACAAAAAAAAAAAAAAAAACATATAAAGTCTGCCATCCATCCAATTTTTATCGTTGTATATGAGAAATAGTTTTCGGTTCAGCAGTTCGAACGGCGTCTGCGAATCAATGCGCGCGCGTTTTTTTTTTTCGCTGTCTTTTGCCTGTTGCCCATAATCGAAGCGAACGCCAACGATTGACGGCCCTCACACACACACACACGCACACTCGCACACACTCACCTGGTCTGTTGGCCAGGCTGTGCAGCGGCTTGGTATGTGGCGTCGAATGTCATTATTGCTTTCAAGTGCCAACTAAAAAGCAACTGCAGTTCATTTTTTGTCCATCTTTGCCATTTGCCAACGCATAAAAACAACATATTTAGCAAATGACAACAACAGCAGTAGCCACAACAACAGCAACAACAACAACAACAACAACAACGACAACATAAGCAGCAGCCAACATTAAAAGTCTTGGCCCAACAATGCGCAAGTTGATCATAAATACGTTCTTATACCCTGTAATTTTCAATTGTATTATTCACTCTAATACGCATATGTCTAATCTTATACGCAGCTGTATTGTGTGCTTATAATTGTAGAAGTTTATACTTATAATTTTACTTCTACTGCTGCATATACTTTGAATTGTGCTTATAGCTATACTTATGCCTTTTCTTATACTGAGACTTATACTTTTACTTATACTCATACTTATTCTATAACGTATACTACTACTTAAAATACTTGACATACTTATACTGGAACTTATACATGTGCTCACATGTGCTAGTTCATAACTTATAACTAGTGTCGATACTGACACTTATAATTGTACTTATACTGGGACTTATACCGGTACTTTAACTGGTACTTATGCTAGTACTTATACTGCTATGTATAATATTGCTTAAACTATTATTTATACTGATACTTACTTGTACTTATACTTATATTTAAACTTGTACTCATATACGGACTTATACTGGTAATTATACTAATTCTTATATTAGTATTGATACTGGTAATTGGCCTAGTATTCTTACTCTTAAAATGGGATTTATCTTATACCTATATTATAACTTAAATGTTATATGCTGTACTTCAAATTGAGTTGAACATATTCCAAAATAATAAAGCCCTGAAAACCGACGTAACTTAGAAATTATCTATGTATATATGCTAAGAGTAGATATACCAAACTATATCTATCTATTCCCAAACGTTCAGCCAAGCATTATTCTTTACTTCTCGACTCTGCTGACTCTCTCTCTCTCTCTTTCTTTCTTACACTTATTCCCCAAATCACAATATACCCATCATTAAAAATTTGCAAATTAGTACAGGGTATATATAGCAAACGGTAGCAAAAAGCGACCCGCAAATTAAATAAATAATAAAAAAAAAAAAAAAAATCAACAAGCTGCAGCAGCAACCGAGTGACAATCAGCGCGCCAAGCGCTGCTGCCCAGAAGACAGTGAATCGTAGGCTCCAACCCAGGCCCAACCCCAAGCGCAGGCACATGGCCAGACAGTTCCAGTTCCAGTTCCAGCTCTTCTCCTGCTGCTCCTGCTGCTCCTGCTGCTTCGCTGCTCCATACTCCACCTGCGCGCTCCCCTCGCATTATTTGTGTATTGAAATCACGTCTCATTTATTTATTGCTGCAAATTCCTTGCCCCACGATCCCCTCGCAGCTTCTCAGTGCCAAAGTCGTCCCTCAGTCACCGCTATCCACATCTGTGATATCTTCCATCCACAGACTCCCGCTTCTGTCTTACGCAAAAAGATTCTGCGTCTGCGTTAAATACTCCTCATTGAGCACACACTGACAAAAGGCATAGAAGAAGTGTCGCTTGGACATTTCCACTTAACCCCAAAGAGTCGAGAATATGCTATATTAATCAATAAGAAAAGAATAAGAAAATAAATCTTTCCATATATTTTATATATATTTTTACATATATTTTCTGAGATCTTCATAGATTTAATAAGTTCTTGGGGGTTTTATATTTAATAATATAATGCGATCGTCTATAATCATCTAACCACTTCTGATAGCTTAGATCTATTAAGATATTCCGACATCTCACAACCTCAGAGATCTTTTGAGATCTTTTCAGATTTTGTGAGATATTCTGACAACCTCTAGGATGTTTTCAGGATCGATATAAAAATTCATTAAATTTCACAACCCAATTTCTTAATAATAAATTTCGACTTTTATGGCCAACTATATCTATAGCTATATATATATCCATCAAAAATAACAACCAATCGGAGTTCAATTTGATATTTGAGCCAACTTTGCAATCTCATAAGTTGCGCATACAACTTTTATGGAGTTTATGGGTTTCTGCTTGGGATTCCTCTGAAAATTGTTGCTTTCAATAGTTTGTCAACGTGTCATAAATTGTGACAGGCATGCAATCATGGGTTAATGATTGGCAACGCATCAAGTGACAACACCAACTACACCATGCTACATGCTTGCTGTACAGCCACCGCCACCTTCAACTTCAGCTCCAACTCAGGCTCAGGCTCCGTCTCCTGCTTCTACCTCCTGCTATTACTCGTGTAGTTGGTTGCGCTTGTAGCAGCGCCAGCGTCTGCGCATGCGCTCAAAAAAAACAAGTGAGTGATGGCGCATTAGGACTAATAGCCAATGAGATACCCTGTAAATTGATATTGATTAATGGATACATAGAAACTTTTAACTAAAGAAAAAGTATTTTCTTTCTACCAATTATTGAAAATAACCCTTTCGACGTATACGGAATATCTATATCTCTTATGCAAACTCATGAAAGCCAAAAATCGATATTTAATATATTTATATATATTTCAAACTAACAATGCCTTTGCATGCATGCCCAAATATATTTTGAATACAGGGTATACAATTGCAGGCATTGATGCGTCCAACCAACGATCGATGTGTGTGCTTGGCTTTTTCCTTTTTTTCTTTATCATTTTCTTTTTTTTTTTTTGTGATTTTGCCCTGTTTTGTTATAATTTAGTTGGCTCAGCTCGTTTTTCTATTAATTAAAGCTGCTAGAGAGCACTGGGAAACTGGAAAGCAATGAGACTGGGTCTGGCTGGAGAGCCGTCTGCTACCCAAAAGGCCAGACTAAAATATTCTCACATAATTATTTACGATTTGACATAATCATCAGCGTTTCGTCTCATTGGCGGCCTTTTGAGCGCAACGCGAGCCATAAATTCTGGCTCGACGAGAAGGTTTTGATGATGCTCCTGATGATGATGATGAGCAGAAGCAGCGTTCAGATCTAGGCAAACATACTATCAAAATTTACACAGGGAAAACGGAAGAGAGATAGCGTGTAAGTGAGAGTGAGAGAACGAGAAAAACATTAAAATTTTAAGCTAAAAAAATGAGAGAAATAAAAAGGATTAAAATGTTGCTTGGGTTCCTTGGTTCGGCTTTCGTCTTGGCTATGCGCATGCGTGACGCATTTCTAACGAGTTTCATGCCGAACCCAAGGATCCTTGGCTCTTTTAAGGACGAAAGCGAAAGGGTTGCACACACACACACACACCGGCACACACACACACTCGTTCACTCGCTCGCATTTGCTTATGCAGATGAGCTCGTTCCCAACTTCGTCCGTTCATTTTTTTTTTACTTTTCCTTTTCGTTTTCTTTTTTTTTTTTTTGATTGAGTTTTGTTTTTTTCATTCTCTTTTTTTTCGTGTGCTTTGCAAAAGGGTTTACGGTCCAGACGTCCGTCGAGTTTTTTTTTTTTAGTATAAAAAAAAGGCGAATTTAATTAAATTTTTTTCTTATGGTCTCTCAACATTGTGAGAACTTAGCGGCGAGGCAGCTCTATAAATATCATTTTGATACACGGGCTGTAAAAGATGAAGACGAAGCAGCTGAGGAGAATGAGGAAGTTTTTTTTATCTTTGAAATTTAGTTATGAAGGAATGAAGTTGATAAAGATTTATCATATAATATATAATAAAATATTTTAATAATTCGTATATTTAGTTATTGAAGACATATCGTATTGTATGATATATCATAACATCTCTCTAACTCTCTCTCTCTCTCTCTCTTTTCTTCTCTATCTTTCTCCTCTAGTAATCACCACATCTCGACCTAGCAACGAGGCGGAGGTGCAGCTGTATCGAGTACTACAGCGTGCCAGCTTGTTGGCCTACTACGACACATTGCTGGAGATGGGCGGCGATGATGTGCAGCAGCTGTACGATGCGGGCGAGGAGGAGTTTCTGGAGATAATGGCATTAGTAGGCATGGCATCAAAGCCCTTGCATGTGCGCCGTCTGCAGAAGGCGCTGCACGAATGGGCCAACAATCCGAGCTTGTTTCAAGGAGCCATGCTGCCGCAGATAGGTAAGAGAGAAAGAGAGAGAGAGAGATAAATAGTAGTTAGCTTCTACTAAAACTAATATTCCATTATCCTTTCCTTAGGTTTATGTGAGACACCTACCAAGCCCGCGCCCGCTTTGATCTTCAACTCAGACTCAACGCCCGCTCTGCCACGTCACAAATACGCATCCTTTCAGCCAGCAGCTCCAGTTGGCTCTGCTGCTGCTGTTGGCGCTGCTGCTGGCGCTGGTGTTTCGGTGGCTGCTTCGGTGGCTCCAGCGTCAGCTGCCAATGCCCAGCTACTGGCACAGATCAGTGCGCCCGTCATCTGTCCCGCTCTGCCCGTGCTGCAGAGCCCAACGGCGACGCCTCTGGTGGTCAGCAATGTGGGCAGCTGTGTGGCCGGGGCCAGCACCGCTCATCAGGTGTCATCCAGCTCACCACAGCTGACACCAGTGCTCACCGAGCTGCAGGTGCAACGCATTACGATGTGCGCCGAGAAGATAGCGCGACAGCTGCCGCAACGGGAGCCACGTGCCCAGACCTCCAAGAAGCGCACCACCCGTGAGCTGGAGCAGGTGATTGCCATGGCGGAGCACGATCCTAGGCGCATGGATGAGATACGTAAGTACTCGGCTATCTATGGTAGATTCGATTGCAAGCGACGTCCCGAGAAGCCGCTGACCCTGCACGAGGTTTGCGTGAATGAGGCGGCGGCGCAGCTCTGTCGCAATCCGCAGACCATTTGGCTGCTCACGCGACGCGACGAGCTCTTCCCACTGGCTCGTCAGATTGTCAAGGATGCGGGCTTTGGCCATTCGGCTAGCATAGCCCGCTACGGCGGTCTGCTCACCCAGCTGCCCAACCAGGCGATGCAGCGTGCGCCCATCGATCTGGACTGTGAATCTAGCGATGCTATGAGTGCTGCCTCGGCATCTGCATCTGCATCTGCATCAGCCTCCGCCACCGGCGCCGTCGCCGGCGCTGGGCAACCCAGCGTTAAGAGACAACGTCTCTCCTCCACAGAGGCGGCTCAGCTGCCCATCGAACTGAATCGGGTAAGGAAGATGGAATCCATTGAGCCTTAATCTCTCATTGAGTCTAGATTCTCTGGTGCAGTGCTTCAGCTTCAGCTACAGCTTCCAAAATAAGTTAACCCAACATTTTGCTTTGCAGCTTGTGGTGCGATCGTAAGATCATTCAATTTACTAACGTCTGGCTAGAGGTTCTTTTAAGAATATCTAGTTAATATACCATACTATATATATGTATATATATAGATATGTTTATAGATCTTGCGTATAATTCGTAGTCTTTGGTGTTTGCTAGAACTGAATATTGTTTAGATTTAATAAAAGCCTAGTCTTATACCTTTAAGTATTTTATATAGTTCTAAAAAATATCTAACTAGTAACTTAGAAAAACAATTGATTCTCTCTGACCCACTATTATATCCATCTGTGTAGCTGTTCCTATCCATACTTACTTGATTTTCTCTCTTCTTTTTTCTTTAATTTTTCCCTCTTTGTTGTTTTTCATTCTTGCTTGCTTCCTCCAATTACTTTCTTTAAAATATAATCTAAATTATTTTATCTTTGTTGGCTTATGTTTAGATATATAAATCTATCTATATACATACGTATGTCTACATATTTGTTTATTATTATTATATTTGTTGTTGTTGTTCTTTAGAGTTATGTATGCATTATTATACAGTATTATTTTGCGTGTTATCCAACTATATTTAAACTAAGCTTTTACACTATTTTGTTTAAAATAAATCTTTCTACCTGAAGCTAACCTTACTTCACAGATCCATTAAAGCTTATTAAACTATATCGAAAGTCTGTAATCTTTGCAATTATTTACTTTCAATTTTCCTACAGAATATCTTTTTGTATCCCTACTATTTTCAAGCTCAACATAACCTATCTCCATCTACTCTAATAAAAACCAACCTAACCTAACTCTTACCTAATCTCAATTTAATCTAATACAACCCAAACTTAATAAAATCTCATTTAAATCTCCAAAGCAATTCTTTACTCAATCCTAGCTCGCTTAGTTCTAGTGCGTAGTCTTCTCTGTTATATTTATGTATATTGATATATTGATTTTTGCAATATGTGGTGAACTTTTCGTTGAGCCAATAAATAAATTTCGATCGCTTTTTGAAAACCCAAACGAACAACTCGTGTATTCCTTGCCTTGCTTAATGCGCTGCTCTGCCGAGCACAGCTTTCCACAAATTTTCCCGAAATTTTTAATCAACAATTTTTCTGAATACCAAAATAAAATACCAAAAATACCAACTAAAAGGAAGCCGTAGAGGATTCACGCTACAATCTGTTTGCGATGTACCAAAAGTTTGCCAAGCCGCCGTTCGATTTAACGGAAATAGCAAAATTCTCGTAAGCTCAAACACTATATCAAATATATATCCATATATCATCCATATCATATATCTTAGATTGGGCAAATCGGCAGACTTTGAGGATAACGATTCACGCTTCTCCTTTAGCAATTCCAGTTCGCCGCCCCTGCCAGTGAGTATGTGTTGTGGAGCGTCCAAACGTCCCGTCCCATCAGCTGGCTGGCAACAAATTTACGTTAAGTAATGCTCCACTAAATTTTCCATAGGGCAATGGACTGGAAAGTGAAAGATCGCCCGTCTCATCGCTGGACGCCTGCTGCCCAAAGCCGAACGATAATCTCAGCCAGGGCGAAACTGTGGATCTAACAGCTGCCGGTGTTCAGGTCATCTCAGCGGCTGGCGACAATATCATAGCTGTGGCAAATCCCGCCCTGGCTCTGAGTCCAACACTGAATGAGGTGCTCAAGCGTAATGTTGCCTCGCCCGAGATCTAGGAATCAGCAAATAGTATATATAAATATATTTAATAGTAAATTAGAAATATTTTCAGTGCAATTTAATTAAATTAAATTAGCTCTTAATCATTATAGTTAAGTCAAGAACTAACTAGCTTGTACATCCTGTGATCTAAACTATTCTGTAATAAACATAAACGAGAGTGCTTAAGTCGCGCATATCCGACTGGAGGACACCCGGTAATGAGCTTCACTAAATCAATTTGCCTATTACTATTACTTAGAAATCACTTCGAATCCTGCTGTTGGTATAATCTATATCGTCTTATCAAGATCATATCAAAATCGCAATTGATGCGCCCACATTACAAAGAAACCTCCCTGAAAGGGCTATTCAGGCGCTGCTTAGCTCACAGATTCGGGCAATTGATCAGCTCAGCTGAAATGGATCGTGTGAGAATTACCCCCGAGCAACGAAATCAATGGGAAATTGTGGCCTGGCAAATTGTGTTTATATTTGCGAATTGTGGGTTTTATCCTTTTGTACACCTCTTGACTGTTGATGTCTTTTTATTTTGTTTTGTGTTTTGCCAAAGACAAACCCTCAATGCCCTAATCCCGGCCGTGCCCCTCCTCCTGCTTTTTTGCAACGAGCTGTCAATAAAGATATCAGAGCTAATGATGATGAAATTAACACCCTTGTGTTAGGGGTATTCGCAAATCGGCTTGCGCATGCAAATTTTCATATGCAAATTTATTGATAAATGATCTTGGTTAAGAGCAAAGATCATTGCATGTTGTGATCCTGGCTTAATTGCGAATGCAACGAGAGTCCTGTTGTTGACTCAACAGAGCGTGAAGTAAAGAAAGTGGAAATGAAAGAGCAGCTGCGATTTGAATCACAAGACAAGGAAATAGACAAAAGGATAAATGCCTTTGCATACGGACATGTGGCCACAAATGCGCGGGGGAACAGCCTTCGTCTTGGTGCTGGCATCTGATCCGATCTGATTAGAGAGCCCCGTGAGCTGTGAGGGTTAGTTGAAGCGTGCCAAAAGGTGGTTTTCGATTTTTTTAGTTTGGGGGTTTTCCATTGTTGGCATCCTTGAGATGGCGCCAAATGTTCTGAAGATCTGCCTCGACTTTCAAATGTATTCAAATCCGACTGCCTCACAATTAGAATGCAGTTCATGTCTAGGCTCATGTCGGTAAACCCTACGCAACCCTTTTAACACATGTACCAACCACCAAAGAATAGAACAAAAAGGACTTAGATCACGCTCCTTTGCCTGACCAAGACGTTCATTAGACGCATGATTGATGAGGCTATTTGCATAAGTCTGTGGCTCTGAGGCACGTTCAGGATTCGGTCATGAGAACAAAGTCCAATGTCAACAGACGAGAATTTCGCTTAGAGCGCTGCTGCTATCATTAATGATTCTCATTACTATCATTACTATTATTTTGTATTATTATTATTATGATTATTATTATTATACAAGTAGTTTAGTTAGTTAAAATCTCTCTTAGGGCGTATTCAACAGCTGCTCGATTATCCAATCCATAAAGTACTGTGTGCTCGAATAGACGCCAGGTATATCGGGCCGTGCACAGCCCACTCCGTAGGACACCACGCCAATCAGATAGAATCGCATCTGTCCGTCGATCACCTCGGATGTCATCAGTGGCCCACCGGAATCACCTTGACAGGTATCCTTGCCGCCAGCTAGGACGCCCGCACAGAGTACCGCCGAATCAAATTGCTCCGGTGCCAGATAACGATTCACAGCCGCATACTTATCGCGGCAGTCCTCATTTTTCAGCACGGGTATCATCAATTGCATTAGGACCTCAGAGGATTGGCCACCCTCCTGTGTCTTGCCCCAGCCAACGACAAAGGGATTGGTTGACACATAAGACTTGGAGCGCAGAGCTGGACTGCTGGGCATACAGATGGGCACTATCGTGTCCGTAAACTCGACATTTCGCTCCAGGAAGAGCATTGCGATATCTCCACGTCCAATGCGCCTAACATACTGCGGATAGCTCACTTTCTGTCAATTGAGATAGGTAAAAAGGAAAAAATTATTATATAGAACTTATTAAAATTTAAAATTATATATTTTATACGTAGAAGTCTCCGAAGCTTAAATTCTAGAGATAACTATTAGAAAACTAGCACTATCATATCATGCACTATATGTCCAATCCCAATCAGTTATTGATATGTTCAATCATTCAATACATCCGTCAATCAATCAACAGCTTAGTAATAAAAGCTGCTCAGAAATACCTGGCCCCAGATCTTATGACCATAGTTATTGACTAAACATAACTCTCTTAGTCTCAACATTTACTCGGCGTATAGCTCCTTAGTCAGTCATTCAAACAATCAATCGACATGGATTGACAAAGTCTCCATCTGAATGGCTAACTGGGTTTGCTCTATGCATTGCAATTCAATCAATCAATCAATCAATATAATACCTACCTTTGCAATATTTATATCCACATGTCGCGCCTCAGTATCCGTTCTCAAATCATGTTCACCCAGACGCACAAATGTTCTGAATATGGAAAGCAGTTCAATTTAAGAAATTCTTTTGAGTAATTTGAGATCTACTTACAAATCTTCTCGAATGCAATGGGCTGCCGTGACCACATGCCTGGCTGTGATCAGAGTGCCGCCACATTTGAATGGGTTACTGGAGCCATCGTCATAGCCAAGTAGAGCGACCCAGGGCCAAGAGCCCTGCTTTGCGGGTTCTCCGCCGACAACCTTCTTGAAGGCCGCCGCCCTAGGCGTTGAGCCGCAGCCCTCCGCCACGGTGGGCAGACGACGTGGCACCTCATTCAAATTGAGTGGCAAAACAGTTGTTGACGTGGGTTCCCTCTGGCCAGTGGGACAACAGACCTGGGTGCCAACGCGACCGCACACCAAATTCGAGGCCTGCAATTGCTTGGCAAATTCAGGATCACTTTGCCTGGCCCGTAGCTCGTTGAAGACGGGCTCACAGCTTCTGATTTCTGCAATGAAATTAACGATTTAGAGAAGAAAGTTTTGGATAGAGCTGCACTCTGTACTTACCAACACATTCACCCACCTTACCAGGAGGAAAGCGACAGGGCTGACCCCGAGGCACTATAAGTGGACTAGATGTAACTGGGGCAACGGTCGTCGTTGTAGTCGTCGTACGTTGGGTAACGCGATCCAGAAAAATATTACCACTCGTGGTCACCTGTGGCGGCACAAAGCCACCTTCTGTGGGAAAGACAGTAGTCGGGGGTCGCTCTGTAACGGGAATAGTTATCGGTCGAGTGCAGCACACCTACATCGAAAGCAAATACCAAATAGCAAATAACCGCATAAGCATATGGAATTTTCATAAATTAGAAGAAAGATTCAACTCTACCAATGGATCGCGATTAACGCTGCGTGTGCCGCAGCTGCGCTGCAGTTGAAATATGTAATTCTCAGCGGTACGTCTATTAGTCTGCTGGAAGATATTTGCCACCTGGGGGCAATAGCTGAGCGTCACACAGCTACCATAATAGTTCTCGGGCGTTATGCAGTTCTGGCGAACTAAAAATGGAACCAAAATGCGACAGTTTAGATACAGATTAGTGAGAGGAACGCTACTTAAGTGCAAGATGAAAGAAAGATATTTGTGAACTTATATGGTAGGCAATAGAATAGAATTTGAATAAAATTAGTAAATGAGGCAGTCAAACTTATGAACTCTGCGTTTCTTCTTGATGTATATATTTCAGAAACCCGATCAATTTTAGATATTCCTTAGGTATTTTATTTCTGTCTGTTTTTAATGTTTCATTATATATTCTCAAATACTGTTTTATCATTTTTATACACAAGACGCCAATTGAATTGAATAAGGGCATAAAACGCATTTCTTATAATAAATTTCAAGTGATTCAAGTTTCATATAAAACACTAAGAACTACCAAATAAATTTTAACATGTCTCAAAACAATATATGTATATATTATTGAAAATAAAAAATAAAATAAAAATTTACAGAAGCTTGTATGCTAATTAAGATTTAAAATTCCGATGAAACTTTTTAAGAATTTCCTAATAAAAATAATTCTTCAATTAAGATTTCACTAACCTATACTATATCGATAGGATTTGCATATGTATATATGGATACATCATCAAAATACTTTAAGCAATCGAACACAGAAAAAACTTGTTTGAAAACAGTTTTATTTTTGAGTTATGTTTATTATGACAGTTAAGTGTCTGAGAGAGCGAAGCGGGATACAAAATACATTTATAACTGAGTTTAACTTAAATATTTATAAACAGTTAGTTAGACACATAATAAGATCAGTTAGATTGTTGAATGTAATCAAACTACAATGATTGATTACAATTGTTTATTTAAATGATTGATGATACTGATAAATTATATATATGTATATCTATAGCTACTCTATGGGCTTGTGACATACTTCTTCACCTAATCAATTTTATTCTACATCTTATGTGTGATGTGTTTGAAATACTTAAAATTCTTTGAACTCTCTCTTTGCTGTCATTAACCATCCGGTAAAACGTGCTCGCAATGCCTAAGCACATCTGCATAATTGCCAAAAAATTTCAAAATAAATAATAATAAAAGCTGTAAGGAAACGGCGACTGGCATACAGCGGCGCTCAGCTGACCTTGGAGCTAGCTTGCAATGACAGTGACACTGACTGGTTTTACGGAATGAACCTGAAGCGTATACCAAAAAAAAAAACTCAGCTGTTTAATATACATTTTAATATATATATATTTTTATATATACATACATTTATTTACTTGTAGAGCTAATTTCGAACAAGTTTGAATTAAAAACAATTTATTTAGCGCCGAAATATAACAGCGAAAACAAATGACTTAGGCAACGAACTTGACAAAGCATGCATGCTCGATTGTAACCAATGGACAAATAATATATTTATGGAAATTTCTTAACATACTCTTAAAAACGTATAATAATTTCACTGATAAAGAGAAGTCACATTCGAATGAGTTGCAATTGAAATATAAGCCTTTACAAAGACTTAAGCCACGAACTTGTCTTAATAAATTCGTGTGCGACTCAAAATTGTGCTAAATGATGCGTAAAACATATTGTTCAAAATATAGATTTTTACATAAAAATAGACAAAGCCAAGTTAATATCGAACCAGTTTCAATAAAAAGCTAATTTTGTGCACAAAATATCGAGCAGGTAAAACAAATGACTTAGACAACGAACTTTGTCATAGGCGAAACTGAAAATTATAAATCGCTTCTAATCAATATCTAAATATGAATATGCAGATATACGAAATATATATACAAATTTGTATATGTATATAAATTTAGTATTTTATGGATGTGTCGCAGTTAATGGAACGGGTTTAGTCTCGTAATCACAACAACTTGTTTACTTTAGTTCTGTTTAGTTAGTATTAGAAGTTTCTCTAAGGCTACATAAAAGTGTGAGAATATATATGTGTGTGTGCGCGCTTCTACCTTGTCGTCGATTGAACTGGGCGGGTGTGGGCGTGGCCAGGTAGCCAAGCATTAACACAATACACAGCACTAGCTTCATTTTATATATATATAGATTGATAGCTAGATATTGTTATATATATATTTGTTTATAGAAAATCGTATCCAATTTCGCGTTGCGCACTCGCGATGTGCACGACTCAACGTACGTTATCAGACTGAGCGCGTCTTTCGGGCCGGCTGCCAAGCTTCTTTAGATATATTATTACTAGCACTGTTTTATTTTGTGTTTTCTGACTCGAATTTGGTTTCGGACAACGCGTTTGCGTGCGCGAACAGCGACAACGATTCAGCGTTCGTCGGCCGAGCCGGGTTTTTATATATGCAGCGAGCTCGTTTCTGTTCTCAGCGTCGCTAATCTCATCAACTATTTAGTATATCAATTAAAAATCTCAGCAGCTAAAAAAAAATCACCAAATTCAACTGTAATTTTATGCAATTTTTCCCAACAAAATAAGCCAGATGACAAATCCCTTGGCTAGAATGCAAATTATAAAACGCATAAAATGTGTACCGAATCGATCTGAACTGCATTGAATCTAACTATAATATCATGTTCCAGCTGCACTTATATCGGACATATTCTAATTGCCCGGAATAATTTGCATCAAATTTAGTGCTAAATGGCGCTTACTCTCAATGCAAACAAAAGTGTATTGCTTGCAGTGTGCACGAATATAATATACCCTATATAGTATAAAATATATATAATAAATGTTGGCTATTAGCTATTAAGGAACCAGGGTAATCAACGGTAATTAATACGTAAACAGGCAACTGTGTGGCAGGCCGACCCTGTAGATACCCTGTAAGCTATAGCTAGCATAAGCCCTACTATATCCCATATTTTCTTTAAAGAGATGTTTATATATTTTACTGGATGTCAATTTAAAATACTTATTTAGTTAAATATAAGTCCAAAATTAATCGAACTTGATCGATATTTGGCATTTTCTAATAGTTATTCACATGACAATATATGGATAGATAGATTTTTAAATCGATATCTAACTATATTTTTGTGGTTATCGATAAACATGGATTATATCGGTTGCATTCTTAATCCTTAGCCATTGCCATTGTTATTATTATTTATCTTTGTTATCGATTATTTTCGCTTATCCATCAATGTGAAACGCTTGTAATTAACATTCAAGTTAACATTGATGTAAGCTGCAAATGTAATATACGAACCGTAGGCTTTAACATTAAAGCGTGCAAATAAATCTTTAGAATGCTAAATTTCCATAAAAGTGCTTGAATTATAGCTATACAAAAAAAGGGGATCCAAATATGATATAAGTATAGTTGGTAATATTTTTAAGCCATGTGAGAATAGCTATATAATTAAACGATTAATGCAACTCGCTGAGATATTTATTTGTAAGTTCACAAAGTGCATAGAGTATATATGTAGGTTCTGTATAATATCCGTTTTGCTGTATTAATCTGGAGTGTTTAAATTGAATATAATTAGTCATATCCAAGTTAGTTAATATGTTAAAAATTCTTTTCAATGTGTAATAACAGCGTGGCAAGACGACAAATTTTCTATTTAGCTTTTACAAGGCTTTGGAGTTGTTAAGCTGACATCTAGATAAACCCATAAACTATATGGAAGTCGCTCAACTGATCAAATCTGAAAATATGCATATACTTCAAAAACCATTATACTTTATTTTAACTATATTTCAATTGGTATCTATTCATGAGTATCTCTATTAGACATATGCTTTATAGATATATGCTTGACATATACGATGGGCGTGTGAACTGACAGAGAGGGAGAGAGATGAAAGAGAATGTTGTCAACTTGGCGTCTATTTGGCGTTCGTCGCTTGTCATTGTCAAGTTTTTGGAATCGAAAGTGACTCAAAGCGAAGTTCATTTAGCACATAAATGCTCGATCACAGTGATTGACCAGAGCTCAATCAGTGCTGGGGCAGTGCTGTAATGCCAATTGATTGGTTAAATTATTTAAACGGATTTAGCCTAAGTCGCCTAATGAAGCTATTAGCTGTTAGCTGACAGATTAATTGTTAACTGTCAGCTCATGTGGAATACATTAAGTAAAAATATATTTGTTAATCAAGAGATGAAGCTCAGCCAACTAGTTTTTTTTTTCATCTCATGCGTCTCAAGAGCGACAATCGACGATCGTTGATCGACGATTGACGATGATAAGAGCTGAGCTTTGTTTGTATGCATTCGCTGTGTAAGGCACAGACTGATTAAGAGAGCGAGATTACGATTTAGTTTGCGACTTGCATAGCATCTAATCGATGATATAGTCACTGCACTGAGAGAAATTTTAAATGTTGAAGAGCACAAGAGCTAAAAAAGAAATTTAAGAACTTTAAATTACTTAAAATTACAAAAAACAAATTTCGCATAAATAAAGAATTCTTGAAATAAATTTTGGCCAGCATAAATATATTTATATATCTACATAAATTTTGTTTAATATTATTGCTATATGACTAATTTCTTAATAACATCACATTTGTTGACGTTGGCGATTCATGTTTATCCTTAAATATTTTAAAGAATATTTTAACAAAAAGAAAAATGAATCAATAAAAACCAGTAGGAGAGGCCAAATATACATAGTTTGTTATATATACATTTAATGGCCTATTTCTCGCAGTGTATTTGCGTGCATTGGACTGGAATCTGCTCGGAATGCCGAACAGTTGAGAGCCAATTGTTATGCATAGAATGTGAACGCATATCATAGAACATCATATTATATATAGGCTCAATGTCGATGAGTAAGTCGAAGGTAGAGAATGTCGCAATGCTGCGAGAAGGTGGGAAATTCTGATAATTCAGTTAGTAACTCCTGCTGCCCAGTTCCGGCTTGCACATAGTTTATGTGACATAAGAAGACAAATCGACTCGATTATTGTCCAAGATTTTACTTGAAAACTTTTTATTATTGGTTTTCATTAATGCTGTAATTTGAGCTCGAAGAGAGAGAGAGAGAGAGTGGACAAACGTAGAGTGCAGAGATTGAGAATAACACGCGATATGCAGTTATATTTATAAAGTCACAAATCAAGCTCATCTTTAACAAAATGAGTATTTCAGTCTGGAAATACCCAATCTGTAATGCTCGCATGTTCACAAAGAAAAATAAATTGATTTAATTTATATTAGGGACTTTTATGTAGTGTTTTTTGGAAGTAATTATAGTATACAGATTTTCTATATATAACAGAGGCCTATAGCCATAGGAAAAATTTGGGAAAATTATAAATTCCATAGGGAAAATTATGAATTACAAAATTGTCAAGAAATAGATCTATATATCTCTATATAGAGCTCCCTACATGATACATATTATACATCAAATTAAATATGTTATATGTATGTATGTATGATGATCATATATAATATATAACATATATTGACCATCAACAGCTAACATTAAAGATAAGATAAAAAAGCAACTAATACATGTAAACAGACACAGTCATTCAAGGTTTATCTCTGAGATTAGCCGAGACACTGTTCATTAACTAATTCAATATGCCGTCATAAAATATCAATCTATTTATTTAGGTCATATTTTTCTGGCCCCGCACATTACATTAAGCTAATAATTAGAATCTGAGATTGCCCTGAAGGGAAGATCTAAAGTCTATAATATATAATTTTTGAGGGGCTTACAGCCCTGTAATTTTGATGACTCAATAATAATATTCAAAGACTTTATAAAATATTTATATAATATATATTTAAAGGATATAAATCTGATGATTGATATTTTTATTATGTCTTTCATTTATTTTAAAAATGTCCGTATCAAATATTATGTATAGTCTCGATAAATCATCGCCTCTTGCCCCTCGAAGCTCCAGCTAGTGTCTGCTGTATCCAACTCATGTAGCTGCTGGTTCTGGTATAGACGCCGGGAAAACCAGGTTTGGCGCACTCGTAGCCAAACGAAACGATGCCCAGCAAATAGTAGCGATAGATGCTGCCATCCAGCTAAGATAATAAATAAATATATGGCATGATCATAAAGTTAAGAAAAATATGAAAAGATATGATTGTCTGGCTTTTAATATTGAGATGGCAACAAACTCAATCACCTTGGGGGATTTGTGGCTAATTTGGTGGCTCAATAAAAAAAAAAAAAACTGGTTCATTGATGAATCAGCCTGAGCGCTGTGTAACTGACCTGCGGCAGCATTAATGGTCCACCGGAATCCCCCTGACAGGCATCGACTGTGGAGCTGCCAGCACAAATTAGCTGCAAGAAAAGGAGAGAACAGAGATTGAAATCATGAACGAGATCTAGGATGCTGTAAATGATGAGTTGACTTGACTTAATACAAGTTGGTAAGGATATTGAAAACTTCAACTTTGCCTTGTTTCCCCTTTCCATGTGGTTTACCTTGTCGCTGAAGTGAACAAATTGAAAAACAGATTTGTAGCTCTGCTGACAGCTCTGCCGTGAGACGATCGGCACCTGGGCATCCCGCAGCACATTGGAGGTGGCGCCCTGGTGTTGCGTTGCCCCATACCCGGCCACAAACGGATTCATGCCCACGAACTGATCCTCAACGAGAAACCGGCTCGACTCTGGCAGGCAAATGGGTCGAATGTCAGCTAGGGGAAATCAAAAGATAAGAAAATTAAATAGTAAAATAAAGTATAAAATGTTTCTCTTAAAAGAGAGTCCAGTAAGAGAGAAGACGGAGAAACATAAAATATGAGAAAGATAGAATGTGGATAATTGGAATGACAAACATAAACTCTGTAGACTCTAATATGTTAAATAAACAGCGCATACCGAAAGATGCAAAGACATGCAAAACTACTCTACACTAGATGGCGCTACTTGCCGGAATTGAGAACTACAAGCAAAGACACAGCTAAAGGGGAATTTAGGTAAGGAAAGTTTAGGAAAGGGCGGAAAAAATATATAAACGGCCAAATATGACGAACAGATAAACAAAATTATAGATGAACATTAAAAAAAAATATATATAAAAAAAAAAATAAATATTAATTAAAATAAGAGAAGCTATTATTACGCTATGCAAACAGAGTCTAAGAGTTTGAAAAATTGTCTAAATAGTGTATAAGAGCTGGATAAATTATATAAAAAGAATATAAGACTTTGAATAATCTGAATAAACTATATAGAGTATAAGTAAAAGATGAGCTATGCAAATAGAGTATAAGAGATAAAGAGACTATTAAAATAGAATATAAGAGTTAAAAACCTATTTAAATGTTTTATAAGAGTTTGACAAACTATCTTAAAAGAGCATAGCATCATAACAGTGCCACCACTCACCGTTAGATGGCGCCTCGCCATTCAGCTCAATCAAGGCAATATCATTGGCTATGGACGACAAATCGAATTGCGGATGCACCACAGAGCGTCGAATGTGATAATCCATTACGCCCGCCTCATTTGGATTGGAGAGATCGCGAGCGCCCAAACGAACCAGCGCCAGCATGGAGTTGATGCAATGTGCCGAGGTCACCACAAACTGTGAACTGATCAAGCTGCCGGCGCACAGAAATTCCAAAACATTGCGATTGCCATCCTTGAAGTAGCCCAAGGCAGCCATCCAGGGATAGGCACCTGGTGGTGGTAGAGGAAATTGAGTTTAGCTAAGAATAAGTGAACTCAATTGAACTGTTTATTGCTGACCTTTGCGAACGGGCAGACCGCCAACGACACGATTCGTAGTGGCGCCACCTATGCCACAGCCACTGGAACTGCTGCCGCTACCTGGCTGTGAGGGGAAGACAGATGAGGGAACAGGACCTGGAGCCGGAGCTGGTGCGACAGGAATCACTGGAGTGGGACGCAACACAATGCCAGGTTGATTGACTGGCGGCGTGGGCTGAAAGACGGTAATGGGTGGCGGTGTGGGCGTGGTTGGTCCGCTCAACGAAGAGAACGAGAAGGCTGCAGCTGCTGCTATCTGCTTGGGATGACGGCTGCTCGAAGGCGCACGAATCGTGGCACAACAAACCTGCAAAGGCAGCCTTAACTCTTTAGCAGACGTCGAGAAGGAGCAGGAAATCGTGGAAGGGGATTTACCAAAAAGTTGGTGCCATCAAAGCCACAAATGGACTGTCCGAGAAACGTCTGAAATTCCTGATCCGCTGTGCCCGTCTGATACTCCTGGACGAGATGCGTGCAGCTGGTTAGAGGAACGCAAATGCCGGAGCGAGCGCGTGCATCATTGCAGCTCTCTGGAAGCTGGAGCTGGGCTAGAATGAGTTACAGAGTGGAGCTCATGGTAGAGATTTGGATTTGGGTTGAGTGCAAGTGCAGCGATTGGTTTGGATAATCATTATTTTGTTTTTTTCTTTTTTTTATTGCACAAACAAACTACAACTAGGTGAGGGGAGGAGGCTATGGGTTCTAGGATCGTTGGTGTAACTAGTGGAATTTAATGCGACGACGACGACGACGATGTCGACTCGGCGGATTGAGCGGCATAAAGACCATCATGTCCGAACCCATGGGCATAGTGGCAGCCATCTGCTGCTGCTGCTGTCGCGGATCGATGCAGGGGCAATTGGGCAACGGAGGCAATCCGCCCGGCAGGCACACAAAAGGCGACGAAGGACACGTCGATGCGGGCAATGTAGTTTCAGCTGCGGTTGTTGTGGTCACACCAGCCGTGGTGGTTGTGGTGCTGCTGGTAGTAGTGGTGCTGCTACTGGTGCTACTGGTGCTAGTCGTCGTTGTGGTCGTGGTAATTGGCGGCAAAGGCGGCGTTGGTTGAAATGTTGGATACACTGCATTGGACGTGGATGTGGGCGTTAATGGCACTTGAGCTGGCGGCACGGGCAATGGATAGCCCGTATAATAACCTGTCGGATATGCCGGACACCAGCCCTTGATGCTGGCCAAATACGAGAGAAATGGCCAAAAGTAGACCTTCACACAGAACTCGTCCAGCAGCATGGCCCAAGGATGCGATGCGTGCAGCTGCCCCAAGTGTTAAGCGCCAACTGCGCCAAAGCTGGCCAAAAACTCAATTTTTCAGGCCAACAACTGAATCCATTTAAATTGCATTGCAACAAATTATTTCAAATTTTCATATAATTCGAACGTTTTGTGGACTTTTCGCTTGATGTTTTACAGAACGGAAGCGCAACATTACACAGGGCCGGTTCAGTGTCTGCTTAACGTTTGGGCCCGCAACAAAAACGGCAATTGTTTATTAATCATAATTACTAAAGATATATATTTCTCCAGCAATAATCCAAAACTAAAAATGAATTGACTTTGCCTCTATATGATCAGTGGAAACTGTGGCCTTGAAACGTAATGAAAGCTGTATAAAATATTTTTTAAATTCTAGAAAATAATTTACGATTTCTCGAGTTAACTGTGAAGTAAGCAAATATGTTTTAAAGACTTTACAGTTAATAAGAAAGATCTCAAAGAAATCATTGTTCAGGTGGAAGTGTGTTAGAGTGAGCTTTAAACAAGAATTATAAAAATATATTCTTATTTATACTATATATCTATCTGAGCTCTATACTATTCAAGTAAAATTTTGATGAAATAACTAAAGCAAAAAGCTAAAAACCTTTTCAGCTTATACAAAGAGTTTTGAGGATTTTTCATAACTTTTGCTGCCTGAACCGAACCTGTTAATATTTTCCTGCATGCAGCTAATGTCAGTGCTCCCCATGCTCGACGTCACGTCCCTTCGCCCCCTTCTTACATACATTTGCCGCTTTTGCCATGCTTTGTTAGCTTTCGATAGCAAAAATTAAAATAACTGGGCCACTGACGCTTGACATCCGATTAACTCGGGCGCTATCAGCGATCGTGTTAACTGCTATTTACATGACACAAATTTCCGAACAGAATAAATTCGAGGCGTTATTAAATTAAGTCACAGATTTGTTTATGCATTTGTCACGATCGCAATCGCCAAACGCCAGAGCTTAAAGCTCTCTCTAAAAAAATAAAAATAAATAAATAAAGGGAAAACACTTACATATCGCCAAATCCAACATCCAGGCAAGGCATATCCAAAATACTGGGTTCCAGCTATATAGTTTATATAGTTTTCCCATTGCTCTTGACTACGACGCGTTCCCCTTTAAACGAACTACAATAATGCACTGAGCTATGGTCGCTGCGACGACTCTGAACTTAAAATAGAAATGAAAATCAAAATAAATAAACAAAAAATTCTGCAATTATTTCGATTTATGATGGTTTAATTGTCGCAATTTTCGAAATTAAATCTAATCATTTGATTAAAATTTGACAACAATAATGAAAAAATATCATATGTGATGACAGTTCTGTTGAACTTGAAAAAGGTAAAGCACCTGTTGAACTCCCCACATCAAGGTCTTTCAAATCAAATATCTAGTTATATACAGGGAGCATATCAGTTGGAGTTAATATATGAAATATTGATTGACTGACTGAATGACTGACTGATTGATTGACTGATTAACTGACTGACTGATTGACTAATTAATTGATGGAAGATTATTGTACACAAGAAAAGACTACTACTACTCTATTTAAATGTATGAGAATCGTAAAGGAGAGCAACCTCAACTAGTACAGATTTAAGGATCAAAAATATTCTATTAAATAAATTTATAGCTAATTAATACCATCATTCAATTATTCATTGATTTATAAATCGTTTAGATATTTTCGGATGCGCTTATTTATTGAGTTTTTGGCTTTTCAGTTAGGCACAGTTTGGCTAAAATATTTTCGGTTTACATTGAGAGAGACGAAACGGAAATTATGCTCTAAATCTAAATGCCGACTACGACTACCTCGTGTACTCGTACATACAACATGCATACATCGATTATGAACTATATATATATATATATATATATATATATATATATATATATAGAGTGGAGTATTGGAGTATATAATTAGCATTTCTCAGCGTTGTCCAGCCACGATCCTCGTCCATTTATTCCCTGTGCTTGCAGTCGAGAAAGAGTTGCGCCTGCGATTGAACAAACCGAAAGATTTCGAGCAACATTTCATTAGAGGTTTTGCAATTGCCCTGCTGTGGCTCAAAGAATCCACCGGCACCACCAGCACCGCCCACCGAACGTTTGCCCCAGTCGGGTGAGAATGTCAACTAAACGAGTGAGAAATTGATTTAATTAAAATACATCGAGTATTCAACTCTACTGAGACTCACCTGACATTCCACACAAGCCAGCAGGAAGAAGAGCACAGCGACAATGAGGACTTCACTCTTGCAATTCATCTTGGTTACTATGAGCTATGAACCAGTTGAAAGCTGCTTTTATAGCTCTAGGATAGACCAACTTGACACAGACTGTTCAATTAACTAAGAACACTTCTAGGGATGCTCTGGCATCAGACAACAGCTGCGGCTCGGAAGCTCTGACGTCATTCATATACAAATTACAGCAAATTGAAATTCAGTATTAAAGAGGTATATTATTAAGGAATATACCTATATATAGAGGCATAAAAATGATATATACAAAATATAACATATAAGATACCAAAATCATCTAAATATTAAATTTAGTTTTAATATCAACAGAATAATTTGAAAGAGAGAAAGAGAGAGAGACATACAGGTGCACAGATGTACGGATGGATGTACGGATGGATAAGTAGACGAACGAATAAAGAGATGGATAGATGCACTGATGGTCCGATAGGCTAACATTAAACCCAACCAATATACTCTTGTATCCTTCCTGAACGAGTATAAGAATTGATGTGATTACTGATAAGAAACTTGCCAAAAAATCTTCCTCCCGGAATCCAGAGTAAATGATTCAGAATCAGAGAAATTATTTTAACTAAATCCTATAAGGTTTTGATTAAAATTCCAATCATTTACTAGAAACTTTAGCAGTTGTTGATATCAGACCCTATTGCTATACGTTCCTCAACGATTTCTAATTTCTAATTTCTAAATGAATAAAATTGGAACATTTTGGAAGCATTTGTGATTTGTATGTATTTATTAGAATTGCGCATATATATATATATATACTTTGTATTAAATATATATAAATATATTTATACTTATGTAGTATTAAGAATCGTTAAATTAAGCAGTGTAGTAGTAAGACAAAGAATATTTATATATACATATATGTATATATATGTGGTATAAAAAAAAAACGTTACACACTTTGTATAAAAAATGATAGAATACAATTTTATAGAGGTTTACAAAATATTATTGTATTGTGCGTTTTATCAAATTCCTTTCATTTTATAAATATTTATATAATGCTAAAATTATGACAAGAAACAATTCAAATTGTTTTTTTTTTCTCATATTTTTATTTTTGTTGTTGTGTTTGCATGTGTTTTGTTAATTATATAAATTGTAATTATTTTGTTTTTTTTTTTTTAATTTTTTGTTATCAATGCGCTGACTAAATGCAACGAGAACGAGGCACTCAATTTGTTATTAAACACAACACAATCTTTGATTACGCGTAACAACAAAAATCGAATCATATATATGTATATATATATATAGATATATATTATTAGTAAATAACAATACAAATTACAATAACACATTAATGTTTGGCTTAATCGAACAAATTAACACAAACATTCAAAAACTTGGCGTCAATTACAAAAATTTCTCACAAAAATTTATAATCATAAAAAACATTTTTTTGTCCTTAATTGTTGCACATCTGATCAACAAATAATATTACAAAAATATACATATATATATTTGTGTGTGTGTTTGTAAATGTTTTATAAATGTTTATATATATATATTTATATATATATATGTATGTATGCGTATATTTATGTAAGTATTTATATGTAAATGTGCTGTGGACTTATTGAGTTTGTTTTGCTTAGCTTTGCTTTCGTTTCATGTTTTTGTTTTTGTTTTTGTTTCTTTTTAATTAGTTAGTTTAACTGGCGAGTGGGCGTGGCATGAGCTTTTTAGACAATTCATTTAATGTTCAGGCAGTTAACAAAATGCATTTCGTTGGGTTTCTGCTCTAGTTGGGATTACTTCGGTTTACTGGGTCATCGGAATATCTCTGATAAGCTCAGTCGACGCGCGTTTTTAATTAATTATAAAATTTTGGTGTTATACTCGTTACATTCGTATTCATCCTCTTCTTGATTTGTGGAGATTCGTTGTAGCTAACCACTTTACATAAGGCAGCACTTCTTCTTGCCCTTCTTCTTGAAGCCCTCCTCAATGTAGGGTCGTTCGGCTATTTGAAATTTGCGCACAATACGCACCAGCTCATGGAACGCCTGATCCACATTCACTCGCAGTTTGGCACTGCATTCAATATAGGGTATCATTAGATTTCTGCTGGTATTCTGTGCCTCTTCCAGCGAGACATGACGTTGATGCTCCAAATCGCATTTGTTGCCCACCATCAACATGGGAAACTCATCACGATCCTTGACACGCAAGATTTGTCGCTGAAATTTGGGTATTTCATCGAAGCTGGAATGATCGTTCAACGAGAACACGAGCAGGAATCCCTCGCCGGAGCGCATATACTGTTCACGCATAGCACTAAATTCCTCCTGGCCAGCTGTATCCAGAACTGTTAATGGATTTAAATTATATATATATATGTATATAGGGATGTTTTTATCTATATGGTCACTCACTATCCAATTTGGCGGGCACATCATCAATGACACATTGCTTCGTATAGGAGTCTTCGATGGTTGGATCATAGTCTGTGACGAAATAGCTCTGAAATAGTTAAAAATAAATATTTTAATATATTGCAAATAATTTTGATGATAGTTGTGAATTGAAAATCTATATTATATTATATATTTATAAGATTAGATAAGTTATATGTTTACTAAAATTCTTTCATTTGTGAATTGGTTAATAATTATAAATAACATTTGATTTTAATGCCAACTTATCGACTAGAAGACACCCGAAAAGTGGATGTTGATACTGATTTAGAATATATTTTTGAGTGTATTAGATTATATTTTTAATTTTAGTTTTAGTAATTTTTTTTTTTAATTTATTATTTTCTGTTTTTAGTTTTTCAATTATATATCAACATGTTAATGTCAAATATATTTTGATATATTAATTTCTATTTATAATTTAATGATTGTTTAACCACTGTGCAGTGAATAAACCTTTTGAAGCACTTTTTGATTTGTTTACACACAGTTTAATGCGCTACTTCAGTTGATGAAAATCTTGCCATACATAAAAACAAATGTTTATGCATGTGTGTGACTGTGTGTGTGTGCATATGGTACATATATATATACTATTCGTATATATGTGAATGGCTGTGGCATGGGCATATGAGGATGACGCAAATAACTAAAAATAAATATTGCTAGGCGCATTGCCACACTTTGTGAATGGTGCGACGGACGAATTAAGAATGAGACCGTGGTCGTGACCATGGCGAGCACCCCATTAGATTGACCTCAGCTCCATACACTTCTCACAGACAGACACAAACACATTGACATTTATATGGATATACATATACCAGTCGCAATATCCATTTGGGCCCCTCAACTGGGCAACGCCCTTAAAACACGCCGATTTTCCATTTCGAATTCAATTTCTATGAAAATACATTTCAAGTTGATTGCGTTGCGCTGATCTATGCTCAAAAATATTTAGCTCACACGCACATATCTGTATATATGCACATATATATTGCCAAACAAAGTAAGTCGCTTGTTGCTTTTGCCAAAACAAGGGTCCAGCCCACTTGTTACGTTACACCGCGCCCCTCTGCTGATGCGTTGTTGGATTTAGAGATGCGCTACGCTATATATTACCGCTAAAAATCACTGTTATTGCGACTTCAAGATCACGTTTTCACATCAATGCGCAACACTGTTGCGTTTGCTTATACAGCAACATAGACGACGAAGACGACGTCACCAGATCTTTTCCTGTGCCCCTCACCTGTATGAATTGTATCGTTATGGCCGATTTTCCAACGCCGCCGCCACCGACGACTACCAATTTATACGTTTGCATTTGCATTTTTGTGGGATGCGTCGTCGAATTTTCGGGTTTATTTTATTGTTATACCGTCCGCGAAAAAAATTCAACTAGAAATACACGAATGTATCGTCATAGTCGATACCATACAAATCAACATATCGTCTAGGGTCTCATGACGATTAGTCGATACCACAGCAGATGTTCGCAATGTTACTCTACCTTATATTAACGCAATTTATATCAAGTATTTTCTGCATTTAATCAACAATTTGCAAATAGGCTTACCAAAATAGGAAATATTTATTATAAAAACCTATAAAAATCAAACAAAATTTCCTTGGAAAACAGGATAAATACGTTGCAAGGTACTATTCGATAGTTTGTACAAATTTCTATCGAAATCAAATTTCAAATACTTTTCGCATTTCTTCAACAAGTTATATTAGACTAAATATTTTTATTGGAAAAAAATTGACATTTTTAATGCTAATGAGACTCTGCAGTCATGCACAAACGTGCCAAAAGGCTTGTCAACTGCAGCAGGGAATTGCAACCATCGACAATCTTCATGTGCGTAATACCAATTTCTCTTATGAAGTTCAACTTCAACTGTTCGTCCACATTCAACCGTTTGCAGACGCGAAATATATTACCAATAATATCCTCTGGTGCATAGCCGAGGCGCCACAATTTGGCCAATATCTTGTAAGCCTTGTGTATATCATTGCCAGCACAATGCTGAAGCATATCCTGCAGCAGCATCGGATGCGGTTCATCACAAACTTTGAAGACATTGGCGCCCGTAATTTCACCGAATCCTTGAGCCGTGGATTGCAAATTATTAAGAGCTTGCCGCATGTCTCCCTGAGCCGTAAAGACAATCGCCTCCAATCCATCCTCATCGTACTTCAGTTGCTCCAACTGGCACACCTCGATCAGTTTAGCCAGCACTTGGGCATCCGAAAGTTTACTGAAACGTAGCATGGCACAACGCGATTGGATCGGCTCAATGATTTTCTCACTTGTATTGCAGGCGAGTGCAAAACGCGTTGTATTGCTGTAGATTTCCATGGTTCGTCGAAGAGACTGCTGTGCACCCTCTGTCATGCTGTCCGCTTCGTCCAGGATGACTATCTTATGACGGCCACGAGGTAGGGTAACCTTTTGTTGGGCAAACATCTTGATTTTATTTCGCACTACATCGATTCCACGTTCATTCGATGCATTCAATTCGAGGACCGCATCCTTATAGCTGTCGCCTAGCAGAATACGCGCCAGACACTGTATAGTTGTTGTCTTACCCACGCCAGGTGGTCCCTGCAATACATTTAGGATTAGTTATATCGTAACTTCGGCAATGTTAACAAATAAGTTACAGCAATTATAATATTTGGCGAATTTCCTTGAGTGGAGAAGACGGAGAGACGAGCGACTGTATCTTCATTGCCTACAATTTCATCGAACTTAACAGGCCGATACTTTTCAATCCAGGGCAAATTATTGCGCTTGTCCGCAACCACAATTCCTGTGTCCTCTGGCATTTCTTATTTTGTTTTAATTAAATTACAATTTTTAACTCCAAGCCCAATTGCGAACACAAAACGCGGGATTCGAAACACATTATTTGACATTATTTAGCACATATCGTTTCGACGTCAGTTATATAGCAGCGAGCTAAATTATTAAAATAGCAACTGTGGCAACCACACACACATATATCGAGTGATTATGATCGAGTAGTCAGCATCGGTGCGCATGATAGTTGTGTGCTCAGTATCGATAAGTGTAGATGTAGAAAAAAATATTGTGAGAATATGGCGAGTCTTGAGGGCCAGCAAGAAAATTATTCGAATAATCCAGCAGGTATGCATTATAAACGTGAAACAACCAAACAAAATATAACTACAAAACAGTGCGCGTCAAATGGCCAGTGCAAGAATTGAACAAACAATACGCGTAACAAAGAGCCACGAAAAAATTTGTTGGTCGAATGGGCAGCAGCAACCAAGACAACGACGACGACGACTCATACTCGAAAAAGCGAACGAAAAAAAAAGAAGAAGCCAGAAGAAGTGTTTGCTTCATATGGGTGAAATTTGCCCCCGTGTGTTTTTTCAAGTTCCTTACAGTGTGGCTGTTGTTTTGCCAGCGCTAAATCCCCCCTTACCGGAGTTGTGAGTTATAAATAAAATTTCGTTCAAAGTTTCCAGAGGAAAAACATTTTCGCCGTCACCGCAGCCGCAGCCAGCGTACACAGTCATCGTGAGGCAGCAGCTGCGCTGCAGCTGCACATTTGTTTGTGTGCGTGCACGGTTGTATTTGTGTGCTTGCATGTGTGTGTGTGTGTGTATGTTTGTCCGTCTGCCGCCGCCAACTTATCAAGTGCGTGTTTTTTTCTCCTTGCCCTACAAGTGCAAAACAGAAGCCGATTGATTTTCCTTTTCTTTTTTGTTACATTCTCATATTCATTTCTTTTTCGGACTCTATCGAGTGAGTGTTCGCAAAAAACTAGTGAAAATTCGTGGAAGATACTTAAAAAAATAAATACAGCTGGGCTGAATGAACTTTTACAACAAATCGTTTACAAATATTTCTTACGAAACCAAAACACAAACTAAAGTGTTTATTTTGATTTTGTTTTTCTTCTTTAATTTACTTGCAGTGGAAAACATACCCAAACGACCCGAAAGCCGAGAGGGCAGCGCCGAGCGAAAAGGTAAGACAACGTTTTATACACTACTCCAATTATTATACACTACATTTGTACATGAGTGACAGTGTCTATTATATAAAATTTTACATAGTCGACTATGAAATGGTCTTACTGCGCTCTTAAGCACAATGTAAAGGAATTTGATAAATGTAATTAGTTGAGAATATATAATAGATCAATTGTTTTATGGACTACCCTCGTTATGATATCATACACCGAGGCAAATCGATGGAAGAAATCTATGTAGAGTTTCATAGTTTTTAATTTTAGCACAAATATGTCACATATACTAGAAGTAGTTAGAGATATGAACATGGGCTTAAGCTCTAAAATGCTTTTTACGCTGGGTATACTATTTCTGCTACCAAGTTTGCAACTTATTGAGTAAGGCTACGTCTACGTAAGTTTATGGCGAGAATGAAGTATCAAAGTAACGTAAGCGTAGCCACATATTGGCTAACAACAATTTGTTTAATATAAATTTGTATAAGGATACAAATGCCAAAATAATTTCAATCAGAAATAAATATAAAAATGAGTTATCTGCAACCATGAAAAATATTGTGAACAATTAAAAATTCACCCTTTAACGTAACGTAAGCACGTTTTACTTACGTAGATCGCCTGGCCACTGCGCTGCATGGCTTGTGACAAAAGCCGAATGCTCTGAAAATGGAAGAGCAATGTAATTTGAATAGCAAAATTCTTGTGTCTCTGGAGGCAAAGCGCGAGTGGGCTGCTAATGCAGCTGGAGCCAAAAACAAGCCCATGGAGCATACTAAAAAAGAAACACACTAATAGGTGGGCGATATACATACTGTGTGTGTATGTATGTGTCAGAATGATGCGTTGTCGTCTGCCAACGTTCAAGGTTGTTGACTCTTGCATGATCATTCACATTCATATACACAGGTGATGATAAGCATGTTATCGCTATCTAAGCGCTGTTATGGAGAGATGTATCTACATAAATATATGCAGATAAAATAGAAACAGAGCTTGGCCCCGATACAATGCCAGTTGTGGAAGTTAGAAGTTTGTGTATTTTCCTTTTGTTCGAACGATTTGCATTCACAATTACGTCATTAAATTCCATAAATACCAATAAAAACGATAACGCGCTATCGCCGGCGATTGCCGATTCCCCGATTACAACGAATGCGCAGAAAGTTAGTTGACCAATTGCCACTTGGCTAAATTTGTGTAGTTTTTTTTTTTACAATTTGTTTTTTGTTGTATTTTGCATTTTTATTGCTTTTATTTTTCACAATAGCTCAATGTCATTTTAATAAAAAAAAAATCAAAAAATCAACTATGCGCTTATATTTTACTCATTGCCTTATTTGCTCATCGCATAGCTCTTGGGGCGACCTGTGTGCCTGTGTGTATATATGTATGTATGTGTGCATTGTTATTGTAGTTTGTTGTCAATTGACCCACATACATACAAAGCGAGCGTACAGCGAGTGACGATGACGTCAGTCGCTGTAAAAGTCGCACTGCTGCCGTTGCCGGCAAATGCCAAAAAAAAAAAAGGCAAGTTCATTCTAGTTCTGGATGAGTTTATTAGACTAGCGAATGTCCTGCAGCTAACATAAAGAAAGCTAAATTAAGTTTATTTTGTATTGAGCTCAACTAACAGCTTTTTAAAACACACGGAAAAGAGTTATCAAGAGAGGATTAATAGCCTAAATAAAATAGTTATTAAAAAAAAAAATAATAATAATTTAACAAAAATTATATAAAATTAAGAATGATCAAATTAAATTTTTTAAATTTAAATATATATTTTTATAAATTTAAATTATAGATTTTTGAATAGATATCTTTAGTAACCCAGGTTGGTTTTTTGATTTGGCAGATTTCATCTACCCAATTAGCCTATGTTCATGGAGTGTAGGGTATTAAAATACGACCAGTAGCGTATGAACAATATTGCTGAAACATTATCGATTTTTATTTATTTTTTTTTTTTTTGCGACAGGTAGCAAAATAATTTGGTTGATTAAACCTAGCATCTACATGTGAAATATGAATGTTCGTGCTGGCTGCCACACCTGGCAGTCAGCACTTGCACCCCCGCTCTCAATCGTAACTACATCAAGATTATATACAATTCTAATATATTTTTGATGCCATTTACATTTTGACAGCGTCCAAAGACCGAGAGGAGAAACTGAAATATGCGCGCGATCGACAAAATGAGGAGAGACAAAGAAAAATCGAAGAGCTCCGAGCTCAAGCCGAAGCGGCACAAAAATATCGTGAACAAAAGGAGGAGGAGCGTCGTCGTCGCATCGAGGAGATACGCGTGCGTGACACAGAGAAACGTCATCAGGTGGAGGAGCGTAAAAAGGCCATCATTGAGGCCGAGAAGGAGCGACGAGAGTATATACTCAAAAAGAATCAGGTATGTTGAACATACATACATATATATCTATATCTATATATATTGAATTGTGTCTTTGTTTTTACAGGAGCGCGAATCACGAATAGAGACAAAGAAACGAGATAGAAATTCGATTGCGTTTGCTTTTGGCTCGTCAACGCCACGTTTGCTGGATGTGCCAACGGATTATGGCCTGGTATCGCCCAGTAATTTCTGGAGTCAAAGACGGTACGTTTATATAGTCTAGCCATGCTATATAGATACCATAACTATGTATGATCTTATATATTTATAGTTCCACATCTATATCAAACGTGGCGGGCGCCTCGCTCACACGTCGCAGTTCCGAGCGTGAACTCGCCGATAGTGGTGCTAAGAAGCGTGCCTCCTCATCAACGGACAGACAAGATGGTGAGTTAGTAGTAGTAACGTCCCATCCAAACAACTTTCGGTCGAACTGTCACAGACACCCACACACACACACACACACATACACTCAACACGGAGTACACTTCAGCAACACTTAATCTTAACTATTTATTTTGCAGTTAATATTACTTTAGACAAACCACTCGTAATTTACAGAAACAAGAAAACTCAGTTTTATTTACGTGACAATCTCCCACCATATATACTAAATAGTTATATGTCTATATATAACGCTTCCGAAGTACCTGTGAACTGTTGCAGCTGTGTGCAAAAAGTTATTAACTTGATTTCAATATCACCTATCCTACACCTCTTTTATTTGATTTACGAAATATATATATATATATATATTATATATACTTTTATTTATCAGTCACTTTAGCTAATTCTAAAACATTTAGCTTCAGTTCTTGTTAATTTGTTCAATTCTCACTATTGCTCACTTATTATATCTCTTTCTCTCACTCTGTTCAAATTGCTCCCACATTTAAACACCTCTGCACACAGATCATCGCCGTAAGTCTTCGTCCATGTACGAGGTATTCAATTGGGGCTATTCGAACGATGAGCCGCCAAAGCGTTTTTCGTTATCGATAGCTGGCAGCGAAATAAATATCGATGGGCCAGCCCATCCTACTAAGAACAACGCCCAAAAACTGACTTCCACAATAACAACAACAACCACAACTGCGCACAGACCATATACAACAGCAACAACTGCAAGCCACAACAACAACAATAACTCATATCGTAAGGGTGAGGGTTCCTCTTCTCTATTCTCTACTTCTTCTCTATTGTTCCTGTTTTGTTATGTTATATTTCCCTGTTTAATTTGTATATTACCCTAACCGCCCCCGTTTATAAGAAGCTCTCCTAACCGGCATGCGCCCCTGTTATTTGCATGATCTAATAATTGTACCCTGTAAAAAGAATCCTATAAGATGAGCACGAAAGCCTTCGATTGTAATTATCGATTGTGAATATCGATAAGTAACAATGCATCATTTGATGTTGATAATTAATATATTTATGTCGTTTGTAAAAAATATTGATTACTATTATCGATATTTTATTGTGTTATTTGATATCGATAAATGTATTCAATGCATTTACGCTGAATACACTTAAAATCGGTATTATTTATTACTGCTATTGATATTTATTTATATTACCGTTAATTAAGGTATTCGTATGCAAATCGCTATTAACACTGAATGTCTCTATTAGCATTATCGATATCATCGATATATTGTGCTATCGATAGCTGCAATGCTCTTTTAATTAGGTCTTGTATACCCTAACATGTCACGCTCTCTGTAACGCTCTCTCCCTCCTCCAAGCGGCGACCTCTAGTTTTTATAAACAGTTTTTTTTATCCAACTGCCCAATTTTTAGTAGCTCTCTTGCTCTCTTTCTCTCTCACACACTTGGCATGGTAATTGCTTTAGCCTTTGCTTTTGGTTACTCGATGATACATTTTGCATTAGTTCCCAGTTTCGGTCAACACTTTTTGATCAAATAAAAAAAAAAAAATTAAAAAAAAAAGAAGAAAAACAAACAAAAACCAAATCCCAAAAACAACAATTGCAGAAGATATCGTTGACACAACACAACAGAACATGATGTTCCGAAGCGTTTACCGCAGGAAAACGGATCTCATGCCGACAATACCCAGCCCTCGAGACGGGCACTATGGTTCGCGCAGCTCACTGAGCACCACGCCCAGAACCCCAGGTAAGAACGACCCACAACCTCCCTCCCCTTCCCCCCCTCTCAAAAACACTTCTACAGCCTCCAGCTATCATCATCAGCATCCAGCTCTGATTTTGTATTCATCATCATCATCATCACATACATTATTCATATACATACATTATTTCATCAACATATTCAGTTAGGAACAATCAACGACAACAACAATGACCGCTGTGTGACCATATGAGAGGTTTGGCCTTTCGTTTCTTCTTGCTTTTGATTCTACTCGGAGATATAATTATTTGACAAGTTCTGCTCACAAACTCACTAAACACCACACACCACCCCAATTACCCATATTGTAGCAAAATTCTGTGCCCATTAGTGTGACGTCTACTGTATATATACATAAATAAATATATATATATATAGCTGCATAAGGAACCACAAGCACCACCACCACAACCACAAACAACAGCTACAAAAATGCTACAATGATACTGATTCTGATTCATCAACACTTTCTGAACCACTTTCCACTTTACATATCACCAACAACAACAACAACAACATCGACCGATCCACCTAGTAGGGCGCGCCTACTCGATGAACCGCTTGGATCAGCTGGCCCAGCCCATCCGTCGCAATGGTGAGCACATGCGTGCCATACTGGAGCGGGAGCGACGTGAACGTGAACTGGAAATGCTGGATGAGACGGCTTCGCTGGGTGGTCACAGTGCCAGCGGACGGCGTGGCCCGGCCCGTGGCAAGCGTGGAGGCAGCGCAAGTGCCGGTGGCAGTGGCACCTCGACAGCGACTGGTATTATGTCGCGCAGCATGACTCATCTGGCTGGCTGTGCCCAACGGGAGCGAGGAAAGTATTCGCTGGGTGGCGGCATCTCGACAAGCTTTCGGCCCTTGGGCAGCGGTCAACGTGACTCTAGTAAGAGCATGACACAGATAAGCTATTCGTGGTCGACCACAAACAGCACCAACAACAACAACCACCAACAACAACACCACCACCACTACCCACAACAACAACAACAACGCCAATCGAACCTTGGCTTGCAAACAGCAGCAACTAAAAAATATCTTCAAAGCTCATTTGCCTCATTCAACAACCTGTCGTCTAGGCGTGCCCAGCAACAATATGCGAACTCTACTATTACTAACCCCAAATACTACCGTTATCACGACCTCGATCCAAACTCATTGTTGCTCATGAACTCTTCTAGTTTGTTAGTGAATGCAGGTGTGTGCGATCAACAACAACAACATCCCAAACAACAACAACTACAAATTACCCTACCATAACACACAAACCCACACACTCAAAAACACATCCTATATACTTAAATTTCCGCGGTGGCTAGCATAGAAGTCCATTTGGCATCCCCAAACATACACACACACACACAAACACACACCTAGTAATCCCCTAAAAAGTAGCTAACGGGTTTGTTTTTTATGAGAACAACATATGGCACACAAACAACACATACCAACGTACTCACATGAAACATATTAGTTGTGCTGTTATATTCAAATATATACTATGTAGACTTATCGATAGTTTTTTGAATTCATGTAATTCATGTAAATCATCATATTTTGAACATTATCCCGTACTTCCTATAACGTTCGCATCTAACTTATCGATAAATTACATCATGTCCAACTTTAACTTATCGATAGAACTCATAACGTATCTAAACATATAGATAGAATTCATGACGTAACATTTTAAACTTTTCTTAATTACTTAATAAACAGTGCTTTCAGCAAAGCGACAATAACTTAACATAATATAGATAACGAATATGTATTATCTTCTTTTCTACAACGGTGAACTCAGTCGCATCGATAATTATCGATTTTTGTACAGTTTCTGCAGTTTATTAAATATTACATAATTTGGCAATTTTTCCCTAAATAAACAAAATCTATCGGTAGATGAACAGTTTTCGCAACTGAGCAACAATCCCCATTTTTCAAATCGATAACATTTGTACTTGTGCAATCGATCAATCAGCCTTCATGATGGGTCCATATTGTGTGCTGAGCACTGTCAACTGTTTCTTCAATTTCGAATGGACCAAACTATATAATAATTTACACACGCACACACATATTCTATATATACACACACACCCACACCCAATCTCCATAGCTTACTTTGGTTTATGCTTTGTGTCTTTTTTTGTTTTGTTCACTCTACGTAATTGTGTCTTTCTCTATGTTTGGTACTTTGTTTAACTGGTTTGTTTTTAGGATTTTATTTTCCAGTGTTTTTTGTGTTCTTTTTCCACTTTTTCTTTACCTAATGACAAATATATCTCTCTGGTGACGGTCACAGTTCACAAATCACATTATTTTTATTTGGTGCTCACCTGCTCATATATATAACTAAACGATCTAAATGATATTAATTGAACTGATTCCCTCTAAAGTGCTAGCCAAAACTAATCTTCTCTTACTTTAGGCTCGCGTTCTGGTAATGTAACACCTGGTGGACATGGTCATCTTAGCGGCTCACGTCCCGGCAGCGCGATGTCTACATCAACCACGTTGTCCACAACCAATCCCGTGGCACGACGACCGGCAACAGCGCCACGCAAACCACGACCAGCTAGCATAGCAGGCACTGGCATGTCCTTGGATGGTAAATGAGAAATATATATTCAATTGAACTCCATGATACCTAATCCTGAACTCAACCACCCACAGAGTTGAACAAACTAAAGCGGGACACTCATAAGCCGCCACTGAAGACAACAAATACGGCCTCATCGCCATCCACGTCTACAGCACAAACGACACCCAAACGAACACCGAACCTCATGTCCACCTCAATGATCGTCACCTCCAGCTCAACGCGCATGCACAGCGCCGAAAAGAAGACGCCACAAAAGCGGGTTAGTTTCCAACTAACTATACAAATTTTTCTAATTGAATATTTATATATTTCATATTTATTTATATGTCATTTCGTTTGATTTTAGGAAACGCTGCCACCAAAGTCTGCATCCGCTTCTAAGGCACAGCCACGCAGTCGTACCGGCAGCATGGAACGCATTAATCGACGCAACAAGGAATCCACAATTAAGGCTGCACCTATTCCCTCAGCGATGAGCACGTCCATGATTGTGACTAGCAGCAGTAGCTCCACGATAACAGCTGCACCAGAGGCAAACGGTGTGGCCAAGGATCCAGTGGAACAGCTTACTGCAGATTTGCCAGTTCCTGATGCAGTGATTGCTGTTAGCAAGGCGGAAAAGGAGGCATTAAACACGGTAAAAACGGAGCAAGTGCAGCAGCAACAGGAGGAGCAGCAGCAGCAGCAACTGCAACTAGATGCTAAGACGCAAGACGATCAAGTGTCGCAGCCAATTCCAGTAGTTGCAACTGTCAACGTGGATGAGAAGGCAGACGAAGGCAATGAAAAGCCTCAGGCACAGCCACAACCACAGTCACAGTCACAGCCACAACCACAGCCACAAGTTCCACAGGAATCTAAAAAGACATTGCGTAATGGCGGCAGCAAGGAGAACTCGGAGGTGCGCGAATTGACGCCCCCATCTGCGGATGGCAACAACAGCAACGATTTGATGACAGCATCGATGATAGCCAAAAAGATAACGACTGAGGAGGAAGCTAAGGCTGCATTAGCTGAAAGACGACGCTTGGCCCGCGAAGAGGCCGAACGACAGGCAGAATTGGAGCGGCAAAGGCTTGAGGCTGAGCGCCTTGCCGAGCTCAAGGCACAAGAAGAGGAGGCCGAACGCCAGCGACTATTCGAAGAGGAATCCACACGTTTGGCCGAAGAGCAGCGACGCGCCGAAGAGGAACGTCTGCGCAAGGCCATTGAGGTAAGAAATAGGCAAAGCGACAAGCTCTCTTTAAATCAAACTTAAATGAAAATGCTTTTAACAGGAAGCTAAACAACGCGAAGAAGAGGAACAGCGCCGGCGCGAGGAAGAAGAACGCCAGCGTATCGAGCGCGAGGAGGCCGAAAAGAAGGCCAAGGAGGAGGCTGAAAAGCAGCGTGTCGAGGTGGCCGAACGTCTTAAGCGTGAAGAGAAGGAGCGCGAAGAGCGACGTAAACGTGTCGAGGCAATTATGTCCCGCACGCGTAAAGGCGGCAGTGCAGCTGCCACGCCCGTCAAGGTAGTCAAAGATCATGATTTTAACGTTAATACTATCCCAAACATAACTTATAACTTTGAACTGTGCAGGAATCCTCGGAACCAAAGGCTGGTGGTCCCAAGGATACAACTGACGCGAACAGCAGCAGCAGTAACTCAACTGGTGGCTCGCCCAGCAGCAGCAGCACAATAAATGATGCCGTTGCGCCAACAGCAACAGAGACAGAGTCAGTGGAGCAGCCACCAAACAGTCAGGCCATGTATGAGCAATCGGTGCTGGACAAAGAGAATTCATTAATTAATAGTTTCTCAAATTTGATAATCGATGAGAATGCCAAGAACAACTTGCAACAGTACGAGGTGAGCAATGGCAAGCTGCATGTGGAAACAACAACAGCAGCTGCAACAGTTGCAGCAGTGGCCAATGGAAATGGCCATATCGAGAATGTAAACAACAAGAAGTGAGTCGAGAGCGGCAGCTGGTTTGAGTCTTAATTGACAACAACTTCAACTAAATGGGCTTTACTCATTGCAGCGACATCAATCTGCTGCAGGATGCAGTGAATCCGGCTGTTACGCAGCTAATCGATCTGAGCATAGAGTCCCATCAACCACAACAACAACTGCACATGAACAATAACAATAATAATAATAACAATAACAACAACAACAGCTTGCTGACAAGCACAGCGGCAAACAACACGCTAGTCACTGCTGATAGTCACGAGAATAAAGGTTAGTTATTATCAAATACTTTTTGTATACATACTAAATATAGTAATCATTTTAATCTCCACAGATATATCGCTGCTGTGAATTCGTTGAAGTTAACCAAAACAAGATTGTTTTCTGAATTATTTAAAGAGGAAAAGAGAAAACATATGAAAATCAACAAAAAAAAAACTGATATATAGCTAAATGTGTGTGGAGTATTTATTTATAGAATTGAGTTAAACAAAAAAATGAAAGTAAAGATGCAAAAACAAACGTGGCGTAAGGCAACAAATTATGGTTACTAGCGATACTAACAAAAACAAAAAACAAACAGGAAAAATGCTTATAAAAACTATATACACCTTATTATATACCTATATATAAAAAGAGAACTAAATATTATAAAGCAGGCCAAGCTGCAACAGAGAAATGATGAAAAAGCGTTTGCATGTAATATTAGTTAAGAACTAAGACACAAAACAAAAGTAAAGAAAATGCTGATAAACCATAAAAAATGATATATATAAATATATATAATGCTGATCAAGCCCAAATCATCATCATGCAATGCAATTCGATATCAAAATGTTCCAAAAAGGAAAGAGCAAAAAAGTTGATGATTTTTAATTAAATTTTTTGCTAATTCTATTTATAATTATTATTGTGTGTAAAAGGAAAATTGCTTGTGAGTCCCAAACTCTGCGTCATATGTAATTGAAAATTATATATAGAAAATAGAGGAAGAGGAAGAAATAAGATATGAAGCAGGGGGCATATTATATGTAAACCCCCCAAAAGAGAGAGAGAGAGAGAGAAATGCTTGGAAAATGTAATAGATGGTAATACGATTTATATACGACCTCAATGCTGGGCGCTGTTCCCCGTACCCCCTCCCAAAACCCCACTGTGTGTTTATTGCCCAATTTTTGTATTGCACAGTTGTTTTGTATAAGTTAAGCTAAAACATACGTTGAGCCAACGAATCGTGAGGTATTATTTATTAAAAGAAATGAAAGTGAAAGAACTACGAAAAGAAATATTGTCTGAAATTATTTACTGATACTATTGTTTTATGTTCAATATGCGATGCGTAGCCTATGTAAACAAACACAGATATCAGATATCAGTGCTTACACACACACATGCATACACATACATATATGTAACTAGGAATTAGAATTCTTCTTTTGATTAAAATGTCAAATTCTGCTCATTATTTTGCTTGTTTAAATGTAATAGTGTTCTCTCTGTGTATATTATTTTTCACGTCAATCTATATATATTTTCGATATTCTTTTTTTTATATATATATACACATATACACACATTTATATTTGTAATTTGTATTTATCCATGTGCAAAATAAATTATAATTATTTTTTTAATTAAAGAAAAATTTAGCAAAATTATTTAGCATGCACCCAAAAAATACGAAATTGTAAAAATAAAATAAAAACCACATTTCAAGTAAACCATAGTCTAAAGAGCATATATTTATATATGTAACACATCCACTTGTACTTGAGCGCGAGGGCCTTAACATGCATGAGAGCAAAAAAAAAAATAATATAAAATAAATATTAAAAATAAAAAGTAAATATTAACTGATAAAAACAACCATTTAAACCGTTTATTAGTAGTTGTCTAGTTAAATGGAATGCTTTTTCCTATGTTTAAACAATAAATAAAATTAACTTAAAACTAAAGGCGATGTAATCAAAAGACAAATGAAATATTAATATATTAAAATTAAATAAACACTTGTCATGGCTGCAGTGAACATATATGAAAACAAAAAACATATTCTTAGAGCTATGTATATTTAATATAACAATTATATGTGCAAACAAAACAAAAACAATTATAAAAGCAATCCCCCTATTTATTTAGAACACATTACAAAAAAAAAAAAACTCACTAAATACACTGAAAAAAAACAACAAATGATGCAATTCTCTTCTTATCTTTGAAACATATATAAAAACACTTACATAACAAATATATATTTATGTGAATAAAATGTAACTAATTCTCAAGGCAAACTAAAACTGAAAAACAAAAAATAACCCACAAGTTTTATTTTACTATCAGCCAATAACATGGCTATGCTTGGTATGCTGTGATAAGGCATGAAAGTACAAACTATTAATAACAACAGGCTTCATATCGTTTTGCTTTCAATGTCATAAAAAAAACATTCAAACAGCCGTTAGCTGCGACATGTGCATTATGACATCATCATCATCCAGAGCAGCAGCTGAGTTGGAGAGCTTTTTAAAGCGGCTTAGTTAAACTTGTTTCACGCTCCCGTTCTGTTATTCACTCTCTCTCTCACCGGCTGACGCTGTTAACATTACAGCACTGTTAATGGCTTCAAGTTTTCTTGGTTTTGGCTGTTTGCATGGCATGTTCAAAGCGCTTTTAGTATTTGTTGTGAGCGGACGTGTGTCGTACGCAGCGTGAAAATATAAATATATATATATATATTACCAATTTGTGATAAACATTCCATTGGCCAGAGTGCAACGTTAAGCTACTTTTTTCGACCAAAAACGTAACACAACGCACCCTGCAAACCCGTTTCCAACCAAAAACCCAGCAGCAACAACAACAACAAACATTAACATGTCTTCGAATCGTGCTCCAAAGAGTGGCTTTGCGGCCGAAGCGCAACGCAAGGTAACCAAATTTTTGCCAAAAAAAAAAATTAACAATATTATATGCATGCATGTGTGCGTGAGTGTGTGTGCGTCTGACTGTTAAGCTGCAATGCCTTTATTTGGGCATTTGAAACCGAGTTGCGTCTTTTCTCGCGCGCCAAAATTCAGGCTAAAAATGGTCTTAGAGATGACCTCATTGCCAATTTGCAGCTTGCGTTGATAAGTCATCTTTAAGTATGCATGACTGTATGAGTGTATGTATCTAAGTATGTGGCCATGCATACGTAATTTCTAAAGTCGAAGTTTGAGTTGAAATTAAATTAAACGATTGTTTGCACTCTAAACGGTGCTTTGTCAGGCTTCGTTCAGTTGCAGCTGAGCGTACTTTCGTCTCTCTTCTCTCTAATTCATGAATGCTCAATGGTCTTCATGGGTGCCCAATTGCAATGCACAGAGCAAAAGGGATCGCAACAACCACTGTGCGCGGCCCTCGCTTGTTAGCATTCTCTTTCTCTTTTAAACTAATTTGACATTAGTGACGCTTATTTACTGCAATTTACATACATATGTAAGCTTGGTATGCATATATATATATATAGATACGGAACTGGGCTTGCATGTATCCCAGTGTCGCCATTGCCTCCGCGCTCCCCTTGGCAATTACGCAATGCACTGTCCCTGCGACGTGAGTGAAATTTGAAATTGTATATGGTATGTGAAGAACGAGATAGGTAGAGGTAGGGGAAGGGGAAGATGGAACGGATTAAGTGCAATCCACTAATGGACGACAACTACAAAAACAATGTATACAGTTACAACATTGGTCAAACAGAACAGACAACGAGAACGACATTTGGAGGGACATTTCCCTTAGCGTCTCTCCTCAATTTGCCGCGTGGCTCGTTGCGCTCGTCTGCAGCCCCCTTTATTATGTTTCCTCTTGTTTTTTTTTTTTCGCCGCGATCAACGGCTTCGCAGGAGCGAGAGAGCGCGATGATGTCATTGGGCTGCCTGCCTGCCAGCCAGCTGCCCGTCTTCGTTAACTTCAAAAATGAAAATGAAAAAGAAAAAAAAAACAAATATTAAAGAAGCCGAAAGAAAGTTATCTACAAACGAGTTGACGAACTTTGAATGCCCTTGTATTTGATTTATTCCATTGAAGTTGATCGATATGGAAGCTTGCTGGAAATATAATATAAATTATTTTCTGTTGATCTAGTTATTTGCTTTACGTGTAGCCATATATGTATGTACGAGATATATATGTATGATCATATATGTATACCTGGTTACATATTTAGTGACAAACTGGGCATACTTTAAACAAGTGTATCTAAAGCGCCCCACGTAGCGATAGCACCTTTTGACGCACTAACACACATGCGCGCCGCACTTAAGTGTGGAAATGTACCTGTGTGTGTGTGTGTGGCATAAGCAAACAAAAACAACATGCCGCTGAATCAACTTTTAAAAAATTGTTTGTCCATTTGTCTGTCTCTCTATGTGAGTAAGTGTGCATGCGTGTGTGTGTATGTAGAGTCGGTTGGCAGTTATTTTTGTGTACTTTTATGGCAACGACTCAAATTTCAGCAAAAATCGAGTAACTATTGAAGGCGCAACAGCCAACCCCCTCTCCCACTCCCTAGTTTCATCCACTTCCTCTTCTTCAATTTTGCTTTCTAGACATACCCTAACTGTAGCCCTTGCGCCCCTCGACCCCGCACCTCTTTTTTGACCATGTAGCCATTAATTAGTCGTTCGCTTGTCTGCTCGCCCATACCATTCTTCTATATGGGTACCCATACAAGCGTTAGCACGTACCTTTAGTAATCACTGGAACCCGCACACACACACACACATGCTCACGCACGCATGGACACCTATACATATGCAAACATAGATATAGTCACATTAATACATCCGCAAGCAAGTTCCCCGCCGTATCAGTTTACCAAATGGAACTTGTGGAGCTCTCTTCTAGGTCCGTTGTTATAAAATAAAAAAAAAAAAAGTACTATAGTTATGTACCTTTGTACAGTACTACGAATCATAATTGTAGTCATACATTTTCAGATAAGCCATAAAAAGAGATGGCAAAACTCAACTTAATCATAAATCAAATTGTTGTTTGAATTTCCGGTGAAACTCCGAGAATGCCAAAGATACAATAAAAGACCGTGTACTCAATTTCTATATATGTACATCTAACATACATAAAAATAAAATTATGTATGTATATAATAGTTACATTTCTATATATGTACATCTAACATATATAAAAATAAAATTATGTATGTATATAAAAGTTACATTTTTAACACTATTGTGTACCACTGTGGTGTCTTTTGCAATGTTTACATTTGAGCAAAACAAAATGTAAAAATATCGTAAAACAACAGTTAAATCAGTCACATAATTGACCTCGTTTATTTTGCTTGCGGTATTCAAAGCTCGAGTGTTTTTGTTTTTTCTTCCCCTTTTTTTTTTTTTGTTTTTGGTATTTTTTCGTTTTCGCTCACATATCGGTCACCCGCAATGCTTTGTAATTGTCATCGACCGGCAGACATGACACATCGAAAAGAAAGCGAAATCGAATTCAGAAATAAAAATAACCGCAAAAAATAAACCAAAATTAACCAATCGGTTTTTCTTGTTGTTGTTTATTTTTAAGCGCCGCTCATTTTGCACGTAACTAAAACACATTCACACACATACACGCCCACAGCTGTTGGCATACAACGCAGGGTCTTTTGTTTTATTTCTTTTAAGTTTTATGCGTCAACTGTTAATTTTCGAACTAATATCATCATTTGTTGAGTTATTGCTTCAGTTGCAAACTCAATAATGACATCATCTGCTGATCCCTACAAAAATTAGCATTACGCAATGATCCGTTGCCACGCTAATCAAAGCTGAGCAAGAGAGAGAGAGAGAGGGAGAGCGAACAATACTTTGATACACTACGCGCGTCTTCTGAAACGGAAACTTGCGTCAGCCTCTGTTCGATTTATGCGACATAAAGCACTCCCTTCTAAGCACACACACATGCATATCTACACATACATATACAGATCCTTAGAGCTCTGCCTGTTTGTAGTTAACAGCTGACCATTAGCACTAACCATGGTTAGTGCTATTACCTATTAAAATTAAGTGGCAGTGGGTATATAATGGTATATGCATTTTGTGTTGCACTAAAGAAAACAGCTGTGAAATCAGTTGAATTGTTTGCCTAAAAATGAAAACAGCTTGACTATTAAAAAAAACAGGGTATAAGTAAAACGGTTTTCAATTTATGACTAAGCTAGACTAACTGTTCTTTTTTATTAGCTTTTGCGGTGCAATTGTATTAGTATTGGTCGGCGTTGCAGCTCGTGGCTTGAGTCTGGTTTCGTTTACCCGCAGCTTAGCTTTTGCACAAGGCAAGGCTAAGGTTTATGCGAAAGAAAGAAATAGAGAGAGAGGGAGGGCGAATTGTATGCAAACACTTTTAATTTAACTAAAAGCTCTTTGAGCTAATGAAGAGGCTTTCAGGCTTGGCTAACGCTAATGCGCCTTGCGTGCGGGCAAAAAAAAAAATATAAAACACCCATAGCAAACCTGTACAGTAAAACTACAATCAGCCAACTCCATCAAAATACAAAAATACTCTAAAAATTAATTAGTTTCCCGCAGATGTTACGCATTGTCGCCCTGCTCTGTAATTGCGCGTAATCGCGCCTAATTTATCAACTGACCTACAGACCCAGTACCCGGCCCATGTGTTTCAAGCGGTATATCAATGTCAGTGTCAACGGAGCTGCCACATACACTTACGCAAATAAAAATATAAATGGAACTGTTTTTAAGCTTCAGAATTGAAACTCAAGAAATATTTAGTTTTAGACTAGAAAGTCAAAGTATAGCATAAGCATTATAATTTAAATTTGCGTTTGTTCATAAAGCTTGTTCGCTGAAAATCGTTACGATATTTAGATAGTAGGATTATCTTTGCTTAGATTTAAAATACTTAAAATTTCCCTAACAAAACAAAAAAAAATGTTTTGAACTTTCTTATTTATTCTTTTTTTTTTTACTTTTCTCTCTATAAAAAATATTTAGAAATTCTTTGCTCATTTTGTTCAGTGTATATAGCGCTGGGTCGCATGCGCAGTCGCAATTTTTAGGGCAACTATTATAACTGTGCTTTAACAACTTTGGCCCGTTGACCAATTGGAGAGACCAAGTGTAATGGCCTAGACGCTCAAGAACATATATTTATTAATATTCATATACATATACATATATCATTTTGCTGAGTACAATCACAACGTTGTTGATAAGCAAAAATTCCATTGTGGCATCCTCTACATTATATACATACAAACGTTTATTTTGCACTCTCTTTTACGATAAGGCAAAACACACGTTCCAGAACTTTTCATATACATACATATATACATACATACATCACATATGTATATGTGTGTGTGATATGTATTTCAGTTATTAACTGTACTTTATACATAGCAACATTATAAAGTCGTCGTCGAATTTCGTGACGACCTCTCATAGAGCAAAAACAAAAAAAGCCAGCTGAATTATCGGAGGCTGCTGACTCATTAAAATTTTTTTGTAAATAAGAAAAAAAACTAAATTGAAAGAAGCAGAGTCTAAACTATATTACTCGTATACATGTTTGTACCCTGCAGTCATTCAAGTGGTAGATCCCACAGAGTATATATAATATATTATGTGGATAGATTTCATATTTTAAGGATTTATGTTTTTACAAATTTACATATTAGAATATCTTTAATACTCTCTAAATATTTGATTTATTAACTCCAGTCAGAACAAAAGTTAATCATGAAATAGTTTCCCAAAGTCCAAAGCCCAGTCAAATGCTTGTGTTTTTGTCATGTGTGCGATATATGTATGAACTACGCTTGAATAAAGGAAGCTCTGGGCTGTGCTTAGCGTATCTGCTAGTCGCATAAGCCCGCCTGTAGCTTTATTGTTAAATTTCTGTTTACCTTTCAATTTGCTAGCTTATTGTTAATGTTGTTGCGCTCTAAGCCAGGTTGTAAGTCATGTTAGCCAATTCCAAATTCAAAAATTCCATACAAAAGTAACAAAAATAGATAGATCGATCGATCGAGCGAAAGATATATAAATATTTATATAAATATTTATGCAGATATCTCAAATGTGCCAGAAATCGAGCGAATTGATTAGTCTCTTAACGGCTATTTTATTTATGTGTATTATGTAAATGGGTATATATACAGTGGCGAGCAAAAGTGAGTGAATGTTTGCAAATTTTGACTTTGACGATGTATAAAAAAAAAACTATACAAGCAAATCAAGAATTTTTTTTTATTTTTTATTTATTATACTATTCTTAACAAATAAAACAAAACTTCAAAGAAAAATGAGATAAATTCAAAGAGTTAGAAAGAAAAACCCAAAAAAACTCGCATAAACTCAATTTTGCACGTTTTATTATTTGCATCTATCTTCGCACTTCTACTTGTTTCCTTAGACGAAATCATTCAGATTTTCCGTTACTTTCATTATTTTCATATTTTTCTTATTCGTAGAATGATCATGAAGATTTACCGTTATCTTAGTTCTTTTAATTTTCTTATTCATAAAGCAATTTGACACGTGTTTATTGCAAATAAAGTCGCACTTTTTCCTTTTGTAGCACATTAAATATTAATTGTTACAAATTGTTTAAATATGAGAAAAATTTCAACTGAAATTGAAAATAGTGTTGTGTGCCTGACCGAGAAGGGTTTCTCTTCACGTACCATTGCCGAAAAGCTTGGTATCAGTCAATCCGCAGTAATCGCAGCTCAAAAAAGACGAAATGTGACACCCAAATATCGAGTCAGAGGTCGCAAAAAATTGTTAACGGACTCAGATGCTCGACTAATGATACTGGAAATGAGGAGAAATAGGTTGCTAACACCAAAGGATGCTTCTGTAGCAATTGCAAAAAATGTTAGCGAATGGACTGCTAGAAGAGCCCTTTGTAAAATCGGATATGCCTCATCCGTTATGAAAAAGAAACCTGCTCTATCTGAAAAAAATATAAAAGCTCGATTGAAATTTGCAAAAAAATTCAAAAGCTGGACCATCGATGATTGGAAACGAGTTATTTGGTCGGATGAATCAAAATTTAATCGTTATCAATCAGATGGAAAGCTTTACTGCTGGCGTAGACCTGGGGAGCGAATTCAAAGCCACCATGTAAAGCAAACTGTCAAGTATGGCGGCGGAAGCATTATGGTTTGGGGATGTTTTACTTGATGGAACGTTGGTCGTCTGCATTTAATTGAGGGCATAATGCGCAAAGAGAATTACCTAAGTATTTTGCAAACTCATCTTCCCAATTTTATTGAGATATGCGCGTATCCCGAGAAAGAAATAGTTTTTCAACAAGATGGGGATCCAAGACATTCCGCGAAAATTGTGAAGGAATGGATTGGAAAGCAAAATTTTAAGCTAATGGAATGGCCAGCACAGAGTCCCGACCTTAATCCAATAGAAAATCTATGGTCCATTGTGAAAAGGCGTCTAGGACAGTACGACGCAGCACCAACGAGCATGGCCATGCTCTGGGAACGGATAGAAACCGAGTGGAGACAAATTCCGAAGGAAATTATACAAAATTTGGTAGAGAGCATGCCAAAACGTATAAAAAAAGTTTTTACCAATAAGTGTCTATGGACCAAATATTAAAAATTCGTTATTTTATTAATATTTTTTAAACGTGCAAAATTGAGTTTATGCGAGTTTTTTTGGGTTTTTCTTTCTAACTCTTTGAATTTATCTCATTTTTCTTTGAAGTTTTGTTTTATTTGTTAAGAATAGTATAATAAATAAAAAATAAAAAAAAATTCTTGATTTGCTTGTATAGTTTCTTTTTTATACATCGTCAAAGTCAAAATTTGCAAACATTCACTCACTTTTGCTCGCTACTGTATATATTTATTTATATATATAATATTTATGAATCGAAAGACCGTCTCTCTCTAGAATCTCTGCTATAAACCAAGCTCTGTTTTTTTAGCCAAATAGTATTCATAACGCCTCGCGGGCGTCAATTTATCTGCCACATATCATCAACATAATTATCATCATCATCAGCATGATGATCATTAAGATGAACATCATTGTGGTTTGTCTCGAGAAAATGTCAATCGATAGAAATTCTTATTAATTGTTTTTGAAAAATCACACACAAAACATGATAAATTGAGTCATTGCTCGGACCGATTGTTAAATTATTTTCAGATTCTTTTCTTCAACTTGTGCTCTTTCTTTTTGGGGTCAACAGTTTTCTCTAATGACCCGACCCGAATAAGTTTTAAACGTTCTTTGGCAAAAATTTTGCAGTTTTTAATTAAGTTTAAACGTGTTTTAATAACTGTATGGATAATTGCTGTTGTTATAGAAAATTGCGATAATCAATATACTTGGTGTAGGAGAACACACAAGAATGAAGATTAGTAAAACCCAAAATTGTTGTTATTTATAGCTTTCATCAACTTTCATGTATGCTAAAAGCTTAATGATGTTATCAAATAATCGATCTATCGTTTAGATAACGCTCGAACTAAAAACCAGTAATAATATGATATACTAACAGAACAAGCTACCCATATGACATACTTCTTTGTGCTACAGATAAACTATAATAGTTCTTTTATAGCGATATTTATCGGTTTTACTGCAAATGAAGGCGATGGTTAAAGCAAAAGAATCACTTACATATATCATTCTCTCTCTCTCTCTTCTTTTGATAGAGTCAAATAAAATGTATTGAAATTGCTTACGTAAATACCTTCTATCGCCAATCATACCCCCTATTCAAATGTCTAATTTACAGAGCATATCAAGGGGCATGGCGAGCTGTTGACAAAGACATAAAAAACAATACTATTTCATTGATTTACATTTTTATGGTCTGTGTCTATCTGCATATCGGCTTCTTGATCAGCACATAACTTTTCCTTCTACTTCAGCGCAGCTCGCTCATCAAATTTGCTTATCGCTATGAGGATGAAGCACTACAGTGAGCATTCGATAGGCATACAGTGCATTCACCTTCATTTATGCAATGCTCCAATTGTAGGGGGAACACGTGATGAGCAAACAAAGCAAACAGTAATCAGTCTATGCTCTGCAATTAGCTAAATGGGTATATTAGCTGTCTTTTAGAACTTCTTTATCTGATATAGAATAACACAGTTAACCATTTGATTCTATATAATATTTACAGCTACTACAAATGGAGTATATTAGTTGGCATAGAAATTAAGTTATAGGAAATTGAAGTATCAATGTAGATTCCCTCCAAACACTTCTTATTATAAATGTTATCGAAGGGACAACATAACAACATAACAACAAATATAATTTTTTTAAAAAACTGGGTGTTTTACAGTCATTACTCATACTCTTTCCCAAGCTCAGCAATTGCAAAAACAAAATGCAATGCAATTCAAGGGACTCACTCAATTGACGACAAATGTTTGTGAGATCATTTATTTTAATAGAAACAAAGAGAGACAGAGAGGTAGAACTGAGAAAGAGAGAAAGAGAGTGAGAGAGCAGAAGTGGGGGTACTCTCACACTTAATAATAGAATTCCTGCTAATCTCAAATCAGTTAACAGACAGCAATTCAATTAAATCTAAAACTCATAACTGGGCGCTAAGTGACAACAGTTTCCATATAGCAGCTATCTCTCTTCCACTCTCTCTCTCTCTCTCTGCCTCACTCCCACAGCTATTGTCAAATGGAAACTTAACACGCAAACCAATTGACAACTTTTGTGGTTTTCGATTGTTTAGTTTTATTTTATTATTATTATTATTTTTTTTTTTTCGCATGTCCACTCCAATAACGCTCAACAAGTGGGCCTCGATTATGAGCCAAAACGGTGCGAAGGACGCCCAAACAGCTGGCGCTTAAGCTTTAGAGCTTTATATGGCCAAAACAGAGATACGAAAATAGCAAAGTAAAAACAGCTTAAACAGCAACAGCAGCGCAGCATAGGCAAATATGGTTATGCATTTAGAAAGAGAGAGACACAGTGGGAGAATGAGAGATAGAGAAAGACTGATTTTGAGATTGAGAACGTGACTTAGTTCACAATTCTTATCCAGACACATACATATTAAATATTTCTCATTAAAAGAATATATTTTAACTACTCAATTACTTGCTATGTATGAAACTAAAGATTAAAAAGGCTTGTTTGCTTTGTCAAAATCTAAACCAAAATATTAAGTCGAAAATCAACGAATTTTGACTAGTAAAGCTGCCAAAGCATCTAGAGCAATAAGACCTTTATCATATAACTACATTTAAATTTTATTGATTTAAAATTTATTGATTGATAACATTTTAAGCTCTCGCATGAAACTGCATTTAAATCTAAATAAAAATTATAAGTTATTTACAATATGCCTAGCCGTCTCCTATAAACTAGACGAAGCTTTATCGAGACTGAAACGATCGATAACATTTTCTTTATGACATGAGCACGCATGCAAAAAAACAAAATGCAAGCAAACATATTATAGTATTTTTATATAATGTGATTGCTCAAGAAATGAAAAAAAAAAAACATCAATTAGGGGCTTATTTTTGGGAGCGCCCGTTATCTCGGAAACTGCAATCTTATCCTTAACCAAACTTGAATTACGGTCATGTGTGTGAATGTTTACGATCCAATTAATGATAGGTGGGTTATCTGCAATATATAACCCAAGATAAGAAAAAGAATCTATAAATGGGTTGGACATGATTTCATTTGTTAAACGGCTTTAGTTGAGTGTGGAGCAATATGTATCAATCAAAGGTGACATTAGATATATATAAAGCAGGCTTTTAAGGCATAAGTACTAATGGATATACTCCACAACTCTCCACTTTTTCCAGATCAATTCCAAGTACAGCGAGGAGCTGGCACAAGAGTCACTGGAATGGATTAAGGCTGTGACAGGTGAGCCCATCAACACTTCGGGCGATACGGACAATTTCTTTGAGGTGCTCAAGGATGGCGTTATCCTATGCAAGCTGGCCAATTCCCTGCAGCCGGGCTGCATCAAGAAGGTCAACGAGAGCAAAATGGCCTTCAAGTGCATGGAGAACATTTCAGCGTTCCTCGAATGTGCCAAGAACTTCGGTGTGCCCACACAGGAGACATTCCAGAGTGTTGATCTCTGGGAACGACAGAATCTCAATTCTGTTGTCATCTGCTTGCAGTCGCTGGGTCGCAAGGTATGCAAGGCTTTATAGATATATATCTATATATATATGTGCTAATGTCGAAATCTTTCGATCTAGGCCTCCAATTTCAACAAGCCATCGATTGGCCCCAAGGAGGCGGACAAGAACGTGCGCAACTTCAGCGAGGAGCAGCTGCGCGCCGGTCAGAATGTTATCTCCCTACAGTACGGATCCAATAAGGGCGCCACCCAGTCGGGCATTAACTTTGGCAACACTCGACACATGTAGAATCACTTACATTCGCACTACCTATCTCCATATCTGTCTCACTCACATTCCGCAATAAAGCCAAAACAAAAAGAAAACACATCTTCCGTTCCGACATTCCTCTATGAAAAAAAAAGAAAAGAAAACCAAGACAAGAATGTATTTATATAAAGCAAATGACCCTTTATATTTGTATTACAAATTGAAAATGTTTTGCAACATAAATTACTTTTAATTTAATATTATTAAGTACTCAAACGTACGGATTTTTTAGAATGATTATACAATTCTATTTTCAACAAAAAAAAAAACATTGCATTTCTAGCACGATCAATTAATAATTATCTTATTTATATTCTTATTAAAATCCAGTAAGCACTAAATAATTGTGCCATGACCAAACGTAACGGATTGCCTTATGACTAAAGTAGCGCCAAAATTTAAATCAAACAAAAAGAAGGGAATACTAAAAATCTGTTGAAAACACTAACCACCTGAATTTCAATCAACACCTAAGCATTTAAAATGAATGTATTCAAAGCATCGAAATAGTTGAAAAGAGAATCAAATATATAATATGTATTACTACACATTTAATTGATATATGATATATAAAATGTTGTTCAATGTTGAAAATAAATAATTATTCTTTTAACAAATGCCCACTGTTGCTCTCTTATCGATATGTATATGTGACATTGCAAAGATGCGAAAGCTATCGATATATGTATATTTATCGTGTTCACACTGGTGGCAAACAGCAAATGCCGGCGTCACTTAAAAAAAAAAATTAAATGAGATTTGCCACCACTTAAATGGTGACCAATATCTGATTATTATTATAATTAAACATTGAATTGATATACGTATTCATTTTACTTTTTTAACATAGGCCAGTTATTTAATCCTTTCGATATTCTAGCCATGACTTGGCTTGGAATGCGAAAACTATCGATAGACACAAATTTAGTGAAATCATTAAAGATAATCTCTGAGACAATGCCAAAACAAAAATTTGAAAACATGAATAGTGCGATTTGTCGCATCTGTTTAAAGGCATCTGATACGCTGGTGGACATATTCGCTAAGCGTGAGCAAATCTACAATGGCCAACCGGAGCCCAGCCTGGCGGATATGCTGAACAAATTCGCTGATTGCCACATCAAATGCAATGATGCACTGCCGCAACAAATCTGCTTGAGTTGCGTCCAATGCGCACAAAATGCGTACAGATTTAAGCGCATGTGCGAAGAGAACTATCACCAGCTGTTGACAAGACGCACGCACAACAGACGATCCACAAGGAAAGAGCCCAAAGAAAGTAAATCTGAACCAAATCCGAAGCAGATAAATCAGAAACAAGAGGAAACAAAAGTCTATAAATGCCAATTTTGCATCAAAGAATTTGCGCACTTGAGCATACTACGTCTGCACGAGAAGTAAGACAATATGTTTAAAAATCGATTGATAGCATCAATATTCTTTAATGCATTTTAGATGGCATCTTGCAAACAAATCCGCCGTCAAAGGCAACGCATTGATAAAGCATAAGATACAGCAAAAGCAAAAGCAGATTTTGCAATGCCCCATCTGTCAAAAGAAATTTCGACTTAAGACTGTACTCAGGAATCATATGAGCATGCATAGCAATGATCGTCCATATGCGTGTACAATGTGCCCAACAAGATTTCAACTTAAGACACATTTAACGAGACACATGCGCGCACACACGGGCGAATGTCCTTATCAGTGTCCCTTCTGCGCAGAAAAATTTGCCAGAAGCGACTATTGCCGCGGCCATATGGAGAAGATGCATAGTGGTCGGAAGTTCGTTGGGAAGTTGCCGTAAGTAGTAAAATCAAAGAAATTGACAAGCTTATCCATTTTTGTTATTATTTGTAGACGAAAGCCGTGAGAACAACTTCTGATTTAACATAAGCAGACAGTGGAAGCCATTGAGTATCCACATTTAAAACAGTGGCGAAACACTAAATATACATTTAATTTAAATTCGTCGGCCTCCCAAAATGGGCAGAATTAATAGAGACTAAATTCACAAAGGGGTTAATTGAGTTCCCCATATGACTTAATAAATAAAAAGAAAACATTTTTTATTTTAATCTAAGCATGAACAGCAAAAATATATCGATATTCACATCTCAACAATGTACCAAAAAGAACCGCTTTATAATTAATCGATACACACATCTCAATTGTGCAGCCCGGCTAAATATTAGGAGAAAACAAGGTTATCTCTTGAAGTAGGTCGCAACTCGTTGCTCGCAATGCACTTGCAGTTATTTTTATTTTTATAAAATATTGAAGAATATCAACACAGATAAATTAAATGAAGCAAAAAAATATTATTAACTGTTTGACTTGTTAAATATCAGCCAACTGCAATCAATTGAAATGTGACGTCACAGTACGAAAAAATAAATGCATTCGCGCAACACGTAACCTTGGCCGTGGCTGCGTAATATATGTAAATTACAAGTGCACAAATAGCATTCAATATAGGAAGTGCATACAATATGGACGCCGACAGCAGTTCACGTTCACCAAGAGGTTTGTATTGTGTTTCAATGGCTTATTACAAGCGCAATGTGCAAGCAATGTTTTTGTTGTTTTTTTTCTAGTGACAAAATGTGAAAGTGATGTGCAATGGCGAGCCAAAATGGACGCGCCGTATATTCCATAAGATGAATGCAGAGAAGGATGTACTGAAGAGGAGAATCTGGATATACGCGTATTTTAGAGCACAGATATACAAAGCTATGTATATACTGAACGAAGCTTCTCTTGTGTGTATTGCATTTAGATACGCGACGGCGTGCAGGCCCCAAGGAGAAGGAGAAGGAGAAGGTGCCATATTTTGCCGATGAGGCAAGGGAACGGGATCGAGTACGCAATTTGCGACTTAGGAAAATATCAACAACACGCCCATCGACACCACCCAGAGAAAGGCCAAGGCGTGCCAGATCTCGCTCATATTCAGCGGAACGCAATGGCTACCAGCGACGTCGCCGATCTAGGAGTTACGAACGTCGTCACAACGACAGTCGTTATAAGTCAGCTATAGCAGCCGCTGCTAAGACGCGTCGCCGTCGCAGCCGTAGCCGCAATCGGAGTCGAAGTCACTCTCGCAGTCGTTCTCGAACCCCACGCATTATAACTGTGCCTGTGCCAGTGCCTGCTGCCGATTATCCCTATGCCGCCTACGTGAGTAAACATCTTCATTTCCAAGTTCAATTCTTATCTATTAACAAATTCCTTTCCTTGCAGGCTTGGCCACCGCAGCCACAGAGACCACATTTCAATCCCATGTATGGCGCCGTGCCATACGGTCTGCCTCCGCGTCCTGTGTATCCTGCGCATCCGTACTTTGCGCCCTATCCGCGACCGAGGCCAGCATATCCCTATAGAGTCGCTCCATTTCGGCAAAATCCCCGATTTAGCTATAGAAATCAACGGCAAGCGCCGAATTGAATTTTTTAAACTTTACATAATTACAAATTTATTTACTCAACTGCTATTTACATTCGTGTGTGTTGATTTGTACATTAAATTAATAAATTATACACATGAAACTAAATAAAAATAAAAATAATAATAAAAAAAACATAAAATATTGCAATTATTGAACGGGATAGGGAAGTTTCTTGATGGGTCTTCGATTTGATTAAATCAGGCGCTAAAAAGTTGCAACAAAAGTCACACGAGGATAATGAATAATGCTAATCACGTTCAACTTAAGGACTACTTTATGCCGACTTTATATACATGCACATTTACACATACATACATATTTTGTGTTTTTGTTTTAGAGAGAACTAACACTAGGGGAACTCCTAAGATTCATATTTATATATATATAAATATATATTCATATATATATATAATAGAGCACTATGTCAATAAATTATAAAAAATATATATATATAGATCATTTTTGCATTTGCTTGTGTTAAAGCTCGACACGAGGACGAAATTGCAGCCGTAACGGTGGATCCCGAAAGCGCCAACGTGTCACATAGACAAATTTCAACGTGTGATCCTTGCCCAGCAGCTCCTCATTACACAGTATATCGATCTGAAAGAATTATCGGACAACGCATTAGATATGTTATCGCAATGGTATAAATATTAAGAATATAGTTATGCTAGCGATGGTCACTCACCTCCCGATACTTTTCGATGCCGTTGAGTATCTTTTTAGCGACGAGCTTTTTGAGATGCGTTATCGTCGCCTGCGAACTGCAGCGTATAAAGCGTCTTTGCAGATTCTTAAAGTTATTGCTAATACACTCGAGGCACACGTTGACCTGTTCGTCGAGACGATGAAAGTCGGATTCGGCATGCGCGTCTATCACCTTCTCGTTGTCGTCATCGTGATTTTGCGTTATATCCTTTGGACATGGCATATTCCTACTCTTATAGAAATCACGTTCGCGCCGCGATTCATCTGCAAAATTGAAATTCTTTAAAAAGAAGTTCACTTCAATTGAAATATCCATTATTTATACCTTCTTGCAGCTTTGGCACCAATTTGTACACAATGTCCTGCATGGTGCGATCGAAGCTGATGTACTGCAGCGGATGTGATTGATGTATAATGTTGTCGCAGGTGGGGCATGTCTTTTTCTCCTCCAGGTGCTTGACCAGGCAGCTTTTGCAAACTGGAAATTAAATCAAATACATAAATATAAATAAATATGTGTGTGGCAATTGAGTTTTGCTCCATTTTGGTTTTCTTCATCAATCGCGATGTGAAACAGCGTAGGATTAGTATTTGGCGTTGCCAACTTTCATCATAGACACAATTTATCACCCACGCGATCAGCCGGCAACCTTCTTTGTATAGCAAAACAAAGAGTATATAAGAGGAAATGTCTGTGTATAAGTAACGGTACCACTTGCCCGCTGGAAGCTTCAGCTGGACATGACTACGCGTAAAAACAAACACCAACGGCAACCGGTGCAGGTGCTCGTGCTCGTGCTCCCCCCACACTTAAAACTGTAACTGGCAATTAGCGCAAAAAACCGAGCTGAAAGCAGAGGCTCAGAAACTCACATGTGTGCAGACACTCGGTCACTGTGGTCGCATCTATGAAATAGCCGCCGCATATTTTACACGTTATATGCGGATTAATAGTTTTTAACTTTACGCGCCGCTCCATTTTGGCAGTTTGATTAACAAATTTCTTATGAAATAAATAACTCTCGCTCGCAGCATAAAATTCTCTCTCCTCCCTCTCTTTGCGAGCAATTTGTTGTCTTTTGCGTTTGGTTGGCGAATATTCGCTATTCCTATTGCGCAAAACTGTGCGCACACGTATGCAAAACACTCAACACATTCTTGTACATTTTAGCTATACACTTTAACAATATTTTTACTATTATTTTTAAACAAATAAAAGAAATCACGACAAAATTGTGTGTACGTGTACGTGTGTGAGTGTGAGTGTACGTGTACATTGACCGTGGTGAATGGCAAATTGTGCATATCGTAATCATGCACTGTGAATGGACTATGGTGCTGCCAGATATTAGTGTTTCTTTTTTTATTTTAATGTAAGCAACAAATAATGGATGATCAGCAATGAAAAAAATGTTGAAAATTTAAGCTATTAACTAAATAAATACAAATTGTTGAATGAGTTAAGAGAATATGGATGAAATTCAACTGTATTAAATATTTCATTTCCATTCATGGAAATAAGACAATAAATCGACTTGCCACCACATTTACCGGTTCCTTAACATTTAAGCTGTTAATTTAAATTTACGACTAACAATACCCATATCAAGCATCATTTCTGTTTTCTCTATGGTAAATGAATGAGATCTTATGTTTATTTCAGTAAGAGGTTGCTTATTTTATTTTGATTTTCGCCTAACCTGTTTTGCCAATCGGAATACTGTTTATAGTTTCAACATTTCTGTTAACTAAAAATACCACCAAAAATACCACAATATTGATTTTTTGCACTTGTTGCTTTTCGCGCAGCAAATAAAGCTAACATTCTTGTTTTGAAATTCTAATTAAAGCAGAAAAGCTGTCAATTAACAAGTTAACATTAAAGCAACAATAACAAAAACAAAAACTTGTTTACAGGCCGAAAACCCCGAACAGCCGTTTAGTCAGCAAAAGTTCGCACGACTCGCTTTTGAGTCATTTTCGAAACGAAGCAAGAAATTGTGAATTTTTTGTGCTTTAGCTTAAAAATTGAATTCGTGATTCTTGCTTGAGTTCAGTTGCGTTCAAATCGTTAAACTGGCAGCACGTATCATGTCCGCAGGCCGCGTTTTCATCTATGGAGGGAAGGGAGCCCTCGGCTCCGCCTGCGTCGAGCACTTCAAAGCCAAAGACTTTGTAAGTTTCCCTTTCACTTTTATTGTTATTGTTTCTTTTTTTTTTTTAATTGCAATTGTTTAATAATTTCAATTGTTTCTGTGGCATGACCTCCAGTGGGTCGGCAGCATTGATTTGAGCGAAAACGAGAAGGCAGACATTAGCATTGTCGTGCCACGCGATTCGAGCTGGGAAGAACAGGAATCGGCTGTGGTTGGCAAGGTGGGTGAATCTCTGGCTGGCCAGAAACTGGATGCTGTGATCTGTGTGGCGGGCGGCTGGGCAGGTGGCAATGCCAAGAAAGGTGAGTTGCTGCAGTACACAGCCCGAACGAAAACTCATTGAATTCCTTTACTAGATCTGGCAAAGAATGCGGATCTGATGTGGCGGCAGAGCGTCTGGAGCAGCTGCATCTCGGCCACATTGGCAGCACATCACCTGAAGGCAGGCGGCCTATTGGCGCTGACAGGTGCCAAACCCGCCCTGGCTGGCACACCTGGCATGATTGGCTACGGCATGGCCAAGGCAGCAGTGCATCAGCTAACCCGTTCGCTGGCAGGCGAGAATTCCGGTTTACCCGACGATGCGCTGGTCGTATCCATACTACCTGTTACTCTGGACACGCCCATGAACCGCAAATGGATGCCCAAGGCGGACTTTAGCAGCTGGACACCTGTTGCCGAGGTCGCTGAACTCTTCGAGAAGTGGACACTGTCCAAGGAGCGACCCAAGACCGGCTCACTGCTGCAGCTGATCACAAAGAATGGCATTACAGAACTCATCCCGGCAGAGTAGACTATCGCAATTCTCACTCAAACTAATACTGTTACACTATATACAATATATATATATATATAATGCTTGTGCTTAAAACAAATATGAATAAAGGGAAGATGGAGAAGGATGCTTAAATATGCTTGCAAAGCAACAAAAAAAAAAAAAAAGACTTTTGTAGAGATATTTGATAGCTTTATCATCTTGCTTAGTTCATAAATAGAGAAATGCCGTCTATATATAGATGATAGAGACAAAGAGCGCGCTATATGCGTAACTCAAATACTCTTCACAGAGGCAAAAGAGAGTGACACTTAAAGGCAGATCCCATAGCATTAGTATATATATAAACTAAGCTATATACACTGCTTATAGTAGCTTATAGCAGTAAACTGCAGATCAGGCTTCTATATGCCTCTCTCCAACAGTGTTTGAATTATACATTCACAAGATTCAAGGAATTTCTAATCAGATTCAATTGCATAGCTATATATGATATATCAGGCTGATAATATAGACCATGATCAGACTTTATATACATATACATATAACTTCTGCCTAATCTGCTATATCATATACATAGGCATTATATAGATCATCTTCCAAGTGTTACATACTTCATAACATAGTCAAAATACTCTCTCGCAGTCAGTACACATTCAAATTTGATTTCCAATTGCGCTCGCTTTCGTTTAATGCTTTTTCCCATATTTTTTTACACCATTAGCTATTAGGATGATAACCTATTGAACTATGATAATCAGTAGGTGAGCGCAGCTCGCTTACGTCTTCTTCTTCTTCATGATCTTCATAAAAAGAACCATGGCTGCAAAGAGAAAGAGAGAGAGAGAGAGAGAGAGATGAGTTAAGAGCGGAATTCCACTCAATTTTCGACTCACCTATAAAGACGACAATGACAAAGACAAACATCAGCCAGAGCCAACATTTGTAAGCTTTGCGTGAATGCTGTTCCAGTTTTTCGGCCTCCTTGCCGAGTGTATTGATATTGCGATCTGCCACGCCCGTAGAACGGGACACCATTTCCGTATCCCTTTTGATAATACGATTCGCCGTCTCCGTCTGCTCCTTCAGATTGCGTGTCAGCGAGAGCATGTGCTCAGTGATCTTCTCCTGGGCATTGTTGTAATACTTGACAGCCTCGTTCATGTTCATGTTGTTGCCGCCATTGGTGGCTTCGCCTGGCGCCGACGCATCATCGGCGACTCTTCTGCGACGCAGTGCATCCGCATCTGTAAGAGAGAGAATGAGTATTTCCAGCTGCTTAGTTGATTGCTTCTCGTTCTATCACGTTGCCTACCTTGCAGCAGCTCTGTACGCAGCTCATTGTGTCTGGCTGTGCTCTGGAGCTGTCGCATTTCTTGCAGCGCAATGTCTGTGTCGGAGCTTCTGGAGGAGGTCTTGGAATTATTGTTTGTCGTGTAGCCAGTGGTTAGCTTTAGGGCTGCCAATCGCTCCAGATAGCTGGGTATACGTGCAGCACTCGACGGACTGTGGCAGTAGTGGTTGAGTTTGCATTTTTATACATTTTATTTCAGCCAGAAAAAATATGTCCACTCACTCTTCCATTGCCGCCAGCTCGGCAATCATCGTGTCTAGTGATTTGAGGAACTTTTGCAGGCGCCAAAAGTTGTCCTCGTTTTTGGCCAGATCCTCGCAATTTGTTAACAGCGTTCGTATGTTTACATTTAATTTCGTTGCCATTTTATATACAAAAACATACAGCAATTTATTATCGCTGACTTGGGAACATCAAAAGATACATGTATCGATAGTGATTTTTCAGTTTCTTTCGCAAGTCGATATCGATAGCATGTGTTCATCGTCAATATTAAAAAAATATGAAATTATTATTTGGTATTTTTTGCTAAGGCCTACATCGATAGTTATTCGAGACAAAATTTGTATGCCTCCCATATGGATCCATATGGATATTAAAACAAAATTAATTATCTTAAACATCAAACACCATATTTTTAGATACGATACTTCTGGAGATTTTTTGTTATAATTAATATCGATAGTTATACAATGATAGCTTGTGGTCAAGCAAGTGTCATTAAGCATTAACTTTTTTATATTCATGTCTTAATCAGCAATATGATTTCTTCCCATCAAGTATTTTTTATATATTTACCTTTTGAATGGACTTTCTTAAATAAACAATTTATAACATTTCGCCACGAACTGCTCATCAGAACAGCCTGTGTGAGCTGCGTACTAGGCTATGGCGAACAGCTGAATTGCCCAACCAAATGCAACGCTTATTCCGAGGCGCTTGCCAACACTCCGTCGCGACGTTCGGACGTAGATACGCAAAGAAAACGGCAGTTTGCTGGAAAAATTTTTTGCTCCGTGAATTTTAATTAATTTTAAAATTACTGCAAAAACCGCTAAGCGTGTACGTGCAAGATGCTCAGGCGGAGTATATAGTGCCGGTTAAACTTAAGATGTGCATGTTTTGTAAAACAAAAAGTGAATAGAAAGTGGCACAGAGTATAAAAAATGTAAATGATCAAAAAGAGTCAAAGCCAAAGAAATGCGAAAATATATACACATGCATATATACATACATATGTACATCCGCATACATATGCACGTATGTGTGTCGTGCGAGAAAGAGACAAGGCCATGAGAGTGAAGCATATTAAAATTAATACACATAAATAACAGTGCTGCCATTTAACAATCCAGCATAATTACATCCAATGTATGTTATGTACATAACTGCATTTAAATATTTCCGCAATGGCATTAATAATTGCAATGCTTGCCGCTGGAAAGGGGATCATTTTGAGTGTGTGTCAGTGTGTGATTAGTTGAGTGTTTGTGAGGGCACATACATATGTATAGTGTATGCAAAGGAAAGGAACATACAAATTGCCGCCTCATCTATTTAAAAAAATATAATTATTACATAGAAAATACAAAAATCAAGAAATAAAACGGCCACTTGGCAAATTTAAACAAAAAAATATATTTAAAAAAAAAAAGATGTGTACCACACATTCGAAAGAAAACCTACGAAAGTGGTTGCTCGCGTCACTGCTACGTATGTATATATGTATGTGTATGTGCATGAGTGTGTATATGACATACACACATAGGTGCGTTCGCTACGGACTGGTGTGTGTGTGCGTGTGAATGCGAGAGGAATGCTGTCTATGTATCACGTTTCGCACTCTATATGCATATATGTATGTATGTCGATGTGTATGTGTGTTTAGTGTTGTGTAGTGCAGAAAACATGAAGTCTACAGATTTGGATTCAGATTCTTTGAAATATCTGTTTGGTTTATGTTTTCAAGCCAGTGCAGTAGATCGTTGACACTCGCTCCCCCAACAGAAACACCGTTGTTCATTGGTAGTTCGTTTGCCAAAACGTTCGACTGGCCATTTTGTCTGCGCCATAGTTGAGCAAATCGATCTGGTTTATTCTCCGGTTTTCAAACAAAAAAAGTTGCATCCCTAACCAGGCAGCATTCACAAGCAGCGGGCGATGCACAAAAGAGACAGTGAGACCTAGCGAGAGAGAGAGTGAGCGTCCATATAATAAACATGCACACACACATGCACACTCACGCATACAAGAAAACAAACTTGTTTGGACGCGCCGTGTGTGCTCTCTCGCTCTCGATCTCGCTCACTTGCAAAATGAGCAAAAACGCCGCTATTCGTTGAAAGAGAGAACTCACAAATCTGCTTTTGAGTGGGCTGCTGCTGCTGCTGCTGCTGTTGCTCGTTTCATTGCTCGCTACTCGCTGTTATGGCCCGTAGCTGTTGCTCTCTCTCTATCTCTCTTTTAGCAACTACTCAAAACCAAAAGCAAAGCTAGACGAGCAAAATTTCCATTGTGTGTGGCGATGTCGCGTCGTCGTTGTCGTTGCCAGCTACCAGCAGCAGCAGCAGCAGCAAAAGCAGAAGTAGAAACGGTCTCGCAGTCGGTTTTAAATTTTCTGACTCGTCATTTGGTGTTGTGCGAAAAGCGAGAAAAACGCACTTATATACATATACATATATTTATAAATATATACGTTCGGCTACGTATGTGTATATTGAGTAATAAATTAAAAATAATATGTATTTAATGCGGCGCAGAAGGCAGTGCAAGGTGCAAGTTCGATACAAAAAGATTAGCAATAAATTCAATCGAGTCTCCCATCGCTGTTAATGCTCTGTGTACATGTGCGTGTGCGTGTGCATGTGTATGTGTTTATGAATGTGTGTGTGTGTGTGTGTGTGTGTGAGTTTCTTTTTAAGCACAAACTCATTACAATTTACTATTACTCATCTTCTGCTGCTGCTTTTGCCTCCGTTCCACACACAAAGACTGTGAGTGAGTGAGAGAGGGAAAGAGAGAGAAGAGGGCGAGAGATAGAGAGAGTGCGAGTCGCAACACGCAAACCGCAAATAACTTACAACTTTATATTGTGAAAAATCGAAATACGACAAATGTATTTCAAAATGCACGAATTGCAAATTTCGTACCAGTAGCGAAACACTGTTATGTGCAGATATTTATAAACGACGCATTTAGAATATCTTTAAAAAATATCATACATCTTCTACTCAATTTGTATAAACTGTAGCTAAAAAACTACCTATTTTAGTTTTTTCGTTTTTTTTTTTTTTTTTTTTTTTTTTTTTTGTCTACATCAACGATTAACGAAAACTCAACGACTTTCATCGTCGTGCGTCGGTGTTTATATGTATGCATGCATAAGTGTGGCTCGTTTGCTCTCTCTCTGACACAAACACAAACACACACTACGAAGCACCCCAGCCGTCGTTCTCGTCACGTCGACTGCGCGCCTTGAAAAAGTCAATTCGGCTTGTGTGTATGTATGTGTGTCGAGTCTCTCGCTCGCTCTCGTCTTGCGCTCAGTGCCGAATGAATGGACAGTGGTTCAGCTCCATAAAGTGAGAGAGTTGGATGAACGTGTGCTGCTGCGGCCGTCCACCCTTGTAATTGCGGCAAATGTATGCGTGTATTTGTGAGAGAGCAACAAATAGGTAGAAGCAGCAGCAGCAGCAGCAGCAGTGGCAATAGCAGTAGCTGTCTCAATAAAAAACAATAAGAGTAAAACGTTAAAAATACAAAATTGTTTTTCATTGTCGTGTGCCAGCGAATATGTGAGTGTGATGTGAGTGGATATGTGTGTGTTTCCTGAGTGCAATTCGCCGAAAGCCAAGTCTCTCTCTCTCTCGCTTTACAGTAAACTTGACTGCGATGTTGTTGCTGATTTCGAAATTGATTTAACTGAACGTGTTTCGGTTTTGGAAGCGCGCGCATAAAACGAAAACGAAATATTCAACCACAACAACAAAAATAATATTAGAAGTGATAATAATTTTCATTTCTCTCTTACAGTGCAGCAACGTAAATAATAATAATACACACACACACACACACACAAACAAAAAACGAAATGAAAAAGTGCCGCGGTCTGTGTGTGTGTGCCAAGTGCATTCAAAATAGATAGAAAATTCATAAAAAGAATTCTTAATAATTAAAATAATAAAGAAACGTGCATAATCAATTTTCGTTCTGCTATTAAACGCCAAAAATTCAAAGTAGCTGCAAACTGCAACAGCTGCAAATCAACAGCAAAAATAAAATACAAATACAAAAAAGAAAGAAAGAAAAAAATAAATAAAAAGCAAAAAAGTTCACTCAAAGCAACGCAATTTATGTCTTTGTGTACGTGTCTGTGCCTGTGTGTGTGTGTCTGTCTCTCTCGCTGTCCCGCTCTCTCACTGTGTCTATTGTCATATAAGAAGAATCAATACAACAGCAAAAAGTAAAAAGAAAAAAATCAAAGCAACAAATATCCAATCAAAACAAATGTGCAACAACAACTGCAGCAAAAAATACTAAACATATATTAATTATTATATATATGTGTGTGTACATAATAAATCTACATCTTGAGAAAATGAGGTGCTGCTGTTGTGCAAATATAATAAGCCAAGAACTATGACGCATCAAAATCATCAGACAAACGGCGCAAGTTTGGAGGATTGCCATACAAACTTTTATGCCTTGGTAAGTGTATGCATGTGTAAAGAAAAACAAAGAAATAAATAAAACAACAACTAAGGTGTCCCATCTCTGTCGTACAATCTGGTTCCATTTTGCCATTTCCGTTAGATCTAGGTCAGTGACAAATGCAGCACAGGGCGTTTCAGGTTAGTTGACTGTTGGACGCCCACGCGCGCGCCGATCGCCAGCTGTTTATCGATAATCATTGCCAATGGCCATTGATTAAATATCAATGCGTGTTCTCTCTATCTCTCTCGCGCCATGCTCGCTCTCATTTTTCTGACTAACGTTATTTTCTTTCACCTAACAAAAATCACGCACAAAGCGGAACTATGCATAGATACTAAACAAGTCAAAGAAAAGAAATGAAAAGGCAGCAACAATCTTATTGTATCTGTGTGTGTGTATGTGTGCTAGCATATGTGTGTGTACTACATGCGACAACATTGGCCGGCCATAACAGGTTCTTCTTCGGCGTCTAGTTGGCCGGTGGGTCGCGCCGTTTCTTTTTCATATGAGCGGCGCGCAGCCAGTGGCATATTTCTTTAATGAATCTCAGCTCAGAGACAAGACAACAGCAACAAAAACAACATAAAAAGAAACAGCAACCGAAACAGTAAAATGTATACAACTAAATGCTAAGGAAAAGCTCAAATGAACGCTTGAGCACAATGTTAACGGCAAACGTCGACGCTGGCGTAGACAAGTCAACGTGCTGCATACGCCTGCCGTCAACCTACGGCGCCTTAAGAAGCAGCAGACAAGCGACAGAGAGGCCGACGCGCCAACGAACGCTTTACGAAATAACGAAACAATAACAAACGCGCAAAACTTTCTCTGAGCGAGTAAAAACGTCTAACGAGAGCGCTATCTTAAGAGAGAGAGATTGTGTGAGTCTGCCAGGCAACAGACCCATTTAAAGAGAGAGAGCAGAAAACAAAAAAAAAAAAAAAAAAAAAAAAAAGCAAAGAAAAAGTGAACAAGTCAGCTTGAACTTGGGAGGCACGCGCGCGTGAACAAACACTAGCAAAGCGTGTCAGAATGATAACACACACATATACATACAGTATAAGTGTGAGTGCGTGCGTGCATGCATCTGTGTGTGTGTGTGTGTGTGTGTGTGTGAAAGAGAGAGAGGCCCACTAAAATATATGGCCCACAGGCGTCGAAAAACGAGCGCAAGCAGCGTAGCCGCCAGCGCATGCAGAGAGCAACACACAGAATAAATGTTTGCTTGTATTGCCGATTGAGCATGAAATTGCAAAGATACTCGTGTGTATGTGTGTGTGTGTGTGTGTACCGAGACGCCGCTGACGTCGGCAGATAAAAGACAGCGACCTGAACGTAATTTGTTGTTTTTGCTGCTGCTAATGACAATGTTGAAAAGAGCAGAAAACAAGCTATGCAGGGCTTAGGATATTAAAGCAAATGCAAAATACCATAGACAAAACTAAAAGCCAATAATTATATTTAAAAAAAATATATATTGTAGCGAGTAGCGTAAAAACGAGAGCGAAAAATGAAAACACAAATTGCGATGCTCAAAACGAAATACGAAATACGAAAATCAAAAGGGAAGAATGTGGAACGCAACGAACTGTTGTTGTTGCTGCTGTTGCTATCGTCGTTTTAGTTTTTTTGTTGTTGTTGATGTTGGGGGCGAAGCTCGTCGACGCTGTCGGCGTTCGGCAGCCATTCTTGGTTTGGGGAATACCTTTTGCTTGCGTTGTTATTGTTGCGGCTGCTCCGTCTGCGTGCGTGCATGTTTATGTGTTGGTGTTGGTGTTAGTGTGAGTGTGTGAGGTGCAGTTATTTGGCCATGTTTTTGCGTGTTTGTTTGCATGTGTGTGCAGAGTCTTTTGAATTCGGTTTTTTGTGCTGTGTTATGCTCGACGCTCTCTTTTGCCGCTGTCGCTGTCGTTGCCACTGCCTTTAGCCATTGATTTGTGCCTGCTACAGCAGCAGCAGCAGCGGCAACAGCAACAACAACTACGACAACTTGTTCCAAAGCTACAAAACTCGCAACGGAAGCCGCCAATGACGAGCCAAAGACACGACCCTAGCCAGTTTTTTTTTCTGCTTTCATTCGTAGTTTTTCTCTCCCATTTTTGTTGTTGTTATTTCTTTTTTTTTTATCGCTTAGGTTTTCTTTTATTCAGCGTCTTTTGCTTTGGACTCTTTTCTCTCTCTCTCTCTCTCTCTCTTGTTTTGTTGCGCTTTGCTTTAAGCCTTTCGCTTTTTCGTCTTCTTTTCTGTTACAAGTGCAGCAGCAGTGGAATGTGTGTGTGTGTGTGTGTGTGTGTGTGTGTGTGTGTGTGCGGCATTTTGCAACACTGCTACAGTCACAGTCGCACACAGTTGTTATTTTCACAGCTTTTTTTTTTTTTGCTGTGGCGCGACTATTGGAAAATATTTTGTGTGTATGTGTGTATGTGTGTGTGTGTGGGTTTGTAAACAAAACGTGGGAGTTGGCTTAGTTGAAATGCATACGTTTAACTGTAGTAAACATGCGATACACTGAACATAAATGTTGAGCAGAAGAAAACTAATTTGATTTTACTAAAATACAGTAAAAATGTGTTATAATAAATCGCATTAAACTTGGAAAATATGCAAATATATGTATATTCAAATGTTTAATATTTATACAAAATAGTCAAATATTTAATCAAATTAAATATATTCATTATTGTTTTATATAATAAAATTAATATATTGGTATATTTTATGTTAAATAAATTTTCGGAATTATATTTTTAAGATACTTTCGATTCTTAAAGCTTTTCTATTGTTTTGCCTTGTTAATGTTGTCATCTTTTAATTACATTTAACATTTTACGCTGTTTTTTCCCTCTTTTTTGTGTATATTCATACTTAATTGTAGAACTGTTTTTATTTTTTTTTTTATTTATTTTTTATTTTGAGATAATGCCATGGAGATAAAGCTTTTAAATGGAACTAATGCTTCTGACTAACTGTTAAGAAGCAGTTGTCAAATGGCCTAAGCAGCTGTTTCTATTCTGGCCAAAATCATAAACATTTCTACTTAACGAATATATACTGTAGCAGTAGCAGAGATAGAAGCAGATACTTGAGTAATGCAAACACTTGACCAACCTATCGATTGTGTCACATAATATTCATATGTATATTTGTATGTGTGTGTGTGTGTGTGTATGTTGTGTATATTGAAATATATTTGTATCTTTATCTTTATCTCTATATCGCTTATCTTGCTCGATACATATTATTTATTATAATGAAGCAATCCATGATAATAATGTTAATAAAACTTAACACTCATCCTCTCTCTTTCTCTCTCTCTCTCTTTGTCTTCGGCAGACTGATTTGTGTGGAATAAAATGGCGAAAGTTCGTTAATGGCGAACGTCCGAATGCGTCAAGCGATCCTCTGGACGATCCAATTTTGCGCTCCTATTCACGATGCATGCAGGCGGATATGCTATGCGTGTGGCGGCGCGTTCAATCCACCAAACAGGACAACACCGATCCGAATGCCTTAAACTTTGAGATTACCACATCGACCACTGTACACCCGCCCCTATCTCTGGCCGCTGCCAAGGAGCTTTGGATCTTCTGGTATGGCGAGGAGCCAGATCTATCGGAGCTGGTCGATGCGGATCTGCTTAAAATAGCGGGTAAGTCGAAAGGGAATTAATCCAATAGAAAATTAGGTAGCGGAAATAGGAAATATCAAGTTTTGATATTATATATAGTTCACTTAATGGAATTTCGCAACTTCCAAATCTCCTTTGTGTCGTGGTGAATTGCATAAACAAAACTCACCATGCATCCTCTAACGGTTTTTGCTCTTAGCTTGTTTTGCTTTGATCATTAATCAGTCAGGCAGAACAGTTACATGAATTTTTACAGATGGCTTAATGTACATATGTATTTATGTTTTGTATGTGTGTGTGTGTGTGTGTGTGTGTGTGTGTGTGTGTGTGTGTGTGTGTGTGTGTGTGTGTGTGTGTGTGTGTGTGTGTGTGTGTGTTTGCTTATGACAACATACACACACATAAATAATGCAAAACATTATGTTGAGAACGTCCGTTACATTATGAGCTTTTTATAAAATTTAATAAAACCTCAAGGCCACAGCGCGTGCAGCACAGCAAAAAATTTGTTGTGCCCATGAGAAAAACAAAACAATACACACACAAGCACACTCACACACATATTCACACATATACATGCATGCGCTCACTCACTCGCGTATATAAAATCAAATTGCGAATGTATTTGTGCTTTGTAGCTGTTGTTTCTCCAACATTATTCACATGGCGCGCTGTTCGTCTGTCATCATCATCAGCAGCAGCAACGTCGTCTTCTCCTTCCTTTCGTTCTCCCTCTCCCTTTGTTCGCCTACGGTGCTGTGTGGTCAGCCCACGCTCTGAACGTCACCTGTGTCATTTGCAATGTTTTTGTTTCGTTGAATTTGCTCACTGTGGTGTGGTGGGCGCGCTCACACTCTCCCACTCTCCCACTTGCTGACGCTCCATTAAGCTCTCTCACGCTCACGCTCTTTACATCTGTCTCTCTCGCTCGTGCTCTCTCTCTTGGCATTTGCTACAGCCGCCTTGGCAGCTCTGCAGCTACAATTCGGGGGTTGGTTCCTTCGTAGTCAAAAAACATTAACGGCCTCGGTTTGCTGCTGAGCTGATGTTGCTGTTGCTTTTGCCTCTGCCGCTGCTGCTGCTGGCGCTGCCGCTGCTGGTGTTGTTTTGCCTCTTATCAGTAGTTTTTGCGGTGTGCGGCTACTATATTTATTAAATTTTGCCCAATGCCCACATATATAGGCATCCAAATCGCTATCTGGAACCACAAATTATCAGGCTGTCCCTTTAAACTTGTTGTCTGTCTCGTTCTAGTGGCAAATTCCATTCCCAAAACATACGTCAACGTTAAATGTTTAACGTGGAACGTAATCGTAATCGTAACGTAGTTAACAGAGCACCCCACTTTTGATTGTTCGACGTCATATTGTCGGTCACTTGACTTTTACAGTTATTTGTTGATATCGCGTCGCAGTTGCCGCAGCGACGCCGACGTACGGGATGAATGTGTGTGGTGAAATTGTTGTTGACCCCGACGCTGAATGGAGAGTTGTCGGTGTTGTTGTTTTTGTTTTTAATGACAAGGACATTGACTAATTGCATTGACATTACATTGGCTCGATGTGTGTATGTGTGTGAGTGCGCGAATTCTCTTTTCTTTTTATAGCCTTTTACTTTACAAACAACAAACAAAAAAGCATCGAGTGTGAATGCACTTGTTTGTGTATGTGTGTGTGCGTGTGTGAGTGGACATGAATGGAGAGAGACGAGACTGAGACGCATTTGTCCGTCGAATGTATATGCCTGCTGCTGCTAATGCTGCTACTGCCCAGTGAAAAGTGGCAACGCAGCGCTGCAGATATTGTTGTATTGTTGTTGTTGTTATTGTTGTACAACTTACCACAGCTTTAGTTGTTTTTGGGCCGCATAAAAAAGACGTCGCACACACATGAACAGCGCCTCTATGTTGAGTGCTGTGAGAGTTTCTAATAAAGATTAATAATACAATTTTTTTTTAGAAGAATATTGAACCTGGAAATGTGATTTGACTTTTGGACTGTAAATCGATAAACATGATTTGATAATATCGATAAGCGTGTCGCTACTTGTTGTCATTGCTATATTTGTTGCTGTTTTTGTTGTTGCTCATTTTGCCTTAAACAGCTGTAACTTTACTGCTGCTATGACATTCTACATGCGTGCCTTTGTGTGTGTTTATTTCTCTCTCTTATGCTTTGCGTTATTCGTGTGAGCGCGTTCTACAATTGGGGCTAATAATTATGAGCTCACAACGTTTATGCTTGTATAAGTGTGTATGTGTGCGTGTGTGTGTGTGAGTGATTGTGCGCTCTTGGCGTTGGTTCTCTTTTGTGCGCGTTTTTTAAACTGGTTTTTTAACTTAATTACAGTGCGCTTTCTTGTTGTTGTTGCTGCTGGTGCAAAATTTTGCATTCTCTCCGTTTACTTACTGTTTCTGTTGCTAGTTGTTGTTGTTGTACTTAACCAATTTTCAATGAGTGTGCTCACTTATATAGATTATTGACCTTGATTAAAAATACAATCATACAAACAACAACAAATTAGATATCAAAAATATGTGCAATGCCCCGCCTGCCGCTTGTTGCACGTTTCACACGCAATCTTCTTTCCAACAAGCTCTCATAAAGTTATCCATTTGTATTATTGTGAAATTAGCGTACGTTTGTCGAATTGTATCAAGACACTGTAATTATCCACACAAATACAAACATTCACACACACACACACACACGCACGCAGTGATTCGCACGCTTGTCATTGTTGGCCCGTTTGCACGTCATTTTCATTGGATTTTGCTGTGGTAGCAAAATTTAACCTAAAATAGCGTTTCAAGCACAAACAACAACAACAGTGCGAAAGGCTCTCTTCTTCGTTAAGTGTGCGTGTGTATGTGTGTGGGAGAGTGGACGAGTGCATGCCTTCAAAACTAGCGGCACTTTTGCCCAAACAACACACTCGTTCGCTTACTCACTCAGTCTTCAGTCACTCACTCACTCATTCGTGAACAGGCGGCAGCAACAACGAATGTTTGCGCATATCTAGTACATGTTCACAGATACAGGCATAAGACTACTGTTTCGGTCTCCTCTCACTCGCTCTCTTTGCGCTCTTCGTGCTATCTCTGTCGCGCTGCGTGAGTCGCTGTCGGCAGCAACATGTGCACAAACCACACGTGCTACAAAAAATACACAGATACATAGTGTGCCTCTGCCTCTGCTTGTGAATATATATATAAATATATATATATATATATATATATATATATATATATATATATATATATATATATATATATATATATATATATATATATATATATATATATATATATATATATATATATATATATATGTGTATTTGGAATTTGCATTGAGCAGCCGTCGTCATATTCCTGTTATGGCCGGGAATGAGTTTCGTCGTAGCCAGCGCAGACGAAGACCCACGAAGAGCGCGTCGGCAATTTTAATTTTGTATTGTAGATTTGTAGGTTTTGGGAAATTTTGTTTTATGTTTTGTATTTCGTATTTTGTATCTTGTATTTTGTTTGTTGCGTTTCAGTTTCGCTTTAATTGGACGCTTTTGCTAGAGACTGAGAAGCTGCAGAGTTTTTGTTGCTACCCTTTTTGATTTTTTCTTAGTTTCCCCTCTCTCTCTCGCTCTTGCTTGCTGTGGCTCTCCATAAGTTTGAGCTTTTAAGTTTTGCTGCGTCTGTGTTTCGGTTTGACCCCGGCTGGCTGGGCCAAACTAATATGTACTCACTGACACACACACACACACATTTTCATACATAATCGTACATTGCCCTCTGGTAAAAATTTTACGCTGATCTCATTGAAAGAAGGTACACACATACTCACACATGCAAACAATGAAATCCACAAGCAGGCTTGTAATAGCTGTGGCAACAACAACAGCAATAACAACAACAGCTATAAAAAAAACTACCAACAGCATAAATTTCCAAAGCCCAGCCTACGCCGCTGCCTCAGTCCGCTGCATTGTTTTTGCTGCCGACGTCGTTACTCGCTGCTTTTATACACATTTTTCACTCATTCTCTCACGCTCACTCGCCGGCCTCCTGCCTTGCTGCTCTTTGAGTTTTGAGTGTGAATGTGAGTGTGAGTGCGAGTGGGTCGAGCAGCTGGCTCTTCTCTTTCGCTTGTGTTTTGTTATTTATAATGTTGTTTACCTTTACGTAATTATCTTTGCAACATTTGTTGGTGTTGCCTTGTCTGCGCCTCTGGCTGGCCTCTTTTGGTTATACTTTTTTTTTTTTCGTCTTATGTGTATGGGACTGTGTGTGAGAGGTCTTTTTTTTATTATTGTTAGTGGAGAGGGTGGACCGGCGTTGATGCTGCGCTCTGTAAATGACGTTGACGCCGCAGTCGACAGTCGCTGCTGATGCTGCTGCTGCTGCGTGTGTAGGTGTCAGTGCGAATATGGCTTTGTGTGTGTGTGTGAGAGATGCTTGGAATTTTCCAAAAACAAAACGAGGAAAAAAAAACATTCTCGACTATTCCCCCACTCCCGCTCATTCGTTGCGCATTGTAAATAGGCGACTCGACTCACCGTGCCGTTTGAATTTTATTTTCATTTTTTTTTTTTTTGTGTTTTGTTTTAAGTGGCATTTTGTTTGCGCTTCCGCTTTTGATTTGTCTGCTGCATGCTGCTGGTGGCTGCCTTTTGGGCCTGCTGGGGACCGTTTTGTTGCTTCTTCAGTTCATGTTTTTCATGTTTTCTTTCCCTTTTGCCGCATTTACATACAAATTCTCGTAGTTTCTTTTCGCTATGCACTAGCTGTGAATTCCACTTGCTCTCTCTCTCTCGCTCACTCACTTACTCTATATGAGAGAGTTGTTTTTGTCGCTGGGCTGCGCGCGCGTCGCAAAACAATAACAAATTAAGAATTGCTTTTACAACAAATGCTCAAAGCGCGCGACGCTCAAATATTTGGTGCTTAAAATGTTTTGCGCTATTGTATTGTTACACACACATATATACGTATATGTATATGTATTTGTTTGTATATAATTTCGGCTTTGTAAATAGCAAAGCTACGCGCGCGGTAATTTTCCGCCTTTCGAATACGTTCCACACACAAAAATCAGAAAGTGGAACGCAATATGTAAATAAACTTGTTTGTCTTAGAGAAATGGAAGTTGAAGGGAATGGAATGAACTTACGACAGTTAGATATTTAGTAAATACAATTAGAAATAATCTTTTCTCTCTTAAATTGTACGTTAATCTGTATTTATTTCGATTTCCAGCCAATCAATCGCTCTGGAATGGCACCTGGAAGGGCGAGCTGACCTACGAGTGCCGTTCGCTGCTCTTCAAGGCACTGCACAATCTGATGGAAAGGTAAGTGAACAAACTATATTCGAGATGCTCTGCAAGAGTTGTCAACTAACATGGCTGTTTCTTCTTCCAGATTCGTGCTCACCAAGGACATTGTGCGCTTTGGCAAATGGTTCGTGCAGCCCTGCACTTCCAGCGATCGTCTGTTTGGGCGTAGGTGAGTGATGCCATCGATGAGTATTCAATAAAAAAGAGAGGATGAAATGCTTCACAGAAACAGTTGCAATTGCTGTGTATTCCATTGAACTGCTGGCATTCATCCCAGAGTAAAAAACTAGACTGGAACTCTGTGCGCTTGCATTGAAGCTTATGCAGCCGCATCGTTCTTCCAGCCACAGTGCAAATATGATTTTAAAACTGAATTTAAAGAGAATTTTACTAATACTCTATCTTTCTTTCTCTCTATTTTGTAGCTCGCAGCATTTGTCATTCTCCTTTACGTTCTTCGTGCATGGCGACACGGTCTGCGCCTCGATTGATCTGCGCGAGCATCCTGCAGTGCGTCCTCTGACGAAGGAGCACTTGGCCGAGGCAGCGGCTGCCTTTGCTGCGGCCAGTGGTGGCGGAGCAGCAGGAGCACGTGGCCAGGATGCAAATGGAACAGCTCAATTGCCGGCGAATTCACCACTGCTGGAAGCGGCAGCTGGAAATGGAAATGGAACTGGAACTGGCGAGAAGACGGCAGCGACGTCGACAGCGACGCCAACGCAGGCGCGCAAGGTAATGCTGGCGCCCTTTGGCATTGCGGCAATACTCACGGGGAATAGCTACAAGGCGAGCGATCCAATGGCCGAAAAGATACTCGAGGACTGGGCCTCGTTCTTTCCGCTGTGCAATAAGGACAACACGGATGTGCCGCCCGTCGTGGAGGTGGTATCGGGTGAGTGGTATAAATGCATTTCTATAATTTGGCATATTTATAATTTATCTATTTTTTAAACAGGTGGACATAAGATGTACCATCCCACAAATTACGTACTAGTCACGGATCTGGATGACATGGAACAAATGGAATTCGCTGAGCTGCACGGCAAAGCAAACGGCGCAAGCAGTGAACAACAGACTGCAGCGGCAGCGGCAGCAGCAACAGCAGCTGGAGCGGGAGCGACGCCGGCAGCCTCAGCGGCCGCAGCAGCAGCAGCAGTGGCAGCGCTGCCTTTAGCGGCGTCAGCAGCATCGTTAGCAGCCGCCAAGGAGTCGCGTAAGGCGGCAACGCAAGCGGTCAGCGCACTGGAACGTCTAACGTTTCAGCCCTACTACGATCAGCGGCCCACCTCGGGCTTCACCTTCAATACAAATAATACTCATATACCCCCATCGGCGGCCATTGAAATGCCGGAACGTGCCTGGCAGGATTGCATAATGAATACGCTGCATGTGGACGCAGCGGCGGCAGCAGCAGCAGCCGCATCAGTCGATGAAGACAGCAAGCAGACGGACTCCAAGCAGCTGGTGCAGCAACAAATTCAACAGCAGCAAAAGCAGCGGCAGAAGTTGTGGAACTTTGTGGATCCCATGCAGAAGGCGCCCTGCATATGCACCAAGTAAGTTGGTCTTGCTCACTCTCTCTCAAACTAACTCACCACTTGTTACGCTCTCTCTCTATCTCGCTCTTTTGAACTGTTACTATTACTGTTACTCCTGTTCCACTCGTACTACTTACGCTCTTTTGCGCTCTCTTCTTGTTCGCTCTCTCCATTTGCACACACTGCGTGGAGTGTTTTGCATTGTTTTCTTTGTTGTTTTTCGTTTTCGGAGTATGTGTGAAATTGTTAGTAGCGAGATTCCTATTAAGAATCTTTTAAGTTTTATATATTAATATCAATATAAACATATCAATGTAATGCAGAGAAACCGCTTTAAAGGCATGCCTAGAAGAACGCAGAAACCCAACTCTGATACATACATATATATATATATATATATAAATATTGGTTATTTTTTAAATAGTTATTTGTGTGTGTGTGTGTTTATCGATTAACGTTGCATGTGTTGTCGATATTAATACGCTTACAGATAAAAAAAAAAAAAAAAAGAAAAAGAAGATATATATTTAAGAGAAATCTAATAGAAAGGTGCAAAAATCGTACTGAAAGTCACCACAGAAGCGTTAAGCTCGCAAGAGTTGAGTTTAAAGTTTAACACAAAAACCCACCAAATTTCAGCGCACAATGCAGCAGCACTGGCAGCGGCAGCGGCAGCGGCAGCAGCAGCACTGTCGGCGTTGGCAGCGGCAAGCGCCAGCATAGCAGCAGCAGCGGCAGCAGTAGCAGCAGCAGCATTGGTTCGCCAGCGCTGCGTGCTGCGATCGGTGTCGCTGGCAGCAGCAGCGGCAGCGGCAGCAAGTCAACGTTTCAGCTACTCCAACAACAACAACAACAACAGCAGCACCAGCATCATCAACGGACGGCTCATCATTCCAGTTCCAGTTCCAGTTCCAGTGTTGGTTACTTGAACAGCAATTGCAGTTTCTCCTACTCCTCTACCCACTACTCCTCCTACGCTGCTGTTGGTCTCAAGCGACAAATTGTGCCGTTTCATCAGCGTTCTCTACTTAATACTCAGACAGCGCTTAAACCTAACTACAACAACAACAACAACAACACTACTTCCTCTACAACAACAACAGACACCAATATACCAAAACAAAGGTTTGTGTCGCTGTTCAGACGTGTGTGTGTGTGTGTGTGTGTGTGTGCGTGTGCGTGATTGTGTGTGTGTGTGTATGTGTGTGTATTGCCAAATCTCTTTATTTTTTCTTTGGTTGATTTGAACTGTGTTAATACGCTCTGTATATATTTTATATCACACACTCACAGCAACACACATACACACAGACGCTCTCTTAAGTTGCGCTCTCTCTTTCGTGTTCTCCTCTATCATCAACAAGACAACAGCAACACGCTCTGTTAACTACTTAACATTATGTTCTATTGAAATTGTTGGTTGTTTGGTTTTTACAAACTATTTATTTAATTCTCTTCTTTTTATGCTAATTCTACTTAAAAGTCAAGCACACATACACACACATTCAGATAAACACACACACACACAAACACATTTCAATTCGTACATATCCGACCTTTGTTGGCATATTCACCATTTAATAAATAACAATTGGAATTCTTTTTTTTTTTTGCTAAAAATTGTGGTAAATGGGGTAGCAAAAACAACAGCAGCAAAGTAATAAACGCTCACACAACACACACACACACACACACAGACATACATGCATAAACCCACCGTTAACAAAGTTACAGTTACATTTGTCATTCGCGCTGTCGGCAGCGATGTTAATCCGAAAAGGCGCCACACGGCCAATCGCCATCGTTGCTCTCTCTCTCTCTCTCTCTCTCTCTCTCTTTGGTTGCATGTGCGATCTATCGATTGCAGCTGCTTGTTGCGCCGTTGCAATTACACGCACACATATAAACAGACACGTTATCATATCTACACATATATGACTGTAAATAACATATATGTATGTAAATAAGTAGAGTTGAAATGGTTATTTATTTATTTTTTTTAATAAAAATATATTATTTTGGTTGGATCTGCGCTCGCTCTCTTTTTCTCTCTCTCTTGGATGTGGTGTTTACTTATTTATATTTTATTTGCTTACCATTATCAAAGCTCGTTATCGATTATTATCAAATTAAGATTTAGTGTGCAATATATTAATTTGTAGTTCCTTTAAATTATTAATTTTTAAAATCTACTTATATATATTGTATATAACGGAACAAGCATGTTGAGCCTAGCCTTGGCAACAATTAAAGAAAATTAACTTCCACAAATGAGTTTTATAAATATTTTATTCTAACTCCTATTCTCTATTTCAATTAGACATCTCAGCAATGCTTCTGGAGGCGGCGGTGGCAGCAGTGCCACGCCCTGCCACGGAGGAGCCGGAACGGGTAGCGCTTCAACTTATTCACGAAATTCGCTGGGCGATTCATCATCGATGCCACCGATTGCCTCCTCCTCGGTGGGTTCACCCGCAACACCAGCTCCATCACCGCATCCGCTTTCCAATTCGGCGCACTCGCAGCCCACGTCGGTGACGCCCGCCGCTGAGCAAGTGAGTCCAAGTGACGAACGATTCACAATTTCTATTACACACTTTATGCATTGCTAATTCACTCTTTTTTTACATCGCTGCAGCTGCTCAATATGAGTCCACATGCGCCCACATCAGTATCGAATCTGCAGCAACCGCCAACGCCCATCGATCATCTGCTGGACAAGAATACGCCAGCGCCCACGCCCACGGATCAGCATGACAGTAAGAGCATAACTGCCTCGCCTTATGTACATCAAACACCGAGTGTGGAGCCGCCCACGTACGCGGATCACGGGGCACAGGGTGGTGCAACGGCTGCACCTGGTAGTGTGCCTCAGCAGCAACCTGCGACGCCAACAGCAGCAGGAGGAGGCGGAGGAGGAGGAGGAGCAGCAACAGCAGCAGCAGCAGCAGCTGGAACAGGCGCAACTGCGGGTACGGGAGCAAATGCAGGAACGGCCACAGGTGCAGCTGGAGCTGGCACGCAATGCGGCACGATTAGTGTTAAGAAGCTGGAAATGCAGCAACAGCAGCCAACAATTAAGCAGGAGCCGGGCACAGGACGTGCCAGTCAGCAACTGCCGCAGCAACAAAAGCAACAGCAGCAACAACAGCAGCAGCAGCAACAGCAGCAGCAACAGCAGCTGCAGCAACAACAGCAGCAACAGCAGCAGCAACAACAAGCTGTGGCCAATCTCTTTAATCTATACAAACCGCCACAGCTGACAGTCAAGGATGGAGATAGCGTCTATGAGGAATGGCTGACGGCGGTCTACGATTTTAGTTACCAAGAGTCCTGGTAGGTGAAATAGCCTTACTCTACTTTAACCTGCAACTAATCTGAGTTCCATTTCCTTAACAGGGACAATCTGCCCGTGAAGCGACCTAAGCTAAATGAATCGGCCAAGAAGCGACGTCCGCGCTATGCCAAGAATCTATACGAGGGGCACACGCACTTCAAGCCTCTGATGCCCTCGCCCGGCTCTGTTTACGGTTCGCTGCTCACCATTGAAGGCGGCGCTGTGGCCGCGCTGGGCACAGCGAGCGAGAGTGGGTCGGGCGCAGGAAGCGCTGGTGGTGGCCTGGTGGGCATAGCCACGAATACAGCCACGAATGGCAATGCAAGCGGCTCCGATGAGGCGGACCATGCGCTCGTCAAGAGTGAACCTCCATCGACAGCAGATGGCGGCAGCAGTTTCTACCCCTGCCTGGACATCAAAACAGAGCCAGGACTGCACTCGCCCTGCAAGGAAACCAAATCTACCAGCACCGCAGGCAGCGGCGGCGGCAATCTGTTCACAGCTGAAGGCCTGAATCCCTCGCTCAACGATCTGGAGCAGCTGTTCGAGACGAGCTCGAATGACGAGTGCAGTAGCGTGCAGATTCATACGCCACCCGACTCCAACAATCCTTCGAATGGTGGCTGCAGCGCCGTCACCAACACAATCGACGAACTAAAGCGTAGCACCGCCGTGACGAGCGCCGTGGTTGCCGCTGTCGTTGCCAGCAGTGGTGCGGGCAGTATCCAAGCCGAAGATCTAACCAAAATGTTTCCCACGCCGCCCTCGCATGAGCAACAGCATCCCAATCTGAGTCCCTGTCAAACGGATGTCGTCATGACGGATCTAAGTGTGGATACGTCGACGACAACAACGACCAGCGTGTTGGTGGTGCCGTCGTCAGCAACAATCACAACGGCAGCAGCAACAGTTGCAGCCACAGCCACATCTGTCGGTCTCGGAGTCATGCTGAAGATGGTGAAGCAGGAATACAGCGTGGAGCTGGGCAGTCCCGTTGAGGAGCCCATCGATGACTGGAGCTATGTATACAGACCGCCGCAGCAGGAGAAGTTTGTGGGCTCCTCGCGCTACGCTCCGCTCACCAATCTGCCCAGCCAGACGCAGCCGCCGCTGCAGCTGCCCGCTAATTGCTACTACAATCCCACCTGGAGCCACACTCAAAAGTCGCGTGCAGCGACCCTGGCGAAGGCGGCCGCTGCGCAGCAGCAACAGCAGCAGCACCAGAAGCATCAGCAGCTGCAGCAACGTATCCAGCAGCATCAGCAAATGCAGCAGCAACATCAGCAGCAGCAGCAACAGCAACAGCAGCAACATCAGCAGCAGCAGCAACACCAGCAGCAGCAACAGCAGCACAAGCAACTGCATGATCTGTTATCGGCTGGTCCTCGAACTCCGATGAATGCAGCAATGCCATCGCCATCAACAGTTCCACAACCGTTGAGCAGCGGCGGCAGCCAATTGCTGCTGAATCAACTCAACTGTCCGCAGGCTCCGCCTGGCAGCTCGATGCAGCAGCTGATGCAGCGCGCTGGCATGTCGCCCATTCCCTCACCTGGCGGTCCGGGTGTGGTACCCTTTCCGCGTAGCAGCCCCATGCAACAGCAGCATCATCCAATGCGACAGACGCCCACACATCCGCCTCCTCCGTATCCGTGTGAGCTGGCTGCTGCTAGTCCGGCCACGTCCACATCCTCGTCGTACCTTAACAAGCCGTACGGTTCACAGGAGCCGCCAGGACATCCGCATACGCCGCACCATGTGTACGGTTCGATGAGTGGAGGACCCGCAAGCGGAGCTCCTCTTATGTCGGGCGATTCCAAGCTGGCCATGATGCAGTATACTGGAGGCAGTGCATCGGAAACGGGAGCAACTGGAACAGCGGCTGCTGCCGCTTTGAGCCTGCTGCAGGAGCTGCCCGAGGTGAACTCTGTGCTCGTCAACATCCTGCTTTACGATACGGCACTAAATGTCTTCCGGGATCACAATTTCGACAGCAGCAGCGTTTGCGTCTGCAATGCGGATACCCTGAAGATCGGAAATATACGTGGCGCCGATTCGGGAGTATATGTGCCGCTGCCGGGCAGCAGCTTTAATCCATTTCCAGCGCAACGAGGTTCAAGTGGAGCAGGATGTGGTGGTGGTGGTGTTGGTGTTGGTGGTGCAGCAGGAGCAGGACCTGGTGCTGTCACGCCTTATAATCAGTATGCAGGAGTAGGAGCTGTAGCTGGACCCGGTGGGTTGCGCATGCTGAGTGCCTTTGGCGGTGGGCTGGACTCGTCGCCGGTGGCTGCTGCTTTGTCCGGAGCTGGCTCCGTGCATGGCCATGGCCATGGACCTAATGGTGGTTCCAGCGGCTCCTCATCCTGCACACCACCCAGCAGTAATCCCCACATAACAGGATATGTAGATGATGATCCCGTCGAGTGCACGTGCGGCTTTAGCGCTGTGGTCAATCGTCGATTGTCGCATCGCGCTGGCCTCTTCTACGAGGATGAGCTGGAGATCACGGGCATTGTGGACGATCCGGCGAGAAATAAACAGCCCACTCTGTTGGCACTCATCCAATCTCTGTGCCGCAAGGGCGCCAATAATAACAACAATAATAATAACAACAACACTAAGGATGCATCCACTGGCAAGGAGCTCGAGAAGCTAACGAGCACAGCTCAGCAGCAGCTGGAGCAGCTGGCGCACGCCATTTTCGATCTTTTACTGGATCAGTGTTCCATCATACAAAGCTCCAGCAGTTCGGTGCATCGAGCACTGCAGGCGCATCGTCGCAGGATGTCAAGGCAGCGACGTCTTGGCGCTTCGGTGGCAACCATTGCCAATGTCTTGGAATTCACGGATGCGCACGATGTAGTCAGCTTGGCATTGGAGCAGGCGCGTCTTGCATTTGAGAGTCACCGTTTGGACATGAATCTTCTCGAATTCGGACATGGTCATGGCCAACATGGTGGTCAGCAACATCATCCACCACACCATCCACATCAGCCACATCATCCACATCAGCAGCAGTCGCAGCAACTCATGGCCTTCCAGGCGGCGCCTGCTCTTCGCCAGAAACTGTTGAGCTTGGGCAGTAGTCGTCTAACGGTACACAAGTGGCCATATCTTCCAGTGGGCTTCACACGCAGCAACAAGGAGATTGTCCGAACGATGAATGCCATCCAACCCATGCTACAAAGCGCCTTCCATTGCAAGTCGAGGGGTGGTGCAGCGGGTTCAAAGGATGCTAGCTCCTATAATACGGTTAGCGGTCCCTTGACCTGGCGGCAATTTCATCGTCTCGCCGGACGAGCCTCAGGACAGTGTGAACCCCAGCCGATACCCTCAGTTGTGGTTGGCTACGAGAAGGATTGGATATCCGTGGCCCCACATTCCATTCACTATTGGGATAAGTTTTTGCTGGAGCCCTATTCCTATGCTCGGGACGTGGTCTACGTGGTTGTCTGTCCGGACAACGAGCATGTCGTTGCGAGCACTCGCACCTATTTCCGTGAACTGAGCAGCACGTATGAGATGTGTAAGCTAGGCCGGCATACGCCCATTCGTGGCTGGGATGGAGTTCTCCAGGTGGGCGTATCGGAAAGAGATGTTGCGACTCCGTTGGATGATTGGCTGCGCACGCTGGACCATGCGCCGCTGGCGGAGCAGATTAGACGCTATGCCGTGGCCTTTATGTATCAGCTGGCGCCGTATCTAAGTCGCGTGCCTGGCGATAAGACGCTGCTCAATCCGCCAGATGCCAGTGGCAGTCATTCCACAAAGACTGGTGTAACTCAAGCATCCACAGCTGCCGAGCACCCCGAGCAGCCGGTCATTAAGCAGGAGCCGGGCACCGAGCAGCAGCAACAGCAACAATCTGGAGTAACTCAGACCAGCAGCAATCAGGAACAGGATAGCAAGGCGGATGTTAAAGGAGCTGTAGCTGGAGGCGATTCCAAGCCGGCTCTGGTACTCGGCGATCCGCTGGGCATGGGCGAAACTCTGGAAGACATTAATCCATCGGCCATTGTGCTGTATGTGGTAAATCCCTTCACCTTTGCCTCGGACAGCTTTGAGCTGGAGCGACTTGCATTGATTGCGCTGCTCCGTTGCTATGCGGAGCTATTGAAGGCGGTGCCAGATTCGGTTCGTGCGCAGATGAATATCCAGATCATTTCGCTGGAGTCCATTATGGAGCTAGGACCGTGTGGCAATCGTCGTCGCTTCTCGGATGAGATCAAATGCCTGGCGCTCAACATATTCTCACAGTGCCGAAGGCATCTGGTCCACGCGCAGCCCGTGAAGAGTCTGACTGGCTTTGGTACGGCAGCCAACATGGAGGCCTTTCTTAAGACCAAAGACGAGGCGAATCGACGTGCCTACAAGATGTACACCGCTCCATTTGTGCTCGCGCCCATGCACGAGCGGAACGACAAGACGGACTTCTCCCGTGCAGCGGGCAGCATGCATGGCCAGAATGAGACGCGCTACTCAGTGATGTATTGCAATTATTGTCTGAGCGAGGATCAGTCTTGGCTGCTGGCCACTGCAACAGACGAGCGAGGCGAATTGCTGGAGAAGGTGTGCATCAATATTGATGTGCCGAATCGCGCCAGAAGAAGGAAAGCTCCAGCACGTTATGTGGCGCTGCGCAAGCTCATGGATTTCGTCATGGGTCTCATCTCGCAGACGTCGCAAATGTGGAGATTGGTCATTGGAAGGATCGGCAGGATTGGTCACAGCGAGCTGAAGTCGTGGAGCTATCTGCTCAGTAAACAGCAACTGCAGAAGGCATCCAAACAGTTCAAGGATATGTGCAAGCAATGCACACTCATGTATCCGCCTACCATTCTAAGTGCCTGTCTGGTTACCCTTGAACCGGATGCCAAGCTTCGCGTGATGCCCGATCAATTCACACCCGATGAGCGTTTCTCCCAGATCTCCATGCAGAATCCGTTATCGACGCCGCAGGATGTCACCTGTACGCATATTCTGGTCTTTCCCACCAGTGCGGTCTGTGCGGTAAGTAGCGATTAATGATAATCGGATATCGATAATACCAACTACAATACTAACCTTACTTCCATTTCTTTTGTTATTTTACAGTCCTTCACACGCCAATTCCAGAACGAACCTCAGGTGGACGATGACTTCATCTTTGGCGAGGAGGAGGGTAATGAGGACTTCAGCGATGCGGATATAGGCGATCTTTTCTGGGACTGTGAGTATTGTTTGGAATCGATTGCTTTTCTTTTGGTTGCTTGTCTCACGCATGTTCCTCTCGCATAGCAGCTCACATGGATCGCGTCTCAAATCATGGCAGTCCGGGACGCATGGAGGATAATCGCAGCTGGCAAAGCGCTGGAGGCAACAACTTCAAATGCACGCCACCGCAGGAGGTCGAGGAGGTAGGGTTGACTGGCTTTCTACTTCATGATTGAATCTTTGATTAACTGTTGTAATTAAATTGATATCTCAGGTGGGCTCCCTCAATCAGCAGCCCATTTCGGTGGGTTACATGGTGTCGACAGCGCCTACAGGTCGGATGCCCGCCTGGTTTTGGTCCGCCTGTCCGCACCTGGAGGATGTTTGTCCCGTCTTCCTAAAGACCGCACTACATTTGCATGTGCCTAATATACAGATAGCCGATGATATACTCAACTCGACCAATGCTCATCAATCGGCCAATGATCATCCATTGGATTCGACGCTAACAGCCGACGTGCTACGCTTTGTGCTGGAAGGATACAATGCATTGTCCTGGCTGGCACTCGATTCCAATACGCACGATCGGCTATCCTGTCTGCCCATCAATGTGCAAACTCTAATGGATTTGTATTATCTAACGGCGGCCATAGCATAGAACACCATTTCTAACAAAACAGACCATTAACATTAGCATTAATCGCAAGAGTAACAGTAACAGTAACAGTCGATTGCTTCCGTTTGCTGTACTTCCATTAACATAGCGAACTATCCAAAACAAAAAAGAAAACAAACCAGCAAGTTAACAGTCAAGAAAAAGAAAAACGATATTACAGCAAAAGCATATGTAAACGTAACAGTAATGTTAACAGTAAACTGTAACAGCAACGCACACAGTTAGCGTTAAACAGAGCCTTGTTATAAAAGCCGCCGCCGCAGCAGCCTTACAGCCTAACCACAGGATGTGCAACAAAGACAAGAAAGTTCATTGATGAGATGATGATGATGAGCAATGAGCAATGAGCAATGAAAGCGACAAGTCTTGAGAGGAAGACAAAGAGAGAGGAAGATGAAGATGAAGCGAGAGAGAGAGAGAGGGAGTAGCGAAAACAGCATTACTATTTATTAATTGAAAATTGTGTATAGTGCAAGAATTGTTTTTTATTAGGCTGGCGTTCGTTTTAGTGTTTAATATTTATACATATACAACAACAACAAAAAGGAAGTAGATAAGGAAGAAGAAGAAAACAAAACAACAAAAAACCACACATAGGGGCATATTTATATATATATTATACATAGATCATATACAATACGCAAGATTTAAAACAAAACAAAACAAAACAAAAAAAAAAAAGAAGAAAAAAACAAAATATTTAGCAATTAAGTTAAAAAGAAATTTGTACATATTTACAACCAATTCGCCGTAAGCACTAAGAACAACAACAACAATAATTATAACAACAAAAAGCGAAAAAAATTTATAACTATACAACAACAAAAAGTAGCTTACAACAAATGAGAAAATACCTAATTAAAACTAAATTAAATTAATAAATTGTGTAAATTTTTTGTGCAAAGCGAGCATTAGTTTAAATTATTATAAAGTAAACAAAACAAAAACAATTTAATGTTAAAGCGAAAACTCACACACACACACACATAGGCAGGCAAACATACACTCACACACACAGACATTGGTATACTGTGCATGCTTATATAACAGTTATACACACATAGGCACACACACACACACATACATATATTTGGACGCAAAGCGCAGTTGCTGGTTAGCAGATGGAAGGGAAATTTATGAATGGGGTTTAAGTGGGGGAATTCGGGGGAAATTTATGGTATAAGGGTTTTTAAGTCAATAAGTAGTTTTTTTGAGGTTAGGAGCTGTTTTGTATACAAAGAGAATGGGAAAAACATTTTGTTTTTTATACATTGCACATTCACACACACACACACATACCTGCAGAGATACAGACACACACACACACTTACACTCACATAGCCAATTGTTTATTAATGAATTACTTAAAAAGAAATTGTGTACAAATTAACATAAATATGTTTATATAAACAACAAAGCTTTCTACAACAAATACACATACACACATACAAATACAAAAACAAATTGATTTTGCACTTTAAAAAAAATGAAAGATTTTCGCTAGACTTAAGTTTGCATTAAATGAAAAGATAAGAAAAACAAAAAACTAAAAAAAAAAACAATTATTAAACAATGAAATTATTTTTACCTGTGTATTTTAATTAGCATAATTTAACAACAAACAACAACAAAGCGAAACAACAAATAAATCTACAATTACAAAGACGTTTTCTAGTATATAGCACACACACACACACAGACACATACACACGCTTAACTTTTAAGTAGTTTGGTTTTCACATTTAGTATTCGATTTTTTCGTGTATAATAAAACATGAATTATTTGCAATTACTTTTTCTTTTGGGTCATTTCTTTTCTTTTTGCAATGAACAAGATTTACGAGTAAGTCAATTTTTGGTATTTAAATACCGCAGCGCTTTTTCATATCTAAACAAACAAAAAAAAAAAAAGAAAAAAAACATACCAAACACGCTTCCAATAATTTTCATTAAACAGAAGGGCAGAAGAAACAAGAAAATAAAAACATTTCCTAGCTAAGGGTTTCAGTTCGCCACTCAACTCAACTCAACTCAACACATTTGTTCACCACGCTGGAGTGGTGAGTTCGTCAGACGAAGGCTAACGACATACACATATGCATAATACATATACATAGCAATAATTGTAATTGTAATACACACACACACACACTCACATATATATATAGAGAGCAACAATTGACAACAAGCATTCATAAATAAATATATAAAAATAAAAAAAAATATAAATATATATATGAATTAAAACCGAAAAATGGTGGGAACAGAATTTTTTAAAAACAAACTCAACTCAATTTATGAGTTGAATTTTCTAAGAAAAAAAATAAAATAAAATGAAAATGAAAAACAAACAAAAAATAATTTGACAAATTTGTAAAGTTAGTTAAGGCTTGAATATAAATATATAAAGACAAACATTACAAAAGTGCATTAAGCGAAAGAAAGAGACAGACAGAGACAGATAGACGAGAAGGACAGGAAGAGCAAAAACCATTTACTAGCCCAGCCCCTAGCCTAAAAGTATGCAATTATTAATTTATAAATTTGTTAAGGTTAGCCTCGAGGTTAGTTTTACGGCAAACACACACACACACACACACATGCACATGCACAAGCATTAACGTGTAGGTATGTATGTGTGTATATAGGCCAAATTTCAATTGCAAATTTCAAAAAAAAAAAGAGAAGAGAAGTAAAAATTTAAAATTAAAAAAAAATTAAATGAAAAAAAAAACACTTACAATTTGTTTCTAAAACAAAACGCCATGCATTATATATATATACACACACATATATATATACATAATTAGGAAATGTATGTCAGAAAAAAAAGAAAGAAAGAAAATCTAGCTACAGAATTGCATATTATATATACAATTATAATAATTATATATACAAGCAAATATATTGGGCAAAAAAAGAAAAAAAAAAAAACAAAAACAAAAGTAAAAAAACAAACAAAATGTTGTTGTAGTCAAATTACAAATTAAGTTTTGTTTTTGCTACCGCGTGAGTCAAACAGAAAAACAAAAAAAAAAAAAAAATCTAAAAAAATAGTAAAAAAACGAGTCAAATTTTAAATGTGCAAAAAATAAAAAACAAAAACCAAAAAAAAAAGTAATTTTTTGCAAGTTCTTTATAATTAATAACGGTTTTTTGGCGTGCAGACAGAGAACAAAGAAAACACACATTTTTCCAATAAAAAGTAACAAGAAAACATGAAATGAAATGAATGAAATTTAAAATTAATTTAAAATGAAAATGTTTTGTTTTTTTTTGTTTTTGTTTTTTTTTTTTTTTTTTTTTGCTGGGGTTTTTAGTTAATAAATAATGGGAAATTTAGCGGTGTGCAAAGCTCTATGCGAAAATATATTAATGGTGTTAAAGGAATATACAAAAATTATATTTGTTAGAATAACTTTGCTCTTAAACAAGCATTACAGTGTTGGTAAAGGTTTGGTAAACTTGCCAAGTAATACTGTAATACCGCTTGCATTTGAAGTCTCAGGTGTATTTGGAGTCCTGCTGAACTTGAGTGGCTTGAGGCTGATCCACACACTTCAGGAACTCGAATAGTTTGCCCTCGAATTCCGGCCCACCCGCATGGCTATTGTTCAGCCAAGATTGCACCAGTATTTGCACATCGTAGTTGTTGCGCACATTTTTTAGTTCAACTGAAAGTTGTAGAAGAGCACGCTGTATATAAGCAAGTATAAGGAAGAGGAAGAGTGTTGTTACTCACGCATGACCATTTCCTTGATCTCCCACTCGTAGGCGTAGCGCTGTGTTAGAAATTTCAACAATTCCAGCAGCTTATTTGTGGTTAGGTCGCTTATAATGCAATGCTCACGCAAGAGATCATCTTCGTTCCAGAGACGAACACGCTGATACATGAGCTCGGTGCGCCACTGGATGATTCTTAGCATTTGCAATGATTCTTGGAGTTTTTGGCGAACCTTATCGACTTGCTTGAAATTGCGAAGTATTCGCCTTTTGATTTTTTGCATTTTTCGTTGGGATTTAGTTTTTTCGTATCGAGCTTCTTTCTCAAAAATTTTCGCACACGAAGTCGAATAAGTTTTCATGAGGTTGCCTCCTTTATGCCAGGTCTGATGCCAGCGTAAAGCATCCGCTTTAATAATTGTTAGCATTTTATTTAGTTCTTCTACAATATTGTGAAAATCCATTTTGCAGCTCAACCTCAAACGAAGAAAGCACGAGTCATTCAAATTTTATGACAGCATGGCAGAGTGCTGGAAAATGTCCATTTTTAATTGCTCAACACTGGCCCTTTAGAATTGCTTTGAATATCAAAATCGGAAGCAAATAGAAGAGAGAGAGAGAGTTCTAATAGAAATATGTATCAATAGCCGCACGCGCAGTGGGAAGAAGAGAGTTCCAATAAGAATTCAATTAGCAGAGAGTAATTTCTATCTCTCTCTTTTTTTACATGCAGGTAGAGAGCTTAGCAGCAGCAGTAGCCTCTCACCCTCTTCCCTCTTTCACCGTTACTTTACGCTGATTGGTCGTTTAAGCTTACACTCTTCTAAAATTAGCATTACAACAACTGCTTAGCAGCAGAATGTTAACACTTACATTTTTCTTGCTTTCTTTTTCTCGCTCACTCTCACGCTCTGCTTAAGACTTCACTTAAGAGCAAAGTGCGCTGCTGGCTGCAGCATATTTGACGCGTGTCTCGTGCATTAACCAACACTGATTATCTTTGGTATTCCTTTGTTGCCAATTTGATCGCGAAAATAATAATGATAATAATAATGATACAAGTTTTTTTTTTACTAGTTTATGCTGCGCATTAATTGAGCGCTTGTTATGTGAACTCCTTGAAGCTCAGCTTGCTTGCGCCGTACAATTAGCTGACCTGCTATCTCTTTCTATCTGCAGCCTGTCAGCTGGGAGCATAGCACAGACATGAGTTACTGTGCGTTGATTGCGTTTAAGGCTTGATTGTGCATCATGCTGCTGCAGCAGCAGCACAATTTGCTGTTCTTTTGAGGTAAGCGCGCGAACTGGTTTTTATTTTTTGCTTTTGGTTCTGCATTAATTATCAACAAATCATTTTTGTAGCATTGAAAGCCGCATTTATCAGTGATTATGCAGAGGGTGAGGAAGAATGGGGTTAGGGGCAGGGGCAAGGCGCTTGGTGTCGCAGAACATGTGTTTCGACTCCAGCATCAGGCAAGCTTTTTGGTCAACGTCTTGACGGTGCTGCCACCGAAAATTTGTCAGCCACAATGATCGAGTCGTTGGGCAAGTGAATCCAGAAGGAACGTGGCCGGCGCGTCGGCGACATGACATGGCCGTTGATAATGTATAAAGAAGCGAAAAAGAACGAGGCATTGCAATTAAGATATTTTTATGTAAATTAATGAAAACAGCAAGCGGCAAGCGCAGCAGAAGGTCGCCAGATCGTTGATAATGTAGCAGGAGGCGGAGGAGGAGACGAGGCAAGCGAAGAGCAGCAGCAGGACAGAGGCGCACATGCAGCAGAAACGACTAAGGGAATCAGAGATGCAGTGGCAGACGTGAAGGACAGCAGGAGGATCTTCCAAAAGAGACGTCGCAGCGCAGTCAGAGTAACTGCAACAGCAGCAGCAGCAGCAACTGTTGCTGTAGACGCCGCAGTCTCTTTGGCAACATTCTTCGGCTGCATGCGTGCAACTTACAAATAAGTACAAGCTGAGCGACGGCAAAACTCCAATTGCGACGAAAATTGTGGCGCATTTTTAATTGGAAAGCGCGCACAAAAACCAAAGCTCGCTGCGAGTATCGAGTATGCATGACTAACAGATGCGCTGCAAAGAAAGAAAAACATAGAGTTTGGATAGAATTTTACATATAGGCGAAGAAAGAATAAATAGATATTACAAAGATATAGATATAGACAATTAGTTAAGTTTATATAGATATTACGATGTTATAATATTACGATATTATAATTATTCAGTTGTTCAGGTATAATTTCCATGTAACTAAAAGTTTTTTATTAAAAAAAAATCCATAAACAGTTTTTTTTTTCTTTGACAAGCCCTGTCTATCTTCTATCTTCTTAATAGCTATTTTAGTAGGTCAAAAGTCAAGGCAAGATAAGATCAAATTGAAAGGATCATCACTGTTCAATATGTAAACCTAGTAAGAGAGTAACAATAGTATTATTCATATGCTGAAACTCGCCTGGCTGCTTCTCCACACATACAATACACACTCCAACAAAATATACCCCTTCTCTATTACAGGGTATCAGAAACGTAGCCAAAGCTGCCACAGCCTGGACCAACGATCTGCAAGACACCAACAAAAAAGAAGCAAAAAAGAAAAGAAAAAAAAAAAAATTGACGCACCGAAAATTTATTGTCTCATGATGCGAAGCCGAACCAGGCGAGCTGAGCTGCATGTCGAATGGCGAGAGCAAACAGCAAAAAGACCGCGAGCGATCGAACGAACGAGAAGGAGGCGGAAGCAGGAGGGGAGGTGGAGTAGCAGCAGGAGGAGGAGGAGGATGAGGAGTATAGCAGGAATCGACTCCTTTGGCTGTGGCCGTTACTTAGGCATTTATGTCTGGCACTTGACACATTTTGTTATGGCATCTCAGCTACCGCGCGCCTCTTCCGACTTGTTGTTTGACCCAATCAAAATTCCAGCATCTTGCACTTGAATGCGTTTAATTTGTAAGCTCGCCGGGTCGCAAAAGTGTTGAACCGCATGTCGGTACATTGTATGGGAATCGGGATCAGTGGAATCTTCAGCTTTGCTGCATCAATATGTTAACCGATCCGCAAATCGACAACAATTGTGTTTACAAGGCGAAAGGCAACTGATTGCAAGAGTTGCGCTGCTAATGAAGCAACTGAATTGCATATTCTTGTAAGGGAATTACAAGTCTTATGTGTAAATTGATGCCTAGCTCGGTTTTTTCAAATCTTTCCTAGACCTTCCCTACATTTCTTCCAGACCTGCTATAGATCTCTTCTAGATCTTTTGCATATGTCTTTTAGATCACCTCTAGATCTCTCTGCTGATCAGCAAGCAGATCTCTAATAGATGTCTTCCACTTCTTTTTTTTTTTAGACCTTTTTCAAATTTTTTCTAGACATCTTGTAATTTATTGTAGATGTCCTTCATATATATTCTAGTTATCTTCAAGATCTTTTTTATATATCTTTCTGAATTCTATTGTATCATTTGTAAATGGTTTTTAGTTCCCTGAACTCGCCTAGATCTCTTCAAGAACTCTTGTAGTTATTTTCTAGATTTCTTCTTGATTTATATTCTTTCTACATTTCTTCGTTATGCTCTCTACGTTTCTTCCCAATTTCTTTCTATATTTCTTCCAGCTTCCTCTATCTTCCTCTCGATTATCTTTTTCATCTTTCTACGCAACTTTGCATTGTGGCATTAAAAAGTGTTGCATAGAGAATTCTATATCCTCATATAAATATGCTCCACTTGCAGCTGCACTTTGAGCTTGCCCCATTCGTTCTGTTCTGCATTTCCCTTTGGCGCTTTGTTGCTGTCGTTGTTGTTGTCGTTGTTGTTGTTGTGTGGCATAAGCCAAGCTATTTGCCTGCTTATCTGTGCCGACTTCCTCTTTGCCTCCTGGCCACTTAATAAGTGGCCAGAACTGGGCGTCTGTGTGTGGGGTGCAGCTGGCCTTTAACCAGTTCCAGTTCAAGTCCCAAACCCATGCCCAAACCCAATTCCAATCCAAGTTTTAGCTCTAGTCCAAAGCTTCAATTGCAGCTCCAGATTGTTGCCGGTAGCGTTTGCAGATCGCAGCCAGAAGAACCAGATGGAGCGATCGAAGAGGGGGCAAGTTGATTTATTCTAATCTGTATAAGCATTGCTATAATAAAGCAAAAGTGCCCACTGAGTGGACAATGCTGGCCAGCGGCTTTTGACCAGCTTTTTCAGTTCTAGTTGTTGTTGCCGTTGTTGTAGTTGTTGTTGTTGTTCAGGCCAAATTGCAGATCGGCCAGCGCAATGGGCAGTTCGCTCAGTCTGACAGTGTTGCGCGATTTAGCTTGTTTGCTGCTAAAATTTCTAGCTACTTTTTTAAGGCAAAATGAAAATGGCGAATGCAGTGAAAGAAGATTAAGCAGAGGACGGAATAAATAGAAAGCTACTCTTTTAAAAATGAAAAGCTTTAGCTTTATGCTCATGGCTCTCTTTCAGCTAAATTTAGCTACTTTTTCACTGCTTTAAAGCTATCAACACTGTTTAAACTGTGCATTCGCTTTGGGGCTTTTGAGCAATGCGCGTAATTGGATTTAAGCCCAAAGTGCGGACGCAGCTGCAGATTCTAATGACTCAGCAGGAGCAGCAGCAGAGACACAGAGCGAAAGGGAGCAGAACAGATAGAGAGAGAGAGAGAGAGAGAGAGAGAAGGCTTAGTGCAAGAGAGCAGTGACATAGAGAGATTTAGATACAGAGAAAGAAATGGAGAAAGACAGACAGACATAGAGAGAGAGAGAGAGAGAGAGAGAGAGAGATAGCGGGAGAAAGAGAGATAGACAGAGGGAAAAAGAGAGAGAAATATAAATGAGATACTGATAAGGAGACAAAGATATAGTAAGAATCAGAGAGAAAATGGTAGCTGGGTGGAGATGAAGTTGACAGAGACAAAGATTCAAAGAGCAAGAGAGAGAAAGAGGTCAAGAAAAATAAAGAAAGAGAATCAGAGAGAGAGAGAGAGAGAGAGGGAGAGTCAGTGAGAGATATTCAAAGAGGGAGTGTAGTCGAGTCAACCTATCACAGTGAGTATTGCTACTTGATTAACAAATGAAGTTGCCAGCGCTAATTTATCGCGTCAGCCGGAGTCTGCGACGCTATCGGCCAACGCAAGAGGCAAGAGGCAGGAGGCAGGAGGCAAGAGGCAGGAGGCAGGAGGATTCTGGTTGCACTGGCTTCGTGTGTTATCGACACAAAGTGTTTGCGCGTTCGACAGGCGACAATGATATGCCCCTTACGAAACGAAGAAGAAGAGCAGCTAAGCCAGCCAACCGAGCAGAGCCAACATTTCAGCTGCAGCCACTTTGTCAGCGACTGTCCAAAGCGCACGGCGTGGGGCAGCTGCCGTAGCGAGAGGCAAGTCTTCCTGCAGCCGCGATTATATTCAAATTTCAACATGCTGCAAACATTCAATGTGGAGCCTGGCAGTAGGCGGCGGCCAAATCACGTAATGCGCCTTGCAAACATCGTTAAAACACTTGCAACGCGGTCAACACGGGCTGCAGGCAGCATGTTGCAAGGCTGTTGCAAAGACTAAAGCCTTTTGTCTACATCTAACTTCATCCGCATTGGCCCTCCCCTGGGTGCCTTCGCTGATTTTGTTTTAGAGCCAATTTACATACATCTGTATACCCTAGGTAAGGAAGTGAAATAGAGTTGGGATGCCTAGTTCAATCTATTCACTCTTCTTACACTCATTTCATTCACTAGCTCGTTATTCCAACTTGATTCTCTTGATTCTGGAATTTTAGTTCAATTGAAATGAAACATTTGAAATACTCACTCTTTAGTCTCTCAATTTAATTAGCAACTCAGTTCGTTCAGCCTAGCCTAGTCAGGGGATTATTCTGGTGTTCTATTTCCATTTGTTTCAACTACTCCATCTTGAGTTTTTCATTTTAATTACTAGCTCAGTTCGCTCAGCAGTTGAAATGAGAAATTAGATTAGATTAGATTTAGTTCTTTCTTGAGTCTACATCAAAATACTAAACTTGTGTTCTAATTCCATTTATTTCATCAACTCTCGTTTATATAGGGTATATTAGTTTCGGTTGCTTATAGTTAATTCCCTTGTGCCCTGTCCCACTTGCTGCAGTTGGTGTCTTCGTCTTGCTCTGGTCAGTCGCAGCAGAGGCTGCGTTTATTTAAATTTATTTTCCTAGAATGCCACAAGTCGCCACATCGATGCGCAATTTGTTGTTGCAACGTGCAACGTGTGGCAAGTAGCAACTGCTGCTACACCAGCAGCAGGAGGAGCAGCAGCAGCAGCAGGAGGAGGAGCAGCAGCAGGAGGAGTAGCAGCAGCAGCATCAGCAACTGCAACTGCGTCTGCGTATGAAAATTAATTGCTGCCACTCGTGACGATGGCTGCCGCTCGATCTGCCGCCTGCTCCCTGCCACATGTCTCTTGCCCTTGCTTCGACTCCTGCTATTGCTCTCTCTCTCTCTCTCTCTCTGTCTCTCTGTCTCTTTGTGGGGCTGCGAGTGGGCGTCCTATCGTTTAGATTTATGACTCTCGCCTCTGTCTCGCCGTCTGTGAGTGTCGCGTGATAAGTCTATAAAATGTTCGTTACATTTGTATGTGCAAATGGCAGTGGGATGGCATTTGCATATCGCCCAAAACTGCCCACAGAACCCACTATAGCTCTCCCGCTCCCTCTCTCTCTCTCTGTCTCTCTCTTTGTCACTTTTTCAATATATGCCCCTTGTGGCTTGGTGAAAGGCGCCTGCATGTGGGCCGCAGTTAATTGTCTTTCATATGTGATGAGGCCACATGCGATTGCAAATCCCGGTGAAAGGAATACATTAAAAACAGTTGAGAGAAAGAGAGAGAGAGAGAGAGAGCGAGGTAGGGAAGGGTAAGGCGGAAGAAAGATGTTTCCCAACAGGTGAACTACACAGCAGCAAATTTTGGCAACTGTTGCTGACTGCCAAAAAAGAACCTCTCAATCACGTCAACTGCCAAAGGCTGCTTTGTTCAATCAGCTCTTGCTTGAATCAATCAAATTCGAACAGTTTCAGTTCCACTATCCAAGCCAGCTCCAGCTCCGGCTGCTCTCCTGTGACACATTGCACCATTAATTTGATGGATTGTAAAGTTTTTCGCTTCACCAACTTTGATGTCTCCTCCCAAAAAAAAAAAAAAAGAAATAGGAAGGAAAATTGTGCGAGAAAAAAGGGAAAATTAAGGCGCACATTCAATGACAACTAGGGCAGTGGTTGCAAAGGAGTCGCAAGAGGGGCGTGCTGCAAATTTATGCCTGCCCCAACACTAGACGCTTCACTGAGTTTCAGTGTGTGTGTGTGTGTGTGTGTGTGTGTGGAGCATTCACTTGATGAAGGCAGCGGAATGGATCATCGAGTGAAGCGTTGAAAGCGCTTTATTTGCATTGTGGACACGGCCGAAGAAATTGGGCGATGCCTCAGTGCCTCAGATGCTTTAATCGCAATCGGCGGCAATCACAACATTCAGGGTCATGACAGGCTGTACGACTTTACAGCGGAACTAGTTCGCATGAACTGCTGAACTGCTTGTTTAGATTTGCAATTCTATATTATTTATCCTTGATTTAAATGTATGCATTTGTACTTTAGCGTATCCTTGATGATCTCTCCTCTATTTTTCGTTTTTCTATTCCCATTTGCTTTTTGTTTTTCCTTTGCAGTTTTCCCTTTTTCGTTTTTGCATTTTTCTCTCTCCCTTCCCATTTCACTATATGTCTTCTGTATGCCCCCATATATGTACTTCTATCTCTTAATTAATTCTTATTTCATTTATTTATTTTCTCTTTCCTCTAGGTCGCATTCTCTTTTCCCACCCTCCACTCTCCTTTCTCTTTTTCTTTTTATCTTTTTTTTATCATCTCTCCTATCTCTCTCAATTCGTTTACTTTAGGCATTACCTATGCTCTAGCGTTGTCTTCTCTCTTATCTTCTCTCGTCCATCTCTCCGCCATTTAGCTCCTTTTATTCCTTTGGTGATTTGCTGGCGATTTTGTGGCGATTTAAAAGCGATTATGGCCGCAGCTTTTCTTTGTTATGCCAACTAAATATGACAAGCAGTTCTCTGGACAGGCTGTTTCCACATATGGCATAGCTGCTGTTCCCACTCTTCCTTCGAGTTCCATTTCAGGCCCACAGCTGCTTCTTCTTCTTCTTCTTCTTCTGTGTCTGTTTCTTCTACAACTTGTGCTTTAGCTCCTTTTTGCATGGACTGCGATTGACGTTCGCTGATAGGCGAATTTTGCATAAACGCAAGGCAAACGAACGTCGGACGCGTTGGCGGAAATGCGTTTTGAATCCTTGTTGGCCTGCCCGGCCGTGCCAGACGATTGCAGCCCGGCTGCCGCATGGGGCAAGGCGACTCTTTGCCCATTTTGGCCGGCGCATTGTCTGCGACCGTCTGGACGCGGGGCTTTGTTTAATTGCGATGCGAACTGTGCAGCAATTGTGTGGAGCTTGGAGCTTGCAGCTTGGCGCTGCCTACCTCGTTCGGTTTCCTTTTCGCATTTCCCTTTTTTTTTTTAACTGCTGCTTCTGCTGCTGTTGCGCATGGCGATTGTCCCTGGAGGCATATGCGTCGCATTGCAATTGAAATTGAGAATCGGAGCACGCTCCACGTTGCTTGCCCAGCCACATACACACACACAAATTCCTATGCCTATATGCCGCATGCCACCCCTTCTGCATACAGCTCGGCCCTCTCCTCATCCATGGCTGCCTCCTGTTGTTCCTGTTGCCTTGCCACGCACAATGCGCGCATAATAATGAGCCTGAAGGCGGCATGGCAGCAAACTTGTTTAGACTCACAGCTCTCTCTCTCTCTCTCTCTCTCTCTCTTCTCCCCCTCTCTCCTACGCCTGACTTGCAACGTTTGGCTGCCTCGCATTTTGTCAGCCCATACGTGATAAATGCGATTTCTGTTGCAAGCCTCACCATGCAGCGGGCATTAGAATGTCATTTGCTAAAGCTGACATGTGTGTGTGTGTGTGTGTGTGTGTGTGTGTGTAGGTGTTGCTGTGTGTAACGGTTATTGCCTGCACTTTAGCCACGCCCGTGTTTCGCTAGGTTTTTGACTAACTTTTTTGGCCTAATCGCATTTAAGCTGATTTCTGAGCCCCCTTCGTTCCTCTTCGTTCACCCTGCCACACATTTGCTGCCATTCACTTGGCTAACTGTTTACCACAACAAAGGCTCTTTGGCTACTCTTTGGCTGCTTGTTCTGGCCGCAAAGCGAAAGCCCGTCAAGAAGTTCTTTTTTTCCTTTTTTTTCTCCAGAGTCGCCAACAGCCCTTCGCCCCTGTCCACAATGGCAATCGCGTCCCTTGTTCTTGGCCATGTCAACAGCTCCAATGATTCCCAATGCCCCACTTCCAGCGGCTGCTGCTGCTGCTGCTGCTCCTGCTCCTGCTCCTGCCGTTCCCTCATTTATGCAACGAAATCGCCCCGAACTTTCGTGCAGTGCAATTTCTATTGTTCTTGAACGTGAAGAGAGGCGCGCAACTGAAGAAGAAGAAAAAAACAAAGCCTTCTCTGCTCACCCCTCTCTCTCTCTCGCTCTCTATGTGCCCATTCGCCTGCTACTCCTGTGGGGCACTCCTTGGCAACGTAACGAAGTCAACGTGGCTGCCACAAAATGAGCGCTTTATACCTACTTAGATCGCTATAAATTTGGCTTAAGGCAAGAAAAGTGTTGGCGCAGCCGCGCAGCAGCAGCGGCAGCTGTCTGGACCAAAGGACAGTGGGACGAAATTAATTGAAATTTAAATTCATATTCAAACAGATTAAACCAAATTGAGTTTGACTTTACAATTAAAGCCACTTTTGAGAATTTATTTATAATTTTATTAGGAGTTGAAATTTTTGATAGTAATTACCTATTTGCAGATTCCATAAGAAAATATTATAATTGGCGAGCAATCATTGTTTATGTATTTAAATCTGAAAGAATTAGGGAATAAAATATTATATTTATAATTATAATTTATACATAATTTATTATATAGCTCTAAGAAATATTTTTATATATATTATATATAAATAATGAGAATTAGGATATATTTGGATGATAATATAAGTAGATCATATAAGTATATAGCATTTTATCCAATCTCTCTCAGTCTCTCTCCCACTCTCTCTCTGTCTTTCGCTCTATTCCTCTCCGTATTAGTACATATCTTTTATATTCGATCTATGTCCGTTTTAGGTATATATTTTAGGTATATTTCTTCTATATCTCGAATATTCGATTCATTCTATTGAGATCCTGCTACATTATAAATTTCACAGACAAATAGTTGTTGACCCACTGTGCGCACTGTATGTGTATTTGTACTGAACTTTGGTTTGTTTTTGCTTTCGGTTTACGGCAGTTCGGCTTGTTGCACGTTGTTGTTGCACGTTGCCCGTTTGCCCGTTTGCCTGTTTGGCCGTTAGTGAAGCTTAGATGCCGCGCGTTGCCGCAAGTCCGCATGATTTATGCGATTATTCTTTAGCGCAGCGCCCAACTTTATTGTTTTATGTTTTTGTGGCCAGCTGCTTGGGGGGGGGCAAAGGTGCACGGCGCAGCATGGAGTGCGGGGCGTGGCTGGCTGGCTGGCTTGGGTCTATTGACTTGGACTTTGTTTGGCTGTGGCTACGACTGTGGCTGCAATTGCAATTGCAGCTCGTAGCCAGCAGCTAGCAGCGCTAGCACTCAGCAGCTGTTTATGTGGCGCTGCAAGCGAGTGCCCACTGTAGCTGAGAGTTCAATAATTGTACATGCAGCATGCAGCATGCCGCTGTGGCGCAAGGCATGCGCCGGGTTAATGTCTTGTTGGTTATTGCCACGTCTAACTCCAAGCTCATGCGCTTACTCCACATACATACATATGCCGCTCCCTCTACATCTATCTATCTATCTCTTTCTTGTTCGTTCCCTATCTCTCGCTCTGTGGCTGTAGCACCTGGCTGTGCAGCCTATTTGTAATTTGGCACTAACGGATCTGTTGAACCCATCAATTCTAAGCTCAAGCAAAACATACGAAGAACGAGATTATGATTGAGAGAAAGAGAAAGACAGAGAACCAGAGAGGGGCAGAGAGAGAGAGAGATATATGATGAGAGTCAGTTTGTTAGCTGGACTTAGAGACATGTTCATTAAGGCCTGCCACATATAATAACTGTCCATGCGAGTGGCCTATAAAGTGTTGAGATTTCATGTTGCAGCTGCAACTGTTGCTGCTGCTGCTGTTGCTACTGCTGCTGGGAATGCAAAACGCGTGCAACACCATAAAAGTCGAATATGAATTACGCCCCCTTGTGCAGCAGAGAGGGGCGTCTTGGCAATTACAATCTAAGCCAGATCCGGCTAGGCCAAGCCAAGTCAAGCCAAGTTCAGCCAGTTGTTGGTCTATTTTTGGTAACTTGTCTAACAAGCTGCTGCTGCTGCTGCAGCTGCTTTTGGGCGTGGTTGAATAAAATAAAGCATAACTGCTCGCACTTATATTACCAATAAGCAGCCAAACCATTTTGTTGGCCAACAACTAGTTCAGACATCTGAGTCAGACTTTTGCGAATCGAAAGCCAACGCCTTGTCGAATCGATCGGGGCCAAGCACTGTGCCCACTCACTGCAACATTTCAACTGCAACATTTCAACTGCAACTGCATTTCATTTGCAACCGCATGACAATTGCTTATTCTGTTATTGTGCTTCCAAAAAATGCTTCATTAAAGCGCGACACGAAATTATATTGATTTTTGATCAAGCGCTGATTATGTTTGCCGTTTTCTATATACAACTAATGCGAGTCTCGACTAGCTAGTTACTCTGGATATTTAAGACAACAGAACTGTCAACTCTCATTACAGCTGAAGAAAACACAGAAATATGTTGCCTATCGATTTTTAATCGAAACTTGACAAAATATATATGCCTTTCATTTAGCTTGGACTGGTTATCGATAAATTTGATAAGCAGACGATAAAATCTTCATTGATCTCTGTTAGTAATACGTACATCAACATGATAAATGGTATTTAATATGTGACTGATTATCGATAATAATCGATAGTTAAACAAGTAAATACTCTTGAGTTGCGCATAATATTTATATAAATTTAATAGTATAGCACATTTTATAAACTCCGCTGCATATCGATAATTATCGATATTTTTAAAGAAGACTAAAATACTTTAGTTTTATTTATGACCTAACAGATGCAATACTGTAATAATATTAGTGTTTTTAGCTACCACAGTCCAGCTATTTAAAAGTTGCCCAATTAGAGAGTAATTACAGGGTATCTTCAGTCATTAATATACTACTCCGTATAATTAAATGCGGGCACAGTTGGCAGCCTTATTGAAGTAATAATATTTATTTGCACAACCAGCTGGGTCCAGCTGGGATTTCTGCACGTTCCCGTTCCCGCTTCCGCTCCAGTTCCAGTTCTAGTTCCAGTTTTTTTTTTAGTACTCTGTCATTCCGTTTGCCACTTAAATTTGCATTTTCATATTGAGCGGCCTGAGCAGCTGTGGCAACAATCAGAGATTGAGAAAAAATAAACTGGAAAACTAGAAAAGCTGTCCGACTGTCCGACTGTCTGTCCGTCTGCTCGTTCGACAGTCTGTCTGTCTGTCTGTCCGTTTGTCGTCATCATAAATCGATAAAGGCAACGTGGCTGAGCGTGCCAAAAGTTGCCAATTAAATGTGGCAGCACAATTTGCCGCTAACCCGACTGCCTGCCACTTGTTGCACGACAGCCAGCCCAGGCCCAGGCCTTGCAGTTGCATTCGTAATGAGCTACGTATGCAACAGACAGACAGAGAAAGACGTAGAGAGAGAGAGAGAGAGAGAGAGCGAGAGAGAGAGAGAGAGACAAAGTGCGATAAGTAGAAACTTCAACTGGCTCGCAAATGCAAATTGTTGCAACTGTCCGACGTCAGTTGATAAGGCGGCACTTGAGGCCTTTTGCCACCAGCAAGCAGCAGCCGCATCGGTGGCAACTGTCACTTTGGGTGTGGCCTGGCAAAACTTTAATTTCCCCTCCCAAAACGAAATCCCCATTCCTCAGTGTTCACTGCCACAGCTATTGCTAACTAGTTCAGAGAGCCAAAAAGTTTACTCAGTTTGCTTATAGATCGAAATGTACTGTAAATTTTTATATAAAATGCGTAATATTGAGAAATAAAACTTAATGTATATAAAAAGTAATTAACATACTTTTTAGCTATTTAGTTAATATATTAATGTAATTTTGTATTTTTAAAGTTTTATTTAGTTAAGTTTCGACGGATTTTAGCTTAATCAAATCAATTTTGATCTATGAGAATATATAACTTATCGAATCTATATAGATATCTTCCTTCAACAGATATATAATATTAAGGAGTTGCAAAAGTATTTTTCGAAGTTAAGCCTCATTCTGAAGTAAATAAGTTTTTTATATATTCGTCAGAGACACTTGAAAGGTTAACTATTCAAAAAGTTTTAAAATCGGTCTGGAAAATAACTTTTTTTTATTCCAAAGCCCCAAATGTGTGAATATAATATAATATTCACAATCAATTCAATTTGACTTGATATGACTACCTTTTGCTTTGACTAAAGTCATAAGACGCTCTAGAAACCTTTGGCAAGCTCAATGACAATGGCTGAAATGCAGCCAGATCCATTCACCTAATAAAATTTCAATTGTGACAATATTTTATGACTTTTCCGATAGTCAAGGTATTTTCTAGTCGTATGTCACCTACTATAGCATTCTTTTTATACATTTTTTTTTGGCCGCTTTCCACGCTCACTTTTCATCGACGGTAGCTTCGGCAGCTGCCACAGACAATGCGAGCTTTTAATGTATGTAAATTTTAAATGAAAATAAAAATAAAGAAAGATAGAAACAGAGACAGAGCGAGTTAGATAGTGAGAGAGATAGAAATAGGCAACAATTAAGCAAAAGAGCAAACGTAGCTGAGACTGGGAAACTGAGAAACTGTGCCTAGCTCGGGCTCTGGGTTTGGGATGGTTATGCTGCTCGGACTAAGCCAATCAACTGGCAACTGGCAACTGGCAACTGGGCAAAGAATTTATTTAGTTTTTTCTAATTTACATATCTGAGGCATTAGCTGAATGCTCGCTCGTTGGGCTATTCAAATTGCCATCGCTGAGATTTTCAGACTAAACAAATTTGTTGTTCGCTGTTGTTCGGTTTTGTTGTTGTTGTTGTTCGTTGTTGTAGCTTTTTCTCAAATGCATTGTTTAAACATAGAAAAACATGCATCTACCGTTAAGACCAAGCAAACAGAAATTAACTTAAGTTTTTTTTTTCAAAGTAGCCAACTCTATACACTAGCCGCAGAGCTTCCAGAGTTCGACGCATATATGTGAGAGTCCTCTTCCATATGTGATTAAGTAATTAGCAAATATATTGAAGAATTCGGCAGAGCTATTAGATTTTCTATTGTCACTTTATATGACATAAGAAATTATGGAATATTTTCCAAGTTCACTTTGAACTAGGGCTTTTAGACATTAGTCAATTGAACCAAGAGCAACTGAGCAAACTTCACTTATTTGTGAACTTTAGTATCTTTTCTAATTGTCTTGGTAATACTTCAAGTGAAACTGAATGTATCTGAACTCAACTTTGAGTCAACTAAGTCATAAGAATATGCTTCTTTACGACTATGAACTTGATGTAGAGCTATAACAAGAGGTTCTCCATGATCTCTATTACAACCTCAGCTCGAAAAGAGAATCTCTTTAAGAAGTCTTCGTTTTAGTTTTGCCTGCTTGTTAGGCCAACGGCTTGAGAAGAGTGCTATGCCCTAACTGACTTGGCAGGGCATAGAAAGTTGGCCATGCAGTTTGCTGCAAATTAATTAGACTCAATTTGTGGCAGCTGCCACAACTTGGGTCGCCGCAACAACTGGCGAACAGATTCTATGCTCATATTGTGTTTAGCTGCTGCTTTTTTTTTTTTCTTTCTTCTTCTTCTATGAGCAGCAACAATTCTCATGTAAATGCCAAAAGTTGCAGCGTTGTTTAAACATTTACAAAAAAAAAAAAAACTGAAAAAAAGAAGAGGGAGAGTTAGGAGATGCGGAGAGAGTGAGTAAAAACGGTAAACAAGTTGTTGTCAATGTGAAACATGGACAACATTTTTCTGAGCGCTTTCTAATCGCAGCTCGAACCGATAAGGCGGCCGTCGTTCAGTTATGTGGCAAATGTTGAGCCAAAGGAGTTGGAGTTGGAGTAGGTGATATGAGGTGGGGTGGCGCTAGGCGAGCATTTGTTATACACTTTCCCAGCATTTGATTTTGGCATAATTTCTCACTCGCTTGCAACGTAATCGACTGCCCGGTTGCACTTGTTCGATTATAGCCGCAAATCAAATGGCAAACAACTTCTATACATATGTCAATTATTTTGGCCAGCAACGAACCAAATTGCAGCTCCACTTGGAGTTCGAATTGGAGCTGTCTGTAACTGGAGTCAGCTCGCTCGTTAGCCATGTTGCATGCCACATGGACATCAGACAACTACGTGAGGTGGCTCTTTGCGAAGTCAGTCCAGTCAGAGCCAAGTCAGCCAAGTCATCCAGTCATTCCAAGTCATCTAGTCATCTAGTCATCCAATTCAAGTAAATTGCTAAGGATCGAACAACTTGCAACTTGCAACATGCAGCTTGCTGCTTGCAACGTGGGCCAGCTGCAACATGAAGCTGCTTATAATTGAATGATTGCATGGCTAGTCAAAATGATTTGCTCGTCATTAACTCTCAACTGCATTGGCGTTTATCTTGGGACCCCATTCGATTCAATTGATTTGCTGCCAATAGGTGTCAAAACTATTTGGCTTTCATTTTGTAATCCCCACAACTGCAAACAATTCCAACAAAAAAATAGAAGTCAAATGGTGGCACAATATATACATATATACATATATAAATGTATATATACGCAAGTATTTGCAACAAATGGGGGAACGAGATGTCTGTCAAGTTCATTAAATTATTTGAAATGTTTTGTCTTTGTCAAGCCGAGTGACTTATTACAGACGCAGTCCAGAGCCTAAACAACTGATGAATGTTACGAGCAACAACTGAGACAGCTGACTAGATGTGCTGATAGACGAGCAGAAATACCCTGCAATTAGGTTACTAAGTTAGCTATGAGCATGAGATGATATTCAACTATCTCTTTATATAGAAACACTCACTATTTTATATGTATATATGAAATGTAAAATATATCAATTTGATTCTTATTCGTTTTCTTAACCAATATAGCCCGTTCTAACCCAATTTCATTTAATATAGGATATTTGTTCAAAAGGGGACGTTCGGATGCTGGACATGTACATGGACGTAGTTGTGAATGTGAAGAGTTGACAAGAAATTTATTTAAAAGACAACTGGCAAGAAATAAATTTCAAGAGAATCGTAGGCGAGAGAGAGAGATATATATATATATATATAAAGACAGAGAGAGAGAGAGAGAGAGAGAAGAGGTAAAACTAAGGTCTACAGATGCGATTCTCGAACTTTGCGTGCAGCTGTGTGGGAGTCAACGTTGTCGTCCAGGCTTTGGTCTGAAATTCATTCATCAATGTAATCGATCAGACGCAGCTCTCTATGCTCTAGCATGAGCTCTGACGACGACGAATCGTGTAAGCGTATGTAAATGGTTCGGTTAACAATGCGACATAAAACTTAATCAATTTATTGCGAACGAGCCATTGTCTAGCGAATACTCTGGCGCAAGAGCATTTTAATTATGTCATGAAATGTGCAGTGGAAACGAGCTTGTGGAATACAGAAAGCTATAGGTATATATATATATATATGTGTCTGTATAGGCTGTGCATTTCTACTGTAGATTTGATATGAGTCGATTGCATTTGTATTATCTCCTTGTATTTCGGACTCTTATCGCTTATCTACTCTTCTCTGCATCAACTACTTACAATTTTATTGCTCTACTCTTTTGCTCCCTTCAGCTCTTATCTATTCTAGTCTTCTGCTCTCTTTCGATGCGAACTATTTCTTTTCTAGTTGTTTACTCTTCTATGCTTCTATACTTCTACTCTTCTACTCTTACAGTCTAGAAGTCTATTTTAATCTCTTCTTCTGACGTCTTCTACTCTTTTACTCCTCTGCTCTTCCACTCTAATACTCTTATAGTCTTGAAGTCTATTTTAATCTCTTCTTCTCTAGTCTGGAATAGATGAGAATCTTTTCTACGCTTCTACTCTTCTACTCTTCTACTCTTCTACTCTTCTACTCTTCAACTCTTCTACTCTTCTACTCTTCTACTCTTCAACTCTTCAACTCTTCTACTCTTCAACTCTTCAACTCTTCAACTCTTCAACTCTTCAACTCTTCAACTCTTCTACTCTTCTACTCGACTACTCTACTACTCTACTACTCTTCTACTCTTCTACTCTTCTACTACTCTTCTACTCTTCTATTCTTCTACTCTTCTACTCTAATACTCGTTTACTCTTCTACTCTAATACTCTTCCACTCTTCTACTCTTCCACTCTTCTACACTTTTAATATTTTTTACCTACCATTTACTTGATTTACTGACAGTTAACTTATCTTTACTGCTAGAGTATTTATTATTTCGGCACCCTTCTGATTGCTCCTTTTCTCGTTTCATTTTCCACCCCTGTTCGGCATTTGACTACAAGTCACGAGCCACGAGTCTAGCTACACTTTCTCCACTCGCAGTTGCAATAGAAAATTGCACAAAAAAGCATAAATAAGTCGCAAGTTTTTCTGGCACGAAGCCCAAATAAATTTCAAAGATAGGAGCAGGAGTTGGCGAGGAGTTGGCGAGGAGCTAGCGAGTAGTTGACTGCCTGACCAACCGCACCCACATGCTGGCTGAGTTATGATGGTGGAGCAGGAGTAAAAGATAGAAATACGCGTCTGTAGGTTGACTTTTCCAATTTCGAATTCGATTTGGTTCGTTTCAGCAAGCAATAACAAATCCGATCATGAATTAATTGTCATGACAGGCACACAAACACATATATACATAAAACGTTTTACATGTTTAATAAGTTAACTATTAAAAGCAGACGCAGGTACACGTTAACATAAATACACACACACACACAATACATACACGATGGTTAAGACCAAAGAGGAAAGTTCGGGGGTGCTGATTAGCGTGCAGGAGATGAAGGAGCGGGAGAAAAAGTATTTGCAAAAGCTGCAGGATATTAAAGTTTGTTGCAATTTTATCAGGGGTAAGTGAACGATTTTACTATAATTTCGATTATCGATAACTTATCGATTGGCAGAATCGTCACTCGAATTCCATCGGCTGGAGGTGGAGCGCTCCGCTGTCGAACATTGGGACAATTATATACGTTGTGACGGCCTGCCACGCCCATATTTGCCACCCGAAATGCGCGAATTTCTATCAAAGAAACGTTATTATCAACAATTCTTCACGGAGCGAAGCGTGGACTGGACCTTGTCCGTGGATGACCGTACCATACTAACCCAGAACATATTCCGCACAGATCTTACCAGGCAAACGGTCAAGGAGCAGCTCAACGATAATATAGGCGCGCAATATGAGCGGGATATTACCATGTTTCTGGATACACTTAACAAAATCGATCGTATGCTCGATACGGCCATTGAAATGGAACGTGTGGACTTTGCACGTCAAATGGAGATTATGGAAGTGCGTTGACAATACCAATTTATAATCGATTATCCAATCTTTTGTTTACAGACGAGGCGTGAGATTGAACATGAGATTGATGAATCTTTTGATCGTCTGACCTATCGCGTAATTCGCATGGATGGTGTCTACATGGAGTATGTATTGGTTTTGAGTAATCTATATGTGTTGCAGAAGAGTCTGCTTAAAGTCTGCTTGAATCCCCATCTGCTTCATCATCTATATACCTAGCTATTTCCTGTAATATCACTATAATTGTCAGCTAAGCTAAGCCTTTGCTGTTCCCACTACGCTAGCCCTTGACGATTATAACTTAATTCACAGCTCTACAGATGGCATGGTAGCCACTTGGACTCATAGTTGCCCCCGATATGGCATAGATATTTGGGCGCTGCGCGATGTGTCTATACGATTCGAGGAACTTCTGTGAGTCTTAGATTTATTTTCATTATATCAATTGGTATTAGTCTTTAGTCGTTAGAGCTCCAGTAATGGTTGCCGAAATGGTTGCCACGTCTGTTCGAGTTCAGATGCCCCTCAGTGTGCTCCATGACTGCCTCACATTGCGCTGTATTCACTCGAACTTTGACAACTATTCACAATATGCGAAAAGTTTCGATCCACCTATACCGGAAAGTAATGTGGATGTCAATGCTGGTATTTTGGATATAGAGGAATGTTTGGTCAACGAATGGCTGATGCAGCTGGATATACAAAAGGAGTTATTAGCAATTTTGCTTGAGAAGCGTGAAATCTATGAGGAAATAATGCGTGTCATCACCGAGCGAACCGAGCGTGCTGCCAAGGAAAAGAAGAGCGGCGATGGCAAGGAGGCAAAGATCGTTATACCTAAGGCACCCAAGGAAGCGCTTCTAGTGCCGCCAGGCATGTTGCCCGAACCCTACACCACATTTCTAGAACGCGAACAGCAAGAGTATTTGGATCTGCTCGATGAAATATATAATCCAGCCCATCTCAAATTAGACGATGATGTGGTAAGTCGTAAGTCGAAGGACGCATGTCAAATGCAAATATCGTGATTGATTCATTGATCTCTTGCGTGTCTCTTACTGTTATTAAGTTATTCATATTCATATCGTAAATTTATCAATCACACTTTGTATTCTAATTCCCACTTGGGTCATTCGAACACTCAGATCAATCTGAGGCAATGCATATTGCTTGGTGGTCTATATTCAATCAATTTCGTGCGTCGCCCAACGGATACCCATTACCAGACGTTTAATATAACATTGCACGAGCATGAACGAGTATTGCATATTAAGCATGAAGTTGTCGCCGATCTCTTTGACGCATTTCGGGACACTCGATTTGGTCCGAGAGCAACTAAAGTGATGACGAAACGATCAAAGATGTTAATGGATGATCAGAAGCGCAAGACCCATATGCTTGAGGACGATGAATTACCATATTTCTTTGTGACCATTCAGATGGCACGGGAATTCTGTCTATGGGGAACACCCATTCCCTGTCAATACGTAGATACCATGGAGGAGGTCAAATCGGAAACATCTTTAATTGAAGAAAAAAAGGAATCGATAGTCGTAAAAAAAAAGAAATCTAGGATCAGCACTCTACCCAATCAGCAGAAAGCAGCAGCCCAGGTAATTGAAGATTCACAATTGACTCAAATTCGCCGTCCCGTAAATTCAACTATCAACATATTTCGACCTACGCTGATTGCGTTGCTAAGAACCAGCCGTAAACTGCTGCCTGGGGAGCGTGTGTTGCCAGTTAAAAATTTTCATTTGATACAACAATTGGATCATCAGAAAATTCGACAATTGCAACGATATTGTGTGCCACGGATATTGTCTTCTTTCAAATTCCCTATGGAAGTGAGAGAGGAGCTCGAACAGCAGCAATCCGATAATCGACCAAAGCCCAAAAATCTATTGATCAGGCGTCGAAGCGTCGATGCTGAGGAGACTTTCGTTGTTGGCGATTTGGATTTCGATTATAACGTACAACATGCACCTGAAAGAGTGTATCCCGTTTTTGACGATGTGGACCGAATGCATTATGCTGAGGAGGATATCAACGATTCATATTATGACAAGAAGACCATGTATGGTCTGATCGAAACCTTTGACAATATCTCGACTAGATACATTACTAGGCATGTAGATATTATGGCTCAGTCTGATTTTACGGCTAAAAAAATAGGAAAAAAAGCGTTGCAAAGCTCGGATTCACGAACTAACATCTCGTTCGCCAAAACCAGATCAACGGTTCGAATACAGAGTAAGCATATGAGTGTCTCACGTCCAACTACCTTAGCTTCCACAATCATGAGCGGCGGACCGAATCGTGGAACTATGACTGAAGAACCAGAAGAAGTCCATACACCAGAGAATGTGCCTGCTACACCAGAAGAACCAGAGATAGAGCCGCAGAAACCCAAGCAAAGAGTCATTCGTTGGACAACAAAGAACATAATTTCCTACAAATTTGATAGGGAAGCACGCACCATGAGCATCCAAACGGATCGTTTGGGCCTATTTGGATTTGCATACAAGCGCTACGAACATTTCCCTTTTCGCGACTGGAGCCTGCAGCCCAATGAAGAAAAGTAAGATATACTATATAGTATTTAGAAAATATCCTATATCTTAATTGAACATGATTTTTCTTCTCTTGTTTAGCAATGATGAAATTATACTAAGTGTTGATACGTTTCACGCACGCGTTATACTCTACATTTCGGCTGCAGGTGTGAGGGGCTATGTGACAGATATAACCAAAAATTATGTAGCACATCCGGTCAAATACTTAGATATCGAAACTCCAATTACCGATTTTCGTGAATTGCGTCGGGTAAGTTCACAAAATATTCTCTGGGTTCTCTGTAAAACTTTAGGTTCTTTTTTCAGCGTTTCTATGAGAAGGGCATCAATATCTTTGCGGAAAATGATGCGTGCTTCTATATAGACAACGGTTACTTCTCGGTTAAGCATATGGCTACAGAGGATCACACATACGATGCCATGGCACTACATTGCAAGCTGATGAAATTCTATCGCTCCAGCTGGAATCGATTGGCATCGCGACGAAATTTATTGATTGGAATGAAGAATGCTAAAGACCCAACCGATTACACAGAGGTCACAATGCGCATAACACCCGATAATGTAACCTTTGTCGAAGTATCGGAACTGTGTTCCGACGATCTAGACATAATAAAACTTGACTTTAAGCATACGTGGCGTAACATGAGTGTAAGTCGAGAGAGTGATCGAGTATTCTATGCAAAAGTTGAATAATGTTTTTGAATTATTATAGAACTATACAGATCTACATCAGGCAATCAATTCAATGAATCCATCTGCCACCGATGTTAGGAACAAGGATCCGCTTTTGCTCTTTCAGGTCAAGCGGATGCTTAACGAAATTCATGTAATGAGCTTTTCATAGTATTATACTTTATTTTTCTACAGAGTTCTCTATGTTTGTAAACGAGTAAAAATATCATGAGAGAATTAACTGTCAGTTTTCTTTTTAATTATTCACACTAACACCTACACAGACACACAGACACACATACACAGAAACAATATTAAAAAAAAAAAAAATAAAATAAAAAGTAAAAAAAATCTAAAAAATAGATAAGCATACTAAAAAAATGTTAATAATTTAAAAAAAATATAACTTAAAAAAAATATATAAAAAACCAATGAAAATGAGTAAAAAACAAAAACGAAATTCGAAAACGGGCCAAAATCGCGATAGCAAAGAAACACCCCCTAAGGATCAATTTGATGAGCTTAAAGATGTACATCTAATCTCTGAACAGGACTGGATAATACGGGAGAATCGTCACTTGCAGAGAATACAGGATGTCAAGGTGTGCTTGAGTTTTATCGCGGGTCGGTCTAGAGTCCCAAAAAACTTGCCAAAATTCTCTAAATTTCATATCCTTTCTTTAGAGTCGATTGAGGATTACAACAAGTTGCAGTGCATGCAGAGTGAGGCGCTAGCATGGAAGCGCTATGTCGACTGTGATGGCCTGCCCAAGGCATCTGATCCAGCCGATATCCGTAAGATGATTGTCGAATTGAAACATTTTGAGGATTTGGAAACGAAGTCAGCGGTCGATTGGCAACTGTCTGTGGATGAACGCTGCGTTCTGACCCAGAGCATCTACCGGCAGGACCTGACGCGCAAAACACTTCAGCAGATCCTTCGTCCCAATATCGGAGAGTTCTTTGATAAGGCTGTGTCGCGCATTCTCATAACTCTCGAACGTATTGACTGCATGCTAAACAACGACTACGATATACGTGATCTCTCACACGAACGGATCGTAGAAATATTAGCTGTGAGTGCTCCAAGTTTCAAAATTGATTGAATATTGGATTTCAGTAACTCTACCAGTTAAATTGATACAGAGAGATATATATGTATTATTCCCTAACCCCTTTGCAGTTGCGTCCAGAACTGAGTCGGGAAATCGATGTGTTTTTTGATATACTGACCTATCGCATCATTTCAGCACCGAGTACCTTCAGAACGTAAGTATATATATAAATTTGACGAGTATTTCAAATGTTATTTCTCAGGTCATATGAGGGAATAACGGAAACCTATTGCTACAATTGTCCCAATTTCGATTATCAAGTCTGGTGGCTTAGCGATGTGCCCTTGCGCTTTAAGTACATGGAGTAAGCTTTGACGAATGTGTGAGTTTCGCCTCGAATTGAAATGTTTTGGCTTTTCAGACTACCCTTAATAGTGGCCGATTTGAAAAGTGTGGGCATTTATATGCAGATACCGCTTAGTGTTCTATGTGACAATCTAACCCTGCGCTGTGTGCACACCTTTTTCGATCATTTGTCGGAACACGCGAAAAGCTATGAACAGGTCATCGATGGCGCGAATAACATAAATGGGGGCATAATAGACATTGATGATTGTTTGGTCAATGAATGGCTAATGCAGTTGAATATTGTCGACAGAATAATATCTAAATTAGAAGCTAAGATACTGGAATATGAGGAATATATGTTGTGAGTGAAGGCAGCCATCAAATGCGAGAAATTTGAATTGATTTTTAATTAACGATTACCCCTTAGACAGGTGGCCAATAAAGAAACTGCAGCACGATCAGAAGAGAAAAAATCGAAAGGAAATAAGAAAAAAATTGGAGCCAAACAAAAACAAGTAGAAGTTGCCCCAAAAAAAGGTTTAAAGCCGCCCGAAAGGTTTCCAGAGGGTATGTTTCCTGATCCGTTACAACTGTTTTTGGCACAAGAACAAAAAGAGTTTGAAGAATTCTTAGATCAGTATTTAAAACCCGACAATTTGCACTTGACTCCAGATGAGGTAAATCGCTGTATGTAGGGTATCCGGATTTGGAGATTTAATTTTTCCTGTATTACAGATTAATTTACGAAAATATAATATTTTGGGCGGTCTCTATTCGTTGCACTTTGTGCGAAAGCCCCAGCATATGGGATTTGAAAAATTCAATATAACACTGCATGAAGATCGACGAATATTATATACCCAGCACGATGTTCGAGCAGATATCAGCGATTCCAGTATAGGTGGAAGTTTGTCAGCTACGCGTCTCAAGTCACGATTTAATTATACCCAGGCAATGGAATCACCTGAGAATCGACATTTAAAATTGTCCCCAGATGAGGTCCCATATTTTTGTCTGACTTTTCGATTGCCAGAAGAGTTGTGTCTTTTCGGGGAGCCCGTAGCATGCCAGTTTATTGAAGAGGAGATCGCGTATGAGGATTCAGATGAGGTCTCGATTGAGGTTGAAGAACCCCGCAAATCCAAAAAGAAACACAAAAAAGGCAAAAAGAGAATATCGGGGGGTTTGGATCAAAACCTCACCAGACCCCGTTCGACGCTCGTAAAGCGAAAGTCGTGCAATGTTATGAACATCTATCGTCCCTCTGCCTTAAGTGTACTTCGTAGCAGCTCTCTGCGTTTTTCAAGTCTAATAGAGGATAATTTCCGTGATTTCCATGTGGATAATAAGGAGGGAAGGCCTCTAACTACCCTTCAAGTCCAAGAGTTGGCACGACATTGTTTACCTCGTATTTTGTCCTCGTTCAAGTTTCCTTTGGAATTCCTTCAAGATCGAAACGAAGAAGTGGCCGAGAGAGCCGCACGGGGCTGTACGCTGTTGCGTCGACATCATGCAGATACCAAGGTAAATGTAGACGAAGACTATAAGCCGGAGTTCTTTAGCTATATTAAGCAGACCGGCCCCGAAAGACTATTTCCCATTTTCGATAGTCCAGAGCCAGTGAAATGTGTAGAAGATATCCCTGCAGAACAAGCGGAGTTAGTTTCGATAAAAAGCAAGCATATGAAAGTCGAGCCTACAAGCCAAAATCTGGATGGGGTTGTACCTGAAAATATCACCTTTTGTGGGATACTCCACACCCTAGATGGTATCAAAGGAAAATATACGACACGTACACATTCAATAATGGATCAGTCATTTGGCACTAAAGGCTTACGCCTAGCTACATCAGAAGTACATGAGTCATTTCAAAAGCCGAAGTCCGGAAATCGGATCACCCTACTCAACAATAAAATATTCCAACCTCTAAAGACTGTTCACTCATCTTACTCAGGTCACTTTACTAGTGATGGACCGTCTTTAGCCAGTGATACACTCAGCGCAAATTCTAACGAATCTCTGACCACAAAAATAACATCTAGGAAATCCGCGAAATCAAAAAAAGAGCTACCCAAAGTCAAACACTGGACCACTAAATACATAAGACACACTGAATTCTTACCAGAATCTTGTACGTTTAAGATACAAACAGATCGACTAGGCGTATTTGGTTTTGCATACAAGCTCTACGAACACTTTCCCTTCAGACAGTGGTCTCTGCAATACAACAAAGACAAGTAAGTGAAGTCAGGAAACTAAGTATTATAGATAGATAGAAACAGATTTGCTCGAATTCTTGAACATATCATTTATATATATTACAGGAGAGATCTTAAGATTTATATGGTTAGCTAAATTAATTTTCTTAAATAGATATCTCAGATACGCTCAATCAAAGTCTTATTCATTTCTTGTGTAATTTAAAGTTAGAGAGTTCCTAGTAATCTAGTTATAGATAGAGCAATACTTTTGTTCATCTTTCATCTTCTCCCTAAGGCCATGGAAACGACTAACTCGCATTGAAAATAATTTCTTTACCTTATCTTCTTATTTAGTGTCAATGAAATCATCTTTACATTGGACACCTATCATGTGCGCGTCATTCTATTCATAACCAATGCGGGCATCCGAGGTTACGCGACAAAGATAGCTGAGGAATATATTGCCAATCCGATTAAGTATGTGGAAATCAAAGAGCCCACATCAGACTTTACAGAGTTGCGCAGGGTAAGCCAACTAAAAGCTTTTATATATTGAATATATCTCTTGTAATCTATATCTAATCAAGGACTTTTATAAACTGTTTTCCTTTAGCGCTTCTCCGAGAATAACATCAATATTTTTGCAGCGCACGATGCCTGCTACTATATTGAAAAGGGTTACTTCTCGCAGAAGCATCTGGCAGCTGAGTTACATGTCTATGATGCCTTTGCCATACACTGTAAACTACTCAAGTTTTATCGTTGCGATTGGAATCGGTTGGCTAGTCGTCGCAATATATTACTCTGTCTGCGTAATCCCAAAGATGTCAACGAGGGTGCAGATGTAACGGTACGTGTAACGCCCGACAATTCAACATTTGTGGAGGTCACTGAGGCATGTACGGATAATCTCGATATTATCAAGTTGAACTACCATCTCACTTGGCGTAATATTGGAGTACGTATGTGTGACTTAAATAATTCTCTTGGAATTGACATAAACATAATAAATATATCTAAAGCTATCAAATATTTTCTGCCTATTTGAGTCAAGAGAAACTTCTAGATATTCGATGATATTCGAATGCGGAGTTTAAAACAATTTCTGAACAATTTCTCCCTTAGCTAGACATCTATCTGCAAGCGTATTCAATGTTGTTGCTTCTTACATGCTCTCTCTCTCTTTCTCTCTCTTCTTCGTTCTTTCTTCTAGAATTATTCAGACGTGCATCAGCTGATCAACTCAATGTATCCACAGGCGACAGATGTGAGAAATCGTGATCCCAAGCTTATTCACTACATACGCACACTGTTCAAGGAGATCAGACCTTTAAGCTTCTCCTAGATGGGTATAGATGCTGATGAGATGCTCTGGCTATATGTACTTTTAATTGAAACGCATACGATTCTCTAATTGACGTCAATTAAAAACAATTTGTAAATAACTTTCCACTTGACTTTCTTTGTGAATTTCTTCCACAGTTGCAACTCAACTGCATCGAATCGGTTCGGTTCAGTTTGGTCATCGGACACAGTTACATAAACTGCTACATTTCTAGTTAAAGCAGTTTTATGAACTTATTTGATCAGTTACTTTCAATGCGGGTGGTATTCGTGATATATTTTGCACTAATTCAAGTGGGCTTGAACCCGCTCGAGACTCAGGCCGATATTCCATCTACGGCTCGGACTGAGGTTCAAGCAAAGGCTGAGGATTTTCCTAATTTGAAAAAACTTGTGATGCCACCTGCAGTACAGCGTGTTGTTGGTGGTGAAATTACATCGATTGATGAAGTCGGTGGATTTATCGTTTCGCTACGTTATAAAGGAAGTTTTATATGTGGGGGCTCTTTACTGGATAATCGTATTGTTTTGAGTGCTGCTCATTGTTTTATTGGTCGGAAAAGGAGGGACTTGTGGACCGTTATAGGTGGCGTCTCCCGTCTTACCGACGACGGTTCCATGGTAGCCGTGCAGGACTTTGTAATACCTTCTGCCTTTCAAGAGGAAAGCATGAATATGGATGTGGCTGTCGTTTTACTAGCCACCGAGCTGGTGGGTGAAAGCATTGCCAAAATTAGTCTGTGCAATACTAAATTGGTACCGAAATTGCTCCTCACCGTCTCCGGTTGGGGTCTAACCGATCCAGATGGGACCCATCCGCATCAAACTTTGCGATCTGTTACGGTGCCCATTATCAAAAAGAGGAACTGCCAAAAGGTCTATCGCAACTCAAGTGAGTTCGATTCGAAACAATTACCTTTGCACACCTTAATTTCCTATTTCTATCCTTTTCGTAATATATAGTTGAAATAGGCAGTAGTATGTTTTGTGCCGGCGTTTTGGGCAAGAAGGATGCGTGCACCTTTGATTCGGGCGGTCCGTTAGTCTATAAGGACGAGGTGGGAAATGCAGAGGTTTGTGGCATTGTCTCATTCGGTATTAGTTGTGCCAGCAAAAAATATCCGGGCGTCTACACAGATGTTAACTATGTCAAGCCGTTTATTATGTCTGCCATTAAATTTTTAGGTCAATGAGCAGAATATTGGAAAAGTGCTTTAATAAATTTAATTCACGAGCTCAACTATCCTTCAGTGACCTCACTGAAGGACTGCGTTTCTTTTTAATATTATGGATATAACTTGCAAGTTAGATATATAAGAAAAGCAGAACAAATTCAGATAGAACAGGAAGATAGAGAATTTTTAACAACTCTAAGCTAGTCTATAGATTTACTTTCGGATGTTATTTTAACATATTATAGCAATAGCTCAAACTTTCTCCCTTCCGATTAAATTTAAATTGTTTAGCTTTATTCAGTTACCCCACGACTTTTGCTTCTCGTATCGCAAACACGCAATGAAACAAGATTTTTGTTGTTGCTTTAATTGTTGTCATTATTTGCATCTTGGATGAAAGTTTCGCGCCCCACTTTGGGGCATTGCGTGTTCAGGCAGTGGCAGCGACAGCGGCAGCTCCTTGCTGATCATTGACTTTGATTCCAATAATTGATTGCAAGGAGTCCTGGCTCCGTTGACTGGCTGCCCGAAGGCACAATTTTAGAAACGATGCGCGCACAACGAACTTTTACCCAAGTCTCTGCCTTGCAAACAAGCAAAAAATGTAAATTAGCTGACCAAAATCAAAGAAAGAGAGCCAGAGACAGAGAGAGAGAGACAGAGAGAGAGAGAGGAGGGTGTATCAAAATTTATTGTTGCATGACTGACGGCCTTTCGTCTTCATTCGAATTAGTTTAATAATACAACTAATTGTTATTTATAGCTTCCTCTCAGACGCGCTCTAACGTCGAGGATAAACCAAATCAAAGACCTTTTAAATGATTGTTCATAGCACGCAACACAAATTTTTTGAGACAGCTTCTAACAGTTTCGGCTTGAAATACTTGGACAAATGATGAGAGTACGCATATGATGAAGCCCAAAAAGTATATATATATATATATATATATCTTTACCATGTAATCTAGAGTAGCGGGATTTATATTCAATGTTGCATAAACCTTTTAACATATTATTTTTATTAAAGCTATTCATAAATTTTTTCCAGATTTTAGTTCTATACATCAATCTACAGGCTCAAAGGAATTTATAAGTTGCCAAGTTCGTAGCCCACGTTGAGAATTTTTTAATATCATTAGCTAAGGTCTAGCATGGAGTCTCTTGAAATAATTCTATATATTATAGAAGTTTATGTGCCTTACTGCCAAAAACGTAATAGTTATTCAATTCCTTGTCTAGAAATTAAAACAATATTAATAATAACACTCTTCGATCCCGATCCATTGAACTTGAAACTAGTACAGCTGGGGCCTAACTTGAAGCTCTACAGAATAGTATTTGCCTATATTAAAAACTATGCCTGGCATCTGTGTTACATCCATTTATAGGATGCTTGGCTAGCCAAATTCCTGACATATTTAAGGCCCTCAAGTAACAGCTGCTCAACGGGATGTCGACTATGAACAACATAAATATATCTATATATATAAATATATATATACATTTATATACACATGTACACATATATATATATATATAGACGACACTTTGCGGTCTGCGTGTCTGACAGGTTGTCCCCGGTTGGGTTTTCCTTTTTCCTGCCTGCGCTCGAGTTGGCATTAAGTTTATTTATCTGCTTTTAAATGGCATGCATACGCTTGCAATATAACTCCCGATGCCATGTAATGTGCACCAGAAACAAAGGCAACATAATGTAGCCAGCCGACCCCTCTGAGGCGGCACTGGATCACAGTCGTAACCACAGATAGTACGACTACCATTTACTAGTCTCATAAATTTATGGCACATTGTGAGCGAACGTCGTCTGGGCAGAGAGTCTTCCTGCTGGCTCCCAGTGAAGACGAAGAGTTGGATTTCGGTAGTCGGCAAGTCGGTAACATAACATGCAAGCTGGCACCTATGGTGCATCGAGCCTCAATCTCTAAAGATTTACACATGATTCCTCTTTGTAGCTGGCAAAAAGAAAAATATAAATAAAATATTGAACAGAGATAGAGCTAGAAAGAGAGACAGAGAGAGAGAGTGAGAGAGAGAGAGAATGCATATATATATATATATAGCTGACACGCTGTGTGTGGACGATTCATATAACCAGACAATCAGACATATCGAATCGCATCTACTATGCGGCGTTAGTTAGACTTTTCAAGCGTCAGCTTCGCTTTGTTAATTAATGAAACACATAATCAAACAGCGGACAATAAAGAAAGAAGGAGAGAAGAGACAGAGAGAGAGACAGAGAGAGAGGGAAAGGGATAGGCATAGAGCGTGAGTTTGTCTACAACAAACTGGTTCGCTGCACAGTTTCTAAAGAAATGCTGAAATACTTACTTGCAATGCGCAGGTAACAACAGTAAGCGCATCAACAAGTAGAAATGCATTAGGCGAACAATGAATGACTAGAAGATGCTACGTGTTTAATTGATAGTGGAGTATATGTAATAGAAGAAGGTAAAAACCTTTAAAGAAGTAGAGGGATTATAAAGCAAAAATGTTAAAGAAATATATTTAAAATATTTTATTAATTTATACTCAATTGATTTAAGTTCGATTTATGGAATATTCTCTGTACATTCAAAAATGAAAAATCTTATACAAATGGAAAGGAATAAAGATCACTTCGTACCATATGGAAGTTGTCTTTAGTGAAGCAACATGAACCTGATCTCATCATAGCATACAGAGTGTAAAGCGAGCTCAGAAAGCTCATGATGATTCTATAGCATATATATATATACTTATATATATATAATATTATACAAATATCAAATATATTTCTAGATTCATAAACCGACTTCAAATTGGGCTACTGCTGAATTAATATTGTTTTGACTTCAAGCTTAAACTTAGCTGAAGACTTAAATTTCTACTCTGTATCTTTTAAACTCTCATCTGTTACAAGCCCACAGAATAATCTAGCTAAACCCTATCTGAATCACATACAACGGAGTGTAGAGGGTATATAAAACATATCTTGAAGAGTTGTCAAACACTTGATCAATAGCGGCAAAGTCTGTGTGTTGTTGTTGTTGTCGATGTTGCTGTTGTTGTTGTTGCTGAGTATCTCACAGATAGATTTTATTGTGCAGCGCCGAAGTGTTTGCACAACTTAAAAGCCAATAAAATTTGTTGTTAATTGCTTTGGTAAATTGAAAAAATTAGGTTTGTTGTTGAATTTGGTTTGTTTTTTTTTTTTTTTTTGGGAAACAGTCGAGCTGAGAAGGGAAAGAACTGTGCGTAGTTTGTAGTCCAATATTTGGCCAACAAATTAGCCAGCCACATTTAATGACCTTTCAAAAGCCGGTGACAAATCAAGAAAACCGAGAAAAAACGAGAAAAAAACCCAGAAACTAGACAAATCGAAACTTAAAATAATCCGCTTAAATGTAATTTAAGTTAGGCAGACTATAAGCCTCAATAAGACATATAGAAGGAGTCAGGGAGAGAGAGAGAGAGATAGGTAGAGACCTAAAAATCGTTTAATTAAAGTTCAACAAAAGTTGAAAAGCGATTTCATGCCGCGTTGAATCAACAAATTGTAAACTTTACCAAAGCGCCAAAGCGAATAGGGAAAGAGAGTCTAGTGTAGGGCCTGGGGCAGGGGCAGGAACAAGGGCTGGGTACTGTTGGAAGGGGTTCTTCCATTATTTGTACTTATTTAAGTGCTTGATCATGCTGATATCATCACCTGGCAGCATTTCTTTGTGTCTGAGAGTTGCCTTCAATGCAATTAGCCTCTGCGAACGCCAGGTGGTCTCCTCTTCTGCGCCTTCTGCTTCTCAGCGAAACTCAAATCGAACAAAAATCTCAAATCGAAAATCTGTTACAAAAAAAAAAAATAATAATAAAAATGGTGAAACGAAATTTATATATTATGGGAGCAGCATCAAAACAGCAAAAGAAGCTGTTTGAGTCGGACCAAGAATGCGCTTCTATGCGATTCTCAAAAGTAAATGAGATGAAAAGAGAACAAGCTAAATTAGTTTGAAGAATATGAATTTTCGTATAGTTAGAGAATATAAACAAACGTATTCGTATAAATATAATCATAAAATTGAAACTCTAGTGCTTTTCTATGCAATTCTCAAGGTACGAGAATGACACGAAAACTGTTTCAATATGCTAGAGTTAATCAAAGAATAAATGGCTTAAACCCAAAACAATCCTGGTACAATAACTTGAACTGCTTCTACTCTTCTCTAAGATTCTCAATTGGACATTTAAATAACTCTCTAAATATACTCAAAACAACTCTCACAAATCAACATGCTCGCTGTGTAGCGCATAATGTGTCGTGTTGACAGTTATTGATCGATGTTATCGATGGGAATACAATGTTGAAATTAATTTTGATTGCGCCTTCAATGCAGGCGCTCGATAAACTTGTATCGGCAATTGGCTGAAACACGTGTAATTTACGTACATTTGAGGCTTTAAGAGTTTATTTAATGGGCAGTAAGCGACGTGTAGCATACATTAAGCAGGCCTTGCCCAAGACATTGCTTTTCCCATCAGCTGGAGCTGTGGCTGAGGCTGAAACTGTGGCACAGTTCAATTGTTCCACTAAATATCTTGACACTGACTAATTCGGCGGTCATTTATCTCACGGCTGCTTAGTGTCAGTGGCCATCAATATGCGCATCAAATATGGAAAAGGAAACACGTTTCGCTCTGGTAAATCAAACTGATGAATGTGATGACTGTGGCCGAGTTTTGTGGCACGCTTGGGGGTTGCCCCTTACGATGCAGACAGAGTCAGTCTTATAGTTGAATTCTCTGCTTGATAGTCAGTCAATCAGTCACTCAGTCATTCACTGCTCTGCCCTTCTTTGCGATTCTCAAGCCCCACTGTTTGTCTGTCAATCAGACTACAGCTTCGGCTCTTCTTTGCAATTCTTGCTTTACAGCCAGTCAGTCCATCCGTTAGACAGTCACTCAAAAAATATGTCTGCCAACAATTGCTTGCCACAAGCCGGGTCAGCTTGCTGCATTTCGTGCTGTTGCATGACTACCGGGCATCATTTTTGCCTATGCTATGAACGAAAACTGAAGCAACCTAAAGAAATGAACACGTCCAAGGCTTTGGCGCACGCGCACAGTCATTGACTTGCTGGCCCCCTTGCCACATGGCCCCGCTGCGACTGCCACCCACTCGCTGTGGCAGCCCCAGGGTGAACGTTTTCGATTAAGCAGGCAGCTGCAGCGTGTGCCAGTCGAGCGTCGCAGCGCCAACTGAACCAACTGAAGTGCAACGCAAAGCTGGAAACTAACAACCAGATCAGCAGTGGGGGCTAGGAGAAAATAGAAGAGAAGACTAGCAGGCAAGGCAAGGTAGGTTAAAGGGAAGAGGGACAGGGGCTGGAGACCAACCAACGCCTTCGGTTTACATTTTACAATCCTAACAAGGTTTAGGCCAGCGCGATAAAACGCGGCCATGTCTTGGCTAGGTTAGGCTAGGCAGGAGGACTCCACTCACTCCACTCAGTTCAACGACGAGGCAGTGGCACATGCCCTCCCAACCACAGCTATGCAAACATACACACACACAGACACATTCGTAGAGAGAGACCGCAGATACACACAGACACAGCTCAAGTAGCGCTGTTCATCACCAGGTAATGCATGACTGCAAGATATCCTGTATTCACGCCCTCATATCAAATGCCTCTTGAAATTGTAGGATATTTAGTAACTATTTGAAATTGTTCTGGATCACAGGTTAGTCGAGAGCTTACATGTGAAATATTTAATATTTTCTTTTCATAAAGATATGCTAAATATCATATATGTATGATATGATGCTATGATATTTACAGATTTTCAGATAAAAGAAGCTGGAGAAGTTATCAGATTCAATATTTAAATTTTAAATAGACAGAGGGAGAGAGAGCGATTCATTTTATATAATACTGATCTACATTTGCTAGACTATCATATACAACTTTTCAATGTTACGCTCGCTCACAGGGTATTAAAAATTGCACATTAAAAATGAAGCATGCGGAGCAACGAGGCTGGTTAACACAGGCATTGAGGAGAGTGCAAGCGGACAGACGATGGTAGACGATGTCTTTTTTTCTCTTCAGTTGGCAGAACAAGGTTAGCCGCAGGGCCAGGGGCAGCACGAGAGATGGAGCAGGACAGAGTGAGAGAGGGAGAAGGGCGAGGCAGCGCGGTTTGCGCCTCTTTAAATGCAATTCAGGCGAAAGGCGCACAAAGGGACAGCGAACAAGATGCCGAGTTGCTGATTGTGCGAGCAGCGCAGTCAGCGTCAACGTTGGCAGCAAGAGCCGCAAGAGCTTTTGTCGCCGCCACAAACATGGAATATGACAGCCGAAGCAGAGGCTAGAGAGAGGCAAAGAAGGAGCCATGCAAAGCATTATCAAGTGAAGAAAAGCGACAAAAACGGTACGAACGAAGTTTGCATGGCTCTGACTGTGTGTGTGTGTGTGTGTGTGTGTGTGTATGTGTATGTGTGTGTGTGTGGGCAGTGAGTGCGACTGCGTCGGTGTCGACGATGGCAACGGCAACGGCGACTGCAACGTCGACAGAGACCCAAAACAATGGCGACAATAAAAATGCGATCGCACAACATGCGACGCAGATAAAAGAACGCAAAGTGACAACGAACAACTTTTAATGGAATTGTCGTCGACTGCAGCGAACGAGAGGCCGACTGAGGGGCCGAGAGAGTCGGCAAAAATAGATATGCTTCGCGTCGCTGTTGTTTATGGCTGCAAGTCGCGTGCAAGGACGTGCCAAGCAGGATAACATACACCTCAAGAGAGATACGCAAAAGCAGAGACTTATGCTGCGCCAGAGAGAGAGAGAGAGAGACAGAAAGAGAGAGAGAGTGTGCAGCAGCGCTAACGCCCACGAGCTGCGCACGTTGAGTTACACTCGACGATCATCGCCTTCGGCAGCTACTGTGGCACATGCCGAGGCGGAACTAACCAGTCAACGAACGAACGACCGAACGACCTAACGAATGCCGCTCTCTCGCTTTCGTGCTCCCATTGGAAAACTGTGAGCGCTTGCCCGATTGCTCTATCTCTGTTCAACAGCAACATGCGCGCAACACTTCCAATTGGATCAATTCCCGCTCTCTCTCTCTCTCTCTCTCTCTCTCTCTCACGGTCGCTCGCTCAGCTCAGCTCTCTGAGTGGTCTTGCAGGTTTTGCTGCGTTTGTTTTGTTTACGCTGTTCGCTGGAAAGTTGAGGCGAGCACAGTTCATCAGTTGCCCAGCAAACTCGCCCCAAGCAAGACGTACGCGCGCGTGTCGCTTGCATAATACGTGAGTTTTACGTAAAATACGCAAACGTTAAAAATTTCACAAGTGCAGAACAAAGCAAGCAAATTGCATAATTAAAATAAACTCGATAAAAATATAATTAAATCTAATAAACTAGAGTGCAGTGTTTATTGTTGAACGAATTGTTTATCGTTTATTCGATTCGATCGCACGATCGATGTTCGCGTAGAGGACGCTAGCATATGATGAGCCTGACTGTTGTCTCGCTGCCGCAACGTTACAAACGAATCCTGCAAGCGATGACACTCGCCGTTGCCGTCGTCTATATGACACTGCTGCTCTATCAGAGCGCCTACGGATATCCGGGCCTGCAAGTGAGTTGGGCCACAGCGAGATCGTTGCGTGGGTGACACACTCACGCACACACACACACACACACACATATATACACGCCCACACGCATACAAAAGGGAGCTCGTAAATTGTTGTCTTTGCCCATAAACCCCCCTTTGTCCGCAGCATAGCCGGGGTTCGCATTTGCATGTTTCTTTACCGCTGGCTCCATTGGCAGCCTCGTTCTCCCTCTATCTATCTCTCTCTCTCTCTCTCATTCCCTGTCCCGTTTCATGCACTTTCATAAATCAACGCCGGCAACATTTGCAGCTGCGCATGCGTCCCTCTTCCACTTCAGCCTACAAGCCAAATCATCTTCTGTTACTCTCTACTCCGCCTGCTCTTAAACCTTTTTGCGCCCTTGCCAATGTCTTCTGCTTCTTCTTCTTCATCTTCAGCTGCTGCGTTGCCTTTGCCTTGCATATAAAACAGTTTTTTTCGAAGTTTTTTTTTTTTTTTTTCGTTTGCCGTCGGCAACGCGTCGCCAAAGCTTTCAGTGCAATACACCCTCCTTATCCTCCACCCCTCTTCCTATAGCTCTTTCCTTGCATTTCTGATTTCTGACTCAGTTTTTATTGTTGTTTTCTTTTCGTCATTGTTTTTGTTTTTGTTTTTGCTGGGGTTTTGCATAAATTTCTGTGCAATAAAATATTCTGCGCTAATATTACAAAAGTTCTGGGTCTTGGCTGCAATTCCCTCTGATTCAGCTAGAATCGACTTATCTTATCTATTTATAAACGTAAATATATACATTTGTGTATGCTATATCACAGAGAGTTCTTTAGCAGGAAGAACCCAGATACACATTTACAAATTCGTACTATGTTGGAGAATACTCAAGTTTTTGATATATTATATTACGAAAAATATTTGATAGTAAGAGCTAATAGAAACTCTTATACTTCTATAGAAATTGATATATCTTTTTATAAAAAATTATCTATTTGAACTGAGTATTTTACTAATAGTTGGATATAATGGATAATCTGATTGTATATGTATAATGCCATATACAAATTTTCACTATTATATAACACATAAAACTTACGGAAGTAGGACCATTTTCATGTAGCTTTTCGTTTATAGAGTGCAAATGTTGTCATGATATCTGTAAATACAAAAAAAAAAAAGATTCCAGATTTAAGTATTTTACTATTATCTTTTATTAATATTCTATACCATCCGTACAATAAACAATACTGTCTATATTATACTCTATATATGCTGTTTTACTAGTATACTATACAATCCCTTTCAATCCAAAGTTAGTGCCATTTTTTTCTGCCATTCCCATACTATTCTTCAAATATCTATGTATATATGAATATATATCGTTACACTAGATATACGAAAGTTCCTAATCATCAATCATAATATATACAAATTCATTGCTTAATTAAAACTGATAAATATGATATATATATATATATATATATCAATTTACTGGATTACACAACTATGAATGAAATTTGAGTAGAAAAAATATAAATAAATAAAATGCTAGGATTTGTTAAGTTTGGATTAGTTATTGAAGAGAAATATATGATATATGTATGTATACATTTAAAACCTATACACACTCCATTTTGTTTTCTAGTTTTTTCTACAATTTTTTTTAGCTCTTTTTTTTTAGGCCGGAAGCTTGGCCGCTTTTGCCGCTGACTTCATTAGAAATCGCAGCGTGTGCAAATGCACAGAATTATTTATTATTTATATCTATTTCACTTTGCTTCTTTTATTTGTTTGCCACTTCTCTTTCTTCGTCTTCTTTTTAATGGAATTAATTCAATTGCTTGTTGTAGTTTGGCAAATTGTTGAATAGAGCTGCTAAGCCAAAGTAAAGCTAGATTTTAGTTAGTTTTCAAATGAATTTGCGGCCTGAAATAATTAAAAACTTTTTATGAGCTTGTTTTCCTTTTCCTTTTTTTTTTTTTGTTACTTATTTTTTTTTTAGTTGTTGTTGTTGGCCAACCGGAAAAAGGGGCCGGCAATGTGTGGCATGTAGAATACTTGGAATGTGCTTCATATATAGAGTACGAGTCATACATCCAGATATACATATGTACATATATATACGTATATATAGAAGACTGCTGTCCAAATGCTGAATTGGACTTTATTAAAGTTGTTGTTGTTGTTGTTTTGGGTTGTTTATGGTGTTGCTGTTGTTGGTCTTTCAATTGAAGTCGTTGCTCGTTGAGGTCTGTGACTTGTGTCCAGCTATTGCATTGCTTTGCAAAAATTAATTCTTTTATTTAATTTTAGTTTGTTCTTTTTCTGTGTTTTTTTTTTTTTTTTTTTGCAAAAGTTGCGCAAGTTTATTTTATTTTTTTTTTCTTTCTTGGAACTTGGGTTGGGCTTTTCGGCTCTGCTGCACTGCAATCAAAAGCTGAGCATTGTCCACTGTTCGTCCGGCCAGGCAACAGTTGACCTCCACTCAGCCAAATGTCGCGTGTTGCTAATGCATAAATCATCAAGAATTTATATAAAAAAATATATATTCATATGTATACATATCCATTGTCAATCGATAAATGAATTTGTTTATGCGAATTTGTTTAAAGTGTGCGCCGTGTGTTTTTTGATTGATTCGTGTGGTGCGCTATGAGCATGTCTAACTAAGCTACAACAACAGCAACAACAACCGCAGCAAGCAAATGAACAACAATTGCAACACGTAACAAACAACTCATGACTGCTTTGCATGCAAATCAACAGGCGCAAAACACGCAGCAAAAAAAAAAAAAAGAAAAGAAACCCGAAAAATGACCTCAGCTAAAGGCTAAGCAAAAGTGAAGAGGGTTCTCGCGAGAGAGAGAGAGAGAGTGAGAGAGAGAGAGAGAGAGATAATACTAGAGACTAGCATATACCCTGTACATAGCAGCTGGCAGCTAATGCTAATCTGACTTTTTCGCTGTCTCTCTCGCTCTCTCTCTCTGCTTCTCTTCTATTGGTTATTGAAATTATCCATTATCTATTCTCCAAACTAGAAGCTCTACAGAGCCAGTCACTTCACCCTGAACTGCTGCACTTGAGCTGAACTAGCTTATCAAATTAATAATATAGTTGCAGTCACCTAAATGTTTGAGTTTGAGTTCTGCACTCTAATTGGAATTTAGTTTCTAGTTTTTAGAGTAACTTCTTGTTCTACGGCAAACTTATTGAAATTTTGAGAGCAAGTTCTAGTCCAATACAAAAAACAACCAACTATAGGCATAATCAGCTCTATTCATAATATATAGTATAGTTAGATAAACTTGTCTAGAGAGTATACCCTTTCACGCTACAATGCCTGCAGGGTATATGTAGCAAGGCTCTCAAAAGTTTTTGATTCCTGTTTTGGCAGCGCAGGTGCATCTGCTGCTGCTGCTGCTGCTGCTGTTTTAACTCCAGCTTCTTCTCTTCTCTTTCTACTACTTCTTACTTCTCCCATCTCTTCCCCGTTCTACACACTCTTCATAATCAGTGGCTCAGTTTTGTGTTGAGCATCCAAAAAGCTGACGACACTAAGCCGGCAAACAAGCGCCTGATAAAAGTTGCCAGCTGAAATGTATCTGTAAGATGCGCAGATACTTTGTTGTATCTGTGTATCTTCAACTGAGCAGCTGAGTAGCTGTTGTTGCTGCTGCTGCTGCTGCTGCTGCTGGTCTTTGGTGGTCGGGTTTTTACTTAATTGAGTGAGCTGCGCAGCTCCTTAATATGGTCTCCCTCTGACACTATCTGCCTGTCTCAGTCTCAGTCTCTGTCTCTGTCTCTGTCTCTGTCTGTCTTACCTTTTCTGTGTGTGTTTTTGGTATCTTATCGTAGATTTGTATCTATCAGTTTAATATTGCTTAAGCAGCATTTTAATGAAGACTTAAACGTTCAGCTCGACCTGCCAGTTCACAGTGCTGTCTGTTCATTAATCTAGCGCCCCATCCCAGTTCTCTACCTTTCTATATTTCTTCTGGCCATTGTTAGATGTGCGTTTTGGCCATTTGTATTATTAATTGACTTGGCAATTGTTTATAAACATATTAATCATGGCCATAATGAAGCATTACACAATCCCTCTCGAACCACGATTCGAGTGTGTGTGTATACAATTTTTGGACAATGACAACAAACGCCTGCGCAACACATCGTGTTGTCTGCTCTTTATGATACCCTGTACATGCTTTTTTTTTTTTTTGAGAATATGCGCAAAGTCTTTATATATGAAGTGAAACTGCATTTAAGTTAATTTATTTGTAAAATCTTGCTTTCTTTCTAAATTGATAATTATCGATTTTAAAGCAATTATTTTGTATGCATCGATTAATATCGATTGTGCAATCAATATTTCATTCACTATGAGAATTTCATGATCTATCTATTCAATATGGTCGAATATGTATTTAGGTATTCTATTAAGATTAATTGAAATGATCGTTAATGACATAATCGATAAAAATTCTACATAACTCAAGATACTCTTTGCTATTACTTTGATCTTAAGTATCTAAGAATATATAAAGTAAACTTTAAGCTATTTCCTATTCTAGTATTAGTTCTCTTACAATAAATCGATCTAAATAGAGTAGCTTCAAATACTTATACTTTACAGGGTAACTACAAGACCTTGCATCCCACTCACACGTTTATTGTAAGCCCGTGTGTTTCTTTTATATTGTATCTTGTATCTTGTTGTGTTTTTGTTATTTCGTGTGTGCGCAGGCGTGCTCGACTTGGTTGGTTTGTCTATATGTTTCGATGTGGACACACGTGTCTTCAAGTTTCTCTCTGCAATTGCATTTGTCGCTGCGCACGTTCGAGTAATTCGCCAGCTGAGCTTGCGCTACCCAGCCCCTGGCTCGTTTTCTGCTTTGCATATATTAGCTATGGCTGTTGTTGTTGTTGTTGTTGTTGTTGCATCAGCATCAGCATCAGCAACTGCAACTGGTTCACATTCTAATCTATGCAAGGCCCCTTGCCTTGGTTAACTTGTTGTTGACTCAATTGCTTTTTAGCCGGATTTGCACTTAACCAGATTTTAGTTTCGTTACGTTTGCCATTCGCTTTCACTGCCTGGGTCACGACTTGGGCCTGAAATAAATTAATTAATATTTTTGGAGCTCTCTTTTTAATCAGCTTCGTCTGGCCATTTGCACTTGCCACCTGTCAGCAGCTTCTTTTGACGACTGCGGCTCATTAGGCAGTAGCTGAGCGGCCAGCTCAACAAGAGCTCCTCTTCTTCTTCTTCTTCACTATCTGAGAGTTTTTCTTTCACCTTTCCTCCCTCTCTTTCTTTCTCGCTCTAGCGTTCTTGCTTTTCGATCGTTGGCCCATTATATTGAACACCGTTTTTCGATCGTGCTGCAATAAAAATGTATGAGCCAAGTCTTTAGCCCTATCAACCAGACAATATCGTGTGAAGCAGCAGCAGCAGCAGCAGTAGCAGCAGTTGCTGAAGACCCGTTTACCCTGTAATAAAATAGGCGGGCGAGCAGGGGGGAAACCTAGGCGTCGCTGTGGATGGAGACTTATAGTAGAAATGTTTCCATTTTCAGTTTCACAAAAGCCAAGCAAATGAGCTTTAACAGAGCTATAACTGTAAGAGCATATATAAGCTGATAACTGATAGACGAAAAGATATGCTTTAGTGCAAGCTATTGCTGGATGATTACAATAAATATAAAGATATATAGAGATTCTATATTAAATTTGTATAATTTAACTATTTGTCGATTCGATTTTCAGTTTGAATATATTTTTATATTCTCTGCTTCTATCGTTCAGCTGTTTAGTAAACCTCTCTTAGCGCAGCTTATAGAAACTTACAGGGTATATAAAACTATATAACGGAAGTATCTGCTGCGCCCTGTTGATTTGCATAGCGGAAAAGTTTGACCAAATTAACACTTGCCAAGCGACCTCACCTTTCTACCTTCTCTCTTTCTCTTAGCTCTCCTCTTAGACCCCACTCAGGCAATACCCTATTATCAGCTCACTTCAATCAATACTTGAATCAGATTCCAAATTTTCCAATTTTCAAGCGCTCAAAGTCTAGATAAAAGACTTGAACAAAGAGTGAGTGAGTGAGAGAGAGAGAGAGAGAGAGAGAGAGAGAGAGAGAGTAAGACGATGAAGCGAGATCTGATTTTAAAAGCAATTGAAGAATTGCCGCACAACAAAAGCAAATGAACCTGTTATCAGTGGAAATTAATCAAAGCAAGAGCTCTAGCTCTCGGCTACAAGAGGTGCAGAGGCAGGTGCAAAGGGGAGGCCAGCCAAATGAAGCTCAAGCTTCAATCTTGCAGCTGATCTTTGTTTGGCTGCTTCGACTGCTGCGACTGCTCCGACTGCTGCTGCTGCTGCTGCTGCTGCTGCTGTTATTGTTATTTGCTCTTACTCAGCATTTATGGCGCTGTGATTGTTGTTGTTTTTGTTTGTTCTGTCTCTCTGTCGCTCTGTCTGCTGCTTGCTGCCCCTCATTTGTTTGCCATTGTTGTTTGCGATTGAAGTTCGCCTTTTGTTTGCCAGGTGAAAATGCCTGTCGGCAATAGCAGCGCTATATAAATATATATTTGTTCCTCTTCTTCTGCATATACACAACACAATTTGAACCCACACTAAAACTGCTCTAACTCCCCCCCCCCTCTCTCTCTCTTTCTGTTTCTCTCCCCACAGCTGCCACAATCGCAGTCGCAACTGGATGGCAATGAACCTGCCACAACGACCACACAGCAACAGCTGCAGTCGCTGCCGCTGCTGTTGCCGCAACAGCACGCGTTGCCCCGTTCGCTGCCACCCACACACTCAGCCTCTTCGCTGGCCACGCCCATTACGCCCTCGCTGATCATACGCAAGGACATACATAGCTTCAACTTCAGCGACATTGAGGTCAGCGAACGACCCACGTCAACGCTGCTCACAGAGCTGGCGCGACGCAGTCGCAATGGCGAACTGTTGCACGATCTATCGCAACGTGCAGTAACTGCCACGCCCCAGCCGCCCACCACGGAACTGGATGACATTTTCATCAGCGTCAAGACAACGAAGAACTATCACGATACGCGACTGGCACTGATCATCAAGACCTGGTTCCAATTGGCGCGCGATCAGGTGAGTTCAGACTAACTAACACTTAAGACTAAGCCTTCGATACCTAGCAATTAGCTAGATAAAGCTCAGGTCGATTGGTTCAAGCAATTTGCCAGAGCAGGCGACAATTGCCCAAGTGCACTACAAGTAAAAGGCTTAAGCTAAAGGTTACGTTTCGATTGAGATCTGCCAAAAAAAAAAAAAAAATACTGAATGCAAATAAAAGCCAGCTAATTTCCTATCTCTTTCTCTCTCCCACTGACTGTTTATAGCCTCATTTCGGACTTTTTTGGTTTTGCTGGGGCTTGGCTTATTTGCATAATGAGTTTTTAAGCTGTTTGAATTGAATTCGTTTGGCGATTTATGATTTTGTGGCCGCCGCTTAATTGGCCATAAAAATGTCTTCATAAGCCAAAATATGCGAACATAAAAAAAACAAAAAAAGAAAATCTGAAAAAACTTGCGAATATACGAGCTTAACTAAATAATGTTGATGATTATAATGAGCTTTAATACCCTCTAGTGTGTGGAGTGTGTATAGGGAAAGGGTAGGCGAGAATTGATTAAATTTGTATTTAAAAGGCAGTTAAAGGCATTGGGAGTATTGTTTACATTGTAAAGATGTTTCAATAGCTAAAATGATTTAGATAACTTTCTTTTTGAGCTACTTAATTTAGAGATACCCTTTAGTATGAGGAGTGTAATTGATGGGGTAGACTAGAATTGTTGCTGAGAGTAGCGTATGTATAGAAAAACTATTTTAAAGCTACAGCTGAAGTAATTTTGCTTTTGAACTTACTCAAAGATGTCTAGAGCTACTCTATAGTTAGATATACTTGAGATACTACTCAAAGAAATCTAGAGATACTCTATAGATAAATATGCTAGAGACACTTGATATACTCTATAGATATATATATATATAATCTATTTAGTTTATATGGTAGTTAAAGAACTAAAAAACTGATTGAAAAATCGATACGTAGCTTATTTAGTTTATCTATGTAAGTTTTCTCGAGCCCAACCTCAAGAAACTCAGAAACTATAAAAGCTAAAGCAATCAAATCAAATGTAATTGGTAAACAGTATTGGCTATATATATCAGAAATGTCTGCAGAATAAATAAGGCAAATTTCAGTTTAATTTTTAACTATATATCAAACTAGCGAGAGTTACAGGTTTAGCTTTTATTATTCAATGGAAAGCTATGTTATGGTTTAAAGTAGTCGATCGATACGAATGTATTAGAATAGTTTTATTTGTACATCAGTGTGGTATATCATCCATAGATAGTCAAATCTTGAGCTGCATCGAGAAACTATTTATCAGATAACTGTCAAGTCATACATATAGGCCGAAGGATTACAATTGGCTAGAGGGATATAGTGAGGATGTATAGCTAGACATAGCTATATATATATATATATATATATATATATATATATATATATACATATATATACATCTATATTTATATATATTTTGTGTGACTGTTTGTATTTTCTATGTTTTATTGTCAATTCGTTTCGTTGCCTTTAGACAGTTTTTGTTGATGCCAACTTATGCAAAATCACGCGTCACAAATGTGTTTTGTTATTGTTTACGTGGAACTGCACGCAAGCAAAATAAAATAAAGGAAAACAAAAAAACACATAAATAAATAAGCAACACACACACACAAACATACACACATATGTCTGTGTGTGTGTGTGTGTGTCTCTTTTAACTATTCAAAATTGTTGAAATGCCCGACAGGCACGTTTCAGGCTTTTGGCTGCAATGGCTTGCAGCGTGCAATGCGCTTTATTATTATGAACAGTGACTGAGAGAGAGAGAGTGAGGGGTATGAGTAGGTGATGGAAGAGTGAGAGAGGTAAGAGAGAAGGAGCTAGGGTAACAGGGGCTCCTTTTAAGTGCCTAGACAATTGCAGCTGCCATATCGAGTTGTAGTTTTCACACTATTAAAGGAGAGCTGCACTGAACAGGTCAGCAACAGCAGCACCAGCAGCAGCAGCAGCAGCAGCAACTGTTGCTAGTGCAACAGCAAACAACAACAAACGACAACAACACTCTAACTGACATGCAACAATTGGCTTGCAAGTTTGATTTGCTTCAAGTGGCAGTGGCAGCGACTGGTGCTGCTGCTGCTGCTGCTGCAGTCAGCCAATTATTTTGATGCGACCAACAGCAATATGGAGCAGACAACAACAGCAACAACATTGAGAAAATGCGTTCAATTTGATTGGTTTGTGCTGCATTTGAAACTATTTGTGTTGCTGCCCCATGTTGCTGCCTCTGTTGCACATTATAAACGCCTGTTTAATGTGCCTCTCTGTGCACTCACTTTGGCCCGCTCTCCTGCCATAAAAGGCCAATGGCAACAGCAACAAGTCTTCAATGCAGCTCTTAACTTGACTGCATTGGTCAGCTTCAGTCTGACAGCAACGGGTATGCTGGGCACGCTAGTACATTGGGTTGCATAATTACAGGGTATATGAAGATATTATGTTAATCATATATAGATTAGTTTAGATTTCAGTTAGCTAATTATTTTTTCTGTATTTCTTTCTACAGATATAAGCTCTTTGATAGTCTATATATAATTCATAATGAATCATTTACTCTCAGTATAATAGATAGATAGATAGATAGATAGATCAGTTAATTAAATCACATAATCTATGATCTATATTTATTATAGAGCATTCACAGCTTCAAGCCCTACTTGAGCTTCTTTCATAGTCTTCTTTTAGCTATATACTCATATTCTATCCATGCAATTTGAACTCTATGCTCTCGTTGGCTCACTTCTGTTCGATTTTTTTTAGTGAAATCAATGCTTAATCTTGTTTATGGTCAAATACAATTTTCATGCGCTTGAGAAACTGCTCTCAAGTGGCATTCAAATTATTCATGCAACAAACAAATGAGCATAAATTACTGACAGTTGCTGCCGTGCAGCAGCGATTCGACTTTGATTGAACGATTTTCACCAAATATGCAAAGCCACGAAAATTCGCAAATGCTACCGTGTATATATATATCTCTCTCTCTCTCTCTCTCTCTGCTTCTCTCTCTCTGTCTATCGGAATGTCTAGGCCGCTCTGTTGGCAGTTGTCTGGCAGGTTTGTCAGCCTGTCTGGCAGTTCGCTTAGTTAGCATCTGATTTGCTTTGCGTCCGAGTTGCATGCAACATAACAAACGCATGTCAAATGTCGCTGACTTTATGCAGATAAATCGCAGACACAGTTTGACAGACAGTTTTGCGAGTGGGTGGGTTTTCGATGTTGTCGGCCTGCCTGACTGCCTGCCTGTCTGACTGGGTTCCTCTTTCTTTGTCTTCTTAGCTATTTAGTTTTTCTTTAATGATGCTCTGTGTGGCACTTATTGAGCGTTTGTCAGTCGGCAGCAGCAACAACAACAGCAACAACATTTGCTTAAATGCCTTCCCGGAAAAAAACATTTGCTTGCTGTTGTAACAAGTCTTCATTTAGCTGTATGTGTGCGTGCGTGTGTGTGTGTGTGTGTGTGTGTGTGTGTGGCGGCTCACATTTTATTTTATTAGCCACAGCAAGCAACTGTCGTTAAATTTTTAACTGGACAAGCAGCTACGACGGCGGCCGCTGCTGTTGCTGCTGCTGCTGTTGTTGCTCACATGCCCCCATCCATTGCCTTTCGATACTCTTTTTCATATATTTATATGGAGCATATTGGTTTTTCTTTTTACAATAATACACAACACAGTCTTTAAGTATCTTTTAATTTGTGACTATTTCTATTATGATTCTGTATTAAACGCCTTACTGCTCATATTTGCAACAGCTTAAAGGTCACACACTAATAACTGCCACGCCCCTTTTTACTAGCACAAATTCTAGATTAAGTGTTTCAAGATTCATTAAAAATTAATCAGTTACTGCATATCTGCCAACAGTTTGAGAGTCTTCAAGAATAGGAATCAACGAAGTGCTGTTCAAACTGTTTGATATGATTTGATAGATATAGGAAATCTCTTAGCTGTTTATAGATTTATTCTCTTCACTTATTATTTTTACAATTTATATATAAATTCTGCAGTTTGAGAGTCAGTCTGTTTGGTTTAATACTAAGTTTTCTTTGGCTTTCCATTTACATTTCTCTTCAGTTTTACAGCGTATCTCTTTGGTCGGCTATGCCCGTTCAGCAAAGTTCTTACACGCTTATCTTCCGCTCTGTCTCGGCCTATTTGCGCTTTGTAGTGGCCATGCGTCACGTTCGCCGCGTTTGGCTGCTTTAAAGCCTGGTCCCATTTCTCATTAACTTGGCTTAGCCAGCTGCTTAGACTTGGTCAGTTGCGCCTGTTCAACCCTCTCGCTCTCCCTCTCTCTTTCTCTCTCTCTCTCTCGATCGTTCCTTTGTCAGTTTGTGGCATGTTGACAGGCAACAGCAACAGCAACCGTGACTTCTGCTGCAGTCGCAGCTTCTTCTTATTTACTCGACATCAGTCCAAGTTCTAGTTGAAGTAAAGTCCAGTTGTGCTTAAGCTTTGAGCTGTCAGCGGCTCATAAATATGCGCAGAGCAAATGACACTTGTCATATGTCTCTTGCGCTCTCTCTCTCTCTCTCTCTCTCTGTCTATCTCACTATCTCACTTGCAGCTTCTATGCTCAACCAGGTAGAGAGAGAGAGAGAGAGAGCTGGAGGGCAACGCAGCTTTGCTCTTTTGCTTGCGGCTCACGCGGCGTATGCGCAATGAGCCGCATGGCAATTAAAGCTCAATTGACAGCACGTCCAAAGTGTGCCGCCAACGCACACACACACAAAGATAAATACACACACACACACACACACACACACTTACCCTCTCACTGCTGCAGCCCGTGCTGTCGCTTTTGATTGGGGATTTTTATTTTGGCGGCCTTTTCAATGCGCTTCAATTTAATTCAATTCGCATTAAATTGAAATATTTTCCATTGTGTTGTTTATGCGACACAGGCGACACAATTTGTTGCTTCTCTTTTTTTCTCTCATTATTTATTTTTTTATTTTGTTGTTGCAAAAAATATGCCACGCCTCCAACCCTCCAACCCTCCAACCCGCATGCAACTTCCTTTTTAATGTGCCCGTTTTAATATATGCCAATTGCTTGAACAGTGCCGGCAAATAAGCAGCGTACGCAATTAATGCGCCATATGGAAAATTGAATTTACTGACGGCAGGAAGAGGAAGAGATTAAAGATGAAGCAGAAGCTTATATGATAGATGTATATGATTATAGATATATTATGTTTCATAAATGCTTTTTTTTTAAATGCCTGTTACTTCGCATCTTGGCATAAAAATATATTACAGATACATTCTGTATACATTCTAAGTATCTTAAGGTATAAGTATCTTACAGATACATTCTTTATACTCTCAAATCAACATATTGCGCTGTCTCTTTCTATTTCTATACAACTTTCATACACATATTTGCCAGAGTTTCTTGTCTTAGCAACTTTTTCAGGCAAACGTATCTTATAGATACAATCTATCTTAATCTTCCATCAATTTCATAAGAACTAACATATTTAAATACATCTTTCATGCTTTGCAACAGTTGTTTGTCAGCCTAATTGCTGCGAAATCTGTTGCCACAGTAAAGTATCTTTATATCTTCAAGATACACACTACATAGCTTCATCTCTGTCTGCCATCGAGCATCGCCAGAGCCACCAATCAAATACACATTCAGCTAATTGATTCATCTTCTGGACTCATTTTGGCCGAACGCCTCATTAACCAAACAAGAAGACAAGAAGAAGAAAATAACTTTCAACACGCCCCGCAACACATTCTGGGGGAGGAAGAGACGCAGCAACAGCTGCTAGCAGGTGTGAGGGTCGCGGGGCAGACAGACCTATAATTAAAATGTGAACCTTTTGTGGTTTTGCTCAGCTGGCCAACATCTATAAAGCCGAGCAGAGATTACGCAAATTGGGCCACGCCCTCAATTTGTTTGCTTTGCGGTTGCGTCGATCAACTACAAAATTTTCAATCAAAAGAGTAAAAAATGGGTATTACATCAATTTAAATTTTTTTTTTTTTTTTTGTATTAAGAAATTAATTATCTTGGTGGGTATTTTTTTTTTCGTTATCTTTATCTCTTAATAAAAATTTTGATCTTGAGTTTCTAAATTGGTTGATTTCTTTGAAATTATTTTATAGTTCTCCTATGGCCATAATATAGAAAGTAGTTTTGATGCGATTTTGCAGATATATTATAGGAGAAGAAGCTGAGAGAGAACAAAAACTAACTAACTAATTATAAAAAGACTTGTTTAATCTGATAAAAAATATATTAAAATCTATAGAAAGATAGCCATTAACAAGTTGATCTTGAATTTAATTTCTTGTTATATATTTCATCTGTAGGTTTTTCTCTTTCAAATTCCACCCAAGTTTATAGATTTTCAAAGTAGTTTTAAATGAGCCTTGACCAATTCTATTTTCTATTAAATCATATATTTTGCATACAATGTTCCATAATTGCGTTTTGATTAACTTTCAATTCACAAATTCTTCAATTCGATTTAGTGAACTTTCACTTTGTCTGCGACGGCAGCTTGGTCAAAATGCATTTTGGTTTGGGAAAGCATGTCCAGTTGGCTATCGCATGGCACACGCCCCGCCCTCCCACATACACACAAAATCATGGTTAATAATCATATTATTTGGCCAAAATACAGACAAAGCCAAAGACAAAGATAGAGGCGAATTCAAGCCACTTGGCAACGGCTCGAGGTAAAATGGAACTATGGACGGACCGCACCCCACGTGCTGTTCAAGTGGAACTGCAGCCAGAGGCGCTGAATGGTGGGGAGGGACTGCAGCAGGGTGTGGAGAGCCGCAACAATGGAGCAAAAAAATAGAAAAAAATAACAAAATATATACATAGCCAAAATGCTGCAATGCAACGGCCCAAAATGTGGGTTTTTTTTTTTTTTTTGGCCTAGCCGCCGCCTTTTGCCTGCAGCTGCAGCTGGAGCTGGAGCTGGAGTTGAAGTTGGAGTTGGGGAGTTGGAGCCATTGAAAATGCATTGTTGTTGTTGCTGCAGCTGCTTGTTGCTGTCGTTGTTGGCTATGCCGGCGACAGTCAGTTAACTGTTTGACTGCTCTTGGCCAGCTGTGCCTCTGTATGTGTGTGTGTGTGTGTGTGTTAGCCTGTGCTCTCCTCTTTGGGCGCCGAAAACATAACGAATTGTTGTGGCAATCGCTTCGTTCCAATTGAATGCATGCCGCGCCGCAGCCTGGCCGCAAACTTGCTACGTGCAACGTGCAAAAAACACCCAAATCCGAATCAGAATTCAAATCCACAAAATGAACATGCAACAACAACAACAACAGCAACTATGGCAACAACAACAACAACAACGGCAGCAGCAGCAGCAGGAACTCGGGCTCCAGCTGCAGCTTTCATGATAAATTTGTTTTGCATTTAATGCTGACCCAAGCGAAATATGTTGGCAAATTTATGGACTCTCCGAATTCCCCACCTCTCTCTCCCTCTGTCTCTCTCTCTGTCGCATGCTCTCTCTCTGTCTATGCAATGCCTGCGATATGCACTTGAGATATTCAAACGCGTCTATACCCTGTATTGCTGCTCATAGTTTAAGCTGAACGTAGGGTTAACCTTTAGGTTGTTTATCTATTATGCATATACCCTGTAATTATATATGAGCCAACAATATATTTAATTGCTTGCTAAGTTTATTTACTATATAGAAATAGATAGTTATACACATAGATATCCTGTAAAACAAAAAATGCTTATGATATTCTACAAGTTTTTTCATACCCCATTCTCATTGTAAAATATGAAATCAGGGTATAATGGTATTTTTATATACAAAATATCACATTTCATAACTATATACTCTTTAAGTTGCCTATGCTACAGGGTATCTTACTTACTGGGTACCGGGCTAATCTTCAAGTCAAGTTCTGTTTGACATGAAATTTCATATTGTTTGACTTGCTTAAGATATTAGGAATCATGTAACTAGTTAAGAGAGTAAATTTCATACAGGTTCTATCCGATTTATAAGTTAGTTATAAACATGTCATAAACAATATAAAACTTAAGTACAAAGCATATCTTATTCTTTGCTAAATATATATTGTATAGAAGAAAACTTACTTCTCATATACTATTTAGTATATTTGCATTATAGGATAACTGGCTAGTCTATCAGCTGTTGGGCTTTTAGCCATTTGACAATTATGAGGCTCTCACTGTCTAGCTAATTATCTAGAAATTCTATTGAAGTTTCCATTTCGACTGCTGTTCATTTCGATTTAAATTTATGAGATGGCGTGTCAACGCCTTGGCCACACGCCACGCCCACGCAGTTGGCCAGTTAAAAGCAGCAGCAATTAACGAGGCCAATAGACTGACAAAAATGGAAAAAGAAAAAAGAAAATAAAAATCATCTCGACGTCTGGCTGAAGTCTATGCTTAAATTTATGTGGCAGTTGCATCAGAGCGCTCAACTTGCCACATAAATTTGCAACATGTTGTAATGTTGTTTGTCAACAGTTTGAACAGTCACATAAATTAAATGCGAGTCAAGTGCGAGTGCAACTGCAGCAGCAGCAGCAGCAGCAGCAGTAATATCCACATCAGCAACAGTCGCAGCAGCAGCAGCAACAACAACAACTGCAACAGCAATATCTAGCTGCAACATGGTGTTAACATTTTTTGCCCCGCAGCAGCAGCCGAAAAATGAAAAGTGCCAAAAGAGTGCGAGACAGGGAGAGACAGAGAGAGAGCGAGAGCGAGAGAGAGCAAGCGAGCGCACTCAAATAAAATCTCGTGAAAATCCATGAAAATACAGCAGACGAGGACGACGAAAAGTTTTCAGCAGTTGCTGTTGCCGTTGCCGTTGCTGTTGCTGTTGCTGTTGCTGTTGCTGTTGCTGGTGTGTTATAAAGAACTCGACTCGACTAGACTACGACAAAAACAACAACAACAACAACAACTATAACTTCGACAACAACTTGAACGTTGGCAACGTTGACTTTCTAACTCTTAAACACAGTCGAGTTTGGCCAAAATGCTTGTGCAGCGGGCGTATTGTTGTTGCCGCATGTTGCTGTCGTGGCACTAACAGCAACAACAACATGTCGCTGTTTTGTGTGCTTCGTGTTGTTGTCAATGGTTTAAAACGATTTTCGCCTGATTTGACACAGGCGAAGAAATAGTTATTAAAGGCAAAACCAATTGAGTTGTAGACGGCGACAAGGCAGCGCTGAGGGAGAGGCACAGAGAGAAGTTGAGCGACAGCATAGGGAAAAAAGCTAAAGCAGCAGTAGCAGCATAGCTTGTGGAAGAGACAGAGAAAGAAGCTAAGGCAGCACAAATAGCAGACAGCAGAAAGCAGCGAGCAGTTAGCAGAGGGAGAAGCAACAAGAGAAGCGCAAGCAGACTTTCAAATAGCCGCAGGAACTTTTTTTCGTCTGTCATTTGGGCAATTAGGTTTTTGGATATGACAGTTAGGCAGAGAATTCTTAAAGAGAGCGGGTGGGAAGATAGACGTAAGGAGTGGGCATTCCCACTGTCTGTTTTGGCATCGAAAAGTACTTAGGGAACACAATTTAAAGTTTCTTACTGGACTCGTGTGAAGTAAATAACCCTCAAATAGAAACCCCTAGCGAAGCAGCGATGCATAAAGTGAACAAAACCAACAAGAAGCAAGTAGAACAATTACCCGAACTACCTTAACTTGTCCCTTGCAAGATGGAAAAACCCAACTAGAACTATATTTCTTAAACTTTTGTTTTTGTCTTAGTTCTCAGTTTTGCTTGAGTTATTTTCCTTGGCCAGTTTCAGTCCAGTTTCTTTTGCTGTTTTTGGTTTTTTTTTTCTCAGTTTCTCTCTTCCAATTGCTTTTGCTCCGATTTCAGCGAGCGTGTGGGAAATTTTCTTATCTGATTGTCGCTTCTTCACTTCGTGTAAGTGGAATGCGGGGCTTACAGCAGACTCTGGCATAATTATATGTAGATTAGTCTTGACACCAAAATAATATGTATATATATAGGTATATATGACTAAATGTAAGGTTTGGAAAAAGTAGGTCTATGTTCCCATGACTTGAATTGTGATTAACTTACAATATATGCAAATCATATGCTATTAATAATGCTCTATAGAGGTTACTTTGGTGTTGGCCATGAAATCGACAGCGCATTGTAGAGAATGTGTTCGAAATTATAGGGTATTGTTTATCGATATGTAACTTTGATTTGTGTAAGCTCTTAGATAAAAACGGTTTCTTAAAAGAACTCTGATTTTCGCTCGCTCTCTCTCGTACTGTTTATATTCCGCTCTGTATTCTTCTGTAGGTTATCTTTATCTGAAATCTTTAAAAAATTCTCACATAGATAATCAATCGTAACCAAGCTGGAATTGAGCTCAAATTCTCACAACTTCTCTTTACAACATTTGATGACATCATTTCCCATATTCAAACTATATTCTAATAAATTTCTTGATATTCTTTACAGACCTGGTTCTTCACAGACACCGACGATCACTACTATCAGGAGAAGACAAGTGAGTATTTCGATTATATATATATGAAAAGGAAATGAAAAGATATATCATAATTTTTCATGTATTTTTTTTATTATTATTATTTTTTTTTTGCATTGACCGCCAAAAAGAACAAATTTCGATTATCATTTCGCTTCGATTTTCAATTTCAAGAACAAAATAAAAAAAAAAAACAAAATCGGAATTGTTTTCGGCTTAATGCATATTTATCAGCGTGGAGTTACCTGTCGACCTCTTACCCTTTCTTCTTCATCATTTTTTATATATATATATATGTTTTTTTTTTTTGGGTACGTTTGTCCGACCCCGTTCTTGGCCTCAATTTGGGTTTCACATCAGCGACGCGGCCACGCCCCATCGAACGCCTAATCTTGGCCACTGTCTGCCCCGTCGAACGAAAACCGATTAAAGTTTAGGCCGTTCCTGTGTGTGTGTGTGTGTGTGTATATAGTGTGTGTGTGCTTACCTGCTCACCCGCATTTTAATTGAATTGCAGCCTTTTCGTGCTTCGATTTTTGCGTGCAGCTGCATAAAGTTTTCAGAGTTTTAATTAAAAAAAAAAATCCAAGTTCAAATTTCAATTTAAAAAAAAAGAAAGAAGAAGAAGCTGAAGATTGTATTTTATTTTTGCATACCCCTAGTCTTGCATCCTCTCTCTCTCTCTCTCCATCTCTTCTCTCCCTCTCTCCATCTCTCTCTTTCTCGCGCTCTATGCTTCGTACAGATCTCAGGTTTCACAGTCTCTTGTAGCTGGATCCTTTGCCTGGCTGCTGGCATTTTGATTAGAGCCAGAAAAAGGATTTTCAACTAAACACGCAGCGAAGAAGAAGAAGATGAAGAAGCAGAGAGTCTGCATTTTTGAGTTATGTGTTGTTCAGCTACTGCCCTCTGACTCTTCTACTGCTTGCTCTTCATCATGTCTGGCGTACAAAAGGATATACATATAGCTTGTCTGTCCTTTTGTCCAGTTTGTTGTGTGTGCTTTAAATATTTCAACAATTTTCATCCAATTAAGGCGCACAACTTTTTGCGTTCGCTTTTTATTTATTTTCAAAGTTCTGTCGCCCTGCTCAACCCCGGCTTCAACTCTACGGCCACGCCTCTGGCCTTATCGGCGGCGTCTGTCAAACGAGCAACAAAACGCATCCGCTGGATATGAGCGGCATTCCCCACTAACAAGCTACTGTTTGTTGTGTTTTTTCTGTCTCTTTTCTTCTTTTTTTTTTTTGCGCTTCTCTGATATGAGCTTTGGCTCTTTTTGGTTAATTAACATAGATGCGGCTTCTGGTCTCTCTCTCTATCTCTCACTCTTTGTTTCTATAGCCCCCTGTGTATTGCTTGTCTTTCGCTTAATTACCAATCTTTAGCAAATTCTTAGCGCAAACTCTAATGCCATCTCGTTCTCACTTGCAGAGGGACATTTGATAAATACGAAATGCTCGCAAGGCCATTTTCGCAAGGCTCTGTGCTGTAAAATGTCCGCCGAACTGGATATCTTTCTTGAGAGCGGCAAAAAGTAAGTATATAATATTTATATATTTTATATATGTTTTATAGTTTATGTATATAGTATATATATTTTTTTTTTAAAGTTATTCCCGAACCTTGAAACGGCTTAAAGTCGAAATTTGCATTGCTCTTCATAATCATTTCAATTCCTTTAATTAATTGCAAATTCTATATACATTCAAACACCAATATAGATTCCCATTAATAGAAAATACATTTTTCGTCCGATTATTTAAACTTTTCGATGCCTCCTGCCTCATAGCTCAGCTGCTGGGGCTGCTGCTGCTGCTGTTGCCCACATAAATATAGTATACAAATTAAATTTCAGCAAACATTTGGTGCGCCCTTCTGTTAGCCACACCCACCCGTGTCATATTTAGCCTGCTTTATGGGCAGAAATAACTGAAACATAAAATAAAATAATATGTTGGCAGCGCGTGCATTGACCAGTGCAATGACTCCCATTGCAGCGACTGTTGCTGCTGTAATTGTAGACTTGAATGCTTTTAATAAGCAACCGCAGCAGCAGCAGCCATAGCCATAGCCATAGCCCTAGCCATAGCCACCACAGCAGCAACAATCTATCCAACAGGCATCCCATCTGTGGCAAAGCAAACACCCAGTTTGGAACTCGGGTTGCAGCTGCGATGCGTTCTAATTTGCGCAATTAAGACGCAGCAACAGCAACAGCAAAAGCGCCTGCTGCTGCTGCTGCTGCTGTTGCTGCTGTTGCTGTTGCAGCCGCTGCTCTCCTTCTTGTTGCAGCCACTCAAAACTTGTCCAGCAAAAGCGAAGAAAAAACAAGACTGAAGCTGCAAAGACACTTCAACTAGCGCCCAAAGGAGATGCCTAGAAATTCTTCAGCTTGTTTGTAATTGCACTGGCGGCAGCAACAGCAACAGCAACAACAACAAATTGTTGTATTGCAAGCTGAAAATCTAGAACAACTCGGACATGCCTCAACTTAATATGAAGAGCGGCTGAGTAGGATGTTGCTGTTGTGGTTGCAGTTGTAGCTGCTGCTGCTATTGTTGTTGTTGCTGCTCTCGCTGCTGTTGCTCCTTTGCTCGGTTAAAAGTCTTGCGACTGCTCCGTTTTGGCTTAGAACTTGAAACTGTCATTATAAAAGCACTGAGCATGCAATCAATGCAGCAGCAGGCAGCAGCAGCAGCAGCAGCAGCAGCAACTACAACAACAATAACAACAACAACAGGCAGCAACAGTTGCTCGCTACAAATTGTTGCTGGCAACTTCTTGCAGCAGGTTCATAAAAAATAAAACAAAATAAATGGCAAGCAGGCTAAATGTGCAGTTATGATCAAGATGAGGCAGCAGCAGCAACTGTTGCTGTTGTTGTTGCAGCACCGACTCCTGCTGCTGCTGCTGTTGCTGCTGGAAATGGTATCAGGTGGCACAGCCAGTTTCCTGTGCCGCTTGATTGGCAACGCTTAAAATTTTTTTTCTGTTTTTCTTGCTGTTGCTGTTGGAATAAGTGCAGCAGCATCGAGTCCAGCAACAACAATCGCTGGCAAAATATGGAAAGAGGTTAATTAACGTGCACTGAAACGGGCAATTATGGCGCTCAGTTGGCTGCTGCTGCTGCTGCTGCTGCCGTTGCGCTTTTATGACCCATTGCTACGCACAGCAGCAATATATTGCTCTTGCTGTTGTTGCTGCAGTTGTTGGCTGCAGAAATTGACTTGCCACAGCGGGACGTCCATTCTATTAAATGCAAATCAAGCCAACTGAGCCCCAAATGTGCCTGTTTCGCTTTCAACTCTGTCTTTTAATTACATTCAATGCAATATTGCTGCAGTGCAGCAGCAGCAGCAACAACTTGTTGCCGGCAACTCAAGTGAAGCGACGCCTTTTGCTTGCTGCTGACGGGCTAATTGCGGTATGTCTATTATAAGCCCGAACAATTAGTGCAATTTAATTAAAAATTACAACAGCAACAAGAGCAGCAGCAGCAGCAGCAGCAGCAGCAGCAATTGTTACAACAGCAACAACTACAACTGCAAGTCACTAGCAACAACAATTGACTGACCGCTCGACCTGGCACGTCAATCAGCCTTCATTTAAGACAAGCCGCCTCTCTCTCTTCCTCTCTCCCTCTCTCCTTCTCTGTCTTTCTCTGTCTCTCTGAATCGCAGCTTAATGCATGCATTCGCTCAGCTTAAGGCAATCATTAATTATGAGCTGTAGGGAAATCGGTTTAAAGGAATTTCTATAGCACACACACACACACACACACACACAAAGCAACAGCAGCACACAGTTGCGCAGGCGCCAAGAAGGTGTCGGCGCCGCCTCTGCAGCTGTTGCGACATTCGAGTTTATATAAATTAGATTTCTGTATGCCCTATACCCATTACAAAATTCTCAAAAGAATGGTTTAATGGATGCATATAACAGCTATGTAACAGATAGCACACAAAACAAGTTGTAGAACTGGAGTAGAAGTAGATAAGTAAAGGAGAAAAGCAGATATAGAAAGAAAGTAGTACCATAAAAGAAGTAGATATGAGAAAGAGTATTTTATCAGTCAAAGTAAAATATTAGAAGATTAGAAGAAGTAAATGAAGCTTAGAAAAAAAAATTGAAGTTATATAACAATAAGAAAACTATAAAAACAAGAAGAAGTAGAGGATTAGCTTAGTAAGTAAAAGTATAAGAAGGCAATAAGAAGAATAGAATTAGAAGATAAAGAGAAGTAGAAGAGCTAAAAGAGAAGTATAATTGCTACAAATCGTTAAGCTTTTCTTAAGTAACTCAGCTCTTCTCAACTCTACATAGGGTATCTTCAAGTCACTGACTCTCCACACTCGCAATCTTTGTTTTTATATATAGCACCAATCAAATGCACGCTTTAAATTGTTTGGCTGTTGTTGTTGCTGTTCTCTTTTTTTTTTCCTGCTTTCAACTTTTAATTTTTCAATTTATTTGTTTCAAGTTCTAATTTATCTCATGCTGTGTGTGTGTGCTGGGTGTGTGTGCTTGTGTGTGTTTGGGTGTGTTTGGTCGTGCCGTATGGCAGCCACACCTAATAAACAAATGTCGCGTTTCGACTAGCCAATATTGTGCGAATGTATCTTGTATCTCTGATTTGCGAAACGGGGCGCATGCCCTTGCCATGACGCATTAAGATAGTGCCATATATCTGTATCTCTTTCTGTGGCTGTGAATTTATATCTTTAGCCTTAGCTGTGCAATTGTTACATACACGGATTGGTTAAAATTGTATCTGTATCTCTGCAATTGTATCTGGAGCTGTCTTTTTGTATCTGTATCTGTATCTGTATCTGTATCTGTATCTGTATCTGTATCTGTATCTGTATCTGTATCTGTATCTGTATCTGTATCTGTATCTGTATCTGTATCTGTATCTGTATCTGTATCTGTATCTGTATCTGTATCTGTATCTGTATCTGTATCTGTATCTGTATCTGTATCTGTATCTGTATCTGTATCTGTATCTGTATCTGTATCTGTATCTGTATCTGTATCTGTATCTGTATCTGTATCTGTATCTGTATCTGTATCTGTATCTGTATCTGTATCTGTATCTGTATCTGTATCTGTATCTGTATCTGTATCTGTATCTGTATCTGTATCTGTATCTGTATCTGTATCTGTATCTGTATCTGTATCTGTATCTGTATCTGTATCTGTATCTGTATCTGTATCTGTATCTGTATCTGTATCTGTATCTGTATCTGTATCTGTATCTGCATCTGCATCTGCTTACTTGTATCTGCTTCCATGCATATGTATCTTTTCCTTAGTATCTGTATCTTTTCCTTTATATCATTATTTGTATTTCTGTATCTGTAGTTGTTGCTTCGGCAATTTTGTGGCACGTTTCGTAAACAACATTTATTGGCATTATAACGGCATTTCTGGTCTGATATTATTTTGTTAATTTGCTTCTGCTTTCGGCCTGTCCCTCATGCAATTACGACACGTATTATGCGTAATATTCACGGCATCAACTGCCAAAGTGAAGCTTAATGGAAAGTGCCCGAAAAAAAAAAACAGGATTCACAGCAGCAACTGTTGCTGTTGTCGATGTTGCTCATAATGTTGTTATACATATTTTCAAGATGATTTTTTTTTGCCTGCAATTATTTTGGGTGGGTGTTGTTGTTGTTGTTGTTGTTGCTGCTGTAGTTGTTGTCGATGGCGCTGAGAAAGTGCGTGGGAATTTGTTGCACGTCGCTTGCATTGTGGCACATCAATGTTATTTCCCAGGCGTCGAGTGCTTCCCCCTTTTTTTCTTTCACGCTCTCTACTCATTGCCACAGCCCGCAGCTAATCCCACATCAAAATCATAGTCCAGGGCGGGTTTTGTTTAAACAGAAATTGTTGCGGCAACAGCCGCATTATTATGCACACACAACACCAATCCATCTAAGGCTTAGCTGCAGCAAGAGCTGCGACAATTTTAATTGCTGTTGTTGCTGTTGCTGCTGTTGCTGCTGCTGTTGCTGCTGCTGTTGCTGCAGTTGCGCTCTATGCATTTTCTTTGTGGCTTGGAAAAACCTCATAAGCATTTGTCGCATATGTGAAAAACCAGATGTTGTTGCTTGTGAGAAAATTTTTAACCGCGACAACAGCAACAGTTGCGCGGGGCTGGGACTGGGGATGGGGGTAAAGTGAATGCAGCCCAACGCATCAATTTCATTTATTTGCCACTTGTGGCAACAACAACAACAACAACAACCACCACACAATTATTCAATTGCGGCAATCAAAAGAGGGACGCAGCTAGTCTAGTAGAGGGGAGGGGTGAGCGGGTCTAAATTTACTTGACATTGTCGCAATCTGAAGTCGAAAATTGTGTTTACTTTTTCCTGTGCATAGCGGAAATGCACAATTGGAGCTGGTTGGATATGCAGATGAAGTTGCTGCAGCAGCAGTAGCAGCAGCAGCAGCAACTGTTGCATCCGGCGGAAAGCAAAAAAAAAAATAATAATAATAATAAAATACAGTTGCTGCTGCTGCTGCTGTTGTTGCATGGCAAATCGCTTGCTCTACATTTCAATTACGCGTCGCCCACACGACAATTGGCATCAATTTGCCAGGCTTGTAGCTACAAGATACAACATTTTTGTATCTTATGCTGTTGTTGTTATTGTTGTTATTGTTGTTATTGCTGACGCCAGCGATATCGTCGCCAGCTGCTGTTAACAAATGCGTTTCAATTGTCGTCGCTGTCTTTTCAATTGTTCAGTGAGCGTGTCAAAGCAGCATTGAGAGAGCAACTCTTAAATCTGTGAGTCACGCTTGCAACTGCAACGACTGCAAGCCAACGGCAACTGTTGCTGTTGCTAATGAGCTGAGCTGTTTGATTTAAGTGCCCGGCTTAATGTAAATATCTTGTTTTGGAGACCCGTGACATGGCATACCGAAACATTGATTTGTATCAATGCGCAAATATATGTATATGTATGTATATATACTTTGTATCTGTAAGATATATTTCTCTGACGCTCTGACAGCTGACTTATTGCTAATTGCAAAGCCAGACAACAACAACAACAACAACAGCAACGAAATGAAAACAAACGAAACGAAATCAGTTCGTCATCCTGGTTTCTTTTCTGTTTGGCGATCGCTTATCTGGCACGATCCGCCTTTGCTCGGCTGCCTGTCAAAATACTTTTAACGCAGACTGTTGGTCGAGTCGGATTTCGAGTGCGACTGAGACTGCGACGGCGCAGGCGAACGCGAAGGCGAAGGCGAAGGCGACTCACTCTTAATGCGAAATCTATTAAGACTGCCTGCATTGGCGGCTTGCGAAGTGCCCCGTCAATCATTTTTTATTATGGCTCCAGACATAAACTCATTTCAACTGCAGTCGACCAAAAGACGATGGCGACTACGCCCCGGCAACAGCTGCGGCTGCTGTTGCTGTTGCTGTTGCTGCTGTTGCTGCTGCTGCCCACATCAGCAATATCAACAGCAGCAGCAGCAGCAGCAGGAACTCGAGTAATTGGAAAACTGCCATGAAAAATAAACTAACTTCAAATAAAAGTTTTTGCACTCGTTTTGCGTTTACACAGACACAGGCTGCTTTAGCTGCTGTTGCTGCTGCTGCTGCTGCTGCTGCAATGCGATGCCAGATAAACACAGACCCAAATATCCAAACAAACAAATGCTGCGGCAGCATTTTAAGCCACCAACGTTGTTGGCCAGCTGCAGTGATCGTTGCTCCCCATTCTCTACTGTTCCCCCTCCCCCCCTCACGATTTCTCGATCGAAATGAAAACATTTTCATTTTCATAAAATGCCAAATAGCAGCCACAAAAAGCGTAGACAAACGCGTTAATTAAATAAAGGCAACACACACATAAAATGCCAGCTAGATTTCAATTTGGTAAAGTCCACTGGAAGAAAGAGATAGAAGGGGAGAAAGATAGGTTAAAGAAGTAGTAGAGAGGGTGACAGCCAAGGCAAACAGGCAGGCAAGCAGAGACAGAGTAGCCTACTACAGGTTACACTCAGAAAAAGGAATAGAGAACAACATAGTTTACATAGAAATTGGATAAAATTTAAATTAAATTTGATAGAAAACTCTTATATGAAGGTTTTTGTAAGTTAAAAATTTCTAATATTGAGAATTTTCCATAAAATATTCAATTATCAAATGTTAACAGAGAGTATTCAAATAAAACATTCTACAAAGTCACTAAAAATTATTGTTTGACAGAATTAAAGATTATCTATCATGCAACAGTTCATGCTGCAACTTTAAATCGACTTAGTTCAATATTAGTTACAGCTCCATTTCTCCAAGTGTACGCGCTTTTGTGGCACGCATAATTAAGCGAAATTAAAAGCGCATATTTATGCGACACGAAGCAACTAACAGAGCCAAGCGACAAAGAGGAAAACAACAACCAACAACAACAACAATAACAACAACAGCAACAATAATCAACAACAGCAACTTGGCTGCCGTTTCGCACAGGTATCGCATGTGGCAGCCACAGCAGCAGCAGCAACAGCAACAACAATAACAATTTATGAGTGCCACGATTAGCTGAGCTGCCGCAGAGCTTAGAAAAGTGAAGACACTAAACTCTGCGTCCCCTTAATAACCCCGCGCTGTCAACTCTGTGCACCAGCCCCTATCACTGCCCCAGCCTAAGTTCCCCTTGCGGCTTATGTAATAAAAAATTATATTAAATTACCCAACAGACGCCAACAAACGCTTCGATTTTATTGAATAGTTATGAACTGTTCCAACATGAGTGAGAGAGTGAGGCAGATAGCGCGCAAGAGAGAGAGAGAGAGAGAGAGAGAGAGAGAAGGAGTGTGAGTGCTTGCTAGAAGTTGACGCTGCTTAGCCACAGGCGTTTGCCTAAAGATATTGCTGCAGATTTTATAGATACTTTTAGGCGGATTAATTCAGCTCAATGTTGAGGGTTTGAATAGGCAGAAAAAAAAAACTGAAGACAGTTTAAAGATGTGCGACAAAGGCAAAAGAAAACCTAAGCTGAAGTTAACAGCTCTTAAGCTATAGCTGAGATATGGTTTAGGTATATAGAAATAATTATTAGATATATTTAAATTCAAGGGAGTTCTTACTCATGAAGGTTGGAACATCTTAACTTCTAAAGTTACAAATCTTGTGAATTTTTCCACATATCTGATATGCCATTAATTCCTAGGGTATGTCTAGCATTCATTCATTGATCTTTAATCCACTGCTCAATCATTTCATTTAATATACAACTCAAATATGCATTCAAAACAATAAAAAGAAAAAAACGAGTATATGCTATTAGGTTTATTGGCTTAAGCTTCCGCATAGTCTGCTAATCTATGTCCATATCCATATCACATCAGCTATTTTATAGCTTCAGTTAACTCTGATGCAACCCTATTATTATCAGTTTATAATGAACTCTAGTTAATTTATTTGAAATCACTTGAGTAGACAAGCAAGAGCCCGTTATAAAAGTTGAGTTATTAAAGGAAATTTGAATGCTCTTAACCGATTTCTCCATTAGACTGGCAAACTTTATGACCAAGCTGAGTTACCACGCTTCTCTTCTCTCTCTGACTATCTCTATCTCAGTCTCAAGTCTCAGGCTCTGTGTGTGTGTGTGTGCGGTACAGAACCCGTTCGATAGCCTCGGCTGCATTTTAATGGCATCATTAGCTGAACTGCGCGGGCTACCGGATATGGTTGATCGTTTGTCACTCCAGCTAATCCCCCTTTCGCAGCGAATGCAGCTGCAGCAGCGCGCCTCGAGTTGAGTGAGTCCAAAAGAACTGGACTACCGGTAATTACCATTTAAATTAGTGCACTTTTTTTTTGACGCAACTGAAGAGAGTGTGAGTAGTTGAGAGTAGTCGATGAAAACTGGTTGTCAGCTTTACTAAACGATAACGATTTTGAATGAATTTGAAACAGTTAAATACGAATTCCATGGGGTTAAACCGAATGGTTGGAATTGCGCACGCCATAGATGGTATCATTGGCCTCTGGCAATTTGCATACTTTCCCTGTACTGGGACGCTTCAATCTCTGGGCAATCACATTTAGATCCAAGTTCTGAACACGCACCATCAACGTGGGCTCCTTGTCATGGGAGCGTGGGACGAAATTCTTTTGGCAATTCAACGGCATCATGGGACATTTGCCGTGATCTGTGGCATCTGGTAAAGGTCCAATGTTAAAGGGTCCAACATCGACACCAATGTTCTTGCTACCGCACGAGATGCAGGTAATGCCCGTATTAATGAATCCAGCAGCACGCGGACACGTGTCTTTGTCCTCGATCTTGCTCAAACGCTGATCAATATTATCGAAGCGATCGCGTATGTATTTCTTGAGTGCCGGCATATGGACCTTATCCAATTTACTGTCGAGCATATCTTGCAGCTCCTCCATGGTGCCAATGAAGGTTAGATTATATTCCTTGACCAGCGCACGCAAATTCTCAATCTCGATGACGCACTGCTTGACCAGTTCGAGTCGCTCGAACAGCTTCTGTGTCTTGTTCAGAAACGCTGTCAGTGATACATAGAATTTATTTAGATCCGCCTGCAATTTCTCTATCATGTCGAGTATGGGCGTGGCAATGCGTCGCAACAGCTTCTTCATGAAATCCATGTTCTGCAACAGGCTACAGGCAATCTTGTTGTCCTCATCGCAAACCGTGCACAGATCCTCGCAGGGTGACGAGTATTGTTCCCACAATTCTTTTCGATACTTCTTCGAGTTCACCTTGTTGACGATGCGTATTTGCTTGAAATGTGACTCCAGTTTCGATTCGACTTGTGCCAGACGCTTCTCCATGGCATCCACTCTATCCAACTCCGTGGAGATCGGCTCAATGTTGGCCAAATCGAATGGAAGCGGCGAAATTTTCGAACGCTCCAGCAAACGCTCCATACATTTGCCCTCAAAGCCACCGATCGTTACCAGATCCTGATTGCAGTTCAATTTCTTCATCATTGTATCCAAGAGACTGTGAAGCACGGCGACATTCACATGATTCATCTCGGGCACGCCCAGCGCAATGCGCGCCAATTGCTCCAATGTCAACTGCATCTCGACTCAGCAAATGTGAAAATAAAATAAAATTCTTGAAAGTATATATATATATATATATTTGTAACTCTCTACTCTTTGTTGAACCTGTGTATTTAACTAATTTGTAATGTTTCGTTTGTTTTCAGATGGTTCTGTCACTTCGACGATGACAACTATGTCAATGTGCCACGTTTGGTGAAATTGCTGGACGAGTATAGCCCCACTGTGGACTGGTATCTGGGCAAGCCGAGCATATCCTCGCCGCTGGAAATACATCTCGATAACGTAAGTGCAAATCTATGTTCAGTTTCATTACATTCTTTCTATACCCTGCATTTGTGGGAAATTTCGGCTATCTATGATGGAATTTTATTGATAATTGAATTTTGTTTATTTATACATATTTCTAAGCTAAAAGACTCGCTGAGAAGATTTCTTGTATATTTAGTTTTATTTGGGAAATTAGGTTCAAAATATGTTTTCTATGGAATTGAGTCTATCTATCTATATATCTATGTAACTATATATCTATATATCTATATATCTATATATCTATATATCTATATATCTATATATCTATATATCTATATATCTATATATCTATATATCTATATATCTATATATCTATATATCTATATATCTATATATCTATAATCCATCATAAATACAAATCCCAATCACAATAAAGAGTAAAATTTATTAATATATTTTTGATCTTTTAACGATTTCGATTGCCATCTTTCAGTGTCATAAACTTATATGTAAGCTCCAAGAGTTGATCAATATTTATATATGCAAAGGCCATAAATATTTGACATTTAGTAGAGGATAACTATAAGGCGCATATGCTCCATTACCTAGCTACCTATTGCTTTGCTATTATTTTGCATTTTTTTTGCATTCAGCTTCTTTTGCATTTTTTCCAATACCAATAATTACATGACGCTGTGTTTATGGCCATGTCCATAGCTCTGGGTATATGGCCGCGGCGATCGCCTTTCTCCGGGCTGCATTATTTATGCGCCTGGCTGTGGCCATTTGTCTATGCCGCCATTTGGCTTCCAGCTGCCAGCGCAGGCTATCATTAATAACCGATATGATCTGGCTCAGACAAGCGCAAGCGCAAGCGTTGGCTTCGCTGGCTACGCTGGCTGCTCTGGCTGACTCTCTCGATCTGTGTTCCCATTTCGATCCATTTGAAATATATGTATGTAGTCAACTGATCCCGTAATGAATGCTGTTGCATGCAACAAACAGCATTTCTTGCTGACTTCGTATTGTAGGCTGGGCCGCATGCCACGACGAATTGTTGAATCGACGAATCGAGCCTGATCCCTGCCACAAACTAATTGAAAGCCCAAAAAAAAAAAAAATAAATAAATAAAAACTTAACGCTTCATTAGGTCAGGAGGAGCTGCTGCTGCTGCTGCTGCTGTCTAAAGTCTTCGTACGTTTTAGTTTCGGTTTTGGTTCAGGCTTTTGGCTTTTGGCTTTTGGGCTGCGTATTAAGTTTCCTTAACGCACATGTCCCATTTACATGGTCAATTAATCAACTGGGGATTTCTTTACGCTTTTTTTTTTTTTGGGGTTAGTTTCTTAATTTTTAAAAACAACAATTTGGCAAAAATGTGAGTTGAGGCAATGTGAACGACTGCTATATACGCTATAAATATAGCTAAAAGTAGCTAAACTAAACTCTACAACTATAGCACAGTGGCTTTAAAACTGTATCTACAACGACTATATATTCTCAGAGACTATCTCTCTTCTGCCTCTCCCTCTCTCTCTCCCTCTACCTCTCTACTCACTCACTAGTCGGATATACCCTGTTTCCACCTTATGAACACTGCAAGCCAAAAATGTTATTCTTATTTATGTTTATCCTTTGCTCAGCTCATTTATTTAGTTCTTCCGTTAACTTTTGCCTTCAACTTCTTCTCATCTTGCAGAAGAACACGACGACCAACAAGAAGATCACCTTTTGGTTTGCCACAGGCGGCGCTGGCTTCTGCCTTAGCCGAGCTTTGACTCTGAAGATGCTGCCCATAGCAGGTGGCGGTAAATTTATTAGCATCGGCGACAAAATACGCTTTCCGGACGACGTCACAATGGGTTTCATCATAGGTGAGTTAAGCTGCTGCAATGCCCAAAATACCAATCCATGAGGCGTAATATTAACTATTTCCATTATTTTGTCTCTCTCTTTCTTGCAGAGCATCTGCTGAAGGTGCCGTTGACTGTTGTTGATAACTTCCATTCGCATTTGGAGCCCATGGAGCTTATACGCTCCGATACATTCCAGGATCAGGTGTCCTTTAGCTATGCTCACATGAAGAATCAATGGAATGTGATCAAAGTGGATGGCTTCGATCTGAAGACGGACCCAAAGCGTTTCTATTCGCTGCACTGTCAACTCTTTCCCTACTTCAGCTTCTGCCCGCCAAGATAAAACGTAGATCGATAGTTCTATCGGGTGTCTCCCATTGGCTGTTGCTGACGTTGCGATCGGTTCTGAACCCAAATTTATTTGGCAAACGTCGATAGAGGTTGAGAGAAAGAAGAAGAAGAACAAAACAAAATCTCATCACTGTGATTTAATATTTAAGTAAGCGAATACGAATGATAAATCGATAGCCATCGATAACAGCTAAAATGATAAACATATGGTTCTTTGTACATACATATATATATATATATATATAGAATTCAACTCAAAAGTTGTGCTTCCTAGAGATTCATAAGTTAATCAAAAACTTGCCTTCCAAAAAATGCATATAAATATATTTATATCGATAAATAATAGATTATTGAAAGTTTTTAACTATTATCGCTTAAGTTCTGCAATTCCAGCAATTCAACACTTTCCAAGTGCTTCCTTTTTACTGTAGAATTACGTACACTCTTCCATTGAAGCTAATAGCTTAGTTCAATTAATGGTCTAGTCTATGTTTAAGTTGAATTTAGAATTTAAATCGCAGATATGGCATATCATTTATAATTAACATCAATCAAGTGTTCTTTGAACTACAGTCCCGAAAATATGTTTTATCTGCAATGAGCGTGTATATAGATATATATATAAAAACGAATGTATTTGTAATTTTGTAGTCTAATCTCTAAGAAATGTTTAAACAATTTTTTGTTAATTTTTAGTTTGCGTAAATAAAATCAGATCAAATAACAAAAAACTAACAGTGTTTTATTTCAATGTAATGTTGCTTTTTGGTCAATGAATTAATGTCTAATCGACAGAGTTTACAGCTTGCCCTATCTCTCTCTCTCTCTCTCTCTCTTTGTCTTTACTTTCAGTGCGCTGCTAATTGATAGAGCTGCCTCTGTTATGTAACATTTGTATAACATTTGGTATACTGTTAAGCTTAACTTGAGTTGCTCTTTCACTGACCCTTCATACTGTTACAGCTACAGTTATTCCTCTGTTAACTTTACACCTTTCGATGCGCTTCTCACTGTTATGCTAGCGTGTGTTTTTGCTCCACACATTGCACAGTGCAATTCACAGTTATATTCATTTAACTTTTTGACTTATCGTGTTTGACTATTGCCTACAGCACAGTTCCTGTTGTTGCTGTTGTTGTGGCAGCTTATCAGCTGATTGTCACTTAACATTCTGTGTACTTGTTTGGCTGCTGTTGTTGCATTTTGCATTTCGCAGCAGAAAAAAGGAAAAAAAAAAGTAAACAAAATTCGTTGTTAATTAACGCTAAAAGCCATGTTAAGGCCCGCTAAAGCGTTAACTTTTAACGATATGGATCAGAGAGTTGCCATGGGGCAGGCCATTGCCAGCCAGCCAGACAGCCAACCAGACAGACCGACAAACCGACAGACAGACAGACATTGACATGTCCACGTCCATGTCCTGTGCAGTCAAAGTCGCACAGGAAGGCGCACACTGACTGTGAGACAGACAACGGCTGGCGAGGAGAGGGTGCCTGATGCTATGCAGCACTGGGGCACGACGCCGTTGCCGTTGCCGTTGCCGTTGCCGCTGCCGTTGCCAATGACATGTTGTTGAATTTTTATAAAAGACTCACTCGACTATACTTTGCCTGCCTTCATCTCTTGCTCTGATATGTTAAACAGTTCTGGGCAATTATTTTTTCTCTTCTTGCTGTTGTTGTCTTGCCTGTGATTTTTAGTCGCTTATATGCAGATAATCAGTTTTTAGTCCATGTCGAGGCGCGCTTTAATCAATGAAGGCTACCTGGTCCTTGGCTAAGCCAGCCAACTTGGCCAACAATTTTTGTGTCTTGTTCGTTTTAATTGCAAGTGAAATCCTTGTCAAGAGTCTTGTCCTGCAGGCCATCTCTGTGCTGGCTTCCTCACTGGTTAGTTGTCTCTCTCTCTCTGTCTGCCTGCCTGTCTCACTGCCTGTCTGTCTGTCTATCTGTCTGTTCACGTCACAGCATCGATAATGAATTAATTATCATATATTAAAAGTTAGCTCTCCCTCTCTTCCTCAGTCTGGCTCTCTCTCTGTGTATCTAGATAATCTCTTTGGCCCTGGCACGCCTTTGCATATTTTATGTATATTTTTACAGAATTTAATGAACTTCGTGCGTCTTTTTCGGATTTGACTCTTGAGGTTTCATTGTGTTTGATTTTCCAGGTTATTCATCAAATTTAATAACCACAAATAGACTTTAAAAACCAGTAGCACACACACACACACGCACACACACACACACGCACGCACGCATAACTCAGCATAGACGCCGCCTACACCAAAAAGTATCTCAAGTTTGACTTTTGAAGCCCATTGAAAATTTTGATTTAATTTGCGGTTGAGCAGCAAACCAGATGCAACTGCAACTGCAGCTCAGTTATTTATGTAGAGAATCATAAATTTAATTGAGTTTGAATGTTGTTTGAAAGGCTTTGAGGCTGGCTGTATAAGCTGTTAAAGATACAAAAATGTATTTGCTGGCTGTATAAGCGCCTGTGTAAGATACGAAAATATCCGCAACTCATTTCGTATGCAGAGCAGGCAGCAAGGCGCAAATTATACGCAAGGCTGCCTATGGATATAAGTATCTTGTAGATGCACGCTCGGCCAATGCGTGCCCAAAGTATCTGTAAGATACTTATCGCTGAGCCGCCGTTTCGTGCCATCGTTGTCAACCAATTTTGGCGGCCAGCGAAATGCCAGGCCAGCCCAAAATGGCAATCCTGATGGAAGAAGCAGCAGCAGCAGCAGCAGCAGCAGCAGCAGCAGCAGCAGCGGACCAAGCAGGCAAATAACTTTGCTCGTCAGTCATTCAGTCTGTCAGTCCGTCAGTCACTCGTTCATGCAGCAAGCCATAAATTAGTGCAGCAGCAGCAGAGCAGCAGAGTAAGGAATCAGCAGCATCAACAGCAGCAGCAGCAATTTATGTGGTGCAGTCGAACGATCGACAAGGCGCTGCGCTGCGCTGCCACAGCAGGTGCAGCAGGTAGCAGGAGCTTTTCGAGCGAGCGACAGAGAGAGAGAGAGAGAAAGAGAGGGTGAACGAGTGAGAGCGAGAGAGGTGTACTTTAGTTGCTTGTCTATAATTGCAAAATGAACTCGCGGCTGGCTGCGCGTCGGGCTCATAACTTAAAGGTTGCTGCTGCAGTTTATGTGGCAACTGCTGCTAAATTATGTTTATGTGCAGCAGCCCCGCAATCTCTGCATTTGTGTGTGTGTGTATGTATGTGTGCTGCCTCCTAGTGTTACCAATTTAGCTTGAATCTGGATTTTAAATACCCTATATAAATGGCGGAATGTCTAGTGGCGGGGTATATTAGAGTTCGACTCAGTGTAAGGCGGATCTATGAATTGATTTGATTCATAGATTGAGTTGGATTGATGCTATGATTTAGTGATTAATTTGTTGCTGATTGATGCTGATTGATTGACAATTATTATTGATTGATTGATGGTGTATGAATTATCTATTAACTGAATGAATTTCTAATATATTACAATTTGAATGAATGATTGTTAAGGGAGTTGATTGACAGATTTGCTGATTGACTCACTGAATGCCCGTTTGAGTCCAAGGCTTAACGGACTGATTGTTTAGCCGAATACGGCATACGAATGATATTTGGAAGGATTTTGATAATGATTGAGTAATTGCTAGATTGAGTGAATGTTTTACAGATTAAATATTTGATTGATTCATAAGGGATTTATTGAATGATTTGAGACTGAATGCCTTATGATTGATTGACTGATACATTAATGAATGAGTATGCGATTGTTTAGCTTTAGACTAGCTATATTTTTAACTTTGTACCTAACTTACCTTATGAGCTTCCATTTGTCAGCGATTAGAAGAGTTCAAAAAGTGCCTGCAATTGAAAAAGACATTAAAGAAAGCCGGATACAGTATAAAAATAATAACTAAAACTGAAATATATATGAACTACGTTATGACAACATTTGTTCACTTTCTCTCTATATATATATTTTCGTCACATTTGCAGCTGCAAACGATTTGCTGTAACTTGCTTTAAATCGGTTGCTGCAACCGATTTAATTGCTGCTCTACAACTTGATTAGGACGTGCGGCCGCAACAAATTTACGCTGAAATTTGCGCGACGTGTCCCAAAAAAAAAAATTACAAATAAAAGAAAAAAAAAATCAAAATAAAAACTAAAGACAAGACAAAAGCAGCCGCTAAGCGATGCTTATCAGTGGGTACTTGCCATGCTTGAGAGAGAGAGAGCGAGAAAGGTATAGAAAGGGAGAGAAGCGGGGGCAGGCACTAAAGTTTTGGGGCAGGGGCTGGAGCTGATGGGTCCGTTGATGGTTTGCTTTTATGTTTGTAATTGTTTCTTGAACGTGGCTCCGATGACGGCAACTGCGCTGCGACGTTTCATCAACAACAACACAACACGAAAAAAAATAAAATAAACAAACAAGAGAAAAACATGCGATAAAGATAAAGAATGTGCCAGGTGTGTGTGTGTGTGTGTGTGTGTGTGTGTGTATGAATGGTGTGTATGACCTGGTAAATGTTTGCGCCTGCGCAACTGCCTACACACACTCGCACAACAATCACGGAGGCAAACAAAGGCAAATGACGCGCTTATCAGTTAAAATTAATCAGGCGTTGCCTTTGCTCTTCTTCTTCATCTTCTTGTTGTTGTTGTTGTTGTTGTCTGTGGCACGCACTTGAGCTTCACACACACACACACATACACACAGTCTCGCTCACCTTTCAGCGCCAGTTGTGCCGCATTTATTGTTTTCCAACGAATTTGTTTGCGCTTTAGCACAACATTTTACATGATTTTGTTGTACCAACGTTCCATTTTGATGTCATTTTCATTGTGTTTTTCATGCATATCTATTTATCCCTATCAACTTGGTATCTCGCTGAGCCTCAAGCTCAAGTGTTCACAGTGCCATTTCATGTTTCACGGGAACAGTTGTTCCCTTTCTGCTACAGCTACTCGAAAATTGTGAGGTAGCGCGTTTTATCTTGAGGTTTGCATCTTTTAGAACCCACTCGTCCACTCGTCCACTCGACCACTTGGGGCCAGGCTTCAAGTGCCACACGCAGTGGGCGTTACGCAACCAACACACACTAACTCGTTAAATATGAGCTAAAGCACTACAAAGAGTGGAACAAATCCCAGTTCTACAATCCCAAAACCCAATCAGAATCCCAATCCAGAGTTCAGCTTTGACGCCCACTTTGGACAGCAGCATTCCAGCGCCTATAATTATATCAACCATAATGGCAAAAGCAGCTAAAACTGCACAACGTAAAAACTAAGCTGAAGCAGAGTTCAAACTTCGCGTCAAAATCCTCTCCAGCTACGATTCTTCAGCTTGAGCGTTCGAGTGTTTAATTGCTGAACGCTGCTGAAAATAGCTTCGAGCTATGTGAAGTTTGCTTTTAAACTGCCCCAGCCCCGGCCTACGGCCCTGTCTTAGCACCTCGCCTCTGCCTCTGCCGCTGCCTCTGCCGCTGCCTCTGCCACTGCCTTTGCTCTTCCTTTATTTCCAACTCCTCTTGCTGCTGCTGCCGCTGCTGTTGCTTCTGCTTCTGTTTGGCCTTCGTTGCTCTACGCGATAATTACAGCATTTTGTTGTATCAATTTGTTAATGAACTCAAGATTTTGCTTTTTCGGAGTTTCAGATGCCGCTTTATATGGTATTATGAAATATCCTATAATTTTGTACAATGGGGTAGCAACTATGGGAATACTAAGAGAAATATAACAAAGAAACAAAACGGAATTGAGGAGCAGATAAACAAAGAGAGCAGACCAAAATGTAAGGAAGAGAAGAAAAGTTATTGGAAGAGAAGAGATGAGTAGAAATGAAAATGGAGGAATTAAGAACAGGTGAAAGTAGAAGGAATATTAGAAGAGTGAAGAGATGAAGAGAGATGAATAGTGAACTATCTCTTTTGAGGCGAATACGAAAGACGAAAGAAAAGCGAACATATGAGAATAAAAGTAAAAATATGAAAATATAATAGAAGAAAGAAAAACAGAGAATAGACAGAAAGAAAGAAAGAGAAGAAAAAGAGAATAGGAGGAGTGCAAATGGAAGAGAAAAGTTGAAATTCGAAAAATGAAATAAAAGCAAAGAAAATGGAAGAGATATGATATGAGAATAAAAGAAAAAAAGATATGAGGGAGAATAAAAGAGAAAAAAACTAAAGAAACGCAAAGAAAACAAAGCAATGCAAAAGAGGAGGAAGTGAGGAGAAAAATGAGAAGAGAAGAAGAAAAATAAGGTAATTCTCTATTACCTGAGAGATATATAAAGGTAGTAGATTATATCTAGGTATTTATATATAACTGACCCTAACCGAAGCAATTTTACACTACACCTCTTCAAGCAATCGATACAGAGTATCTCTCAGTCAGTCAATTACAGTTGGCATTTCAAATAAATCCTAAATTGATATCTGTTTAATGAGGCTCGCCCACAGCTCATGTTGAGCTCCCTCCCCCAACTCACTTGCTTGGCTCATCAAGGGTATCTCTTAGTCACAACACGCCATCCATATTACATTTCAAACAAAGTCAAAATTGATGTCTTTTTTACGAGAGACGTCGCGTTTCATCGCTCGGTCGGACGGTCGGTCGGGCGGGCCACTTGAATCGGCTGCCGCAGCATCGGCAGCAGATGTTGCTTAGTAGTTCATAAACTTCCATCAACATCGTTCACACATATTTTTTCAGTGTTTTCTTCTTTCATTTGGGTAGTGGGGGGGTCCTCGGCACATAATCATATACAACAGCATTTTATAACATTTTGGCGCTTGCTATATGGTTATGCTGCTGGCTGGCTGGGCCCCAGCTTATGGTTGGTGTCATTATTATGAGCATAAAATATTTCATTTCATTTTCAATGCTCAACTTCCACAACAGAACTTCTTCTACATCTTCTTCGTCACTTGTCTCTTCTGCGCACTTTTTGCTCACATATTTTATGATTTATTTTTGTTGTTGTTTAGTGTAGTGCCCATTGTTTGGGGTGTTTTTTTGATCTGCCGCTTGAGTTTTGCATGCGTCATGCCTGTGCCGCAATATTTGGACAGAGCCTGGACAAACAAAGGCTTCCAATTTGAAGTTCTATTCTCTCTCACTCTCTCACTCTCTCTCTCTCTCTCTCTCTCACTCTGTCTCTGTTGAGAGCTGTCGGACGTTTGCCACACTTGCAGCTACTTTTCCTACTGCAGCTGCAGTGTGTTTACCTGAATGTCAGCCAAATTGTGCTTGCAAAATATGCAAAATATATTTTATGCCAACTATGCAAAAGAGTTTTCCCAAACCCTTTTCCCATTTCGATTACTGTCCAAACAAATTGTTGTGCCAGGCTTAACTAGTCATAAAAAGTTCTCTTTATGCTTTGCACAAATATTCAAAAATATCTCGAGAACTGTTCAGCATTTCAGCTCAGTCAGCTCTGTCAGCTCAGTCAGCTCTATCAGCTATCCGGCTATCGACTCGCAGTTTTTTGTGTTGTTTTTCATGCTTCAATGGATTTACGTGTGCCAATGACAAAAGCCAACGGGCACAATGCATTTTAAATAGTTGGCAAAGGGTTGTGAGAGGGTGAGCGTGTTGAGGTTGGGGGAGGCTAACAACATGTGGCATGTGGCACAAAAAAAAAACACACACACACACACACACAAAAGGCATACAGCACAAGCCAGTTGTAAGCGTTGGACGTTGAACGTTAATTAAAAAATGCGTTGGCAAAATTTAAATGCAATTGCAGCACAATAAAATGTGAGCGGGACAGCAGCGAGAGTGAAGTGAATGCTGTGGACAATTGTCACGCGCCATAAAATCAAGCAAAAATAACAACAGCAGCAGAACAACTAACTACAAGGCAGAGAGAGAGGGAGGCAGGGATGGAGAGCAATGCGTCGTATGCGTAATATTTATGTCTGGCTGCAGGGGCAGGAACTTCAACTACATGCAAACATGCAGCAAGTTTGCAACACAATTTCGTTTGCTAATTGAAATAAATTAAAACAACGAAAAATTTAAATGAAAAATTATGCACGACCAAAAGTGACAAAAAAAAAAAAAAAAAAGAGTTTAAACTGTGGGCAAAGGGCAACCATTGGGGCAGAGGCGGGTTGGGTCGTGTTTTAAGGACCTTCAGAGCAACCACAACAAGGTAAAAAGTTGTGACCCAAACCAAACAAAAAGTTCTACGCCGGAAAAGCTAAATTACACTCTGAGCATGAGTATGAAAAAAGATACCCTGTTTAAGAAATTTTCAATATTTAAAGCTGACCAAAAGTGAATATAAATTCTATTATATAAATAATGAGTAAATTAGAAATGTTTTTATATTTAGATATTTAAGAAAATGGAAAATATAATGTGTAAAGCTTTATGCTAATTTTTTTTTATTTTTTATTTTTTTTGCCCAATAAATGGATATCTTAGCTTTTACTAATGCCTATTCAATGCGCATTTTGCCATCTACTCATGCTCAATCATTGTGTATATTAGCTTCTACTAATGCCTTAACAATGTCTATATCTTCTTTTATTCATAGCCAATCAATGGGTATCTTTAGCACAGCTATTTGAACATTTACTGGCTATAATATGCGATAAATGGTTTTTTGCAACTCTGCTGCTGCTCCTCCTTTGCTACTCTGTCTCTCTCTCTCTCTCTCTCTCTCTCTCTCTCTCTCTCTCTCTCCATTTTGTTCCGTTCTGTGCGGTTTTTAACGTTATCTGTAAAACTTTTTCTAGGGTCAGTTAACTAATAAAAGTCATTTGGGATGCTTGTCTGGACATTGGTTGGATGTTAAAAGCCTGAAACGTGACTGTGACCACAATGCACACACTCATACACACTCACACACACACACACACACACACACTCACACACATATAGACTTGCACACACTGCTATGAGCTGGCAGCTGTTAGCCATCTCTCTCTCTCTCTCTCCTATCTCTGTGCGTGAGTGGATCTGAATTAATGCAAATATTGACACGAATTCGATGCGTTTGTCTAGGACACAAAATCGAAATCGAAAAGGATGCCATGTCCTGTGAGTAGTGTGTATCAGTTGCTGTATCGTCCACACACACACACACACTTGCCCAGTCCACATGTGTGCGTGTGTGTGTGCGTTCTGTTTGCCCAACAGGAAGAGTAATCCATTTGCACGACTAATGGTATTGTGGTTAAGTCCTGCAGTCTACCCGCCATCCAACTGCTCTTTAGTCTAGCTCCAGCCGCACTTGTCATGTATCCAACCAATTCCAATTAGAAATAAAATATGCTCAAGTAGGGTCTACGCTGGCTAACAGTAAAAGCGTTTCTAATAGAAAGTGTGGAAATGAAAAAGCGCGATTTAAATTCTAAACATAAAAACGAATCAAAGAACAACAAATGGAAAAACATTAGAACGAAGCAAAGATTAAGAATTTTCAGTGCTCGAATTGTAAATACCCTCGTGAAAATTTGAAAAAGATGAGATACGATATAATATAGTATAGGAAAATGACCGGATATTTAATATAGTCAATTACAGACAGTCTGCCGAGTGTAAAGAAGGAAAATTATTATCAAAATTTAAGATAATTTATGATAACAGAAACAGCTGATGAAGCTTATATAAATAAATTTACTTGCTAGAAACACATAAAATGATGCAGTTAGAAAGGTTAGTTACAGTCTTATATATGTATATAATATATATTATTTCATATATGGTAATAGACGAATTCTTTCAAAGATTATTCCTCTTAAGTCACGCACAAGATATAAGCAACCTTCTTTTTATATATTTCTATAGAAAAGACATATTGAAATCCGTATTCAATGCGCTAAACTTCAATCAAGTTTCATGTTTTAAAAAGCTTCAGTGCTTAAAGACAAATTCGCATAGAGACTCTAGTATTCGACTGCTGCAGGTAACAAAGAATATTTAAATACATATATATTCGTATATATGTATATACCCTCTGCAATCAGAGCTATTTGCTTCAGTGCGTCTCACATTTCGTGACGAAATTAAAATACCCTATGCTAGGCAACCGGCAAGCAACAACAACAAAAAGAATAGACAAAAACAACAAATCAAGACAATGAGTGTTTGTTGATTGATGTCAAAACATTAAAAAAAGGCGTCCAATTAAGCCAAATCTATCAGGCGAACCAGAGAAAGAGAGAGAGAGAGACAGAGAGAGAGTGACAGAGAGAAAGGGCGAGAGATTGAATGAGAGAGAAAGGCAACAAGATTTTTCCGTGCGTTCGTCCAAAATTGATAAATGACACTTTTATGGGCGAAATAAACACGCAAGCCAACTAACAGCTGTCTCTCTCACACCCTATCTCTCCATCTCCATCATCAACATTCTGTCTCTTTCTCACTCGCTTTGGCAGCTTAAATGCTCGCACTCTGATTAATCAGCCGCAATCATCTGATGTTTTAAGCAGCTTAAAATGCCTTCAAAATGTTTCACTCTTCAGTTCTACGCTCTCGCTCACTCTTCCTTCAACCTCTCTCTCTCTTTCTCTTTCATTCCTTGACAGTTGACTGTGAAGTGCAAATGAATTTTGATGGGTTTTTCGAGAGGTTTTTTAAATTCTTCTTTTCAGTTTTTTTTTGTTTGTTTTTAGGGATTTGTTTATTCATTTCGTGGATTTGGAAGTTCATTAAATTGCCATTTAAATTCTCTTAATTTTACTTTGATTTGATTTGTTTTTGTCGTCATTGCGTCATAAACTGACAACAACAACAAAGGGAGTGTGAGAGAGAGAGGGAGAATAGCTCGTTAAACAATTTTTATGTAAATTCCCGAAATTACTTTTAACTCGAGTCTTAGGCGCCCCTCACACAGGATCAGAATTCCGTTCATTTCTCTATATGCTCTGCTCTGATGCACTCCTCTCTTGTTCTTCTTCTCTTCTCTTCTCGTGTTTTTTTTTATATATATTTTTTTTTAATTTAAAATCGAATAAATTTTCAAGAAATTCCAGTTAAAAATGTCAAAAGCTGATTGATAGCTGGCAGACAGACGAGCAAACGAGACGAGACGCAATGCGACGCGACGCGACGAGACAAGTCGGGAGTTTTGGCTTGAGCAATCGAGTCTCTCAATTCTCTGGGCCACTTCGTATCCTGTTTCAGGTTTCGTCCTTCCTTTCCTGTCCTTCCCGTCTTTGTCTACCTTTTGAACTGTTCAGACCTCGGTCGGCACCTGCAGTCGAGGCATGTGAAAGGTTTACTCTGGATGCACAGTCTATATCTTGCTCTGCCTCTGGGCTATTTCCCTTTACCTCTTCTGCCTCCTCTCCTCTTTCTCTCTCTCTCACTCTGCTTCTCCCTCTCGCTCTTAGCGTTTTTATCTCTTAAACAATATCAAAAATTAATCACTTTTTGTTGCGTTGCAGTTGCAGCTACGCAGATACGCAGCAAAAGGCGCACCAAACAGTTGTGAAAAAAGAGAGGGAGCGAGAGAGAGAGAGAGAGCGAGAGAGCTGTAACTGAGGACAGACATTGCCAGGCTCTGAGCGTTGAACCACTTGGTCGGTAGTTGCTTTGGGGCGTTGTTGGGGGCGTTGCGCAGTTTGATGTGAAACTGAAATTGGTTTTTTCAATACCCTGTGCAATATGCAAAGAGCAAAGTGGGTATACGATGGCGGTGAGAAAAAATGTATAAATATGTAAGGTATAGCACTATAAATATATCTTTGTGAATATATATAGATTTTCTTCTTTCATTTGTTTAAGTATTTGGAAAGGATTCTAAATTTGACAATTGACAAAGTTTGAGTCTACAAAAATTCAAAGCCATAAAATCAATTAATATTGATTTGCTTTAACATATGATAACTATATTTTTTTTTACATTAATCTACAGCAAAGTTATTCCAGGGTATCTCAGAGTTAAACAACAGCTTTAATTCGAGCACTTAAAGCTACTTTGCCTTGCTTCTGTTAGAGGTGTGCCATGGAGGGCGAAAATCAGCATAGTTTGGGCTACTTCCGTTGCCAAATCTCGACGGCTTATCAAATGTGTTGATAATTAGTTGCTTGAGAACTTGCAACAGCTTGCAATTTGGCGGGCGGGGGCGTTAATTGGACTCGCTGTCTGACCTTGAGGCAGTCTCGCCGCACCGTGGCATGCAACACAGGGCAGCACTTTGATTAATGCATGCACAGCTAATGAGCAATTGTGTTGTGTACAACAACAACAACAACAACAACAACAACTGTTGCGGTAAGATCAATAAATTATAAATTAAAGAAATCCATTTCGTCTCCTTTATATCCCCTTTTCTGGTAGTCGGCGCGCGTTGTTTGTGAGCCAAAAACTTGGTTTAAGAATTTCATGCAGTAGTCATTAAGAGAGAGAGAGGGAGAGAGGGAGAGCGAGACAGGGACAGTGGAAAGGAGCAAGCGAGGGGCCAAGGGTTTTGCCTTGCGCCGAACTCATGACTTTTGGAATTTTGATTAGGAGCACAGACATGTTCAAAAGGATTTTTGTTAACGCGCATTGGACTTTGAAAAATGCTCGAGACTGGAGAAGAGCGCATAAGAGCTGAAGATAGGAAAGGAGAGCGAGGGTAGCGGAAAAATATAGAGAATTGGCCCATTGTATTGATGTGTCTTTGCTCGCTGTTCCTTTTATTTTGTTTTTGTTGTTCGTTGTTTGAAATATGCAAGCAATTTGATGCCAATTAAGCGAGCGATACTCGAGGCGCACAATCGGGAACAGAATGAAAGAGAGTGAGAGAGAGAGAGAGAGAGAGAATGAGTCACAGAGAGTGAGAGAGGGAAGTAGCATTGTTAGAAAATTGCAAACAAGCTATGCCATACATTAGAAAGAGTATAGCGCGAGGGCATTGGCTGACAAGTTTGTCATGCATTAGACGTTCTGAAGTGGGGCGAGTGCAACAAGTGTGCCAAAAAAAAAAAAAAAAAAAAAAAAAAAATGAAGGGTAATGAAGCTGAGGAGGTGGTTGAGTTGAAAAGTGCTGTTGGGCTTTAGATCATTGTGCTAACATTTGTAATTGATGATAATATAATAATAGACTCTTGTGTAAACTTTTTAAGTAGCGTGAGCTCAGGTGGCAGTTGACAACTAAATGTCTAAATTCCCACTAGAGCAGCTTCCGCTATGCTGATATAGTAAAAAGCTGTAGAGGAACAATAACGATATAACAATATAATATACTATAATATATATATATATATATATAAGTGGACAGAGTTTTATAGTAATTTCTACTAAGTACTAGATGAATATATTATTCTTTATAGCATTGCATACCACTATCTGACTCTCCGTTTCACATTTTATACCCTGAACCCATTGAAAATGGGAATTCAGGGTATAATGTTTTTGTGAAAATGTATGTAACAGGCAGAAGGAGACGTCGCAGACCCCATAAAGTATATATATTCTTGATCAGCACAAAAAAATAAGTTGATATAGCCCTGTCCGTCTGTCCGTCCGTCCGTCCGTCCGTCCGTCCGTCCGTCCGTCCGTCCGTCTGTCCGTCCGTCCGTCCGTCCGTCCGTCCGTCCGTCCGTCCGTCCGTCTGTCCGTCCGTCCGTATGAACGTCGAGATTTCGGAAACTACAAAAGCTAGAGAGCTGAAATTTTACATGAACACTCGTATCTTAGTTACGCAGTACAAGTTTATTTTGTTTTTTCGATAACTCATCCCATTCCTTAATTATCGATAAAAAATCGAAAATTCGTTTACGTTTTTTAGGTTTTTTGAGCATAACTTCTACACCGTTTTAGCTAGAGACTTCAAATTTGTATATTTGGATAGATATTATGGATACGCAGATTATGTAATTTTCAGATTTTGGATGCCACGCCCCCTTCGCCCCCAATTTGAAAAAAACGTATTTCAAATACTAGAGACTTGTAATTTTGCAAATGGACAGATTTGAATGCTATTAATATATTCTGAAAGTTTCATGAAGATAGTCCATCTAGAAACGGAGTTATAAGCGTTCAAAGTACAGCCCATCCCACCCCCAACCGTCGGCAGCAACTGCGCGGTTAGCAGAGGGCGCGTAAAATATACGTGCGGTAAGAAGAAGAATATTTTTTTTGTCAGGGTTCAGGGTATCTCGTAGTCGAGCCGTCTCGACTAGAGCCTTCTTACTTGTTTTTTTTTGCAGTTTATATACTATTATCTACATATGTTTCCTCCCTCTCTTTCTTTTTGTCCTTTACGATGGCTCTATCTCATTTGGTCTCCTTCCTATTCATCACCTATCGGGTTCTTTTGCCCTTTCGTATATTTGATCTCTCTCTCTCTTTCTTTCTCTTTTTTCTCTTTTTTTTTCTCTCTCTCTCTCTTTTTCGCTCTACCTCTAGATAATTTTTTGCATAGTTAATTTATCCCTCTCTCTCTCCCTTTTCTATATTTTTGTGTTCCCTTTCTCTCTGTCTCTCTCTCTTTCTCTAATAATATATTATTATTTCAATTTCAATTTTAATCTCTTGCTTACAAAATTTAGCTTTAAATATATTGTCTAAAAATCTATTTTTTATTTTTCACTTCTCTCGATCTATTTCAATATCTTGTTCACTTCATCTACTTTCTCTCGTCTCTCTAGTTTCTATCTCTCTCTCTCTCTCCCATTCTTTCTAAACAATTGACCATGCCCAAAAGTCAAACATGTCGCACATTTTTATGGCTCTTTGCAATTAGCCTGGCTGTCAGAGACCGCACAGCGAACTGACAGGGCGGCCAGGTAAGTCTGGGGTATAAGAGGGGCAGGGACAGAAGCAGAGGACTGAGACGGCGGCAATCTGCTCCAAGTGCTGACCATTTTCAACACCTCAATAGGCAAACGCTGCCCACAGCTGGCGGCTCTCGATTCTAATGTTTCTTCTTTTCTATTTTTTTTATTTTATTTTTTTGAGTCCAAGTCCATTTCCGCTATTTAACAACGGGCCACAGGCGGTGGCAGCGGCAACCGTGGCAGAGCAACGGCGGCTCATAAAACTTTGCCTAGCTGCCGCGGTCGCAGTTGCAGTTTGGAGTTTGCAGTTGGCAGTTTATTATGGCTAAGAGAAGCAGCTAAAACGAGTTCAAGTTTATGGCCCACAGATGCTGGGGAATGCGAATGGCCAAATGCGAATTGTGGCTCAGCTCAGCCCAAATGGCAAAAAGTCGTCAATGTCAATTAGTCACACGTTGCAGTAAGCCCCCTTTTCCACCTTAACCCACTTCTTGACACCCTACTCTCCACACCACTCGCTCCCTCTCCATCTCTCTCTTTCTCTAGCTCTGTAGTTGAACCCCTTTCTAGAATGCCAATCGATTTGTGGCAAACAGCAGTAACTTATTCAAGTTTGGTTTTAAATACTCTATAGGAAGAGGAACTGTATAAAAGGGAGGTTTGATGATGTTAATGCAAAGTCAACTATCGTTAGCTATCGATTGTTAGTCTAGGTATCTGATAGATAGCTATTGATATCAACTAATGCGCAAATCTGATAGATATGTATTGATATTATACTAATTCCCAAAATCTGAAAAATTCGTATTGATATCGTACTAATTCCTTCATCTAATCGATAAGTTGACAATTCCGATGACTATGCACGGTTTTTTTTTTTTTTAATTTTTATTAATTTATAATTGGTTTCTGTGTAAGCTAGAAATATAAAAAAATCTATTAGCTTCAGACTACTTGAACTGTTCCGTAAACTGATTATCATTGCTAGTTATCGATCGATGTAGGAAGTTAGCGATAGTAAATGGATTGTTGGTTTTAGTCATATATCACAAATAATATGATGAGAATGTAAAGTAGTTTTTGCTTAATTACATACATCTTAATTGATATTTATCGATAATTTATGACAATTTTTAGATATAATTTAGTAACTTTATATGTATTGGGTATAATAATAATAATATATAATAATAATAATAATAATAATATATACCCAATACAGCTCTGCAATATTTGTATATATTTCGGTATATCTACTTTCTCTGTTTACAGAGTATTTGCTAGTCTATACCCACTCAAGTAGAGCACAATTTACTTGCTTCTTAGTCGCTTTCTCGTTTGGTTCTTTGGCCAGTTTACAACTCATAATCAAGTACGGGGCCAGCAGTACGTAGCATGCGTGTGGCATGAAAGAGTAGCATGCAGACTGTGCAGCGGCTAGAGTCACCTCTCAGTGTCCCGTTCAGTTCAGTTCTGTCCATTGCAGTCCAGTGCTTGGTATGCATCTGACTGGCTGACCATTGTTGCCTTGCTGTGCGACGTGGCGCGCTAATTTGATTTCCTACTTGCAACACTTGCGGTTGCCTACGAAACTGCCATGGAAATGGAACAGAGAATGGCTGGAGTTGGAGTTGGAGCTGTAGCTGAAGCTGTTAGGGCAGTGCCTTAACCAAGTTGATGTAACGTGTGATGTTGTTGTTGCTGCTGCTGCTGCTGCTGCTGCTGTTGTTGTTGTAGTTGCATTCGCTCCATTTGCAATTTGCATAATTGCCGTTGTTGGACTTGAATGCAGCACCACATCCGACAAATACAACATTGGCAGAACACCAGCAACTGCTGCACATGTGAGTGGCAAGTGACGGGTGGCTGCTGGCAGGTGGCAGGAGGCCAGTGCTGGCAGGAGGCGGTAGGCAAAGCCAACTTTTTGCATGGCCCGCACAACTTTTCATTACTTTTAATTGGTGGCCAATGAGGAAGCAATTTGTAGGGCCATTCGAATTGGTTATAGAGGTGAAGGCGGAGAGTTCCAGCAACAGTTGCCACATTGTGGCGCCGCCTTCACCACCTAACTAACGCCGGTTAGTTGCCAGTTGCCAGTTGCCAGGTGTTTGCCCAGCTGCAGTCAATGTGCTGTATTAAATAACCAAACATGATGCATGCAACATTTGTTTATCTTCGACTTTCATAGTCATAGTTAAAAAGCTGCTAAAGGTGGCTTTTTGGGTGGTGCTTAAGCAATGCTGTGCCACAATGCTGTGGCTTGGCTAGCAGCTGCAGGGGTTGCGGGTTCATGTTGCTTGCGGCTAACCATGCCACAAACTGCAACAGCAACAGCAATAGCAACAGCAACAGCAATAGCAACAGCGACAGCAACTTCAACGGCAGCTCCAACCGCAACAAAAGTTAAACATAAAACGCGATACTTGTGCGAGAATTTAAGAATGGCAAATGCTTCAAAAATGAGTTCTTGTATGAAATAGTTAGAGATATACATACATAAATGAGATATAGATATTGTATATAGTATATGCTGCTAGTAGTTGCAGCTCTTTATTAGATATTAATATACTCTTTATATTATATATACTTCAAACAGTTGTCCATACTATAAAGCATTCAAGTTTGTTCACTAAAAAGTTGAATGCAAATGAATTGTGACTTAAGAAATATTAATTATATAGTAATAATATTTACTATAAGCAGTATATTTTACAAAAATGAAATATAGTACATTAATAATAAATAATCATTCCAGTTATTCATATACATTATTCTATACATTCATTTGTATACCAAAGTAAGAGAGTAAGAGAGTTTTCTATTGTACATTTCGATTGTAGCTATTCAATCTAAGGATCTTCTTATACGAAAGCTTTTCTATTTTTTTTTTTTTTTTGTAGAAAACATTCTTTTTTACATTACATACATTATTATTATTGTTAATTTTTATTTATATGTTTACAGCTTAATCATGATAGATATTAGGCTGATATGCCCAACCTCTCATACCTTGCAAACTTTTTCACAAATTGACATTTTCGAAATATTGAAAATCAGTATTACAAAAAAAGTCAAAGTTAATGTTATTTGAACTAAAATCTAATATCAAACAACGTTAAAAACACATAAGAAACAACAGCAACTTACAACCAAAACAAATATAGCTCAAAGCTCATCAAGAATTCCGCCTTTTAAAATTGTGAAAGGTATAAAGTTTCGTAAAGTTCTTGAAAAAGAAATCCAAGTAGCTTGAGAAGTCTTAGCCAAGTTATAAAGAAGCTTCGTTTAAGCCAACTCCATTAAAAAGTATTTAAAAATATATAAAGCATCGAAACAAATTAAGTTAATTAAAAGAAAAAAATAATAAAAAATTCTTGAAAACTTTTAAAATTCTTTCACATAAAATTTAAGTTTGTATTAAATTAGATCTAATTTAATTTTATTTAAATTATTTTTATTTAAGCTATCAGCATCTCTCCTATCTCTCTCTCTCTCTCTCTCTCTCTCTCTCTCTAATCGTTGCTAATTTATAAAACTGCCTGGTAAATAAAATGCATATAGATGTTTATAATTTGTGAAATGTTTGCGAAAATCATTCCAAGAATTCATAAATCTCAAATTTCCGCTAAGAGAGTGAGAAATGCAAAGAATGAAAGAGAGAGGAGAGGCAGTTGGGGCATGGTGTGGGAGTTTTTAAGTAAACCTTTTTCTCTCGCTTGAGTAGGGTAAACACATTGAGATGCGCTGCTGCTGGCTGCTCGCTGCGGCTGCTCGCTGCTGCTGCTGCTGTCTATTTGCCAATATTTCATTTGGCTTCTCGCTCGCTTCTCTCTGCTGATTGCCTGAGTTTTATGCCGCATTGCTCTGCCGTCCAGTTCAGCTTTGTTTAGGTTGACATTGAATGCTTAGTCGCTGGCCGCCTAATGTTCATGTCGCGGTTCACATTCGATTTCATTTTCAATTTATTTCGCCTGTTGTTGTTTTTTTTTTTTTAGTCGCGGCTACCCTAAGCCGGCTGAGCTTAGGCTGAGGGGTATTCCGGCAAGTCGAGTCGGACCTAATCGGATTTGTCGCTTAAATGAAGCGCATGAAAAATAAGTTGCAATGAAATGCGCCGAAAATTCGCACTAATGAAACCAACTTTTTAAATACAATTTGCCTGTGACTTTGCCTGGCCTGGACTTTGGCCGCTTCTTACAATTTGTGGCTGTTTTTTTTTTTTGGTAATGGGCGTGGCTTTGCCTGCCGGTAGCTGTCATGTTCTGATTATTTTAATTTGACACTTTGGGTAGCAAAAATGAAACTTCATTAAAAAATTGTCAAAGTGAAAAGTGACAACAACAATGTGTTGTTCGCGATAAGCGCTGCAACGCGCAACGTGCAACGTGCAACGTGCAACATGGGGCAGAGGCAGTGGCAGGGACAGCTTGAAATGCTGGCAGTTGACAGCTTTTATTTTTGTTATTGTCTCTCTTCACTTTTTATTTTATTTTGTTTTATTATTGCCGCAGCTTCATGCATATTAAAAAATGTGTCAAAAGGCGCGAAATATATGAAAATAAATTTATCAATAATAAAATGTAAATATAAATATATTGCAAATATGAAAAGAAATATATATATATATATTGTAAAAATATTTTAAAATATTTTCAATTTGATCCTGGCACAAAGTGCATATGAAAGCAGCCAGATCCAGTGCCAGAGCCAAAGTTCACATTCCAGCTAACAAATCAAGCGTTAAATTCGTTTATTCATTTTTGCCAGTTCATCTTCAATGTGTATCTATAGCATCTCTATCAGATAGGCAACAGATGTTGTTGCTGCTGCTGCTGCTGTTGCTACTATTTAAGCTTTCATCCATGTCCAACGTAGATAATTAGACGGCCTATTGAGCCGTAAAGCTGCTGCATTAACTTGAACCATGGTTCATGGCGCCGGGACAGCGTTCGGATGTTCTACTTAGTTGAACTTGATTTGATTTTGGGGCCGACCACATTAACATTTAAATAGGCTTAAGGCGAAAAGCTGAGCTACGCTGCGCTGCGCTGCGTGTGTGCTAATGCAATGACAGCAGCTGAAAGTTTAGACTGAAATGGGGAGCTAAATGAAGCTAAAAATAGCTAATAATGAACATTGGCTGTGATTAGAGAAGCTGAGAATGACACTAGATGCATGTAAAGAATTTTAGTTAGTTGAGCTTCAGCTTAAGGCTTAATGTGATTCAGAGAGAGCTTTTTAGCAGCTGAGAGATTTTAATGAGCTTTTTTATTCAAATTTTCAAACTGCTAGTTCAAGTTGATATTTTGACTATACTCTCTCACTCCCTCTCTCTCTCTCTCTCTCTCTCTCTCTCTCTCTCTCTCTCTCTCTATCTCTCTCTCTCTCTTTATCACTTAACTTGCCTTTCTCTCTCTCCCTTGACCAATTAATTTGAGTATTTCTTACACTAAAACTTCCTGTTCGTCTAGTCAGCTTGGCAATCGCCTTAATATTATGCCGGAAAATCTTGGCCAATCATTCAAGTTAACAATTAACCAACAAATGTCAAACAACAAATCAATCAGTTTGGGCATTAACAGCGGCATTTACAGCCTCGACTCTCATCTATATGATATGGCAAATAAATAACAATTGTAGCTCGCTGCCCAAGATCCATTAATCATCCCAAATACCCTAACAGACAGCGATAGAGAGAGAGAGAGAGAGAGAGAGGCTTGTGGCTGAGGAACTGTATAACAATTGCAATTAGACGACACTTTGAGGTTACAGACGAGACTTGCAGACAGGTAAGATGTAACCGGAACTTCGCTCACTGTTTATTTGTGCCTTTATTTGGTGTTATTTTTATTGTATCGATTTGAACTACGTGATTTGCTAAAAGCCAGCAGGATTAGAGCAAATATAAATAGGAAAGAAAAAAAAAAAAAGAAAAACTGTCACCTAATGAAAATAAATGAGGAAATGAATTGAGCTGAGCTATGTATATAAATGAGAAGCGCTTAGTAGAGCGCAAAGCCCTTAAATGAGAAGCGCCTAGAAGAGTGCGTGAGTATTGAAACGAATGAGAATGGAATATAAAAATAGCCATTACATAGCTTTGAATGATGAGCACATTGAACTAAATGAGAAAATTACAGAAGAATGAGAAGCGCATAGTAGAGCGCAAGTTCCTTAGTTGGATCAATGAATTAAATGATCAGCGCAAACAAATGAGAACTGCATAGAAGAGCAGGCATTGATATTGAGCACAATACTGAATGAGAAGCGCATCGAAGAGCTTAATTCTAACATATGCATTGAATTAAATGAGAAGTGCATAGAAGAGAGCTTGGCGTTAAGCCAATGAGTTGACTAGGAAGTACATAGAAGAGTTAAACATACATATATATATATACATGCATATCAAAAATACTCTTAAATTTTCTCCAATGAGCTGAATGAGAAGCGCATAGAAGAGCATCTGCTATTAAGTTAACCCATTAATTGCATGCGAAGCGCATGACTTTAAATTGAGCTTTGGCTCTGTTATGGGCGAGGCATTAAAATGAGTATGAAAATTTAAATAGCTGCGACCATTAAGCCATATCCTGCTGCAGCAGGACACAAAATTATCCCAAAGGATTTGAGAGCAGCGCTGGTCGAGGCTGCATTAGTGGGCTGCGCTGCGCTGTTAGAGTTACAATGCCCCCAAACGCTGCCGTCCCCTGGGGGGAGGGCAAGCAACAACAACAACATCAACTGTGTCGCTGCCACTTGGCGGATTTGGCTAATGCGCAGCGAGTCGAGTGCATGAGTGCAAGTGTGTCTGTGTGTGTATGTGTGTCTGTGTGTGTGTCTGTGTGTGTATGTGTGTCTGTGTGTGTGTGTGTGTGTGTGTGTGTGTGTGTGTGTGTGTGTGTGTGTGTGTGTGTGTGTGTGTGTGTGTGTGTGTGTGTGTGTGTGTGTGTGTGTGTGTGTGTGTGTGTGTGTGTGTCTGTGCGTGTTGTCCTGTGCGTCGCTTTATTCAATTAGTTACATCCGATTATTACCTGCGTGAAGGCTTTGCCCCCAGCTTCAACTTTTGTAACCGCTGCTATGGCTAATGGCATAAAGGAGCAGCACACGACACACAGATACACACGCCCACGCACATAGACAGAAAGAGTGTGTGTGTGTGTGTGTGTGTGTGTGTGAGAGTTATGGAATGTTGTATGTTGAACAATTTCCAGCTGAGCGCATCGCTTGTAATATTACAAAATAATTTCCAAACCGCATTCACAGCGCACAAAGTTTCACGAAGCGGGGGGCTGGCGTGGCGGCAGGCTGAGGGGGGCGTGGCTGAAGGGTCACAAAAGGCGTGGCCAGGACATTGACAGCAGCAGCTGGAGCAGCAATAGCAACAGCAACAGCAGCAGCCGTAAATGCTATTAAATACACAAAATGTGCCCGAGTGCAAATTAAATTTGTGTTGCTGTTGAAACGAACAGAAACAAGAATATATATAAAAAAAAAAAAAATGGAACTCATTAAAAGTTGATCTGGCAGCATTTTAGTTATAAATAACACAACAATTTATGTTTTTGTTGTGTCTCTCTCTGTCTCTCTCTCTCCGTGTATAACTGTAATTGCGAATTACATTTGCATAAATATTTTTTTTATTTCGTATTTTGCATTCGCTTTGTGGGCAACGAAAAAGTTTTTAAATCGAGGCGCTGCTAAGCGCGTTAACAGCGGGCGTTTAACAGTGTTTGTGTTTGGCATTTAAATTGCGGCATACTTTCGAGTGCTAGATGTAAATTGATAACTAAGCCACTCGGCACAGTGGTTGAAAACTTTGCTGAACGTGATCATGAGTTAACTAGTAGAGTTTAATTGATAATTAAGTCAGTCTCAGAATTGGTTAAAGTCTATGCTAGATATGAATGTTCATGTAGCATACTTTTGAGCTGTTCACATAAATTGAGAGCTAAGCCTGTCTTCAGGTTGGTCGTAGTCCTTACTAACTGTATGTGATGCACATTTTAATTATAGCATGCTTTTAAGCGGCAATCTTAAATGCATTTTAAGCGCGGCTAAGTAGATGTTGCGTTTAGTAAGGAAAAACTGAATGAATCATTAATGAATTTTGAAGAAATTTACTGTTAAGATCAGTATTTAAAGTTTTAGTTGCTTAGCGTGGTTGTTGTCACAGCTAAATGAATCGGTTAAGTCTGTCATTCCGTGATTACTGTCACGGCTAAGTGATCTCATTCAGGTTGTTGTCACAGCTCAATAAATCGGTTAAGATTAAACCGCTTTGAGATTATTGTCAGCGCTTAACTGGCGCCTGATCACATATTAAAACTGCAGCATTCCTTTGCGTTTTGCACTTTAAACATTTTCATCTCATTAAATCAACACAATTAATGCAATTTTCGCTTCACTGTTCGCCATTTCAGAACATTATTTAATAGGGCTGCATGCCAAGGCGCTTTGACGCTCTAAGGAGAAAACACTACCATTTTAATGGAGCTGTTTGCTGTGAGAAATGGTTGTTGTCTGCACTAAGCAGTGAGCGCTGTTTAATTAGACAATGCAGCATTTAATTTGCTGCATACTTTGGGGCTGCACAATTAAATGAGCACTCAAAGAGCTTAAATTTCCGTTTCCTTTCAAAACTGAACTTTAAATGAAAATTGCATTTTTAATAATGAAAGCGAACTAACTATACGTTGAATACTCATTTGCAATTCAGATTTATTGCTGCCAGGCCAAAATCACTCTTTTTACATCTATTTTTGCAATTAAAATGATGCAGGTAATTTATTCATGCAACTCAAAAATTGATTTCGTGCCACCGACAAATGAAACATTGACAACTGCCATATGTTGCACGCACCCACACACAGACAGACACACACGCAGACTCTGCCGTTATTTAACAACATTTTCCTCAATTTCTCATCATCTCAATAATAAGCAGATAAAAATAAAGTAGAAATACCAACGAGACAAAGCCCCAAAAGAAATGAGAAAACTTTTGTAAGCTGTAAGTTGTAAGCTCTTCGGCCACACCCCACACGCCCATACACCCACACACATACACGCCCACAATTAGCTGCGATTTGAGCTGGAATTTCACTTAATAATTTAAGAAAAATTGATTATTATTTAAGTGCGGAACAGCCGCAAAGCGTAAGCATTGTGTTATGCCTGTCTGTGTGTGTGTTTATGTGTGTGTGTGTGTGTGTGTGTGTGTGTGTGTGTGTGTGTGTGTAAAAGAGTCCCTCGGGCATATACGATAGATAAATGCTCAATACAAGCGGCTATACAACCAAATGGCTGCCGCACGCGCTGCACAATGAACGGAAGAGAAATCAATTTAAAATAAGTTAAGCTCAGAGGAGATACGAGCGGGTGTGTGTGTGTGTGTGTATAGTGTGTATATAGTATATATGTGTGTGTGTATGGGTGGCTAGCAAAAGGTCTCGACCCTGGCAATATTCTGCGTCCGGCGCATAAATATTTATATCACATCTGTCGGCACAGCCGCACAAAGAATTCAATAAAAACATGTCCAATAAATAAACGCGAAAAATGCGGGCAAAACGAGACGAAAAAAAAAAAAACAAATGGGAAAATATGTGAAGAGTGTGTGTGTGGGCGTGTATGTGTGCACAGCTGGCAGATATCCTGCAAGTATTACTATATTTTATGAATATTTAAAAAAGAATATTTTCTTTCTTTCTTGAATTTTATTGTGGGACGGGCTTATTAATTGCTTTAATTGAGTTAGAGACACAGACGTTGATAAAAGAGAGGGAGAGAGAGTGAGAGAGAGAGAGAGCTCTCAGTAATCCTTTTTTAGCACAGCATACCCCATTCGGGTTGCCTCCATTCATTTTCTACAGGTCATTCGCAAGAAGAACTTAACGAATTCGTTGTACAGCAACTTTGGCCACAGCATTCTGTGGCTTGCTTTAGCAGGACATTGCACTGTAAATACAGCATGTGGCATGTGGCATGCAGCAGCAGCAGCAGCCAGTTGCACATCAAAGAAACCTTCACAACAACAAAAAGGTTGGCAATTGATTGCCGCAGATTGTCGCAGTTGCCAAAGCCATAAATAAACAAATGAACAGCAGCAGCTAAAGCTTGGAACTTCTGAGCGAAAAGTTCTCAATAGCTGCTTTGGCAGCTAACACAATTACAATTAAGTGTTGCATTTATCACACAAAATAATGCACATTTAGCCACGCCCAGTTTGTGAGAGTGTGTGTGGGTGTGTGTGTGTGTGTGGCAGCTGTTTAAAATTCATGAGGCGTCGCAACGCGTGTAGCTTGTAAATTACATTTATACGCAACTCAAACAGCACTTCAAAGTGTCTGAAAGCCAGAGAGAGAGAAAAAGGTCACACACACACACGTGCAAGCATTAGACCATACATTATAGAAATGTAGTGGTATTTATATATATATATATATATATATATATAGATATATAGTGCGCGCGTGAGCGATATCTTTGCTCTGTTTGCCGCAGGCGTGGCATGTCTGTTTGGTTTGCAGTCGGGTTTTGTTAGCCGTCGGTCAGAAACAGTTGAAAAATGCATTTGCCGCCATTGCCATTGGCAGAACAACAGCAACAACAACAACAACAACAATAAATAGCAGCTCACACAATAGAACATGACCATAAGCACACGAGTATTCAGCCAGCCACAGCAGCAGCAGCTGGAGCAGCAGCAGCAGCAGGAGCAGGAGCAAGAGCAGGAGGCGTAATCTAAGAGCTGATAGCAACAGCTTCTTGGCTTTCCAATTTCGTCTTGAATAGCAGTAAAAACTTTAAGTTAAAATTAAAAAAAGTGCACAGATAGCTTGTGCAGAATACCCTAGCTAGAAGTGTATAAGGTTACTGTAAGCTAGCATCTATGATACACTGAATTTCCATTTTCTTGATATCTATCTAATGTTCGACCAATGCCAAAAGGACCTTTTCATATTAATATTCAATTGATATTTGCGTGCAATTATAATAAATTACTGAAACCATAATCAAAGCATATTGAATGACAAAGCATATTTCACACCAAACCAATATGCCTCAATTATTCAATTAAATGCGTGGTATAACAAGCTGAACAACAAGTTTGTGGCCTAATTAGCAAAGCGCTAGGTATTTCCATTTATTTGCTGCTGGCTGTCACACACACACACACACACACACATTCTTAAGCATTAACTACTTAGCCAGCACACGCTCACGCACACCCACACACACACGCACACGCACATTCGTAAATTGAATGCGGGATTTTCTTGGCTGCCCCTTAAAGGACGGACAACAATTTTGTCTCTTGTTGTTGCCAATGAAATTTGAGACGCGCTTTGATAGCCATTTTTGTTTGATTTGGGCTGACAGCAGAGAAGAAAAGAAAAAGGAAAGAGAGAGTGGGAGAGAGACACACAGACAGAGAGAGAGAGAGAGAGAGTGAGTGTGTGTAGCTAAGGGATAGTTCAAGGCATCAGCGCGATAAAGTCGATTATTTTCGTCTCAAGTGACAGCAAACAGGACTTAAATTACGGAATAGTTAACTGGCTAGCATATAGCTAGAGAGGGAGAGAGACAGACATAGAGAGAGAAAAAGAGAGAGAGAGAGAGAGAGACAGAGCGAGAGGGCAGACAGGGATAGACAGCAATGAATGAATAAAATGAATGGCTTATCTTTTGTTGACATTCCTTGTCTGTGACAACATTGACCAGTTGTCTCGCACACCCACACACCCACACACACACACAGACACACACGCACACACATGTGTGTCACACTCGTTAGCGCCGATGAAAGGCAAAGTTTGGCTGGGCAAAAAGTGAGAAGAACAGCAAAAGAAGTAAAAAAAAAGATGAAAATAAAGAAAAGAAAAGAAAAGCAAAGCAAAGGAAAATTTCTACAAGCTGACTCAGCGCAAGCTGTGTGTGTGTGTGTGTGTGCGTGTTTATTGTACAATAAGCTGCCACAGCAACAATCTCTTAGTCCCTTCCTACCTCTCTCTCTCTCTCTCTCTCTCTCTTTCTCTCTCTCTATCTCTATCTCTCTCTCTCTCTCCCTTACACTTCGCCTCGTGTGCGTAAATCCGCTTTTAATGAAAAGAAAACTCATTCTCAGTTTTTATGTGTGTGTGTGTAAACGCGACTGGTCCTCTCGCCTTGCTTTGGGGCTAAAGTTCACTCACACACACACACACACACACACACACTTGGACACACACATTTGGACACACGCACACATGCACATGCGATACAGCTGAGCAGCTTACAAAGGGCAACAGTTAATGCCGGGCAACTAAATAAATCTTGTTTTATTATGCGCCTGCTTTCGTATGTCTGGTTGTGTGGCCGCTGTGGCACCCCTTCTCATCTATAGCCCCATCTCTTCTCCCACTCCTTCTCTCTTCATTTCCTATTTAGCACAGCTGGCTTTCACATGAAAATCACTAAATAATCGAATTGGCTTAGGCACGTCTTTGAGAGCGCGTCACATAAACACGTCAATTTGCTAGTGTTTATTACAACACTTCAATTCTCTCTCTCTCTCTCCCTCTCCTTCTATTATATCTATTGATCTGTCTTTTCGCAATCTTACTGTCTAAAATATATATATATGATCTCTCTCAGTTTATCTTTACATCTAAATCTCCCCCGTTCTCTCTCTCTTTCTGTCTCCTTCTCTTATTCTTTCTTATTATTTTATATTATTATCTTTCCTCCTCACACACTTTATCTCTATAGCTCTATCTTTCTCTCTCATACTCTCATTATCTTCCTTCCTTATTCTATTTTCTTCTATCATTTTCTATTTCTCTTTCTGTTTATATTCATCTTTCTCACTATTTATATATTTTTCTTCTATTATCTCTCCTCCTCACAAGCTTTTTCTTTACATCTTTTTCATTAGATATATATTTTATTTCTCTCTCTCTCTCTGCCTATATCTCTTTTTATTGTTATACATTTTTGTGTGTTTCATATTTTTCAAATTATTTCTCTCTATATTTTTTTTCTCTGTCACTCTCTTTTTTTCATTATCTCGCTATCTCTGTCTCTGTCTCTCTCTCTCTCTCTCTCTCTCTCTCTTTCATTCTCGCTCCCTGTTTATTTTATGTTGTATATATTTATAATTTAATTATTCACAAATGCTTCCTTTCCCTTTTTCTCTTGTATACTCAATATTGTTCTTCTTCCCTCTTTCTCACTCTCTCTCCCGCTCTCTTCCTCTCACATTTGAATTATTTTCACTTTCCTCTGTTGAACTTTCGTTTTGATTTATACCATTTTTTCTCTTACTTCCATCCCGCTCTCTTTTTCAATGGCCTTCTCTGACCCATTTACATATGACCCACAAAGCATAGCCCAGCTGCCTCACTGCCTGAATGCCTGAATGCCTGACTGCCTCTTCCAGGCTGACCAACAATCTGTGGGCTCTTCAATTGTGTAAGTTTTTCCCCGCTGCATTTCATATCTCTAACTCTGTTTTTCACGCTTTTCCCGGAGCTGGACCCTCGCTTTATCAGCCGCATTGCAGTTACCAATTTATGACCAGCTGCCACGCCCCCTAACCTATTCTTTACCCAACACTCTCGCACTCTCCACTCTCCAGTTGCAGGCCGCGTTTTCAAATGAATTTTGACGTAATTGTAATAAATTGTTGGTCAGCCAAGCGCCTGCTGCTGTTGCTGCTGCTGCTGGGCAAAAGTTTTTGATATTTGGCTCTATGCAAATTTCTATATTTACCCAAAGGCTAAAGAAAAAAACAAGTGAGAGATTATTTTACTGGGGAGTGCATGACTAACAGTTGACCTAGATTGGAGCTTATAGTACTTAAAATCAAAAAATATATCAATGCATTAACGATACATATTAATGGGTATCTTCCAGTCAAACATTATTTACTTTGGATATGTTTTAAAGCAAATATTGTTGTTGAAATAAGCTATGAGCTACGAGCTTCATACATATGCTAATCATAGCAAAATAAATACATTTCATGTCATCATATGCTTGAATAGCTTGAACCACTACAGGGTATAGCCATGGAACATAACTCCCCTTTTTATAGAATTTTCAAAACGCCAAAACGCCAAATAAACCATAATAAAAATACTTTAAAATGAAAATTTATTTGTGTGCAAATCAAATTCGCATGAAATGAATGAAATGTGATAGAAGCAAACTAAGCGAAAGATTAAAACAGAGAGGAAAAGCAGAGTGAGAGAGTGGGAGAGGGAGAGGCTGACACACAAACACACACACACACACGCATACAATATATATATATATATATATATATATATATATATATATATGTATATATATATATATATATATATCTAACTCAAATACGAAAACAAAAATAATGAAAAGTAAATAAATTGTTTCAAAAATATTGCAAGTGGAAACAGCATATGGAATGGAATTCATTTGATGTAGGGTTAGGTTAAGGGTTAAGTTCTCTTTATAGAGCAACATCAGAGCTTTTGCGCTTTTCATAGGAAATTAATTTTGTTAAAAAAAAGAGCTTTTGTGCGCACTTTAATTAAATGTTTGACCCAGGCGAAAAAGAGGCTCATTTGTATGGGGCTCCTAAACAAATAGACTGATTAGAAAGGAGACAAAGTGTTGCTAGCCCACATAACACATGCCACATGCCACATGCCACATGCCGTTAACCGTATGCTGCATGCTACTCGCCGCATGCCACATGCTTTTTCTCAACCTCAAAGCAAGTTGCGGAGCTGTGTCCAAGTTCTGCTTATGCCAGAGCATTCAAGTGTTTGCTCACAGCTTACCGCAAATGTGTCGCAGCGCAACAGAGCGAGAGAGACGGAGAAAGAGAGAGAAACTGGGGCTGGGAGAGAAGTAGCTAGAACGAGCGAGGAATTGGTAATTTGCATAAAAAGGTTAGCATAAAATGTTGCTAATTTCCGAGGTGCTTTAACTGAGTGAGCGAGCGAGAGAGTGTGAGAGAGAGAAAGGTAGTTGGTCTATGCTGACAAAAATGTGCTCGTTAGTTGCGTTTAGAGCTAGGCAACCAGTTGACAGACGACAAAAAGGCGGCAGCCAGCCCCAGCAGCAGTTATAGCTTGGTGTCCAGGTCCACGTGCAGGTCCATGTTCTTTCCTAGAAATGCAATAGCCATACACGTTTACTCTCATTAATGCTGAATACTCAACTTTTAAAGGTGGCTGTATCAGCAAAAAAGAATATTGAAATACAAATGTAAGAGAAGAAAGAGAGAATGGGAGAGAGAGAGAGGGAGAGAGTGAGAGAGAGAGATAGTATGAGAGTAAGTAAGTTAGAATAAGCAATAAAGAAGTATTTAGTTAGTCTATAAACGACTCTTGCTATACTCTACTCTACGCTAACCAGAACTAAACGTGAATCATAGACTATTGTCTACTGTGAATGTAAAACTGTAAGTTCAAGGCAATTACTCTGCTACAAAATTTCAAAATAGCAATGTTTAGTCAGTAACCTTCAAACTGTAACACAATATAGCCATAGTTACATCATATACTGAACAGAGCTAAAGCTTTACTGGTCTTGTATCATCTAAAAATCTAGAAAGAACATGCTTCAAAATGTGTTGGCTCTTAAGCTGTTAATTTTGTATTGATTTGTCGAGATTGAGTAATATATGATAATGCATAGAATTCATTTCCAATCAAGCAAAGTCCAACTATTTGGCTGTAGCTTCAAAACTGACTAGTATAAGCATTTAAACAAAAGTTTTCATCAAATAAACTAAAGAACTTAAATAGAATCTACATTACATTTACATTTCGCAGCATATATACCCGCCTCGTCACTTTGTGACTACAGAGTATTGAAATTTTATTTGCTTTTAAATATTTGGCAGTCTTCTCGAGTTAGTTACACAAAAGTTAAATGGCAAAGTTTTTGCTGGCCAAAAAACAATTCGCGCGCATTTAACCTGAACGCAGCGCAAAATGTTGTTTATGGAGCGTAAGCGACGGGGCAGGTGGGGCAGGTGGGGCAGGTGGGGCCGGTGCTGGAGGTGTGGAAAACTCTTGCTTTTGCTCTTGCTCTTGCTCTGTAAAATGTTTGTAACATTTTGAACATTTTGAACATTTGAACATTTCTATTTGTGTGCGAGCGCTTGCAAGCGGAATGGCAGTCAGGCAGAGCCAGGGTCAAAGTTAGCATCTTGCGGAGTTTGCTTGTCAAATGTGGCATGCCCGAACGAGCGAACACGCCCACAGTCCACAGCCCACAGCCCACAGCCCACAGCTCACACCCCGCGGTAATTAGACAACGGCAGGAGGACACACACAATGTGTTGAATGCCAGGCCAAGACAAAGCTCGCCATAAAAGCCAACGGAGCATGTCAAAAGCAATTTATGTATATGTGGCAAAGGCAACATTTGAGTCGTGCTCCTTGCAACTCCTCAGAACACAAAGCGCCACCTGACATATGACAAGGTTTGCTATAGAGAGAGAGAGAGAGAGAGAGAGAGTGAGAGACGGCAGAGGGTGTTGTATGTGAAGAGCAAGCAAAAGCTGACTGCACAAATGGCATAATAAGTGTGCAACTGTCTGCGTTGAGCGCAGGGCAAAGGGCGAAGAGCGAAGAGCAAGGAGGCAGGAATAGCAGGCGATGTTTGTCACTTTGACAGCTGCAAATCCAACACGAAACAATGGCTAGCAGAGTGCAAAATGGGGGCGGGGCATGTAGCAGGCGCTGGGCCAAACAATTTAATTGCAATTCAATGAATGCAACCACAGTCAGCAACTGAGCAGCGCTCAATGTCCTGTATATCCTGCGTGTGCGCTGCGCAGCTGTGTAAATTTAATTGACAGCTGACTGACTGCTGCCTGGAGAGGATTAGGCAGCTAGGCAAAGCTATGGCCAGGGGGAAGGAGCAAAAACTAACGCCAAAGGCTGCAAATAGAGACCTTAAGCAACAAACTGCAGGGTAAAAGAATGTGCTTAAAAGAAATAGAAGATTAAAGCAGGCTGCAGAAAAAGTAAGAGAAAAAAGCTAATGTTGAATGATTGAGAGAAGCTAGAAAAGGTGCAGAAGATTAAAAGAAATTGCAGGAGCAAGGATGACTTAAAGATAAATGTTAAAGAAATATGAGATTAGACAAGCAACGGACTGAAGGGATAAGAAATAAATTATAGAAAAAGGCAACTAAAAATAAAATAAAAATAAAATACTTAGCATAGCTATGAAACCAAGGATAAGAACTTGAAAGGGCAGTGGCTAGACGAGTGAAAGACTTATGAAAAATAATAAGACATGAGAATTACAAAAGTTTGATAAACTAAACTGAGAATTGAGAGAATCAAGACATACTCAAGAACAATTTAATGTGACGAAGTAAAGAAAGACAAAGTTAAAGCTGAAGAAATAAAGAAAATAAAGCTTATATATATATATAGCCTAGATACAGGCAAGATATTTCAAACCTTACAAGTTGATCAACTATGAAAATTTTGATTAATAAAACTAGGCATGTGTTTTAGCCAAGCAAAGCAGCTTCGTTCTCACACGCCTAACTTTCAGGTGCTACGAAAGCTTGTTAGAGTGAGTCTTGACCTCATTTATCAAAAACATGAACAACTGCTGGCTGTAGAATTTTTTAAACCTTATATTCGTTTACTTTTGGTTAAAAATTGTGAAAATAGTCTAGTCTAAAATAGTCTAGAAATATGAATCAAGCTTATGGAGTAGAGAGAATAAAAGAGAACCTTAAACTAGTTTATCTATAATTGCTAATTTTATACTCATTTATATTAATTTTATTCTAATATAAAATTTACATATCTACCTCAGATAGATCAACTCATATAATATACATTAATTGATATACTCATACATACAATAGTTGTTGTTGCATATGAATTAAAACTGGCTGACATTGGTCTCATGTACATTAAAATATACAATTATATTTGAATTTAACATGTTAAGCATTCAAATGAGACCTTGCATCTCAATTAGTTCAAATTAAATCTACCTGATGAAAGGCTCTACAAAGCCACATCGCATTTCATTCAAGAACATGAATACACTTTAAGTATGGGAAAGGCTTTTTAATCCCTTAAATAGAACAACAACAAAGCAAACTAAATTCAACATGGCATAAACCACACAGCCACAAAGCACACACACTCACACACACACAGCCACAAAGCACACACACTCTCTCTCTCTCTTTCTCTCTCTCACACACACAAGCAGTTCCAAAAGCTGCGGCTCATCTTTAACAGTTCACAGCATAGCTCAAGGTCAGCGCTTGAATGTGTGTGTGTGTGCGTGTGTGTGTGTGCGTGTGTGTGTGTGTAGCACAGATGTTATTCGCACTGCCACTGCCACGCCCGCTAACCACACCTCCCTTTCCCCCACCCCCTTAAACGAGGTCTAAAAATAAAAATGAATATAACTAAGAAAATCAAATCGAAATACAAATGTGAAAACATTCCCAAAGCAGCAGCAACAGCAGCTGTTGTTGTTGTTGTTATTGCTCGCCTATGCAGTGCGAGTCTGGCAAAATATTTATTTTGGTTTATCAATCATACGCAGCACGACCTCAACAGATAGTGGGAACAGTTGAACAGTTGAACAGCAATAGCAACGGCGCAAACTCCGCGACGAGCTGCTTGCTTGCTGATGGCACGTGGTTCACTAACAGCATACTTAACAGTGCATTAACAGCCGGTTAACAGAGTGCGCTGCTTTGGGCCAAGGCTAAGGCTGGTCCATGGCTTTGCACACACACACACACACACACCAACGCAAAACTTTGATGACGACAAGCAAATGCTTTTGGGTAACTTTTTAGTGCACTGGACCCAAAGCGAAAAAGTTAACTCTCTCAGAGCTCCGAGCAGTTGGAGGCCAGCTGCAGTTGAGCTCACACACATCATTCGCCCCCATCCATACAGCACAACTCCCACGAGCTGTGTTTTACATGCATGCTGAACAGCTACTAAAGTTCAAAGCATTCCACACGGTGGCCATTCACTGCCGAAGGTTCAAAGCCTATCGAGATTTGAGTCTGGCTGGCCTCTCATCAATGTGGCCTTGGCCTTGACTAACCTTTTGAACTGGATGGCAGTCAGAGGTTAAGTCGATGGGGGGGCGAGGGAGATAGCCGCATACTTTTCAGCCAATTACAAAGCAAAAAAAAAAAAAAAAACAAGTAACAAGCAAGACGGATTTATATATATATAAATATGTATTACAAAGTCAGCTACAGTTGAATTTTATATTAAAAGTAAAGACTAAGAAAAAAAAAAACACACACACACAGAACTGAAAGGCGTTTGCGTAGGCGTGGCAGGGCAACAGGCAACGGCGTGCGCGTTAATGAAAACAAATTAATCGCATTGTGTTTACATGCAGCGACATTAAGTGCGGGGGGCGAAAGAGAAAGTGTGCGGCAGAGAGATTGGCAGTGTGGGTGAGAGTGAGAGGGCGTATGGAGGGTATTTTGCCAGCCTTTGTGCAAACAGATAAAAGCATAAAGTGTTGACATTGTTAAGAGAAGTGCCACAACAATAACAACAAACAGCAACAGTTATAAAGTGCTGACAGCAGATCAGCGACAAAGATACCCTGTAAAATGAGGGCAATGCTCGTTTTGAGCAACTGCATGGAATACAAACAATATGTATTCATATATATATATATATATTATGTATTTTACATATATTTTAAAGACTCACCTTTTAATTCTGCTTAACGATAAGTATATCAAAGTTGTATCAGTGTTGATATCTAGTTCTTCGGCAATTTTTTTACAGGGTATTTAATAGCTTTGGCGCAATTTGAGCTGCTCTTAGTTAACTTAACTTTGAACTTTAACTTTTCTCACTCTCATATGGTATTAAACTTTTTTAATCAAAACTTAACGCGCGCTCCTTGTCTCTCTGCTTATCTCTAGATATATTTATATATGGATATATACGACTTGCTCTTTCTATCTCGACATACATATACATTGTTCTCTCTCTCTTGTTTTTCTCTGTCTACTTATGAATCTATCTTCATTCTTTTCTTTCTCTCTTTTCCTTTCTCTCTCTCTGTCTCTCCCTCTCTTTCTATATATCTCTATATTAAATTTTCTGTCTCATTCTCTCTTTTTTCTCCTATCTTTCATATATACATGCCTCGTTTTCTTTCTCTCTCTCTCTCTCCTTCTCTTGCTCACCGCACTTTAATCCTCGTCTCCTACGCCTCATTGCATTGATGCACTTAAAAATAATTGTCAACTGCACTTCTGCATAATAATTCATGCTCGGTCAAATGTTCTGGCTCATTATAGCCAACAACAAAAAAGGTGGCCATCTGCGCAATTATCAACCAGCCAAATATGACAGAAACAGCGAAACCAACAAACCGAGACAGACAATGAGAATGAAAGAGAAGAGAAAGGGATAAATATGTAGCTATGTAGATGTCAGGCCAAATATAGAAGTAAACCTGATGAATGTCAAACAACTTGACTGCCAAAGTCAGAGCCAAGTTACAAGGACAAACTTTTTGCTCAGCAGAAACAACAAGAACAAATACAGCTGCGATAAATAATGCATAATAACAAGACAAAAAAACAACAACAGCAACAACAACAGCAACAACAATGACAATGACAATGTCAATGACAATAAAAACAACAAATGTCAAATAAATTGTAGACGGCACGTAATTTTAATTATTATGAACTGAAAAAGCGCGAACTGTGAAAATTAGACATTCATTTCATAAAGTGGGAAATCCCATGTGGAAAAGCCAATTGCTGGATGCGTTCCAAACAGAACGGCAACAAAGACAATGGAGCCAACAAAAGTTGATGCCATGCCCAAATGAACTTTTGTTGAGTCAGGCGAGAGACAGAGACAGAGAGAGAGAGAGAGAGAGAGAGAGAGTTGTGAATGAGTCAAAAGTTCGTGTGTGCGTATTCTATATGTGTGAGTCACATGTGCTTAGCCTGTCATAATGCTTTGTTTTCACGCTACCCTGCAGCGTCTCTTTTATTGGAATATGCCTGAACACTATTAATGTATGCAAGGGAGTTGTTAAATCTGAGTTATTTCTTTAAAATCAATATGTAATTGTAGTCGGAACAATATTTATGTAGAGCAGCTGATAGGAAAAAAAATTGGGCAATAAGACTAGAAGAATGTTTATATTAGCAGCATTTATATTAAACCATATATTATTTTAAAAGTTACATTTTATTTTCAAAATTTTTTATTTACTCATTCCCTATGAGATCCATCTTGACTCATGTTTTCCTATTTGCCTTAATATATATATAAGTTTATTTATTTATCTATTTTTTTTTTTTTTTACACCAGGATAAAAAGTTATATATTCTTACGATATTTATTTTTACTAATTTTACTAATATCTCTCTCTACTACAGTTTTTCTATTTGCTTTAATATATACAAGTTTTTTTTTTTATTTATTTATTTATACCTATTTTTTGTTTTTTTTTTTTCAAAATCTTTATATAACAGCAATAAACTGCATGAAGCTACACTCAAGTTCAGTTGACAACTTTGACACTTAAAAAGAGGAGAGGGTAACTAACAGTCGTACATACTCGCTTAATACAATTCGCATTTGTTTACTGTCACATTTGCAACTGACTGAACTACAAGGCAAAGACATTTTGCGACATGTTGCTAAGGAAGCGCACAAAAGTAGGCAACAGAAATGCGCGCTGAAAAGTAGGCAATGATAATTACATGCTACAATGCGAGGCATTTGCGACTGGTGGGTGTGAGCTGTATGTGAGCTGTGTGTAAGCATGTGTGTGTGTGTGGGTGGTGTGTGTATATATATACATTGTGTGCGTCTCATGTCTGCTTGGTGTATTCAATATCAATTCATGTAAATTTAATTACGCATGCCTGCGTCCTGTTTGCATGCCCCAGCCAACTCACACACACACGCACACACACATCTGTGTTCGACTGCTGTTTGCGCATATTTGATTACCTAGTGAACAACAGCAAATGTCTGGCAACTCCGCGCCAAACTAATTAAAGTGTTCATTGGCAAGCCAAACAACTTGCAACATGCACAGCATGCTGGCACATTGTTGTCGTTGTTGTTGTTGCTGTTGTTGCTGTTGTTGCTGCTTTGGCGCCTAAGTTTTTCTAGCCTCGCCCAAAAGTTTTTGATTTCGTTTCTGGCACGCATTTAAAAGCCCGACGCGCCACTGAGCTGGCATATTATTTCGCTATTAACCGAAAAGTTAAACTTTTAATGCATCGCAAATTGTTTCGCTATTAACAGTTGTTAAGTTGTTGCACGCATTTGGTTGTCTTAGAGACAGCAACAGCAACAGCAATAGCAATAGCAAACCAGCCAGCCAGCCAGCTAGCTGGAAGAAATTAAGCATGCTAACTTAATACCCTGGAATACGTAGACATTCTCTTACTCAATTCTCGTAACAAATTCGTAGATTTCATCCATAATAAAGCGAGCGCCGATAAGTTGTTGCAACAAAAGTTTTCGTTAACAAAAGTGTTGCAAGCTAAACAAACTGCAACAGCAAAGGCACGAACACACGCCCACACGCCCACCGTTCCGCCCACATCAGCTGAAAAGTTTTTTGATTTGGCTTTGTTTATTGTCAGCTCAAAGTTGAAAATCCGTAACGAAATTTCTCGTAAGAAGTTTTGCTAGCGCCCCCTTGAAAATTCAAATTGCAATTCGACATTTGTTGCCAGCAGCTTTAAGGTTGAGACATTGCAACAGCAATTGCAGCAGCAGTAGCAACAGAAGTAGCAACAGCTGCCTTCAACTCAACAATACGCATAAATAACAAAAAAGTTGGCTTTAGTTGCTTTTCCTTTGGCGCAGGCGACGAAAGCCAAAACTCGTTATCATTTAATACCAGCGAAGGATGCGGTGAGTGGCTGCCAAAGCAACTCAAGCTATTGGCAGCTAACTGCGGCAGCGAAAACCTACACTGAGCGAAACATTTGTAATATGTTTGTAAATTATGCAAAGATTAATAAGTAAATATTCATTTGTTGCCTTCACTCTTTAAATATTTCAATGAGACAAAGCAAAGAAGGAGAAGCTGAAATGCAAGTATATTAATAAAAATATCATAAATAATATATTATATAACCCCGGAAACATTGTAATATTGTAAATTATGCAAAGATTAATAAGTAAATATTCATTTGTTGCCTTCACTCTTTAAATATTTCAATGAGACAAAGCAAAGAAGGAGAAGCTGAAATGCAAGTATTATTTTATATAAATATTTATATTCATTATTATATTAATTATTTATTTATTATTATTATATTATTATTTAACTATTATATTTATATTTATATTTATCTTTTTTATTTATTATTTATAATTATTTATTTATTAATATTTATTATTATTATTTAATTATTATATTTATTATTTAAATACCTTGTGCAAATTTCTAAACTTTGTAATACAATTTGAACCTCTTATTTAAAGCAAGGAAGTAAGAATGTTGTAATCGGGCGATCATTGCTATAAAATACTTGTTCAAGCTTCAAAAACAGTTAAATAATTATCGATAAATCTTAAGACAGAGCTTGCCATAAATTAACTGTTTAATTTTAGAATTCTAGATCAAGAAGTAAAAAGTCTCTAACATTTTGAATACTAACGTCATTGTTATATTAGATATAATATGAACTGATTTTCTCTATTGGCAAATGGTATTATCTGAACACATCTGAACTTATTCCTCGACTCTTTTCTCTCAGTGTAATCTCATTTGAACGTCTTGCTAGCAAAACACTATTTGCTCTTCGCTTGCTCTATTTCTCTTTTATCTGTATATTAGGCATTCGGTTGCGCTTTTGTTGCAACATTCATGCACAATATTTGCATAATACAGACTGATTGATGTTTGACTGTTGCAGGAGAGTGTGTTGCCCACAGCTAACAAGAGGCAGAGACAACGGCTGGTTGCTATTGGTAATGAAAAACGGGCCAAGAGATTCGCAAAGATTGGCAGCCCACATTGGGCTGAATCGTTCAAGCGGATTACAACAATTCACAACTTGTAAATATGATGCCAGGGCGTTCTACTATTTGTACAGATACTACAACAGCAACAACAAATATTGTTAACTGGCACAAGGCAACATCAGCTACAACAACAACAACAACAACAACAACCTGGTGAAATCGATGGCCTGCTTGTGCCACACAGCCTCGACTCCATTTGTTGCCGCTGAGTGCAAATAGTTTTTGGTTTTTACTTATTGTTGACTGACTGCCTACCCATGCTACCATCAGACCCTATTCTAGATATACATACATATACATATCCTGGCCCAGCCCCTCCGCATCCTGCCGTCTCTTATTTGCTACAAGCAGCTGGCGTTTAGCCAATTCCCAGCATCCACACAGAACGACCGAATGCTCAGGCTGTGCTTTTTGTTTACTAACCTTAACAAAGACTTTGCCGCATTACCTCGTATTTTCCTATTTCCTCAAATGTCCAAATAAACTCGCTTTCAAAGCAAAAAGGTGCCGCAAATTCACACCAAACTAATAAATTATGTAACGATTTATGAAAATTTAGTTGCTGAAAGTGAAGCGGTGTGCATATAAAAAGTTTCGCAAATAAATCCTAATTTGTCGTCGAGAGAGAACAAAGTTTTCAAGAAAGTGTAGGGAAATAATCATTGATTGAATTGATTGGTATACTTTAGCTAAGCTATTATATTTAATTTATGATAGCTATTAAAGATTTTCAAGGCAGCAATATACATATAAACGCCTCGGTATTGAACAAAAATATGTTTATTATTTTAATCGTAGTAGACATCGTCAACACATTTGGAATCTGCCTTTGAACGAAACGAAATATCGTCAGTTTATTCGACACGTTCAGACGGCTTTACACTTCTAATAAAATACAAACTTTTTATTTAATTTTATACAAATATTTTACAAAATTTATATATTTTATTTTATTTTTTTTATATATATATTATTTAAATCATTAGTTTTTTTTTTTGTATTCTTGAAAAGTGTCGACGGACAATAGCAGTAAACAATGAGCAAAAATTATTCGGAGTGGTCCAAAATATCGGACGAAAAAGTCCAAAGTTGTAGCATTCAAAGTCAAACTAGTGCTACATTGGCTCAAATCGATGCATTTGAATTTAGTCCGGTAAGTAATATTGAGATGTTTCGAGAGTTTTTCAGTGTATAATATTTACTTAACATGAAATTTTAGCTGAGGACTTGCAGAAGAATTTGTATTCCAGATCAAATTGTTTTCGATTAGGCATATGACAAATGTCATATTCTACTCTTTACTAAACTTTTGTTCTCCTTTATTAACCTTCAAATTACAACTCTCTTTAATATTATATATCAACCTTATAGCGTCCGATGTTACTTTATACTTTTGACAATAACTATGACGGTGGCAGCAGGATTTGTTGCCAGGAGTGCGCCGAAATTAATCCGTTAGAGGATTGCTGCAAAAAAAAGAAGCGTCGTTGCCCGAAACCACGCTGCAAGCCGAAACCCTGCTGCAAGCCGAAACCCTGCTGCAAGCCAAAACCCCGCTGCAGACCATGCTTTAAGCCAAAGCCACGCTGCAGACCATGCTGCAAGCCGAAGCCACGTTGCAAAAGTAAGCCAGCTTGCCCCAAACGCAAGCCACGCTGCTGCCCCAAGAAGACTTGCTAATGCATTCACAATCAAATTGTGTGTGTTTGTGAGTGTGTGTGAATTTTTATGTATGAATAGGAGCCAAAAATCCGTCAATCAATTTATCATGTTTTGATTTTTAACTTGTGTGCGTGAGTTATGTATGTGTAAAGGTAAAATAAAAAACCAAAAACAAAATATATATATATTGAATATTGTCATGGCCAAGGATAATTGTGGTAAATGTGGTAAAGGGAGAAGTTAATAAGAACGAAATTATTTGTAAGGATCAAGACTGCAAATATTCAGATTATACATCAGAATCTGAAATATTAAAAGTATTGTTATGTAAGAGTTGGTTGAGTCAAAGATCAGCTCTTATTACAATTTTAAAATTTTATTGCTTCACTTAATCTTCTTGAAATCAGAAGACCCTATGTAGCCGTGCTCTGTCGACTTCAGTCAGAGAAATCAATCATTGATTCTCTCTCTCTCTCTCTCTCTCTTACTCAGAAACATTTAGTTGTAACGCAAACTCACGAGAATGTTATAATATTATGATCAAAGTATAGCAGGTGTTATAGAGAAGAACTATCAATACTGGTACAGACGATAATTAATTAACATAAACTAGCAAGAAAAACGTCTCACAAGTTTTATAATAATCAGAGCTCGCAAATATCTCTTGATCGCTTCTCACTGTTTGTGAGAATAAGTGTTTTTCACTGTGAAAAGCACAAAGCATAGAGAAAAAAACAAATTTACGTCTGTTCAGTTGACTAGCAAATGCCCTACTGATGCGGTGTTGCGCAAACGTGGCGGCTTTATATAGACTGGTGGTAGAAATGAGAGAAGGAACGAACGAGGTTCGGGTATTTGCAATGTCTTCAAATAACTGTGATTCCACTCACAATAAAATACTCAGAGAGCCAACCGATTGCATCGGCTCATCAACAATTTCGTTCGCGAGCGCTGTCTTCGTTAAAATACGTGAAAAGCGTACATAAAAGACTATTTACACATTGAGCGAGTTTCAATCGTATCACTGCCTAAACAATGTTCGTGAAAATTGCAGCACACGAATAGTTGATAGTTCAGACGCTCAACCGAAGACTCTGAATATGTTTCTATGGTTATTAATAATAATAATATATAACTACAAGCATAGTTCAAAATGTCACACAATTCTGGTAAACAAAATGCTTTCTTTCTATTCCTCTCTATTCTCTTCTGAATCCAAGTTCTTTCTGCCTTCCTTCACACATATCAGACTATTAACACTAAACCTCATGCTCCCTCATTTTCTGTACAACTAATCACATATTCATTCTCTATTCATTATTTTGCCTGTCCATATTCCATGCACTCACATAGTAAAACATTTAGCATTTTGGGGTTTACTTAACTACCACAAATATATTTTCATTAGCGCCATTTTGTCTAATGAGTTGAACTTTTGCCAGCGCAACTGAACTGAGCTAAGCTTAGAGCTGCTGACCCCAACAGTTGCACCTTTTAGCTCCATAACACATTAACAGATGCCTGACTGCCTGTCAAGCATTTAGTTGCCCACGCGCTGGCCCCTCTCCCTCCCTCTCTCTCTGTCTCTCTCTCTCTCTCGCTCTCTGTGTCTCCCTTGGCTGGACTTATTAAATGCACTCGAGCGAAACATCAAAGTTGCCTCGATTTGTAGCTGGCTCATTCGCTTCCGCATTCCCGTTTGGGGAGCGCCCTCTGCTGACTCTCAGCTGGCTGTTCATGTTTATTAAATAGTTTCACATCGTGTGTATATCGGGGGTGCGAGGGGTATGGTGGGTGTTGGTTTATTTGCATAGGGTAAGCTTTGCTGACAGGCAGAGCCCTTCCCATCCTGTTGCATTGCGTTTGTTGCAATTCGTAGCATATTTCAATTTTTGCTATTGCTATACCAACAGCTACAGCTACAGCTACAGCTGCAACTGAAACTGTTTGGCCTCTGCTCTTTCCTTCTTTTCTTTTGCTTTGCTAAAGGAGTTTTCCTTTTCCTCGCTTTTTTGTTTCATTTTTGTGCATCTTTTTCATCCAGCTTTCTGTGGCTGCTGCTACTGCTGCTACTGCTGCTACTTTGCCATGGCAGCCTTTGATGCGTTGCTCTCGAAATGAAAACCAAACAAATGTCACGCCGATCCAGCAAGCAACCTCTGCCAACTGCTGCCACGCCTCTTTGCGCACACCCTTTAAAGTACAAATTGCAAATTGCAAAAATCTTGCGCTTTGTCGTTAAAAAAAATTCCTATACGTTGCTACGTCAAAGACGTAAAAGCGCGTTACGACAATTTACATTTATTGCCAACCATTTCAACCGCATAAATGGCACACGGCTAGGGGCGGGGCCCATGCCACAAAGTGGGTGTGGCTGCTTTCTATTATATTATTAAGCTGACATTGGCCCCGGGCACTTGTTATTGTTGTTATTGCTGCTCCGGCATATACAAACACTTGGCATGAATTATGGTTGCCAACTGAACAGAAATGGCAAGCAGGTCAGAGTGAGAACGAGAGAAGAAGGGAGAGAATGAGCAGGAAAGAGTGAGAGAGAGAGAGAGAGAGAGAGAGAGCGAGCGAGAGCGAGAGCACAGATAAGCCTGTCAACGGGTTGAGAGTTGCCAATTTGTTGCTTCATTGTTTGTTCTGAGGACATTTCAAATATTTTTGGGTAAGCTTCAAGACTGAAACTTAATGCTCTAGAGTATTCTAGGAAAAAGGGTATGCTAGCGTACTGATTGAGTTAGACTGCAAATGTTTAAATAAGTGTTATTTCTATATTTATAACTTGAAATTCCTGAAAAACGTTAAGGAAATGGCGTACAGCACAAAAATATGCATATTTATTATTTATTTATTCATTACATTCATTCAACATTAAGCAACAGAGAGAATTTTTAGTAAACGAGGCATTTATTTGCATGAGAACATCTATTTTTAAAGATTTCAGTTCTAAATATGTTTGTGGCATAATGAAAGAGTAGCTTATAGAATGCCCAAGCAGAGAAACACAGCTCGCAAATAACTGTAAACGCTTGAATCTTCACGATCTGTTCACGAGATGAACCGAATGAAAGCATACACTCTCTCCTCTCTCACGCTTCGTTTTTTCGGTTCGTTCTAGTTTTAGCGCGAGTTAAACTATTCGTGTGGTGCTCTTTTACCGAACATCGTTTAGGGAGCGATACGATTGAGGCTGAGTAAGCGAGTCTTCACTTTCACTCATACATGCACATATTCAGACTCACGAACGCTTTTCATGATAACTCTCGCATACTTACCAATACATACACAAAGACTTTTTGCTTTACAGTACTCTAACCGATCGCGAATGACTTCGTTGATGAACCGATGCACTCGGTGGGCTCTCTGAGTATTTTATTGTGAGTGGAATCACAGTTATTTGAAGACATTGCAAATACCCGAACCTCGTTCGTTCCTTCTCTCATTTGTACCACCAGCCTATATAAAGCCGCCACCTTTGCTCAACACCGCATCAGTAGGGCATTTGCTAGTCAACTGAACAGGCGTAAATTTGTTTCTGCTCTATGCTTTGTGCTTTTCACAGTGCTCTACTTGAAGGCATTAACCCAACTCAGTTTTCGCATAATGAATTTTCAACGAGGCGACGAGACAAAATTTATGAGCTTTACAAATCATTTTAGCCAACGAGGAAATTTCTGTTGCAATGCGGGCCACACGAAAAGCTGTTAATTATTGTGTAGCCTATTAAGAAAGACAGGATATCAAGGATATCACCAGGCTAATGGCTTAGCCTATCTCTCTCTCTCTCTCTCTCTCTATCTATCTCTTCTACACTGTCTCTCTGTGTAAATGTCCCGCATATGCGTTACATTTAAGATACATTTGCACTCGACACTTTGGCGCAACAATTTGCGAACTGTTGCAGCAAAGTTTTGTGGGCACCAAGCCTCACGGGTCTCTTTCTCTCTGCTATCTCTAACTCTCTTTGTTGGCTTTTTAGGCTGGACCGCCTGGCGCCATTTAGAAGGCACATTAATCAATTTAGCCGTCAGCAGCAGCAGTAGCAGGAGCAAGAGCTGTAACGGCAGCCAAGCGAAACCGAAAGCTGACTCCATGTAAATTACAAGTCCGTTTTGCTGTCCGGCTAAAATTCTGACTCGAGTTTTGCTCTACACTCTAGAATTCCTGCAGTTCACATCTCACTCTCTCTCTCTCTCTCTTTCTGTCTCACTCTCTCACTCTCTCTCTCTCTCTCTCTATTTCTTTGTAGTTTGTGCATGTTTGGCGCCAGTTTAAAAACTTAATTAAAAGCATAACAAAGCAAAAGCTGAGCCAAAGAAAAAAATTAAACTTGGCGCTCAATCCACAACAATTTTTGCTTTTTCGGCGCTAAGCTCAAAGCTTTAAATACATTTTCATTTACACACAAACACACACACACATGCAATTAAAGTGAAACATGAAAATGGAAATGAAATAAAAAAAAAAAGTTATTTATATATAGACTAAAAACTAAACAGTTATTGTTAGCTCTTGGGTCTGGGTCTAGGGCTTGTGTCATTGCAGCTTCTATGCATTTGAAATTTAATTAACACTCAAACGTACACACACACACACACTGCAGTGCAAGTGACAGCGTGGCAAAAAAGCAACTAATAAAAACTCATTTCAAAGAGTTTTTGATGAGGCAAGCACTGGACACAGGATCAACAAGCAACAGCAACAGCATCTGCAGCAACTGCAGCAGCCGCAGCACAGAAGAAACAACTGGATAGCACGATGGCAGAGGAGTAGCTGCTTCAGGCTGTAGCTAGCTTCCGCTCTGGCTTTGCTGCTAATTCTGCGCCTGTTGCTATTGTCAGTGATAGAAAAAAAAAAAAAAACAACAACAACAACTGGAATGCAGAAGGACATGCAGCACTGCCACAATAGGATGCTGCCAGCTGGGCGGCTTTTGTCTCAGCTCAGTTGCAATATACTCTTTAGACTCAGCTCGCGTTGCTATTTCTATTGTTGTTGTTGTTGCTGTTGCTGCTCTTCCTCTTCTACAAGTTTTACTCTAATGAATGTCAACTTGGTCCGCCACGTAAAAGTTTCGTTGCTCCGGCTCCGGCTCCGGCTGCAGCTGCTGGCATTTTTCGCATTCGAAATTAATCAGGCAAAAGTTGCGGTTTGTTGGTCAAGTTTTATGGCCAATTATGATGGCGATTAAGCTAGTCGCCTTATTTATATAAATACATACAGATATAGAGCACGCTTTAATTAAATGACATATTTCGCTTTTATGGACTCAGGATATTGAATCAGGAAGAACGAGAAGGATAGAGAGAGAGAGAGAGAAAGAGCGGGAAAAGTTGAAAAAATATTTGATAGCAATAAAAGCCAATTAGAAAGATATATTTTGGCATAGACACGACTCTATGATTATTATTCTGTGTAAATTGGATCATATAATCATGTAAATGTCTTATTAAGTATCAAACTGTTAGCTTATAGTAATGCTTCTCAAACTGTGTTTTGAAAAAATACAAATTTTAGTAAATTAACTTTCAAATTTTGTTTTATTTTTCACATAACATTTTTATAATTTACAATTAAAATACTTCAGTCTTGGATATATAGGGCAAATGTTAATATTTTATAAAACGAGTTTAACAAAGGATATATATTTCATATATTAAGTCTCCAGATTGATTTCCCTTCACATGCACAGACATTCGAAATATACTTGCCCTTCACTGCAGTAAAGCTAAATGAACACATTAAAGCACATTATATTAACATAGTTATGCGAATCAGTCAAAAAGTTGTCCGTTTGCTCCCCAAAGAATTTGAAGCGACGAAAATTTGTCAGCTTGTCGTGCAACACGCCTTCCCCCTCCCCCCTCTGGTTCACTACTTGCCCACTAGCTCAGTCGTAGAAGCCGTCAGCTGTTGAAAATTAAATGGACTTTCATTATTTATACGCTGTGATTTTCAAACAGACAGAAAGTAAACTGTCGCCGCCCACAGTCAACGTGCCCCAATCCTTCTCCTTCTCTCTCTCTCTCTCTCTCTCTCTCACACACACTGTCGCTTGCTATCATGTTGTCTGTTAGTTGGTCCAAATATTTGCAGCTGTGAACGTTTTCCATTGGACTTTTATAAACGATTTTTGACGATTTCGATTTTACCGAGTCAATATTTACATATTGCCAGTCAGTGGAACCTCCGTCACACCACCCAACCACCGCACTGCACCACAATACTTGTCGTGCTGCCTCGTACGTTTTGCTCACAGTTTATTGGATGTGCAGTTAACCAAATATAAATCGCATATCGGATTCTCAATGCTCGCATAGCGCATAAGCCGCTTAGCACAAAAATTACTCATACGCCTAGTTGAAATTTCCAATTTATTCTCACTCACTTTAGATACCCTATAGATATATACATATTGTTTAAATAGAAGTTTGACATGAAATATTTGTTGAACATCAGTTTTTAGATTTATTGAAATTTATATGAATAAATATTTGATATTTTATATTTATTTGGTATTTTATATTTATTTAGCTTCTACTTTAAAGCACATATGCGACAGCATAGGGTATCTCATAGTTTATCCTGTGCTTGTATATATGTAGGTTTATTTATATAAAAAAATACAATATATATCAATAAACAGATTCATTCTTTTGTTTATAAAGTCTTTAAGTCTTTATAAAGTTTTTAAGTCTTTAAGTCTTTACAGAACATCATTCATTACAGGGTATATTTCAGTATGCCACACTTTTTCACTCAAACTTTCTCCCATATACATTTTATTCACAATAATATTGCCAACTGCCACTAAGTGCTCAGCTCGTTTGACCCAAATTCAGTAGCAACATCTTCAGCTTCAGCTTTGGCTTTCTCTGCAGCCTCATAAGCCGCTGTTGTTCCCCTTTTTTTCTGTTTTTTTATTATTTGCCAGCGCACTGTCATTTTCAATTTGGCTAATCGACACACTCGTCGCGCTGCTTGGCCCACATTCGTTTGCTTGGTTCACAATTGTTTTTACAAAATAGCCACGTGATTTGGCCAACTGTCAGCGAGTTGGCCAACAGTGGCTGCCTTTGCTGCTGCTGCTGCTGCTGCTGCTGCTGCCTGTGACCCACATTGAAATAACGAAAACCACATTCAAAAGTGAGGGTAAGCCAAATAAACACCGCATTCACACATACACTAACTACCTAGAAAAAACAAGCAGCAGCAGCAGCAGCTGCTTAGCTGTTGCCAAAAACCCAAATTTTGAGGCCAGTTTGTGGTTTGGCTTGATACAAAGGCCGCTCGAATTAATTGAAAAGTGAGAGCCGAGGCCGAAAGCCAAACAAACTGAAAATTGCGCTGCCAATGTAAGCAACAATTTCAGGTTGCTTTTTTTTATGCAACCATTGAAACATGGCTAAAAAGGCTTGCTTTGATTTAGTGTTAGAGTATGTAACGAGTAGTTGGACGAGAGTGAGAAAAAGAGAGTGAGATAGAGAGAGACGGGAGAATTTATGATGTAATATAGAGTTGTGTTCATGAAAAACGTTAGTTTTTCTGCTGAAGAACAAAAACAGCCTAGGCTCACTTCTTCATGAATATAGAAAGCAAATGGGAAGAAGTGGAGTGCGAAAAAAATCCAATTGGATTTGAGCAGAATGCATTTATTGTTGTCGATTTAAGAAAAACGCTTTGACAATCAACCGTTCATAGAAATAGTTGATGATTTAAGCAGTAAACAACAAAAAAAAAATAAGAGTAAATATATTATATATAAAACCTTTCAGAAAAATACCTTTATTTCAACCTATACTTTTTATCATACTTTTTGTTTAGATTCTGCTCTCTTAAACAGGCACATCTACAGGCTATCTGCTAGCTATGCTCAACTCACATTTGTTGCATTATAACTACTCCTACATTTTCAATGCCTTCATGAAAGGTTCTGGTTACGCTACTGCAGCTGACTTGATTATTCACAAAAAAAAGCAGCCAACGCGCTGCAATTTGTGTGTTGCCTACTTTGTGGCGTCTAACTTAGATAACTGCACGTAATTAGATTTGTATGTGAATGCGCGGGTGTGTGTGTGTGTGTGTGTCTGCTAGCAACTCAATCGTTCCATTTCAATTGAAAACTAGCACAAGGCTCGCAACATTTCACAACTAATTCGACGCGCAGCCAATTTGAAGCCAATTGCACTAAAAAAAAAAAAAAAACTAGAGGAAAGAAAAGTTTTTTACGAACAACTCGACAACTATGTAAGTGAGTGGCAACAACAACAACAGCAACAATAACAGCAACAATAACTGCAACTGCAACTGCAACAGCAACAGCAGCAATATTGCTGCCACATTGAAATTGAATTATTTGTTGTAGTTGTTGTTGCTGCTGCTGTTGTTGTTGTCGACTAAAATTGCGCTGCAAAATGCGCTTATAAAACTGAACAACAACAGCAGCAACAACAACGACAGCAAACAACACTTCAACAGCTTTTGTTGAGCTGCACACACACACACACACACACACATTCACTCACATGTAAGTGTGTATGTGTGCTTGTTAGAAGGGGCCGTCGCTTCGTGCATATTTCAAAACTAACAATTCCCCATTTGCTGCTGCTGCCGCTGCTGCTGCTGCCGTTGTTGCTTCTCGTTGACGTCGCTTTTGTGCGCCGCTGGTCGAAAAAGCTGTCAAAAAACAGCTAAAAAAGTAGCTAAAAACTTTTTTCCTTGTGCCCTGTGTGTGTGTGTGTATTTGGCCACTGAAATTGATTACCGATAACGCCAAAAAGGATAATGGACTTTTGTTGCAACAGCTGCAACAAAAAAAAAATAAAAAAAAATTGCGTCCGAAAAAGGAGTGGACGGAAAAGGCAAAAGCTGGATGAAAATTATGGAGTATGCGGGGCAAAGATCGAACAGAGGCGAAAAATCAAAGAACCCAAAAACCGAATGCAGCCAGCCACACAGCGTTAACTCTGCGGCCATATGGAGTGCAAAAGGAAAAGGCGATTATGGTTAGCAGCGCATAGAAAGCTTCAGCAGCTGCAGTGTTTCTCATAAAAAAATATAAATATACATATATTCATATATAAATTTGAATGCAAATAGATAACAAATTCAGAGGGTTTGCATACCTTGCAAGTCAATTTATGAATACGAAAAATGCCAAGTAAATTAAATCTTTAACCTGAGCAAAGTTTTGAAAGGTTTTCAATTGACTGAATTACGTTATACTTGATTACCTTATAGTGCAATTGACTATAGATCGATTCTCTTTCAGCTAGTTTTGAGTTACACTCAACAAATTTGATTATCATTTGTTAGTCCAACAGCTAAACCTTTAAGCTGCATGCTTTAAGAGCAAAGTTTTTAAAACCTTTCAATTGACTGACTGTCTGCTTGTTCAATGCATAGAGAGAGGCACTGAAATTTGAAAAGAAACTCAAAGTGAGCTAGAACTAGACACATTTCGCACTTTGCTTAGCTATTGTGAAAGAAGCAAAGCAAAACTTTTCAATACCTTAAAAGTTAGTCCTATCCACACTGAATGCGATTGTCTGATCACATTCATACACATGCAATTCTAGGTATCATCTCTTTGCTTCATTTTATATAGGCTACCCAAGCACTTTGCACAATAATTCTCTCGCTTTCAATCCCTGGAATTCTGTGTTCTTTTATCACATCAAATACATTTGGTCAGCTGAAGTGAACAATTTGCTCGAGTTATTTGTGTAAAATGTGTAAATGAGTAAAAAGCACAACGATTTATCGTGTCAAAAGGGAAATGGTTTGCGTTTGAGGGGGGCTTTCAGAGTTCGGAGTTGAGCATGTTGGGGCTACATTATTTGCATAGCTCATAATTATGCCCCGCAGCGGGCAGAAAGCTGTGTAGCACATGTGTGAGTGTGTTCGGGGGCAACAACATTCGGTGGATGCTTCACTGACCACGAACCAACGGCCACGGCAAAAGATTTTTCCTGCATTATCTGCCAAAGCAAACACAAAAGGCAGTGGGAGACAGAGTTTTTGGCAATTTGTAACATTTTGCTCATTACACACACAATGTGTGTGTGTGAACTTCCGTTTGCATAAAAATGGCGCCAGTTAAGGGGGAAAAAAATAAAGTAAAATAAAATGGAATAAAAAACAGGAAAGAAAATCTAATAAAACATGTTTAAAAAACGAAGAGTAGACAAGTGAAGTGGCATTAAATAAGAGTCTATGTGTGTGTACGTGTATGTATGTGTGTGTGTGTGTGTCTGTTGCTAACTGCAAAAACACACAGAGAGCGTGTTTAACGAGCCATTTGCCGTTTTTGGCGCTGAACCTGCTAATTGAATTAGAGGCGCTGCAGGATGTAGAATGTGAGCAGCAGCAGAATGGAGCAGGAGCACAAGCAGCAACAGCAGCAGAAAGGAGCTGAAAGAGTAGCAGTTGAAGCAGCAGCAGTAGCAACTGCGGCACGAGCAACAAAGCTGCGGGCGGCGGTTGGCCACTAAACGCTTTGGCATGCCGCATGCCATGGGGCTTAGAGTTTTGCCCGCAGGATTCAATTAAGTGTAAGTGCGCCCACACACTCTCACACACACACAGACATCAACACATACGCCAGCACACATTCACATACCCATTCAAACACAGCCGAGCAGCAAGCATATCAAAGGCGATAATAAATTCAAGTGTGAGTCTTTAGCTGCCACTTGTGCTGCATTGCGTCTAATGAGCAACTTGGCTAAGATAGCAAAACTTGTCCTCAACGCGAACAAATAGAGCCAAAGAGCTAAAGCATCTTGTCTTTTGCCACAATTGCAACAACAAGTTAGCTAGCGAAATGTTGTCATAAAACGTGCGAACGTGCTGCAAATTGGCCAAGCAAAAAGCGCAAAGCAAAATATGAAAACATAAAAGGCAGTTGATGGGATATTTATTTGACTGCGAGAAAGCAATATGATTATACTATGTATGTATTCTATTAGAAAATATAGCAAAATAAGTTATCAAATCCATATTGAGGCAAGTAAGTGTACTCTAATCGGGAGAGTAAGACTTGATGATAACCAGATACCCTTCACATCTCTACAATATCTGCATGATCCATATGTTCTACATAATCTGCATGAACTTGCATGGGATTTGGTATGTAATATTAATTATAGAAAATTATTTATATCAATTTAACTTATTCAATTAAATTTCAAAGGCGTAATATGTGTCCTGATGTTTGTTATGAAGGGGAAGAGTTTGCAGTGCTTCATGTAAACTTCAAATTATTAAAAAACTCATCACGAAATATTAAAACTTAAATTAAAAGTCTCCATCTAATATGGTATTCAAATGAAGCAAATTAATTCAGATTATTGATTTAAAACAATAAGAAAATGCGATGAACTATCGGAGAATATAAGATAAGCTCGTGCTGCAAATAGCATACTGGAATCTATGTTGAAAATATCATTTCTCTAACTTTTATTTACAATAATATCAGTGCACTTATACGAATAGGCTGTCGGACAGACACATCGACCCACCGCTAAATTCTGCTCACCCACGCCTCCATCTGCCCGTTACATACATTTGCACAAAATCATTAAACTGTGAATTTTCATTTTCAATGCGATTATTTCATTTGTAATTCTAATCACAACAATTAAAAAGTTTCATGATATTTTTAAAACAAATTTTGTATTCATGTTATTAATTTTTAATGCCACTTGAAAGCATTAAAAATAGCTCTAAACACATATCGATTGAGGTTTTAACAAAGTTATAAACAGGCTGACTGTAAAAGACATTTTGACGTATATTTTGTTTGCGATGAGCGAGGGCTATAAGTAGCTGACACACACACAAACACACACACACACACACACAATCTCCTCATTGCCTGTCAACTGTGACTCAACTGTCATTCATTATTGATAAAAAATCAATGTCATGCGCCTCTCTCCAACAACATTTGTAGTGCCACGCCCCAGTTTATCAATTGTCGTTTATTTTTATTGTTTATTGTGTACCACTGTGCATGTAACTGTAAATACCAGCCTGGGGCTGAATGAAATTCAACTGAAATGCAATTAAATTCAATGAAATTATTCGCACTGCGTTCAACTTTTAATTAGTTATTAGAGGAATGTTGGCAAACGAATGATTTATTTCAGTTAATGCCAACTGCAATTGCCAGCTCTCTGCTTTCAATTTCAGTTTCAGTTGCAGCTTTATAGCTTTTTTGCTTTCGTGCAAGAAAAAAAAAAGTTTTTTCATCATCTGTTCGAATGGAATTTATCAACGAAAAAGTCACATAATGGAAAATTGAAAATTGTTTGGCCAAGCAAACTGCTCAACAGTAGCTTTGCCAGAAAATTGAGGCTATTTCATTATTAAATTCCAAAAGTGCTGCAAGGCGACGGCACAGTGACCCGTATCATGAGAGTGGAGAGTAATGGGGGTGGGCAGGTTTAAGCAGGAGGCGAGTACACAGAGCGGGGTAAACTGACATTTGGCTTTGGCTCGTTGACTTTTTCGTCAAAAGCTGAAAATCAACTACGAGATAACTTTGTTGAAATGATAAACTGGCAGATACGCTGTAAATTTGATAGCTATTTGAACTTTTAGGTGTTCAAGTTGGAGTAGTTAAAGTGATATGTGTATCAAATTACAGAAATATTATTTATTATAGGTCTTTCATTTAAAGAGTCCTACGCTAATTTGTAAAGAGATTTAAACACAATTTGATCGATTTTTTTCTAGAAGTTATTAAAAATGTTTGTAGATATTGCTAAAAAAAATATGAAAAATATTAAATCCGCAGATATATAAAAATTTATAGTCAATCTATAACTCTAGAGTTAACAATCTCCGGAAGTTCTTAAATTTTTAAGTCTTCACCTCTTAGCTTCTTTGGAAATCTTAAAGAGCTTACTTCTTGGAATCTTAAGAGAAGTCTTCAGCTCTTGATTATTATCACTTCCATTGCTTGCACCGCAGTACTTTTAGTTTTTACCATTTCAAGTCTTTAATTATTTCTAGGTCTCCAAATCTATAGTATCCATTTTTCCATCATCAGAGCAAAGCTCTTTTACTTGCAACTCTTTTTGCTTTACTCTTAAAGACTACCCAGCCTACGCTGCTGTAGCTACCATAAACTCTTTGCGCATTCCCATATACCCCATTTTGAAAATATCTGCCATCAAGAGTACAAGAAAAATAAAAACGCTTCGAAAAAAAGTGAGTTGAAACCAATCAGCGTAAAAATTGTTGTCGACCCCCCTCAACACAGCAGCAAAAGGACACACGCAGCTCACACGTGTGACTCCCACTCACTGTGTCTGTGTGTGTGTGTGTGTGTGTGTGTGTCTGTGAGCGTCAGTGCTATGGGCTGCTTTGTTCAATTTCTGTAAATTGAGTCGTAATTCTGTGCAATGTCTTGGCCTCACGCTTCAGGCTTTACAATGGGGGCGACAAGTGCAGCGAGGCGGATTTAAGAAAAAAAATGGAATTGTTATAGATATATATATATATATAAATATATGTATGTATATATTTCAAGATTGTTATATCCATTATATATAGAAGAGCAGCAAAAGTGCATTAATTTTTATGCAGAGCTTGTCTAAGCTGTAGCTTGCTTAACAACTTGTCGCAGCACGTGGCGTATGCGTAATTTTATTTACACTGCTTAGCACACTCGAGGGTGGCACCAAAACAATGTAAACAAAAATGTGTGCTAGAGGCCGTGGGCCTGCCAGCAACAGTGTGACGTGAACTGTGACAGTGGAGCAAAAGTCTTGGGGCAAGACGAACAATCTTGTATGGAAAATTGCGCCTGCGCCGCTGTGGAATAACTGTTACCAGTATTTTTGCTGCTGCTGCTGCTGCTGCTGCTGCTGCTGCTGCGATGGCCTCTGCTACGACTGCTGCTGCTACGACTGCTGCTGCTGCTGGTCACATGCGAAGTGGCAGCGTAGCACGAGTTCAGTTTAGTTTTGGCAGCGAGCGCTGTGCGACGTTAGCGGCCAATTTCAAAAGACAACGCAGCGTGCGTGTGTGTGTCTGTGAGAGAGTGCGTACACGTATGTGAGTGTGTGTGTGTGTGTGTATGCTGTGCTTAGATGAAAGTGAAACAAGTTAACAGTGGAAGCTGTTTAAAGGCAACCAAAAAAGCTCCAAACAAATAGTAACATAAATGTGCGTGTGTGTGTCTGTGTGTGTGGCATGCCACACAATGCGCGCTTAAAAAAAAAATCAATGAAAAAGCGAAAGTGAAAACACGCACACACCGAGAGACACATAAATACATATTTATATATACAGATACAGATACAGCTGCACAGCTGCTCTAATACGCACGCACAAGGAGCACGAACAGGCGAAGCGAGGGGATTGCGAGCGAAAGAGAGCGTGTGGAATTCAGCTAACATTTTTGACGTCACGAAAAGCTGTGTGTGTTTGCGCGTCTGTGTTGCTCTGCCTCTCCTATTCACAAAATTAGCTAAACAAATTAACGGCAACAACAACAACAACGTGAACAGAAGATGATGATGAATAATAAAATGTGGCAACAAAAAGGTGTTGCATAACCTGCAGGCGGTGCAAACTAACAAAAAAAAAATGTATATATATATATATAACACACACAGAAAACCTCGTGACTTACATACACAAATGCAGGCAGCTCTCGCTGCATGTCCTTGAACGTTGTGCATCCCATGTGACTGGATATTTGTGTATGTGTGAGTGAGTGTATGTGTGTGTGTGTTAGTTATGTTACAGTTAACTCTAGCTAACCGTGCTATGCCTTGCCCCCTTTCGACAATTGGCATTGGCACATTTTGTGGCATGTTTATCTTTTTGCTTTCGCTTGTGGCATCAACAAGGAATTCACAACACAGCAGCAGCGGCAGCATGTGGCAGCTGCCTCTAAGTTGTCTAGGTCGCTAGAGCGTACACCATTTGAACCTTCAAGCTATTTCACATTTTTATGCATACTGCACACACATTTCAAAGGGGGCTACAAAAGTGTATAAGAAAGTCAGATGTGGTTCAGCATGAAAATTGTTCAAAAAGTGAACCCTTCAAAGCAATCCCTAGTCCAGACTTAATACACGGTTTTTATAAGCGTTTAAATCATTTAAAGAAATATAATATTTGTACAGTTGTTTCTTGGCTGCCAAGTAATGTAATCGTAGTCTGGCGTCGTCCTTATATGAACCCCATCAAAGAGTTTACGGAGCATATTCATTATTTGTTATCTTTTTGTATTCCAAAATTTTTAAAAATTTCTCTGCTCTGATTCTCTCATTCTGATTCTCTACTCAGATTATTATTTGATAGATTCTTATTCTTATATTCACTGACATTTAAGAGATTTAAGAGATTCCTTACTTTGAAAACTTTTTATAAAAATAATAAGACATTGCTTCTTTATTGTCACCAATTGAATAGCCTTAAAAATCAATTGATTATGAACTTTGGTTGATTTACTTTATCAGAGGCATTTTCATTTTAATTAAGTAAAACTTTTCGAGTTCATGCGAATTGTTTAACATTATTTGACATTAAATTCAAAGAATTACCTTAAAGTTAACTGAATTTTGGTATCAAACATTATATTTTAAACACTATAAGTTATGCAGACATCGAATGAGAATCCCCCTTAACTGAGGAATAAGACTTTACACATTTAACATTATATTTTCGACAGTCATCTCTATTATCTTAATAGTCTTCAATTTCAAAATGTTATATTAAGTATGTATATATATATTTTAAACTATATATATTATTTAAACTTTGACAGTCAACTAAAAAAAACTCGAGTCAAACTTCAAATTTGTCTGAATTATATTGGATAAACTTGAAGTTTACAAAATTGAATTTAAGTAGAAAATTTATATATTTTATTGTATAATAATTTTGGTTTATTTATTTGTTATTCTTAGTTTTATTTACATTTTCGACATAAATATTTATATTTATAACTACAGCAATAATCGCTTCGAGCTTGGTTAGCTTGCACAAGGCTCTATCGATTGGCGTTTCGAAAGGTTCAAAGGTTGCAGCTGCGTGCGTTTTCAACAATTTTTGTTTTTGTTTGCGTAATTGGGTTGCAACTTGCAACGGCCTTGAACTGTTGTGCAACGAACACGCTGACGTACACGCACACACACACACACACACACACACACATACACAGGGACACACAAACACACACATATACGCACATCAGCAGCAGCAGCTGCTACACATGTTCTGGCCAGCAGCTTCTTGCCACTGTAGTTTGCTCTCTATTCTTTTGGGGCAAGAACATCTTAAAGCTTTCTGCCTTGGACACTTGCCTTATTTATGAGCTTTTGCGCTCAAAGAACCCTTTGGGGATGGTGTGCACGGTTTGCGGCAGGCAACGAGTTTGTCGGTTTGGGGGCGTGGCACAGGACCATTAAGCAAATTGCCTCGAAATGCTCAAATACTTTAAATTATTGAAATGTGTAGCCGCAGACTTTGCAGCAAAGCGCACAGTTAAAACAAATAATGGGCATTCAGCAAGAGCGAGAGCAATGCCAATGCCACTGCCACGCCCCCCATCGCCCCACTGCCCCACTGCTTTGCTGCCTTGGCCCTGAGGGTCTCATAAATCTTGCTTAGCGCCTACAATTTTTGCTAGCTGCCCTTTTTATGGCCGCCCTCTTGTTGTTTCTTTCTAATATTTGCGTTGGGTCAGAGCTAAAAACTGACTGTGCTAAAAACTTCACTCGCCACACCGCCACGCCCCCCAACCACCACAACTCTTCCAAAAGGTTGTTGTGTTTAGAGCAACGCAACGTATCTTATGTGGCATTTTAATTATTTTAAATGTTGCAAATAGAAAATTCAGCAAAACATGATTTCTTTTTTTTTTCGTTTTCCTTTCCTTTCTAATTTATTTTGCTCGTTAGACCCAACCAAAAAGGCTCAAAAAGCAATCTAAATTGTTTACTGAAACGTGGTCTATTTATATATTTTATAATAATAAATTGGCCAAAAGATAATTTATGCTCATATAAATATATTCATTATTAATCACTTTAAATGCAGGCTTATTGTAACTGTTTGTCTTTTCCACATTGTTGTGAAAAAATAATAATTAATTGAGTTCATAAAAGTTTAATCAAGCCTAAAGAAAATAATTAAAATTGGCAACAACAACAACAAAAAAATGGGCAGATAAAATTGTTAATTTAAATTGTTTGCTGTGCGAGAACAAGAGTAAAATTAATTATTACAAAAAAACAAAGATTAATTGAATGTTAAATAATAAAAACGAATACTTATAAGCAGAGAACGACAAATTAAGAAAAGATAATGAAAATGGAATTTACGAGTATGAGGAAATATTATTTAAATTGAATCTAAATGAAGGTTGAATTTTTTAATCTATGCTAACATCAACTTTACTGCATTTATTAAATAAATAAATTCCTAATTAATAATTAATTTTTCTCAGAAATAATTGATTAGTTTGATAAGCTCAGACAGCTCAACAACCATTGAAAATTGCTAACTTATTATATTTGCCAGCTACAATTTCTAATATATTCAAATGTTTTGCCTAAACATTCAGACTCGAGCATTCGCACAGCAAATCAGCCACTAAAAGCGTTTGGAGCAAGATTATGCCAAAGCAGCTGCCACTTTAATGCCTGCCCTGCCCTGCCCTGTCTCTCCCCCCTCTCTCTATCTCTTTCTCTCTCTCTCTCCCCCACTCAACTTTGCTTTCCTTGTCTCTTGCCGACAAACATAAATAATTTGCATAACAACAACAACGATGACAAAAATAACCAAAAAATGTTTGCACAATATGCATAAATACATTAAAATTGTAAATAAATGAACAAAATTGAATTTGCGGGTGTTTATTGGTATTTTTTTTTTTGGTGTAGGCCAAAGAGTATAATCAAATATGCATATGACACAAATGGTAAAACTCTGGTCAGCAACCAAATGTGCAAAGCCTAAATAAATAACGAGTGCAATTACAATAAATAAATATATTTACAACACAAATAACTGTATCTATAACCGATATCTATGCAACTGCATCTGCATCAGCAACTGCATCTGTATTAATAACAAATTTACCAACTCTTACAGTGAGAATACAATAAGTGAAATTATCGATATACATATAAATATATAGCTAGTGATAAACAACAATAAACAACAACAACAACAACTTTCGGTGGCCGGCTTAACCATGCGCCACTAGGCGTATACGTAATTATTGTTAAGTGCGTCGCATGGCAAAATGAGTAAGTAAATTGTATATTAAACTTGTATTATATGTAACAGCATAAGTTAGCTCAATAGCTGATATCTAGTTGAAAGCACTTCTCAAGTGCCTAATTGCAATTGGCTACTGCTCAATTAATATCTAATTCGATTACGATTATAAATCAATATTGCGTATACACAATCGTACGCAAAATTGGCATTAGAACATGGCCAGACTCAATTGGCCGAGAACAGTTTTTGTCTAAAGTTTACCACAAATATCATTTGTATATCAATTTACCTAAATGCTTTTGAGTTAAAAAAAATACTGCTCAACTGGCAGTTATGCTGTAAATCAACTTCATTGTACAGAAAGTGTATTTAAGAAATTAACTTGTGTTTATCCTGCCTCAGATATATCTAACTGAAAGATAAGAGATGTATCTCTTTCTATTCTAATTAAACAGAGTACACAGAGAAAAACTGAATATAAAAATGTATAAATAAATAAAAAGTTTAACAAAGTACGGATAATATTATTAACTTACCTATACTTCCACAACTTTAATATATCCCACTGCAAAAGGTTAACTGCAAAGAGATAACAATACATATATTTGCTATTAGTATTGTTATTGATCAATTTTAAATTATTATGAAATATTTACATTAATATTTTATTGTCTCCAACATCGCATTTGATTCTTGTCAAACTATTCGAATATTACTAAAATCTCATTTGAGTTCTTATAAATATACTTTCATTAAATTCTTCGAATATTACTTGAAAAAAACTTTTAATCAAAATTTATAAATTAACTAACGACACTCAAAACATGTTAGCATTACATCTAGATAAACTGAGATATCTTATTATTTAATTTTTTTTATAATATATACTTGTCTGAAGCGCTCTGACTCCCTCAAGACCAATTACTCTAATATGCCCCATTGTTAGTCATTTAAATTGTGTACAGGGTAGCACATAGAGCTACAACTAAGCGCATTAGACTTAAATACTTGACAGGCAACAAGGAACCAGAGCCAAAGCAGCAGCAGCAGCAGCAGCAGGAGCATCAGCAGCAGGAGCAGCAGCAGCAGCAGGAGCAGGAGCAGCAGGAGAACCTGAAGCAACAGCAACAACTCAAGCAAAACAAAAGTTGAAATGCTGCTCGAAAATGTTGCAAGTAGCAGCGCAGAGTAAAGCAAACAGCTAGAGCTAGAGCAAGAGATATATATGTATATGTAGAGAGAGATAGAGATAGAGAGGGGGAGAGTTGCTGTGGGGGTTAGCAAATAAATGCCTGCTGGCAGAGCTTTTGCCTGTCATGGCTGTCAGTTGGGCAATATGCAGGGCTTTTCATTGATACGCTTGTCTGGCGCTCAATGTTTATTGCATATCAATTAGACAGAAGGCCCTGAGCTTCCAACAGCTTCAAATGGCCCCAATTTGTGGCAGCTGCAGGCATTCCCCGCTGCCAAATGGTACTGGGAGGGTCAGGAATCGAAAAACGTGCACAAAACTTGCCAAAGGATTCAAGGATGTGTGCCAGTGCGACTATGACAGCGACTCTTGGCATATGTGACCTGTCAAAATCCACTTGAGCGCAACATAATTTCCACGCTAAATGAGTTCAAGCAGCAGCCGCCTCTGGCCAAACATAGTCACGCCCACTGCCAGATGCCCTTTTACTAACACTTCTTCTTCTGCTTCTTCCACAACTACTTCTACTTCTACTTCTACTTCTTCGTGTTCAGTTCGCACGTGTGCGCAATTAAAAATGCAGCTTGTGGTTGTCGGCCAAAGTTGCCTTTCACACTTCCACACAAAACGACTTGGCTCTGTCTCTTGCTCCAGTGACACAAAAAGCCAGCAGGCTACAGCTGAGGCTGCAAATGGAAATGGAGATGGAGGGCAGTGTGGCATGCCACACACAGCTGTTTTAGTTGCAACTCTGCAAAAGCATTCATTTGCAGCACAAATTTTTGCTGCTTTTGTAATTTAATTAATGCCCGGTCTGGCAAATTGCATTGGACGTCACGCGGCGTATACGCAATTTCTCTGACAGAAATCAACGACAATGTGGCACAACAAATTGCACAAAGTAGCAGCAGCAGCAACAGCAACAGCAACCGCAACAGCAACAACAACGATGAAAAGATGATGAAGTAAAGTGCATAGTATACTTGAAGATACTTTTTTAGTCAGTTAGAGGATAGATTATTTAATAGTTGTCGCTACTATTGTAAATTATTGTAATATTTGCTGTATTTCAATTTGACTATAATTTGTTTGCATTCAAATATTTGAAGTCTTCTTCAATTCAATTCAATTTTGCATTAACTTATATACCTTTTGTTTGTCACATCATAAATACAGGGTATATATGCATATATCAAAAAAAAATATATATATATATATCTATATATAGAAACCGACGCAAAAGCGGCATCCAAATCCCTGACCTGATTTGGCAGCTTCTTCAGCTGGCAGCTGTTCTGCTTTTCCTTTTTTTTTTTTTTTACTTCAACCGCTTTTTCTCTGTAGTTGCCGCTGCTGCTGCTGCTGCATTGGCTTTTGCTTTCGTTTCCGTTTTTAGTTACCTTCCTGCTGTTTTTCATCCTGTTCGCTATTTACTTTTTTCTGGCTTTTGTATGCAAACTTTCCATTTTTATTTATATTTCACCAAAAAAAAAAAAAAAATGTCGCCTATCTGTCTGGCTAGCTACAAAAGCAAGTGGCTTGCAGTTGTGCCTCCTATTTCACTCTCAATTCTCCACTCTCTTTCCCTTCTATCTCCTCCTCCGTCTCTCTCTCTCTCTCTGTCGTTTACTCTCACTTACAAATAGCATTAGAACGTGCCCAAGTAACTGGCCGTATCCTGAAATGTCTGTCTCAAATCTATTTTTAAGAATTTACAACGTTAAAGCGCATAGTTCTTGGGGTTAGCTACACTATATAAATACCCTAACTAAAATTTTAATTATTTAAAAATTTTAATCTAATATAAAACGTCAATTTTCTACTTTTTAGTTATACTAGAATTATATTATTATATATTTTTGGTAGCTCTGTTTTTTTCAACAGTCTCAACAACTAACTAACTATTATAGTTCAGAGAAACAAAATTTGAAGCCCATTTGATCAGCATAATTTTATAGGATATTTATAGCAACATCACATTGCATAGCCCTTTTAATATTATTCATATTTTTTTATTTTGGCTATTTTCTGCTTCGCCGAGTGCAAGATCAGCCCAGTTTCAGGGACTGCACCATAAACATAAACTCGCTTAATGCCCGACCAAATAAAAAAGCAGCCAAATGACACGTACAACTGTTGGCAGTGTATGGGAAAAGAGAGTGAGAGAGAGACAGAGAGAGAGAGAGAGAGAGAGAGAGAGAGAGAGAGAGAGGGAGATGCAGAGAGCCGGCTACTACATAGCGTACTTGTGCACATTTTGTGCAATTTACTGCGACTTTTGCTTTTGGCTGTTTTGTTTTATTTCGTTGCCTTTTCAGGGCATCGATTTTGTCGCTGACAATTTCTTTTCATTTTTTTTTTTTTTTTTTGCTTTGTTTTATTTGTTTGTATCTCTTTCTGTGCATAAAAGGGAATTGTGTCAATGAAATTGTTGTCAACAGTTTTCTCTTTCGCTATTTTTTGTTCCATGTTGTCTTCGAGTTAAAGCCTGCAAATTACTCGAACAATGCAGCATTGCAAGTGCAGCACTTTAAAGCCATCAAGTTGGCAAATTAAAAAGTTAATGACTCGTTGTTTTAATTAAAAACAAAGAAAAGAGAAAAACTTAATTATGGAAGCACGAAAAGAAGTACCCTAACTAGGTAAAGTAATTGAGAAAAAAACACTTTAAAATAAAGAGAAAAAAACCTGACTTAAGATGCATTAAATATTTATTAAGTAAATATATAAATAAAATAAATATAAAATTTTATTTTTTATATATGTATGTATATTTATATTCATAATAGATCATATATCTTATATAAACTTTCACTTATATCAAACAATAATAATCTGAAAATTATTATCTTATTCAAGGAAAACTTATTCTGTAAAAATGTTATCAGCTGACGAAAATATCTGATCCCGATATTACTTCAATTTGTATTGAATTTATAAAATGTTTATTAATAACAATTTCTACAAAAATAAACGATTCTGTAGAACAACAAACGCAGTTCTTAAATAAAAATAACTTTATTTAAAAGTCAATCTCAAAAAGTCTTTTCAACACTATTTAGCAATTGAAATACTTGAATGAAAACATTTTTCAAACTAGTAAGAACATATCCATTATATTTATTGTAACTTTGCTCTTTTCGACTCTACAAACAATACAGAAGTGTAGCTAAAAGTCGTTACGCCACTCACTCACGCTCGTTGGCCCACACGTCGTATGAGTAATAACATGTCTGTCTGTCTGTCTGCCTCTCTGTTTATTTGACTCTTAAATTGTTTACTTGCTTACACACTGACAGTGGGTCACGACTGTTTATGTAAATTTTATGCGTTCGCTTTTGCTCAATAAAATGCAATTGCAAATTTATACAAATATCGTGAAATTATTATTGTGCTTAAATCAACGAGGTCTGCGTTATGCTGTCAGCCACGTTCGCCATTTAATTGTTGTGTTGTGTATGAAATATGACAAGCGTAGGCAAATAACAACCAACTTCAATTCTCCTCTCCAGTCTCTCTCTCTCTCTCTCTCTCTCTCTGCCACTCTCTGTGCTGTATGTCCTTTCTGGCATTATGTGCTCATTTTTGCTTGTACCTCGACGTACGTGAGGATTTCATTTCGATTGTGTGCTTGCAACAATGGGACGAACTTAATGGGCAACAATTCTTTGGTATTCTTATTCTTATACGCATATCCTATTATCCTGCCACACACACACACACACACATATATATATATATATATATATACATATCCTGTAGTTGGTATTCCTTTACTTGGCACGTTTGTAATAAGTTTGTAATAATCAGGCTGGCTGCCTGGCTGGCACACAGCTGCCTTTTGTCTCTCTACCGCCAGCTACAGCTACAGCTACAGCCTTATCCTTGCAGAGTCCTTCCTTTGGCGCAGTTGTGCAGCAAATAAACAAGTTTTGTGCTCGCTCTTTGGAGTCTCATTGGATTTTATAGCCAAACGCAATTTACTTTTATTTATGGTTACATTCACTTTAACAACAACAACAACAACAACAGCAGGCAGAAAATGCATTTTCTCTGGACTTACAACTCTATTTATTTGCCTTTGAAAACAAATAAACTGTTATCTGAGTTAAAATCGAAATTGCGCAAATTCTATAAATTAAATGCAAAAAAAAATAAATAAATAAATAAAAAAAGGAGAAAAAAGTAAAAAATTACTTTAAAAATTGCATTTAAAGTGCAGAAAATTGCAAACGCAGCAGCTGTTGAACTGTTCAGAGAGAGCGAGCGAGAGAGAGGGAGAGAAAGAGAGACGAGTGCAGAGTGCAAAGTGCGCGAGCAACAGTCGCTTGTTGAACTCATTTCGAAGTCATAAACTTGGTCACATTCAAATTAAAATTCAACTTTTGCACACGCCTCGAGTGGCAACAGATGCCGCCGGGAGTACTTGCTACTTGACTAATACCAACAGCTCCTGTTTCTGGCCAGGAAACGGCGCCTGACACGGCTCGAACCGTTTTTAATGAGCAGCCCAAATGGAGTTGAGCGCGTGACACGATCAACACGATCTTTGGATCAATTTTAAGATCTCTTAAAATATGTTAATATGAACAATGTTTGAAAATTAAATATTAATCAATATATGCAATTGATATAATAATGCAAATTTGATAATAGTATATAAAATGTTTTATATTTCAATAATTATATCATCTTTCGTCGCTTATACCTATTAGACCTCTCTCGCTGTACTAAGCCCGAATGAATTCCCGCATTCATCTCTAAGCTGAGCCCAAACTCTCTTCTACACAAACTCTCAAATGACTTTTAATTTTATGACTTGCCGAAAATTTGTTTGACATATCGAAAAAAAAAAAAAAAAAAACTGAAATGCAACACGACGGCTCTCGCTCCAGTTTCAATCGCACCTACAAGCAGCTGCAACTGCAGCTCCACTTGAGAGCTCAGCTGCTTAACAGCTTCTTGCTGTGTGACTGCTGTTTAGAGAGTTCTCTTAGGGTTTATTCAACCCACTCGTAAGCAAGAAGAGCCGCAGCAGCCGTCTCGATTTGGGTCAGCTGCTAGCGAAATGAGCTGGCCTCTCGATGCCGATAATGGCCAATCCAAAATCGATTCAGGCCAAATCGCTTGCACTTTTCCACACACTAACACTCATCTAAGCAGCCTCTTGAAAGTGCATGCTGCCACGCCCACAGAAACTGTCTACTTTTAATGCAGGCTCGAAAAGCGTATGCAAACACTTTTTTATGGCCACAATTTTGCGTGTGTCACAGCATGTGTTGTGTTGTACGCTCTCTCTCTCTCTCTCTCTCTCTATGTGTGTGTGTGTTGAATCTGTGTCAACTGCCACGCCTCAGCTCCCCGCCCCTGGCCATCTACCAGTTGCATGTTGTTGCGGTGCCTGTTGTTGCATGTTGCGTTGACATTTCTAGTTTTTTATTTTTATTTTTTCCTCGCTGACATTTTACATTTTACAGTAATTCCTGTGTTGTGCACCTGCCCCTCCCACTTGCCTCTTTAAGCGCCCCTTAAAATCTGTGCCCTGATTTAATAGTCCAGCATTTTGTTGAGCCCGTAATAGGCTGCATAGTTAGTTCCCTATCAGATCAGATCAAATCGCTTAACTTAATAACTGGCCATTTTATGGTTCATTATGCACGAGTATTGACTGTACCTGACGGTCTGCATGAGCAACACTTTTTGTGTGTCGCTTAAATGAATTCTTGGTATTCAAATTTGTTTTGCCTGCTCGCAAATTCCTAGAATTGTAAATTATATCTAGTGCATTTTCATGTACAATAAATTTCTATTTAATTTTAGTATGAAATAATCTTGGAAATCTGAATTCCAATCAGCATTGCCAATAATAAATAAAAATTCTTTAAAAACAATGCAAAAATTTGAAATCTTAAAGAATTTATTTTGTGTGCAAAAGCAAGTCAAGAGTGCACGAATAGAAGATATCCTGACTCTAGCAATGAGCTACATATTCTATCATTTCTATTTGAAGCAGATAGTATACAAAATAGGATATATCCAATGTCTGTATTTTAACACAAGCTATAAAGCAACAATGCCTTAAACGGCATAGCTGCTAAGTTTTGAAGTTCAACAATTGATTTCATGGGCTAACTATATTGATTAACAATTTTTATATGTCATATATGCCACAAGCCTCACAGCAACATCCTCATTCATTAAAGACTCTCTTATTTAGTCTGACAATCTATTAACCTAACATTGGATACAACTAATATATTTTAAAGCTTTAATAATCCCCAGTTTCAGTTCTGTTCCTTATTTTCACTTCAGCGTATTCCTACTTTCAGTCTTACTTCATTAATTGTAATTATTATTATAATTATTTTCTAAATATTTTTCAAATATCACACAATTCCTGCTTCTACCTCTATTTTACCTGTACTACTACCACAATCATTTCTAACCACATGCTTAGCACTCATTATCATCGCTCAGAAACTCTCATGAATGGCTTTGAACCGTGCTGAAATAGTTGTTAAAAAACATGACGCATGTTAAGTGCGCGAACAATGCGCACCAAAGCAGCTGCAACAAAAGAAAAGCTAAAAGGAGGAAGTATGGAAAATAGAAAATATAAAACCGCAATCAACATATGCGAAGTCTAAAATGGAGCAAACTGAGGCGCCAGCTTTGCCAGCTTTACCAGCTTTACCAGCTTTGCCAGCTTTAAGGCTCGCCTCAGCGCCCCAAAGGTAGAAAATGCCACTTGAGCTCGCGGCATTTTGCTGAAACAAAGGCAGAAAGAGAAAAAATTGCATTCAAACGATCTAAAAAGGAAAAGTAAGTGTGTTATGACATATGTTGCTAGACTAGAAGATACCCTGGGGTCTAGCAAGCAGTTGATGGAAAGAAAAATGAATTGAATTGAAACTTTAGAGAATTTTAAGTAAAATTAGATTTTATTATATTAATAATGGAGATGTTTGTTTTTTATAAATTTTACTTTACTCATATTTGTTCAATAACCACTCCACAGAGAATCTTCTTCCCTCTCTCACTCTCCCCTCTCTTATGCCTAGCAATCTCAAATAATCTTTGATAAACTTGCTTCGAAGCTGTTTCTACATAAATATTGTTGCATAACAATCGATAAGCAGGAAGCAACTCTTGCCCAACTTCTTTTTAATATACCTCTCCACTTACACATGCTCAAGGGGTGCAAAAAAAAAAAAAAAAAAAAGGCAGCCAAGCGGGCGTGGCAAAAGTGCTGCAACACTTGAAGCCCAAAGCATTCAATTGCATTGCAGTGCAGAGCGTGTGCGTATGCAGGCAGAAAAAGGATGCCAAAGGATGCTAAAGGATGCGAGTTGCAAGTGGCAGCCGCCTGGCTCGATGACTGACTGCCAGACTGGTAAACATATATACATACACACACACACACACACATATATATATATATATATATATATATATATGCATTTGAAGCGCTGTGCAAAAACTCATTAGAGACGCTGCGTAAATAGCTGACAGCCAAACTCAAACGTCAAGGAAACCAAATTGCAAATTTATAATATCCGCTCAGAGGAAAGGGTAGATGAGAGAGAGAGAGAGAGAGAGAGTGGGAGTGAGGGAGGTGAAAGACAAGTGTGCACTTAGCACTTGACTTCAATTGCTTGTTGATATTTTAGCAAAAGTTATCAACGCGTATTCTAGCTGAACAGTCAGCCCACTTACAGGACATTTAAAGCTGGGCTAACATTTTCATTCTATTAAAAACTTGCCAAGTGGCTGCAAAAGTGCAATGCCAAGCCCATTAGCTGTGCTATCTAGATGTGGGGTATATACAAGTGTGCGAGTGTGCGTGTGTGCGAGCGTACGAGTGTGTGTGTGTGTGTGTGTGTTCGTTCGTTCATGTCTCGTAAGCAACTTCCTGTGCAGCAGCATTAGCAACACTTAAGGACACTTTCGCCGGCTACTGGCAACAGGAAGCACAGAGCAAGCAAAACTCTTGCCAGCAGCCCGCACAATCTAAAGATCCCCTCTCCATAATGTCTCTCTCCCCTCCTCTTCAGCTAGCCCCTAGCTAGAATTCAACATTAAGTTAATTTGCAACGTGCACAGCAAGCAAAAACTAAGCAGCAACTGAAGTAGCAAGCAAACAAGCTGAGACGAAGGCAGAGTCCGCTCCTGCCAAGGCTATACTCAGTGCAGTTGGGGGTTGGGCTGGATGTCTGTGCCTTGTGTCATCGATGAGCTAATTTAACGCTGATTTACGATGATTGGCAGTGCAGTCACGGAAGGATAGCCAAAGGATAGACAACACAGGATACGCCCACTGATTGAGCCATCCACAATGCGAGTTTTCTGTGCAGCGCACGCGATGACCTTAAAAGTCATTGCAATTGAATTGACACTTTCGTCACTAACCAGCCGAGATGTCCTTTATACGTCCTATGTGGCCATAAAAGGCTTCCTTCATTAGTCCAAACACAAGGGTTTCACATTACACACAGGGCTATACTTGAGCTGAGCATGTGTATGCGGTTGCCTACAGCAAGCCACAGAGAGAGAAAGAGAGACAAAGAGAGAGAGAGAGAGAGAGACAGACGGGCTGTGGCAGATAATGAAGAGAGGTCTGGGCATGTGGCCAAGCCAAATTACAATTTAATGACAAATGATTCACAACAAAATTGCTTAACACACAGCACTGTGAATAAATCCCTGTTTGTGAATCTGGGACTCTTTAATGGATCATTTTTGATTTAATTACTAGTAAAATTACTTTGTATATATTCGTATATATGCTTCGCTTTACAACTGCATCAATAGCTGACTGATTGTATTGTACATATAGCAAGCTCAAGTCAATTATGAGAAGAGTTTGTGAATAAATTTTAAGAATTTATGACTCGATAAAATTGTTTTAAAAATATATCTGTAAATATTTTATCAAATAAACATATTAAAATAAAATTTTAAGAAATTTAAATATTAAAAATTTGTTTCAAAATATTTAAAATACATATAAAGTAACTCACTTATCCTTCATTTTATTTAATCCCAAATTTATTTTTTTTGAATACAAACAGATATTTATGCAATCAAATTTATTTTTAGTAAATCTCAACCACAATTTTATATGTAATTTCACATTTGTATTTATATAAAAATATCTTCTACATTTTCATTAAATCTTTATCACAATTTCTTATCATCATTCAACAGCTTTGCTTTCATAGCTTGCATTTACTTTTGTTTTATTTGTGGTTCACTCAACCAATTGACCTGGCTTTCAAAATAAACACAATTGTTGTCTTCAACATCCGTAATGACCGCAATCACTTTTTATTATGCACCACGCCCCCGCCCCCATTTTCTCATTCACGCCCCTCTGTCCAGTCCCCTGAGCTTGTTTTGTTGGTTTGTTTGTTTTGCTGCGCTATGGCAATTGGGTACGAAACGTGTTCAAATTAGGACACGACAGTGGACAAATGCAGCTGGCGACAGTCACGCAGCAGGAGCAGGTCCTTCGTGATGCGGAAGTGGCAAAAGCAACAGCAACAACAACGAACTAACCAAGAGCCACTTACTTACATTCATAAGCCACAACCCACCAGTTGGGAATCCTGCACAAAATCCTCGACACGCGCCTTTTGCTATTTACTCAGCGGGCAAAAAGCAGCCAAGGGAACGGGTTAAAGTCAGCAGGGGAGTGGGAGTGGTAGTGGGAGTAGCTGTTGCAGTTGGGTAGACAAATGGCAGCCCGCGGGGCAAAACAGCTTCCACTCATCAACTGAGTTGTTTAGCTCAGCTCCATCTCCAGCTCCAGCTGCTGCTGCTGCTGCTGCTGCTACTTCACACTTCCTGCTTGACAGGCTGACTCCAACAGCTAACCAGGCAAAGTCCTTTATCGTTATCCTCCGCCCTCACTTCATCCTTATCAAGTGCCATTTTTCATGCAACGACACACCACAAAGTTATACCCGGCAGCTGCACAGCTGCGCTTGCATTGTCTTCATCCTCTGGGCGTCGCCTTTCACACATGCTGAAGATGCCAAAGCAGACAAAAGGCAATGTCTATCCAACACCATCCTCGCGCCTTAATATCTTTTATTCAATGTGATGTGTATGTATGTGTGTATGTGTTTGTGTGTGTGTGAAGCCACGCCCACGCCGAACCTGCCTCCGCTCTCATTGCCGGCTTGTCAATTACAATTGGCTGCAGTGCAGCTGATTCGATTTGCCTAATCCGTGCGTTTAATTGGCAAAGCTTTACGCCACCTACATATATCTATAGTCACAGCTTCTTCTTACTATTCTTCTGGAGCAGTAGCAGCAGCAGCAGCAGCTTATCTACGCGTCTGTTTAAGCTGGCTTTTTAACCATTGTTACCCAGCCACAAGCTGACCTCTTTTGACTCTTCTTCTTTTCGAAAAAAAAAAAGAGTTGCCATTCAGCTGCACCAGCCACCAGGCAACCCACTCGGATGTGCTTCACATGCTCCAATTGCTGCTCCTGCTATTCCCGCTGCTACGACAGCTCCTACAGTTACACTCAGCGAAAAACTAATGGAATTGCACTTAAATTAAGTCCGAAAGGTAATTGAAAACGGTTGAAAATTAATTGATATTCACTTGAAAATTTAAAGTTTGATTTCTGTTTTGATTATGTTTTGAATTTCTAATTAGACAAACAATTCCAATTAGTTATTTAATTAGAATGAATTTAGTCTTATTCAGAAGTCTATTAGGTAACACAATTTCCCACTTCAATCAAGAGTCTTCTCTAATATTGAATACACTCAATTATTACTAATTAAACTCTTAAGTACTTCGTTTTTTTTTTCGCTCAGTGCATTGGCGCGCCTCATGCCGCCTTTTGCCACTTCAACAACTTTTAGCATTAAATATGTGGCCAGCACTGTGACACGCCCCCTTTTGGCCTGTGCGCGTCGAGTTTATGAAAAATATTACATAGAGATTAAAGTTTTTGAGCTGAGTTTTACCTGGCTGCTTGCCCATACAATGTGAATGGGGGCAGGGGGCGTGGCCCATTGTTGTTGTGGTTATGGTGGTTGCTCTTGTTGTTGTTGGCAGCTCTGACATAGATATTATTGTCTTGGCTCTGCTCCCTGAATCGTGGCGCTTCTTGCTGGACCTCTGGCCTGAAATTTATTATTTTTCCGCCATTTTTTTTTTATTGTTGTTGTTGTTGTTGTTGTTTTCGCTTCTAATTTAAGTGCAATGTGTGCATGTGGGTGCCTGTATGTGTGTGTGTGTAGTTTTCATATTTACATATTTGCCATATTGTGCTGTGCTACTTGTTTTTCTGCTTCTTTCTGCTTCTTTTTTCTGTATTTTGCTAGCGAATATTTTTGCATATCTTTTAGCTGTATTTGTGCATTGTAATTATTTAAAGTGGTTTTTGTTGCACACCATCAATTCCCACTGCTGTTAAGCAGTGTTGAAAAACGCTGAAAGGTATTAAAGTTAAGGCTATCCCTAGGCGAATCGCCACAGTTGCAGTTCAAGCTGCTCTGCTGAGCCAGAAACTCTGAATGCAAAAGTTCAAAAGGGATTATAACAGTTACACAGCGAAGTTGATGAATGGATAGAAAAATAAAGAGAGCGAGAGGCATATCGTAAGTGTGAGAGAGAGAGAGATGAAGATATTTCAGCTTATCGTTTATTAAATACGCTTGGCATTTATAAGAGTTGTGAAACTGTTGTTAGATTATTATCACATAAAAAAATAAATTTTAAAATTATTATACATTTTTTTTAACTCAACTTTTATTGCTGAAATCCTGTATAGCTCGAGCTACAAGATATTTGCAAACAAAGTTTAAACACTGCATTTAAACTTTTCATATCTAAGTTGTTTGCATTTGCTTCGCAACTGTGAAAAGAAATCAAAGAACTCTGCAAACTTACATGTAGTTCCATGTAGCCCGAGAATACTTTTCTTTTTTGGCATAAACAAGAAAATTGTTTGTATTTTAGTTAGACAACATAACGATGTGAAATCTTTGTATATATAGTTTATGCATCTCTGTATACATACCCCTTTAAAATGCATGCACGAAAAGAGTCAAAATGCTGCATTTAAGCTTTTCGCATATGTAATGCGTGCGCTCAGCGACTTTTTGCTGACCGCAAGGATTTGGGCAACAGCAAGGGTTGACAAAAAGGCTTTGCCAGCGTGGGGATGGCGGGGGATAGCGGGTGGTCAGGGGTATCGTTAGTAATGCCCGCTATATGGCAGTTGCCAGTTGGTTGCCATAATTCAAGCCACAAAACTGCAGCTGGCTGCAGCGACCGCAGGCGACAAAACTGAGCTGTGGCTAAGCTAAACCGAATGAAAGGTTGGGGGGCGTGGCAGAGAGTATTTGGAAGAGAAAGTCAGCATGCATGCGTGCGTGCGTGCATCCATAAAGTGAGGAAACTCTTGTTCTCTGTAGATTCATTTCCTCTGCCAGTTGCGACTGCTGCTGCTGCTGATTGATGGCTCCACTTGGGCTAACTAAACGGATTCACATTTGGATTCGCACTCCCACGCACGCACACAATCGCAGTTTGGGCAACTTCTTTAGCATTTTGCTGTTGAAATTTAATTTCCCCAAGCGAAACTGAGCTGTAGTAGAAGCAGCGCACGCCTAATGAGCTGAGTGAGTACTTACACAAAATTAAGTGTTGTCCTACTTCAGGATGGGGGCGGCGCGCTCTACAGCTGACTTGGCAAACATGTCTCAAAGTAGCAGTCAGAGATAAGGCAAGAGAGCGGGAGAGCGAGCGCGTTAGACAAAGAGAGAGAGAGAGAGGGGGTGTGGGAGAAGCGAGGTAGGAAAAGGAAAAGCGTAGAGCGACACAAAGGAAATGAAAAAGTAGCGCGCACACAAGAACAACAACAGCAGCAAAAAACACAAATACGAGTCAAGTAAGAAAAAGAAAAATATAAGAAAGAAAAAAAAAAAAAATAGAGAAATATGTACGACAAGTGAAGTGGGAAAAACATTCTCATGTCCTTTCTCTCACTCCTTCTCGCCTCCTGTCTCCCCCTCTCTCTCTCTCTCTCTCTCTCTTTCTTTCTTCTAGCTCAGTGTGACAAGTTGTTGTTGCTTTGAAATCATCATAAAGTTGAAGATAAGTTTTCCTTTCATTAAAAAAAGAAAGGCAAATAAGTATGTAGCTCGAGTATAAATAGCCGACTGAGCGATACTCTACAATTGCATAAATATGAATTTTCCTTGGGGGATTGTCAAACTGAATGGTCTTCCAACTTTATAGAGCCGCAGAGTTAGTATTCCAGAGATAGCCTAAACTTTCAGCTCTATATAAATTTTCTGTGATTCTATTTCTAAAGTAAATTTCCTCAAGTTCAGCATTCAAAGCTACACTCTCAACCAATATGCCGCATTTCACATGTTGAACGACGCATTTAAAGAAGGCACAAAAATGGGCAATGCCCAGACGGGCAGCCAAACAGACAGACACACAGACGGACGCACGACTAGGGGCCGGACGTAATGCTTGGTCCCTAGAGTCGTTACAGCGTTACGATGTAGGTTCAGACGCGACAGGAAACAGGCTCAAACGACAGCTGAGGACAGGCAAATGCTTGCTTTAGTGTTTTTCACCTCCCGTGCTCCCCCCCCCCTCACCACCTCCCCAACCAACAACTGTGAGTAGGGCAAAACAAGTTGTTTTGTTATGTTGTTTGGCCGTGTGTTGCGCTGTCAGCACGCAACACTGATGCCGAAAATTTAACAACATTTTACAACACACTTTTCAGCACTGCCTCACACTAATTCAATGAGTGCACGTGGTAGCTACTGCTTGGCTGGCTTGCCCGACTTGCCTGACTGCGTTGGCGGCTGTCCAAAAGAACCTGCTGCAACGGCAACAGCAGCACACGTAGCGAGAAAAGTTGACATAAATCTGCATAAAATATTCGCATATGCAAAACCATAAAAATAAAACGGAAAAAATAGAGAGAGAGAGAGGAAAATGAAAAAAATGAAACTGAGGAAAAAGTGTCGACGCTTAACTGGCATGTTCGCCAAACACATGTGCCAGGTGCAATAGAGGTGGGTAGGAGAGAGAGAGAGAGACAGAGAGAGTATAGGAATAACTCAGCTGCTTGACTGGAGCAGCATCAACATCACCATCACCATCACCATCAAGCAGTAGATGCAGCATCAGCTCAGACAAGCATTGAAAAATCTGTAGAAATTATGCAAATACATTTCAGCAATCACTTAACTGTGGATACCACCAATGGAATGCCAAAGACATTGAGGATATATATATATATAGATATATGTTGAGGTTACGTTTCGTGCAGTTTAAGCCATGCGAGCCGCATTTGCAGCAGGCAAGCTTAAGATGACTTGAAACTTGATGCAATTTTGAACTTAAAGTGAGAGCTAGCTAGAAGCTAGCATCTACGACTTTTATTTCCAGCTGACTAGCTTTGCAAAGCCCATAAGCAAAAGCTGAGTTATTTTAATATTTTACTTTTCTTTTCTTTTTTTTTTTGTATTGTATATAGATTAAAGATATAGATGGTTATCATATTAGTGTAAGAATCTCCTTCACAATTAATGAATTCATTAATAAATAGCATCAACAGAAAATATTTAACACTTGATTGATTTTTTTTATCACTAAAAATTTATGTGTGATAGCTTTAGCTTTTGCATATTTAACATAAACAACAATTATCTTTTGCTTTATTATTTCATAATTAAATACCTGTCATAATAACTGTCAGCTACATTTCACGATTTACCATTGTATCTCTATGCGACCCGCATATGATTTTGAATTGTGATACCCATCTTCTCAATATTTTAAGACATTATACTTTGCTTTTTATCTGCAACTCCCCAACGTTCAATTAGAGTTCAGTAAATATTTTGCAAAACTCTTCGTCTTCTTCTTGTTGGTTGCCGCAATTCAACCACGCCCCTTAATTAGGCGTAGATAAACAGCAGCTTGATGCATTGTTATGCCATGCCGCACGCATGTGCCACAAATTGTTCACTGTACATTAAACAACAACAAAGGCGAGGCAAAAAGGGTTGTGGCGACCCAGCCAAGTTAACATCTTCTTCTTCTTTCTACTCCTCCTCCTCTTCCTCCTTCTCCACCTTCTCCTGCTATACTCAGCTATAAAGTCAAAGTCGACGCATATGACAGAAAGCCTTGCGCTGAAAGGGTAAACAAATTCAAGGCAAAATTGATGACAGGGCACACATATTACACACACACACACATGCGCACACACACACACATACACTCGTCAGCAGTTGTGACATTGCTGTCATCTTCGTCAACTTTGGCAAAGGTTGAACTAACATTGAGGCAACTGCCAACCACAGCACCACCCGCAGCAGCTCCTAACCCACTTCACAATTTTTTACTGAATTTGGATTAAGTGGACTTTGCTGTTGACGCAGTAGTCTGGGCCGAACAGCGAGAGAGCGAGAGAGAGCGAGAGGAAATATTTGTAGGGGTCGCAGCTCTAAAAAAAAAAAAAGTTCTTAAGAGTTTCTAGCGCTGCTTTGCATGCCACACGTGTGTGGTGGGCCAAAGGTGGGTGAAGTGGTTGAAGCTGGTTGCAAGCTGACACTAGTCGCCATCAGCCACACTCACACCTTCGTCTTCGTCTTCGTGTTTGCCATTGCCTTTGCCTTCGCTGTCTGTGTGCGCAAATATTTGCCAACGTGTCAATAACCCGCCCAGTGATTTATTTCATATTTGGTCTGGCTTATGAGTTTGTCTTGCCACCCAACTTGCCGCCAGTTGGCACACGGCTTGCAGCGTTACGCAGCTTGAAAATAGTTTTACGTTTAAATGTGAATGGGCCATGAGCCGCCTGTCAATGACATTTGATATTCAAATGGGAGTGAGAGAAAAGACCAGCAGCAGCAGCAGCAGCAGCAGGATAAGGAGTGTGGAACAGATTTCACAGCATGCTTATGCGGGCAGCGACTGATGACATTTGTGCCACGCGTTGCAGCAGTGCGGTGCAGCAGTGTGGCAAATGCCACAGTCGTCGCCGTCGCAGACATCGCCTTAAAGCCACATAAATTGTGCTCAGCCAAAGATGAAGTATGACATATTTTTTGTAATCCATATCGTAAACTTTGAATGGCAAAGGTTATATTGCCATGGCGCAGAGGTTGGTGACAGAGATAGAGGGAGGGAGAGAGAGAGAGCGCGAAGGAGGTAGAAGATAGATAGAGAGAAAAAGAGAGAACTGAGAATATATAATACATACTTTTTTATTAAATGTGCTAGAGATATAATAATAAAATATAATAGGTAAGGCAAGAGAGAGAAAAAGTAAAAGAAAGAATCAGAGAGAGAGAGAGAGAGAGGAGATAAAAACAGATATAGAAAAGCAGAGAGTGCAAGTGTAAGAAGAAAAAATTTAAGAAAACGATCGAGTAAAGAACAAGAGAAGAGAGATAATGATAAAGACTAAGATCGAAAGTGAGATAAAGAAAAACAAAAAGAAAAAGAAACGCAGAAATACAGAATGACGTCGACACCGAAGCATTAAGAGAGATAGAGAGAACGACTGAAAGAGAGAAAAATAAAAAAATAATGACTAAAGAAGAGAAAAAAGTTAGGCAAAGAGAAAGAATAGGTAGAGAAAGTGGCATACAGAGAAAGGTGATAATGACAGAGAGAAAGAAATGGACATGTTCCACAATATCAACTGCTTCAGTTTTCATTTAAACAACACAGAAGCCCTCAACGATATTTTCCTCTTTATAGGGTATTTATTATTATTCTTTCTATAGGGTATTTATTATTCGTCTAGCAGTCAACACATCTCTTTTTTCTTTGGCTGCTCAATGAAGCGTGGGCGATGCTTTATCGCCGTCATATCCACTTGCTGCCTAGCCATAACCTGCACTGTCTGATGCCTATATAAAGCAGCAACTCCAACAATTCCCAAGCTTTCAGTGGGACCTCTCTCACTCTCTTTCACTCACTCTCTCTCTCTCTCTCTCTCTCTCTCTCTCTCTCTCTCTCTCTCTCTCTCTGTCACTCTCTCACATGCTGCGCCTACACTTGATTTGATTTAAACGTTTTGCCAGGACTGAGGCCGAGAGGTGGCATTGAGACATGGTTTATTCATGCAGCAGCCGCATTATGCAAATAGCTCTTGAGCTGCTTCTGCTGCTGCTTCGCCTCTGTTGCTATTGCTGTTACCACGCCCCTTTGCAGCGCCTTCGTGCGCCACTTGAAATTTGATTTTATTCTCAGTGTTTTCATCTCCTCGTGTTACTTTTTTTTTCAATTTCTATTTCGATTTGTTGCAACATTTCAAGGCGGGGGCCACTTCTCACCGCTTCGCTTGTCGATTCGGAGTGGAGTACAAGTTGAGTGCCACTTTAGAGGCAGTGGCCAGAGAGCGGGGCGACGAAGCTGTGTGGCAGAGCAAAAAAAAAAAAAAAAAGACTAACGTTCTCTCCCTTTTTTTCTTTTTGTTGTATTTTTTGTAAATTTTATTTCTTACTTTTTTATGGGGCAATCGAACGAGCAATTCGTCTCAGTTTCTTTGTAATTGCATTATTCAGCGCACAACTTTTTTACTTCGCTGCGATTAAATTGCTACAAATAAACAGTAACAACAATGGCAACAACAGCAATAGCTAAGCCAAACAATTTCTTAAGAAATTTGCTTCAATTTTTTAAGACTCTTTGCATTGGGTATTTAAATATTTATATTAGATATGCAGCATTAAAGGATATATTTAATTTTACTCTATAAATAAATATAAATATAAATAAACTGGTTTGGTCTTAAATTTTTTTATTATTTTTAATGTAAAATACAAAGTCTCTCTCTCTCTCTTTCTCTCTTAAATCTCTTAACACACATCACCTAGGGTATTAGGATTTCCACACTTTTCTTTTCATGCAACATTTATTTCTTGTTGTATTTTCTTGCTTGCTTAGAAATTCCGTTCAAAAAATTTGCATAGGAAACAAATTACTGAGGCAAAAGCAATTTTAGATTTAAATAAAATGAAGCAAAGCAATTCGAAGCTCTATCTCTTTCCGACACTCTTGCTCCTCTCCCACTCTCTCTCTCTCTCTCTCTCTTTTTCTCTTGCTCTACGTGTGGAAAAGCATTTCCTTGGCATTTGCTTGGCTTAGGCAAATGCAGGATGTGACAAATGTTTTGCAAATATGTCGCGTGTTCCTTGCGCCTGTCAGCTCGACTTGTCGCGCAGCTCATTTGAGAGTTTGTATTTCGCACAGACACAAATACGCACACACACACGCACGCACACATGTTTGAACATTGTTTAGGCCATGTGTTTGCTTTCATCTGAAGGCAAAAATAATTCAACCCAAACATTTCTTCAAAATTTCTTGATATTTTCGTGATGTATTTTACAAAAGCCAACCTCACTTACAAGTCGAAGCTGTTTCAACATTCTAAATGGCAATGAGAGAATGAAAAGAATGACGTGCACACATAACGTTGGAAGCAACATATTTCTTTTGATGGCATTTACATACGCTTAACTCTAGAGTATTTCAACTATGTCAAGAATTATGTAATAAACCATTTAAAATTACTAAAGCTACACTCATTGAAGTACATTGCTTAAGATGAATATAGACTTTAATTTATGTATATATATATAACTATAAAGCCTTCCATTAGTATTTCTGGTAGAGTTCCTCTGTCCATATTACACATACTGAAAACGTAAAGATTTATGGGCCAAGGCAGCAATGAGTCTTCACCAAAATTTGAGCAGCCGCGTATCATGGGATATACAACATCATAGTAGAATTGCTTCATTTCCATTTAGGGAGATTTCTACTGACAATAGCTTGTAGTCGCTGTGACTGCCACTAAAACTATGCAGAACTTTCACCTCCAACTAGCAGAACACATAGGATTACTACCCCAGACAGTATATTTTAAGCCTATATAGATATGCTAGCACACTTATATTGAACACATCGTATTGCCTGTCCACACACACACACACACACACACACACATCTAACTATCATTATCATGCTCTATATTTTTATTTCATATTTTCTATATTTCTATATATTCTATATTTCTATTTGCTATAATATATAATATATATTTCTATTTAAAATATACGTAAGAGTATTTAATATTTCTCAACTCTCGAATATAGCTTTCATACTATTCTTTTAAGGCATTTTCGCTCGCACATTAAAATTTATGATTTGCGTATAATTTTCGAGGACGAGAACTGACAGCATTTGATCTATTTTTACTTACATTTATACTGACAGCTACGACCTTTGCTCACACCCTCAGTCCATCTCTCTCTCTCTCACTGCCACTCCCTCTCTCTATCTCCCACTCCCACTCCCTCTCTCTCTCTGTTTCTACCTCTCTAGCTTTTTGATTTCAATTTGAATGTTGATTTTGCTGTTGATTTGTGTTCAGTGACCAATTGAAACGATTTAATAACGCATCAATCAAAATTCGAAGTACGTAAATTCTCTGCCGTCAAATTTGGCAATTTTACTATGCACAATTTCAATATTTGCTCGAGTTGAATGCACTTCGCAATAAATAACTCAAAGTCAAGCTTTAGCTGCGTCAAACGCTGCGTATACGCAATATTTGTTCTATGTGAATTGCACTCAAAGCAAATGAACGACTGAAAAGCAAGAGGTTCAAAGGGTAAAGCCAAAAAATTTTGTTGATTATTATTAAGCATACATTTTTAATTAAAAATGTTTGCAGCAAAAATTTTCCGTTGCGTTAAATGTGCTGTGCTAGAAGTGGTGCAGTAATTGAAATTTAAATGGGAAAAAAACTGAAAATTGCTTTAAATTTAATTCATATGTTATTTCCTTATGTGGAAATGCAAAAACTCATTTGAAAATTTGCACTATTAAGGTCGTAAATTGTGTAGGAAATTATAATTTAGAGTAAAATTTAATAACATTTAGATCTGGTAAATAAGGCAAATTAAAACCAATTTTTTCTTTTATTAAGGATTCGTTTCCAACAGGTGAGACTTAACTTTTCAATGAAAATTTCTTAAATAGTCAAAAAATAAAAGTCTAGTGAGGGCTATCCTATAGCTGTTAAATACACATACGAACGTATAGCAAAATCTGCTTTATTCATTTGGTGAATATAAATTAGATTTTCATTAGATTTTCGTGCTCAGTTATTTTAAAAATTGTAGAATATATCATTATTAAATCAGATATAAACAAATATAGTAATTTAACTATTTCTGCTTATCGCTGCTTCGCACGCTAACAACATATTGTCAGTATACTATAATAAAACTAATGCACCTATGCACTATATTCCTTTAACAATTATTTAAATTAGCATTTTTATTTATCAAAATATAATTAAAGTCTTTAGAAAAAACTAGGTCATGTGAGCGATGAATATAGTGAAATAATAGAATAAATATAAATGTTTTTAGCTAAGCTCATTAGGTCTTTTAATGAATTTAGCTATTTAAAGTCAAATTAAAATTTTTTTACTTGCTCATTGAAACATAAAGTTTGTTTTAATGTGCGCTTATGTGAATTTCAGTACGTTAGTCAGATAGAAACAAATAATTTAATAGAAACAAATAATTTCATATTCATAAGCATGAAATTCAAAGCCCGAAACTTCATTTGTTCAGTTGAGCGTATGAATTCTATTGACTGGAAACTGAAATATTGTCTCTTTGAATGATATTTGCTTTAATTGAAAAACTTCTCTGTTTATACAACAGATACATATGTGTTCCAGTACTCGGCCAAAGGCAATTAGTAGTTATTTTGATTGAATTTACCTCTAAAATGCAATCACATTTCAAATGAATGTTTATACCTTTTTGTCATACAAATCATGAATATACAGAACTCAAATTTCCATTTCCATTTCCATTTCCATTTCCATCAATGGGCTATTACTAAAATAATAAAATTTCCATTATATATATTTAGTTACATATATTTATTTTACGATAACACTAAATGTTTTCTTTTCTTTTTGGAACTATATTAGACAAGGGCCATTAGCATTATTTGCCCATCACAATTCAATCAATCGCATAAATTGTGATTTTATGTAACTCGAACGTTTTACATTGCAAATGAAATTCAAATTCAAATTCCCAAATTCGCTGCCTGCGTCTGTCATATTAATTAGCCAGTTTTAACCCAACTCTCTAACTCTCTCTCTCGTTCTCTTTCTCTCTCTCTCTCTCTCTCTCTCTCTCTGCCTAACACTGAAAACTAATTAAAATGCCATGTCATCGGACAGGCCATCACATAATGCTACCGGCCCCATCCACAGCCCCAAAAGAACGTACTACCTAATCGAATAAATGTCATGAATGAACGCGCTACCCTATCTGACGAAAGAAAAAAAACAACAACGATTCAACCGACAGCAAAATTCAGCAGAAATCAGCGCAAATGACTGTGAGCCGCCGTGCTGGTGCTGCAAGAGCTGAGCTGAGGGAAATTGAATTCATATTCATTTGGGCGCCCGTTCGAGTGCCAATTCGTAATGGCGCCCAATGACAGCGAACAATGAAATCAAATTAAAATACACTTTAGAATCGCGAGTGGATTGAATGAATGAGTCAATGAATCAACGACTAAACAATGCAATGCCAGCTGGTCGGACAACCGAATACAAAGAGAAACAAACACATACAGAAGTTGATTTAAAATTGAATAAGAGACACAGAGAGACAATGAAGAAGAAAGAGAAAGAGAGATATGACAAAGTTTTTCTTGTTGCTGTTGTCAGTGACAGTTGCGCGTTTATAAAAAAAAAAATGCTATAATTTAAAGTAAAATCAAATTAAGTCTCAAGTGTTTTGCTGTACTTTAATTATGGTGTCTGCTCTGGCATTTATAATGCCCATTAAATTAACTTCATTTACGTGGAACAGCAGCATAATGCGTACCTGGGGACTAACGGTATGAAACATATTAGGTATAAATTAAAAACGAAAATTCCACAAGGAATTTTAATGTCTTAAAAAGACAGGCGTACACAGGCTAAGGAAATGCTCTGTTTATGGAAGGGGAATAAATTGAAACATACGTGTATATGATATATGCTGAGAAAACGATAGGGAAATGAGAAAACAAGGAAGGAGAAGAGATATGTAAAAATGTTTATATGCGAAGAAATTTTATTTTAGAGTCTATAGAAATTTAGATTGATGTATGAAGAAATTTTCAATACATATTCTTAAGTAAATTTCTTTAAATATCAATATAATATGTCTTTGTCCGATTTACCATGCCTCTAATATGAGTATCTCACATTATAACCTTTATAAGTCTAGGATACAAAACAATATATCTTCCACACCTCAAGTCTCTAGCTTTAATAGCATACGAACAAATGGAAGAACATTCTACAAATCCATTCTAATCTTTTTAAGTTCTTTAGCAAGTTTAAAAACTTTCTACATATACCAAAAATAACCATAATACACTTTTCTTTAGTATCAAACCATGCCAAAAAGAGCATAATAAACTAGACGTTGGACTTTGTGTGAAAACCAAAGTGAATAACCGAAATATGTTTAAAATGCGGACAACGCTCAAAATTCATTAGCTGCATAAAACACACACGCAAACGCTCACACACACACACACACACATAAACAAATCGATGCTACTGCTGCTGGCACGCACTTTAAGCGGCTTAACTCAAGTATTTGCCAAATGTGGCTGTACGAATAAAAAAACCAAGCACAAAAGCTTAAGCAGAAACTATTACAGACCAATAGATACCCTATAAGTGTAACCAATTGATATTTGTGAATTGACTGGGCTAGTTCCTTAAAGCTCTACCGAAGTTCAGCTTAGTTTCTAGTAAAAGATATTCAGTAACTTTTGTTTAGGAATATTACAGCCTAAAGTATACCCTTTAACTGCATATTTGTCTATGATACAATTTAACTATTAACTTAAAAATATTCTGTGATTTCACATCTATATGTGACACATCTTAAGAGTCGAGTTATGGTAAATATACCCTGTAATTGTACAATTATATACAACGACTTTCAGGTATTGCATTTGGGTCAAGCTTGTTGTAAGGGTCTAATATAGTACTTGTAATGCATGCACAATTTATATTTGAACTCGACTTGAAGATACCCTGTAAACCTAAATCCATAGACATTCGGCATTTCTTTAAGCCTTAAATACCCTACCGGCTCCTACATACTCTATCGACTCTATTGCATGCTATAAGCTCCTTGTAATCTTGTTTACTCTATACATCTTCTTCTACTGCAATAGCATGCCCCACTTAACCCATTTGTCATGGGTATAAGGCACGCAAAATAAATCCAAAAATAAAAGCCAAAACTGAAGGAACTCTCTGCATGAACTGCTTCGGTAGCTTGCTAGCAGCTAGCTGGATGCCTTGTCAATGTGGCCAAGTCTTGGCGTTTAAATAACTTTGACGCCCTTTTTGCATGAGCACACACACACACACAAACAGAAGTGTACTTCACATGTGTGTTTGTGTTTGAGTGTGCGGCATTTCCGCTTCTAATGCCATTCACAGCGCACGCTAAAATTGAAGCAAAAGAAAAACTTTTTTGACGACTACGTTGACAGGGCCAAGGGAAATTTGCCTTCATTTGCCAGCTAGGGAATACACTACACACACACACACACACACACACACGCAAACACACACACACATCAAACACATACGACAGGCTTTTGTATGTGTTTAAGCGACTTACAATTTCGCCTCATTGCCAAATCTAACAAAATTGCGACTTTGTTGCTTCTGCAATTCGCATTTGACTGTGCAGCTCCCACACCGACAACCGTCTGCCCCTTCCCTCTGCTTTTCCTGTTTTTCCTCCATTTTCCTCGTCTATGTTAGCAAACATATATAGCTCTAGCAATTTGGCTTGACAACTTTTCGTGCCGTAGCGATACAAGCAATTTGTCTCGGGTTAAATTTGCCAAATTGTCGCAATTATCATTTTGCCTTTTGTGCGCATCTTTTTGTTAACTTCATTCACTTTTTCTTTTCCTTCGCCTTCTACTTCTTGTTCTCATTCGGGCCAACATGCTTTATCAGTTAGCTAATGAGCCACGACTCTTGCGTGTCTTGCAATCATGCTCATTCGCCTTCGAAAGTATGCAATGAAAATGCTCAGAAATTTAAAGCCCATACATGAGAACATAGCTACACTTTAACCCTCCTCCCAGAAGAGATGTAAGGTTTTACAGGGTATGGGAGACGTGGTTTATATAGACGCTACTGCACTTCCCTTTCCGCTGCGGCGTCTGAGCAAAGTTTGTTAGCTAGGAAATGGCAAAGGGGCGTGGGCTGTAGTCTGTTTTATGCTATAAGTCAAGTTCTCTTCCGGCCTGGCAGTTGCTCTCGATAATAATGATGATGCTGACGATGATGACGGAGATGGTGATGATGATGCTACTGTTGCAGTTGCTAGCGCTGACAATAAAGTTGACGAACTAAAGACAACAAGTAGCAAGATTGCAATAGAATACTAAGCAATGCAAAATACTCTGTTTAAAAGAAGAAATATCGATCAGTTATATACTCAGTGAATGTGAAAGACTGTATTGTAGCAGTGAATGCTAAACTGTAACTGCATTCTCTCACTCTAGTACTAGCTGTAGTACTAGCTCTAGAGCTACGTCTAGATCTAGGTCTAGGTCTATCTCTAGCCTTAACTGTTTAGCTCTCTAACTATAGCTTCCTAGTTCTACTTATTTAGCTCTCTTCAGCTCTATTTCTATACCTTGGCTCTCCAACTCTACCAACCTATTTAGATCTCCAGCTCTCTAGCTTTAACTTTTAGCTGTAGCTTTCAGCTGTAGTTGCCGTAACTCTCTAGCTCTTGATATCTAACTCTATGTCTAGGTCTAGGTCTAGCTCTCTAGCTCAAACCCCAGCTCCAGCTCTAGCTTAGCTCTATCTTAGCCCTAGCTCTCGAGCTCTAGCTTATATCTCTACCTTCCTTTCTAGCACTCTAGCTCTAGCTCTTTCCCTCTCCAGCTCCAACTCTCTAGCTTTCCAGCCCTCTAGCTAGTTCACCAGCACAAGCTTACTACTTTTAGCTCTAGCTCTTACTCCAGCAATAACACCGACTCTAGCGACAGCCACATGCACATCTATATACCCTTTTCTTCTTATACTCCATAAACGGAGTATGATAAAAAAATATAAAAAAGTACTGGCAATGCCGCTAGCTACGAACGAGACGACGTGCACAACATCTTTCAACACTTTTTATATGCAACTATTTTGCATATGCCAAACACGCACATACACACACACACATGCACACATGCACACACACACACACACGCACAGTAAGGCGCCTTCCCTGTGGTTTTAATGCCTGTGTCGCTGCATGTCTGTGTGGTTGAGGTGGTTGGTATATTGATGTTTGCTGCGCTGACTTAAGCATTGGCGTTCGCACATTTCAACGCTTCGTCGTAACTGATATCGCATGTATATATATCTTAAATACATGTATGTGTGTGTGTGTGTGTGTGTGTGTGTGTGTGTGTGTGTGGGTACGTATGTATATATATTTTACACATATCTTTAGCCACACGTTGGGCCGCCATTAAGGTCGTCCATTTCAGTGCGAAAGCTTTGCTTGCTTGCTTACTTACTGGCTTACTGCTTCTTCTTCTTCATCTGTTTCTGCTACCATTTAACCATCATCATCGTCAACTCTCAACCTCCAACTACTTTGTCGTCTGCCATGATATGAGAGCTATCTAAATGGGTGAGTGTGTGTGTGTTCGCGTTTGTGTGTGTGCGTGTGTTTTAGTGTTGATAAGAAAGCAAACGCTATGATAAACAAGTAGCTGCTGTTTTTTATACCCCGCAGCCATTGAAAATGCTTAGGAAAGGGCATATTAATGCTGAAACTAGGTAGATAAAGAAGAAGAGCATATATATATATATAAATATGTATAAGTAAAATTAAATTAACTTCAGCTATGCAAGAGTGAAAGAAAAAAACCTCTTTAACATCTTCCATCTTTCTTCCACCATTTCACAAGTCAAATCACTTTCTAGTCGCGCATACCCTGCACTAGACCTTGACTATTCTTGGTTCTCGTTAGTGTTGTGTTATTGAAACTACCGCAATGGACGAGTATCAAGCTGTAGTCGAAGAAGAAGAAGCAGCACAAGTGCAAATTTGAAAGGTTTTTGACATTGCCGCAACGCAATACCCTTCTCCACTCCCCACACAGTTTCCTCTCCATCATGCCCTCTCTTCCACCCATTATCTGTTACAGCTTATGCTTTTGTTTTTGAAGTTTACTTTGCTGTTTACTTTGCTGCTCTTAGTTTATGTGAAGCACGTCTGGGCAAGTCTTTAAGCCATTTCACAGTGGACCATAACGAAAATGCATTTTACACAGATTTTATAAGGCAGAAAGGGAAAAGGAGGTGTGGCGAAGCAAAAATGACGTTTCATGGCACGAAAACAAGTGAAAGACATAACAAAAACAAAAAAAAAAAAAAAAGTTTGGCATATCAAAAATTATTAGCAATTTAATGCACGACTAGTCAAGGAGCCACAGGATACAGCAGCCAAGTAGCCAAGCAGCAGCAGCGCAGCTGAAAATGTCGTGTCCAAGCACTTCACTTCTGTTCACTTTACTTCAGAGCTTCACAGCGTCTCACAGGAGGCAGCTAGACGCGTGGCAAGCTCTCGATTTTGTGGCAAGTTTCACTGACGCCAGATGCAATAACAGTTGCTGAGTTACAGAGCTTGACAAAGCCCAAGGAAGGGTGTCGGGCAAATGGTAATGGTAGCCAGACCTTCTACACTTGCATGGATATGTTAAAAACAACATGTTTTCCACTTCCACTCTATACGCTTTTGTTCACTTGGGGTATCTTTGTGAAGCTATGCATGCAGAAACTATAAAATTATAAAACTTCCCATAATTAAATTTAATTAACATACAAATATGTTTTATTATATGTTAATAGCTCACATTTGTGGTTGGTGAAACATAAAACCTAACAAATTTATGATAACAACATGCTGACATTAAAAAGGGATGCAAATGTTTTACTTAGTTTTTTTAGCAACATTAAAATCTATGAAAAACATGAAAATATTTTTGAATTTTCCTTTTGGAAAGTTTTTAAGTGAAAATTTCAGTTTTGGTCTATTTAGCCTGATAACTGATATCACATTTGTGGTCTGGTTAGGGTATCTCTGGATGCAGTTTGTGGCATTTCGCTTGGCCTCAGCTATTTTCATGTTATTTTGCGCTGCAGCAGCAATTTCGTATTTTTTTTTTTTTTAGCTATTTCACTTGTTGTTTGTTGTCGACGTCATCTGCTGCTGCTGTCTGCCACCAAAGTCGTCGCCGTCGCCGTCGCCGTCGCCGGTTTTTGTCGTTGTCGTTGTCGTTGTTGTCTGTCCCACATTTGGTTTCATCCGTCGAGGCATTCACGTCTGTTCCATGTCTGTGCATCTAATTTAAAATTATGCAACTATTTTTTTGCTATTTTTATTTTGTTGCTGCCGCTGCTGCTGCTGCTGCTGCTGCTGCTACTGTACAAGGCTGGCTTTTTCGCTCATCTCTCATTGACTCTCGAGCTGTAGTTGTTGTTTTTGTTGTTGTGTTGTTTCTGTTGTTGCTGTTGCTGTTTTGGGGTCACGCGTTGCAAGCCCCAAACAAGGGTAATAAATCATCAGCAGCCTGAGAGGCAGCCAATAGAACAACGATTTTCACTCTCTCACTCTCTAACTTTCTCTCTACCTCTCTGGCCCGTTCGCTACCTCTCGCTCTCTCCCTTCTCTGATTGTTGCGGCTGTTGTTTTTCATTCGCATCGTTATCACTGACTGCTGCAATCGACAGCAGCAGTTCCTCTCTCCCTCCCACTCTCTCTCTCTCTCTCTTTCTCTTCTTTCTCCCACTCCCCCTCCCCCTCCTCTCCCTCTCTCTCTCTCTGCTGCACACACACAAAAAAAGACATTAATCAATTCTCGCATAGAACGTCTGTTCTATGCTAGTCGCCGGTCTTTCAGCCAGGCCTCGCATATATTTATCCATTGTGCGCAAAAAAGTACCGTTACACGCTTGGCAGCTTTACTTTTTTTTCTGGTTGGGAATTCCCCTTTTACACATTTTTGCACACATTTTGTGCAACGCGCGTGAAAATTCGTCCTTAGGAAAACAAGAAAAATAAAAATACAAAATAAAAATAAAAGAAAAAAAAAAACAAAATAAAAACTGTTTATGCTGCAAATATTTATGAGCCAACCGCGATCGCTGCTAACGTTGACTGCGACCGCGACGCAGGCCGAGCGCATTTATTTCAATTTATTTGCCGTGCGATAAACATTTGGCCATAAATTTTGGGACATAAATCGCAAAGCGCAAATCCTTTATACTTTTTATTTTCGCTTAATTTTTGGAAAACGAAAAATTAATTCGCGCATATTGAATGAAAGTCCAAGCGAAATCGATTGCAAAATAATGCATAACAAGCATTGAGCTTAAATTGAAATAAAAGTTGAATTATTTTAAATTGGGAAAAAAATTGAGTAAGAGCAGACTAACAAATACTCTGTATGTATGTATGTATGTGTATATAAATATGTGTTAAAATTAATTGTACGTACATAAAAAGAGCTGAAGTTTTCACTAGCAGATCAAAGCAGTAATTATAAATGATAAATTGCTTAAATTAATTGAAAAATATTTATAATTATATTGAAAAATATTTATAATTATATTCTTAAATTTTATCGTTTATTTTCAGATACAACAAGCACAAAAATGACATTAAAATGGCGGCAAAAATACAAAAGCAGAAAAAGGCCAAAGAAACTGAAACAACGAACAACAACAACAACAACAACAAACATTGCAACAAACACTGCCGCAACAGCAAAACACTTCAGACTGAGCGTGGATGGGGTCAAAGGGCAGTCAAATGAGCGCCACATAACTGTCACACAAATGTTTCAAATGCCAACAACAACAACAATTGCAACACAATGTCATGCAATTAAGGCTTCCAGTCAAAGTCAACGTCAACCTAAACGTCAACTTCAGCGTCGCAGTCAGCGTCACGTAAATGCAACGTCAACGTCGACGCTGACACTGCTGCTGGCGCTGGCAGCAGTTGCCACAACAACAGCAGCAGCTGCCGCAACAGCCGTTGCAGTTGCTGCCGCATCCACATCAAACGCTGCCAAACCTGCCAATTTGTCTGGCTATGGTTCCAGCTCCGGTTCCGGTTCCAGTTCCGGAACGGGCTGTTCACTCGCCGAGTTTAGCTGCTCGAATGGACGCTGCGTTCCGCTCAGCAAATTCTGCAACAACAACAACGATTGCGGCGATGGCAGCGATGAGCCGCGCTTCTGCACACGTAAGTCTGGGGCGAACGTGGGGCGGACATGGGTGGGGGTAGGCCGTGGCTGACTGGTGTTGCCAGCAATTATGCAAAGCTGTCATAAGAGATTAGCCGTGCAGGCAACAGGAAACTCTACGCTACGCTGCTGTTTGCTTAATTTACAGGGCACACAGGTGCAAAAAAGGTGGACAGGAAAAAAACGAAATTAAACCGAACGAATGAAGCAGGCAATCAACCTTTTTTTATACCCTTACATGACGCGAAATTAAATCGCAGCTACAGTGAGAGAAAATTCCATTAAAAATCAAGCTTACATAAAAAAAAAAAACTATATAACAAAATGATTAAAAAGGAGCGAAAAATATATAATGAAAAACACAGTGAAAACTCACTAATTAGAACATCAATTAAAAAGTCAACTAATAAAATATCAGTATCAAAATATCCGTAACAATTCTTTAATATAATAATGTAGCTTCAAAGTATATTTTGTATAATTATTTTTTAAATAATTTTCTTTTCATTTTGATACTATTACTAAATTCATACTATTAGTAAATATGTTCTTTGTTAATTATTGTCATTAAATATAAATATTTCTCTTTTTTTTTACTTTTTATGTATTTATGAACGGCTACTATAATTCGTTTGTGCTTTATAAGCACTCAAATAAATAAAACGTTGCTATCTCGCTCTATTTAGTTAATTTGCATATCATTCTATCTTCCTCACTCACGCGCTCTCTCACTACAATAATCAACACATTCCAGCTTCAATTAGCTCGCGCAATTTCTCACAACTCTTTTGCAATGTGTCAAATTTATATTAGCATACCTCCATTTCGCTCGATCTTCTTTAGTTTCGCACGCCTTCCAATCGACAAGATTTGTCATGCACACACACTTCTTCCATATTCCTTCCAACGCTTAAACGGCATTTTCGCCGCAGTGTAGCTAGCTGCCATTCTCTCATTCTCTTAACGTTTGCCTGCCATGCAATCCAGCTAGCATGTGTAAATGTAATTAAGCACGCTCACATACACACACACACACACACACTCACTCATTCACACTCGAACAGAAAGGCCCTCATAATGGCGGCAAAGTGAACTTCTCACTTTGCCAATTGGCTGCCCATTGGAGCCGTGCGCCCAGTCATGAATGGAGCAGGAGCGAGCGAAGGGCCATGTCATGTCAAGCGTTGATGAATTTAATTAAGTATTTTCAATGACGTTCAATGCGCGAGAGGATCAGAGCAGAGTAAATGCAAACGTAATAACAACAGCAAAAAATAATGGCATTTAATTGAAAAATGAACACCTATTGATGGCTAACTGAGCAGTCAAGCCATCAATATGAGCTGAAAGCAAAATGCTAAATCGAAATAACTGTTATTGTTGGAATGGCATTGCATATGCAGCTGCAAATCTACAAAGATATACATGAATGTGCATGTGTGTGTTTCTGTATGTGTGTGTCTATGCATGCACATATTTGAACATTCGCATTAGAAGCATAATTATCTAATTGTGTATTGATAACCGCTTGACTGCCTGTCGAATTTGATTGAATGCAGCAGCCACAACAACTGCAACTGCAACTGGTGCATAGGTGCCGCACTCAAATTGAATGGAAATCCGTTTTACTCAATTGTCTACACAAACCATATACATTTTTAATAATACTAATTGAAAAGTCTACAATAAGTTGTGACAGTTGCCATAACAAATTGAAATTGAAATTCAAATTGCTTTTAGGCTGTTTCCACATCAAATGAAATCTCATGAGATTTGCATTCCAATTGGAAGGAATATGGCAGCCACAACGGTAAATGCATGGGAAGAAGATGGAGTACATGAAAAAATGGCAAACATTTTTGTTTTTGCACTTACCTTACACAAAATACGCACTTGATGGCTGCTGACAATAGATAAAACAATCACAAACACTTCACAGATATTCATTTTGTTGAAAACACTTAAAAAAAACAAAAACAAAACACTATAAAAACGGATAAAATTTACAAATTCTACAACGCGAACAACTTTTCAAAGCAGCAGCGCGAGCGACCGATAAAAAACTGATTTCGATTATTGCTGCGATTGGAGTTGCCAGAATATTGAAATATATTTTAATAATTGCTGGTATTTATGATACGATATGTTACTGATACCGATAAGTGCTGTAATTAGTGATGTAATAGTTGAATAGTAAATTAAGCCCATATATATGCTAACAAAATACTAAAAGCTAGATAACTGATTTGATATGTTTAAATACTAGTTTAGCGTGTCGCTTGACATGTTATGGTGTTAATTTGCCCTCAAGACGCCGTTGGACTACTGTTAACTTAACAGACAATTAACACTTTGCCTTCTGCTAATGGCGGCTAATTTGAAGAGGCGCTTCATAAACGTAGCCATTGGTAATTAAAAGTGTTTACGCCAATATAGGGTGCGTTAGGCTTAAGGGTTGCTTTGGCAGCAAATAAACAACAGCAACAGCTACATAATTGCTCGTCTACAACTAATTGCCTTTAACATCATTTTTGATGAGCTGCTAAACAATTATGATATCCTCTTTTCACTCCTTCTCAATTGCTTCTTCTTCTTCTTCATCATCTTCTTACAGGTTGTAATCGCACCTACTATGGCGACATTGGACAGACTTACTCCTTGGAGCTGCATCGGCCGAAACAGGATCGTGTGCCCTTTGTCTGTGTGCTCACGTTCACGGCAGCGGGCGGACAGCACGGCGATGTAGTACAGGTGAGCTACCTACCAACCTGTCCTTTCACAATTCATTTGCCAGCTGGGATAAACTAAACCATTAAAAAGATAAGCAAAGGCAACAACAACAGTGCTCGATATTGATTTCAAAGCCCAGCAAATCCCAATCCCAAAAAGGCGTGCAGCAAACGAAGCGTAACTCCAACTGACAGCACAGTCGTATATACCCTGCTCCTGCTCCCCCTCCTGCTTGTTCACATCCTCGACGTGCTTCGCAGAGGAAGCTCACCCAGTTAGTTATTACGCCACTTCACACCTTTTCTGATGGGCGCAGGAGGGCGATGAGGGGCGTGGCTGAGGTACTTGGCCAACGGCTTTGGCACGCTCGAATGCCTTCTGAGAGCATCCTGAAAGTCAGCTAGTCAGAGCAGCCAACCAGCCAACCAGTTCACTGATACACTCACAGCTATACGCAACTGGCCAAAACTTTATTAAGGCAGACAGCTTTCTTTTCGTATGCCCTAGAGTGAGCCAACGCATACTAAGGGGCATGCTGCAGTTGAGATAATTTAAATTAAGTGTATTTCAATGAAGGTTTTAATGATTATATACTATGGAGTATAAATTTCTTATTTAGCTTTTAATTTACACTAATCAAAATTACCTATATTAATCGATAACCCGATGAATTTGCCTTTAATCGATATACCAATCGTAAAGAGTATAAATTAAGTTGAATAATTTTCACTTTAGTTGGTCGATAACCGCTCCTATCTGAAAGCTATATGTATGATAAAAAACAGATTTGTGGCCATATATCGATTTATATCGAAAGTTTGATTTGGCTGTTTTATGCCATCTTATAGTGGGGTTCGCTAATTACGTTACGATTATATAAAATAAACTTTAATTCACTTTATAGTTTAGGCTTCTTTTTTTCAATTTCAATATCGATATATATCGATTGCAGAAAAATTGTATATAGCACAGGTTGGAAGGTCTAGTGCTTCACATTTGCATATAATGCCAACACTTCTGATAAGTTTCGCTAGTTCCGCTTGCTAACCTACCCTGGTTCCCTAGGCTCGATAACTTATCGATACAAAATTTATTCAACAAACTAAATCATCAAGTTTTAAGTCTCAGTATAGATCGATACTAACAAGCCAGCCACTCAAACCTATTCAAACTTATTTGAGTATTTTTAAATTAATTTGACTGAATTTCCTCTCGTCTCTCCGTTACTCGACTCTAGGTTACCCTGGACAGCTTTACGATTGGCCGCTTCACCAGCTACGTGCACGAGGGCTGCCCGGATGGTTATATGCAGATAGCAGAGTCCGCGCGTACACCAATTGGTGGCATGTGGTGCGGCAGTTCGTGGGGACCAGTTTTATTCTACAGCGAAACACGTTCGCTAATATTCACCATAAAACTTAATAGGTGAGCTAATCAACCCCATCTGCCCCATATGCACTTAATGAGTATTTATATTTTCTGTTGACTATCCCCTTAAGGTTGGCTCGGGATCAAAGCGGCTACAACTTCGATTTTCGTATTAGGTACAAGGTGCTCTCAAAGGATAGCTCGGTGACACGCTACGGCGGCATTAAGCTGGCAGGTAAGTCCTTGCACAAAAAAAAAAGGGATTTCCTTAAACTAAATTCTTACTTTTTCTGCTCTCTCTCTCTCTCTCTCTCTCTCTCTCTCTCTCTTTAGAGCTCAGCCAGTGGCACAATCGCAGCAGCTTCCTCAATCCCCAGCAGCAACAGGCTCAGGCCTCCGGCTCAGTCTTGGAGGATTTTACAAATTCCAGCGGCGCTCGCTCTGATCGCTATGGCCAGGACTTTAGTTTGTTTAGCGCATATGCGAATAACAAGACCTTCATGGACTCGCTGGAGAAGCCACTGCCCAAGGACGAGCACAACTACACAGAACCCAAATACTATCTGGGTAAGCAGTTGTTGTTTTTAAGGTGTAATCCAACTAACTTCTCTCATATCGACATTTCCTTTCAGGTGATCTTATTCCAGGCACTTACTGCTCACGCATCTTCAGCGATTGCGATAAGAAGCCCTGCCGCCTGCAGTCACCCAACTATCCGGGCATCTATCCACGCAATCTCACCTGCTATTATGCAGTGCGACAGGTAGGTCATAGCATCTTCATCATCTGGCCAAGCATTAGTCCTCGATATCCTGTTGAGGTTCTGCTGCTTTACCGATCACTTTCTCTCTATCTCTTACTTTTAGCCTTTCCTTTTCTTCCTTCCTATCTCGCACTTTTCTTTCTTTACCAACCTCTTATCTTACCCTACCTTTAACTTCTGTCTCTTTCCATCCCTTCATACCTTTACTCTCTTTCTATCCATCCACCATCCCCGTCTCGTCTTACTCTTCTAAGAGCTTTCGACTATATCTTAGCTGTCCTATCATATCCAATTGTTTTTAGCAATATTTTTCATCAGCATCAACTCTCTACAATTTCTAAGTTTCCTTAGAAACTGTCCCGTACCTCATATCTCTACTCGGTCCTTGCCGCTTTCTCTTCACCTTAGCTTCATTGGCTTCCCTTTCCTTTCTTCGTTTCCCCCGCCATATCTTTTATATTACTCGCAGCATATTCAAGCATGGTTTCCACTAAACCTCAAATTTCCTGAGGACTTTTGCCTACCTTAAACCCCTTTAGCTTTAAGAAGCAATTAACAGAAGCTTCCCTCTCTCTCTCTCTCTCTCTCTCTGCTGACCTACCTCATCAGCTCTCACTGTAGCTTGCTCTAATCCGAAATTTTGTTCATCATACTCTACATGTCATCCCCCTACTTACCAAGGACTATCTAAAATTTATATACATCTTAAGCCCTTCCCCATGACCTTACGCTATACCTTGAACTTAACCTTTAACCTGCCCACCGTTAAGCGCATTAGCACAACCATTTCCTCTCTATCCCTGTTTCGTTTAGCACATAAAAATCCCAGACTAAGCAAATAAAAAAAAAAAATGAACGAAAAAATGTTTTGCTAAATTTCTTGGGAATTGAGAAAGTTGAAAAGTCAGCGAACGGCGACCGAAGTCGATTTAAAAGCAATTTACATTCTAAAATAGAATACGTTCTTTGATTATAATTAACTGGGCGTGCGCCTAGCTTATGTCGCCACAAGAGACTTTACGTCTATTTTGAGTTATGAAAAAAAAAAAAACCTCCATTGTCCGTGATGTGTGTTGGGGGGAGCGGAGGGGACCTATTTAAATATTTATGTGTACGAAATGTGACAAACATAAAGACTTAAAGAGCTTTAAAAGACATTTTTGAGAATGATTGTCAAGGCAGGTGAACAGCGGGTGCTGGAAGCCGTAAAAGTAAGTCATATTCCTATTGAAAGTAAGAATTATTTTGTCTGGTATATGCGATTTGAAGGGAATGCATATTCTAGTATTCTATTGGGTAGTCAACCCTTCCGATTTTCTCTCAATCCTTCTGCAAGGTTTTTCGTTACTATTAAAGCTAGAGTCTCTACACTTGATGAATTGAAGAGTTTAACTCTTTTGAGTCTTTCGATTACTTTTGATTAATATCCTAGCGCCTTACACAATAATCCCATAAGTACTTTCAGTTATTGGTGTGAGATGTATGTGAGATTTTTATGGGATAGCGCAGAGACTAAGAGATCTTAAGTACTTCTCTGATTTATGCCAAGTATTGAAGAATTAGAAAGCATTCAAATAAAGCATCCACAAAGGCTTTTTCCTTTTTCAAATTAACCAAAGAATATTTAAACAAACGGAACAGATAAAGCATATCTTCCTCATATTCGAGACTGAACTTCAAACACAAAGTCTTACAGATTGATCAAATATTAAATATCGTCCATAGATAGGAGACTTGAAAATCGAACAGAAAATTTTCTTCAATGCTAAGCGTAAAGTGAACTTAAATTCATGGAAATATAAAATATTTATTTACTCATTCTCACATCAATAGCCCACACAGCATTAATTTCCATTTTACTTTACTTTCCATATGCCCTAAAGAGTTATCATCTACTTTACCATCTACTTTACCATCTCCATTACCATCTCCATTTTATCCGGCACTTTGTGTCACAATTGAATTTATTGTAAATGCAGTTCATTAATTTGCATTTAATTGTAATTTGAAAACAAACACAAACATATTTACAGCACGACGTGCCCCATGGCAAACATGCGCTGATTCTAGTTAAACAGCCCAAAGGGAATCTCGTTTGGATCTCCACGCAGGAGACATCGGCCACAAACAAAATGGCGCCGCCGCCGCCAAGTGCCAGCGACAAGGATAAGAAACTGGAGCCGAGGCTGAAAACATGGAATGACTGCGATTACATTCAGGTAATTAAAATGAATGTCGACCCCCCTCCACACATCTCCCCTTGTTTCCTGGCCAACAAACAATGCCCCCTCATCCCTCTTATCCATCCACTTTCAATGCACTCCATATTGTCTTCTACAGTGCACCAATCTCTGTCCCTTCCCTGAACATCTGCGCCAACAATTTTAACGAGCGGCCAATGGCCGAGGCAAACAGAACATGAAAAGACTTCAGCAAAACGACAAAAATTGAAAATGAAAAAGGAAAAATGTAAAATGAGCGCAAAAAGAAAAAAAGAAAAGTCTGGGTGAAAAACTCTGTTGTTTGCCTCAATGCCAGAGCTGAACAACGGGCATATCCCTTGCCGAACGCTGTTTGACTCTAGCCCACACATACAGTACGACAACTCTGTCCGTCCGTCCGTTTGTCCGTTTGTCCCGATGTCCGTTTGTCCAAATCTGACATTGCCTGTGAGCGCAGCGCTTCGATAGGCTCTCAGTGTGGGAAGTGTTAATTTCGTAGCCTCTTTGTTTGTCAATGCGTTAAGAGTGGAAATCTTCACTACATCCCATTCTCTCTCACTCTATATATATATATATATATAGACTCACATATATATATATATATATATATATATAGAGAGAAACTCGTTAGGCTTTAAAATTTGTCCAGCCTAACTTTTGACTCAGCTCTTAACGAGCTCACAAGCAAACAAAGCGCAAAGAAATGAGAGAAAATGGCAAACTGTAAAATCTAATGGGAATTTGATTAGTAAGGAATTCCTGAGCCAAGGCTCTACAAAGCCTAACAAGGCTAGACACAAGCTTAAATGTTGAACTTGTTTCGATGGAAAATGTAGTGCAGACTCTCAATTTAAGATAGATTCTCATGGCTAGAAAATATGGCTATAAGCTGGTATAGAAATAATATTTAAATTTGAATTTTTCAAGCATTTGTGCTTTAAGAAACAAGAAAAACTTCTAGAAACTAGAATCAAGATTTCAGCTCTAAAAATAAACAACCAAAAATAGATAAAATTTAATAAAAATGCAATTAAGAACTTAAATTTTAATCATACATATAGTAAACATACTATATATATTAATATAAGAAAATATCAATAATAAGCATAGTTTATATAAATTTAAGAAAATAATATTTGAAGCATTTACTTGATAAAAAAAAAATATTAATATATTGAAGAAAGCTCATCGTAAATCGAAGCACTTCTAAATTAGTAGAGCAAAATGCAGTAAGCTATAAACGAATCATTGAACAGATTCTCCAATCAGAACATCCAATAAGAATATCGAACATCGCCTCATTTCTAGTATGCACGCTCTCGCGCTCGCTATTCCTCTCACTCGCTCTCTCTCTCTCGCTTTCTGTATCGCTGTCGCTCTCTAACAGCACCTCATTTGGCTCTAGAATGCACAAAATCTTCCTATAGGTATTATATATATATATATATGTGTGTTATATATTTCTGTATATATACAATGTGTGTATATTTTCTCCAATAGGAAAATGTTAAAGCCAAGTGGAAATCGACGGTAAACGCAAAGAAAAATCAAAAATTATTACTATATATATATATGTAAACTGTTTTGTCACACAAAGCGCCTCAAACAAGCAAAGTAGATCGCCCACGACCACGCCCACACGCCCATACACCTACCCAACCACCCAGCAGCCCCTACTACCCATATATATATATATGTATAGATATAGATATATCTTATTTGTTATCTTTAGCAACAATTGTTTGTCAAGGCGCACAATTAATCACTAAAGGACATTCATTGAGTAGATAATATATTCATTAAGGGACACACGAAAGCGTGGGGTGGGGAAGGGGGAGGGGCGTGGCTGCCCAGCTCTGCAGGAATTCGTCATTTTGGATTTATATAAATGAACACTCGACACGCACATCATAAATCGCAACAACAAAGAGAGACAGGGGAATGGGATGGTTCGTGGCCAAGGATGTCTCGGTCTAGGCTAACTACAAAAGTGCTCGAACGTGCCTCAGCCTTATGTAAATTGTGTGTGAATTATGGCCGCAGGATATTCATCTAATGCACGTCGAGCATTAGCCTCGCCTCGCCTCGCCTCGCCTCGCCTCGCCTCGCTCTCCTCGGCTCCCTTGAGCACTTGAGAGCATCTATAGCTGCGTTTGTCCACTTCTGGTTGGATTTCCGTGCAGCTTAAGGCTTAAGTGAAGCACTAGAATTCTAGCATATCCTGGCACATCCGGTCCATCCTCTCTCTTTCTCTCTCTCTCTCTTTGCAGTACTCTCGTGCTATTTGGCTTCGAATTAGCACTGCAAATGCTTTGACGAGCCAACGCGAATCACTGCATTTTGTCGAAATTCCTTTATTTTCCTTTCTTTTCTCTTTTTGTATTCAATTTTGTTATCCTCGCTCGTGACCGTCCGACTAATTCCTGGCCATTAAATGCTCGCCGCTTTTTTTGGCCAAATGGCCTGCAGCAGGCACTGGCCTGCTGACTTCGTGCCGCCTACAAATTGTCCTTTTCATTTCCTTCTATATATTTTCTGTTTTATTTTTTTGTCTTTTCTGTGTTGTCCTTTTTGTCGCGCCGCTAAGCCGGACAGCGGCCAAAGTGTTGGCCATTTTTGGTGTGGCATGTGTGCATAATCGCCGGAAAAGCGATCTAAAGCCCCAGCACGAAACGCCCATCAAATACACATGCATACACTGGCCGAAAAAAAGTGTGTGATTAAAACTTGTCTAAGACTTAGATTAGTTTGAATAATTCATTAGCTTGTGCATATAGAATTACAGAATTGAGCATATTATTAAAGCCATTTAAATTCTTATTGGAACTGATGAGTGCACAGCTATGCATACACTTGGCGAAAAATTAACTAAAAGTTGTCAGTTAATTGCTTAAAATCGTGCAAAGAGATTTTGATTGAGCATTTTATTTAAGCTTAAAAAGTATTGAACTTCATTTGCTGCATATGAATTCTAATTGGAAAATGCACTTTGGGAAATTGGCTGCAGAGAAAGATAAAGTAAAGATAAAGATAAAATCAGAAATTACTTTAAGCTAATTATTAAGAGTATTATGATTAAAACATAAAAATTAGTCTAAGCTTTTATTTTATTTTATTATTTTTTTTTTTTTGGCTACTTTGTTAACTAAAGAATTTCAAGTTCATATGAACACACAAATTTCTATTGAAATATATATAGAGACACACTTAAAATAGAGCTTTTAACGTAGCTAAGACCTAAAAGGAATTTTAAATTTCTTAAGCACTTGCAGCTTAAATGAAGCTTACAAATCTCATCATCTTATTGGTCTTATCGGTTATCTTCTTATTGGATAATAATATATTCAGAACCAATTGGGACGTTAGGCATAGCTGTGTTAGTTGTGAAACGAAAAGAAATTTAAGAATAAAAATAAATTTATAAATTTAAATATAAATTTTATTGGCTTAAGCTTATAGCAAGCAATATAATTCTTATTGGAATTTATACGAGATGCAGATGCAGGGAATTGAAGAATAACCTGAAAATCATTGCAGCTTAGCCTTAGTTAGAATTTTCTAAAATCGAGAAATGCAATTAATTATTTTAAACATTTTTTAGCTTTATCAATATTATTATATACTTATTGAAGTACTACAATACAGATACACTTGAAGAAAAAGCATAATACGAACTGAGCTGTTGCTTCAATTTTAACAGAAAGAAGTTATCTAATGCCTTATTTATATTGAATTGCACACTTGACTTACATACTTGAAGAATTTGTGCACATATTGGAAATATTTAGCTCTTTTTTAAAGCAGATTTCACAGCTCGCTTAAGCATAGATATGATTTAAGTTGATATTATTATATATGATATATGATATGATTTAAGTTGATTTTTCACTTTAGGCTTTACTTTTCATACACCTAGATTCAATAGTTTTCCAATTGCAACTCACCCCTGCCATTCCCATTGCCCTTCCAATTAGACATTTAACTAGCTCTCTTCTCTCAGTGCACATTGCACATTTGATAACACATGCTTACACATTCAACTGCATTCAACTGCTATTCCCGTCATTACGCTCTCAATAGTGCTGCAAGTACTCCGTCTGCTACTGCGCCTCGCCGCTTGATAATTTATATAAATGCCACGCTTTCAATAAATTTGCGGTTCTCTATTACCTGATCCTGTTTGTGGTTACTGTCGCTCTCTCACTCTCTCACTCTACCCCTTGCTCTCTCTCTCTCTCTGTGCTGCTGGCGCTGCCACTGGTGCATGGTAACCTCACTTAAATTAATGCAAAAGTCGCCAGCCACAAAACTAATTTGTCATGCGTGGCCAAAATGGTTGGCAAATGCAATCCAGCCCCACAGGCTAAATTGCCCACCTGGCGGACAGCTGCTGCTGCTGCTGCTGCTGCTCCAACTGCTCCACCCTGTTCAACTCTTTTGCCTCAGCTCAACCACCTGCCTGGGTCGAGGCATTTGCTGAGGGCCAACTCAATTAAAATACATGAAATTATGCAAAAATGCTGTAAACACAAATGCAAATACATACACACACACACACACACAAACATACACACACACACACACACACACACACACACAATTGAGCGAGCTATCCGTTTATGCGCTGCATAAATTCATGCATTCAAATGGAATGTTCAAGTTTTTCGCCTTTAAAATGCCATTGCGAACAAGTTCCATTAAAATGAACTGGTTCAGTGATCTATGTATGCTAGAGCTAGTTTTATATATATCAAATAAAATATAGAAAATTATAGAAAAAAAGTGAATTTATGGATATTGAACTGAATGCAACATTTTGCTTATCATATATCAATATTAAAGCTATTTTCCAGCCATAAAAAGCTAAGTTAAAAAGTCTTTAAAACCTCAACTAAGGTAGTGCAAATATGCGTTAAATATTTTATCTAAATAAATATGCACACATATTTTTGACTATCCAACTAATCCTAATCTATATATATATATATATATATATATATATATATATATATATATATATATATATATATATATATATATATATATATATCTTCATCAATATCTATAAATAAATAGAGAGCGCTTTTTACAAGCTGCTCAACTTTGAAAAGAAATAAACGAAAAAATGTTTAGTTGAAAACTTTTTGTCATTTTGCTATTTAAAAGCCATAAAATTTAAATTTGCTGAAAAGCTAACTAATGCTGACACTCAAACACACACACACTCTCTCTCTCACAAACTCATGATGGCCAAATCAAAATATGGCTAAAAAAAAAAAAAAATGTTCGTCCTTTAACGAGCTGACAAAAATATCACGTATACGCCTAATGGCCTTGAAGTATGCGTAATAAATATGAACGCTAAAGCTGTAGGGGCAACAATTGCACAAGTTTAGTTAGCACAGCTCCCACAACACACACACACACACACAGCCACGCCCCCACACAGCCCACTCTTATATATAGTAATATGTAGTTAAGGCACATGGAACAACATTTCCATTTCACATTTGTCGTTCGCAACTTTTTTTCTTTTTTTTTTTTCTTCTCACTCATTTCGTGCGCTCCTCACACATTCTCGCTCTCTCTCTCTCTCTTTCTCTCTCTCTCTCTTTCTTTCTTTCTCTCTCTGTTTCTTTTGCTCTCTGCCTCTTTTTTCGCTCTGTCTGTCTGTTGTTTCTCTTTGGCATCGCACCGCAGGACTACGTGACCGTATACGATGGCTATACCACGCGTGACCCCATCATTTTGAAATTTTGCGGCGGTGGTCAGGCGGTGCCCGCAGCCGTATCTAGCGGCCCGGAGCTATTGGTGGAGTTTAGCACATCGCCGTTTGGCACCTTTACGGGCACCTCATCGCAGCTGCTGCCGCTCTATGGCTTTCAATTGGAGGTGAGTAATCACCCAAATTAAGCCCGATGGCAAATCCCATTTCATAAAAATCTCTCCCATTGCAGGTTGAGGTTCAATTCGTGGACATACAGAGTCCCACGTACTCGAAGAACAAAAAACCATGTGAGTTCTGGATACGTGGCACCGGCCGTGGTATACTCGAGAATCCCAAGCACTCGCTGGCCCCCAACTCGACATGCCTCTATCATCTGCAAGGTATGGGCGTCTTCAAGACCTTCGACCATCTGAGCCTGTCGCGTCGCACAAGCAGTCAGTCGGGCATGCATCAGCCACTCTCACGCTTCAAAGTCTGGATCTCTGTGCTAAAATTCAATCTGGATCCAGAATTCGGGCAAATAGACGAAACATCTGTGGGTGCAATTGGCGTGCTGCAAACGCAGGAGGATTGCAGCGGCATGCTGCGCATCTGGGATGGCACTCTAAGGGATGTTCCAGTCTGCAAGGATCTCAACTGGTGAGTGGAGCTAGACTATTTATGAGCGAACTCTGTGTTCCCTGATGATGATGATGATGATGATGATGATGATGATGATGATGATGATGATGATAATTATGATGATGACATCGCATCTTATACCATCTTCATCCTTATTGAGATAGGCCAACGTATCTCCCTCTGTTTTTCCTTACTTACTTCCCCTTCATCAATTAATCATCTACTTGTAATAAGAGATCACTTGCAAAACTCTTTCTAAATCCAGAGTTCTATACCTGATCCATGATGAATTTATGTTCCTCTTCTCTATTTCCCCTTTTCTACCTGATCCACAATGGCTAAATGATCGTCTCTTCTCCATTTCCTTTCTTTGAGATTCCCTCTGCTCTCTTCTTCTCCACTTAGAGCTCTAGACCTAACTATATATTTATTGATTTATCCCTTATCTCCAAGTCTAAGCACTTTTACTCTTTACTCTTTCCCCTTTAGATCACTTTCTACACATTTGATGATCTCTTAACTTTCTCTTTACTTTCCTTCACCCTCTCAGCGCCAGCGAGCCAAGCCAAGGCTACAATTCACTTGGACACTATGCACACAACTCGACCAATGTGATTGCTCGCTTCTGTCGCGGCACCATTCCACGCACCTGCGATCGCTCCAACATTAATGAGACTTTCGCCCGACCTTGCACCATCTCTGAGAGCTATGTGTCTAGTAGCGATGCCATCACACTGGAGCTACGCAACACAGAGTCTACAGTGCTCAGGTGAGTTGCAATTTATAGAACTCACAAAAGTGCTCTCTCACTCCCACTCTCTCTCTCCCACTCTCTCTCCCTCTTAGACCCCTCGACTTTAAGCTAAAATATGAGTTCATCGATCTGCATCAGGATGGTCTGCCTCAGGGTGGTGGTGAGCTGGACTGCAATCGTAAGTTCGTCAGCAGCCTAATGGATCGCAAGGATCCGGCAATCTTTCGCAGTGTGCGCAACATTTTTCTCTTCGGACGCGGCGGCACGCGGCATCTGAAGTGCGTCTATCGCTTCGAGGCGCTGCGCGGCGAACGTGTGCGCATCAAGCTGCGCAAGGTAACGACCTCTAATCGAAATTGCTATTCACGCCTGGATGAGGATATCAATCGATCCTTTTGCTATGGCGACACCAATGTGCGCGTCGAGGTTTGTTTTAGCTTACTGCTGTCATAATCTGGAATCCTTACTCAATATTTGATTTGATCAACAGATCTTTGAGCGTCCCTATTCGGATTCCATTCTTTTGCATCGCGGCTGCGTCTGTAACTCCTCCAATCAGTCCCACCTGCCCATTGAGTATACCTCGACGGGCCGTGATGTCGAGGTTCACTTCACAGCTCACAATATGACCACACTTGATGATCCGGACACCGCAAATTTCGAGGGCATGTTCGAGTTTGTAAAGGCGCCCACCAGCTGCAAGGATGGCAGACGCAAGTTCGGACCCAGCGGCACCATCGACATGACCTTTGGTGATGTAAGTGTAGAGGGAGAGAGCTAAAGCTACCAGCATCCATTACTATATGCACTCGCTCCTTCCACTCACAGATCGAATGCCGTTCACGACCCTGGCTCATTGAGCCCTCCAATGGCAACAAGTTTCTCTATGTGCGTCTTAAGGCCATCTTCCTGAGCAAACACAATCCGAAGAAGACCTTGAATGCCACACACTTGGAGACGAACAGCTGGCGCTGTGAGACCAAATCACGCGCAGTGCTCACCACCTCAGAGGGTAAACTAAGCGCCAACTTGATAAATTAGTGAAATTCCACTCATACTGAATTATTCTCTTTCCATTCAGGTCTAACCATTGTGGCCTGCCCGCTGAGTCCCGACTCGAATGCCCATGAATTTGTGGAAATCTTCAGCTCTGGCTGGAATGAGCGACCCAATTTCGCGCTATTGAATCGCTCGCGTGCCATAAGCGTGGAATTCCTGCGACCCAGCAATGGTGAATATAGCTTCAATTGGATGGAATTGGTGCCCAGACCCACGCTCAGCATAGCAGGTGAGTCGTAAGACTGAACTAGTTCATGTTTGAGTGTTGCTTAACATTTCTCTTATACTTATGCCGCTCACAGAGGATTGCCAGTTCAAATGCGCTGAGCTGGGCGCCTGTGTGAATGCCAGCGTCTGGTGCGATGGCATCGTCCATTGCCCCTCGGGCGACGATGAGGCCTTCCTGCAATGCTCCGCTCTGATGAAACTGCCCGCCGAAATTCTTGCCACGCTCTGCCTGATCTTTGTGCTCTCGTGTTGTGCTTTTGCTGCCTTTGCCTACAAGTGAGTAGACGTAGAGTTTTGCGCATATAACTGTGCTCAGTGAAATAGAAGTGCGACTGTTCTCACAATACTATTTTTGGGAACAGCTGTGCTTGTAAAAATAGTAGTAGCGATTCCACTAAAGATGTTCATAAAAATAGTAGTGCGACTAAATTGTTCTTATACTACTATTTTGGTGAACAGCTGTACTTGTAAAAATAGTAGTAACACTTCTACTACAGCATATCGTTAAAATAGTAGTAAAAATGTAGTAACCACTACTATTTGATGCACATAATTAATTGTTTTCAAATAGTTATCCAATATTTTAGATACACTACTATTTTTGTGTTCATAAAAATAGTAGTAACACTTAGTACTACAGCTGTTCATAAAAATAGTAGTGCAACTAAAATGTTCTCACACTACTATTTTTGTGAACAGCTGTGCTTGTAAAAATAGTAGTAGCACTTCTACTACAGCATATCGTTAAAATAGTAGTGAAAAAGTAGTAACCACTACTATTTGATGCACATAATTAGTTGTTTTCAAATAGTTATCCAATATTTTAGATACACTACTATTTTTGTGTTCGTAAAAATAGTAGTAACACTTAGTACTACAGCTGTAGTTCATAAAAATCGCACTAAGTACTTTAGTCATACTACTATTTTTATGAGCACTACTATTTGATGCAAATATTAAATTGTTTTCAAATAGTTATTCAACTTTTTAGACCTACTACTATTTTTGTGAACAGTTGTGCTCATTAAAATAGTAGTAGCTTCCACTAAAGATGTTCATAAAAATAGTAGTGCAACTTTGCATTTAGATACATGTATGCACATATTAATATTGATTATTTTCAAAATATTATCCAAAATTTATGAGAAATAAAAGTGCTACAGAAATAAAAAATCTCATTATCAAAGATTTAAGTCGGCCGCTATATATAAAAGTCACCTACCCTCTATTAGCACCTTTTTCACTCTATCAAGCCAAACTTTACCTCAAAGACTAACTCTTTCCCTCCCTCTCTATTTCACAGAAAAATCAAACGGAAATTGCGCGGCTCCTCGGTGCTGCAGACGCGTCTCAAGTCGCTCAGCTCGATGGATACGGCTGTGCTGGATGAAAAGGAGGTGATTTGCTGACAAAGCGACAATTCTGTGCGTTACGTGGAGATCGATCGTGTGACCACGGTCTGATCGAACACGACTCAAATAACGTGCAGAATTGTGCCCCGGAACTGAACAAAAATTAAAAAAAAAAAAAAAAAAAAAAAAAAAAACTCAAAATATAACTGAAAAAAAATCAAACTGAAATGCGATACGAAACGCGATCAAAAGGCAATATAAAAAAAAAATAATGCAAAAATATTAATAATAATAACAATAATAATAATGAAATCAAAAAGATACCGTAATCAATGTCAAAGTCGTTCACCTGTTTTAAAATGCATTTAAATCAAAAACAAATATTAGAAGAAATAGAAAGCAGAGAGAAAAACTTAAATATGAGAAAAGTTTTTATTTCGTATTTAAAGCTCGGTTTTATATACATATATATATTAAATATATATATATACGATATAACATGTGCATAAGACTCGAACTCGTACTCGTTTTATAAGCAATTTTTCTAGGCCTGAGTTTGTCGGAATACTCTTTCGACCCACTGTACATAAAGCGAATGTCACGTTTCGACTTTTTAGTTCAAGGAGTGAAACATTTTCAACTTCCATTAGGTTTTTTTTATAAATATACTTATAAATGGAAAGAAATGCTCATAGACCTATGTAGATACAACTGTTTCCTAATAGACTCTAAGCTAAACCAAAAGAGAACACTAGCCAAACGAAACTAAAGGGAAATCTTTCTCAGCTAGGGACAAGCAGGGCTCTAAATTATTCGCCCTATTTATGGTAATGGTAATCGTAGTATTTTGTTCTTCTGGTCAGTCCGCAATGGGACGGACCACAGCATTTATTATGCGACGCACAAATAAAGAAAATTAAATGAAAAAAAAAGAAACAAAAACCAAAAGAGAAGAGAGAAAAACTCAAAGAAAGAAAGTGAACTATCCAATAAATAAGAAATCAAGTCGAAATATAGTCGAAAATTATTCCAAGTAGAAAGTAAGTGAAAATGTTTTACATTTTAAGAATTGCGTAAATTTCCAATAAAGTGAAAGAATTATAGCCGGAAAGATCGTTTTGGATCAACGGAACGTAGAGTCAAACGATAATATATGTCAATATCTAATAGAGCTGCAAACCCCTCAGCATTTCCTGTTGCTAGTTCAAGGATTGCATGATGAAACCTGGCTAATGGCATTAAATGAATGAATTTGATAAGCAAATATTATTTATAAATATATCATTTGAGTTTTAAAGTCTTGATCCCTTTTTTGGGTCCAACTCCAATAATCCTGGCTTTATGGAATCATCAAATTGGAAATCTATATTTTCAATTTAATTTTGTAGTGCAAACCAAAAGTGCTTCATAATCAACTCAAAGTAGTTCACAGCTCAAATACTGCCTTGGTTTCAATATCTAAGCCTAGTTTAATGCATTTATGAATCATATACTCAATGAATAGATTCATCGCTTAGGCTTTAGAGTTCAAACCAAAACCCATTTCATGGTAAACTAAATTGTATTTTGATTCATGTTTCTATAAGGCGATTCTTAAGCCGGGTCTAATACAAATATGAAGCAGCTAAACTAAGGTTAGCTTAAAATAATCTCTAATTCAAGTTTTGAATCAGCTGCTTTACTTAGTTGACGATCAGTTGACTCTCATACAAGATTCAAGCTCCATTAAGGCATGCCATGGCCAAAGCCTTGTTTCATAAACTTTTGTCCAATCCTTGCAGAATTAATCCTGGGAGAAGAATTCTATCAAATTCTGGTACGATATCCGTTTGCAGCCTAAATCAAATATATTTATATAGAACTAGAAAAGCTAGAGTAAATTCGTTAGTTGTTTCATAGACGTAGCCCAATCAAACATTATATAGCATAATAAGTATATATCTATAGATATATATATATAAATATATATACTGAGATCATACAGTTAGGATCGTCTTTACAATCAAAGTCACGCTCATTGTTGAACTCGTTGTTGTTGTTTCGTCTCCCTTAAAAAAAAAAAAAAACAAAAAAATCTCTGTGCACAACTTCGCGCTCATAGCTCACCAAATCACAATTAGAGACTGCCTGAATGCCGCCCCATTCACACACACACACACACTCACACTCACACATATGGATACCAAATACCAAATACCCTTTTCTATGCATGGTAATTTTGTTGGCTCTGGGCTCTTGTGGCAGCTAACTAAAAGTAAATTCCATAATTCTCTATTTTATATACTTTTTACTGCTGAATTTATTCGTTTTGCAAGATGAGAGCGAGCAAGGTGGTCGTCGTCGCTGAGACCAAGGCCTAGAAAATAATCTTTGGGCAGCAACAACAACAACAACAACAACTGAGAGAGAGTGTGTGTGGGAGATCAGTGAGAATACGATCTTAAACCCAATATTTCCAAACAACTTTAAGTATTGTAAATAAGCAACATAGAAAGCAAATAGAAACTATATATATTTAACAATTTTACACAGCGCTGTTTTATTTATCATTAAAAAAAAACATCTACTACATTTAACTATATCTAGAAGTCAAGATCCCAAAAGAAAAGTTTTGATGTTCAAATCAAATCGCAGACAATAAAATTACAAAAAGCGCGAACATTTTCATTTCAAACAACTTTGAAAACTAAATAAACACAACAAAAATACACACACACACACATACATATATATACTAAATATATATAAAGATCGGTAAACTTAAATTCAATTAAATTAAACAAATTACATTAAATGCAATCAAATTTATAAAAATTGATTTAGTCAACAAAAACAGTTATATATTCAATTAGGCAAAATACAAAAACATATACGTATATGCATATATATATGTATGTACTATGTGCGCCGTTCTCATTAAAATGGACTGAGGCAAAGATATATATATATATATATATATATATATATATATATATATATATATATATATACTGGATATATTAACCAGGAGACCCGCATGAGCGTCACTAATTGCAAAGACCACATAAGGTTAGATTTTTAATCTTAAAAACTAGTTTAAATACATATATATAAAACAAAACATTAAACAAATAAAAACTAAATTTTTAAAAGTTAAAAAAAAAAAAACATAAAGCCACAACTAATTAAAAACATAAATCAAAACAAGCTAAAAAAAATTTTCAAATGTAAAAAAAAAACAAAATCATATCAGATTCTAAAATGATATTAACATTAAATGGAAATCGTAAACTCAATAAATGAACATTTAAATTCAAGTCATACCTTTTTTACTTAAATATAGTATTTGTATTCAGCTTTACTTAAATATATTAGCTTTGGCTAGCAGCTATCACACATCTGCTCTGCTCTTCTCCAGGCTGTGTCGCTGTCGATGCTTGTAGAGCGAACTGGGATCGCGTGTGGCGAATTTGCAGCTCTCGCACTTCAATGGCTTTTCGCCCGTATGCTGGCGCATGTGAATCTGTAAAGGTTTTAGATGATGATTATAGAATTTATATATTATAGATATACTGTATCGCAACATAGGTAAGCTTAAATACATAGATATCTCCTAGTCAAGCACTCCATACATAACAGAGCACTCTTACTCTTTTACTCTTCTATGATAATTATGCCATTTCATATTCTTCTTTCGTGCTCGCCTGCCAGATATATATGGATATATTCTCATCTATATCAACAAATGGATAACTTCTTACAATTAGGCTCGCTTTTCGCGCTGTCTTCTTGCCGCAAACGTTGCAGATGAAGGGTTTGATCTTATTGTGCACGGTCTTCACGTGCTTGGACAGCGTTTTGCCATTCACAAATTTGCGCTGGCAAATTTCGCAGGTTTTCTCTGCATAGTATTTGGTTTTCTTGGCTGTGGCCGTTGCTGGCAGCGATTGCTGTGTATCCGTAGCTTCTATTTGCTGCTGCTGCTGCTGTAGTTGCGCCTCTTGCCGCTGCTGCTGCTCTTGCTGTTGTTGCTGCTGCTTCTGGGCACGCCGACGCATCAGCTCGCGTCGCATAACTCTGCTCCGCCAGTTTCTGTGGACACGCATATGTCGCCAGACGAGTGCCGAAATGGGAGATTTGTAATCGCAGCCAAGGACAGGACAGTCCAATAGATCCACATCCAACTGATGCGTGCGCCACAAATGCAGCGAACAACGCCGCCAATTAGGCATATCCTGACCGCATTCGCTGCAGCTAAATCCCGACTCCTTGTGACATTTGGCGTGCAGCGACAATTTGTGAAGGCTCTCAAATTTATAGATGCAGCTGCTGCAACTGCAATATTTACATTTAATATGTATATATTTATAAAATATCATCCACTCACTTCACTATTTGATTAGCACGCAGCACCATGCGGAAATCCTTGAAGGGCAGCGGCTGCAGCTCGGCAGGAGGAGGCGGACTCACGGACTCTCGATTTACATCAGTTGACTGTGTTTTCTTCTTCGCCGTTTTAATGGGCTGGCATTCGTGATATAACATCATGTGGCCACGCAGATCCTCCAGTAAATCATATTGTCGCAGACATAAACTACAAACATAAACAATACGCTCAGGCAACTCCATTTTATGCAAAACACTTCCTTAAGCTAGAATATCAGCTTAACAGTCAAAAATCAGCTGTTTTCTTAATGATGCTAACAGTTAGCAGTTTGCTGAAATGTTAACAGTTTTTAGGGCTAAAATTTGAATTTAACAGCTGTACAATTTAACTAGCAACATTTATCTCAAGAGTAGCCTGCGTTTGGGTTGACAGAAAATATGTAAATAAGAAATGAGTAAAGGTGATATTTTTCACCAAACAGATATCCGAAATCAGTGAAAAAGTACTGCAAATATTACACTTTGCCGGCTTCAGAGGTAACGGTCAGCTGTTCGATAACAGCATTTAACCAGTTGCTGAATGTTATTAACAGTCAATAGCGATGTCATTTGAAATTAACAGGTAAGTGAAGAAATAGTTAACAAATGACCAACGCCAGTATTACAAGTACTTCAAAAATAACTATAATTAATACCTGTATATATTATATCATATCAGCAAATAAAAGCTCAAACTATATAAACAATCGTGCATCTCTGAAAAGAAATTCAGTGCTGTAAAGAAAACGTTGCCACCTTTTCATTTGTACCTATAGCGAGCATTGTTTTTGGCTATTGAACGCTTGGAGTTTACGGTCACACCGTTAACAGGAAAAACGCGAACGCGTAAAAAATATTTTATTTTATTTAATTTATTAGTTCTTAGCAATATAAAACTGTAGAAAAGCCATAGTCTCGGACTAGATTGACAGTTGCATAGACAAAAAACAAAAATGGGGAGTGCGCTGGAAAACTATGTGAATCAGGTGCGCACGCTAAGTGCAGCGGGTAAGTGCCGGCAGAGAAAGGAATTTCGCACAAAAAAAAGTCATATGCACATATATGTAAATATATATATATAATTCTAATATGCAGGCAGTTATCGTGAACTGGCGGATGAGTTGCCCGAATCGTTGTCACTGCTGGTGCGCAACTGGAGCATATTGGACAATGTGCTCGAAACGCTCGACATGCAACAGCATACGCTGGGCGTTCTCTACGTGCTACTCGGCAAGCTACACAGCGCGGCGACCGCAAATCCAGAACCAATGCAAATTATAGAATTAATGCGCGAATTTGTGCAGCGCAGCAATTTGGACCAACTGCGCTATGCCGTGTGCCCTTGTAAGTGTGTTCTTCCTCTTGCAGCTCTCAAAAAATTTTTAATCTTATCTCATCCATAGTCTATGAGACTTGTCATTTGTTTACGGACTTTTTGGTACAGCAGAATTTAAGCATTTTGGGCATTAAAGTGCTCTCGCTGGCCATTGAGCAAATACGACAAATGGATACACAGCTAACGCCCATACACGCCGATCTCTGCCAGCTGAGCCTGAAGGCGAAAAACTTTAATCTAATACTGCCTTATTTGGATACGGATATAACCGATATCTCCACCGTAGCAGCCGAGTGCAAAAATCAACAACAACAACAGCAACCACAACAAACGCTAGTAAATCAGCTTAATCAATTATATATGAAAGATAATTCTAAATTCTATTTTTTTTTTTTTCTTTGATAGGATGCCAACAACGATGCAAAGTACTTTTTGCTATACTATTATTATGGCGGCATGATCTATACGGCTATTAAAAACTATGAGCGTGCTCTCTACTTCTTTGAGGTGTGCATCACGACGCCAGCGATGGCCATGTCGCACATTATGCTAGAGGCATACAAAAAGTTTCTAATGGTTTCATTGATTGTAGAGGGCAAGGTGAGCCAATCAATTACGCTGTCAATTATGCTCTATAATAATAATAATTGCCTTTGCAGATAGCGTATATACCAAAGAACGCACAGGTCATAGGACGTTTCATGAAGCCGCTGGCTAGTCACTATCATGATCTGGTCAATGTGTATGGCAATTCGTCGAGCGAAGAGCTGCGCATTATAATACTCAAATACAGTGAAGCATTTACGCGTGATAATAATATGGGCCTAGCCAAACAGGTGGCGACGTCTCTCTATAAGCGAAATATACAACGTTTGACGAAAACCTTTCTCACCCTGTCCCTGAGCGATGTAGCCAGTCGTGTCCAATTGCCAAGTGCAGCGGAAGCTGAGCGCTATATCTTAAATATGGTATGTTTTCTATAACAGTTAGTATATGATCTAAATACATATTATCTCTCTGTTCTTCTGTTAGATAAAATCAGGCGAAATCTTTGCCAGCATTAATCAAAAGGATGGCATGGTGCTCTTCAAGGATGATCCAGAGCAATATAATTTGCCCGACATGTTTCTCAATGTGCAAACGAATATAACGCAGGTGCTCGATTTGGTTAAACAAATCAACAAAATGGAGGAGGAGATTATACTTAATCCCATGGTAAATACTGAACAACATTTTATATAAATATATCATTTATTTAAATTGAAATTTCATAAATCTTTGTAGTACGTGAAAAAGTCGCTGGGCAGCCAGGATGACGACTTGGCGTCGCAGCACCCCAAAACCTATTCGGGGTAAGCAAGAAAAGAAATCAAGAAAATCAAGCAGACAACAATCAAATTTCCAATTCCATTGACAGCGATCCCACGGATTGAGTAAACGAGGAATGCAGTAGCAGGAGCAGCAGTAGCAACAGCAGGAGGAGCAGCAGTATGAGCAGGAGCCGTAGCAGCAGCAGTAGCCGCAGCCACTACTAAAACAGAAAAACTGCTAGATTATAGATGGAAACATGCTATTTTAAAATAATAAACAAAATGAACACACTAATGTATAAATCAATGACTAATGCGCATTCCAATCAAATTCACAAAAAAAAAAAAAAAAATTAATGCCAAACTAATTATTGATTGCACACTCAGATAACAAACTGTGATGATAAGGTACGATCAGGCCACACAACACGAATTGCTTTGCACTTGGCCAACACAATGTTTTATATTCATAGATGTTTATATTTTATTTACAATATCAATGTCGAGGCGTTTAACTATTATTTTAAACTATGGCTAATTAGGTGACTAGACAGATCCGCGTCGTCTCAACTGGAATATATGTATATATTTATATATGTATATGTATATGTATATAGGTACTACGTTTACAGCTAGACTAAGTAACTATTATTTATGTACAATATGTTCGCAGCTAATCTGATCCACAAGCGAGATTCTCGTTTAGCAGCGTTCATCGTGATGGTTGTTGTTGTTCTCATTTGATGTTCTTGTTCTTGTTGTTGTTTGTGATTGTGATTGTGTTAACCGGTTTTCATGACATCCACCTCCAACATAGTTGTCTTTAGCGAGCTGCTTGACACGCCCGCGCCGTCAACGACGCCCATGCTGCGATAGAGCTTGTGTACCACATTGAATAAGATAAAGCTAACGATCAGCACCAGCAGCGACATGAACGCATAGGCCAGTACGAGCGGGGTGTCTGATATGGGATCCAGCATTATGTTGAAAGAGTTTCCAAAATGTAAAATAACTTTTGTATTGTGTTCTTATTTTTGTGTTTGTTTTGCTTCTCTTTCTTGTTTGTCAGACAAGCTAAGCAGAGAGCTAGAGATACGTCGAGGCGGAGAGCAAGCGAACTGAAGTGAAACGCGTATGCTAATTAAATGTCGCGCACACGTCTACGTATATATATATATATATATATATATATATATATACAAACGCCCATTTACACACACATCTATATATACATATGTATATATATTTCAACTTGTATATATTTCTGTTTGATTCAGCTGTTTGTTGCGGCTGCCGACTTGCTGTACCGTATGCATTGACACCTGCGCCTCAACTGGCCTGCGCGTGTGTCGAACTTCGTATAGAACTTTGTCGTTACGTATACGCGGCGTAGAACGCGTTTCACTCAGCTCCGCTCTCTCTCTCTCTCTCTCTCTCTTTCGCTCATTTATTCTCTATTATGATAAATCTAAACTTGTTTGTGGATGGATCTGTTGCTGGAGCAGGGGCAGAGGCGGGAGCTCTGCGCACGCTTCTTACATTAACCAGGGTCAGTTTGAAGTGTTTCGCATCCAAACACCCGGTTTCTGTATGAAATATATACATACATATATTTTTATATATATATATTTAGGTTCATATAAATTTATTTTTATAATTCTTATTTCAGCTAGCAAAACTAGTTGGAATTGGAATTAGAATTGGTTCTAGGCCGTGCAAGTTGCTTGACATTTGGATACTCTACACAAAAAGGTACAAAGAGCACGCAATTCCATTGTTGTAGATATCATTATCATTTTAGTATAATTATATTGGATACTGCACTCAATTCTGTATATTCATGTATATATATCTGTGTCTCGCTATATATATAACATGTAGACGCGTGATCTATATATAGAACTATATGTATCTGGAAATGCGTTGCATCTGAGGAGCATCGAGAACTTTTGTAGAAGTCTGTTGCATTCGATGTTCTATATATAAATATATAATAAGTTTGATCTCTGATCTTAGTTTTTCTATATATATATATATAATGAAGTTGATCTCTGATCTTAAATCATTTATTTAATAGTATATCTATCAAAGTCTGCCTTAAAACGCTAAAATTAATTATTATTCATTAAGATCTTTACAGATAGCTCTAGCTATACGAATTTTGGATAAAGCTATACAAATATGGAGAAATAATTATGTATATATATATATATAAAGCTGAGCAGCCGAAATATATCTGGTTGTCATGCCATAATAAAAAGTTAGTAGACTTTGATTTCTGATCGTCGTTTAAATACCCTTGAATGAAAAGGAAACAAAATTATTTGACTATATTGATATACCAAACAAAAGAATTTGTAAAAGATCTATTATAGTAAAATATGAAATATACAAGTTTTATTAAGCACTCTATTTCCCAAGCAACACTACTCTTAAGTGATATAGTCGACTTGGTATATGTATCGTAGTCTATAATATATATATATGAAATATCGATAGTACGCTGGTTTATATATTTATAGCATATGTATATGAATATGTTATCGTCTATGTAAGTACATAACATCATAATATACTATACGAACCTATGTCAGGCCATTTAGATATATATGTATGTACTTAATAGATTTCTTAGATATACTGACGACCTTAATAGGTGAAGTAAAAATGATTAGATTTTTCTTATCTTTTGAAAATTTAAGTATGATAAGTGAGTAACGCCTGCACTTGAGGTCACAAGATTTATAGACAAGTGCAAAGCAAATTTGAAAAAGCTGGAAAGTAAACTAATATTTAGAGCTATGAATATACACAGACAAATGTACATATATGTATATATATGAGCATGTATATATGTATTTTTGAGTAGTAATAAGAAAAAAAAAATATATTGCAAAAATAATGAATGGTTTTTAAATACTTTTGGGCTACATAAATCAAGTATTTAATATAGTATACCTCTCCAAATCAGCTCTCAGACCAACAGGGTATACTTTGTATATATTCATTTTATATATCAAACAATTCATTGAATGCCAAAACAAATTCATAGATTCAGCCAATCAAGTAATAAAAATCTACAACTTGTATGCATATGTATATACACATTGTATACCTATATATATTCTTTTGCTTTATTAAATGAATCAAGCGAGAGAGAGAGAGAGAGCGAAATTAATAACTGGCAATTAAAATTGGAAGCAATTTGCGTTTGCCGATTCGAGTGGGGGAATTGAGAAATTTATTATTTGACCAAACGTTGCCTGACTTACCTGATAAAAACGTTTATAGACAGTAAAGAGAAGATAAGATATCACTAAATTTGCCGTGTCCAAAAACTAAGCAAAAAAGCAACATACGATTGTCTGGCGGCTTTTTTTTTCAACTTAAAGCTCTTTGAGCACGTTTGCCACTCGAAAAAGAAGATACGAGACTTTTGATTATATAGCAGAGATATAAAAACAATTTTTTTATAGTCATAGATAAATGAATTTAAGGAATATTTATTAGTTTCCTTTTTTAAAAAGTTGCAGAAAATTATGAAAATTTCAATTAAATCAATTTGTTGTGATAAATATTTGAGGAATATTTAGATATAGCAAAGCAGGAAGACTTTTGTATAATTTTGTAATTATAAACCAAAGATATACTCTTTGATTGGTTTTGTGCAGCTTGAAGAGAGCTAAAAAATTGCAAAATTTCTTTAATAATACTCGTTAAAACTCTATGAAGCTCGACATATTCATTTTGAACATAGAAAAAAATAGAATCAAATTGATTTCACTTTCACTTCAAAAAATTTTGAGTCAACAAAAAAAAATAAATAAAAATTGACAATAACAAAAGCGAAGTTAATTAAAGCAATAACTAAAACCTGTCCGATTAAATATAGATTCATAAATTACATCTCTTGAAATCCATTAAATTGTGGGCATGGCCACACTGCCACGCCCACCATACATAAACACATATATTTTGTTTTTTCATACAAAAAATAATACAATACAAACTAATAAAATGCAAAACAAGTTCTAAAAACAAAATATGAAAATATAAAACGCTAATTTAAAATGCAAGCGAACAAATTGAGCTCAGATGCCACTGCTCTTGCCCTCATGCCCAGCTCCCTCTCCCTCTCTCTCTCTCTCTCTCACGCTCTTCTGCACTCGCTCCGCTCTCTAGCACGCTCTCTCACAAAGAACTTTGATCCGAGCTTTGCTCTAGCTACCTCGCTCGCTCGCACGCATAGTTGGCATTGCTTATTCATTTGCTTGTCTCGTCACATAGCCTCTGCCGGCAGCAGGCTGCGCAGGCTGGTGGACTGGGGGTTGGACATGGCGCCGAGCAGGCCGTAGTTTGATCAGTGGAATGTGATTCCATCACATCCTTGATGACATCGTCAAGCACCAGGCGCATATTCTTGCGTTCATTACAGCGCAGCAATACTTTAAGGCGTGGCACCCGGGACAAGTGATCGTAATACTTGAGCACACGCACACTGTCCGCCGCTCTGGGAGCGACAGCGGCACACTTATTGACGTTCGACTTGCAGTTGCACATAAAGCTAATGGCACGCTGTGAGGGATTCTTATAGATGTCCAGCTCGACGCTAACCAAGTAGCAGGCCTCCAAAGTGAGTGTAATGCGAACTGCTGGCAAACTAGTTCTATATACCACCTCTCTCTCTCTCTCTGGACATATCTTCGCTACTTACCCACTGACGATTCATAAATCTGTGAACGATTCTGTATCCAAATGGAGCGTGCGCTCATCGGCTCGGAGCGTATGGATTGCACACGATGCGGATGTATGGCCAGCGAGTAGCGCGATCCAGGCGCCGCTGGCAATGGCAGATTATCATAGATGGATATATAGATCTTATGGCTGACGTAGGCGACAATGAAGAACAGTATGATCAGTATGAGCAGGAACAATATGTAGGTGAATAGTGTGGGTAACCAAATGATGGCGTCCAGCAACATTAGAGCAATGGACTGCTTCGATTCCCTCTCCCTCTCTCTCTCCCTCTCTGCCTATATACATAGATTTTATTATTTTCTATAAAATGATTGAATATGAATTTTGTGTAAAGGCATTTCCGAAAATATAAACTAAATAAAATCTAATTTGTTGTTTCTTTTTCTTTTCATTTTTGTTTTTGCAACATCTATGTAAATGTATTTATTACGTTTTTTTTCTGTTTCTTTTTTTTTTTTTTTGTTTTTTGTTAGTTTTTTACTCTTTATATAGTACATACGATTTTACATTGATAATAATTTTTTAGTTTTAGTTTTAGTTTCATTTATTTTAAATAGCATGCGCTGTCTCGCTCGCACTCGCAGTTGCTCTGCACGCATTGTCTGCCATTAGCATTTTCATAGCATTTAGCTTTTTGTTTTGCTCACATGCGCTCAACGCTTACGCACTATCTGTTACTCTCTCGCTCTCGTTTTCGCTCTCTCATTAGTCTAACCCGCCGGCGGGTATAGTCGCTCTCGCACGCGCTCTGCGGCGCGGGGGCGTGGCTTGCTTATCTCTCTCTCTCGCTCAAAACAAACAAATTCCTGCTACGCTTGCGTGCATGTGTGTGTGTGTGTGTGACAGACTCGCAAACGCACACACACGCAAGCGTTGTAAGCTATAAAATTTACTTTTTTCTTTCCTTTTTGTTTTAATTTACAATTTCTTGTGTTTTCTTTGAGTTTTGTTATTTTTTTGTTTTGTTTTTTTTTTTTTTTTTTTTGGTGGCAGTTGTTAGAAAAAATGCCATTTGGTTATGCGGCGCATGTATAACAGAGTATAACAGTTTGAAATGAATGTGAATATATATATGTGTGTGTTTATAACAGAGTTCACATAGGCTAAACAAAACACGAATTTCAATTTAATTAATTAAAAAATATGTAATTATTTTTAGTTTTTTTTTTGTTTTCGACTTCAGTTTTTTTTTTTCAATATTAAAACAATAATTTACTAATATTATGAACAATTCGCCCTTTGTGCAACAAATCAAAATAAATTATATAGAATAAAATTTGAGTTTTAGATTTTTACTCAGCATGCGGATGTGTGTGTGCCTGTGTGTGTGTGTGTGTGTGTGTGTGTTAGAGCTTAATTTTGTATATAATATATTTATAGTTTATTTATAAATTTGTATTTTGTTTTTTTTTTTTTTTTTGCTGTAAAAAACATTCAGATCTCCAATGATTATTTTTTAATGAGATTGTTTTTTTTTTCTGGCAGCATGTTCCGCTATAAAGAAATATATATATATGTATATATAACTGTTATACATATATGTATGTCAACCAGTACTCGTAGAAAAAGTGTTATATGAAATGCATTACTATATATTTATGTTCTTTTTTTTTTTGTTTTGTTTTTTTCCTTTTCAGTTTTCTTAAGTTTTGAACAGCTCAGTGCGACGAGTTGTGGAAGGTTTTTTTTGTTTAGTTTCTTAAGTTGTTGTTGTTGTAGTTGTTGTTGCTGGGGAACATGCCGCAACTTGTGTACACCAAAAAATTAACACACACATTACACAAATACATATGTAACTTTTCATTGCACAACATACAGAATTCATATACGTAATTTAACATATTTGTTTAGCCCCAACCCCCATCCTCCCACTGTTTAACCCCCCACTGCAACCCCTACGCCGCTTCCCTCTCTACACAGCTGAGCTCAACTCAATCTGTATTTCTTCTCTCTTGGTTTTCTTTTTCCTTTGTTTTTGTTTTTTGTTTTTAGTATAGGGCTTTACATGGGTATTTCTTTTAAACATTTGCATTTTTGTTTTGTTTTTGTTTTTTTTTTTTTAATTAAAAATATTTTGTTTTTATTTTTTTAATGCTGCTGAGCGATTTGTTTGTTGTTGTTGGCATGCGAGCTGCGTTGTTGTTGTTGTTGTTGATGTAGTGTGCTTGTTGTTGTTGTTATTGTTGGTGTTGAGCCAGCTTAGACGGACAGTGAAACGAAACTATTATACTGCGTTATGTTGCGCTTCAGAATATCCGCACATGGGCCCAAAACGCGTTCAAATCTGTAATAAAAAAAAAAGAAGTTCATTAGTAAGTATATATATTAGTCTTATATATCTGTATATATATATATATAAATATTGACAAGCTAAAAGTCTTTCCATGTATTTTTCACACATCTTATTGCTTAGGTTACAAATGAAAAATTTTTAAAATATTATAACTATAGGTAAAGGAGTTAAATTATGAATTGAACATTAACCAATTATTCAGTCAATATATTCATATCAAGCTCTATTTTCTAGCTCCCTACTCTACCTTCGCCTTTAATCAAGCATTCTGTCATTGAATACATCAATCATGATAAACTAATCGAAGCATATTTATATTTTAAGATCAAATACCTAAACCTAATACCCAATAAAAATAAATCTAAAATAAAAGTTTCCCAATTTGGACTCATCATCAATCAATCAATAATTAATCACCTCGCTCTGTCCAGCTTGACACATTTGAGCGGGCCGCGAGCGACAACGGTGGCTGCACGTGGCCGATCCAGCAGCAAAGCAATCTCGCCAAAGTAATCGCTGGAACCCAGGCGACCCACCTCGGCGGGCTCTTCGCCCTGCTAGAATAAAACAATGGATTAGTATGACATCAAATTGTGACTTCGCTATACTCCTAGGACACTCACCTCGGAGCGCTGCTGCAGGACAACGGCACAGCCCTCGAGTATAATGTAGAAGTCATCGCCAGCTGCGCCCTGTTTGACAATCGTTTCGCCATCCTCGAAGGCGCACGTCTCCAGGGAATCGGCAACGGTGAGGCGCTCCCACTTGTCCAGGCTCTCCAGTATGGAGACACGCGACAGGAATTCCTCGTACATTTTACGCTTGCGTATGGTTGAGCCCATCAGGATGCGTCTGTAGCTATCGCGATCGATGCCCCACAGTTTCACATCGGTCTTGGCGCGCACCGTGGCGGCACGTGGTGTGCCATAGATGAGAGCCAGCTCACCAAAGCTACCGCCCTCGCTGATGGTGGTCACCAGTTCAGAGTTCACAAAGACCTGAAATAGATGTATAACAGTTAATATACTCTCTCTTTCTCTCTTATTATCTGATTGCCTACTTGGCTTGGCTACTCACCTCCACCTCACCCACATCGATGACATAGAAATTGTCGCCCTCGTCGCCCTGCTGTATGATATTCTCACCAGCCGTATGGTTCACCGGGAACATGGCATCGAATATGTCAGAGCGTTCGCTCTCATCCAAATGGGCGAAGAGCACATTTTTGGCTATAGCCTTGGACAGAGCATTCATTGTCTTATAATCCTTGGGTACGACTTTTTTAACATAGTTGGCCGCATCCTCTTCGGTCACCGGCTCGGCGGAGATGCCGCCGCGCCTGCGAACGGGTGGTGCAGCTGTTTGTGGCATTGGACTGAGATCCTCACAATCGTCTGGGCTGATTACCTGTTTACTGGCATCCAGTTTGACTTGTTCCTGCAACGAGTTGAATGACATTTCATTAGTATAACAGTTTGTTATAACAGTATTATATTTAGTGTAAAAGTATTTTAGAAGAATCACTGCGTTAATAGCTTGGGTAGCAGTTTGTAAGCAGTATAACAGTGTATACTAAGATGGTGCTCAAGCGTATAACAGCTATAGAACAGCACAACTGCAGAGTTTGAAATTATAGCCGATTTGAACTGTTTCAAGAAATTATAAGAATATACTAATTATCAATTGTATAACACTTGATGCAAGAGTGGAAAACATAATTCCATTATTTTATAGTACAGTCTTATATTTTTAATATAAAGGAAATCTAAAATCAGTTTAACAAGTCAGAACAGTATAACAGTTTACACATTGCAAAGCCCACTCAACGCGACCTTGAGCAAAATATGTCATTTAGAACAGGTAAAGGCAGACATTGTACAGGAATCGTATTACAGCAGTTGCTGTTGCTGCAACTCCAGCTATTTGCGTCACTCGATTGGGCGGCAGAGGTGTTTGCTGACTCCCCTTTCTATATGTCAAAAGTCAGTTTTGATGTGGGCGAACAGCAAAGCTTCAACAGTGTTGCCCCAGTCCCGAGTCCAGCTGTTCGTTTATCTATTTTTGGTAGCTCAAAGTTCGCTTGCGACAAATGGAACAAATCATGCAGCAACGCATTCAAAGTCTCCACCTCCGCAAAGCTGCAGCTGCTGTTGTTGCCGTTGCAGCTAGCAAATTAAATTCGTAAATTGCATTCGGGATAAAAACAAAAAAAAAAAAAACAACTGATGTTCATCTCGGCAACTACTGGCTGCGGATGACGTCAACCGAGTGCGCTGCGCGCAGATTAGGTTGCAAGTGAATGAGAGAGGGAGATATATAGAGATAACGATGGTTGCTCTTTCTTTTTATGTCAAAGGGCAAACGACTGTTATATGAGCAGTATACGGTAATTAATTGACTGCGTCGTACAACATGAATTGCCATATTGCAGTTTCTACTATTCAGTAATTGCATATACTCTTTATGCATTACAGCTGTATAACAGTTGAGTATATAATTGTTATACTGAATATACGGATAACGTAAATAACAGGTGGGTAAATTTCTACACTTCACATGTATTACTTATGTATAACAGTGCAGTGCAATGCTTGAGTAGAACTGGAAATAATTTGCTAGTACTTAGACTAGTGTCTACTTCAATTAAGCTGGGTATAACAGTTGTTTGCATAGAAATGTAACATTTTAAATGACTGTATTAATGTATTTAGGACAGTATAATAGATAAGTAAATAAGGGGTTAACCCTATGAATACTCTATTACGGCTGTATAACCGTATCACATTTAAAGATTCTGTTTAATAACTTGTATTAAAGAGTATAACAGTTACTGCAAGGCCTTAACAGTTAAAAATACAAATATTCAACAGTTATATAGTGAAAATGATATGCATTTATTTAACACCATAATTTATTTTAATTAACTACAAATTAGCCCTAATACTGTCATAATGACACTTTACAGCTAGATAAGATATTTAGTATCTATTGAGTCTCATTACAAGTTGCTTATAACAGTTTATAGTTTACTACAAAACATCCCATCGCAAGCAAATCTACTACAAATAAACAAATCTAGATACGCTGTCAATAAACAGCCGGCAAAAGCAAATACAAAATGCACAAAATCCATAAACTTTTAATTATCTAAACAAAAGCGTTTGAAGAATCACGTTAAAACGAAAAAAAAAAAAAAAAAAAAAAACCAAATCGAATTGATTTGTGGCGTAAACAGAAAACGCGGCTGAACAGCGCGACTCACAGCAATTTGTTAGATGATCATGGAATACCGCTGATAAGGATGTTATTCTAGGCCAATAGTAAAAGCTATTGTAAATGTGCTCATTGGGTATGCACGACTGCACAATATACAAAGCAAATTTTAGAGAATGCTTTTGAGTGACTCGCAAACTGTATGACAAACTGTAAGAACAAATTTGTGAATAATCTTGAGATCTTTAGAGCTCTCTTTGAAATCGGACATAAATATAAATATGCATATGAAATGCCAAAGTTCAATTTGTCAGACTCTAGGCATTCCAATGCTAATAGCCTATAATTGTAAGGCACTTAGCTAACCTCTAACCCAACATCTTTTAGCACTCGATATTCACACCTGAATATACATATATGTACAAATATGATTAAGTGAATATACCCCTTTGGCATACAGTATGTGTATTGAGTGTGTATTGAGTGTGTGTGTGTGTGTGTGTGTATGTAAGCGAAGCTCTTGGGAAGCTTGCCAGTTGATGTGTGTTGTCACAACGCAGCAGGCGAATAAATCAATCAACGCAAACGCCGCGCATACAAATGCCACAAAATGAGGCAACATTAACACAGCAGCCGTAAAAGGCGGCGCCCCGGCCGCAAAGCTGACAAGTCAAAGTCGCCTGTTGACTTGAACCTCTCACTCTCTTACACACACACACACACACTCTCGTTGTCTCTCTCCCTCTCTCTCTATCTCTATCTCCCACTCTCTGACAAAGTGCAACTTTGTTGATGGCACATTTGACCCTGACCTTTTGTGCAGCAGCGGAGTCGGCGCCCAGCCAACTAGCCCTGGCCCTGCCCCTGTCTCTGGACCTGGTCTTGGCTCTAGGCCCTGGCCGTGAAGCTTTGCTGGCCATCCACTCTAACTCTCTCACTCACTCACTCGCTCACTCGCTCTCGCTCTCATTTGCTACCCATTCCCTTTTCCAACTAACGTCATTTTCTGCATTTTCCATTTGCGCGTTGTCAGCTTTTGGCGACAATTTAAACGGAAATCGATTTCGCATTGCAAATTGAGTTACTGACGCAAAACTAAATTACAAATGTATATAGGTGTTTTTATGTGTGTGTGTGTGTGTGTGTGTATATATTTCATGGAGTGGGCGTAATCTTGATAAAACGTCTCCAACACCAAAATCAAATAAAAGTAAAAACTTCTTATCAATACGCCGTCTTCTCATCATGACACAAGGCAACATTTGTTCAGCTGATTAGCTGATTGTAAAGTTGCCAGCTAGATTGTGAATTGAAACTCGTTTGGCAGGCAATACAATTTTTTTTTGTTTTTTTTTTTTTCAGCAATTGCAGCATGCAGCAGCAGCTACACTGAACAAAAAGTGGCCAAGAGATTTCAGTTGAAGAACATTTGTTGAGCAACAAAAAATTATTTAGTTTTAGCTTTTAAATTTAATAGAATAATATTTATATATTAATCCAGAAGTTCCTCAATTTTGCTAACAATCTCGTCTATCTACAATGTTAAATTAATGTTAAGGTTCAACAGCTGTTATGCTTGGATTTTTGATTATTTACTTATACCAATAAATAGAGCAAAGAAAGCAGGAGATATCACATATTTGGACAAAACACTAATAATGCCTTATTTCCAGATCTGTCTTGCCAAATTCTTTTTCTTGTAACCGAAACTGACAAGTTCCTCACGAAGTTAAAGATTAAAGTAGAGCGCAACAAATATTTGTTTAAGTTCTCTAAGAATTTGAAAAAAAAAATATGTTGAAATTAATGTGAGGAGGGGTACAGAATAGATATAATTATGAATTTAAAAAAAAAATATTCAAAAAAAAAAAAATATATATATGAAATTTGTGAAAAATTCCTATGGTATATAAATAAATTCAGTTGTCATTGAGTTTAAAAAGAAAAGTCTAATGGCCTGTTTGAACAAAAGTAAAATCAAGAAATACCAAATGCTATACGTACAGGAATTTCCATTATAGATTTAATTTAAATAGGTCATTTCATTATATGCATCGATGCTTAAATATTTTTAATGCTAAAGTGGCTAAAATCTTTAAATAAACTCATTAAGATAATTGCCAAATAAAAGGAAAAAATTCTTCATTCAATTTTATTTCAATTTGTGTTTTGCACATGCTAGCACGTTTTTTTTTGCCGTGTATAGTGCTATATGAATCAGTGCCAATGTGCCATAAGAGTTACATTTCAACGAGCCGATAATTACAACAACAACAACAACAACAACAAGTAAGAAGGCTCTAGTCGAGACGGCTCGACTACGAGATACCCTGAACCCTGCAAAAAAATGAATATTCTTCTTCTTTACGCACATATAAGCGAGCGCTCTGCTAACCGCGCAGTTGCTGCCGACGGTTGGGGGGTGGGATGGGCTGTACTTTGAACGCTTATAACTCCATTTCTAGATGGGCTATCTTCATGAAACTTTCAGAATATATTAATTGCATTCAAATTTGTCCGTTTGCCTAATCTCAAGTCTCTAGTAGTTGAAATACGTTTTTTTCAAATTGGGGGCGAAGGGGGCGTGGCATCCAAAATCTGAAAATTACATAATCTGCGTATCCATAATATCTATCTAAATATATAAATTTGAAGTCTCTAGCTAGAACGGTGTAGAAGTTATGCTCGAAAAACGTAAAAAACGTAAACGAATTTTCGATTTTTTATCGATAATTAAGGAATGGGATGAGTTATCGAAAAAACAAAATAAACTCGTACTGCGTAACTAAGATACGAGTGTTCATGTAAAATTTCAGCTCTCTAGCTTTTGTAGTTTCCGAAATCTCGACGTTCATACGGACGGACGGACAGACGGACGGACGGACGGACGGACGGACGGACGGACGGACGGACGGACGGACGGACGGACGGACGGACGGACGGACGGACGGACGGACGGACGGACAGACGGACAGGGCTATATCAACTTATTTTTTTGTGCTGATCAAGAATATATATACTTTATGGGGTCTGCGATGTCTCCTTCTGCCTGTTACATACATTTTCACAAAAACATTATACCCTGAATTCCCATTTTCAATGGGTTCAGGGTATAATAATAGTAACAACAAGAACAATAATAAATTTCGTGACTATTTCGCTTTACAGAATTCAGAATACGTTGGATAAATGTGAGAAGCAAAAGCAATTCAAATGCACTAAAAGTCTTTGATATATATGTGTGTGTGTGTGTGTGTGTGTGTGTGTGTGTGTGTGTGTGTGTGTGTGTGTGTGTGTGTGTGTGTGTGTGTGTGTGTGTGTGTGTGTGTGTGTGTGTGCAATTGCCATGAATGCTTATTCAATAAAAGAAATTACAAGCAGTTGGACGGGCTTATGTTAAAAAAAAAAAAGAACAGCGAGAGGCAGATTGCAAACCTTTGACATAATTTAGCTGCTATAGAATTCTCTCTCTCTCTCTCTCTCCCTCTCTCTTTGTGTGCAGCGTGTGTATGTGTGTGTGTGTAATTGCAACAAAGACTGTATATGGACACAGACTACAACAACAACAATAAACTGCAGACAAAATAAAAAACAAACAAAACAAAGTTGAAAACGCGACGCGACAAACACAAATAGCAAAAATTCCACTTTAGACTTTTTAGGTTTTCTCATTTATATGTTATACATATATAATATATATATATGATATTCTTCAGATTTTTCTCTCTATGAGCACAATTTTCCTTTTATGTATGTATACATATGTGTGTGTATGTAATTTTCACGAGTTTTACTTATGTATTTAAACCTGGCACAACATAGCGAGAGCAAAAACAAAAATATGAGTAAAATATTACGTATACGTAAAGTATGACAAAAACAAATACTACAACAAATGCAACAACAACAATAACAACAACTAAACAGCAATGACAAATCCAATGTCAAAGTTTTATAAAAATAAATATACCAGAAAAACAACAACAATATATATATATATATATATTTATTTATTTGTTCACACGAATATCTAAAAAAATATATATTCATATGAAAAAATTATGAACCAAAAATATGAATTATTAATTTATAGAGAAAAATCTTTTCTTTTTTTTAACTAATTTGAAATTATTTGAATATAAAATTAAAGTAAAATTGAAAGAGTCAAAAATTTAAAATGCTAAACAGAAATTCTAAAAAGCTTTTGTAAATTAGACAAAATAAAATAAAAACATTGAGCAAATTTGTATGAAATCATTTAAGAAATATATATATATATATATATATTTAAGAAATACCAAAATAAAAGATTAAAATTTTTGTATTTCTGTACATATATATATACATATATAAATATATACATATATAATACAGATAGTATATAAATTGGAAGAAAATTATTGAAAACTTAGCAAAAACTATTTATTTCAAAATATCAATTTTTTATGTATTTATAATATATGTAAAAAAAAAAAACATTTTGAACAGAGATTAAAGCTAAACGAAAAATATATGAAATGCAATAAAAAATGATAGAAAATTGTATTTAAAAAAAATTGTTTTTTTCATTGAAATTATTGTAAAAAGCTAATGCAATGGAACGAACGCGTGATAACAAAAAGTAGTTACTTTATAATACATAATTATGCGGGCACTCAAGATTTATATATATATATATATATATTATGCTCTGTTTATTAAAAGAATTTTTTTAGCAACAGCCAAGAGCAAATTAATTGCGAATTATATAAAAAAAAAATATCCAAAAATATATATTTTACGATATCTATAATATACATATATACTTAAGATATAGTCAAATATATATTTGATATACATCAATGTATATATACATATATATAAACCTATATAGAGCGCAGATTTCTATATTTATATGAGTGAATGCGTCACGCTATTAACAGCTCAATAAATTTTTAATTATAATTCTCATTTAAATTTAGCCTTTTATAATTTTATCTACAGCTTTTATTTAATTCAATTTTTGCTATTCATCTTTTCTATTTAATTTTTTTGATTTCGCTTGTTGTGCCATTTTTAATTGTTTAATTAATCCAATTGCAGAGCCTCTGTGTAGGTGTGCGTATTCGCGTGTGTGTATGCGTATGTGTGTGTTTGTGTGTGTGTGTGTGTGAAAGCGCGCGTGTATATACCCGCTTCTAGTTCCGTAGAAAAATTTGTCGTCTTTATTTCTTTTCGCGTTATTTACAAAACGGAGGCGCGACACAAACTGAAAACTGAAAACTAAAAACTGAATTCGAATTCGCTTTCAGCTTTGATGGCAGCGCAGTTGACGTCGCTGTCGACGTCAGCAGCAACGCCAACATCAGGCAGGCTTCGTCGCAGAGCTCTTGCGTATGTTGATTACCGTTAAGTACAGTGGGCAAACGAAAGAAAACCGAAACGAACGAACGAAATGTTTGTGGTCTGAGATATACGAGAGACGACAAAAAAAAATAAGAGAGTAAAAGCAAATTGAACGACTCTGAGATACTCTGTACTGGCTGGCAGTCCAATGCATCAAAGTGTGTGTGAAGTAAAATATATATATAGAATTGGAAAAAAAGCTTGAGCTGATTCTCATACTCATACTTCTTTAGTATACCAAGTACTATTAAGCTGAGCTAGACTAAAACTGTAAATGTATTTGAGAGATGTGACTAGACAATTGTTTAGTTTAGCTTATAAAAGCTTGCAAAAGCGTTGCTTATTCATAGTGAGATGCTAAAACTGTAACATTAATACAGTTGCTGTCAAACGGTATGGTATAACAATAATTATCTGGGACCAGTTGATATTTAAAATGCAATATATGACTTAATATAATTAAAAAATAATTAATATATAACTTTAGAGTACTACATACAAAAGTTTACACTGTGTCTCAAACTGTAACCTTAATATATTGCTTGGAATCATCTAAATTTTAATATTATAGCTATAGTCATTGAAACAGCTCTCAAATTGTTATATATAGCTCTATTTTAATGCATATTTTCTATCTTCTTTTATCGCTCAACATAATAAAAATTCACAATAGTTTATATTTAGTTACAAATAAAAATAAAAATTATATTTTTAGAGAGAAAAAAAAAGCAACCAGAGTATCTCTATTGAACAAACATACCCTCTCATAAGTTTTCAAAATAGTATGCAATAACAGATTAGTTAGCTCGTGTGCGCGCGCCTATATACACTGTTCAAAACAAGCAGTTACAAAAGCAACAACAAAAATCCAATGTCAACTCTTTGGCTTACAGCGAACAACAATTGAAATGCTGCAATTCAAGACAATTAAAAATCACCAATCAATAAATTCAATCAATGAATTTCGCGCAGTGTAGCGACAACAACAACGAACACATTTTGTTTTTTTTTTTCGCCCAGCAAAAATCTAAAAACAAAAATAACACATGCTCAACAAAACTAAAAATGAGCGAAACATTAATAAAGCAACAGCAACAACAACAACAACAACAACTGATGGCCACAAAGTGTAGCCAAGAAATTGTTTGTTGAGGAGCTTCATATGAGAGAGCGACAGATGGCCGGAACGGGGCATAGCAGCAGTGTGTGGGGCGTCCGCTGGGGTCTTGTGGCTTTGGCCACTTGTCAGTTGTTTTAATACCCTATATAAATGAAGGGTAGCACATGAAATGGGGTATGCTAGTTATAAGCAAATGTGTGTAACAGACAGCGGTAAATAGTAAGATATATAAATAGGGAGAAGATTTTTTAAAAACAATTTCAGAATATTTAACCAGGCAAATCTTCAGGGTGTGAGCGTTAGAGATCTGTAAATTTACAATATATGTTTATACATATATAACATTCTAATATCTCTTATTATTACAATTATTATTATTTTATTTTGTCAAATGAAAAAAATTACTGCAATATAAACAAAAACTTTATTTATAGTGGTAAGCTCCAAAGTATTCCAACACATCTAATATAATAACAAATATTTCAACAGCTTCCACAATGCAAAACAACTGAGCATGCAGCTCAAAACTATCAACAGGGTATTTAACAGTCAAGTCAACTTTATTTGCCGCCAATGCAAATGGAAAAAGGTAACACAAATCAATTTAAGACAGAGCAAAGGAGAGAGTGAGAGAGAGAGCGAGAGAGAGAGCGAGAGAGAGAGAGAGAGAGAGAGAGAGAGAGAGCACAAGCGGGACAGCAAAAGACAAGGCTAACCGACTGTAGAATTGTGGGCGATTTACGAGTATTTGCCCAAGCTAAGCCCACATTAAAAATAAATGAAGGAAACAAGACAGTGAAAAAAAAAAAACAATAAATAAATAACAATACAATAATAATTACAAACTCAAATCCAAACTCAAACTACAAACAAAATATTGGACCTGTGCGGCATTTATAATTTCGCATGGCCATAAAAAGTTGTTTGCCTAACACATGAATATGAAAACATAATACATTATATATACACACATAAACATATGTATGTACATATATGTACAGATGTATACATTATATAATTATGATTTATGATAATTGCGTTTTTGTGACTTTATGATTTGTTCGTGCACCACGTGACGTATGAGCAATGTAAAAATATTTCTCATATGCGACCGAACAGAACGAGAGAAAAAAGTGAACAGAAACATGCGATGCAAAGCTAAACAGTTGGCAAAACGAGCCAGCCAGTTGTAGGCGTGGCAGATAAGAATAAAAGTGGAAAACGAACGTGTGCTTAAGTGTTCCTATTCTGCGGTTTGCCCAGTTATAGCCCATAGCCATACAAAAGACAAAGGGACCTTGCCATAGGCCGAACGTCAGGTGATAGGCTCAAGTATGGGACAGGTCATGACCAAGTGCGTCATTTGACAAACAAAGAGCAAGAGAGAGAAAGAGTGAGAAAGAGAGAGAAAGAGAGAGAGAGAGAGAAGGTAAAATATGTCACAAAATAGAAAAATTGAGGAGGGGCAAGGCATAATTAATAGCAAGATATGATAGTTCCAATAGATGATATGATCATAATATTACTAAATGAAGAGGGAGACGAAAGAGAATATATATAACCATAATAAACAAACGGTAAATGTACGACAAAGAAAGAGATTGATTTGATGTAGAAAGAGAAAGAGGGAATGAAACTGAGCAACGAAAAAAGAGACAAACCAAGAGAGAGAGAGACAGAGAAAGAGAAAGAGAGATACAGAGAAAGAGAGAGTGATGGAAAGACAAACAGGCATAAATATTGGGCTGGTCAGAGAGCCAGATAATATTTATGTACACATGTAGCACTCACCCCCCCTAGCTCCTTTCCCACAACTCTTATATCATTATCTTGACTCCTCTGCAAGCTAATGCTTAATCACCTTGAAGTAGAATTATGTTTTCTTTAGAAAAAGAAAAACTTTACAGCTTCTATTATTAGCCATAAGCAAAAGCAAAAGTAATTTGCTCTAATTAATTATGAATCGAAACATCAAGTTGTGTGTTGGTATGGGTAAATACCCAACTTTGTCAGCCTCTTGGCAGCCATCAGCTTTTTTTTTTAGCTCAACTAAAACTTTTTAAAGCCAAAATTAAATAATAATCGCCTGGCCCCACCAGATTGGGCTTAATGTGGGTCACAGAACCACGAAGCAAAAAAAAAGTTTTTCCAGCTACCTTTTCAAAACCTGTTCGAAGGTTGAGGCACACAGAATTGGCCCAAAAGTACGGAAAAGCTTTTTGTCTGCCTGTATCCTGTCTGATACAGTGAGCGTGCGTGTGTGTGTGTGTTGGCATGCGTGTGTATGTGAATGCGTTTTATAATCGAATTAATTAAAATTTTGCACACTGCCTGCCCTACCATTCTGTCATTCCTGCAGCGAGCTCTTTAATGTGGTGCTGATACACTGCAAAAAACTTGACTATTATATAATTTAAATAAAATTTAAATATATAAATATAATTTAAAAATATACTAAACTAAATTATATAATACTAAATTAAATGTAACTTAACTTTTAGTTAATTCACCTCTTTTTCTCTTAGTGTACAAAGCATATTTAAGCAAATTATTTTAGCTAATTTATTTAAACTTAAATCTGGTTTAGTTACCCACACAACATCCCCTCCTTCTTCTTTAAAATTTGCAATCAAATTCAGCTCCCTGATTATTCTCAGTGTATAAATTTAGTAAGCTACCCGCATGCTGCAGTTGCTGCTGTGCCTCGTTTACCGAATAGCTCTCCTGCTTTGTTAAGCGAAATTTCCAATTCAGTGAACTTTTTGTTACCAGCTGCCTGACACCTCTGTCTCCCTCTAGTTCTCACTCCTCTTTTTATTTGAACTGCCCCACCCTCTGCGTCTCTCTCCCTTCACCACCTGCCTGTCTCCTTTTTACGCCTGCTAAACAAAAGCTTTTGTTGTAGCCACAAATTTGGGCCACAGCAGAGAAAGACAGACAGACGTATCCATATCAATGCTGGCTGCTTGCCTGCCGCCCGATAACTGTTTGGTCAGTCAATGTCCTGCGTAATCGTCACAGTTGTCAGCAGCAGCAGCAGCAACAGCAACAAAAGCAGAACTGACGTCACGAATATATCTACTCTCATATAGTCTAACTTTTTTAATTAGAAAGTTTTAATTGTTAGTTCACTTTGCAGCATAAGATTAATTGGTTATTTTAAATTTATTTTATAACTAGTTGGTGTTTGCTAATTCATATAGCTCACTAGAGCTCAATATATGTATGATTTCTTCTCTTATGATCAATCGTTGAATAGCTTTATAGAACATATGGCTCATGAACAGCTGAACAACTTAATAGAAATGAAATGATTTAATCAACTGAATCATGCATGCCTCTAAAATTGTATAAGAAAAGTTCTTTGTAAATTACTGTAGTGTACACTAATCACTCAATAGGGTTTGGTAATTTGAGCAACAGTTCCAGTTCTCTTTTAAATAAAAAAGTTTTCTGGTCTGACTTTCCCTAAAGTCGAATTACTATGCTCGCTTACTTATGCTCTGCGCCAACAGCTCTTTAGGGAACGCGCATTACGCATACGCCGTATAGTATTAGCAAGTAAACTTTGCCGTTCATACTCCATACTCAATGATGCTTCTATTATTTTAGTATCATGTGCCTGTGCCTGGGCCTGTCTCTCAGCTGTTGCTTCGCATGGACTACAGCGCGTGCTGCTTAATTTTATTGCCTAAATAATTCATGAATTTCCGTCCATTTTGCTGCTTTGGTTTTGGTTGTTAACGGCGCTTATAAGCCGCTTAATGGATGGCCAAATAAAAGGTCGTCGCATCCGCTGCTTACAGTGATACTTGTACAGATTGAACCATAACCTTAAGTTCTATCTCTTTCTCTATATACATACATATATTTTATTTACATAAAACTTTTCTAACAATCGTAATCCATGCAAAAACAAATACAAGCCCGGAACTCACTCAGAATAAAGCAATATTTAGGTAAAAACATTTTATTATGCATGGAAAGCAGCCAAAGAAATCGAAATGGAGAAAGAGTGGGGAAAAACGACGAAAGGAGACAGAGTGATGGAGAGCAATTCGCATAAAATTAACACATATTAGCAAGACAATTGAGAGAGTGAAGAAAAAGCTCGCTTAAAATATAAGTAATTCTATATAACTTACAGTTACAGACATAATAAATAGAATTTCTTTAGTAATGCTTCCCATTTACCATATTTAAAATAGCATTAACGGTAAATAACTTTGTAAAATTAATCGTTTTGATACACAACACTTAGGACACTAACTGTACCCACCATTTTGAGCGGCTTAGGGGTTGAGCTTCTTCTTTTCAATGCCTTCTCCCTCACACTCTCTGTCTTTGTCTCTGTCTTCTATCTTATGTCAATATAGCGGTCAACAGCTATGGCGATAATAACAACAAAATCGGCGAGTTGGCCTTAACAGTTTATTGGCCGCACTAATCACGGACCGGCGAATATAAACAAGGCGATGACAGCTGTCGGCCAAGTTGTTCTAGTTCTAGTTGTTGTTTTTGTTAGCTATAACTGTAACTGTAACTGGTACTGTTGCGGTCGTTAGTTGTGTGCCATTCACAGTTCAATTTGATGTGTTGGAAACGTTGACAATTGTGTGAGGCGTAACATAAAGAACAATTAATCAACGGTACACGCAACGCGACTGTAGCGGACGGCAGCAGCACAAACAATGAGCGCACAATATGCGAAGACTAACTGTAGCAACAGCCCAGAAGATGGCAGCAGATGGCGTTTGACTAAGACAACGCACGCACTCAGCACTCAGCAGGCAGCACAGTTAACAGTTAACAGCAGCGACAGCTACGACGATTGCAAACTGACTAACAGTAAACAGCACCGACGACGACATGATGACCTTCACCAACACGCACAGCCCAAGGAAAGTGGCCAAAAAAAAAAAAGCAAAACGAAAACTTTTCGCACACAGGCACACGAACACAACAATAAACCTGTGACGCAGCTGCGACGCCGACAGTAGCAGCAGTAGCAGCAGCAGCATCAGCCTGAACAACAACAAGCAACAGCAACAGCGAGCAAAAGGGCGCCTGGCAAAAGCTTTGGCAGCGGCTTCGCATTTTGATTCCGTTGTGCGCTGCGTGCCGAGAGTGTTTCTTTTTTTTTTTCAAATGCAAAATTGCCATAAACTTGCAAAAAGCTGTTCTCTCTCACATTGCTTTGAATGTGTGTGGGTGAGTGAGAGCTGATGTTCGTGTGCGTGTGTATGTGTGTGTGTGAATGTTTGAGTAAGGCTCAGTCACTCTCACAGCGATTGAGGAGTGAGAGTGAGTGAGAGCGCAATGTAAACATTAGGAGACAGGACTTGCCAGTTGAGCTACTTGAATATATTATGCTATGTCTGTATGCAAGTGTGTGTGCGTGTATTTTATATTCCTGGCAGGCAAAAGTGAACGTTTAGCGAATGTGGGCGGGTAATAAAAATTTGTAAAATTGTAACATACATATAGATATGTACATAAATTAATAAGCCTAAATTTTTTAGCCAAACTATTGGCATTTGACTATTTATTATTATAAATAAGTTAGAGCTCAAATTTAATATATTTTGATTGGTTTTTATATGGTATTAAAATAACACTTAATAATATTTTTTATAGCTGCAAGAGTATTTCAACTTCGACATTTGACTCCTCTGCTTATTCGTACGTTTATTTGCCGCCTGCGCCGCCACGCACAGCAGCTGCAAACAAATCAAAGCTTTTGCTCAAATACTAAAATGGAACAGAGCGAGAGAGAGAGGGATAAAATAAGCAGCACAAAATACTTAAAAGCTTTTTAACCATAAAAAGCAACAACAATATGCTGCATCAAGTGCACTGAGTGTGTTATTAAATTGTGTGGGTTTATCTGCAATATAAAAGCTCCCAATTATGATCGTATGTATAGACAGGACTTACAATATCTTCCTCTGGTATAGTGGTACAGGATGTGCGTACATGTCGCACACGATGCATTGCATCCAGGCTCAAGCGATGTTCATGGTCATCACGCAGCATGGCATCAAAGACAGCAACGCCGCCATCAATGCTGCTCTCCCGCAAAATGCGACCACCGCGTCCACTAAAACTCCCACTACCATGCTGCTGGGCAGCAGCATATCTGACGCCCACCTCCGAAAAGGAACGAATGCGCATTGTGCCATTCTCATCTGTGGTAAGGGCGACTGATTTGAAGCGATCAATAACCGCATCCTGAATGCCGTTTACACTCAGTTGATTGCCCATGGCGGGCGATACGTCACAACAAGCTCAAATTAACAAAATAACGGTATAGACAATAGCTGCGGTTGGTTGGAGTCGCACACAAAACGGGCGCTTCTGTACGGCGCCAAGTTGTTTATCAAACTGAAGTCCGGCGCGAACATTCAACAGGCAACAAGCAAGCAAGCAGGCAGGCAGGCAGGCAGGCAGGCAGGTAGACAAGCTCATAGAGAGCGAAACGGGTGGGTGTAGCAGCATGCAAAGTTAGAGACAAAGAGAGAGAGAGAGAGAGAGAGAGAGCGCATAGGCCACAGGTGCTGTTAGTTAGTGCTGCATTGTGACAACACGAAACAACTGCACTCGCTTTAGAACTTTGCTGCCAGGCAGAGCTCAGCCATTTTCAGGAACCATTTGAAAGCTTTTAAGCTTCTCCAATGCCCAATGCAATAATGCAAGTCGCAACCTACGCACACATACACACAATCACACCCACACAGCAATAGTCTCGTGTTTATTTATGTATTGATGCAAAAGAGAGAGCGAAGGCGAAAGCTATGTAAGTATGATTAACCAATGAAGCATATCATACGCTACTCCCGGTTTTTATTTTGTTACGGTTATTTTTTTCTAAATATGTCCATGTTATGGCCACTGCTAACCCCAAAATAGACCAATAACCGATTTATTGATTAACAAAGACGAATTTCAGGGATGGTGTATGGCAGTCTGAAGTTACGATATAATAATTATGTATAGATAAGAGATGAAACAATCCCACTTATAATAGGAAATTAGGATAGCAATATTATCATTATTTTAGTAATTAATTACTTGAAATGACGAATTTTTGACTCTTATGCAGAGAGATAAGACCAGCTTATTTATAATAATATATAGATTAATATTTACAAATAAACTATGTGGAATAACTTAAATATGATCGATGGTTCAATTAATATAAAAACTACTATTTACGTGTCAGTCGTGCGCCTCCGACTGCTTAAAACTGGATCAAGTGATAATATGAACACAAAATATAAATTTAAAAAAATATATTTATTATTGATGTACTCTCAAGCTCCAGAGATTGTTACGTTATTCCCGTACAAATATTTTCATATTCGGATTAAAGACTAACAAATTTGTTATAAAAGAGAAAATTTTTATTGTGTTGGCAAATGAATAGAATTGGGCTGAGTAAGAGGCAGTAAAATGTCAATGAACTACGCTAAGTCTTGGTTAATAGAAACGATATTTGCATAGCCTTGACTTCTTCGATTTGGCTCTCGTATTTTTCAACTTCGATTGATGCACCGACTTGAATTTCCTGACGGTGTCTTTCCGAAGTTGAATTGACCTGTGCCGAGATTTTGCTAGATTGCATATCATTTTGTGGTGACTACTCTCCGGCAACAAGAGATCAACGGCTAGACGTGCGCCTATGTAATATGGCTGTGAAAGGGAATACAGGATATTTTTGATTATAGTATATGTGAAGACTTAATAGACCGATGTTGCTCGATTTACGCCCCTCACCTCATCGAACATTAAACGCTCAATTGGAAGGAGATTCTGCCAAGTGGCAGCTGCATCGCATACCATTCTCTGCGGAGAAACGCTTCTGTCACGATAGCCCAGCCAATACTCTCGCAGGAAATTGTAATAAGCGTCCGATGTCAGCAATGCGGGTGCACCAGCCATTGTCAACCGAAAAATATAATCGTACCAACCATATATTTCCTATACCCGAAACTCAATAATATACATATAATTTGTTTATATCTTTCTCTACTTGTATAACGCTGTTTACTGTAAAAGAGCTTTTGTTTAACTGACTACAATTGGAATTATATATATAGTCTGAGAAATTTGTTCCACAGCCTACTCTAGAATCCTTCTTTTTTTTTCAACAGCGTAAAACCTTAAGTCGACTCAGCAATACATAGTAAAGAAATAAGTGAAGACATAGAGGGAGATAGAGAATTAAAAGGGTTTGACTCGAGGTGTCATTGGTCAAGGAAATAAATTTTGATCTCTTTATCTCAAGCTGGAGACCATATATTAAATTTTGTACTTTTTAGCTTCATTAGAGAGTTAAGATGCCTTCATATCTCAAAAAATCATATGACCACACGCAGTGTGATACTGTGGAATGGAATCTTAACTCTAACTCATCCAATCTTTAGTAACCCAGAAGTTTCGAACATCACGAAAGCTATATAAACGCAGCCCCATCAATCGCAGTGGCACAGAAACTCAGCAAAGAGAGCATAGTACGGGACATAAAAGCTCGACAAATTTGTAAGAAGTTAGAATTATAAATTGATATAGTAAATTTTCAAATCTTACCCGTTCCAGTTTTTGAAAATAGTTACGCAGGAATTGGACAGGATTGTCCGGTCGGCAGACGCAGAGCTGGACGATGCAGTCTTTGAGGACGCGCTGAATGCCATGCGATTGTATATAATGTTCGCATTCGCGCAGGCTTTGCTCCTCCAGAGTTTTGGCCATCATGTAAGACATGTGTTGACTGTATATATGTGTGCGTGTGTGTATGTGTGTGTGAGTTGAAGGTAAAGCGTTGAAGCTGAATCGTTGTTGCGGTTTATCTTCTCTCACTCTGCAATACGCAATATGCACAGAGCTCTGTATGCCTGTGTCGTATGTATGTGTGAATGGATGGGATTGTGTGTGTGTGTGTGACCGTGTGACTGTGTGAGGGTGTATGTTTGGCTGTGGTTTTAGCTGCTATTGCTGCAGCTGTTGAAATTGCAACACACTACAACAAAAATATCAAGTAAATAACCTATTGAACAGGGGCGTCGAGTGCAACGCGAGCACCACTTGTGTATATGTACATATGCATATGTGTTTATGTACGTATGTATGAATGTGTAGCCTTTTCGTTTTGCTTTTGCCTTTGCTTTTACGTTTTGCTTTTTTTGCTTTTGGCACTGTTTTCACTTTTGCAATTCACGTTGTTTAACAGCGCTGCGTTTCGTTGCTGCCGTTTATTTTTTGCCTGCCCGTGTGTTGCACCATTTAGAAAAATATATGTGCGTTGGCGTATGATTAAAATACTGTTTTTTTGTTTTGTTTTAAAAACTTAACTAATTTTCACGCACGTAAACCACTGCAGTTGTTGTTGTTGTTTTTCTTTTTTTTGTGATATAGTGATGGGCGGCCAGTGTGAACAGATGATTGTACAAAAATACCGAAACACGTCTAAGTCATTCAATGATATCGATAACACAGATACAGCTCAAGCTTAGCAACACTTCTAACAGAAATGTATTCAAATATTGCTTTATGTACAAAAATTAAATAAAAGAACTACATTTAATTATAAAACATCACTTTGAGAATTATTTTTATTAAATTTAAATAATTTGATATTCCCACTCGTTTGTTTTTTTAAGCGATATAAATGACAGCTTAAAGATACTAAAGCTCTTTAAATTCGTTTGTATCTATCGATAACAGAGTCAAATGTAGTGCTTACAACACTCTTATTTGATTGCTAACGAAACGCGCTAACTTGAACGTTATAATTCTTATTAAAAATATTCATTCAAGCTAAAAACATTAGCTATGTGGATGATGCAAGTGAACAGCAATTGCTTGTGCCATCAAACAAAGGTTAGTTACTTTAGATGTCAAGCAGACGTAGAATATTTCGAATGCCTAGTTATACTCGTATATTGGTTTATTGATTTTTCTCGCATATAGCTAAAATGCTGCACACGGATTCCTTGCCCAATCATCAAGGTATCTATACGCCGCTAAGTCAGGCAATGACCGATTCTGAATCCGATGAAGAAATTGAAATCCATAACGTCAATAAGCATCGACACCAGCAACAGCTACACCAGCAACAATCGCAACTACAACAGCAACAGCAGCAATTGCAGTTGCAACAACAGCAGCAATTACATTTGCAACAGCAACAACAACTACAACGCAATCGCATTCGAATACCACCTAATACATTAGCATTAAAATCTCTGCATACGCAGTCAAAGCAACAACAAAGACAGCAACAACAGCAACAATTCAATAGCAGTAACAGCAGCAGCTACACCACCAATATGCAAAATACATTTCGTTCAGTTATGCTCAGTGATTTGGGCAGCAATGTCGCCGGCAATGTGGGAGTTGAGTTCTCTAATTTTGGTGCCGAATATGATACGAATGCGGATAATGTCGCCATATTGGGTCATCAATCGGATCAATCAGAATCGAAGCGCTTGCCGATGTCCACGAAGAGACGTTGCTGCTTCATAGCCTCGCTGCTGCTTTGCCTGTTCGCTGTGGTCGGCTTCGTCTGGATCGTACCCTGTGGCCCAGCAGATGGCACTGGATCGTGTCCAGCACCCGTGGATCGTCAGAAGACTCGCAATTGGTTTAAGAACTACACCAAAATCGAGCTAAGAGGAGGAGTTAATGTCGTAGCAGGATTGCGTGCCTGGGAGAATAATTTGATATTTCTATATCGTGGCGACGTGTTCTTTCCAGAATTTCGTCCCAATAATCATAAGCGCAATGGCATTATCTCACTGATTGGCAGCTCCGGCGCTGTAGCTTGGTACGATGAGACAGTGGACGAGCCCGTGGCCATTGATTGCACCCTACTCGACGTGGATCTCAATGGCAAGCCGGATTGCTTGGTGATCGATGAGTACGGCGAAGTGGGAGCTATCAATTCGGGAAGCGGGGAATGGCACTGGCGCTTCAAGGATCATGCGGCACAGAAGCTAAATGCATTCGACTTTCCACTCATACTGCCAGACATTGATGGGGATGGCGTGTTGGATATATTGCTGGTATCCAGTCTCTCGCTAGAGCAACGCACCAAGACCCTTGTCCAGCAGCAACAGACAAAGCAACAGCAACAACAACTCGAAGCTCGCAACGTGCTGCGCCTGCTGTCGGGTCGTCGAGGTCGACCCATCGGCGAGGGCTTTCGCATACACGACTGCCAGAAGGTCAGCCGGCTGCAGCTTAATGTCAATAATAACATCAGCTACAGCTGCACCTCCAGCACAGATCAGCAGCCTCAGCAACGTTTCAAGAGTCTCGCCGAGCTCTATGCGCTCATTACCAACAAATCGCTAATGGGTCGCCGGCTGTTGCCCGCCTCCAAGATTGCGCAGCATCGCAGGCAAATGAATACACAGCGCAATGTATTCCTGCTCAGTGGCAGGGAGCTGATACTCGAGAATCGTGGCAAATGCCCCGACTGCAATGTCACATTGCAGATGAGCGAAATGCGCGATGGTCGCCGCCATATGCTGTACAATGTGACGGAGAACGCAATGTACGGCATGGTGCCAGCTCAATGGCACTTCAAAAACAGCAAGTCAAAGATGTCCGGCTTTGTCATCAAGTTCTGGAAGTGGAGCAACATAGCCAAGGCAAACAAACCACCGGCAAGCAACAGCAACAGCAACAGCGTGGATAAGATGAACAACTATACCAACAGCAGCAGCAGCACCAGCAGCAACAATAGCTCCAAAAATCTGAATAGCATAAAGGAAAAGGATAAGAACAAGGATAAGATATACTCAAAGAATCAACAGCAACAACAACAACAACAACAGCAGCAGCAGAAGAAGCAGCAACAGCAGCAGCAGCAACGGCTTAAAAGATATTCAATCGTTCATCAATTTCCCGCCGAGCATGAGGAATTCGATCTGTTTCATCCGATACAAAAACGTGAAACGTTTCGAAATCAAAGCAAATCTCTTGCCGGCCTGATGAAAAACTATAAAATGCAGATGATAACAGAAACTGTTATATTGGTATTATTCATTGGCGCCGATACGCGCATCGAGAACACCTCACAGAGCAACATCATCCAATTCTGTCGCAGTGAACGCAACGAAATGATCTGTCAACCGGATTTACTCAATCAAGAGAACTCCATGTTGATAGCAGATCTCGATACGGATGGCTCACAGGAGTTGGTCTCCTACATGTCCACGTTTGTGAAGCCCAACGAGTATCCCTTCACTGACTATAAACTGATCAGCTATGTGCGATTGCTACGCATCCAATCCGAGATGCCTACCTATTACGAGCAGGAAAAACTAAACTAGGTGGAGCTCGAACGGGAACAGCAGTAGGAGCTGAAGCTGGAGGATATGTGCATTTAAAATCCCCTACAATAGTCTACAAGAGATTCAGTAGTTAAATTGCTAGTTGCATTGACAACATAACGTTTATGATTAACAATTCATAAGTGTACTATACTATAATAATAATTATATAAAATAGTAAAACTTTTCTAGTCTCAAATAAAGCACTCGATGGCAATAGAAATTTTTAAATGGGAAGAACTGAATAGTTGATAGATTAATTAGCTAAGATACGCAGAATAGTAAATATAAAAGGTTTTCTTGTAAATATATTGAAAAGTATCAGAGTAGTCCGAAAACAAGAATACAAATGTTTCTATCTAACTACCAACATTAATACCAATACAATGATATGCTGATCAAAATACATTATAATCTATCATCTATCTACATAATATAGTCTATTATCTAACTGTATAGATGCAAATCGAAATACATGAAAATGTCTCTTAAAAGTAAGATATGATTGTGAAGGGCCTAGAAACATATAAGATCAAATTATATTTGAAAATATATATAGATTCGCATATCAAAATAAAATACAAATTATTAGTATGCTCTATCAATTTACTTACATTGATTAAAGCAAGTTTTAAAAATATAAGTCTAAAGATATAAAAAGAAATTATGATATAAAAGTTCTTACAATTAAAATGAGGCGTCGAATCGATAATAATCGATGTGATCTCAACACAATTATTAATTGATTAATTTACATGCATGCAGTTGTTATACATTTCGTAGCCTAATCAGAATAGAGAGTTATGTTGTAAATTAATTTAACTAATTACGAAATTTCGCAGGTTTTATTTACTGATCATTTTTGTTTTCTTTGATTTTTTCTAAAAGAACATACTACCTTTAAATAGGTAGGCTGATCGGAGCTTAACAACAATCTTAAAATTCCACATCATTAACATAACGTTTGTAGTTGGCCTGAAAATTGGCCGATAACCATTGCTCAGTTATGATCTTAAACTCAGCTTCAAGACGTTGCAAAGACGCCGTATTGGCCGTTTGGTTTAGCTTTTTGAGTGAACGATAGTGCTGTAAGAGTATGGAAAGGTTACTATAATATATATATATTGATAATGATTAATGTGGTTTCACCCACCTCTGCTGTGGTGTTGGAAATGAGTTTAGCCACTGCCAGAGCCTCCTCGTTTACGCTTCGCGGTTCGCAGGCTTTGTCAATAAAGCTGTTCGGTGAATCAATCACGTCCGATGTGTGCAAACGCTCACCCAGCAAAAACAAACGCGTTTGCTAACAAAATTAAAAGAAAATGAACAATGAAATTAAAATATCAATGACAAATGAGCATAAATATTAATTTAGACCTACAACTTGTGTGGCGACCTTTGGGTGTTTATGCCAGAAGACATAACCTTCTGGGAACTGTCCAAGCTTGGCATAGTTCGTCTCAAAGCAACAGTCATCGGCTGCCAAAACATAGTCGAACAATGGCAACTGCATGACACCCAAGTTTTTTAGGTTTCCGACAATGCCAGCAATCAGAGGCTTGGGGAATGTAGCCAAAGTGCGCAGATATGTTCTATAGGAAGATAGATTATTATTTGACTATAATCACAATCATTTGCAACTCACTTTGATACCAATGCCAATTGTGTTACATTAGTTTTACGCTTCTCTAGCGAGGCAGCCAGCAGCTCCTGGCAATCGATGCCCTGGCAAAATTGCTGACCCTGCACGCTGAGGAGCACTGTATTGCAATCATTACTTTTGGCCAATTTGTTTAGTATTTCATTGAGCTTCTGCAACAATTGCGCCTTGTAGGTGAAGCCCGTTTTGCTCAGCTGCGTGTTGATCACCAATTGAGTAACCTTTTCCAACTTGTGCAACGTCACCAGCTCCACTTTGGCAGCCTTCAACTCCTTCGCCTGCAATGCTCCTCTTTTAAGATCATTGGCCAGCGTTTGGGGTGCGGCGGCGGAATCGCTTCTTTGGTTCGCTTTATTCTCTGGCTTCAGGAATATAAACGATGGATCCATTGTTGTTGCATCAGAAGCATCATCTGACAAATTAGACACTGCGCAGGGCTTATTATCCAACGATGTGCGATTTACAGAGGCATTGCTGGAGTACGAGCTATTGGAGCGTCGACGCATTATCATTGATTCCTCGCTGGCACGCTGCTTATACACATAATCCCAGGAATCGGATGGACGTTGCTTTGCAGCCTTTGTGAAGACGACTTCAACGGCAGCTGAGTTGTTGCCCGTTGTTGTTTCTTTTCGCTTTCCGGCTTTAGGTGGGGTTTCCTTTTTAGTGGGCGTGGGCGTGCTCGTCGGTTCAACTGCAGCCGCTGTTGCTGCTTTTTGTAGCTACAAAAAGGATAAATTAAAATACTGGATAAACTTCTATAAGATGCTTTAGCTTACTCTGCCGGTTAGTGTAAGCGATCGCTTGCGCATCAGCGGTTTGTTGGCCGACTCGCCGCCGCTTAGCTCTCGCTGTTCACGCTCCACTGCTTGCATCATATTGGCAGCGCCCTCATCGCCCATTAGTCGGTCAATTTCGCTAACTTTCTTCTTTTTGGCCTGACTGCCGGCTCCATTAGGCACATTGGGCGTTTGTGACCGACGCTTGGGTGGTGAAGCGGTATTCGTTTCAGCCAATTTGGCAGGTGTAACGGAACGTTTAGCACCTTTTTGCGGCTCTTTCGGAGTTGACGGTCGTGCCTTCTTTGACACGGCATCCGTATTGCTTGGTTTAGCAGTTGCTGCTGCTGTTGTTGTACTTGTAGTTGTTAAGGTTGATATCGTTGTTTGTACATTTGCTATTGCATTTATATTGGGCTTTGGACTTGCATACTGCGCAAAGGACTTTTGCGTTTCTGGCACATCTGGATCCCATATAATTTTACGTTTTATAACACGCGTGCGCTTGAAACCTACAACAAATATATTCATTTAATTTCCATTCACTTTTATATAGATTATTCTTACCTGTGGTTTCTGCATTAGTGTTGGGCTGCTCTGCAGGTGGTTTCGGCTTTTCCACTGCTTTTGGATTAACAGATTTCAGCATTACCTTTACGCTACCCAGCATATGAGGCACCTCTATTACTGGTTTGGCCTTTTTGACGAGCGGCTTCTTTGTGGCAGACATTTCGCTGGTGATCGCATTGGAATTAGAGGCTGTATCACTGCTACTATCATACTCATTCCAGTCATCATTTAGTGAAGTGATTATGTCATGAGGCTTTTGCTGATGTTGCTCTTTTTGCTTGTTATTCGCCAACTCTTTGCGTCGCATTTTATTGGCCTTTAAATCGGCCATTTGCTCGAGTGCCACGGCTCTCGCTTGTTCGGGGGAAAGTTTTGTCTTGCCCACAGCAAATTTAGAGTTAGTTTTCAAGGCACTTGAACTGCTTTTTGCAGTGGACAACAACTCGGGACTGGGTCCGCTGACATTGTCTTCATCATCGATTTCCATTATCTCATATTGTCCCTCGCCCTCGATAGTGACACCGACATTATCAAGTTCCGCCAAAGCCACCTCAATGCTAGCCTTTTGTGGCTCATCTTTTGTCTCCTGCTCCTGATCGGTGCCCTTTAGCAGAGCAATCAGATCAACTTCCTCCAATGTCGTCGCTGGCTCTGGCTCCTCTTTGACAAGCGATTTGTTAACAGGAGTGCAACGTTTCACCTTCCCCAGATCATCTTTAAGTTGCCCGTCTTGACTGCTCCCGCTGCCATTTTCTGGTGTGCTGCCCGTCTCAGCGCTCACTTCTGCCTTCTTCCCATCCTCCTCTTCATCATGACCTGATTCTGTGCAATGCTGAATGTTGTGCATTTTGGCTATTTCTTGCTCTAATGAGCTCAACTCATCAAGCTTATCGACTTTTCCCTCACCATCTTCACTCTCAATTTTCTTTTCTTCATGTTTGGATTCGGATGTGACCGCTTTTTCTGCTTCTGTTTCTGCTTCTTCTTCCTTTACTATGGTGTTTGTTTCTGATGCTGCTTCCACTTTGTGCTTCTGCTGAACATCTAGATCCGTGTCATTAACTTCGGCCATATCCCAAGTGCTGTTATTTGTCTGTTAATGCGGTTATGTTTTCAAAATCCTATACACTTGACTAAATTTTTAAAATTCTCTATTTTTCATGCACTTGCTGCAACAGCGGCCATTTTATAGTGATGAATCTACCATTAACAAATACAGTCGATACCCAGGAAATGTATCGAAAAAGTTGGTCACCCATAGATGTACGTCTAAATACTAACTATGATACTATCGATAGTTGCCATCGATGATTTTGACAGCTCTAGTCGCTACCCCCCACACCACTCCGATGAATACTTTATAGAAAAAAAAATCTCATCTGCAGCCAGGATAAACGCTGATTGATAAGAGGGGTAAATTTGTTTATTTTCACGCGCTGTTAAAATAAGAAAAGAAATACTCACAACATCAACTGAGCAGCAATTGCTTCAGCATTAGCGACAAACACTGCTAACCGCTCGATCGTGGCGGCGACAACAACAACAACAACAGCAGCCAAAAGCTAAACGGCAAAATATACAAAAATTGTGTCCCAAAATTTTGGAGGCAAGACGGACGAAAGGATGTGGGACTCCTCAATGTTCTTGAGCACATTGACGCCAAAGTTTTATGTGGCACTAACTGGCACTTCAAGTCTAATATCAGGCCTAATACTTATTTTCGAATGGTGGTATTTTCGCAAATACGGCACCTCGTTTATAGGTAAGTATTTTTTTTTTTTTTCAGACTTAAATGTGCTGAATTTTTGCAAACATTGGAAAATGTATTGTTTTTCAGAGCAAGTATCGATAAATCACATTAGCCCTTGGATCAATGGCAACGACGCTCAATCGGATAATGGCAGCAGCAGCAGCAGCAGTGGTTCCAGCAGCAGCAGCAATGGCTGTGGTGGCTCCAATGGGGCAGGAGGTGGAGCTAATTCCAATTCAGGCAACAGCTCGGGCACACCCGAGTGCAAAGTGTGGCGCAATCCATTGAATCTCTTCCGTGGCGCTGAGTACCAACGTTTCTTTTGGGCCACCAGCAAGGAGCCATTGACCTACTATGACATGAATCTGAGTGCCCAGGATCATCAGACGTTCTTCACTTGCGAGGGCGATGCTGGCAAAGAGGAGTATGAAATAATGCAGACAGCGTGGCGTGAACGTAATCCCATGCAACGCATCAAGTCGGCACATAATGCGCTTGAAATAAATGCGGAATGTGCACCGGCTTACATACTCCTAGCCGAGGAGGAGGCTATGACCATATTAGAGGCGGAGAAAATACTCAAAACTGCACTGAAAGTAGCCGAAATTAATTATAGAAAGTCGCAGGCGACACAGCACCAGGGTTCTATAGCAGATGGCGTGCATCGCAGGGACACGAATGTGTTGATCTACATCAAGCGTCGCTTGGCAATGTGCGCCCGGAAGTTGGGAAAACTGAAGGAGGCTGCCAAAATGTTTCGTGATCTGACAAAGGAGATACCCTCGATCATGAGTGTGCTGAACATACATGAGAACTTGATTGAAACGCTGCTCGAGATGCAGGCATATGCCGATTGCCAAACAATCTTGGCCAAATACGATGATATATCGCTGCCCAAATCGGCGACGATTTGCTATACAGCCGCATTGCTTAAGGCACGCGCCGTCGCTGATAAATTCTCCCCGGATATTGCATCAAAGCGTGGCCTGAGTCCCGCTGAGATGAGTGCCGTCGAAGCCATACATCGTGCGGTTGAATTCAATCCGCATGTGCCCAAATATTTGCTGGAGACAAAGCCATTGATACTGCCGCCGGAGCATATATTAAAGCGTGGCGACTCGGAGGCCTTGGCGTATGCGTTCTTCCATTTGAAGCACTGGAAACAGGTCGAGGGAGCACTGAATCTGTTGCATTGCACCTGGGAGGGCACATTCCGTATGCTGCCGCATCCGTTGGAACGCGGACATCTCTTCTATCCATATCCGACGTGCACTGAGTGCGCCGATCGTGAGTTGCTGCCGGCCTTCCATGAGGTCTCCGTCTATCCGAAAAAGGAATTACCCTTCTTTATTCTATTCACGGCTGGTCTCTGCTCATTCACGGCTCTATTGGCCCTGCTCACGCACCAGTATCCGGAGCCAATGGGGCTGCTGGCCCAGACCGTACTTACCTGGATATTGTATCCGATACAGTTGCTCAAGGAGCGCATCGAGGCATTCTGGCCGTGCAATTTGCTCCAGCAATTGTCGCGTGTTTAAATTAGCTAAAACTATATAACGAAAGCCAACGCACACACACACACACACCTACACTACCGCTCTCTCCTTACACACACACACACACACACTCTCACATACACCGACAACACACACACTTCCCACTCAAAGTAAAATTGGGCATCGCAAGGATTAGTCATCCCAAGCAAAAACCCAACACAAATGAATTCAAACTACAAAAACCAAAACATGCATATACATACATACTTATAAATATATATATATATATATATATATATATATATATATATGTTTATATATACATATATATTTTGGATATTTGTCTGTGTTTCGTGCAAAATAATAAAACAAACAAACAAGTATGAATGTAATGCTCAGCTCTTTCATAAACACTCGTTCCTATAGTTAGATAGGATATACACAGACATATATACAACTGTTACATATGATATCAGCTTAACATATTCGATCGCAATCGAACCGCAAGTAAAGCATGTATGTAGATGGTAGATCCCATCATTAGCTGATGATGTGCGCTGTGTGTGCTTTGTATTTTTCTCTTTTTAAGTTTTTATTTTTAACAATTAGTTTTACATTTTTTAAAAAAGAAAAGCAAATACAAAATTGAATATTTGAATATTTATTTACAAATTTAATTTGTGTTCTTTTACTTTGAGTTGAAGCTCTTTAAGCTTAGTTTTCTTTATTTTGTGCCCAGTTTATAGGTCGCACATGGTATAGTAGCCCATACAAACATTGCATTTCTTGCGCTGTTGTCCATTGCGATTTGGATTTAGGGACAGAAAGTAACTTCGAACAGCAGCCAATATTTTCTCAATATTATCTTGCAACTGTGTAATTGTAAATTTCCTGCAATTATCCAAAATGTGTATACCAATGCGATAGAGCACCATTTCGCTGGCCAGATAGAAATGCAGTTCGTTGTATAGATCCTGCCACATATTTTCCATGAATAATTCCGTCAACTTCAATATAAATTTCATTGTTTCCTCCGGCAGAACGTCAGCCAAAGACAGTATAGCCGTTTCGAAGCTCTCTGCATTCACGATATGCTCGTATATCGATGTTCCATAATTAGAAAGGGCGATCATTACGCCGTTGCACACCAGACAGCTGAGCCTCAATATATCAACGCCTTCGCCATAGTTGCTGTTCGATCGGTCCATTTGATTGGTGAGCATTGGACTTGGTGCGCTTATCCAGGCATCGCCTTTGAGAGCAACGGCCGGCGTAGAACGCACTCCATTCACTTTGTGACTCTCTGGGATTGACTGCGTCACCTTGCCAAGCACATCGGGTCCCTTATTGTGCTGCAAATTTGCTCGCAGCTCGGCTCCCGTCGTCTTCACTTCATTGTTCAAGAGCAAGCCCTTGCCGTCCGCATCGAAGCTGGGTCGAATACCGTTCTGGTTCAACTTCTTATTGATCTTGTAGAGATCATTGAACTCCTTCCGTGACGGCATCTCGTTCACATTTCGAATGATGTCTAGCTTGCCTTGCGACGCACCACGCATGCGTATAGTCTCCTTTGACAATTTGTCAAACATACGCCTGCAATGTAGAGAAATAATTACAATTTAAATAACTTCCTTCATTTTAAAGTTGTTGAAACAAAACGGAGATTCCCTTCTAAACTAAACAGTACATTAAGATATTAGATTGTAAATTAGCTTCACGATTAGATTACCAAACAGGAAACCATTTTAATAGCCCATTAGGTCATAATTTTAAAAAGAAAAAGAAAAGATTAGAAGGTTGAGAAACAGTTAAGATAAGTAATACCTTTGGCGATTGCTCAGTGTTTCGCGATATGCGCCAATCCTATTATTGGTCGTCTCATTGATAATGGTCGAAGCGAGCTTGAAGTTGTAAACACTGTGAGTGAATAGCACCAGCGAGGCGGACAACTGTAGTGCATCCATGGCAGAGATATCGTCGCCATCCATGTATTTCTGCAAAGAAAATTTCAAGACATTATATAATGCAGATCTGAGCAAAAAGGAATTCATATGAATGTCTAACCAAGACCAGATCGACAATGCCGTTGGCCAGGCCCGTGCCCGATATCATAATGCTGGAGATGTTCATTCCGTTGACCGTCAGCTGGGTGATCTGCGAAACAAACATGGCAATCAGAGAACTGTTTAGGTATGCCATCTGTGATACTTACAGCGCCCACTTCTTTGCCTGCATTGGTTGCGGCCGTCAGCAAAGTTGTGGCGCCCGCGGCGCCCAATGCTACAGTACCACCACCAACACCCAGCCAGTGATTGCGGGCCGTGCGATCGGTAATACTAATCGATTGCTCGTGGATGCTCCGATCGGCTAGCTGGGAGGCAGACCGACCCAGCCCATAACCGCCGCAGACGATAGACACAAACCCGGCCACGGCCATCACTGGACCAGCAATAGGCACAGCAAGTAAACCCAATAGTGGCACACTGGCTGCAGCCAGACCAGTGACAGCCGTCGTCTTATCCATTGCATTGATCACCTGGTTCTTGGTAGTTGCAACGGGCGTTAGCCATGTCTCAAGCTGAACCACATTGTTGATCAAATTGTAAACACCTCGACGTGGCGCAACCATGATACCCGTGGGCAACTCATTGTTCTCCACATAGGCCTTCCAATTCTGATACACCCGTCCCTGATCGTCCACAAAGACCATACAACAATCGGAGCTATCGGCGCTATCTTCGCAGATTGCTGCAATCATGAAAATCAATAACAGTTAGTAATCTGCGTAATCAGGTCTAATACGCTGATTCACTCATTGGCGTGGCCATTTCATACTTACAAATGCAACGTCGTACACGAACCACAGGATGACAGGACCATTTGGTAGCATTTAGTGCCGCCATGTGGTCCGTTTCATCAGTGGCAACCATGACATAGAAGATAGAAGTGAGCGACTGCATATTACTGTATTTACCTACAAGAATATAGACACACATAAAATATACACTCAACACTCAATCTCTATCGAGAAACGAGAACACTTACGCTGCGTCCAAATGGCATTGAAAAAATTCTCGCGTATATTATTATTGGCAGCTTTTTGCTTGTCAACCTTGGCTTGCGCTTTTACTCTTTCATTTTGATCTAGGCCGGTCGGCACTTCGGGATCCTGTATTAATTTCTGGATTTTTACCTTCAAAATATGTGCCTGGTCGACGGATAGGCTTTATAAATTGCAAATGGAATATTAGTGATAAGAGTATATGTAAGTTTGTCTCTACATACAATTTAAAACGAAATTGCGTTGTACTTACAGATCCCAAATAATTTCATTGCCATATCCAAGTGAATGTCCAAAGGTTTGCTGTACCTCACGAATAGTGCGCTGACCATTTCCTCCTTCTGCCATTTTTACACTCTAACACAACTACACCCTTCACTTGTTGAACACAGAATGGACGATATTATGGAAAATACATGCTTTTATTTCTGCGATCACGTCATTTTTTTGTAAATCAATCGGTAGCGATGGCATTCGAACCGAAAATATGATCAATACGCAGCGTTGCGATTAGTTAGTAATCGATGTGTGCATAGGAAAGCCACTATTTATGGTACTTATCGAATAGACTGAATTAAAACAGCCGTTAGAACTACACGCTAATCTACGTAAATAGGAGGGAATGTCAATAAGTAAAAAAGTGTTTATATCAGAAGCACTCATATTTCAGCACTGCACCGAAACAGATCATTCATATCAATATATCTACATACGTAATACATCAGTATGCCCAGCATACTTTAATAACATACATATAAATATACAATCAATCCAGACCGGTTTTTGACGTATCCGAAAATAACCCAAATCGTGTTTATATTTTGGACGAGCTTTCTTTGATTCTGTGACGTTGAACTTGGCATTCTTTTCTTTTGGCAACGACGCTGATGGTCGATCGGTCCCAACGAATGACTCATTTTTTTTGTATTTGTTTACCCGTGAAATTTCCTCAAATGTCCATTTTCCCTGAATTATCTATATCCCACTAAAATCTATAACTGCACGCAAATAGCTTGCATTAATGCAATTATTTACACTTTTTTTTTTTTATTCTCAGAAATCGCTTTATGTACTATAGATTGTCATTAAAGGTTTGAATTTCCCATGGGGTGGGCTGCCGACATGCATTTAGCATGCTAGGCAGCAAGAGAGCTTTTGCTCATAGTCAAGTACCGCAAAACAACAAGAGAGAGAATTACAGTTTTTAAAAATCCAATACAAGTGAGTGATAGTGTGAGAGGGAGTTGTAGAGTGAGCGAATTAATCATTTAATGCCGCTACTGGACATTAAGAAGGCAATGCTCCAAGAAGAGAGAGACAGAGAGAGAAAGTGGAGGTTAGCGAGCGAATAATCGTGTAATGCAGCGAATTCGCCTTGCTTTGAGATGTGGGTCTGTGTCGAGCTCTGTGTATCTCTGTCTGAACAGTTGTTTAGCCAATAGCGTCCGCGGCAGTACTAAAGCGCTCACGAATTTTCGCTTAAAGAGATTTGTATCAATTGTATTCGCGCGCAGACACACGACGGCAAACAGCATAAACGGATAAAACAAACAAAGAAAAACGTTCATTATTAAAATTCTTAGCGATCCCAATTGAAGACGAAAACGTTCGTTAATTGTAGAAATGAGCAATCTACAGCAGATAACGCTTGAGATGGATCCGGTAGCTGCCAGCCCAAAAACGCCAGCTAAAAATCAAGTAAGTTTTTATCCGGCATTTGCATTAGCATACCAACAACAAAAAAGTTTGTGTTTAACAATAACAAAGCGCGGGAAAAGAGTGTAAAAAAAATGTTTACATTATTTTTCAACTTGGCAACTGAAACATCAATCAAATATACATATATTAGACAAGCCATTATTAGGAACTATATTTATATATATGTATGTAGTCTAGCGAAGGCTAGCTGATAATTAAAGTGCACACATTGTTTGGGGAAATATACTTGGGAGAAGTAGCGAAAAAAAACCCTGATGGATTAGTCATTTTCTGGACCAAATTATACATCGAAGAGATTGAAATGGGAAATACATAATCATATATGAGACACACATAAATGTGTGTAATTTATCAGCCTGCATGACGGAAGCTGTGGTGCATAATATATATATATATATATATATATATATATATATATATATATATATATATATATATATATATATATATATATATATATATATATATGTATATGTGTATATATTTGCATTTGATTAGCTTTGTAAACAAAGCGTAGAAATTACGTTCACATTTATTGCGCAAAGTCATAAAGTAATAAGCTTTAAATAAACGTAAACTAAGTTTAAGATCTAATTAAGATTATTTATATTATTTTTTATTATATTTAAAGGTTAACCACACTGAGGGCTTGGATTATATAGATGGACGTAAAGGGCGCATACCTCGAGCAGGTTTGTATGTCATATCATTCAATCATAGTTAAAGCTAACTCAACTATAATTTTAAACTCATTTAATAAAATGGTTTCTCTCATCAATCTCCGCTACAAATTATTCATTTTCAACTTTGCGCCCGTAACAAATAATTGTGTAAGATGCTTCTATATTGCTATAATCCAATAACTTCGTGTTAGCTTATGAAGAATCTGTTCACTGCAGTTCCTGAAATCGATGATGACGATGATGAACGACCATCTGCGAATGGCTTTAATGCGGGCGTCGATGATGGTCTACTAGGTAATGGAGATGAGAACTTTCGCCCCACTTTACCCCAACCGAATGGTGGACGTCGTCCTAGCTATGCTTTTCCCGGCTACGATGGTCCTGGCTTTGTGACCATCAATGGCGTGGATACACCCATACCGGATGTGAATGCCTATCAGCATAAGAAGACGCTCGCTCAGGGCATGATGGATCTGGCGCTGCTCTCAGCCAATGCGAATCAGCTGCGTTATGTACTGGAAACGAATCGACAGCATCCGTACTTTTATCCCAGCTTAATTTTCATATCATTGAGCATTATATTTCAGGTACATATATACTCCCTATATGCATATTACCAAATTTGCTGTGCTGTTATTTATTGACGCTTTGTTCCCCTTTCAGATTGCAGTCGGCGTTGGCCTTATATGGAATGGCAGATATAATATTAAGGATGAGCGCGAAATATGTCGTGCGAATAAAATTAATAATTATACAGTCATCGGTATATTTATTGTGACGGTTATCAACGTATTAATATCTGCTTTTGCAGTGGCAGATGTCACGCCCTCAACGACCACGTAACGCGATTTACTATTATAAATTTTTACTCTTTACAAATTGTATGTTTAGGCCAATACTCGCAATATTTTTAAAATTCATATTTTGTCATTTATATATGTAAGTGCTATTGTGATAATAAAAGAAATGAATCTAACAAGTTTATTTACTTTTGAATTTGGCGCGATATTTTAGAGCTTTTAGTCGATGATTTTATTTGATGTGTGGAAATGAAACAAAATAATTATTTGAGATTGTAAATTTAAGTTAGTTTTTTTTTTTTTTTTTTTTGTAGACATAACATGCTTCATTAAGGATACATTTTTCTAATTTGATTTCATAGTTTATTATTATTATGCAAGTCACAAAGTTGGTTAGCGTTGTTTTAAATTGGCCGCCACAACTATCGAAATTTCAATCGATAACTGGTCCAAGCAATAATGAGATCTCGACTGCATAACAGCCCTGACTCTTATAGTGAATATTTTCCATAGTAGCCCTGGCTGTTGACTTTTTGTCAAAATATTTTGACATTGGTTTTAGCTGAATTTTAAGCAATTATAGCTTAAATTGTGTAAATAACATGGCTAAAATACTGAAAGCGGTAACTATTTAATTAATTCAAGCTGTTGACATGCTTATGGCATTTGTATAAAGTGCCATTGGATCACTTGTTATGGTTATGTCATCGAGTGTCTTCGCTGTCCTCCAATATAAGAGCTTCTTTTCATGCGAAACTAATTGAATCCTTGTTTACAACAGTCCACCGGATTGACCGGCTTGGCCGTGGCCACCAACCCGCATCACACACTTTCCGCACTGTACGGCAAGATACTGCGTGCTGTGGGCAAAATGCCACAGGAATCCGCCTACCGCAAATACACCGAGCAGATAGTGAAACAGCGCGCGGATGCTGTATTAAAGGTGAGCTCGGTTAGCTGATATCTTGCAATGCTTAATGGATTCTATTTCGTTAACTACAGAACAAAGATATTAGCGCACTGGAGAAAACTGTGGGCTGCGGCCAGGTGGAGGAGCTGATTGTCCAGGCCGAGAATGAATTGATTCTTGCACGCAAAATGCTCGGCTGGAAGCCGTGGGAGAAGCTGGTGCAGGCAGCGCCACCCAAGCAATGGGACTGGCCCCCAGCACAAATCCTCGAGCCCAAAGTCTAGAAAACTAAACACATTTATTTGAATTGTATGCAATAAAAGCTAAGGTCGAAATCTAACTTCAGATTGTTTTGTATACCCTGTAAAATGTGCATGCTAAGAATGGGTGAATGGATTTCGGTTATGTACTTGACAGAAGATGGCATACTAGATGCTATAAAGTATACGTGCTCGCTATAAATTTTAGTTCAGTCATTGAACTTTAGGGTATCTACTAGTCGAGCTAGCTTGCAATTACGTGTAACTCATCTCTCGTTGCGATAAGCGATTTGCATGAATCGATCAGAAGAGAGCCAGCCAGCCAATCAGTATATTCCCAACATGCGAGCTCTCCACATCTGTTTGCTTTTGTTCCTAATCTTAAGCATTGGCTTGGCGTCCGCTGCCCCAAGGATTGGCCTTCGTCAGCGCCGTCAAATCGATCTGACTTTCTCTGCCGAGCACGATGACAAGGAGGATGAAACAGAGCTGGCACTGGAGGCGATAGCCGGCCTGTGGAGCAGTGCGGATAGCCGCACCAAGATCGATGGCTCCGCTCGCGTTGTGCATCGCGTCAACAGCCTGCAAACGGGTAACACGAGCTATCAAGCACGCGTCCATCTACATCATGATTATAAGAGCAATCCGTATCAAAATTAAACTATAAAACACAAAAGGTTCCGACCAGGATTGGCGAATTGGAGTGCGTGTCGTGTTCAGCTAAAGAGGAGGAGGAAGGATGGAATTGACAAATGGGCAAAGGCTTCGCTACCAAATGACTAATGGCTAATGGACTCTAATAAATGATTCCCATTGGCATATTTACAGATTGCGTGCTGGTCCCACAATTTTTTCATTCTCTCTTAATTGATAACATTTTGACCTTCTGCTACGATTGCGTTTGTATATTCGAGTTCGTCAACTAAATTGTAATTGCAAAAAGCCTCTGGGACTTGTTTGCTTTATTGTTTACAAATTTTCTGCTTAAGATTAACAACAACAATGAACATTGCACAATAAATATGTTAAGTTGAATAAGTATAAATGCCTTTTATGAGTATTATTTATAATAAAAAATTGCAACTAATTGAAGCGCACGCCCATTGCCTCCTGCTTCTTGAGCTCCTCGACGATAAAGTCGCGGAACTCCTCATAGGCGACATCGATGTCCCGATTGTGTATGATCTTGTGGAAATTGCCAGGTGTCAGACCGTATTCAATTTCCATCTGTGCCGCATTAAGCCGCTTGCTCAGCGTTTCCTCCGTTTCGGTGTTACGTTTACGCAAGCGCCGCTCCAGCTCGTCGATGGTCGGTGGATTATTGAAGATCAAGATGGGATTCAGATCGGTTTTCTTGATCTGCTCCACGCCCTTCTGCTCGATGTCTAATATGCAGACGCGTCCCTGGTTCTGGATCTCGCGAACGGCCTCCTTGCTGGTGCCGTACATGTTCCCAGTGAACTCAGCCGTTTCGATGAACTCATCGTTGGCGATGGCCTGCTCCATAACGTCACGATCAACGAAATAGTAATGAACACCATGTTCCTCGCCTTCGCGTGGCCGGCGTGTGGTGTGTGACACACTGAAGCCAAATTTATCCGGAAATTCGGCAAATAAACGTTTCAGCAATGTGCTTTTACCCGACCCGGAGGGGCCGCACAGCACGAGCGGGCGTGGGCCAGTAGTTGATTGTGCCATCACTATGCTTCCGGCGCTGCTGAACGCACGATTAACAATGAACAGAAAGCTTATCATAATTGCGACCGAAAGCTAACTATTTTGACCAAATTAACCCGCCGATGGACTAAGTTGCTAAGCGACTTTGTTGTTACTCTCAATTAGGGATGGTTGCTTGAGCAAGCATGGCCTTAAATATATTGTGGCGGCGTCCGATAGATAGATGAATGCTAGCGATGACTGCAACAATGATTATCGCATCGATAACAGCCATTGAGCACGAAATGAAATACAAGTTGGTTGGTTTAAAAACTGTTTATATGCATATTCTTATATTTTTGTTTTTTTTAGTTAGCATAGAATTTCAAACACATACACATTGAAACTAACGCTGTTACTGCTGCGGTTTTTTTTGTTTTTGTTTTTTTTTTCTTGTTTTGCTTATTGTGTATCGGCTGTTATTAATTTGAGTTCGAATTACAATGCATGTTTTAAACTTAGTTAGCTAAAAATAATTATGGATTTTTCACTTTTCATGTTTACGTTTTATAATTTGATCACAATTTGATTTCGCATGCCCAAAAATTAATTTTGGTTTGTGTGTTCCGAATGATTCGCCTAAATGTAAACTTCATCCTGCTTCTGTTTCAATTTCTGTTCCTGTTCCCATTTCCATCCGTTTCCGTTCCCATTCCACATACATGTACATATATAATATATATAGAGATGTATATATTAAGCCTATTTTGCCGAAAATGTGACTAATTTCGATCTTTATATATATGCAAGCTGCTGTTGCATGTCCTTGGAGATACTACAAAATATGCTAAATTTCAGTCAATATTACGTGCTTTCTATTCTTCCATATTTTTTTTTTCTCTTTTAAGTTGTTCGAAAGGCATTTCCATGAAAATGGCTGAAAACTTTGGATAACCTGCGTTCTTGGTATGTTAGGTTTTTTATAGTGTACATATATATGCGTATATATATATATATATATATATGTATATATATATATATATATATATATGTATATATATATATATATATATGTATATATATATATATATATATTGTATATATATATATATATATATATATGTATATATATATATATATATATATTTGGATAATTTATGTACAATATTATATTAACTGTATCTGACGTTTTCGATGCATATGTGATTGATTCGGGGTTTGTAACGAGTTAAGATCAACTAAATAACAGTACTATCGTCTTTGAAGTGGGATCATATAAATTGTGTCTAGTAAATTATTAAATTGTATAATAATGTATAATAATGTATATATATATATATATATATATATATATATATATATATATATATATATATATATATATATATATATATATATATATATATATATATATATATATATATATATATACATATATATATATATTTATGAAATGGTTTATGTACTGGCAAAAAACTAAAATTATTGTGCAATTCTTGCTGCAATTTATTAGAGCCCTAAAAATTTGTTTACAACTAAACTCTAAAATGCCTATGCTCAAAATTGATTACAAAATATTTGCATATACGTAGATTGGGCGAGGGGTCGTCTGGCCCCTTCAAAAATGGGGCTATCTGCTTAAGGACTATCAATCAATGAGTTATCCATATATATTATTTATGTATATATATATATATATATATCCAATTACTATAGGAGCTTAAAAATTTTCATTCATTAATGTTTTTTTTTTTGTTTAATTATTTTGTTCTTATGAATTTCTATTGCTAGTTGTAATTGTAATTGATGTATGGAAAATAAGAGCGAAACACGACAATTATTAACAAAAAAGGAAACTACTAACAATTACGTTGAAGATGTTGTTGTTGTTTTCTTTTTGTATGTATAATTATGTATAATTAATTATGTAATAATTATTGTTTACAAATAGTATAATCATTGTATTTACGTGTACATTATGCTTGCTTGCGTAAATTATAAAATTACCTAATCAAGAAAAATTATAGTTAGTTAGTTGCTGTTGTTGTTGTGTTGCTGCTGCTGCTGTTGCTGTTCATATTAAGCCTCGTTCTCCGCTTAGGCCTTCCAATTGTTCTGGCGACTGCCGCTGGGTCCACTCGGCTGCTGTGGCGGTATCATCTCGAGCAGATACTGACGCTGTAACTCCGCCGCTCGTTGTATGTCCGCCAAGCTGGTTGCATTGTTTGAGTTCTTCGATGAGCTGGAAGCGGAGCTGCTCTTCTTGTTATTGTTGTTGAAAGCTGTGTATTGCAAAAAGAAGAAAGAAAATCAAATTAGATTCAATTTAATATTTTAGAGCTGTTTACTGTTAAGCTAACATGTGATGTAGTTATCTTAACAGAATAAAATATTCGTTTACATATTGCTGTTAGCGAACTTTCGACTGTTAAGCCAAGAGTCTCTATTAAGTTAACGGCAAATGACACTGTTTTTGCATCAGCCTGTTAACTTTACATTATTTCTACAGCACTCGCTGTTAACTCACCTGCCACTTGTGCCGCCTGCGCCATGGCCATTTGGTAGGTGTATAGAAGTGGCGCAAACTGCATCATATGTTGCGGATTAGCGCCCAGGCCCTGACCAAGTGCTGTAAGCAAAACATATCACATTAATAGTTACATCAATATACAGTAAACTCTGTCTGCGGACACACCTCTAAATAGCTGCTGCTGGAAGGCTTGCATGGCAGCTGCTGGCGAGGCATTGCCTAGAGCTGCAGCTGGATTGTTGGCTGCCGTCGAGGCGTTGCCAAAGTTGCCCAATCCGCCAAGTGCTGCCAGATTGCCCAACTGATTGAGATTGCCCAAACTTGCCAGATTGTTGATATTCAGACCACCCATGCCGCCCAGAGCGCTGAGATGCGCCGCCGCTGCCAGCGTGGCAGCCGAATATTTATCATAGTTCTGCGCCTGTTGCTGCTGCTCACGTTGCTGTTGCTGCTGCTGCTGTTGCTGCTGCTGCTGTTGTTGTTGTTGCTGCTGCTGTTGATGGTGGTGTTGGTGATGTTCGCGTTCGGCACGCGCCGAGGAGCGACCTGTCGAAGATGTGGACGCTTCATGATGATGCGCCACTGTCGCTGGACCGGGACTTAGTATGCCCGCCTGCTGTGCAGCAATGGCTGCTGCTGCTGCTGTAGCTGCTGCACGCGAGGAGCGTGGCGTACTTCCCGACTGATTCATCGGCGGTGGCGGCGTGGGCTGACTTTGTACGCTGGGCGGCGGTGGCGTTGGCCGCGGTGCTGGCGTAGGTGTCTGGCATTTAGTAGGTATAACAGTAACCGAAGGTGGCAAATTAACTAAAGCGGCTGCGGCTGAGGCATGCGATGCTTGCAGCTGCTCACGCTGTTCCCTCAGCGCCTGCTGATGAAGCTGTTGCTGATGCTGCTGCTGTTGCTGCTGCTGCTGCTGCTGCTGTTGCTGCTGCTGTTGTTGCTGCTGTTGCTGAAGCTGCTGCTGCTGCTGTTGCTGCTGATGGGCGGAGGCGACGCTGTTGGCATTGTTGCTCGAAGAATGCGCTTCAACGGGCGATGGGCTGCTCTGGCTGCTGGCCAAACGCTGCTCGATCTCCTGCTCCTGCTGCAGCGCCTTCACAAACGCCTGCTTCAGTCGATTCGTGTGCTCAGCCTTCAAAGCCTTCTTCACATTCGATGTCACGCACTGCTCACAGATGACCTTTGCCTCCTTATTGGCTGTGGAAAAACAGAAACAAGTTAAGCTTCACATAAGATAAAATGGGAAATCGATTACTTACTCTGCTTCTCCCATTTCCAAACGGGCGTAAAGTCTATTTTGCATTGGGCACAACGGAAGGGTGCTGCCACAGCGTTCGCCTTCTTGTTAACGGTCAAATAATCCACAACCGTTTCCAGTCCAAGCAGATAGACAAAGTCCGTATTGCTTGGATTTGGAATGAAGTGCATCTCTGGCGGTGGGGGCTTTGGTGGCGGTATCTAGAAAGCGCATGAAAATATACATAAGTAAGAATTCTATAAAAATGTTGTTGAAAGCTATTTCAAAGATATCTGCTATAACTCTATTCAATTCGATTTCTGAATTTTCAGACTACTCTAATCGGGTGTGCACGACTGACAAATATCCTGTCATGGCTAAATCGACTTACATTTCTTACATTTCTATATTAACATATCCCGAATTTCCTTTTTCTATGAAATCAGAGTATACAAAATAAATGCAATACTACATATGAATAGGAATTTTCGATTTCTGCTTGTTGTACATTATTAAATTTGAGTTAAATTGGCTTTTTAAATTTATGTTCAAATTAGTTTTTCTCTAGCTTACTTAATTTTACTTAAAGTCTAAGGAACAGCTTATCAATATCGACGTTTTAGATTTGTTTTACTTTGACTTAATAAGTCGATATTTATCGATTTTGATTTCAAGTAAAAATTTTAACTAATTTGCGCTACACTCAACTGATACTTTTCTGAACATAATTTAATGGTTTAAATAAGTTTTTAACTAGCTTAAGTAAGCACCTTCTATTTCTGACAATGTGATATCTAAGAAACTATCGACAAAGAGACTTATACAATAGGCGCTAGCCCTATCTCAATGTGTTCCCATTAAACAGCTGAACTAGTTCCGCTATTCATCCCGATCCTCTGCTTCTGCACAATATGATTTGGGCCACTCAGCTCACCTGTAGCAAAGTCTTTTCGAGCTGTTTGCGCAGCGCCATCTTGGCAGCGGCCTGACGCTGAGCCGGTGTCTGAGCCTCCTCGCGCTGTGCGTTGCGATCATTCTAAAGAAAATAAAATAACATTAGATATATATATTTATATTGGAGTAATTAAATTTCCACGACTCACCTTCAAATCATTGAGCTGATTCTGATGTTGCGATTGTAGTGGGGGCGCCGGCGTTATGGATACGGAATTGCTAATGGTCCCAGGTACCTTCGAATTATCCGAAATATTAGGCTGCATGTTTTGGCAATAGTTTTTTATTTATATAATTTTTTTTTTAGTAATAATAGTAAAAATGTAGAACGAAAATTAGGCAAATTGATGTTAGGCTGATTACAAAAATGGTTTTATTCTCTATATATTTATTTTTTTCTTTATTTCTGAATCTCTTTCTTTACACTTAGGGAAAGGCTTTCGTTTTCAATTGAAATCAATTTGGTTTATGCAAAATGGTTAAGAAAAGAAAAGTTAGCTGCCAATGGGCCCATACGGCGCAGCCTACTCGAATTGTTTATGATATAAAATATTAATTAATTGTCTTCCTTTTCTCTTTTCTTTTAATGATATGACAAGCGAGCAGGCTACGCAATACGTTCCAAGGCAGCTCAAGATGACAGTTAAAGTGTTTTCTCTAGTGTTGCAAGACGAATTATAGAAGCAGAAGTGAGTCAAGTCGATAGTTCGATAGTTTTGTTTCGATAATTCGTATGCTTAAGTGTTTAGTGTTGGTAAGCGTGAGTTTTGTGCAGTAATTTTGACTAGTGTTGTTTTCAACACTCCATTATTCACTCCAATCAAAAAGTGTTTTCATTTTTGTTCTTGTGTGTTCTTGTTTTTGGTGTTTTTGTGCATATGGAATATATGTATATATATTTATATATATTTGATAAATCAGATTTAAAGTTAGGGTGGAAAAACTCGGCGCTTACGGCAACGATGACATTACAATAACTCACATTGCGTGCTTTCAGGCTGGATGGCGGCGCCGACGTTGGCGTTATGGTCACCGAAGGCGTAATCGTGAGATTCGGCAGATTTGTACGCGGCGGCAGTACGTTGGATCGATGTGAACTATTCGTGGCTGGCGTTATGGTTGTGCCCGCTGCCAGTGTCGCGCCCGCTGCTGCTGCCAGCGAGGATCTAGGTGGCGGGAGTATCGAGTGGTTGTTGCCGCTGCCAATCAGATTGCTGCTGCCACCGCGCTGCGAGCCGGACGACAGAGCTGCTGCGGCTGCGGCCACAGCAGCGGCTGTAGCTGCCGAAGAGCTTATGTTGCGGCTGTTGCTGGCACTGTGAATGCAAACGAATGCAAGTAGAAAACATTGATGAGATTGGAGTTTGCTTATATAGATGACCTTTAAATATATTGTAATTTATCGATTAGACAGATTCTCTAAAAGACAAGTGATATCGTTACCATATATACCGAACACATACTATATTGGTAATAAAATAATATTGTAATTATATTACTGAATACTATTATTCTATTTTTCTATTATATATATAGATATTCTATTATATATATTTATATTCTATTATATTTTTCTCATATATACCATACAATATATACTTATCGACAATATAACAAAAGTTAAAGAGCTTATTACCGATAACACAAAATATAGTCCCCTTAAATATTATCTGAAATTATATTTAGATCTATTTTAAATTCAACAATTAACTACGATAAAATCGATAATTATCGATAACTACAACATTATTATAAGTTAAGCTCATTCAACTCTCGATGTAAAAACGAATTAAATAATACGTAATAAAAATAAAGACATAAAACAATAACTCTTTAAACTTTTCATACGTTTAATAATTATCGATATCCCAACCCTTATAACTATGAATCATAATTAATTAAATCAATGGAAGGGCACTTCGACTTATGTAAATGAATGATAATGATAATAAACTATATAACTCCTGTATTAACCCAATATTTCATTTAACTCAATAGCGATATTTATCGATAACTTACTTTTACTACAACTACTAACTCACCTTATGCTAACAGCAGCTGCTCCACCACCCAAGCTGTTCCGCCCCTTGCTGTGGGCGGGCATCGGCATCGCCGACGTGGGCGTCACACTGAGCGACCCCTTCGCTGTCAGGGCACTGGGTATCGCTGCCAGTGGATTGTTGGGCGACACACTGGTGGGCGTCACCACCAGATTCTCTTTCATGACCTGCTGCGACTGTTTCAGCTTCTTCAACAGCATCAGCTTAGTCTCCTCATTGCGCAGATCCTGTCGCAGTTTACGCAAACTTTTCTCCCGCTCCTTGAGCTCCGCGTGCGTCAGCTCCTTGATGGGCACATACGGCGGCATCTCCTCATCGTCCGTCTCTGAATCAATGTTGCCATTCTGCTGCCGTCCATTCGTGCGTGCTGGCAGCAGCACAATATCTGGTGCCTCGGCATACGATTTGGGTTCGGTGCGTGGCCGCAGGACGCGACGTTGAACTTTATTTTCATCCTGGGCGGCGCTGTTGCTGCTCCCACTGCCTGCTGTGGCAACGTCGCTGCTGTTGTTGTTATTGCTGCTGTTGTTGTTGCTGCTGCTGTTGTTGTTGGTGTTACTGTTGTTGTTGTTGCTACTGCTGTTGGTATCGTTGCCATTGCCTGTGGCAGCTGTCGCTGTGGGTCCCGGAGCTGGCGTTATTGTCAATCCGGTATTATTCGCCGTTAGCGCTCGTAAATCTCTATTGCTGATCGGCGTTGGCGTCGTGGCCGGCGTTATTGTTAGCGCCGGATCACGGCCAGAACTCAGGCTCAAGTCGACGACATCGTCGACCTCCATTTTGGCCATTTTCGCGCGTCGCGTCGTCGTGATGACGTATCTTGACCTAACTGGAAAGATAAAAGATCAAAAGATTTTGCTTTAGCTATAGATCAAAATTAAAATCAAATCTATTTTATATTTTTGCAATACAAATGTCAAAGGCGTGGTTTTTTTTTATTTTTATTTCCCTAACTTTTATTATATCTGCTGTTCGCTTTAGCGAATCTCTACTGCACTTTTGGCTGCCCTTTGCTAAGGGTTGCTATCAACCTTTATTTTATATATTTCTTTTTTCTTATTTTTTTTTTCACTTTTGCAAGCGGAAATCAGAAGAAGAAGAAAATTTTAACCCTTAACAGCTTGTTGTCAGTATCTAAGCTTGAGTTTTTCTCCTCTTTTTTAACGTAAGGAAATAATAAAGATATCCTGATTTCATATCACTTTAGCGACGACCTTGTTAAATCGAGCTACTGCCTCGAGTTGCGAATGGTTTTTGGCTTGTGGCAAAACAAATGGAAAGCTGCACTAAATCACAGGGCAGTCAGATTTCAACAAAGATACACAGATATACACACACAAAAACACAGATACACACACACATACATCTATATCATCTATTCATGTATATATGTTTGCAGCATTCGCTTCGATTTGGGACTAGCGTTTGCTTCCATAAGCAAGTCACGTTTTTCGTTTTATCAAATTTTCGCATACAAAGCGCAGCGAAAATTTACATAAAAACAAAGTGAGAGGTGGATAGAGGAGTGGGAGGGGTAAGTTTGGCTTACAAGTAAAGCGTAAGAGCAAGAGGGCACATGCAAATTGCTAAACGTTTAGTGGCAACGCCGTAGAACTAGCAAAAGGCATACCTACACTCACACATGCACAAGCCAAAGACACGTGAGAGCGAGGTGAATAACCTTTGCCACAACAATTGCACCTGCCCCCTGTCAAAGCTAATAAACAGCAAATTCATACAAGCAAAAACGATACAAACAATAAACAGTCCAATTAAAATGAAATAAATGCAGCTCACATACACACACACAAACCATACATAACAACAATGAAGACAGCGCCTCGCATCGGGTGGCAACGCTTGTTGAGCTGAGCTAAGCTTAGAGACGACCTCAACAAAATGTGGCGCAAGAAAGAAAAGCGAATCAAACATAATATAATAAACATGATGAGAATGCGAGCAAAACACTACAAGTTTGTGTGTGTGTGTGTGTGCGTGTGTGTCTGTCTGTCTGTTTTTGTTTGGCCAACAATGTCCCCAACGTGCTATAAATTAACTCGCTTTGAAAGTTAGCAGCCGCACAGCAATACAGACATACACACAGACACACACACACAAGAGCAAACACTAACACATGCACATAACTTTTGTATGTATAGAGCTTACTCGCTCTCTCGTTCGTTTGTTTCCCCCCACTTAAGCAGCTGTCGGCTATGTCTCGTTACTTTCCACACTTGTGTCGTCATCAGATTGCCGTTTGAGAGCGAACAGCCGCGACGGCACAGTGGAACGATATAATGCGGCCAGTGCGTCAAACATGCAACAGGCATTTTGACACAATTCAATTGTATTTAATTATTGTATAATTCATTTAAATTATATTTTTCAATAATAATGATTCTTTCATATATTTCATAATTCATAATATTTAATATTTGTCAACCAGCCCACACTCTCAATATATGTAAATTTACACTTAACTTCGTTAAGTTTCTAATTTTATGCGCTTCGCAAGAATACGGATACACTGTGCCGCGACTTGTGAGCGTGAGAATAACAGCATATACTTATATACGTAGATATGTATATTTATATAAATGTATGTATGTATATTTATATAAATGTATGTATGTATGTATATTTAAGTTTATGCATGTGTGTTTAATGATTGTTCGCATTTTTTGTCATGTTGAAAAAAAAAAAACAAATGAAAAATAGAAAAAACAAAATTCAAACATTTTAATTATTTATATATATTTATATATACATATGTATGTACTTTAATATTGTTTGCATTAATAATACCGGCACTTTTTATATGGTTGACATTGAATGCATAGAAAAACGTCGTATATCGATTTGTTGGCTTTGGCTTTTGTTGGCATTCAGTGTTTATAATTGTGTTTAATAGCGCGCTAAATGTGTTTCAATTAGCGCTTAAAGTTAAGCTCTGTGCGTCTGTGTGTATGAGTGTATGTGTGTCAATGGGGAACATATGCACATATGTGTACGTGTATGGGTATGTGTGCTTGTGTTGGTGTGTGCAGTAAAAGTTTTGCAAACGGACAACACACTCCTTTAACTGATGAAATATTTATTGCTTATTTTTTCATGATAATTTAACTATTATTATTGTTATTATTATTATTACTGTTGCTATGAACGTGCAATAAACGTGTTTGCTCTACTGAGCTTTCACTGTAAATCGCACATTATATAGCAGGCAAGTTCAAGTTTAAATCTAACGGTCGTTGGCACCTGCCCAAAGCAAACGGTTATTAGAAGAAGCAGCGTAGATAACTGACCGCCGATAAGCGCCAGCATTCCAGGAGACCAGAACAGCCTTGACTTCCAGTTGTAGGAAGTCGACTGGACTGGAATGAAGTAGAGTGGAGTGGAGTGGGGCGCGGCAAGTACTGTAAGAGTCATCTCTTACGATAACAACAGCAGCTAGGCCACAACTAACGAGCAATAACAACAGCGACACACACACACAAAGCAAAAAAAAAAAAAAGCAAAGAAATAAGGTTAAATCAAAAGTACAGTTGTGTACATAGCGCAGCGAGCAGCAACAGCAGCAGCAGCAGCAGCACCAACAACAACAACAACACAAACAAAAGCGAAGAGCAACCAACAAGCAAAATGTGTTTGAGTGCGGCTGCGGTGAGCAGCAGCAGCAGCAGCACCAGCAGCAGCAGCCGACGTAGAGAGAGAGCAAGACAGAAGAGAGAGCGCGCGTCGCACACACACGCGAGCCCAAAGCCAAAGCCAAACACAGCAAAATGAGAGTGGCGGGCAGACGGCGGCAGTTGGCGACCGAATTGGGAGTAGAGTCGAGTACTGGGGGCAGAGGCCCTGAGGGGGTGGGGTGTACTGAAAACTGTCTGGCCACCCCATGCACACCACACCACACCACTCGCACACTCACACATACATATATTTTTATATACACCCACGATACACCTTAACTACGCCCAGACCTATCGATTTGCATACAAGTCAAGTGACCCCTTCTCTTCCCTTCCCTTTCCATCCCTTTCCTGGTTAGCTAATCCACCAAAGACCCTTAGAGCACAGACACTACACATTACTCCAATGCAATTGCCTTTATTTTGCGATATGCGCAAAATAATTTAATTCATTTCAATAAAAGGAATTAAATAAAAAATTATCAAAACAAGTCGCAGCAGCTTTGCACACAAACGGACGAATAAATAAACAAACAAATATACATAAGTAGGTACTGCATACATACAAATATCTATAGACATACATATATACAACTAAATACATACATATATAGTCGTATAAGAAATGCGCATATCTTATGGCCTGCCATTGTATATACATATGTACATAAGCAACGGCAAACGCAAGAGAGAGAGAGAGAGGAGCAAAGCGGTGGGCTGCTGTTGCTGTCGCGATGAGAGCGCGTGCGAGTGAGCGAGAGCAGCCGACTTGTTGTACATGGCACTGTACATATGTATTAACTCACCATCATCGTCCCCATGGTGGGACTGTGTATTAGTAGTGATGGTGAGGTGGGGTGCAGGCAGGCAGCCTGCAAAATGCACTGGCGCATAAATCTAAGCTGCGCCTTGTGAAATGTTCAAATTTATTAGTGACGTCAAGTCAACGCTTTCGACTATTAACAGCTGCTTAACAGCACACATTTCAACGCAGTGGCAACTCCATTCAACTAATTTACAATCAAGAATTAAGAGTCATAATTAACACACAGCTCTACCTGAGCTCATTTGCATATGTACACACATATATTAATCTAAGATACGGCATTAAAGTGTTAAGTCATTCTAATCTATTAATACGGTGAACTTTACATGCTTTTATATACATGCATATGTATTACAATATGAGCTAATATAAATCTTACCACATTCACAGTTTTGTACATACATACGTACATGCATATGCACAACTACGAATAAATATGTAATTATGTCTCTCTTGTTTATTTATAGAACCGATAAGGATAAGCTTTGGGAAATTGCAACACAAAATATAATAATATTTTTATGTGTATGATTGTAAGTAGTATATAAATAAATTTCTAGAAAATGGGTTACGTACGACAACAACAACAAGAACAACAAAAACTTAACAAATTAATTGCGCGCACTACAAACGAAAAATCGTCGCAGCGACGGCGACAGCGACAGCACTGCCTCTGCCACTAGTCGTTGGCCTCTGCCGGCGTCGCATCGACAGCGCTGCGACGCCAACTATAAATGTGTGCGTGAGTATATACATGTATAAAATACTGATGTGTTAATGTTGTTGCTGATTTTGTAGTGTTCGGATTTGCTGCTTATCGCTGGACACACATATTTGCACTGTCTTTTATGGCAGCGTTGAGTAATTGGCAAGTGGCAAACGCGGCAAGCAGACGGAAGGGACTGGAATGGAATTGGGTCTGGGCCTAGCAACTTTACAGCTGTTTTGGCAGATGGTTCTGTTAAATCGGACCAATTCTTGTCACCAACTTGTAAATAAATGCATATCTACGTGCATATATAAATAGAAGCACATATACATACATTCCCACATATATGTACATATCTACATATATTGCTTATGTACATGCATAGGCATAGCCAACAACAAAGCGTAATAGCTTTCAAACTGGTTTTAATTGCTGTTGTTGCTGTCGTTGTTGCTATTTTTATTTTTAATTCGTTTCATGCAGAGTCGCTGAGTGGAATAAAAGAGATGCTCTGCGGATAATAACAGTTTCATGCATCAGACACAAAAAATTAGCAACAAACAGTTATGCTTGAAGTTGCCAGATTGTTTGCATTAAATATATGTATACAGATAAATAGATATATAGTATATAAGCTTATTCCAAAAGAATGAAAAAATAAGTCTTAGATCAGTTTCTATAGGAAACATCTTACTTTATTGACCGAAATTTCACAATTTTGCAATAACAATTTGCATATTTGTTTAATATACGCTCACACACATATACAGGCATACATGCATAGCAAAATCGCAGCTCAGCTGCTTGTAAAGCTCTTCTCGTCTTTGTCTTGTTGTTGTTGTTATTATTACTGTTATATATAAGCCACTGGCGTATGGTTATGCATGTGTATATACATACTCACTCATACTCTCGCTGCTCTCACTCACACACACACATAAACAGACACATGGGTTCGACTTTAGTACATAAGCAGAGTGCGCGCTGCGCTCGTCTCGTTGCTTTTGTCTATCCAACCGTGCTTCTTTGCGAGTATGTGCGTGTGTCTGTATATATTTCTGACTGCCTGGCCTGGGCCGCCTCTCCTCACTCTTACTCTGTCACTTACTCTATCTCTCTCTCTGTCTCTCCTACAACACTAGCAACAAGATTCAGCGAAAAGTAAAAACACATAAAAAGGCAATAGCAAACATAAAATCGACAAGGCAACAATCTATCTATACATACATTTATACATATATATGCACATGCATACATGTATGTGTATGCGCTTGCAACTGCTATGTTTTCTTTTATATTTTAGGCTCACTTTTGTTAACGGTTTTTCAATGACTGCATTTCAATACAATTATATGTGTATGTCTGTATGTATGGAAAAATTCCACTTAATCAAGCAAATTACCAACGCGTCTCAGTCGACGTCAACGGCATCGCTATGCTTTGGCTATTTTTAGGCTTTGCGCTTTACCTTTCGTTTTTGCTTGCTGTTTTTTCTCTGTTGGCAAAACATCAAAAAACAACTAAATGAAATAAGAACGAAAAAAAAAAAGAAACACAAATGCTACATGAAAATGAGACGACCTGCTCTCCTCGCTTACGCTGCCGCTGCGCTGTCCACTGCTTGTTAAGAATAACCCCAAAAAGTAACACGTAAAAGGTAAGCAGCGCAGTCGGCATCGCTTGCCCTGAAACAGCGCCGCAGCAGCAGCAGAGGCGGTGGCGGCGGCCCAACAAAAAGCAAAGGAATAACAAAACCAGTTAGCCGATACACACACACACACACACACATAAACATACATACTGATATATTCTTATACTATGTACATAAATATATATATTCACACACACATTTGACATTTATAAAAATGCGACACGATAAGTGCCAAAAGGTAAGAAAATAGAGAAAACAGAAATTCATTCAATTCTCAGCGTAAGATTTCATTTCAATTTCATTTGCAATTAAAGTGGCCTTCAGTGCCTGTTAAACTATACAAGTATTTGTATGTATGTAAATTTGTACATTTATATGTAAATGTGTGCATTACGCGTTACTAAAACTGTTGTGCACAGTTTTGGAGACATTGTCATAAACTCTGTCATTTGTAGCCTTGAACTAAAGAAACCTAACGAAACACATATACATACATACATATTTACACATACATGTAAGTTTATGTGTACACCTGTAATAATAGCTTGCACGCGTTTTTCACAGCTAACTTAATGTTAAACGCTAGCACACACACACACACACACACACACACACTCTAGCATGCATGCTTATATACGTATATATGTATTTATATGTTAGTATGTATACGCATAGCATATAAAAAATATGACAACGAAAAGAGAAAATATTTTTTCTAGCGCTTTAGCTGATAAGCGAACTCTACTTACAAATACATACATACACGTTCATTCTTATATGTATGTATTTAATATTGTATGCATGTATATATCTATATACAAATGTATGTATGTGTAGTATGTATATTTGTATATGCAATTGTTCACATAGCAGCTGCTTTAAAGAGACATTGTTGGTGTTGATGCTGCTGCTGCTGCTAATGCTGATTCTTTCCTACATGAATCACTGAAGATTTACGACTGTTTATTAGTTCAATTTAATATACATATGTACATACATGTATATAAATATTTAAGTATATACATATGTACTTTCATTATAAGATTTAGTGTTGAGCAACGGCAAACAAGCAATTTTAATAGCTAACGGTAACTACACATACACATATAAATTGGCTGCTGCTGCAGCAGCAGCAGCGCTTTCTACTACTGAACGAAAGAAAATAAATAAACAAAGAAGAAAAAACTACTACATACTACTTTTTTATGCGCTGTTCTTATTTTGCACTTAATGACGTGTAACCAACGCGCGCGTGTTTACATTTGTGTGCGTTTCTATGCATGTGTGTGTGTTTGTGTGAGCATATAAGCGTTTACGTATATAACGGCCAGTGTTGGCCGTGTGTCCGAGCGAGATGCAAGAGTAAACAGGTAAAAAAATGGTAAGCCGAAAAAAGAAAACAACAACTAAAAGCAGCTTTGCCACTTTTTTTTGTATTTCTGCTTTTGTTTTTGCATGAAATTGCCAGAAGAAGAAGAAGATCGAGTATTGAGTAAATTGACATTGTTGTTGTTGCTGCTGTGATAATCATAATTAGCCAACGTCAGCAGCGCAGCGACCATGAAAACTTAACGAAAAAACGAAGGAAAAGATCAATGCAAAAGAATGTAAAGCGCTGAATTTGCTTGATTTTCAATTTTCGCTTATTCACACACATACAAACAATAGTCATGTATGTGTGTATGTGTGAGTTTATTTAAAAAAGGCCACACACATGCACTATCAAAATCGTGCGCATATTTATTCATGCATATACGTGTATGTGTGTGTGTGTGATGGGTCTCTGTCTGTCTTCTTGAGCATTCTTTGCTTGGCGAACGAACCGCGACGCAGTTACATAAGCACATAAACACACACACACACAGACACAAACTTATATACTCGTATATATGCATGCATTCATACATAAGCATATACATATATACATATCTATATACAAAGTTGAGAATGACAGAAACAAGGAAGTAACAAGAGCAACAACAACAACAACAGCAGCAACTGCATGGCAATTCCACTTGAAACTTGTCTACGCTGAAAATAAAGTGGCAACACTATCTCTCCGCACCGTGTGGCTACCCGCACAAAGGTAAAGGGTTTCGTTTAGCTTTATATTGAGATGAACGGTGTACAACAAAAAATAAAAATAAAAGTAAACCCAAATAAGAAAATATCTCAACGTGCCAACAACAACATCTAAAACAGCAACAACTACAACAACAACCGCAACGGCGACTCATTTAAACGGTCAATTGCCTCAAGCAAAAAAGGCAAACGTACGAATAAAAGAGACAGTGCGATATAGAGAGAGAAGCAGCGACCGTGAGAGCGAGAGTAAAATGAGAGAGTACAAAAAAATAAACTACATGAAAAATTGAGATATGAGACTGTCTTCCACATTGACTTTGACTACTAATAGGCGGCTGCTGCAGCAGCAGCAACAGCAACGACACAAATACAAAAAAAAAAAAAAAATTCTGTAAAATGAGAGCAACACACGCATAAACAAACACACATACATACACTCTCAAACACAGCACACATTCAAGCATGTAAAATAAAATAATATTGAATTGAGTATAAAATGGGCAATCAAAAAACTTTTGCACAGACACCAAAAACCGAACAACGTGCATAAATTAGCAGACACAGTGAAGCGAGGTAGAGTGAGAAAGAGAGAGAACGCTCGCGGGAGAGCGACAAAAGAATAAGTGCCAAGTGAGAGTGTGAGTAGTAAAGGCATATTGGTTTTTGTGCGTACGTGTGTTCATTTGCTTGCGTATATATTTATATATATATATGTGTGGCAATTAAAGCAACTCAAAATATAACTACATAAACAATAATAAAATAACATAAGCAAAATGCAGTGCGAGTAGAAATATTGAAAATGAGCAGCAAAAGTGGCAACGCCGTGCGTCGCTGCTTCTAGTTGATGTTTCTCTTAGTTATTTTTTTCGTTTTGCTGCTTGTTGTATTTTTCGACAGTTGTAGGTGTCTGTGTGTATGTGTGGAGATTTTTGCGCCTCCGCCATCGCCTCCTTCGCACAACCAGAAAACGTCAACCACTGAACGAAAGCTTCGACAAGTTTACTTCAAAGTAAATGCAGCCCAAAACTTTTGTTATAAGTAGATACATAATCAGTAGTACATACATATGTACATCTATTTATATATAATACATAAGCAGATACATGCTCCTGCCTTTAGGTAACAGCGACGGGGCACAGCGAAAACTTTAAAGTCGCCTCTTAAAGCTAACGGTGTTTGCTTGCCTTTTTGTCTGGCGGCCACCCAACTCAAATCCACCCATTCGCCAGCTCAACACACACACACACGCGCGCGCGGACATGTATACACACACAAACGTTTGCAGTTGGTCGTTGTCGGTTAACGGTTTTTGCTGTTCTTTTTCATGCCCTGCAACTCTTGAAAAGTTATATAAAATGGAGTATATAGAAATTGTGCAAACGTTTGAAACAGACTAAGATTAATATCTTATATGCATATATAATTATATACATATCCATATATACTTGGTTATGTATTTGATATCGTTTACTTTTTAAATATGTATACATATATATATATATATATATATATATATATATATATATATATATATATATATATATACATATATATATATATATATATATATATATATATATATATATATATATATATATATACGTGCACATCTGTATATGTGCTTCTATAATCTATAATTTAAATATATTTACTAGTTGATGTATATATTTTCTTAAAACTAGTTATGTGCATATATTTTGCGTATGTAAATTAAGCATAAAAATTAATGTATTTAATAGCAATTTTTATATTATCCATTTACAGGTAATCTTCCAGTCGCGCATATCTCCTCTATATTTTTATGCCCTAACAAAAATGTGTATCTAGAAATACGTAATGCAGCAGGGGTAAGGAAGACGCAGTCATGTCAATAGCAGGGGTCGCCTCTCTGCCCCGAGTGTGTGTGTGTGTGTGTGTGTGTGTGTGTGTGTGTGTGTGTGTGTGTGTGGGAGGGGGCGCTACCTGCATGCGTGTGTATGTGCCTGAGTATCTGTATATAAATGTATACAAATATATATACATACACACTTACATATATATAATAGGCGGTGTCAAGACACATGTCCACATAATTGCCAAACGCGCAAAATCGAAGCCAAGTCCCAAACACACACACGCACACAGATACACTTGCCTACACATATACACACATACTAACACGCACGCAGTCATGCAAAACCATCAGCGCTCTCGTCGCCTAGTCACTGCTCACAGCTAACCCCTACAACGCCCGACAGAGCCAGCCCCTGCCCAGCCCGGCCGCACCTACCATCAACCGCCCACCCCCACCCCTTTCGCAAAGGCCAAAACACACAGCTGCAGGTACAGTTGCGTTTGCAATTCGTAGTCGCAGGAGTAGTTTAGTAGACGTAGCTACAAATTCACAAACATATATATATATATATATATACTATATCATAATTAATCTGTCGAATATATTTGAGTGCCACGCCCACATGCAGCTGCCGCCCAGCACAGTGTAAAGCAGCGCTAATTGTTCTGGTGTGTGGCATTTGCATTAGCATTAAAATTTGGTAATATTAATGGCCAACTAGGCGCCGGAAATGTGGCTAAAACTAATTTCCTGCAAACTGGTAGATGGGGAATTGGCATTATAGCAGAGGATTAACTTATAGAGAGGTGCTGGCAGAAGCAGGTGTTAAACATATATTGATAGATATGTAAGGGTGAGAGCTATGAGAAGTTATGTACTCTTTGGATATATTTAAAACATAATGATTCTGTGACTGGTTAAATGCACAGATATTCTATATAATATAGAGAATATAGAAAAACCAGAGTAAAATAATAATAACATTGAAATACAAAATATCAATGTAAATTTCATAATTAAAATATTTAAATTAATTAGTCATTTAGTTATGAACCAAAGCTATATGAAATCGGGAAACTTAAGAGTCTATACAGTACTTAAAGAAGTTGAAGCACTCTGCTTTGCATAAACAATCTAATTTATGCATGGAACCCAAATTCAAATATTAGTTATATATGTCTGTCATAATAACTACGCTGTTTTATATATTCCATAACTTATATGCGTGTATATATGTAAATTTGGTTCATTCAAAAGATAAAAGATTTATATACAGAAACTTTTAGCTTCCTAAAGGCGTATTGTTTCACATTTCATATACATTTATTAAATACATTTACTTTCTCTTAGATCTATATAACCATGGAGAATTATATGAAACTGTTTATATAATTAAATAAACCCACAAAGCAGAATATAATTTACAATTTGAAAGTATGTTTTATTTTCCATGCTTATATATATATTATAGCTATGTCTACATCTTTATCTACACATACATCTATCTATATAAATATTTATGTCTACATCTACATCCACTTATCTATATCTCCATCTTAATCTATATCTATATTAATTCACTTCAAAGAAACTTTAAAGTAAAGCAAATTAGTTTCAATGACTTTAGTGAACTATTTAATACGATCAATGTATATAGAGAGAGAGAGAGATAGATAGAATATGTGTGTATATATAAATTTGGATGTATTCTATATGTATATTTATATATATTCTAGCTCTAGCTATCTATACAGTTAGAATATACATAACTCATATTGAATTATTTAGATATATATATTGTACATATATACATACATACATACATACATACACACATATGTAACTATATACCCATGAGTACATACATATGTTTGGCTATTGCAAAAACTGCAGTTATTTCGGATTTCTGTGCATTACAATTCCAAATTTGCATTTGCTATGTGGATTTTGTTGTAGTTGCTTGTTGCAGCTACAGCTGCAATTGTTGTTGTTGTTGTTGTTGTCGTTGTTGTCAGTTGTTGTTGCAGCTGTTTCTAAGCCAACCATAGAGCCAGGCACTACTCCCAACTATACAAACAAACTAACTACCGTAACTCCTCTCTGCTTGCTGCCCTTTAGAGCTCTTCTATGGAGTGGAGCCATGGCCCTGATCTGTGCTTTATGCAATCGCCAGCGGGTCGCAGTTCAAGCACACACACAAAACTACAATGGGGCCAAAATGCGAGCAGTGGCATATCATCGCATAGATTACGCAACTATTGCACACAACAACAACAACATCGGGAGGAGGCACCCGCACCACCCACACAGTGTGGCCTGTGACCCGCAGCACCCTCAGCTCCTCAGCTCTTCACTCGCTCGCGACACATTTGTACTACTCCAAAAAGCAAAAAGGGACAACGACCAGCGCCACACGCCTACCAACCAACATTCCATACTCTGTGCCATCCACCACCCATCAAAACCCACTCAAGCAGAGCCGAATAAACCATCTACCAACCGAGTACCAACCACCCAAACCACCCAACCATCCATCCATACTGCTGCAATGCTGTTCGCGTCGCAATTGCCGTAGGCCTTTGTCGGATGCTGTTCAACCAAAACTCCACCCACCACAACCCACCACAACCACCCACACCCGCCCCACTCCAACCACAGCAACTGTGAGCCTCCCAAATCCCGTTGGTATTGCAAGCTGCTTCGTTTTCGGCACCGACCGAAGTCCCGAGTCCCGGATATTATATGCATACTTGAACTATGCGAGGAAGGAAGCGAGTCGGTTGCCACCCAACCAACTACTGCCACGCCCCCGCCAACGACAACATAGCTTGTTTTGTATATGTATGTAGCTGCGTAGCTGTAGCTGTAGCTGTATCTGTATCTCTCTAGCTGTATCCGTTTTTGCATGCCACTGTATACATATACATATATATATATATATATAAATATATATATATAAATGTATATCTATATACGTATGTGTGTGGGTGAGTGCTTTATGTACACATGTACACAGCTGTACCCGGCCATAGTATAGCTTTCTGTGTCTCTGTGTGTGTGTGTATGTGTGTGTGTGTATGTGCGTGTGTTGTCCGTGTTTTGGGCCACTTTACAGCCACAGAGCCACCCACTAAACAACAATGCAAAAACGTCTGCATTTCAACTAACACACAAGCAACAACAACAACAACAACAACGACAACCCCTAGGGCGCAGCCACCCCCAACCGCTGGGCATAGTTTCCTGCCGAAAAATTTTGATACATAAGCATTCTCACTGCTGTTGCTGCTGCAGCACCCCAAGCTTTAGCTTAGAAAAATCAATACAACATTTTACAACACTTTTTCTTTTTTTTTTTATATAAACCAAAAAAATTAAAGCATATTTATATTCATACATACATACATACATATTTATATATATTTGTATGCGTTTAATATAAATTCTATTCATGTCTTTTAATCGATTTTTTCGCCAACACGCGACAGCAGCCAAAAGTAAAGGTCTCCAACACCCCCAAGACCTAAGCCCCTTCCCATTCCCAGCTCCAACTCAGGCACAGCCAAGTCGCATGCCGACTCGCTCGCTCTCACACATACACACACACACACACCCATAGAAGCAGTCGTAGCCACAGCAGCGCCCGCTCTTTCTCTCTTTCGCTCTGCGCCATAAAAAAAAAAACACAACGCAGTAAGAAAAAAAAAAAAAAATTAATTCAGCCTTTGGCTGTTCTGTGTTTGTCCATACACTGACCCTTTACCGCTGCATTGCTGTAGCAACTTTGGCCTTTGCTCTGGCCCGATCGTGACTGAACGATGTTGACACTTGTTATCGATAAAAATACAACAACAAAATAACTGAACGAAACACAAACGATTGGCGTGCAATTAAGTTCAAGTTGGCACCAAACGTGAGGAACTCTTTGTAATCACAGACACACATACAGGCAGACATGCATACACATAGCAAGTGAGGGAGCGAGAGAGAGACGGAAAGAGAGCGCGAGGAGAGAGTGACCACTAAATCTCTGTTGCTGCCCGGGGGCTATCTGTTATAAAAGCGAGCGCTCTCTTTCTCTCGTTCTCACTCTAACGCTTGCGAACGCAATCACTAAATGGGATCGTAATGATTTTGTGTTGCTGTTTCTCCCGTTGTGCTTTTGTTTTAGTTGTCAACAATGTTTGGCGCTTAGGCTTAGCCGCATACAAGTACATGAAATACATATATATATCTATACGTATGTATATATATATATATATATATATATATATATATATATATCTATACGTATGTATATGTATTTAGTTATGTGTGTGGCTGTGTTTGTAACTCAACGAAGCATCGCTGCATGCAACTATTGAAGCATGAGCATGCAATTTATGTACTCACACACATACACATAATCATACCAGGCACACACATCTAAAACTATGAACGACTGTACTTTTGATATAAAATCCACTCAACTCACATAGATATGCAAACACAAAAACACACACAAATATATATATACATATACATACATACATACATATATGCTGGCATATGGACTAAAATACCATTTCTATCCCAACCACGCCCACCCCCACTCAACGCCCACAGGCACTACTACTCTATGTTTAGTTTTAGTTGCGCTTTAAACTGCACTTGCTTCTTCTTCTTCATGTTGTTATTGTTGTAAGCCTCTGCATATAGAGAGCTTACGTATGTATGTGTATGCCTATATGAGTTATCGTATGTTTGTATGTGTGTGTGCTATTTCAACAATCCGTTTGCATTTGCAGCTAACGAAATAGAAATAAGTAAAACAGGTGCAGACGACTATTCAGTGCTCTATTTTAAAAATAATTAACTCGAATAAACCAATATAAATCAATTTAAATAAATAAATTGCACTAAATTATTTCTTACTACTTTACTTTACTTTACTATTTAATCATTCTTGAGTATGCACTTGAGCTTTTTGAAAAGTGTAGACTAGGTACTCAGTATCTCAACATATGCTCTGCTCAACTCAATGAGCGGAACTGTAATGCAAATTGTAAATAGTTGGGTCACAGGAAAAGAAAATCCATCATAACCCAAATAGGAAAATCATTGCATTAAGTCTGCCTTCTGTCATACATATATATATGTGTATAGAAGAGGGTGGGTAAACAGGTGCTGTTTCACTTGCACACAAACTGAACGATGAAAATTTCGGCTGCTAGCCCCGCTCCCAAAATATTCAATACTAACTCTCACACATACATCCATGCACGGATACAAAGCACGATACTGATACCAACAAATACAAGCACACATACACACTCACGCACACAACTCAACGCAGCGACTAGAAAATGCGGGTCTGGGTCGTCATCGAGACGAGACGGCGAGAATGCAAGCACATAAAGAACGCCAAAAATAAGTTTAAAACTAACGACAGTCTGGTGCGTGTGTGAGCAGCCAGCATAACACAGTGGCCAGTGTGAGTAAGCGAGCAAGTAGAATTCGCTTGTATGTGTATGTGTATGTGTATATGTGTGCGTATTTTGGAGCATGCAACTTTTCGTGCTATTGCCAAATGCGTTCGTTGGTTCAAGAGAGGGAAAGAGATACAGTGAAGTGAGAGAGAAAACGAGCGAATGAGAGTGAGCATGCGAGTGGAAGGGGCCAAGGTAGTAGTAGAGCAATGCGAGAGAGTGAGGCTGGACGAACAAGTGCATGCGTGCGTATTTAAATGTGTGCGCTGCTGTATGTATGTATGAGAAGGGTCACTTAACGAAACTTGCTAGCGTACGAAACCAATGCAATCAACTGATTAACGGTGTTTCTTTTGTGTTGTTTGTTGTTTGCAAATGAAAGTTCATTAACACAATATTCAAAGCAATACAGCATACGCTCATTCATACTGACGCCAATACACGCCATTGAAATATCTTAAAAAGAACCAGCGCAGCACAAAAACAAACGAACACACACTCATACACCCACATTAGCCTGAGGTATGGCAACCACAAATGTGTATATAGATAACGGCGCAACCCCGTTGCCTAAACATAAAAACGTAGCCGAGCGACAAACTGAAAATAAAAGAAACAAAAAAAGAAGAAAATAAAAAATATAAAAAAATAGCAGCAGCAGCAGCAGCAGATAATAAAAGCGAGCGCCTAAGCATGGCGTCACTGAGACGGCCACACGCCTAACTACAACAACGCCTACCCTACCAGAAAAAAAAAACACGGTAAAAGCTGTAAAAATTGTCAATATAGAAAAAAAAAAAGACGAAAAAAGTCAACGTTAACAACAGCTTGCAAAATAATGTGCGCGAGTGTCGAAGAAGCCGCTGACATCGCGTTAGCGTCAACATCAACGACGACGACGACGTCAGCAGCAGCAAAGCAGCGGTAGCGACTGAGGGTTTTTTTAACGAGCGTATTGACAAGCGCACACTAGTACGAAAACTCAACACATACATAGGCATAATCACACATACATCTATACATATAACGACATGCACACGCGACGCAGACGCCGGCCGCAGCCGCAGCAGCAGCAGACCAGACCGGTTGAGGTTAAATTGGATAGGGGAAGCAGATGCGATGGATAAGATGTAGGGCGGGGGGAACAGGCTGGCAAGGCATACATATTGAATTTTTCTTCGACGTAATGAAAATTTTTAGCGTGTTCTTGGGATGATTATGCTTTGGTGCTTTGTTTTTTTTTTTACTTACCGCAGAAAGAACAAAAAAGAGTAGAAAATCCGTTAAGCTGCTGCTTGTTGTTGTGGGCGCTGCTTTGGCGACGCTGGCGTCCAGCCTCTTGGAATTTATACTAATTTTCCAAACTCACTCACACACACACAACTCACACTCGACTCACACACACCGATGAAGTGCACGAAAAATTTTATTATCAATTTTTTTGACTTGAGAAATTTCACTTTTTGCTTGTGGTTGCGTTTGGTAATTTGCTTATTTACTTGTGTACATATATATGTATCTAGATATATATATATATATATTTGCTTTCTTATTTACCCATACATATGCACGTACATATGTATATACGCGTGTAGACTGTGCGCCTTTAACACTAATACACTTGCAGAACGCGCTGCTACTGCTGCTGCTGCTGCTGCGTCGTCGCTGGTCGTTCTGCTTCTTGGCTGCCTTCTACGGCTTTCCAAAAATTTATTTTTTCTTCACTTTTTTACACGCACACAAATTGTGCTAGTGAATTTTATGTTAAGTATTGCACTTTTGTTTATTTGCTTATTGAATTTAATTACTATTTGATTTGTTTACTACAGATCTCTCTCACTCACTAAATAAACACATGCATATTTAATTATATACATACACACACGAAGCAGTGGAGGGGGCGAAACCGTTGCAATAATAATTACACCTGTAACACAATCGCGAGTAGCACACTTTTTTTAATCTGCTTTGTTTGTAAACAAATAACAAAGTCGTAATTGTAAAATAATTAAACGGTGCTTTTATCCGCTAACGTTTCAGCGCGTCCAACCCGCTTGATGTTGTTTTTGTAAATGTTGCTTAGACATTTAAAGTAAACGCAGTAGTGTGACCGCGAATGTCTAATTCGAAATATACCAAACTGTCGGCGAGTGCGAAGACGGTATTCGCGTTTTCAGTACGTCGCAATAGTATCGATGCCTAATGTTAGTTTACATTCAATGTGTATGTTAACTGTGGAGTACCGAGCGTTGTTAAATGAAAATAGTTTAGTTCTCTTGTTTTTTTTAATTCTACTTTTACAGAACTTCAAATTATTAAATATAATTAAAGAATGATAGCTTATTTTGATTCATCATAATAATGTCATAATAACGATTGAGTGTCAAGCTTGGCTATGTAATATTAACAGTAAATCGACATGTTAATCTACACTATGATAAATCATATGTTTTCGACCAGCGAGTAAATCATTCGTTCTGTTGAGTTGAACTGGAACTTGTTTACTTTATCGATATCTACGTAATTGTTAAACATATATAAACTTTAATGCTTGTTAAGCTATACAAAAATATAATCATATATGTAGGTAACTATTAAGCCTTGCTCAATTGCACCAAATGCTCTAAATATGCTTTGCGGCAGTCCATGTTATCAGCAGGTCGATTATGTGGAGCCCAAACTGGTTCACCTACAAAGTATCTACGCGCTTTTATATAGTTCTGTGGATAAAGAAGGATGAGAGGTTGTCTTTATAAGTTATTTTTAAATTATATATACCTTGCTATCTAGTGTAAAACGATGATAAATGCCTGCGGGTATTATAATCAAATCGCCCTTGATTACTTCTATTCGCAACCAGTTGTCGTCGCCGCTGAAACAATAAATTTTATTTTGTTTTTAATTAGCGTTGAGCAGCATAGCCGTTTTACTTAAGAGTTTATATATGTAAGAAGTAAAGTGTTAGCTCTTAGATTCTTTCTGGTTAGTAGTAGCAGCACTGTGAGTTTGTTTACTTACTCGCGCACATCAAAATATCCGGAACCATCAAGAACCAATCGAATCTCCTCATCCGTATGCAAGTGTTCCGTGTAAAACGCCTTCAGTTTATTTAGGTAATCAGGCAAGTGTTGCTCGGAACAGGTTATCTGCAAGGAAATAAATATGTATGTGAATACAACAGGTTTTTATATGTGTTGGTAACGCATACCTGATCCTCGTAGGTGTAGCCACGTTTGTTACGCAGCTCTTTTAGTACCTCGTCGTTTTCATAGTTGTCCGCATCGATCTACAAAAAGTAAACGTGGAAATAGGTGATAAGCGCGACTTTGTCAAGGTCGTTGCTTGGCTTTATGTATAGAGTCTACCTTAAAGTACTCCACGCCCGTTTTCTTGTAGAGTGTCTCCAAATCTAGATAGGTGACCGGCTCTCGCTTGTGCTCCAGACGCTGATCGCACTCGTCGCTGTCCATAAACCACACCTGCACCATTATAAACAAACAGATTTGTCGGAGCTTCAATACCTTAGCAGATGTTCGCTCAAAAGATACAATTGAACTATATGAATGAGCCGACTCGTACTGAACTCGATAATTAGAATAAATGATTCTTTCAGCTCGATAGTTTTCTGCTGCTCCGCTCACAAACGAATTAGCCTCGCAGACTATCGGTGTTTTATCCCGATACTTTAAATAAGTTGTAATAAATGACTAAGCTCAAACTTTATATTGAAATTCATTTTCAAGTTATTCATACTATTTATTCAATACTTTTATTTATTTTTACTTAGTATATTTTTCTTTTGTGCAGTTGAACCTTATTATCGTTGAACTAGTTCTTTCGTTACGATATTTGCAGTTATCGACAAATATATTTTTTCATAGTTTTATTTTAAAGTATATATTTATATTTTTTAATAATTTAAAGTAGAAAAAATAAAAAAGGCATTCATCTATCAACTTTTGTTGGTATAAAGAAATGTATTTTCGCCGTCAGCTTAAGCAATTTAAATTGAGTCTATTTTCTTTAACTGTCAAACGGACCTTGCACGGCGTTGCCATATTTGTCGAAAAACAATATGTTTATTCTTTTTTTTGGTAGATTCTAACAAAATTAATATAAATTAAATTTTGGATTTATATTTGGAAATTTGCAGTGTTTCACCCGCTCTTTAAGATGAATTCGATTCGCTTGGTTCGCACTCTTACAAAATGTATTCCCGTGCGCCCGTACAGCATGGCTCCGTGCGAGATCTTGGAGCTGCTTGAGGCGGGCTATCAAAAGTTGGCTGATTCCGATTCCAAGTCTCTGTTAAAGAAGCATTTAACAAAGCCAATATTTGACAAGCTAAAGACTAAGGTGACGCCCTCGTACTGCTCGACGCTCCTGGATTGCATACAATCCGGTTTGTGCAATCTCGATTCCGGCGTAGGCATCTATGCACCCGATCCGGAGGCTTATCAAACGTTTGCCGACATCTTCGATCCAATCATCAACGACTATCACAAAGGTTTCGACAAAGGCGCCAAGCATCCAGCTTCCTGTTTTGGCTATGGTACAGACTTCCCTGATCTCGATCCGGAGCAAAAATTCATATTGTCCACACGTGTGCGCTGCGGTCGTTCCATACAGGACTACCCGTTCAACCCATGCCTGAGTGAGGACGACTACCGCAAGCTGGAGTGCATGATTACGAAGGTTTTAGGCACTCTGTGCAATGAGCACGCCGGGAAGTACTATCCGCTGGTCGGCATGGAAAAGGATGTCCAGCAGAAACTGATTGATGACCACTATCTGTTCAAGGAGGGCGACCGATTCCTACAGGCGGCAAATGCATCGAGGTTCTGGCCGACTGGCCGTGGCATCTTCATTAATCGGGCCCGGACGTTTCTGGTGTGGGTCAACGAGGAGGATCACATTAGGATTATCTCGATGGAGAAAGGTGGTAATCTGGGCCGCGTCTACGAGAGAATGATCATCGGCCTCGAATCCCTGGCGCATTCACTCAAGTTTAGCAGTGACAAACGTCTGGGTAATCTGACCTTCTGCCCGACCAATCTGGGCACTACGATCCGTGCCTCGGTGCACATAAAGCTGCCACATCTGGGCAAGGACAGGTCCAAGCTGGAAGAAATGGCCAACAAGTATAATTTACAAGTGCGCGGCACCTCCGGCGAGCACACGGAGGCCAAGGGTGGCGTCTACGACATTTCCAACCGGCGGCGTATGGGACTTACCGAATACCAGGCTGTCGGCGAAATGCATAAGGGCATCTCTGCCCTGATCGAAGCCGAGTGCCAGGAGTGCTGCAAGAAGTAGGACATCTTAAATGCATACTGTTTCATTTAGTTTCCATTCTCATTCATTTATCTGGGCAAATGTATTCAGCTGGATTTGATTACAGGACGTAACTTTTGTTCGATCCAAACGTACATTTCAAAGAAGGTAAACAGATAGAATAAAACATAATTTATTAAAGTTTATATACTTAGTAGATCGAATGGTTTTACTACCATTCAATAAAGTTTTATTTACTCCTAAAGCAATCCAATACATGTGTATATATCTTATATGACTGTCTGTACTTGATCGGGTTCTTGACATTTTCTAGGTCTCTTTCTAGTCCTATCAAACCTTGATCAAAATTAGTTTTTGTGCTTTACTATGCGATTCTCAAACAGGCACATGCTAAGTATTTTGCTCGTCTTTGCGTTTGTTTCTCTTCTTCCTTTACAGCATTTTCTCTTCATGGGTAAACGAATGACTACCTTATCAATCATTCAATCTATCAGTCTTTCAGTTGCTCAATCATTTCATACTGATCTCTATTCTGTCATCTATATCTTTTAACTTTAATTTATCTATTACATCTTTACTGTTTTCTTTCTCCCCTATTCAAAACAAAGTCTAGATTTTTTTTATTTTTTTTTATTATTTGTTTTTTTATAATTTTAATTCTTTTATAAACTTAAGACTTAAAATAAAAGTATTTAAAGTTTTTATGTTGTTTTTTTTTTGCTTGACACAAATGCCAAAATGTTTTACATTCATTTTTCATTAGATTTTTCATTAAGCAAATATTTTTTAGTTGTCCATTGTTGTTGTTGTTGTTGTTTGTGGGGTTTTTGGTGTTGTTTTTGTTGTTGTTGATTGTGGTTGGTGGTGGTTGGGCGGGCATGCCACGGCCGTTTATGGCCGCGACGCTCAAAGTAGACGAACGAAATGCCGAGTGCCGCAGGCAAACGAACGATCGGGCATACCCGTTACACAAATACCCTACGCAAATTCTACGACAAAACTAAAGCAAACGCAGCAGCTGGAAATGAGAATTTCCATAAATGGAAAACACATTCCAGGCGGCAGATAAACAACAAATGAACTCGCATTCAGATGTTAAGGCAGGGAAGAGTTGGAACACTTCCCCAAATGGAGCTCAATTGGTTTTTTGTTTTTTGTTTTTTTTTTTTTTTGTTTAGGGATTAGAGAGTTAGCTGCTTACAAGCTCTTCTCGAGCTTGATCAACTCGGTGATGCCATCGTACATCTCCTTGACGGCCTGGTATTCGGTGAGACCCATGCGACGCTTGTTGGAGATGTCATAGACACCGCCCTCGGCTTCGGTGTGCTCGCCACGAGTGCCGCGCACCTGCAGATTGTATTTGGCAGCAACCTCCTCGAGCTTGGCCTTGTTGGAGGCCAGCTTGGGCACCTTGATGTGCACGGAGGCACGAATGGTGGTACCCAAGTTGGTGGGGCAGAAAGTCAAGAAGCCAAGACGATCATCGTGGCTGAATGGGATACGCTTCTCGATCTCATTGACGGCGGTCACCAGACGACGGTAGATCTCGCCCAGATCGCCACCCTGCTGCATGGAGATGATGCGCAAATGATCTTCCTCATTGCACCAGACCAGGAATCGCTTGTTGTCGTTGTGGTAGATGCCACGACCCGTGGGCCAGAAGCGGCAGGCATTGGCAGCCTGGAGGAAACGATCGCCCTCCTTGAACAGGAAGTGATCGTCGATCAGCTGCTGCTGGACGGCTTTCTCCATGCCAGTCAATGGGTAGAACTTGCCCTTCAGCTCACCCTCCAAGCCGGACAGGGTGCTGCTGACCTTCTCTTCCATCTCCTTGTACTGGGCCTCGGTCAAGCAAGGGTTGAAGGGATAGCCCTGCATCGAGCGACCGCAACGAACACGAGTCGAGATCACATACTCGTTGGTGGGATCGACATTGCCGAAGCTGGACACATCACCGAAGTCCGATGCGGGATGCTTATCGGTCTTCTTGAAGCCACCATGGTAATCCTCAATGATGGGATCGAACAGATCGGCGAACACTGTGTAGGCCTCAGCATCGGGGGCATAGATGCCAACGCCAGAATCGTGATTCTCCAAACCGGACTGGATCACATCCAGAAGGGTCGACTTGAAGGTCGGGGTAACCTTGTTCTTCAGGTTGTCGAAGACCTCCTTGGTCAGGTATTTCTTCAACAGCGACTTCGAATCAGAGGCAGCCAACTTGGCATAACCCTCCTCCAGTTTAGCGAGAACAGCAGCGTCAACCATGGTGTCTTGTTTGCTATAAGAAAGACAAGAGTCAAAGAATATATTATTAGTTAAGTGTTACTTTTAAGGGTGGATCTATTTTTAGACAAGATTTAACTTTGTTTTAATTGATCAATTACTGACGTTAGCGCTAAGCGTATATCTAGATCTTACTTTCGACTGGACAAACTTAATGTATCTTATGCATTAGACTTTGATATCATATTTAGATCCGTGGGGAAATGGGCCCAATTTATAGAATCTTGATTAGACTTGAACATCATATTGCTTTTATCTATGATCTGTGATTTATGATCCATGCCATATATATATATATTATATTTTGTATATTCTTGTTAAAAAAATATATTTTAGTTTTGACTAATTTAATCTAATTCTTAACTTTTACTATATTTTGTTTTATATTATTATATTATATGAAATAAAAATACTGTTAAATAAAGTACATATTTTTCTAATATTAAACTGAGTGACAATTATTATCAGACATTCTGTATAAGACTTCTTAGTCGGACTCAAGCTCAGTAGCAATTATTTTTAAATAATTACTAGATACTATAGGGCATAATACTATATAGAAAGTCATCATTAAATGTTATCGTAACTTATTAATCTTATAATTCATATTCATTGTTTATGACTTAATCTAGGCTTTTAGCTCTGTCTCCTTCTAAGACAGATTGCCTAGTTCTCAAGAATTTCTAGCTCTAGCAATCCATCAATCAATAAAACTAATTGCTCAATATTTCAGTATTTTGCAAAACATTTATTTGCTTGTCCAGTTCGTTTCGTTTGCTTTTGGTTTTTTTTTTTTTTTTTGGGGCTCTGTCAATTCTGGCGCCCAAAAGTCGGCAATGTTCTTCGCCCATTTTTTTTTTTTTTTTTTTTTTTTTTTGCCTTTTCATTTAGTTGGGAATCTCTAGAGACACGCGACAGCGCAATTTCAAATAGAACCCATTAAAAAAAAAAAAAAAAGAAGCGAACTGCCTCAAATATTTCGGGGTTGCTACGCCAAATCGTGGCCGAGTGAGGGCTGTTGTTGCTTCTGCTGCTGAGTTTCAGTTAACTGAATGACTGAAATGTTTTTGCCGGCTGTCGCTGAATACGCATACCGAGTGTAGATAGATAGGAGAGAGAGTACATAGTACATGCAGCGTATATATATATATATATATATATATATATATTAATGTATATATAGCGTATGTTGCCCCGCCCTGCCCCCGTTACGTGCGGCACATGCGCGCCTCTTGTCTGCCCGGTCCCGGATTTCGTGGCCTGGGACCCGGTCAAAAAAAAAGAAAAAAAAAAAGGGACCAGGGCAATAATATTTTTATGCCCACTTTAGTATTTTTTCTAGTTCCCTTCTCCTCTCGTTTTTGGACACCCTGACGTCAGCAGCAGCAGCGCCAAACATACGCACTTCGAGGACCTATGACAAGCCCCAAAAAGCGGCGCATACACTATTGTCTATAGATACTATGTACACATTATATATATATATATATAGTAGTAGAAGAGGTTAGTTTAAATAGTTTGTGATTCAGAAAAAAAAACGTTACTCATTATAATAATAATTTACTCTATTAATATTTATATTATATATTTTGAATATATCTGCTTCTCCGTATGTAGCATATGTCAAGGATATATATAAAATATTTTCTATATATAAGGATAATTATTTATACAAATTGATTTTTCATTTTACAGCTTTCCACTTTTTCAATTTCTCTAAATATATACATTTTTTATCTTTTTTTAAATATTAATTTAAATGAAATATTTTTCCTTATTCCCATTTTTACAGCTTATTTTGAGCTTCTTTTTCACCTGCTTCTTTATACATCATAGTTTTTTTTAAATATATATCTTTCTTCTATTTGAAAGCATCAATTAGCCATATGCATAATTTATATATATATTTTTTCTTTTAATTTTCCATTAATTTTGCAGCTACTTTAGCATATAGTTTGCCAACTTTTTGTGCCACCCTCGCACACACAAATATATATATATATATATATAGATATATATATATTTATACACACCCATCTTGGCCAGCGGCTGGCGTTGTGGCCGTGCCGTTGGGCTCGCCTCCATTGGCTGTGGCGCCGGCATCGCCTTCGATCACCTTTTCCTTTTTATCCTTTGAAGCGCACAAACCCATTTTTTTTAGTTTTTAGTTTTTAGTTTTAGGATTTAAGTTTTAAATTTAAGTAAAAGTTTTCTTAAGTTTTTCGTTGATTTTTTGTTTGTTGTAAAGATTGTTTTTTTTTTTTTTTTTTAGTAAAAAATTTGGCCTTGGTCAAAAAGTTTTCTTTTGTTGGTGTGTGTAAAAAGTTGTTGTCTTTGATTTTGTTTTTGTGGGACTTTTTGCAGGTAAAATGAAATCACAATGCAGCTGCTTCAACTACTTTACACACATACACATAAAGAAATGTATGCATACAATATAATTCAGTCACACACGCACACACACAAATACATGTACACACACTCACACACACACACACAGAGAAAGAGAGACACACTCGCTTAATTCGTATTGCTTTTTGATTGATTAGAAATAATTTTTTGGTGGTTCGCTCGTCTTAGAGATGCTGTGAAAAGTTGTCAAAAATGCGTCTTTGGTGCTTTTCTTTTTCGGTTTTTCGATTTTCGGTTTCAGTTGGTTGTTTGGTTGCCGCGCCCAAAGGTATACTACAAAAAGGCTACTACACAAGAGTCTAGGCTACACACTAGGGAGCAAAAAAGGACGCGCGCGCGTGTGCTACACAAAGGTGCTAAGGAGCAAACTGCTAGCTGCTGACTAAAGGACGCGCCGAACAGCGAGCCAACAAAATCGCGTTCGATGATGCGGGCTTCGGTTGCAGCTTCAGTTTCGGCTTTAGCTTCGCTCAGACTCGTGTGCTCACTCGCTCAATTGCTCTCTCTCTCTCTCTCTCTCTCTCTCTCTCTCTCTCTCTTTCCCTCTCTGTCGTAGCTTGGCAATTCGCAACTAGCTACAGGACGCGCCCACCCGGGACTAACTCGCAATTCAGCACGAGAGACAGACAGCAAGAGCGAGAGCGAAAGAGAGAGAGAGAGAGAGAGAAACGCGCGCGAGGGTTGACCGGCGAGGGTTGAAAAAGTCTGCAGAAAGCATTGCCTAGCCGCAGGCGCCGGCGGCGTGCAAATATACATATATATAGTAAAAATCCACTGCAGTATTTGACTAGGAAATACCCTTCCCTTCGAGCATTCCAGCTTATAGCTTGAATAGTATAGTAATAGTACAGCATATTTATAGCACATTATAGAAGTAGTCAAGTAAAAAGCTATAGTAAAGTATAGTAGTAGTACAGTATAATAGTAGTACAGGGTCTGTAATGTAAGGTAGTAGTAGTACAGTATAATAGTAAATAGTACTGTAGTAAAAAACTATATATTATTAGTACTATCGTATAATAATATGGTGTATTGTATACTACAGTGTTGTAAAGAACTTTAAAATAGTAGTAATAACAGTGAGATGGGGCTATATTACAGAAAAATAGTAAAGTCATGTTCAGTAGTAGTAGTAATAGTAGTAATAGAAGTAGTAGTAGTAGTATTAATAGAAGTAGTAGTAGTAGTAGTAGTAATAGAAGTAGTAGTAGTAGTAGTAGTAATAGAAGTAGTAGTAGTAGTAACAGAAGTAGTAGTAGTAGTAATAGAAGGAGTAGTAGTAGTAATAGAAGTAGTAGTAGTAGTAGTAATAGAAGTAGTAGTAGTAGTAATAGAAGTAGTAGTAGTAGCAGAGTAGTACAGTTCAAGTAAACTGGTAGTACAGTAGTAGAACAGTAATACAGTAATAGAAGTAGAAGTAATACTAATAGTAGTAAATAGAAACAGCAGTACCGTAGTAGAACATACGTACAACAATAGTAGTAGCAATACAAGTGTAGAAATAGAAAAATGGTATTAAACGTACTAGAATAGTAGAAAAGGTAGTGGAAAGTAGTAGAAATAGTGCCAACCCAGTAGTACAATAAAAATAGATATAGCAGGACAAATATTAGTAGCTACAGAAGTAATATAGTAGTAAGTCTGTCAGTACACTAAGTCTATAAGTCAGTAGTATAGTATAGTATTAGAACCTCTACTCTATGAAATTCTAAGTATTTGTAGTTGGTTTTAGTTTCTTGACACGATAGTTCAGTTCACTGACATTCTAAATAAGTACTATTTATGGATATACCCTATAATCTCTGCCTTAGCTATCATACCATTTCTCGGACAGCAATGCTGCAATGGGGGGGTATCAAAACTGTTGCCGGATGAGAGCGCAACATAATGCGGAAGGATATATTTATTTGATGCAGCAACCACCACCAGCTGCAGCAGAAGCGTGTGGCAGGCAGGGCACAAATCGATAAAATTTGTGACACGCGGCAGCTGAAAATTGTTGCGCCTAAACAGCCCAAAAGGGGAGGCAGAGAGTTAGAGAGAAATAGAGAGAGAGAGTGTGTGTGAGGGGGGCGAGTGGCGGTCAAGTCAAGTTGAAGTGACGGCTCGAGTGTGAAATGAGGGCTGCTAATGGCAGCATGAGAGGGCCCGTTGCTTGTGCGCCATGCGGCATGCGGCATAGAAATCACGGCCAACAAGCGTAGAAGATGATGATGAAGAAGAAGAAGAGAAGAGGCAGCGCATAAACTCGTCGAGTGCACGTGCATTCGGCTCTAACTGAAGGAGTTGCAAGCTTTTTGAGTTACTTTTCACGCCTGTGCAGTGACGTGTAATGAGAGGAGGGGGGCGTGGCAATGGCAGAGGCATGTTGCATGCTGCTGCATGTCTGGGCCACATTATATGATTTCGTTTTTTATTTATTTATTTATTTTTCTTCTTCTAAATATGAAGTTTGTTTTGCTCATTCGCCTCTAATTTCATTAGTCAGCATTGCAATTGCATTTCCCACTCTCTCTCTCTCTCGCTCGCTCTGTCTTCAATGACTAATTCGCAAAGCTGCACCTATTAATGGCAAATTGAAAAGAATTTCAATTTACTATATTCATATTTCTGACATACACAAATATGACTAAGATCTTATATATTATAGAGCTGCTGTATTAGCTAACGTTATCTGAATGTTTTCAGATATTTTACATAAGACCCATATACGGACAGAGCTTATCTTGAAATGAAAACTTGCTATAGTTTATATACCAGACGTTATCTGTCAAATTCTAGCCATTAGCTTGTCAGCCAGTTAATGAAAGCTTGTTAAAAGTTTGATTATATTAAGATTTATACACATACAGTGCTAATACGCTAAATGGAACTTAGCGTACGTTTTTAGCTATAGATAAATCAAAGCTAATTTTGTATAGTTATATATTCTTATATATAAATCATAATAACTTTTCTATAGATAACATTGCTAGTCAAAGTCTATTCTAGAAGTTTCCTTTCTTTTCTTTATATAACTAAAAACTTTTGTTCTACAATTTTTTATAATTTTTTTTTATCAGTTTCTTCTAAAAGAACTCGTAGACTTTGCTTTCTTGTATCTATATAAGCTGCATCTATATCTTTTTTGTAGAATTGTCTCTCTTTTTCTTATCTTCATATCAAATTTTCTTCTACACTTTCTCATATAGCTAGCTTTTTATCAAAGTTTCTGCTAAATGATCTCTCTATGAAAATGATATAGATATATATTATGTACATAAACTTTATTACACTATCATATATCTATCATTCCTTAAGCCTACAATTTATTTAACTTTCTTCAGTCATTTTCAAACTTTTATCAGCTCACATTAATTTCTAATTCAATTGCTTCGTTTGTCACTATAATTGGGAATTTTCGTTCAGCTTTCGCTATCAGTGTGGAGTTATATGAGAGCTGTTTCATGTTAAAAGTGTCCTATAAAGATAAGCTGATTTATTTAATTTTTATATTTTGCACTAGTTTCTAGATTGTGGGCGCTTCAAAGTACTTGACGATTGCAATTGCTGTAGATAGAGCTGATATAATAGCTCCGAAAGGTAAACCCCTCTATCTCTGCCTACTGAAAAGCCAACTAATCAATTAACTCGAGTGTGCACAACATTTATGTCACACACACACACACACACATACACTCACACAGTTGAGAGCCTAGTCAAGTCCTCGCCTTCTCTTGGCCCTGACAACAAAATGCGGCACTTAAAAGCAACAGCAAATCGAATTAAGCTCCAACAATTGAAAACTGATTTCATTAGCCGTCATTCTGCCCCACTCCCACATCTCTGCCACTCTCCACCTCGTAGAGACAAGCCACAACCCTGAGTGCGCGCATCATGACAACCCTGACAACAGCAAAAAAAAAAATATATAATAAAATAAAAGAAACCCAAACAGGATGCAGCTTTAAATTCAATTTTTAAGCACAGCAAAGCAAATTGTTGACAGCTTTTTATATTTACATATATACTTTTTATATACAGTGAGCACTCGCTTCTATTATAGCTGTAGATTTGTTCTTTATAAAATCTGATTATATAATTTATATATCAATTTCGTTATCCCTAATTTTTATTTTTAAATTTCATTTTTTTTTTTTTTTTTTTTTTTTTTTTTTTTTTTTGCAAATGTGTCTTTCATTTAAAATTTTATTTTTATGCAAATATTTATTATTTGAATTTTATTTATTTTTATTTCATTATTATTTTTTTTTAAATATATTTTATTTTATCTTAGTTTTTTTTTTTTTAATATTTATTTTACTTTACTTTAAGCTTTAATTTGAAAAAAATTTATTTAATTTATATAATATTTTATTTTATCTTAGTTTTTTTTTTAATATTTATTTTACTTTACTTTAAGCTTTAATTTGAAACAATTTATTTAATTTCAGATTTAAAACTATTTACTGTACATATTTATTATTAGATTTTTGTTTGTTTATAATTAAAATAATATATCCTTTGATATATTAATATTAATTATTAATATATATATATATATATATATATTTTAACTTAAACTTCAATATTATGTAAACAATCTATAGTACTGGATTTCATCTATAATAAGCGAGTTTTCACTGCATATATACATATATGCATTTATATATATATATAAATATATATGATCTTCTAGATTTATGGTTTAGGCTCTACTTTATAACCCGCTATTACGAATGACGCGAACGAGAGCGCGTTGAATGAACGCGAATTGAAATTGGCAACTGTTAACGGTTAACTGTGATACGCGAATGTTGAATGAAGTTAGCAAATGCCAGAGCAAACGCAGACAGAGAAAAAAGTGAGCGAAAGACAGACACGAAGAGAGCGAGAGAGAGAGAGGGAGAGAATGTGTGCAAGTGAGAGTTGGCCAAGTCAGCTGATAAGCTAACTGAGATTGCCGAGAGCAGTTGCCGGCATCGAAGCTCGAAAGCGAAACGAAGCGAAAAGTTGATCTCGCAAACAGCTGACGAAGCGGATAAGATAGTCCACTTACGGCCAACACAGCTCCATTGGCTAAAGGCTAGACAGACAGCCTAGAAAGGCGGCAAACAAGGAAGCGAGAGTGAACGACTGGCAATTACCCTGTAGACGAGTATTGTGGAAGAAGATATACTCAAAATAACTTTTAGTTGTAAAGAAAAAAAAATCGTTAGATTTATAAGGGGAATTTGAGTTTATACTTTATACTGAATAAAAGTGGGAAATAGTCCACATTAAGAAAGATTTACCACAAATAAATACTTGAATAATTCTGACATTTTTGGGAATTTTTTTTTACAATATATTTTCTTTTAAGTTAAGTGAAATTTTATAACTATTAAAAACAAGGAAATACTTTTGTTGTGCCTATTTACCCTCTTTGTCATTCCCATTAAATACAGGGTGCAATGAAAGCGAAAGCCTGGCCAAGAATCGCATTTGACTGGCAGCCAAAATGCAATGACTTACTGCAATTTCCCAGTTTATGGCCAACTCGCATGGGTTATTGAACCAAAGACTCGAAACTCGACGGGAGTATTTGCCGTCATTCATCACCCCCCCTCCCCCCTTCTCTCTATCACTCTCTCTCTGTCACGAAAAGTCCATGTGTGTGACTTAATTGCAAAACGGGGAGCCATGCTGCGCTTAACGCGATTGCACAAAGAAATTGGCAGGCGATGCAGACAAGTGCGCCAAGTGTATTTGGCCAACGACATTGACGTGGCCCAAAACAAAACGTGCGCGAATGCAACGGGAAATTGCTATTGCAATTGGAAAACAAGTCGAAAATCGAAACAGTTTAATGACAAGCGAAAGACATAGTAGAGCTATGGCTTAATACGATTGGGAAATATTGCAAATGTTGCGTTGTTTTATTCATGCTGAAATTTTTAATAATAAATAACGGGAATAACTTTATATAGACGCTCAATTGTTGTAGCTATATAAATAGTTGGGAATAATAGCAAATGTCTAGGTATTATAGACAGTTTTTTTTTTAAATAAATAATGGGTAATTATAGGACTGCGATGAAGTGAGATATATATATATATATATATATATATATATATACCTATATTTATAGTTGAAAATCATGACAAATGCTGAAGTATTTCATGCATAGTTTTATTTTTATAAAATAAATTTGTTTGAAATAAATTTATAAATATAGGGAATTCGAGGTCTTTCAAAAATATATTATTTAAACTTATTTTTCATACAATTTCTCCAACCACATGTGAAAATATCCCTTGAAATTTCATTTACCGTCAACAATTTCGCCACTTAATTAGCTCTGAAAATAATGTTAAGTGATCAGCCCTCATGCCTCATCAAACACTTAAGTCTACCCTCAATGAAGTATTTAGTAACCACCCTGAAATATTAATGCCCAGCCCAGCAACAAGCAATAAATATCCTATATATGTGTGTGCAAGGGGGAGAGAGTGGAGTAGAGGGCTGCAGCATGCCCGCATTACTCAAGAATTGGACTCGTATCAAGTTGAAAATATAAATTAATATACATATATTTGTTGTATATCTTTTGCTAATTTAATTAAAATTCTTTTTGGCAAATGCTCAATGAGGCAGCGCGAAAGAGCGGGTTATAGGCTATATGCTTATGTTTCATCTTGTGTCATAAATTTCGCTAGAATTTTTGCGCTTATTGCCCGGATGTCGTTGATTTATAAAAAGTCTGCGAAGACAATCAGCATACAAATGGGACTGACGCGACAGTTGTTTAGCTGATACAGCAACTTTCAGACAGTGGACACGCTGTTGCGGCTGATACTGTAACAATTCATGTTATATAACTGCAGCAACAGCAGGCTCACGTGTTACTGCAACTGTTAATGACAGCTTATGACATTCAGTTGCAGTTTGCCAATTATTTCAGCTGCTACTGTAGCTGAGCAGCACAGCACTGTTAGTTAACAGTCCATGTTAAAAGCAAGTTATAAGCTTTGATACGACTGAAAGCTACAAGAAAGTCCTTTGCGTGCGCGATAAAAGCTTGCACAGCAGCTTTGCTGCTACAGTGGCAGGCCAAGATATTGTGCTAGCTGTAGCTGTGTGTGATTTGTTTACACATTGTGACTGAAATTACAAAAGTTTGTTTATTTGTTTTGAGCTTCGCTGCCAAAGCAACACATACAAGTGCACACACCCGCACACATGTATGTGTATAAGTGTGAATTTCGTCTAGCTGACAGTGTCTTTTTTTTTTTTGTTATTGTGCCTGAGTTGGAGGGAGTGAGAGGCAACTAGTCGTGCAATTTAATTTCCTGTCTAGCCGAAGCTACAAACCCAACCCCTATTTTTATTTTTATTTTTTGATTATGCAACTTTTGACAGTTAGTTAGCAACTGGAGCGCACTTTTGTTTACGCTTTAATATAGAAAAGCGTGAAAATTCCCATCAGAGTTTTTCCAATGCAAACGATGTTTAAGCGCTTGCTACTCTCTCTATCTCGCTCGCTTTAATAGATTTCAATTGAATAATTAACGGCAGTTGGCTCAGCAATTTGTATAACAAATTTGCGCGATTCGTTGTTAGGGAACAAAATAAACTATAAAAAAATAAAAAATAAGCAAGAAATCAAATAAACAACTCGGTGTTCTTTTCCCTAAACAAATTTCGTTTCTATTTTTTTGTATTGTTGTTTTTTTAGTTCTCAACTGGATAATATATCGTGGCTATAAATATATACGCAGGTATTGATTCATATATACTCCATATACACATATATATTTATAATACATAATATGTATGTATTATATATGTAGATATATGGCGCTGCTTTGATTTTGTTTATTCGCTTTGGTCCCGTATTTTTAGCCGCAACTCGACTTTTAGCTGCTGACTAAATTTAGCTAGGGGCTGGGGCGAAAGTAATTTACGCTGCTTGTCAAACTGTAGCAGCAATTATATAACACGCTAGACTGGATGCTAGCATAGCCAATGAAACGGCCAGCTGATACAATATCTTTAGCCATTACTGTAGATGTGGGTGTCGATGGCTGTCTGTGCGATAAGTGATTATGCAATGTGCTTTGGCAATGACCGCGAAATACATATATTTTTTTGTAGTTTCGCAGTAGCAAGTTCAAGGCTCATTTGTATTACAGTTTGCCAGCTAGGGGCGGTGGGCGTGGCTGGCGGCGAAGACTGCCAAGTGCCGCTAATGCTGATTGCACACATTTTTACTTTGTTTTCCATTTTTTTTCTCTCTTTTTTTTTGGCAGCAACTATTACCAAAGCTCTTATCGTTTGGCAACAGTCGTAATTAAGGTGATACTCTTTTTTGTTTTAACGCAGTTCTTGTTATCGTTTGTAGATAATGGTATATATTTTTTTATTCTATTTATTTTGTGTACAGTAACGAAATTGCAAGCACGCTCAACAGTTGCATAGCAGCTTCGCAACAGCTCGCTCGCTCGCCCTTAGGGCAAAAACCAGTTTTATTTTTTTTTTTTTTTCTCATTTTGCAATTGCAAAAGCGGCTTGAAGAAAGCGTCGAGAATATAAGTATGGGCACACAGCCATAAAACGTTGCATTTATATTGAGAAATAATTTTTTTTGTATACCGGTAACCGGTTTCGTTGCGCTTTTGGCACATGCAAAATATAATAAAAAGCTGGCGAACTGCACTTTCGACTGACCCAAGAGAAATTCAGAGTTGGGTGACACATCCTTTTGGCCAAACGGAACTGTTGCATAAACTTTGAGATCTCACAATAGCACTTAACTTAATTTAGTTTTATATTATAATTATTATATTTAAACTATGTATCTATAATAATTTGATATCACTTGTTTGTCTTTCTGGTATTATAATATTATATTTTTTTCTTTGGAGAACGGCTCACCTTTGCAACCGTAGAATTCAACGTCCAACGTTACAATGATCAGAAAATTTTGTTCTTTGGCTCAGCTGCAGTCGACTGTCACTCTGACCGCGACGCCGGCAGCAGCGGCAGCAGCGACAGCGACACCCTTCTTCTTTCACTTTCAAACTATTCAACTCGCACACACACAGACACATTCTCTCACACAGTCAGATGCGAGCACAGGCGGCAGCGAGAAAGAGAGGCGACCAAAAGCTTTGCTTTGGCATTTCAGTTGTGCTCATGTGTGTGCGTGTGTTTGCGAGAGGCCTGCCTCCTGCTACGCTGTCTGCCTACTGTTGCCTGCCGCTGCTGCTGCTGCCACTGTATGTGCGCTTGTATTAGTGGCCATAGCAATTGACGTAGGACGTGACGTATGGCAAAATGAAAAAAAAAAAACAAAATAAAGCTTTGCGTTTTATTCATAAAATGCGAGCGTAAGAGAGAAGTGAAATGGATAGAAAGCTTCGGTAGACAGCAAGTGCAAGCAGTGCGGCCAATCGAACTACCTTGTTGTGCAGTGTAAGTGTATGCGAAAAAGGAAAGTGTTTGCAACAATGCAACTGTGCACGAGTGGGTGCGGATGTGTTGCGAAGCCGGCAGAGGCTGAGCGAAAGACAGAGAGAGAGAGAGAGAGAGAGAGAGAGTGAGAGCCAAATGCGTTGCCTTGCAGCTAAAGGCACACACACAATCACATATGAGAACATTATGTACAGTTAGCGGCGTGACTGCAGCGACGGATTATATAGCCAGCCTATATGGGGGCGTGCTGCTGGCGCTGCCGCTGCTGTTGCTGCTGCTGGTATTGCTGACTGAGCAGAGTTAACGGTGCCTGCCTCACATGACACACAGCCTTTCCCATACACAGACACACACACACACACACACCCATTCATTGCTTAATTATTGAGGAACACTAATACACATGCAACAGTGTATTTAATTTATAACGACACTCAAGTAGTTATAAGCGGCGGGCTGGGCCCGTGACGAGCCTGACGAAAGTAATCAAAGTTAATCGAAATTTATTGTTCCCTGGGCGTAACTGAAGCCTACAAGAGTACATTTATTTATATTTGCGTTGCTCTTTTTTTTTTTTTTTTTGTTTAGTGTAAATATTTGCACTATTCAGAAAAAAAAACAGCTGAGCTGTGAGCGAAAATAAGAAAAAACTTGGCAAATACACATATGAGCTCAAGTGGGAACGGTGCGAAGATAATGCGGGAAGAGCGGGAACAGTTTCAAGAACTGTGAATAGTTCGCATATGCAGAGGCAGACGTGCCAGCTAACTCGCATTCTACATTTATAATAGAATTATGAGCACATCAAAATATATACATATATATACAAATTTTTTGGCACTATCATAGAGAAAATATAATGAATTATATATAAAATATAATGATATAATATCAAAAAGGCAAACAGGAAACTACTATATATTAAAAAAAACTACTATATATTAATATATATGTAAAGATGATTATTTGAAATGTAAGGGCTAGGCTGAGTTATAGTATATGTCTGTATATTCTATAGCATTAGCTAGGTAAACAGCAATAACACATGTTGTTCATTTAGTTTCTATACTAACTATAAGTAAACTAACATAAATCAAATATATATATCTAAGTTTTTTAAATTCTTGAACTTGATTTTGATATGTTCATAAAAATTTGTCTTTAGATATACATTTATGTGTATATAGAAACATATGCTTAATCTATATGAACATATATACAAGGTAAAGGCAACCTGCTTGATCGTAAACATCGAAACAGACTTTTCTAAATATTCTATTGAACATATATATTCAGATATATGTACATATTTGAACAGTTGCCAAATGAATTTTATGCAACAAATAAAAAAAATACTGATATATACATATATCTATATATATTTGAAAAATTAAATTAAATTCTATAAAATTCTACCAGATTGAAACATTAGATATCTTTCGCTGACATTTGCCATATAGCACAATGTCAACTGGCAGCAGGAGCAGGATGCTGCCTGCTTGCTGCTGCTTACATAACCTCACAGTTTAAACGCCTCTCTTTGGCATTCTCAACTTTTTTGTTTGTTTTGTATTTGTTTTGCTTTCGTTTTCAATTGCTGCTCCCAAGTGGCGCTGAGATTACGTAAATCCCAGCAGCTTTCAACGACAATAGATATTATACAAAACAAATATATACATATACATCTTATATATATAAGAGTGTATATATGTATGTATATATAGCACTTTCTCAGGGGTTGGCAGCAACCTTGAAAATGCTGACAAACAATGTTTTCGACTGCTTTAGCTGACAGTCAGGCAGGCAGGCGGCAGCTTTGACATATAGTTAAGAAAGCATTTAGCATAGTATAGAAAACTTGGACCAAAAAGTGATTATATGTGTAAATAATAAAATTTGCTGAAATTTAAATAACGATTGGATTTTCTCTCTATATATACTATATATGCAAAGACACTGACTATACAGCTGTTTCTAGTTTATGACTAAGTAAATTTAATGGCTTACAAAAGGGCAGCTATAAAGCTATAAAATACTAGCAATAAAGTCGTAGGACCTATGGAGCGTATGTGTGTTAGTCAGCTAGGTACCGTAAGGGCGTAGCACCTATGAGGCATACGTATTATATTATAGTTAAAAATCTTGATTTAGTTTATGCAACAAAGTAAAATTGACTATGCGTTGAATGAAATGATTCTAAATACTTAATACTATTATTCTACTTTAAGAATATTAAGCTCAATTTAAGCTGCTTCTACTGCAATCATATATATTATTTATCGCGTTAACGTAACAGAGCTTATAGGGTATCTATAGCATTGTTATGCAAGCTCTTTCATATCTTTACACATATTTCAGTGGTTAGTCAGTGCATTTGGCATGTCCACGAGTACTGCTGGGGTCGCGTGGTGGGCTGGGCGTGCCATGAACTTGAAATATGAATTGCATAAGAATCGGCGTTTGTTTGTACAATTGAATCATAAAGTGAGAGCAAAATACAACAGACAAGGCAATTGGGAAGTGAATATCGTATATGTACATACATATATATTTTCAACAAATTAAATGAAAATTTAGTAAATCATTTGTGGCAATGTGTTATTAATTAGCTCAATTTGCGTGCAGTCAGGCACGAGTTCAATTAATGCGCTCGCTTTCCGGATAATTAGCCAAAAAAAATCTATTCCATGCAACAGATATGATACAGATACAGCTACAGCTACAGATATATGTATGCATATATATACATATATAATAGTTTTTTTTTTGTCAGCTATAGAATCTGCTAAAAGCTCTGTCATACGATTTTTACTTTTGCCTTTTGTTTGTTTGCTAAACAATATTTTGGCAGCACTTCAAAAGCGACGCTTGCCAAAATCAATTTGCAAACGCGTGTGCCAAAAAAAAAAAAAAAAATTATATATATAGATATAATATATATATGCATATATAATAAAGGTATATAACTATCTCTAATTATATAGACATTTATATACATAGTGTATCTTGTATATGTGTGTGTTGTCAAACACAGATCAGAGCAGAACGCAAATGACGAACGCTGTCCATCACTTGAACTCTAGCAATTGGACATGAGACGTGACGCCAAATGCACTAAAATATATATAATCTACATATACTAGAGACATTATATATACTATATACATATATACTATATATATATGCATTAGACTATATTTAAGCTGGTGCCGCTGCGTTGTAGGCAACGACTGCAACGTTGCACAGCCAATTTGCCGCACACAAGCCGAAAAATAAATTTTTTTGAAGCACACAAAGAAATCAAAATGATCAAAAAATAAAATAAAAACTACAAACAATTTTAATAAACCATATAAAAGCAACGAATTCTAAATACCCTTGTTGACATGTAGAAAAAGCATATATATATTGTTTATAACCCAAGGAACCCATTGAAGAGGAGAATTCAGCGTATAAAGTTGATGGAAAATGGGAAAAAATTATACAATAAACAGGATAAAGCATATAAATATATACATTTTTGGTCGGCACTTGCGTCGATCCCTCAGTATAATAACAATAATCTTGTAAACTTCAAAAATTTGGTCTGCGTAGGGATCAGAGTATTGCCTAGTCGAACACACCCGAGTGGAGCATAATTTTCAGTTTCTAATACCCTATAAAACCCTATCATATATATTAATAAATTTCCTATTCTTCTTTACCTTTATACTTTTTTATATAATAAATATATTATATCATAAATCATAAGAATTTTGCATATATTATAGAATTTTAGACGCATAGATTTTCTTTTTAAAACAGTCAAAAATATATATGAAATTTTGTATTACCCATAACAAATATCAGATTATTATTGATCTATTGACAATAGGTAAATTATATTTGGTAGTTCGGAAACCTAACTAAATATAGTTGCATGCTGTTTGCCATATTTCTAGCTATCCTGAATAATAATAGACATCCGTCAAGATCCATTTCACATTGCATACAACTAATAGACTTTTTCATAGAGCTGAGGAACTAAAGAGATTGCTTCTAAGACAGCTAGCCGATGCTCCTATAAAATAGATATTAATACTTGAGATGGAAATACATATTTATAAAACGCATGTTTCCTTCCATGCATTTAAATACGTTCCGCATTTAGCAACAATTTGTTCAAATCTCCCCCCAGCTAGGGTATACACCCATATACATATAGCATAAATCTTCAAGTAAATCTTTTACCCGGCGACAAACGCTGCGTTTCCAAAAGATGCCACGTTTAAATATAAACTTGGCATGGGGGAGATCATTTTACCCGGACGCAAGGCAGGCGACAAAAACTGACGACGCACCGCTGCACCACTCTAGAGTAGTATTTGCACATAGGGTTTCTTTTGGTTTCACTGTAGTTGTGAAAATTTGATGATTTGTGGCGCAGTGCCAAAAGGTGTTTGCACTCTGCTGCTATTGGGCCACATCCTTGAGCGAGCTGGCTGAAGTGCAAGGCTTGCGTGCAAGGTTTACACCATTAATATTAATGAAAAATCAATTCGGTTTTTCTGATGGGTCTATAACCAGCTGTGCGCTCTTTTGAATTGTGTATATAGGGTTAACTAGTTGGTTTCTTTTAGTGTGTAAAATATTGAATATTTATAGTCGGAAATTAATAATTTGTGAGCTTAGAAAATAAATATGAAATTTTGTAGCCTTTAGAATGTATAAAACAAAAGACTTTGGGAACATCGTGGCTGTTACTCTGCGAGAGAACATTTACTGTCGGTACCCAAATCAGCTCATAAAAGTTGCTAATCGATTTTTATTGATTTTATGTTGGGCAAGAGAGATACGAGAGAGTGAGAGTGTGAAAAAGTAAGAGTAAGAGAGATCATTTTTTGTAAGAATTAAGAATTTAGAAGCCCCTCTGAGCGCCTTGCAACAAGTTTAGTTATCAATAAAAACATTTTGAGAGGGAGACTGAGAGAGTAAGAGTGGAAAATTTGTGAGTGAGATTGTAAGATCGACTAAACAATTGCATAATTCATTATAATATGGATATAAATAAACGTTGGCTAAAAGCAATCCATTTCTATTTAAATAGGTGAATATATATTACGAGAGGTTATGGATACCTAGTGTGGACTTCAAAATGATAATTAAATTTGTGATCGATTCATTTAACTATATAGAAGCAAAGATTCAGCAACGAGAATATTCCTTTTAAAGATCTTTCATTATTCATTTCATTATTCATTTTCATTATTCATTTCATCATTCATTCATGCAATAAACACATTTAATATTGATAAAAAGACTGAGTCTATATTCAAAATACATTAGATCAATCTTACAGCAGCTACTAAGACATTTATGCTGATTTTAGACTAAAAAAACCTTCTAATCAATAACAATGTTGTATTATATATCAAATAAAGTGCTTAACTTTCAATGAGTTTGCTTACATTTTTAAAGTCTATACAAATATTATGAAATCGAAAGTCGTCTGCTGCCAAGTGCACATACACCTATTCTCACATTATGTACAGGGTATATAAATAACCACAACAAAAAAAAAAAATGTGCAAGCCGCAGCGTCGGCAGTCAGGCAGTTGATGCCTGTTGCCAAGAGCTGTCCGCCCAAGCACAGAACATGAAACTAAAATAAACAACGTCATCGTCACCAACAACAGCAAAAGCAACAGCAACAACAACATCATCATGTCATTCACGATGATGATGATGATGATGAAGTATGGTGCATTATTACAGTCACAATTTGGTGTTGTTGTTGTTGATGCTGGTGCGGCTGCAACGTTGTCCGCCCGTCGGCAGCTGCCACATGGCAACTATTTTAGCGACAAGAAGTCATGAGAGTTCGTTGAACCCATGGCACGTTCGCTCGCTGGCTGCGGCTGCCATGCGGAAGTTTTTTTTGTCAGTGCGCGAAAACTAATTTAAAAAAAAAAAAAAAAAGAACAACTTAAAAAATAAAACCTACTAAAAATTCAAAATGTAAAATGTAAAAGTAAAAACTTATGCGTGGGTGTTTTGCTTACCGAACGCCCGCTTGCTGTGCCTCCTTGATGGACTGCACAAAGGCATTTGCCTCGCCATGTATAAAGCCCTTGCTGGCATCCTTAAGCTGTTCCTTGTCCACTTTCGGTACTTTGCTGGCCGGCAGCGTTGCATCGAAGAGCTTATCGTCCAAGCTGACATCGTTTAAGGCTCCATTGCCATTGGTCGCATTGCCATTGCCGTTGGTATTGGCCTCGGTCAAGGATTTTGGCAAGGGAATTGGCATCTTGGCGTTATCTGCTGCTTTAGGTGGAGTGCTAGGTGCAGTAGGTGTGCTTGGAGCAGCAGGTGAACTGGGCGCTGCTGGTGTTGGTTTAGGTACAGGAGCTGGAGCTGGCGCAGGCGCTGGCTGAACAACTGCTGGCTTCGGAGGTGTGACTGGCTTTGGCGGTTCTGCAACAGGTGCTGCTACTGGTTTAGGTGTGGGCGCAGATGGACTAGGTTTTGCAGGAGCTGCTGCTGGACTAGGCTTTACAGTCGGTGCGGGTGCGGCTGCGGGTGTGGGCGCGGGCGCAGGTGTTGCAGGCTTATTGTCTAACGCTTTCTGGGCAGCTGGCTTATTGGAATTAAAAAGCCAGGCCAAACGTTTGCTAAAAACAAAATAAAAATGTAAAAACCAAAATAAATTAAATGAGAATAAAATAAAATTACAAAGTAATCAAAAGAAATAAGAAACAAATTCATATAAAAAGAAGTCGCCATTATTCCTTTTCTTCTTCTTCCTAAGTTTGCAGAATTTTCTGCTGCTTACTGATTGAATATTTTTGGCATTACGTCGATTTTGCCATAATTTTCAACTCACCCACAATTAATTTAAACAGTTGAACACAATTATTATTTCAATAGGCCCAATTGCAATAGTTTAATTTTGGTTAATTTATATTGCTAAAACTAATTTTCTAGCTGAGCATCACCAGGAACAAGCGCGAAAAAGGAGAAAGAAATGAGAGAGTGTAACTCTATCAACATCTGGAAAAATAGCGCAATGGCAACACTCAGCAGCAACAGTGTGAACATACAATTTAAAGCATATAAAAATATAATTAAAACTAATAAAATATGCAAAATGTATTATATATATTTTATTCTAAAATTGTTTATTTGCATATACAAAATTATTAATTGCAGTATTTCTTAAGACACTCCAAACAAGTTGCTATAAAAAAGGAGCTGCCAGAGCATGTGAATAGCAGGAGCAAGGAGAAAATAATTCAGCTGTCGCCGAGATGGCAACGCTATTCCACAGTATGAGATCACAATATGCAAAGTACATATATGTATAAAAAAATATATTTAGTTGCAAAAATAAATGTTGAAAAATGACAAGATTGATAAAAATCGTGTTTTATTGTTTATAAATCAAAGGCATTGCCAGCTCACATAAGTGTTATGCAAATACATCCAGCATATAGAAAATCATCAAAAAATCCAGCATTTTTTTTTATTTCATTCAATAAAAAAGTAGGGAATAACTGACAGCGTAATTCAAAAGGTTCCTACGTCAGCAGCATTTGCAATAAAGTTAACAAATTAACATTTTTGCTTAAACAAATCTAACGCAAAGTAGAACGGTGCAATAGCTCGCCATAAGCGCATCAAAACAACATAGAAAAACTGCATTAACGGGAAATGGCTTAACGCTTGGCTGGGCAAAAGCTTGGGAAATTTTATAGATCCCAAACTATTTATTATAAAAAAAATATGTCTAGAAGCGTCTTTTGGATTTGGTCGAGAAACTCTCTCTCTCTGTGCTTTCTAATTGTCACGTACGCCAAAAAAAGAAGAAAAAAAAAAAATAGAAAAATTTTGCTACATACATAAACTCGTGTACGGCAAATAGATAAGCAAACAAATACAGGCGCTAAGTACCTGAGCGATATTACGTATACGCCCTCGAGTTTGGACTGGATACCGAAATGCTGCCAAACTTCAATTATCACATTATTATTTTTTGCTAATTAAACAATGGCACTGAGCTTAGATAACAACAAGAAGAGAAGCTATCAAAAAAAACAAATTATTTTTATTTTCGCCAATTTACAAATTTCACCGGGTTCTTCCACTGTGTGAGTGTGAGTGTGTTTGTGTATGCACGTGTTAGTGTGTGTTTCCGTTGCTAATTGCAGTTATCATCATGAGCTCTATAACCGGTAAGCGAGAGCCAAAAGCCGGTTGCTTGAGATTGTGTGCAGATTGTCGTTTATTGATATCTTTTTGTTGCTGTTTTATAGGAACTACAAATCGGGCAATATTATCATGTGACAGTGACAAATGCAATATGGTATTGCTATGTATATATTTAGCACGTTTAACGATTCGCAAATCCGTAAACACACAAAGCTGCTTCCATTGCCTAGATAACAAATTTTCAGTGTAACAATATTGACCTATTACTGTTATACAGGGAAATTCATAGATTACATTTAACAGTATATATTTCAGACATTCCCAAATAATAAAAAAAAAAATGCGAAAATTATTAGACTGTATACATAAAAAACGACATATTGACGCTCAACTGTAATACAGGGAAATTTTTGTTTACAGTAGTATAAGTAAAAATATACAAGAGACAAACATTTGTAGTTTCTGCTTTTTTTTTACAACATTTCTTTTATTGACTATGAAATTAGCTGCTTAAGTGTGACCATAATACAGCTAATTTAAGTACTGGCAAAGTACTTTTTCGACTTAAGCACAAAGCTCATAAATCATTTAACGTATTGAAAGAAATTTCAGTTTTTTTACAACTGTCGTTGCTAAGCTAAGAAATTATCAGCTTAAGTGTGACCATACTACTACTTAAGTGTGACCATACTACTAGCTAGCTTTAATAATAGGTAATTATAGCTAACAGATTGTTAATATATAATATAATTTTTTTGTTTAAGTATGACCATACATCATTTAAAAGCAATACTGGGATATTCTGCTGAAAGTTTTAATTTTTCCTTTCTGATAAGATATGTTCTATCATTTTTGTTTGTCTGATTATATATGATCATATGTATATAAAAATATCAACTGTTAAGTACTAAGCGTGTTTGACATTACCTAAACAGAGACCACTTAACATTCAATTCATTTCGCAGTCCCTATTTGCACAACAAATTATTGTGACGCCCAAAAGTATGCAACATAAAAGTGTCCCACTATTTCCAGCAATGACTCTCAAACTGTTTAGAACTTACCGTATTTCGTCAACGGCGAACGTCAGATACCACAATGCAAACATCGTTTCTTATTGTTGCTTTCTGTAAATAAACGGAATAAAATGAATAAATAAGTTTATTATTGCCTTTGCTTTGTATGACTAAAGCAGCAGAAGTCTAGTCTGTAGCAATTTCAGTAAACTATTTCACTGCTAAAAGCAAAATCGAATGCATAAATGAATAAACTCAATAAGTCGTTCGAAATCGCAATTAAAATTGAGTCAAAACATTTGCCGGCATAAATTTTGCTTCGATTAGTGCGCACAGTTTATTTATAAACAACTGATTGCCAAGTGTGTGCGTGTATGTGTGTGTCTGTGTAAGTGAGTAACTCGCTTGCCAATTAAAATGACAAAAATGCATGCATACACAGACATACACTAATACACAGACACGTGAGCGTCGCGCCGCGTCTTATGGGCAATTGGCAGCCGATTGATTTGGCATAGATGTGGTAACACTGGCAGGCGCCAAGGAAGTCAGAGAGGGAGAGAGAGAGAGAGAGAGTAAGCGAGAGAGAGGGTGGGGGAAGAGCTGTCAATTCACATGGTTTGCTTTATTATTTTTTAAACACCTTGAGTGGGAGAGTGCAAATGGGCGAAAGGTGAAGGGGAAGGCGACGATGAAGGCAAAGGCAAAGGCGATGATGAAGGCGAAGGTAACGAAGAAGGGAAAGAGAGGCCTGCTTTGGTTTATTATTGGAATGAATGTCAAGAGAGTTGGGCTTCAATGTGACTTGAGATACGATTAATGTTTGCTGTTGTTGTTGTTGCTTAGCTTAGCGGCGTATGAGCAATATTTAAGATATTTTTACACACGCACACACACATACACCGTTACGTCACAGCAAGCGGGAGCGAGAACGAGTGAGAGCGAGAGAAAGAAAGGGGAGCGCGTAAATTTGAACTAGTCATAAATATGTGTATGACACAGACACAGAGCGCGTTGCATGCAACACGCTGCTTGCACACTCACCTTTGGTAGCAAGTTGAGAAGCTAGTCTAAAGTTTTAGTTCACGTTGGGCTTGGTTAATTAATTCGTTAAGAGCTTTTCGTTTCGTTTCGTTTACTGTTTGTTGTTTGGGAGTAAAATGGTAATTGATTTTTTAAATGCTATTTGGGTTGTTCTAATAGTTTACGAAAATTGGTTGTACAAAAAACACACACGTCTTAAATTTTGTTTTTAAAAATTTTCATGCAACGTTTGTTGATTTTTTCTCAGCTTTTTTTCTTTCTTTCACTTCACTTGCTGCGCTTCTTTCGTGCTGCTAACAAATTTTCGACTGTGCGAAAATCAACGGGCAACTGCGGGCTATACGGCTAGAGCGAGAGAGAGAGCGAGAGCGCAAGCTGTTGAGAGAGCGTGCGCCGATGCCGCAGTTGTCATCCCTCTCACTCCCACTCGCAATCTCTCTTTCTCTCTTAACGTAGCGGCTGCTGCAACTGCGAAGCTTTCCTTCAGCAACATTTGTGTGTGTGTGTGTGTGTGAGTGTGTGCATATGTATACTCTATACGAATTATACTCTTTGCTTAGATATCGGGCATTTGTTACTCATACAACGCTATTACGCTATGTCTGAAATATTCGACGTATCAATCATACCTAGAGCGTTAAATGCAGCCAAAAGGCGAACGAAGGCTGTGCGAATCAATATAAATAAATTATTTTTCGAATTAATTGACAAAGGGTGACTATCAAAATATCCTGCAAATAAATATCAGTATGTAAACGACTTGTATAAAAGAGTAGAAAGAAGCTCTCTCTCTCTCTCTCTCTCTCACTCTCTCTCTCTCTCTCTCTCTCTCTCATAGATAAACTCTAGCTATCTATTTAGTTATGCTGATGGTGAATATATATAGTAATTTTCTTAAAAACAACTATTAATCTAAACAGCTAATATACCGCCTTTTGCACAATCAATTTTCACAGGGTATTCAAAACATTGTGCTCAAGAGCTTTGCGCTAGAAGTTTAAGCAGCACTGCGCACTATTAGCACCTCCCAAACTGTGCGATGTTTGTACGTACTTGAACTAAAATGCGTAGAGAAAACTATATTCAACTAAAAGTAGCACCTGGGAATCACATGTATATCATATTTCTATTACGTGAATTGCTGACGAGTTTCTATTCTACCATCTGGTCGTCCGCTTGGCCAGCAAGCTAGATAAGTCTTTTCGCCAACAAATGTTATCAACACAATTTGCTGACATTCTTATCAGACGGCTATTAACGTTTACAGTTGAACGGGCACTGCGCTCGTGTTGCATAATGCAGCTGCCGCTTATATAACAGCCGTTACACTGCGAAACAAGGTCAAAAGTTCAAGGACTTTTGCTTGCATAGAGGAAAAGCTCCACGGCTGCCTTTGCTTAACTCTCGCGTGCGCTCTCTTGCTCTTTAGCTCTCGCTCTCTCTCTCTCTCTCTTGCTCTTTTGAGTTGGCTGTGCATATATATATGTGTGTGTGGCTTTATTGACTTCCGTTTGTATGTATCTGAGTGACTTTTGTTGATGTTTTGATTGTGTAACAGCTGCTGTGAGCGCCCTGAAGTAGGCAACAATAAAGAAGCATGCAGAAAGAGAGAGAGGGAGCGAGCGAGAGAGTGGGTGTGTCTTGCGTTTCATATTTATTATCTTAACCGCTCCATAATATTTGCAGCCACAAAGCAGCCCATGGGGCATATTAAAGCTATTATCCAGTTTTGTTTATTGTTTTTAATACTTTCGCATTGGAAGAGGTGGATACGCATGTGTGTGTGTGTGTGTGTTGTTCATGTGTGTGTATGTCTATCAGTATTGCTACATTGTGTTTATCTTTTTATTATATATTTATGACAGCCCGTAGCTCAGGCACGCTAAAGCGTTACCTTAGGGCTTACTTACCTTAATCAAATGTTGTTTAGCGAGTTTGGGTGAACAGATAGCAGCAGCAGGAGATAAATGTAAGTAAAAAAAGAAAAAATAGACAGACAATGAGTTTGCTCAGCATATTTGTAGTATATAGGTTGGGTTAAATAAGTAGTGGCAGCTGCTATATTGTCAGTTTAGCTCTTCTGCATAAGTCCATGCAGTGAAATCAATGACTGTAAAACTGTGAAAGAAATATACTTCGAAAATAAAATAAATAAATAAACTAAAATTTATATTTTCCTCATTTTCTACTTTATCTACAACAATTTTCTTATATTCTCGCACAAATTTTCATTTAAATACTTTTTATTTATTTGCTTTAAATATTTTTAAGTAATTTTTTTTTCAACTTCCCCCTTCAAAATCTTTTTTTGTCCTTTTTGTTTCTTATATGTTATAAATTAAACAATTTCCTTGTGAAATTTTGAAACGTAGTTGAATTTTATTAAGAATTTTCTTTGATACATTTTTATTGCTACTGTCAAATATTTTTTTGCTTTTATTTTCTTTTTCTTTTCATTTTATTAATAATTATTTTTTAATTGCAGTATTTATATTTTGTTGTTTTTGTTGCTGTAACTTTGCTTAAACTTATGATATTGCATATGCCACAAAAATTGCTGTTGTTTTTGTTGCTTTCTCTAAATATTTTCTTTAATTGGCTTTGCATAGAAGCTTTAAATGTGTGTGTGTATTTTTTTTTAAGTTTTTCTCATTTTTACAACTTAAAAAGCTCGCAAATAAAAAATATTAATTTTAAAATAAGTTTTTCATTTTCGTTTAGTTTTTTTTTACATAAAATGAAGCATAGATAATTGGTTTTCACTTTCTCTTTATATGCACATTTCCTTCTGTTGTTGTTGTTGATGCTTAAACACTTCATTATCTGTTTTTTGTGCTCTTCTTTTTCGTATTTTATTTTTGTTGTTTTTTTTACATTACTTTCGCTAGGCTACTACGCATATTTTCAATATAAACTCCAAACGAGCAACTGTTTTTAACCATTTGATTCTTCATTTTATTTGTATTCTTAAACATTTTCGCTTTGCTTTTTGCAAAAGCTTTTCATTTTGTTGTTGTTTGTTTACTTTGTTGTTAACCTTTGGTTGGTCGCATATGTTTCGCATTGGCTTTTGTGTACTCTATAAACTCTCTTATTTTTCCTCTTCATACTCTTTTTCTTACTCTGTTGTTGTTTGTGTGTTTTGTGTTGATGGATTTGTTTTTGTTGTTTTTTTTTTTCATTGTTTATCACAGCTTTCTTCTATACACTTTTGCGCTTATGTTATTTGTTTTTATATTATTTAAGCATAACTTGCATATATATAAATTTGTTGTTGTTCTTAATGCACTGGCTGTTGCTTGATTTTGTTGTTGTTGTTGTTTGTCTTAGTGCTCCCTTTACATTTGCTCTAATACATACGTTAGCTTAGTGTTGTGTGTGTGTGTGTGTGTGTGCGTGTGAGTGGAATGATTTACAAAAAGTTGTTGTTTGTTGCTTTAAATACAATAAATGGCATATAAAATATATATATACTTATTTTGTTTTTTTCTTCATTTTGAGTGTTCGTTTTTTGTATAGAAAAAGAAACATTACTCATACGCAGCGTTTTTGGAAGTGTTTTTTTGCTTTTTGAATGAATTGTAATACTTTTGCATTGGATTGTTCAAAGAATAAAAGGTCGGAGCTACAATTATTCAGTTTTTGTTAAAGATCATATATAGGTAGATATATATATATATACATATATGTGTATATATATTCATGTGTTTATCTTTGGTGCACTTCTGGCTGTTGTTTGTTGTTGTTCTTGGAAGCAGCATGACACGTTTATCACATTTAGTTGTTGTTGTTGTTGTTGTGGTATGTACTAGGCTTAACTTAACATTGTGTTTGTTGTACATACACATATACATACACATACACACACACACATATACACATAGACGATTGCTTAATTTTCTGTTCACTTTAAAAAATTAATATTCGCTATTGATAACAAAAATACATGCATAGTTTTTTTTTTTTTTAACTTTAGTTATATATACACCTGGTTGGATAGTGTAAAAGTGTTTTTTTTTTTTTCATTCTTTGAGATCGCATTTTGTTGTTGTTGCTGCTGCTGCTGCTGTTGCCTGTTTGCCGTTTGCTTAATTGATCAAACAATTGCCACAGAGCCAAGTCGAGTCGAGCTGAGCCTCAGTTCAGTCTTTCGTTTATTTACTTTTTTGTTTGTTTGTTTTATATTAAATTTGAGCAAAGTTCTTTGTGAGTTGTTCGCTTAAATGCTCAAGTGATCTTCAGGTACCATTTACACATATATATATACATACATTCATACATACATACATACATATATTTTTTGCCTAGCTGCTCAGCTGCTGTGCACCTGTTGGGCAATTGTCTTGGCAAACAGTTTAACTAACATTTCTTTTTTTGTTTTGTGCAAACATAAATAAACTATATATAGTAGTTGTTATTGTATAAATGAATGCCTGTTGCTACGAAAATTACAAAATACTCAAGTGTTGCGATTGATTGCATTTTGGGTTTAACACGATTTCAATTCAATTCTGGCTAACGCATGTCTCTCGTTTAACAAGTTTTCTTTACGGCACACGCCACACCAACTGGACTTTTGCTATATAGACACATATCTTTTTATATACACACATATATATATATATATATATGTGATGCTGGCGTGTGCTGTTTACAATATGCTTTACATAAGCTGCTAATATCACTTTTTGATAACTACACAAATGGCTCATCGTCTTGTTGATGTTACAATTGTTGTTGTTGTTGTTGTCTTATCACAATGGAGCGCCAAACTTTTTACATTACATATTCTGTTCATATATTACAAAAGTTAACAATTTTTATGTTTGTTGTTTTGCCAATTGATTGAGCTAACAATTTGACATTGGTCAGTTAATTTTTTTCTTTTCATATTTGGTTTACAAACATTTCAACACATTTTTGTTTTTGTTTTTTTTTATCGTTTTTTTTTTTTATATATATATTTTACTTAGCTAACTAGACAATTTGCTTAACAATTGGTTGTTGTTGCTGCTGTTTGCTGTAACTGGCTTCACTTTTGCTTGCTTGCATTTTGTTTTTATATTTTGTTGTTTTAAATCACAGTTGTTGTTGCTTATAAAATGATGTTCTCTATATATCATTCATTCGTTCCCTCACATTTTGTCGTCTGTCCTAACTATCTTACTTGTGTCGCTGTTTGTTGTTCTTCTAACTCTCTAGTATTATTATGTTAACAACAAACTGCCCGTTAATGTGTTTGTTTGCTTACAATTCGTTTTACATTTTGCATTTTTGAAGTGCTCAAGTCTTTTATATGCCCGTTAACATATTCGTTTTGTTTTTTGTTTACTGTGTGTGTTTGGCCGAACAAAATTAATTTGAAATTTATAGATTCACTTAGATTAGCATACGAAAGACAAAAGTTAAAATCAAATTTTTTAGTTGTATAAAGGCTTGCCAATTATTAAAGTGTTTACGTTATATATCAAAAATCGTTTGCTTTTTCTTCTTTTTTTTTTAACTTTACAGAAAAGTTAAGAGCTTTTCTCTTTTTTTAAGATATTTTTTTTCCCCTTATTTTTTTTTTAGTTGCCTACGTAAAAGTTTTACTAAACGCTACAAATTTCTATGCGCTCGATTTGATCACGTGTCATGTTGTTCTGCTGTTTGTTGTTGGTGTTGTTGATGTTGCATGACGTTGCTTTATTCGATATTTGGTTGGTTGTGCTTCAATGGCTCAGATCCTGGCGCATCAATTCATAAACATATTTATCCCTTACATCGTAGTCCACTGGCCCGAATGCCTCGCTGGGCAGATGCTCGGGCTCGACCCGCGTCCATTGTTGACCCAACAACGAGCACATTTCCTGCAAAGCAAATCGCAAATGAACTCTGAAAACCTAATCAGATATAGTCAGCTACTCACCTCGTTGAAAAGAGGTTGCACCGAGTTGTTGGATGGCCAATCGATTTGCGATACTTCGAGTCGTTGCAACTGGCGACCGCGCAAGCGTGCGATGCCCAGCAAATTGTGCGGATCCATGGTATAGCCGTGGACGACGATCTCTTCGAGCTGCTTGCAGCGCCAGGATAACATGACAAAGGGATCCTGACGCCTGGTGTGACGCATATTGGAATGCTTGCTCAATGAATCAATGTAGTAGATGCTACGTAACGTATCGCTGTTGTGCACCGACATCCAATCGAGCGCCTCATGATTCATAAACTCACAAAAGAGCATGCGAATGTGAGTGACGGGCATGTGTCGGCGCAGGATGCGCATTTGCAACTGCTCCACTGCCTCATAGGCATAGACAAGCGTCAGCACCAGCTCAATGTTAGTGAAATGTGTTGAGAAATTTGACCAAGCTGCCTCTGAGACATCGGCATGCTCCTCCTGATCGAGGCCATGAACAACAATGAGTAGCTTACGCAACGGCAACACCTGTATGGTATGCAACAGCTCATCGTTGAGCGTATCGTAGTCCAGGGAAAGCACTTGCAAGGCGGCACATTTTTGAAGCAAGGTGGCATCCAGCCCGAGTATGGGATAGTGACTAGGATCATATTTTATGCTGGCCAGCGTTAGCTGCAGCAACTCCTGCGGCTTGCCCATGGTCTTAAGAAAGTCCTGGCCATAATAGGTAAGCGCTTCGATGGCACCCAGATCTAAGATCTGACACGCTTGATGTTTGCGACTCAAAATCAACTTTATGGGCTCCACGAAGCATCTGAAAGGGAGGAAGGATAATAATGATAATGGTATTAGCTAAAATTCGCACAGTGCTGATAATCTCTGCGATTTCTTACTGTTCTATGGCAACCAGATGTTCACTATGCATGTTGCCAGCAGCAACGAGACCCACATTGTTGGTTTGGAAACGCAACGCTCGAATGTTATCACAGCGCGCTGCCCTAAAAGCAAATAAAGAGATAAATTAGTAGGAGATTTGTGGTAGAGTGGGCTTGATCACTTACTTGTAGAGCAGCCGACGCATTTTTTGTATGTGAAAAGCATTGTTGAAATCGAAGACTATGACCAGCTCCTTGGCTAGATTGGCCATGCTGCGGTGGAAGAACGACAATTGATCATCCTTGGCCACGTCAATGTGAAAGCGAAAGTTTTTAAAGTACCTGAAAACGTGTCGAAAGTTTAAAATGAATTAATTGAAACTGTTTTAACAAAATTACTATTACGAGCACGAAATCTATGACAACAGCTAGAATTATGTTAAATAAATAAATAATAATAAACTAAAAACTATTCCAGCTTAACAGTTAGCTAGTAAAAGTATGCGTGCTGCAGAAACTACGACGGAATAAATTAATTTTTGAAATAAATTATTATTTATTATTATTTTCTTTCTATTAATTTTAAAGCTTAACATAACATAACGTTTCTTACCCATTGCAGCTCGAACTCTTGATAATTAATTATCAAAAATAATAATCTGCCTTTGACATTGAAATAAAGCTAAAAATAATATCTCTTAACATTTATCTAACATGCTATGCGATTACTTTTCTCGCTTGCTGTGACAGCGACGGCAACATCAGCTGTGTGTTTGGTTACATATGTATATGCATGTGTGTACGTGTGCAAGTGTACCTATGAATTTGTATTGGTGTAGCAACATTTTCATTGTGCAGCTGTGTTTGTATGTGATTGTGTGTGTGTGTGTGTGTGGGGCAGCGCTTTGTTTTGTTATTACACGTATTAATAAATGCTTTGTTGTCTTTCAAGGCTTGCCAGAAGCAAGAAAAAACAAAATAGAAAAACACACAGCGCCCCGCCCACTGGCCCCTTGCTTGGCATCTGGGCAAAACAGCTGTGCGTCACCTACAGCGAACAGCAATTTGTTTGTTTGAGACGCAAAAGCGAAAATGCCCACAAATACTCTGGTACACACACACACACATATCCATACCTTTATGCTTATATGCATATGCATATAACTAAATACACATATATGTATATGTATATGTATATGAATACTGTTAGGACTCACCGTCTTTGAAAAAAATGTTGCCTCCATGCCCAACAACAATTGGCCGCAGCTCTGCGGTCTCGAGTATCGAGATAGTCGAATATTTGATTTAGTGCCACCGCCGGTATTGTATGCCATTGGGGTATACTCATAACTATAACTATATAAACCCAAATAAATCCGTTTTCTTTACTTTTGATTGAAACTTGTTAATTTTACGTTTTTGTGCGACCGAACAGTGCGACGCAACATCGACCAATTAAGATACAGAGTACTGTTAATTATCTCCACACATAACAGTGCTCATTTGCTGTAAACTAACATAGTTCTAGTATTTTCTCCGTTTGTTTACATGATATTTCGAGCACTGCTCGCATACGGCCACATTGTGCAGAATGTGGTAATAAGTTGATATTTTGTTTTGAATAATGTCATTGCTATTGGGCGCCTGCCGGCGATTTAAATATGGTTACATACACACAAGAAATGCTTCCACAGAAGTGGCAGCAGCAGCTACAGCTGTTGGACAGCTCTCCAATGCCAGCGGCATGGTTGGCTTCTGGCAAACACTATCGAACAGCACGCCGGTGGCCTATATGCAGGATGCACTGGTTCAAATACATGACTATAGTGGATTACCCTGGTGGTCCTCTATAGTGCTGTCCACATTTCTGTTTCGCAGCGTTGTGACCTTACCTCTGACTATTTATCAGCATAGAATCACAGCACGCATAGAGGGCATTGCTCTGGAAATGCCGGCAATAGTGGAAGAGCTGAAGAGGGAGGCGGCGATGGCCAAGCAGAAATTCAAATGGACTGACAAGCAAACGGCTGTTGTTTACAGACGTTCGGTTCGTAATTGAAGAAGGAACTAAAACTTAATATAACCCCAACTACTTGCAGATCAAGAAACAATGGCAGAAGCTCATCATACGAGATAATTGCCATCCCATGAAGACAATCATTGTGCTCTGGGGACAAATACCTTTGTGGATATGCCAGTCGGTTGCCTTGCGCAATTTAGTTTATATGCTACCCGATCCTACAACGTTGCAGGCACAAATCGCAGCCACGGAGCTAACAATTGGTGGCTTTGGTTGGATTCCCAATCTAACAGTTGTCGATGGATCTTATATACTGCCCGTTGCACTTGGCCTCATCAATTTGGCCATCATAGAGGTACAGACAATGACGCGCACGCGTCCACAAACACGTCTGCAGAGCACAGCCAATAATGTCTTTAGAGGATTAAGTGTGCTAATGGTGCCCATTGCTTGTACTGTGCCCTCGGCTCTTTGCGTCTATTGGGTGGCTTCCAGTTCCTTTGGCTTGGCGCAAAATCTACTATTGCTCTCGCCAGAAGTGAGACGAGCTGTGGGCATCCCCAAGACACAAACAGAGCTCGAGCAGCCGTACGATCAGCTCTGGCTGAAGATACAGAAACGTGCCAGAATCTTAGAAGAGGCGCCTGCTGACAAGTCGACCAACAAGTGAGCGCCACTAGTCTAATATATTGTATATATATACATATTTTCATTGTTAAGTTTGCGTAGTTTGTTTATTTGTCATTTGTAAATATAGAGAGTTTGTAAACAAATCCACGCGACAGCATCATTGTAAATCATTGGATGATCCGTGCAGACTCATCCACTTTACCAGAAATAAATTGTGTGAAATTCCCCTGAAAAAAAAAAACATAGAAAAGTGTAAACAATTAATAATGATCTAGTTAAGTGAGCATGACTAATAGCTACCCTGTAACAATTAAGAGCAAGAGCAGTTGATAGGTTTAACTATTAGCTACCCTGTAATAAGTTTATTTCGATTATTAATATTGAAGAAGAGTATTTGTTAAACTAATTTAGTTTTCCATGCAAGAAGAGTGAATAATACTAACTCAGAAGAGGCGCAGCTGTGCCCAGTTACTTTAATTGCTCTTCCGACCATCTGACAACTGTTTACAGGGTAGCCAAAGTGACAGCAAAACAAATGATAAGCGCCTATCAAAAGGTCTAGATGATTGCCAGCAGAGATAAGACGGCATTCAATTGGATGCAGCACCACCGAGCAGCATCCCAATTGAAGATTGAGAATTTGTTCTGTCTGTGCCTCAGTCGAGCTTCGAAGCTCAGCGAAAGAGCAGCTAAAATATAAATACTACAGAAATTCGTATCACTTTTCGGGCGAAGCGCTATCAGTGTAAAAACATATTAAAATATATTATATAGATTTACATAAACTATATATATACATATATATATATATATATATATATATATAGGAAATAAATTGAAGCAATGATTGGGAGAGCTTGGAGCCTGGCTCTGGCGCTTCTCGTGTTGAACGTAAGTAAATACATAAAAATATTTCCTAATTGATATGAATTGGTTTGGCCTCTTGAATCGGAAGTCTGCTCTATTGATCTATAGTATCTATAATTTTGTATAATTCCCCCCAATAAAAGCATCTTATTGCGTATTTCTAGCTAGCTGAAGCGTTGGCTTATCATCAGCCTGGCAGCTACAATGCTGGACAGTCCGGGTTATCAGCAACGACTCAAGCTCAAGACCAGGTGGCTTGTCCGCCCCATTTTCGAGGATTGAAACCGTACGAGTACGATTGCCACCGTTTCATTAACTGTGTTGACGGCCGTCCTGTTATACAAACCTGTTCACCGGGCACGGCATTTAATGCTGTTATACAAGCATGTGATCATCAGAGTCAAGTGTCCTGCGAGGGTCAGCCTGGTCGTTCGGCACGACTGCAGGAGCGTCCCTTACAGCCACGATGTGATCCTGGATTTAGTGGCCTACAGCCACACCCCAGCGATTGCACAAAGTATCTCAACTGCGCCAATGGACAGACTTTTATTCAGAGCTGCGGGCCTGGTACGGCATTCAGTCCGTCGCAGTTGGTCTGCGACTACAAGCACAAAGTGAATTGTGGAGCAGCATCACATCAAGGTAAGTTCGAGTTTTAATTTCGAAATAGACTTCCTCAACTAACACAAATGTAGGTGAAGTGGAACGTACCTCGGTTGGCCTTCAGTGTCCACCAGGTGCTCGCGGTCCAGTTCCCTATCCCAACGACCACTCCAAATATATCGTATGTGAAACTGGCATGCATCCGCGATTGGAGCAATGCCTTTCAGGTTGGGTATTCAATGCTCATAGCTTGACCTGTTCTTTCAATGGAGCTTCCTCTGTCTCTGCTGATTACTCTTGTAAGTTTCACTTCTCGTTTATTATGTTCATGTCTTGCTTTGCTTAGTCCATACGCTTCTCATTTGGGGTTCGGTTCTCATATTTGCTTTCTCATCCGCTTCCAGCTGCTTGTTTGCTTATCTAGTCTATAATCCTAATGAATCCTCTCAGCTGCCATTCGGTTAAGTGGTTTACTTTGTCCGGGAGGCGTCGACGGTCTGTTTGTTCATCCATTTGATCAAACCAAGTTCCTCAACTGCAAGGCCGGAAAGGTCGCTGTCCAGAGTTGTATTTCTGGTCATGTTTTTAGTATATCGAAGGGATATTGCCAATCCAAGGCGCAGCTACTATACACAGACTATGTGGCATATATTGTCTCTCAGATAAGCAGCGAATATTGTAAGTTCTCTCTCTCAGTCATTAAGTTGTTCATAGCTTCAGAGTCTTGTGCCTCTTCAGCTCTGATGCTCACTCGGTGTCCGGAGGGCACGGATGGCCTTCATCTCTTTCCCTACGATGCGGGCAAATATGTTCGTTGCGCTGCAGGAGGAGAACTCTCCATTCTGAACTGTGGAGAAAACATGGCTTATAGTTTCATTCAACGAGCTTGTCGTCCGAGTCGACAAGTGACTCGAACCGAAAGAGTTAAGTTCTTTTCAGAGCTTAGTTTTCAAGGAGGCAGCTATAGCTATACGGATAGTCAGGCATTCCAATCTGCATTGAAATCTTGTCCAGTTAACCTTCGTGGTAACTATGCTTATCCATTCCATGCTGGTCACTACGTGCTCTGCCAGAATGGTCTACTGCAGGTGGAGTCATGTCCAGCGGGTTCAGTCTATAGTCTATCTACAAAGAGGTGTTCCGCTCGCCAGCAACTCTCCTCTCATGATTTTTTGGACTATGCATATATAATGAGTCAGCTTTCCAGTAAGATATTTTACATAATTGGTTCGCTTCCATGAAATTATATTGGTTTTCACTTCTCAGCTAACTTTATGCAAGACCTCACTACAGTTACCTGTCCCGCAAATGCTCAGGGTTACTATCTTCATCCCTTTGACTGTACTAAGTACTTGAACTGTCGAGATCAACAGACCTCTATTGAGAACTGTGAAAAGGGCGAGGTGTTTAGTATCTCTCGAAGACTTTGTGTGGCCAGGGATCAATTGGTGGCTCCCTACGATCGAGTGGAGTATCTAACGGATACGCAGCACGAGTTCTACCAAGAGAATCAAGCTCATCAGGGTCGAGAACTGCAGGCTAATGTACATACTAATGTACATACTAATGTACATAATGTACATACTAATGTACATACCACTGTTAATGGAGAAGTGGCCTGTCCTTCTGGAGCCAGTGGCATTCAACCCCATCCCTATGACTGCACAAAATTCTTGAATTGCGCTAATGGGCAGACTTTTATTCAGGATTGTGGACCTGGAACAGCCTTTAGTCCATCTCTGTTGGTGTGTGACTTCAAAGATAAGGTGGATTGTGGACAAGGTTACTTGTATACCGGTGAAAGCAGGAACAATTACGCTGGTTCATCAGGTCATGTTGACGGCGCGTTTGAGGGACATCAAGGTGGGTCCACAATTGGATCTGCAAGTGAATCATCAAGCGGACCACATTGCCCAATTGGAGCTCGGGGTAACGTTTTCTATCCCAACGATCCCTCAAAGTATGTTATATGTGGAATTGGCGTGAAACCACGTTTGGAGCAATGTCCACATGGAGAGATATTTAACAGGCATAGTTTGATCTGCACTCCCAGTGGAATTTCTTCTGTCCACACTGATATCACTTGTAAGTTATACTGTATTCCATGCACGCCTTGCTTTGCTTAGTTCATACGCTTCTCATTTGGGGTTTTGGTCTCATCTTTTGCTCTTCATGCGCTTCCAGTTGCTTGTTTCCTTGTTTAGCTTGTAATCATAAAGAATCGTCTTAGCTGCCGCCCGACTCAAAGATCTACTGTGTCCAGGAGGTGTAGAAGGTCTGTTTGCTCATCCATTTGATCAAACCAAGTTCCTCAACTGCAAAGCCGGAAAGGTCGCTGTCCAGAGTTGTATTTCTGGTCATGTCTTTAGTATATCGAAGGGATATTGCCAACTCAAAGCGCAGCTGTTATATACAGATTATGTAGCTTATTTTGTCTCTCAGATAAGCAACGAATTTTGTAAGTGTATTTCCATTCTTAGCGCCTCATAGATTTAGAATTTTACTTCCTTCAGCTCTTATGCTTACTCGTTGTCCGGAGGGCACGGATGGCCTTCATCTCTATCCTTACGATGCGGGCAAATATGTTCGTTGTGCTGCGGGAGGAGAACTCTCCATCCTGAACTGTGGAGAGAACATGGCTTATAGTTTCATTCAACGAGCTTGTCGTCCGAGTCGACAAGTGACTCGAACCGAAAGAGTTAAGTTCTTTTCAGAGCTTAGTTTTCAAGGAGGCAGCTATAGCTATACGGATAGTCAGGCATTCCAATCTGCATTGAAATCTTGTCCAGTTAACCTTCGTGGTAACTATGCTTATCCATTCCATGCGGGTCACTACGTGCTCTGCCAGAATGGTCTACTGCAGGTGGAGTCATGTCCAGCGGGTTCAGTCTATAGTCTATCTACAAAGAGGTGTTCCGCTCGCCAGCAACTCTCCTCTCATGATTTTTTGGACTATGATTATTTGAAAGTTGAACTCTCTAGTAAGATCTCTAAGACATTGTGTCTTTGTTCTCTTGATTATTATTCCTTTCCCCTTAGCTAACTTTATGCAAGACCTCACAACAGTTACCTGTCCCGTAAATGCTCAGGGTTACTATCTTCATCCCTTTGACTGTACTAAGTATTTGTACTGCCGCGATCAACAGACCTCTATTGAGAGCTGTGAAAAGGGTGAGGTCTTTAGTATCTCTCGAAGACTTTGTGTGGCCAGGGATCAATTGGTGGCTCCCTATGATCGAGTGGAGTATCTAACGGACACGCAGCACGAGTTCTACCAAGAGAATCAAGCTCATCAGGGTCGAGAACTGCAGGCTAATGTACCTACTAATGTACATACTAATGTACATAATGTACATACTAATGTACATACCAATGTTAATGGAGAAGTGGCCTGTCCTTCTGGAGCCAGTGGCATTCAACCCCATCCCTATGACTGCACAAAATTCTTGAATTGCGCTAATGGGCAGACTTTTATTCAGGATTGTGGACCTGGAACAGCGTTTAATGCAGCAATGAGTGTTTGTGATATGGCTGCTAAAGTGGATTGCGCTGGCAGAACTAACGAAGAAGTTCCTCCAGCTAATCTCATTTACAATCCAAACACTTTTTCTGATACTGCGCGCTCCTATCGCTTGGTTTGTCCTGAACAGGTCTATGGCCTCTATGCACATCCCTTTGATGCTCGCAGTTATATATACTGCTCGGAAGGACAGACAACAATCAGACAGTGTCCAGCTACTGAGGTATTTAGCCTCTCGCGTAGCTATTGCCTGCAAGGAGAACTTGTGCCCATTATGGATCGTGTTGCCTTTAACTATGCAGAGGAGCATTTGGAATGTGAGTTTGGTGATATGGAAATAGATGAAGGAGAACAGAGCGATGATCATCTTCCCTTTGCAGTTGTTAGTTGTCCACGTGGCGCCGTGGGCAATTATGCTTATCCCTTCGACTGCACTCAATATTTGAGCTGTGAACAGGGCTTGACACGATTGCAGAGCTGTCCCAATGGTCTACATTTTAGCATATCCCAGCGTCGCTGTCAGCCACTGGAGCAAGTGCAGCGCTCTGATCGCGTTTACTTGTTGAGCGAACTGCGCATATTCTACGAATGGTGGCAGCAAATGCAACGTCTTGGCTCAAGCTCCACGATAGTGTGTCCATATGGCTTGACCGGCAACTATCAGCATCCAACAGTGCCCAGCAAATATATCAACTGTGCAGCTCAGAGTGGCCAGGCATTGATTTATGATTGTCCTGCGGGTCAAGTATTCAGTGTGTCGCACCGTTTGTGTGTGCCAGACAATCAGGTGCCCGAGTACGATCGCTGTAGCTATCATCAGGGCTCGCATGGTTGGATAGATCTGCGCTATGGTTACTAACAAACAGTTATCCCAATTTTCTTTCACATAATTATAATTATAAACCTTACCTCTTTCAGACAATCGCGAGTCGAAGGCCTATTCGCAGCCCAATTTCGGAAATGCCGATCAATTGGGCAGTGGATCGGGCATTAAGACAACTGTTACTGCCGGTGGCAATCGCTGGAGTAATATGAATATGGATCGACCAGCGGGCATAGGCTTTGGCCAGCCACAAAAGAATGGCTGGTCTGGTCAGGGCAGTTTCTATCAGCAACAGGCGCCCTCGCAGAGCGTTCTCTATGTGGAAGGCTCATTGCTGCCCAATCGTAATTATCCACCAACTACTCCAAATGCAATCTATAAAGCACCACTTGCGCCCATATCGCCCAACACAGGCCCTGTGGAGGCAGCTGTTCCAGCGCCACGACAGAATTATAGTCGCTCGCAGAGGCCACATAGACCCTATAGTCCAACTCTACCTGGACAGCGACCTATAGATCTTGACTATGAACCAGAAAGGCCTCAGGATCAGCTGCCTAGTGAAACGCGTCGCGATCATTTCCGTCCTCCTCAACCCACTTTACCTTCCAATCACAGTCCCATTCCTAATGGTCATTCAAAACCAAATCCAATACCGGGTCAGCGCCCCTTAGACCTTGACTATGAACCCCATGAGGAAGGTAGAGAGCCTGGCTTGCCCATCCCTTCTCATAGCTCGCCCTATCCTGTGGCTGATGAATCCAATTTATTTGGTGGTCTGCAACCGCCTACTCCGCCACCTCATGCACCTGGCTTAACGCCAATTTATTCACGACCAAATAGCTTACCAGGCCAACGACCCTTAGATCTTGATTATGATCCAAGTCCGAGGCAGCCTTCCACTGGCTTTAATCCCAGTCACATACATCCAATTTCGCAAGCTCCGACCTTACCAGGACAGCAACCACTAGACCTGGGCTATAATCCTGATTCAGATTCTGATACTGAAACAACAGTTGACCAATTGTATCCTCCTTATCGTGAAGCTCTTCCCCGAACCCCGGCTGTGCCTGCCAACCACAGTCCCACTTATCGTGACCAGCCCCAGGTTGTGAATGATGCATCAAATCTATTTGGCGGCTTACAGCCTCCCAGACGATCTAATTTACCAGAGTCCACAACGCTTTCTACCACTAGCACGACTCCTTCAAATTTGCGCACGTTTCCAATTTATCCACCTGTCTTTAATGCCACTCCTGCACTTCATCCACATTATAGTCCACCCTATGCAGGTGTTGCGCACTCCCATAATACCTCCTGGCAGAAGGTGCCACCTCGTGGCCCAGTGCCTGATCCCTTTAATGATCAGGATGAATATGATGAGGCAGACTTTGGTGATACGACGACTAGCACCACTGAACGAAGTGCCTTAAGGCCACCTCCTTTCAATCACAATTTTTACAATCCAACACAGAGTGCTGAGAGTGCGCCACCCTCTAGGGATGCCCTTAACGAAGCGCTGCGTTTGATGCTACGTCCCTACTTCAATCATAGTGGGAATGCTCAAGAAGTATCCGCCCATCTCGCTGAATCGGCCATTGCTTCAGCAATAAGCAAACCACCGACTAGCACCACGACTCAAAGAGCTCCACTTGAGGTTGGACGCACGCCCGACGATGACGTTGAACTGATTGTGGCTGGCGAGCAGGCAAGCCTGGACATTGACTCTGACGATGACTCTGTTGTTCCAGATGCTGGTGAAACGGCGCGCACTGAACAGACTTTAAATCCCACTACTTACGCATCCGGCTACGATACCATTGACTTTCAACGTGGCACACGACGAGTGGACATTGCCGAGAGCAGCACAAATGCAAATTTAAATCCTCAATCGAACACAAATCATTGGCATAGTCCAGAATTCCATCGACGTCATCCAAACATGCCTGATCCGTTCGAGAGGCCGCAACGCAATCATCACCACCCACACCACCTGCATCACGGTCCCCACCATCAGCACAGTCGCTCCTACCATGCCAGACATCCCAACCTACCCAATCCTTTCAATCCCACCAACGAAGAACAACCGAAAGAAGAATCTAAGCCCACGCCCAGAACAGAGCCTGAGCCTGAGCCTAATCAGAGTATAGACCCCGATACAGAGTTTGAAGAAGGAGACTTTCTGCCTAATCCAAATGCAGAAGCCATCACACCACATACACCTGAAATCCTTCTCCGCAGTGGATTCGATGAGCCCTGTGAGTTTGACTGTGGTAAGGGCAAGTGTGTAAAGCAAACGCAGATTTGCGATGGAGTCAATAACTGTGGCAATCGGTTGGATGAGAGCCAATGCGATCATCTTGGCTACCAAGTGCGATTGACAGGGGGCGAGAGTCCACACATGGGACGCATTGAAGTAAAAAGTGAGTAGAATTGAAGACTAAACTAAACCAAACCAAGAAAATGTACTCTAAAGTTTGGGTCAAGTGAGCCAAAGGGATATTCCTAGGGCAATCCACGTGAAGTATTTAAACATAAAAGAATTCTCTAAACTTAGCCACCGCAAAGGCTATCCTTAAAGCAAGTTTCAAGTTTCTAACCATACGAAATTTCCTAAAGTTAAGCCAAGTATTCAACCACAAGGCTGAGCTCTAATTCTAGTCGAGTATTCGACCATAACTCTAGCCAAGTATTGCACCACACGAATTATCCTAAATTCAAGTCAACTACTCAATCAATTTTACTTTACAGTAAATGGCCAATGGGGTTACGTTTGCGATGATAAATTTGGTCTACCCGATGCGGATGTTGTTTGCCGTGAGCTGGGCTACAAGATGGGCGCATTGGAGGTGCGTGGCAATTCGTACTACGAACCCACCGAGCGTAACTTCAACTATGTGATGGATAAGCTCGAGTGTCGAGGCAATGAGACGAAGTTAAAGGATTGCGATTTTATGGGCTGGGGCGTGCACAACTGTGCCGTTGACGAGGTGGTGGGCGTGGTCTGTAAAGTGCCAGTACTAAAGTGTCCCAATAATTCGTGGCTATGCCAGACTTCCAAGGAGTGTATACCACCTGCCTTTGTCTGCGACAATACGGTGGACTGTGCGGACAAGTCGGATGAGAGTGATGCAGTTTGTAAGGCAAGTAAAGCTCATTTAACATCGAACGTTGTGGTCTAAGTTGTAACCGTTTTATAGGCACCCATTGAGTACCGTTTGGAGGGTGGACGTAGCTCACTTGAAGGTCGCCTGGAAGTCAAGTACCACGGCGTCTGGGGCAGCGTTTGCGATGATGATTTCAATGTGCGAGCAGCGCAGGTGGCTTGTAACAGCCTAGGCTACTATGGAGAAGCTGTAAGTGGAAAGCAGCCCCATTAGAGTTAGCCCTATTAGCTGAATTTCTTGAACTTCCACTAGAAAATCGAGAAGAATATATTCGGCCCAGGCAACGGACCCATCTGGCTCGATCAAGTGATGTGTGTGGGCAATGAGACGAGAATCGATCTGTGCCGTCACTGGAATTGGGGTGAGCACAATTGCAATCATACGGAGGATGTGAGTCTGCGTTGCACTGCGGGACCACCGCCGAGACAGGCACGTCAACGCATTCGACTGCAAGCCATAACTAAGGATAAGTCCGCTGGTCAGGCTAGTAATATTAGTCTCTCCGACATTGGTCTTTGGGAGAGATCGAGCAAGGCGCTGCACACACCACGACGCTGCGGCATCTTCAAGGACGATCTGTTCGATGAGTTCCTGCATCCCGAGCAGCGTGTGGTCCAGGGCAATGTGGCACGTCGCGGCCGTCATCCGTGGCAAGCGACAATTAGGACACGCGGACGCGGCGGCATCTCCAGCCACTGGTGTGGTGCAGTGGTCATCTCCAAGAGGCATCTGCTAACAGCCGCCCATTGCGTCTACGGACATCCGAAGGGCGCGTACTTTGTGCGCGTGGGCGATCACTATGCCAACATAGCGGAGCACTCGGAGGTGGACTCATTCATAGAGACTTGGTATACACATGAACAGTTCCGTCAGCCCACCCACATGAACAACGACATTGCTGTGGTGGTGCTGAAGACACCACTGAAATTTAACGATTACGTGCAGCCCATCTGCCTACCAGAACTTGGTGCTCCTTTGCTCGAGAATCGCACCTGCACTATCTCCGGCTGGGGTTCGATTAAGTCAGGCGTCTCCAGTGAGTAACTAGTTCTATCTCTTTCCGACTTGGAGTATTAATCGCGGATATTCACTTGCAGCTCCATCTCAAGAACTGAGAGCTGCGCAGCTGCCCATTTTGCCAGATACGACGTGCAAACAAATGAATGTCTATGGCGATGCTATGACTGAGGGTGAGTGCTTGAATGAATGATTGAGTGAGTGAATGAATGATTTCTTGACAACTGAATCGTATACTTAGGCATGTTCTGCGCCGGCTCCATGGACGCAAGTGTCGATGCCTGCGAGGGCGACTCTGGCGGTCCGCTCGTCTGCTCCGATGAGGGTAAGTCTATAAACAAATTTAGCTGATATCAGATTAGTTCTTTAATCTATAATCTTTATAGATGGTGAAACACTTTATGGCATCATATCTTGGGGTCAGCATTGCGGCTATCAGAATCGTCCCGGTGTCTATGTGCGCGTTTGTCACTATGTCGATTGGATCTACGAGAAGATCAATCAAAGTTTGCGGCGCTTCAAATAGCACACCACCTTTAACTTAACTCAAATGCCACACCCAATACCCAAAGAGAAGTGTATCAATTTTATCAGAGTACCTAAAAGTAGGCAATATCAAATGCCTTGTAAAGGGGTCGACAAGGGCACGCACGTAGGCTAAGCACACACATAATCAATGCTAATAAAATGCCCAACAATAACAAGAACAACAACAAAGCTGCTCAGCAAATTTAATTCACATGTTTGACTCATTCCACACGCTTTCCAGCTCCCTTCCACTCGACGCTCTGTATTCATTGCCGGCCTTAAGCTCTCTTTCTACATATTTGCTCGGTTTTTGGGCTCAACCAATTGAACGATCACACACACACACACACACACGAACACATACACATACACACACGCTCAATTGTCTAAAGCTGTCGCACACAAAAGGGGTTCCAGGGGCTTGGTTCGTTTGCATTGTGCGGGTGAGAGTGATGCGCATTAAAAGCTCGACAATTAATTTAATTAACTAATGATCAGCGCGAGCTACGCAGCAAACCGTATGAAAGAGTGTAATTACACTTGCTTGTGTGTGCATCTCACTCCCACTCTTTCGCCGCACAAGGCAAGTGACGAAAGTTGACTCGCCTTGCAATTGTTCTAAAGTCTCGCTCACACTCACTCACTCAGACTCACTCGCTCTCTTCTTCGTCCATTCCAATTCTAGGCAGACTCTCTCTTCTCTGCGGCTTAACTTTGCGCTCAGCTTCGCTGGCAGTTGTGAGTGGCATTTCATAAAGCGCAGTCGTTGCTTCTATTTGTTAACGGTTGAAGCCTTACACTTATCACACACATACATAAGCACACATAGTGATAATTCGCGCGATGTTATTGAAATATATTGCATTTCTTGTTATATTTGGCATTTGCTGGTCACACGGCGCTGCCAACAATTTGGATCATTATGTTTACGGGTCAATGGATGGCAGCACAAGCACCGAGCGCATAAATGCGGCCTTGCGTTGCGTGAATGTGAAACCACAAAGTTCGGTTGATCTGCAACAGGTAAGTGTGCAGAGCAAGAGGGGCAGCCAAAGAGAGAGAAAGAGAGAGTGACATTTGCATGCATTACATTCTGCAAGGAACAATTAAAATGGGCGCTGGTTCAGTTCAGGGCTGCAATGAACAACAAAGGCTTGAGCCGTGAACCTGAATCCATTTCGTATTGAAACAATTGAATTTATATTAAAATGTTTTTTTTTTTTAAGTTTAGCATAGGGTTATTTAGCAAAATTAAAATATATTATTTATTTGTATTCTTATATTTTAGATATAAAAAATATAAAAATGAAATTAAAAAATTGATAAAAACAAATTATTAATAAAAATAGTTTTTTTATAATGAATAAAAATTCATACATATACGCAATATAATTAAACAAAAAATTACCGTGTATGAAAAATATTTTACAATATGTGAATATGCAATATTTACAATATGTATATATTACACAATATTATTAAAGTAATCCACAATATAAAAAATATACAAAATTTTATAAATGAACTAATTAGATTCTTTCATTATAATTTTTTCCTTAATTAATAACTACAGCAAACTTATATTGAATAACTGGTTCGAAGTCTTTTGATTGTTTTAGTAATCCAATTAGGGCTGATTTGTGCTAATTAACCCTTTTGACTATATAGGGCATAAGTCAACGTTGTTTGCTGAGTGCTGCCCAGACGGTCCGTCTGTCTGGCAGTGGGTGAGTCGCTTAGTCAGCGCCTCACTCCCATTGTCTCACTGCTCCACTGTACCATTTCCACTGTCCCAGTGTCCACATGCGGGTTGCTAATTGACATGACTCGCATGCAAAACGACACGTTCTATCGTTATATGTATGTGTGTGTGTGTGTGTGTGTGTATGCTCATATGTGACATAGTTTATTGATTAAAATTAAATTATTGTAAAATTTGTTGACACACACAAATTAAAATGTCAACAGCCAATATGAAATAGTCGCAAATAAATCGAGAAAAAAAAAACAGGTTAAAAAGTGAAAAATGCATGCTATATATGTTGGCATATGCATCAAATGGTCAATTGAAGCGGGGCCAAGTTTTTAATAGAGTTTAAGGTAAATGCAGCCAACTACTGAATATTAATACTATGAATATTAAAATATATGTATATGCAATGAATTGCTGTAAAATATTGCATATTATTTTAACTGATTTTTTAAGGAAATTCATGCGAGCATAACGTTGAACTGCAGTAAAAAATAAAGTTTTAAATTGAAATTGACTTTTTAATATGGCTAGTTAGATTCTAAGTATAGGTATATCTATGTTTATATATATATATATACATATGTGTAAGCTGACAAAACTATATATATTATGTAAATATATGTACATATACATATACAAATATGATAATTGCGATGGATCCACTTTCAATTACTTTTGGATAATAAGTAGGAATTGAATTCTGCACTATAGTACTTTTTATATGGTATTCAACATATAAGTACTTATATGTATATTTTAGATAAATCTGTTAAAAACTTATCAAACATTTTGTTTTTATTTATTTCTTTGGGGCTCTTTATCTCCTCAATCATAGCGATGCATCTTATTGATTCCAAGAAAAAGTAATAATATTACTCTGGGATATTGTCGAATGAGCAAAAAAAAAAATCTCAGCTGAAATGGAATACTCTTTGAACAGCCCTCATGTACGATTGCTGAGTAGCATGTAAATCATGTATTTAACCATCATAATACTTGTAGTGTAATATTTGATTTAATGAAGCATCATTTTGAACAGACTTGGAATACATTTTATATATACCTTCGATTCGATTACAGATAATGGGTCTCTGGTATGGCAGCGAGATCATAATGCACAGTCAAGATTTTCCGGGCGTATACGAATACGATTCGTGCGTCATTATACATTTGACCGATGTTACAGATCAGGTGAGCTCGAGTTAATGTTAATTTACACAACATTTTGTTTACATTGGGAATATCTTCTTTCCGTTCTAACAGGTACAAGCCAGCTACAACAACAATAACAATAATAATTATGGCTACAATGGCTACTACAACAATCGCCAACAAACTCAAAATAATTATCGCACCCTGACGAGCACGCCTACATACCAGGAGCATGACAACGAATATGCCCGTCGCACACAACAGCAGAACATGAGGTATTTGCGTCTCGTGTGGAGCGAGCGAGACAACAATCTGGAGTACACATTCAACTATACGGCAAATGCCCCGAATGTCTGGTCAAATATTGGCGATCAGCGCGGCAGTCTGGTCACACTCAACTCCTATACACAATTCACGGGCACCGTACAGGTTGGCAAGGCGGTCAACGATCACCTGGTGTTGACCTTCTGTGGCAACGATGTAAAGAGCTCTATATATACCGTGGTACTCACACGCAATCGATTGGGTCTTAGCAGTGAGGTGAGTAAATGAGCAATGAGAGAAATGGTTAGATCTGAGGTATATCATATTCATACTCTATAATTCATATGATATTTTAAATAATAATTTTGCAGTTCCATTTGATAACTTCTAAATATTAATTACCTCTCTCTCTCTCTCTCTCTCTCTCTCACTCTATCTTTTCTCTTGCTCTCATTCTAGGAGCTGCGCAGCATCCATAACATGCTCTCACGTCGCGGCCTCAACACGGAGACCATACGCAAGGTCTGCAATGGTTCGGCTCGCCTGATCGTTGGACTGCCTGCGCTCTTGCTATTGCTGCTGGTGCCACTACTGGCCGCCAGAGGGCGTTGCCATTGAGTGTAGCCGTCTGGCGCACAGGAACCGCATTCCAGCCATATTCTATGTTAATTTATGCCTAATCGACTTACTTAAGACACATACATAGGAATACAGTCACAGCTCGATTAACCAATTCTCTTTAGTTTCGATGCCTTAATTGCTCTTGTCTTGTTCCAATTAAACTCAATTAGTTAGCTGGTTAGTTAGCTCTGTCTGCCCTCTACACTGCACTGCTCTACTCTGCTCTCTGGACGACATCTAACTGCGTGTGGGCGTTAAATGTTAAATGTGCTCTTAATTCAATTATCAAATCGTTACAAACATCGTTTTCTAACTTTTGATTCCCACGCCACGGCCAAAAAGTAGGCAACGCAAATTTCAATTTCACGAAAAGCAATTTTTGCTCTCGCCTATTGATAAGAATTTACTGCGTGGTAGTGTATCTGTAAGTCGCATATGCACGCTTTAGCTGTTTCGCTTAGCTGATAAGTTGGAGCAGTGCTAGTGATACGGCTCGTATACCCATTACAATTGATTGAAATGGGGCATATCGAAGCAGTACGAGGGTAGTCTCAAAAGTTCAACATAAACGAGGGTAGCCTTTGAAACTTTACCATATAACTGACAAATGATATATTTATATATATTTACGTATTATCTTTAATAAATAAAAAACTCTAAATTTCTCTTCAATTTTGTTGTTTTTATTAATTTTAAACAAAAAATTCAAAAACTAATTTCTTTTCGGAATACAGGGTATCTGATAGCATGGTAATGCATATTGTTTAGATCTTACATTGGTTTTACTTTTTCCTAATATTTGCCATAGCAAAATACACAAAAAGAATGCCCTAGTAACAAGCTTTCGCTGCCAAATCTAATCAGAGATGGAAACAATTTTGGGTTTAGATAGACATCTTTCGAGGTTTATAATACAATACTTATCTAGACACAATATCTTATCGTTGGGCTACACACGCGTTTGTATGCAATATAGTCTGGCGAGTTTTATACTTGTTTTCGTTTGCACTTTTTTTTATAATTTTATTTTCTTTGTTTTATTCGGTTTATTTTTGGGGGGACTGCTCCGATTCCGATTCGTAGCGCTTATCGCTCGATTATTGGAAGGTTCATTTTCGGCCAAAAATTCGTAAACAAGCAGCTACTCTCATATGGAAAGTTTTTATTGATTTGATAGACTCTATTGAGCACCTGAAGACAACGTGTCGGCTCTTATCAGAGGGCCATCAGAGGGCCACCTACAAATCTAAAGCGATTCCCTTGGGGGGTTTCACCCTTGAACTTTAAGTGCTTCGCCATTATTATTGTTGTTCATTATTTATTTTTTCATTTTTCTTTTTATTATTATTATTGTTGTCATTAGGCACACACTTTTTTCTAATTTTTTACGATTGCATTTTTTTATTATTATTATTTTTTTTTTACAAGTTGACTAAGCAGCCCAGTTGAGCCCCGGACGCTCTGACTGCATTGATAAGGCGAACAAACAAAAACAAAGACAACGTCACACGTAGACAGCTCATGAACAACAATTATACATGATGTCAACATAGATATACCTGAGGTCTGAACACGCTGTGAACAGCTGTTCGAAGTCGATATGAAGACACGCAAAGGCATTTGCTTAGTGGGCTAAAACTTTCCTACAGTTTCTTAGTTATTTATGGGAAAGTTTATGTCTTCTTGAAGCATAGAATGGCTATAAGATCTGCAGAGCTTAACACTAGGAAATTCTTCTGTTACAATTCGTGTAAGAGATGCCAAAGAGCTCAAGATAAGCCACTTAAGAACAATAACCTAGGACAAAGGTTTTAAAATAAATTACTTGAGACGGCGAACCTAGTACAAAGGCCGATCCAAAGGTACTTAGATAACAATATATAGAGAAAGATCTTTTAATAAATAAACATCGTTAGATAAAGATTATTAGATAACAATCTGTAGGCAATAGATTAGATAGTTCAGGAGTGCCACTTAGTCTACTAGACATTTAAGAGTTGCAAATATCTGAATAAGGAAGTATCTGGATAAGGACATATGAAACCAATAAAAGCACTTAGCTGATTAAGTAGTCTTAATAGATTCCACTTATAGATACTATTGAAGACCTTGCTAGATAGACTATAAAGAGACTTTATTGGACAAATTGGGAGAGAAAAGCTGACATGCTTTGAAGCTATACGCTGCAACGTCATTAGGCTAATAGATCAGATATTATTTAATACATTCACTCATATACTATATATCTGACAGATCAGTTTCTGATTTGAATATAGCTTGAAACGACGGAATGTAGATCGAATTCACGATCTTTTGGCATGCTCAAGTAATCAGAAATTATAGTAAAATAATATAGCTGAAACGTAGGTGTATCCGTTGATAGGTAGTTTAACCTACTGTTGAACTGAATAGTTATTCAATAGACTTTTAAAGTTTAAGAGTAGGTCTGGGGGTTCACTTGAAAATCTGATTAACACCTGGTGAGCCTAGTTGACAAATGGATTGAATGCGATTGATACAGATTGACAAATACAGATAGATGAATGGATGTAGCGTTAAATATATATTTAGTTAGATATAAAGTTTTATGTAGTTCAAGTGCTGTAGATTGATTTAGAGGGTAATGAAATCTGTGCTTTGATTAGGTCTATAGATCTGCAGGTCTCTAGGGCTCTAGGTCTACATAGACAGAAGCCATAGTACTATTGGTCTACAGGTCTATACATCTACACTAGATCTATAGGCTCGCAGCTCCATGCTGGGTTCTAGGTCTCTAAGTTTCTAGGTCTCTAGGTCTCTAGGTCTCTAGGTCTCTAGGTCTCTAGATCTATAGGCCTACATGTCTTTGGGTCTATAAGTCTATATGTCTATAGGGATAAGATAAAAAGACGACACAAATATGCAAATATAGAAGAATATAGAAAGAAAGGAAAATATATAGATGAAGATTCGCTCAAAGACATTTAACTTTATTAATTAGTATATTTTAAGTAAAGTTCTTGGTATTGATTGATCAGCTTAGATTACTTAGCCTTAGTCAGTTATATAGAATTAATAGAGTGCAATTGATAGCATATGTGCCAAGGATAGATGAATATCTGTCAATATATATAACATATGTCTATAGCAACTAAATGCTTAGATGATCAATGGCAGATGAGTTGCATCGGTTCTCGCGAATTCACATGTCATTCACATCTCCGGGATCTTCGAGTCGGCCTTTGGCAATCGCGTGAATTGTCGCTTGGCGTAAATTGTGTCAATTGTGCGGGCTTTGCGTCAGCTCTGGCACAGCTTTACTTATATATACATTTATATATATATAATATTTTATATTACTTAATATAATACTTAAAAGTATTTTGTCGATGACGACTTTGCACTTTGAGCTGCGCACATGGAAGTAACAGAGCCAGAGCCGCGGTCACCTGTGCATTGAGCTAAGCAGAATGTAAACAAAACTATGTCGCAGTTGAAGCGAGCGCCTCTTCATACGCATCATAAACTAATCAATTAGTAAAGCCAACATCAAAGAAAAGGAAAACACAATAAACGATTGTAAAGGCAGGCGATAAGCGAGAACTAGACAAAACAAGAAAAAATGCTGATAAGCCATTTAGCTATAAAAGCAGAGGCGGTTGCTACACAGCTAAACAGAAACGTTTTGCCAGTCGAACGCAACGAAAGAATATTTTTTTTATAATAAAAATACCAAATATATACCAAAAAAGGAACTTTATACCAACACACAAAACATACACCAAAAAATGTCTGCTGCAAATAAAGTGAATTACTTGGTCGGCGCTACGTCACGTTACATTGCCGGACGCCATGCCGTACAGACGGTCTACTGGCGCACCTCCTCCGGACCCGATTCTCGCATGCTAAAGACGAAGAAGACGTGCGAGTTCGATCGCAGTTCTAAGGCGCCACAAAGTGTGCGAATGCAGCGATACAATCGCAGCTTCATCAACAAGGAGTAGTAACATTAACTACGCCCCATAGTAGTATAGTTCCTATATTGTATATATATTTCGATTAAGGTATATTTATTCAACAGAAACAAAAACATAACACAAATGAAATAAACTTCGATTTAAGCTGAAAAAAAAAACAAAAAGAAAACAAAAACTTAATAGTCATTCGCTTACGTTATTTGAGAACTGCTGATAGGATTTCTCATATGCGTCATCGAGCATGGGATCAAAGCATGTCGAGTGAATGGCATGATCGGGGCTAATCCAATGGCTCTGACACCGTTAGATAGCGTGTCAATGGACTACATCACTGAGCACAACTGTATTTAGTTTTATAGAGTTTCAATGAATTGACTTTTTAGCACTTGAACTCTAGTTAGGGATTTGTGTGAGTTCTCTTTAGCTGAGACTTAATGTAGCCGAAATACTAGATAAGATCGATATGCATTAGATAATGATATGAACTACTTGAAATATTCTCATTGAACTCTATTTGGCTTTTTGATAAGGTATACCCTTAATACTCTCTCTATCTACTCTATAACGCGAGCGATAAGCTTGCTGTGGGGTTTTGTCAATTCCAGCAATATTTGGTAAGTTGACTCTTCTATAATATTTTGAATTTTAAATTCATGACGACATTTCACAAAAAACAATATAGAGTCTATTAGGTTTAGGGTAAAAATATTTAATAAAAATATTTAGTTTGTTTTTATAATATATTCATACATTTGCTGATTAGCTAAGGTATTTATTTTAGAGTATTATGTGTAAATATTGTATATTGTTTCATTCCATTCCCATAACTAAAACACGCACAGAATTTTCTTTAATTTATGTATTTTTATTTAGTTTTTATATTTATTACATACATTGAATTCTCTCATATATATATATATACATATATATGTATATATATATATATATATATATATATATATATATATATATATATATATATATATATATATATATACATGTGTATTTATATATGTATATATATCTCATTTATTTATGTTTAATTTTGTTGTTTTTTGATGTCGTATGTGTATGTGAGTGTGTGTATGTATATATATATATATATATATATATATATATATATATTGTATTTATATATGTATATATGTTTGTATATTGTATTCTGTACTTTGTATTTGTTTTTTTTTTCTGTTTTTTCTTTACTTCATATTTAGTTTTATAATTTCGTTTTAGATATCGATCGTACTTAATTTGTATAGTATATTTAGCATTTAGTTAATATAATTCTGCCTTTATCTTCTTCTTTTGTCGTGGGTGAAATGTTTTTTACGTTTTGTTTACTTATTAATTTTTGCATCTTCTTCTTTTGAAGTATTTTTAATTTAATTGTTTACTTAAAATTACAGCCTTTATAAATAATTATTTTTTCTTGCTTTTCCTTAATTAGCCTCTGCATTTTCACTGCTTCTTCTTCTTCTTCTTAATTTTTTTTAATATGCGTTTGCTTTATACTTTATTTTTCGCTCGACATTGTACTACGTATCCATTTTTTTTTTATTTTTTTACTTTTTATTTTTCTATATATATATATAGATTTTTTCGATTTTTGAATAATTTACACACATGTATATAATATATATGTATATCTTTATGTATATACATATATATTTATATATATAATAGTTATCTAAATATATATTCATATAGATTTTTTCGACAATTTCAGTTGGGCTGTTTTTTTTTTATTTATATTTTTCTTGTTGTGTAGTATAGTGTAGTTGCTTGAATACCAGCTCACAAAGTGAATATGGCGCATATTTTATATATATATATATATATTTTATTTTATTTTTATTTTTTTTGCACACGGAAGTTTTTGTAGTTGTACACATTAAAAACCACGAAAAAGTGTTTTGTTTTTATTTATTTTTTCTTTGGTTTATTGATGCTTGGAATATGTTTTTCTTTTGTTTTTATTTTTAATTAATATTTTTTTGTTATTTACTTTATTTTTGCCTAACTCAATTCACACATTGAAAACAGTTTTTTTTTTCGTTTATCTCAAAAGAGAAAAATATATATTAATTATTATCTTTAATATTTGTTTTGTTTTTTTTTTTTTTTTTTTTTTGATTAAAAAATATTGCAGCTCCAAATTGTAATACTTCTTCGTTTATCATAATTATTTATATATATATATATATATATATATATATATATATTTTTTTTTTTTTTAATATATTTTTTTATATAATTTTGTTTTTAGACAGCTGTGTTTGAAGCCAGCATAGAACACAATAGATCTCGATCTATATGCCTTTCTATAAACAGCTTTCTATACCCTCAATGCAAATTAACCAATTCCGTTCTATGCCAGTTAATTCGATATAGATATATATCAATCTATATCCAGATATATTCAGTTTGTCAAAATCTAAATCTTGATCAGTGTTTTCTTTTTTTTTTGTCATTGTATTTGGTAATCGTGTTTTGGGTTTCTGTATTTCTCATATGTATTACGTATTGTATGTATTTATACACATATATATATTATATATGTATATATGTATATGCTTTATATGTATGTGTATATATATTATGTATTTTGTAGTTGTATCTGTTGTACATATATATATAGTATATATATAGACTCTATCGTGTGGTAAATTTTTAGCTAGCGCTTCTTTTCGTCATACGGAAGAATTTGGATACATTCAATATATGTTTTTAAGTATATATATTTTTTTTAAACTGTGTTTTTAGCTAAAAGTTATAATTTGTCTAGAAGTTTTTGCTTGCAGTTTTGTTTTTACTAATCCTTACTATTCGTTTTTTGTTATTCATAGTTTGAACTGGGCATGTGAGTTTCTCTGTGTGTATGTGTACCTTCAGCTAATTATCTAATTTTCTTTTATTTATTTATTATTTTTATTTTAGCAAATTTTATTCAGCATTTGTTTATATTTTGAAACAGAAATATTCGCTTTGATAGATGAGAAAATTAAGTTCATTTGAGCGAATTAATTTTCAAAATTAAATTTTAATTATTTTACTCTGTCAAGAATATTCCCATACAAATTTGTGATTTTTAAATATTACAAATATTTTCTTTTGATTAAAAATAATTAAAATTCTTAGTTTGACAGCAGAAGCCAAAACTTAATAGAAAGTTTTTGGGTAAAATAATTATTTTAATTTGATTTTTTTTCGAATTTTGTTATTTGTCAGCAGAAGGCAAAAACTTATTACGTAACTGAAGCAGAATTGCTTGGAAAATTAGAAAAATACAATTTTTAATCAGTGTTGTAAAATACATTAAATTCTTTGATTTCCATTTTCCTTTTTTTTTTTTTGTATATTCGACTAAAAATACTCAACAATTTTTTTTGTTTATTTGTTTTTCGTTTACTTGAAACCATTTTAGCTACAATTTTTTATATATGTGTATATATGCAGACGCGTCAATATATAATATATATATACATATATACATATATATATATACTTATACAACACTCAAATTTGTCAGTTGTTTTTCACCATTTGCCATATATGTTTGTTGTTGTAGTTGTTTCTGTGTTGCTGAACATTGCTACGATATTTTCGAAATTCTCTTGAATATATATGTATATATATATGTATATGTATATATGTATGTATGTGTATATAAGAAGAAAATTCTCAAAAAATGCGTTTTGCTGACAATAATGATCCAAAAAAGATATCTTGTATACCACAATAAAATGAAACGTTCTGGGGTTTATTTGAATAGAGCCTCATTCATTTTCTATCCCATTCTTTTTCTCTATAATCTCTAACATGTTTCTATAACAACCAATCTATCTTTTATTTCTTTTTCTTTAGCTTTGAGAGCCATGAATCGCATCTGAGCATCTGTCAAAGAAGCATTGCTCTCTCTATTTCTTTTTACCTTTTAGCCTCTATTTTGTCTATTAAATATTTGAAGCCTTTCTGAAAAATGTCCATTCTTCTCTTTTAAAGGTTGTCTTCTATATATTTCTCATTTTTATCCTTTTGCTGTCTTTAACTATTCCTGGATTCCATCTCGTTCTCTATTACTCTATTTTATTTGTTATAGAAAATGGAGCCTCTGCTGCTAAATTTCAACTAAAAACTAAATATTGAATGCGAATATTGAAGCATTTGCTATCTCGCTCTAACGCTCACATAATGCACCTCTGTGTGTTTATGGATTATTTGTTTATTATTTTTGTTTAGCTACTCTTTGATCTATACTCAAACTATATTTTGTAGAGTTCGTTGCACGTTTATTGTATTTCGTGGGGGGAGTTTTTTAAGACTCTATAGAATCTCTGTGTTGCCCTAACCTCAATTTTGTTATACTGATCTCTGTGTGTGTGTCTGTATGTGTGTATGTGTGAGTGTGCTTGGGAGTGTAATTTAATCACATTTTCTTCTGTGTATGCGTGTCTTTTACTACTATATAATATTGCTCTATAGATTTTATTATTATTTATCAATTATTATATTCGATATTTTCCTTTTTTTCCAAATTTTTTATGCTGCCCAGTTTTCATAATTATTTTTTTTATATTTTTAATTTTTTTTCAATTTTTTTTAATTTGCTGTTTGACTAATAAGTACAATATCATAAAAATAACACTGTATATTTTTTGTTGTAAATATAAATATATAATTATATATATATATACATATATGTATATATATATATCTCAGGTTTTCCATTTATTAAATACAAATATAATATACATACATATATATATATATATATATATATATAACCATATATAAAACGCGCACAAAAAACTGAATTGTTAAACCAAGATTTACCCAATTCTCGTACCAAAAACCCAACCGTACCTATTCAGCTGCCCAGTGGTGTGTGTGTGTGTTGTCTTTGGTTTGCCTGTGTGCGTGCGGCATTTGGGAAAATTCGTAAACATTTTTTTTTTATTTTTAAATTTCGTTTTTTTTTAGTTAAAATTTTTTTTAAGCATCAGTCTTGTGTAAATTAAATTTTACTTCAAAAACGATTTAATGCACACACACACACGCACACACACAGGCATCGGCAAAGCCATGGGCGTGGATGGCGGGGGTTTCTTTCAGCTAGCCATAATTTTGTGCGCGTATAAAAAATGCTGCTGCTCGACATATAGATATATATACATATATATATTCATATACATATATATATATTCATATATTTATTTAATAAAATGTATATACATTTAGTATATATATATAAGTTTTATATTCAATTCACACGTAGACGTTTTTCATTAAAAATGCATTTTCTTATGTCAAAAAACGATTTTTCGAATTACTTTTAATATAAATATTATTTTTTTTTTAGACGCCATCGAGATATTGTTCTTGTACATTCATATATATATATATATATTTATCTAAATATATGTGTGTATTTTAAGTACTTATTTAGTTAGAGATATTATCTGTATTTATTTGTAGACCCGACGGCCGCACGGGAAGAGTTTTCTAGAGACGAAACTGTTGTAGAGGCAAATCAAATTTAATTGAACTACATTTAGATTATATAGAGGCTGATTTTCATATATAAATATATGTTTATGTATATATATTAAAGGCGCCCGACTGCATTGATATACCCTTGAAGAGTGGGTGTTAAGAAATTGATATGATAACTTATATAGTTGTTCATATAACTATATATGTTATATATGCACTCAGCTCGAATTGACGTGATCAAGCTGAAAGTTAGATGTTCAGAAATTTAGGATATGCCAATCTAAACGATATTAGGGCAGATTTCTATATTTTTGTTTGATTTGTTTTAGCTGAATGGTGGTATGGGCTCATTTTATATATATTTATTAATATCATCCATACCATATGTATTCTATGTGAACTCGGCTTTATATGATTTGATCTGTCTGATAGTTGGTATGGGATAAGTTCTTATATGAAGCTGTAATATTTCATCTGTATGCGCCATATCAGTTATACATTTTACTTTATATTCTATGTGGAGGATGCGCTCTAGCTGAAAGTTTCTATAGGTTCACCTAATATATAGTGCAGCAAAATATATCAATATCCGCTAAGTTATATTTACCCACTGAAAACATCTCTTCAGATTTTTTATGATCTCTCAGCTATTGATCCAAACCAGTAGATATACATAGCTATATAAACTATCTAAATAGTATTGTAACTAATTTACCTATAACATTATCTCTCCCAGGGTATTCAAGCTTCGGCTGCCCGAAGATTAATCATATTTTAGAGCTAATTTGACACAACCGTTTATATAATTCAACTATTCGTATATGATTCATTCGAATCCATATAGTTTTGCCCACTCTCAAATAAAAATCGAAAAAGATTCGTTGCACGTTTGTTTTTGTTTTTTGCTTTTGCATTTATAGAATTTCACATCGCAGCAACCCGAAAGTATGCTACGAATATTTTATTTGCTATGGAGATGGAGCATATTACGTATACGCCGAGTATTGTTCGTATATGTGTAAAAATCATATGGAAACGTGAAAACAATTAAAATATAAATAAAAAACGTTTTGGAAATTTTTTGTTTCGGGCTCTCATTTATTTGCTTTGACAATTGGTAATTGTTGGCTAACTTTCAAAATTTAGAAAAAACTTCTATACAATATATATATATACACGGAAATGGCAACGAATTTAGTATACAAGCTAAGCCAAAACAATTGGAATGGTAACAATAGACTTGGCAATATCATACACAGGATGAAATACACATAGAAGAAACGTAGAAAATTTTGTAAACTGCTTGAGGTGTGTCCAAAATTGAAAAGGCAATAAGAGTGTGAAGACTTTCATTTAGAATATTTCATTATTTATAGAACTACGAAATCGGAACGCCAAATTATTGAACCCGAAACCGATTAGCTTCGATATTTATACATCTCTCTGACTCTATACACGAACTGACTCTTCATAGATTCGTTTCATTTGGGTTTGGGCTACAGTTGAAGCAAAGGACAAAAGGGAAGGAGCACATATGTTATATAGCTAGACTTGAGAAGAGAGTCGAGGCTCGTTGACTTTTTTTTTGGGTGTCTTCTTGTATTACATATATACATATATGTATATGGAAATCGTGTTCTCTTGAAGAATTCCTGAAGAAGTTTGGATATGCTTTTATCTCTTGTCTCTCGTTTATTCCCTCATTCTCCTGCCTGTCGACTATGAGGAGGCTTAGCATTTTCTTTCTCCTTTGCTCAATGAGACTATGCGGGAAACGACGTAGTGACTTGCTGTACCTCTGCCTATTAAGGGTCCTAATGCTCAATTCTAAGACTGATGTTGATCTCCTGTTGTTGTAGTTGTGCTTGTTGTTTTCAGATGTTGCTGTTGCAACGTAACTGCAGCCCATTTGAAACACTGGATTAGAAACGTAATGAACAGAACAATAGTAACGAAACTACAGGGAAACAATGAAACAATTTGAACTCGGAAACAAATGAAACGAAAAAAAAAAAAAATATGAAACTAATTTGCAAGTGTGTGTAGATGCGTGTGTATGTGAGTGAGTGAGCACCACCAACGCTGCATCAAATGATTCTCTTTTCTTATTGGTTACTGTTGCCGTTGTTGTTGTAGTTGTTGCTGTTCCTCTCATCTTCGTTTGATACATTTGACACACGTAGCTTTGCCAGTACTCCATCCATCTCGCTTGCTCGCATGCGCACTGATGTTCTTGACTTGATCTTTTACGGCTACTTCACAACTACAACAGCGTGTGCTTTTGTTATTGTATTTACTTTGCATTTGCGTTTGCATTTGCTTTTGCGTTCGTTTATATAGCACATTTGCATTGGCACTTCATTTCTTCCATTTATCTTTTTCATTCCAGTTGCCGCGCTGCTGATGCTGTTGCGTGTGTGTGCGGATGCGCGCGTGTTTATTGTATGGATGTGTGTGTGGTTATGTGTGGTTATGTTTATTTTCTTCGGTTAGACTAGAGTGGGACCCGCATCGAGTTCGACTACATGGACATGCGCCAATTGGTCACAGAGATGTTGCTTTTGCTGTTGTTGCGGTTGTTGTTATTGGTGCCATCGTCAAACTCCCAAGCGCCGTGTGGTGGCCCATGATGCGGCATCGGTGGCTGAGTTTCTAACGGAAAATTAAAATGGATCTTTGGAATCGGGAAGGAATCAGATTTATGAGGGCAAACCCAATATGCAAAAGCAATTGGCGAGAAACTACCAAAATTATTTAACTAAAAAGCAAATATAACTAAATAATTAAAAAATTAATAAACAAAAGTTTTTGTTCTAGTGTTTTTTATGCATCCTTTGTTTTTTTTTTGCTAAAATTATTTAAGTAGCTGTTGCTTTATTGTTTTCTTTTTGCCTTTTTTTCGTTTCGATACCCTGAACTTAATGTGGAAGATATTTTCGTTTGTTTTTACAATATAATTTGGGAACTATAACAGCTAAGTATATATAGATTTTGAATAATATTATATTTTTATGGCTGTATATTGATTTTCAATTATTTAAGAGTATTTAATGATTTTTTTTCGTGATATAACAATCGGACCAATTTTTTCCGCATTTAATAGAAGAGATTAATAAATATGTGAGAGTATAGAGCATGTGTAGGGCTTTTGCCTAAATTACCTGTCATAATCGTACGCATATTATAAAAACTCCATTTCCACATTTTCAGGGTATCTGCTAGTCGGACACTGCCGATTAGAGCACTCTTAGTTCTCTTTTTAGCTTTATTTACTGTGTTTATGTGTGTGTGTGTGTGTGTCTTACATATGTTATATAATTGTGATGATCATATATATATATATATAATATATATATATATATATATATATATATATATATATATATATATAATATATATATAAACATATATAGTTTATATGTAGAGCTAGAGCTGCGCATATATATATTTATATATCATTATTACAGTTTTTCCATTTAATTGCTGTACTTTATTTAGGTAGGTTGTTACTTACGATACTAAAAAAACGTTGCTCCTAACTTGAGCCGCACTTTAATCAGTTGATTTTTGCTTTAAAATATATGTATATATATATAATATTTGTTTTAATATTTTTCTTGTTTTAACTTAATTGTACAGTTTATGCCTTTTGCTATGATATATATATATATATATAATTTTTTTCTTTTCAGTTTTGACTAATTTGTGTTTTTTTTTATTTAGTTCTTTTATAGTACATATACATATGTATATATATATATTTAATATGCTTTGTATGTACGTTATAAATATTCACATATATATATATATGTATGTATAAACTTAATAGATTTTCTCTTTTTGTTTTTGTTTTTCTTTTTGACGATGGGACACAATCTGCTTTACTGCTCTTCGAAAACTTAAGAACCTCTCCACACCCACGAACGAGCGAGAGTCAGACAATAAAAATTGAGTTACAAACTTTTTTTTGTATGTCAGCAAAAATGTTCAAATATATATAATTGTATATATATATTTTTTCTTCTTTCTTGTTTTTTAAACCTAAACAATTTATTTATGAATTTTTGCTTTTTTTTTTTTTTTTTTTCAAAATATCACGTATATATCTTAAGTTATGCCTTGGATTTATTAGTTACTGTGTGTGTGTGTGTGTGTGTGTGTGTGTGTGTGTGTGTGTGTGTGTGTGTGTGTATTGGGCATTTATCAGGCCATGTTGACTGTTGCTCAATTTCATAACTTAAAAGAAACGAAACGTTTGATTTGGACTTAAGTACAAGATGTCTTAGGTGTGTGTATGTATATATGTGTATGTGTGTGAGTGTATGGGGCTTATATATTGGTGGTTGTAGTTTTCAACTAGAGCATATCAATTATTTAATTATTGCTTTTATTTTCGTATGTTTTCTTTTGTGTTTTTTTTTCTCTTCTAATTATTGTTACGATTCGATTTTTAAAAATTTGTCAATAAGTTTTTTTTTTTATTTAACTATGCAACAATTAGGTTTTTTTTAAATATTATTATTAAACGTTACAAATTTGTCAACAAGTGAAGTGCGGCGCAGAGGCGTAGGCGACGTAAAAATATATAGGGGCGTGGCTAACTGCTTGCATATGCAGGTCATTTTTGTGAAACCTTTTGGTTCGCTCTTTAAATTTGATATATATATATATATATATGTAGAATATATATATTTTCATTAGAGTGGGCAAATAATTTAATAATAATAAAATATTTTCTGGTATTCATTTTCAGCTAAATTTTGCACCAATTGTTGAATTTTAAAAAAGTTTCTTTGATCGCCGCCTTTGCCTTTTGCCTTATTTATATTTTTTTTTAAACTTAGCTCTTTTTATACCAAGTTTTAACAATAAGAGTTACGTGTAACAAAAAAGGATTTCGCGTCGTACAAATGAAAAACATGGGCGAATCATGGAGAGAGAGTTAGCCTCCTCATCCATATTTTCCCCACTTAGGTATTTTATTCAGTATTTTTGCTTATTTATTTATTATGCATGGTATTTTAGCACACACTTATTGAGTGTCTATGTATTGCTTTAGGTATTATTATATATATATATATTTTTTTATTTTATTTTATTTTTTTTTGAATAGTCTCGCTATGTACTAGGCATTATATATGTATGTATATGGTATATTTTGTGTATATACTTTTTGTTTTTAGCTAGCATATATATATGTATATATATTTTGAATATCTTTATTGTATAGTTTTATTTTTCATTTACTTAAGTTCTAGTATTTTTGCCATCTTTTTTTTTTAAGTATTTTTAATTCGTTTTAACTTCAGTTTGTGTTTTTGCTTTCGTTAAGACTACAATTTCGTTCAGTTTACCGTACTTTTTGCTTGACTTACAGATATATTATTTAACTTAGGCTTTGTATGTGTATGTATATGTTTCATATATATATATATTTATATATATGTATATTAGTATGTGTGTATATGTGTGTTTGTGTGTTTTAGCTTGCGCGCATGCTTTGTGCGGCACTTTATTTTGTTTTTTTTTTTTGTTTTTGCTGTATATAACAGTTACATTTATGCTTTCATATATATACGTATGTGTATGTGTGTGTATTTGTGTGTGCGTGTGTGTTTTATATAAATTAATATTTATGCATAATTTATGTCTTTAACTTTCGTTTTACTGCTGCTGCTTCTGCTGCTTCTGCTCGCCGCCCGCTGCTATTCGCTCTCTCACTCTTACACGTATTGCCTTGCTTCAAATAAATAATATACTAGCTGACTTGACTTGCTATTCTCTTACATATGTGTGAGTCTCTCCTCTGTGTGTTTCATTTGTGCTAAATAAGCCAAAAATTATATTTCTCTATATATATCAAAATTATTACTTCGGTTCATTTGTCTTTCATTTGCGCCAGCTGCAGCCTTGCATTTCCCCTCAAAAAGTAACTATACCCCCCTTGTTATCTCTTTCCCACCTCCGCTAATTGCACAAATGTTTGCTGACTGCAATACACAGTTCAAGCTTCTCGCTCTTCCCGCCCTGCTCAAAACGCCTTAACCCAACGAGCGCCCTCTGTTGCCTGTTTCTACAACTGAAAACATAAGCTGCTTATGTTGAAGCACTGAGAGTTTGTATTTGTGTGTGTGTGCGTGTTTATATATGATTTCCAGCTATGCTTATGTATTTATATATATATGGATATATATATATGTGTGTACTTGTATTTATGTATCTATAGAAAATGTTGCTACAAATTGATTAATATTATTTTTAAGCAGCTGCTGCAGCTTATATAAATTCTATTAATGCTTTGTTGTTGTTGTTGTAGTTGTTGCTATTGTTGTTGTAGTACGTAGCATCTGTATTTGTTGTTGTAGTTGGTTGTTGTTGTTGTTGTAGTTGTTGCTGCATCCTCAAAAGTTAACAGGGATAAATGCCTACAAGAAAACAGTCGAAGAAACATTTTTTGTTTGCATACAATTCCAAACACAATACAACTACAGAGGCTGAGTATATATATATATATATAGTGTGTGTGTATATGTGTGTGTGTGCTCTCACTACTACATGTTTACGTTATATAGCTACGCATATGCACAGGCAATACAAAAATCAAAAACGAAAACAAAATGGCGTTTAAATTAATTCTTCTAGATATTTTGTTATGTGCGCCAGCTGTGGGTGGGCGTGGCATTTAACTAATAATTGACGCCTAGAGCGTATGTGTGTGTGTGTGTGTGTATTAAATTATAATATATAAACTAAATTAATTTAGCAATTAAAATTAAAACTAAATTTTGTTTATTGTTGTTGTGCGGCTGCGGTGGGGGTGGTTGGGGAGAGTAGCTGCTGTGGATGTTATTGTTGTTGTTGTAGTAGCTGTAGTTGTTGCATCTGCTGTTGCGGTTGGTTGTTGTTGTTGTTGTAGTAGTAGTTGTTGTTGTTGTTGCTCGGGCAGCGGCTACGAAAATTTGTTTGCTGTTGTTGTTGTTGTAGTTGTTCTAGTTGTTGTTCTGGTTGTTGTTGTTGTTGTAGTATAATTTAACCTTTTAACGTTCGTTGAATGGTTGTGCAGCAAGAACCGAAAGCAAGAAAGAAAGAAAGAAAGAAAGATAAAACAAAAATAAAGCGTATACAAAGAGAGAGAACGAGAGAGAGAGAGAGAGAGATTCAGAGATAGAGAGAGAAAGACAGAGTGGTGTGTGGTATTAAAGAAAAAACTACAGCAAATATACGATATATTTATATATATATATAGATATATATTTATGCGAGCTATAGTTGTACGAGAGAGAGCAAGCAGATTGTGGTGGGAGCGAGAGAGATATATTTATATAGTGTGAGAGGCGACTAAACGAAAGCACGCTAGATAGCCGAAGTGAGAGAGAGATAGAAGGAGAGAGAGAGAGAGAGAGAGCGAAAGAAAGAGACAGCGCTAGCACTGCACTTTATTTACCTTGATAATTCTGAGGCCAAATGGTGGGTACATTCTGTAAAAAGGAAAGAGAGAAAGAGAGCGATTATTGTATGATGTAAATGAAGTAACGCCATCTGTAGAGTGCAATAGGTACTAAGGTATATTATAACGTTTAAGTGTCGTTTTCTATTAACTATAAGCACGAGTGGGGCATTATACTATATTATCTTTTTAAATTATTTAATAAGCAAGAGTTAATTCTTGAATTCTCGTAAAAATAATATAAGGAATTCCTTTTTGTAATCCTTAAAATACTTTATAGACTCAACATATGTTCATTATGTTTTCTATAAATATAAATTAATTTCCAATACCAAAAATATATATATTACAATTTCTTCGATTACTGTTGATACCCATGAAACCCTGGTATTATACACAATATGTATTAGGATATTTATTTTTGATCTACTTACCATTGGCACGCTATAGTACTGATAGAATGGCTGATATTGCATGGCTGAAGGTGGGTAGATGGCTGGCACGCCAGCGGCTGTAAAGTCAGTAACTAGTTGTGGTTAATTTGTCCAGCGTTACATAGATTATGTGTTGTTGTTGTAGTTGATTTGTTGGTTGGTTGGTTGTTGTAGAGAAGAGAAGAGTACAAATGGAATACCAAAAGAAACAAAAAAAAGAAAATATTTCAACCAAAGTACTTGGAATATGCAACATAAGTCCACACAACTTTGCTTTGATTTTGGAGCTAGCATCTTGAATTGACTATTACGAACTCACCTGGCGGATAGACGGCAGCTGCAAACTGATCCATGGGTATATTGCTAATCGGTGCCGGCGGCGTGGTGGTATAGTAAACGGCTCCATTGGTGGCCACAATGGACTGCAGCGGATTTGGCTAGATGGAATTTCAATTTAATTATTATGCAAATGTCATATGTGAAGATAATGATTAACAGTGGCGGTCAAAATAAATGGTACTATTGAGGATTTGTTGTGGATTCTTTTAGCTGACTTCTGCAAGAGGCTGAATAGTGAATATGCAGAGTCTTAAGATATAATTTCATTTATCAATAAAGTGAAACTCTTCACACAGGATTATTTCTTACTAGGTTTTTTATTAGATGCGACTGCATGATAATCTTTGTCAATATACAGATCGACTAGCAATTTTTATGTTTAATTCTGAAACTTATATTTTTTTTATTGAAAAGCAATTCTTACGAGTCAAATTTGTGATTTTTGCTTAGAAACTAGGATTCCTTTTTCCTCTCCTTTTTCACTTTTGAGCAGGGTATATTTGCACTATAACAGCCTAAACCAATCACTGCTCTAAAAGCCCATGCCTTGCGCACTGACACTGTTATTTTGACCGCCACTGTATGTTGGTTTAGCTTCAAGACTCACCTGCTTCTTGATGGCCGGCGCGATGTTCAGCTTGCGATCGCGCAACACCACACACTCGCCCTGATTGGAGAGAGCGAGAGCGCGCGTGTGCGTGTGCGAGTGAGTGAGTTTGTGTGAGAGAGAAAGAAAGCCAGCGAATGGAAGAGAGACAAAGAGAGACAAAAAGCAAATGTAGTAAAATGCATTAGAAAATATTTTACTAAAAATTCTTTTGATTGTGGCAAGAACTTGTTGTGTGTTTGTAGTGTGTATGTGTGTGTCTCTGTGTGTGTGTGTCTCTGTGTGTGTGTGTCTCTGTGTGTATGTGTGCGTGTGGCATCATCAACAGACAAGCCAAACGAAATTCAAATTGAAAATTTCAAATTCAAATTCAAATCGAACGCAGCAGCAGCAAGAAAAATGTAAGAAAATTTAAGAATTTTCTTAGTTTTGGTTTATTTATTTATTTTTTTTTTTTTGGCAGCGGCAGAGAGCCCAAAAAATGTGGCCACAAGATTTGCAGAAAAACACGTGCCAAGCCACAAAACGAAAAGAAGAATGGATTATTATCAAAATATAGTGTAAAATAAATATATATATAAATATATATATATATATGTATCAAGTTGAGATAGTATATATAGTGTGTATTATTATTACAAAATGTCATGTACTGCAATTCGTATTGGAATTTGCTTGAAATGAAAGATGTTTCATTGTTCTTAAAACACAACGTAAAAAACAAACTAAAAATACATACATATATAGATATATTTGCTATATATATGTATGTATATATATATGTATATATATAAAGCGATTCGATTCAAGCTTTCGGTTTTTGTTTTCTTTTCAATTGGCAACACCCGCAACATTCAAATCAATTCAAATTAATTGCTATTATCGTAAGTGGTTTCAAAATGGTTTACGAACGCCAACACCAAAATTAAAGTTTTGAACAAATGGTACAGTTAAAACAAAAATTACTTCCAAAATAAACTAACCTCAAAAAATGACAATGATTTTGAGTTTTTTGTTTTTTGTGGGTTAGTCAAAAATATTTCGTTTTTGTATACAACAAAGATGGTATTCTGCTGAAAAAGCTGATAAATCGAGAAACATTTGATTGGTGTAGAGTTGCCACCTGGTTAAAGAGGACTATACTATATTATTGCAAACAGTAAGAAGTTGTGAAGTCAAAAAAACCGACAAATTTGATTGAAGAGTTGCCACCCATGTTGTAAGTCAATTGAAATGCGCGCCTTTCGGGCTGCCACTTAGTTGGAATTACTAAATAGAGAGGAATAATTGAGTTGTTATCTAGACATATCAAGAAAGATTGGATTATTTTCCTATTTTTCTATTATTCTAATAAAGACTTTTAGTGAACATGTAAAAGTTTTGTTTTATGTTTGTTTATGGCGTTGCCACCTGGCCGTAAATATAGAGATAGCCTTTCAATTTCGGCAAATAAGTAGTTAGTCGCCTATTTTTGCCATCTTAATGCAAGAGCTTCCCAACTTCAATTCAAATAATTTCATTTTTTTCATTGAAAAGGTTAAAAAGAACTACTAAATCCATACAATGTTAAGCCCTTATAAATATTTCGTTCTGGAACTACTTTTTCACTATCTCTAGAAAGAGAAAGAAAAGATAGAGAGAGAGAGAGAGAGAGAGAGAGAGAGAGAGAGAGAGAGAAAGAGACAGAGAGAACTCCCGATATAAAATAGTTTCCTTTCTTTTATGTAAAGAAATTTATAATCTAAAGTCTCTTTCATCTGTCATCATAGTCAGTTGCCACTGTACTTGTAGCTTTCATATATACCATTAAATTTCATAGCCCAGCTATTGATAAGCTGTCTGCCATTATAATGGCCCACCACTGTACCTGTCTGTTGCCGCCTGTCAGTTGCGGTTGGTTACATGGGTCAGGTTTATCTTTAATTGCCAATTAGGCGCTGATAGCCGCAGCAATTTGCACTTGAAATGCATGAAAGACCATCATAATGGGCGCACGCACTTCAACGGCCAGCGCAGCAGCGAGTGGTTGGGTGGCTCAACCACATTCGCTGTGGTGGGTGGTGGGCCAGAGATCCTAAGCAAATGTTTGTTCCCTTCTTTAAGTTCTTGCAGTGATGGACTTGTGCCGCCGCCTCAAATTTTTTATTCATTTGTGCGTTTCAAGTCTCGAGACTCGAGTCTGCTGTATCCTTCTTTGACCGCCGCTGGGCAAACAAACAGAACGAGAAGCAGAAAGAGTGGGAGTGAGTGACGGGGGAGCTAGCTAGAGGCGGAGAGAGCAGCGACGTCTTTTCATTTGAGCACCATCATAAAGGACGTCAGCAAGGATAAGCGCTGCGCAACACAAAAGGCCGACCCACACACACACACACACACACAGAGAGTTGAATAATAAAAATGAGAAAAGGCTAAGGCAAAGGCAAAAGAGTTGGCCGCCCGAGCAGCAGCAGCTGCAGCCGCCGCAGCAGGACGACCCACTTTTGTCTTGGACGAATTTAATTAAGAACCCTCAAAACGAGCCTCAAATGCGGGGGGCGGCTGCTCCTTTGTTGCCAACACACACACACACACACACACACACACATACAAAAAAGGACAACAGCAGACGTTTTACTGGTCCATTTATATAAAGTGTGGCAAACAGCAAATTGCAGCCCATACTACTACCTCTATGATCGGTCAAATATGTATATATAAATATATTAATATAATCCCTATTTACATTAAAAAAAAAATGCTTTCTATCAAAAAGTTACAATTCAATTTTTTTTCATTTGCCTTTTGAAGTGGGGAAAGGTCGTACAAAAAGGTCCGAGTGTGTGTACTTAAGTGTGAGTGTGTGTGCGATGGATAGATGTGTGTGTATGTGCATGTGTATATATATATGTATGTATGTATATGTATGTCAAGTATGTTTACTGATGCGTATAGTTGTTATTTAATCTTTCAATTATTGCTTCCATTTCATATGCGCTCTCCACTAAACTGAATGCGAATCTTGAAACTTAAAATTTTTGATCTATTGAGTTTACTAATTAATTGCATTCTGATCTTGCTCTGGGCGTAAATCTTTTTGATTATTAATTAATTTTTACTTTAAAATTTTAATTAATAATTTAAATAAATATAAATTGATATTTTCATTGAAATCTTTTTTAGTATCAGCTATGTTTGAGTTTTTAGAGATTTGGCTTAAGATAATACATACGATCGATTAGAATATTTTCTAGTTTGAGTTATGTACGTGTTTCTAGAGATTTACGTCTAAAATGTTGGTCCTTTTGAAGAATAGAATGGATTAACCTATGATAGAATTTATAGCAGATTTGCATAATATCTTTAATGCTTTTTCGATTGAAATTATAATTGATTAATTCTTGTTATCTAGATTTCATTTTGTGTATGAAAATACTATTTGATTTCATTCTTAGGATCTTCAGTTTAGGCTTAAGATTAATTTAAAGCAGAGGATTAAATATATTGCATTTTTTCAATTTCTAACTATAGTTTTACTGTAAATTTCTAATGTTTCTCCTGGAAATATCTAGTTAGTTGGTATATTTATTTAAAGTTTTTTCTTTATATACTCTCTATATCTCTCTCTATATCTGCACTTGTCCCCTATATACATATATCTATAGTTTTCCCCATATATTTTGATACTATTCCATACAAATATATCTATAGTACCAGGAAACTCTATACAGTAAAGGGAACTTATACATCATTAGTCTTCTTAAGTATATCTATAGTTTTGCTCACCAACACACACATCTTTCAGCTATCGTAATGGACCTCAACAATTGATATTAAATTCCAGTCTACGCTTTGACGATTCAATTCCAAAGAATTTCGTATAATTATTGCACCTTTGTCATAGTTTCTCGACAAATTGATGTATTTACTTGCGCTATCCAAAACATTTAGTGAATGTCATGGGAACAATGAGGTGTGTGAGTGTGTGTAATGTTAGCTGTTGGCTATATGTATATATATAGATAGGAAACTAAGCTAAACTCTATCGGAGGGGCTAGACTTGAACAGAAAATTTTGGTTAAACGAAATTTAATTAGTGCAAAATGTAAGCATGTGTGTGTGTGTGTGTGAGTGTGAGTGTAGAATGCATATATATAATACACATACTTAAATGCTTATGTGTGTGTGTGAGTGGTTTGCTTGGTTGGTTGGCTGGTTGGTGTTGTTTCGCATTAAAACCTCGTTAAACGTTGCCACGGCTGGCTGGCTGGTTGGTTGGTTGGTTGGTTGGCAGGGCTCCATTGTTATTTAGCCTAAGGAGATGGGCGTTTAGTGAGTGTGGGCATGGTATCATATAAGTAGACAAGGACAAGCACACACATATGCAGAGAGCTCTCTCTCTCTGTGTGCGAGAGTGTGTTTGTGTTACACTGAAAATGTGCAAAGCGCCAGCAGCGCAATAACAATGCACATTTAATGACAAGTGGAAAACTTTTTCACTTAATGTATGCCACACATACACACACACACACAGATAGAGACAGAGAGAAAACACAAAAGAAGATACAAAGAGATGCAAAAGGGGGCGAAGGCGTTGGGCCAGAGATGTAGCTGCTGGCAGCTGAGGTTGTTATGCAACACTCTCTAATCAAAATGCAATACGATTTCTAATAAGGCTCTCGCGCTATGACAGCGACAAAAGAGGCTTAACTTTATTTAGGAACTAGACTTGAAAGCAAGAGGGATAGGGGCAGAGGAAGGGTAGAAGAAGTGTAGAAGGAAGGTAGACGGAGTGCTGAGGCAGGGTAAAAGTGGTTAGCAGAGAAATCTCCATTTATGTAGCTGCGAGAATCAGGCAAAAGCTTAGGGCAGGAGAAAGGGAATTGAAAGGGGTAGGTGAAAGGTGAAAGGTGGTAACGAACAAGGTCATTCTCGTGGTTTTATAGGGTAATTTATTTGGTTTTCATTTATGCTCTTTCGCTTTACCCATATTTTTCCAACAATAGCTTGAACTACACTCAGCGCAGGTGGCAAGAGCAAATGAATGGAAGTGCGAGGTTTCAGCAGTAAGAAGGTGTTACCTAATAATAGGTTCTCCTACTCTCTCAATATATTTTATATATTTATGAAGCAGATCAAAGCCAACCACAAGCTTGACTATATTTAGAAAGTAGACACTGGGGAAGATGAAGAGCAGATGGAAAGGGATATTTAAATGGGGAAGGAAAAAAGGGTGAGATAAGAGATATGTAGTTGGGATAAGGAAAAAAGGTCGGAAGAAAGGTTAATTGCGTATTAATAAGGCACTCTTTAACACCAACCAACTATGAGTGAAGCTGATGAGAAGAAGATCAGAAAAAATATGGGTAAAATGTGTAAGACGAATAAGAGAAGGGGGCAAGTCAATGTAGCGTAGGTTTCTAAATAGGGTGTTCAGTCTCCTCTCAATTATTCTGAGAGAAGATTTGATTTTATTTATGAGCTCTAAACTAGTAATATTATGAATGGGTTAGGAGAGGGTTAAGAACAGATGGGAGGAGGCGTAGGGGTTTCTAACAAGCCAAGCTCTCTTCGGTCAATCTCGCTCTCTTTGGCTCTCTTCTCCCTCATAGGTAAGAGAGTTTAGCCAGTAATAGGTATCCCACGCACGTGTAGGGGGGCTAACGCTTATGGTGACAAGTTAGCTGCCACGCCCTTGCCCTCAGCCCACGCAATGATAATTAGTAATAAAAAATTATCGCAAAATTAAAATAATAAAAGTTTCGTATCAAATTGTACAGCAGAAAGATATAAATAATGCACTAGGGACTATAGAGCTTCATATACAATTTATATATATAGAAATAGATCTAGATATATATATGAGGTCTACGCTATATACGTATTTACAATATATAAACAAGACCGAGGCGTGGGCAATTAGCTAATTTGATTGATTAATTTGCGCATAGTAAAAGTTAACAGAGAGAATACAAATAAATGATAAAAGAAAATGAAAATGAAAAAGAAATTAGAACAGGTGCACAACGCAACGCCAAACGCAACTTGATTGTTATCGATAGCACAGGTATCGATAGCAAATAAATATCAACGGGACAGCCGTCGAGCTAACGAGCCAACAAATGCAATTCGATTCACTAAAACTATGTTAAGTGTACAGGTGTGTGTGTGTATATGTATAGATGTGTATGTGTGTGTGTGTGTGTGTGTGATGAACTTGTAACTTGTAATGTAATGTAACGTAACGTAATGTAACGTAACGCAACGGAAACGTAACTCGTAAACGTAACTCAACAAAAACGCAATTAGAAGAAAAATACAAGTAAAATACATAAGAGAATTACAAGTGCCGTTACTCGTACCGTCGATCGATACACACAATCGATAAATCGAATAAACGATAAATATTCGTTCACACGCTGGTTGCGACGTCGCTGTCTGTGGGTCAGCTAATGCCCTAAAAGATTCGGAGGCACATTATAACTTTTTTGTTGTTGTTTGATAGTTTTTTTTTTTTTTTTTGCAGCTGTTCGAGTGATATATATTTAGATATATATTTATGTGTATGTGAGTGTGTATGTAGGTATGTGGTATGTGTATGTGTGTCTGTGTGAATATTTCTCGATAAATCATAAATCGATAAACACAAGCGACATTAGCAAAAGTGCATAGAAGAGTGCAGTAGTTAATATTCATTTTCGACTTACATCCGCTTGCAGTCTTTGCGCCTCCTGCTCCGTCTCGAATGTGACAAAGCCGTAGCCCTTGCTGACGCCGGCACGATCGACGATGATCTTTGTGCTCTTTACGGTACCATAGGCGCTAAAGACGCGCGTCAGATCCGCCTCGGTGGTGTCACCACTGAAATAATGAAATAATAAAAAAATTAAGATTTGTCAAAGATTTAGCATATTTTTTTCGGTATTTTATTGGTATTTTTCAGTATTTTCTGTGTATTTTTATTGATTTTATTCATTGCTTACCTTATGCCGCCCACAAATATGCGATTGGGTATGAGTGTGCCATATTTGGGCGCTGCCAGCGGTGCCTCCAATGCTCCAGCTGGCGCTGTAGCCGCTGTCGGCGCGGCTGTTATCTTGTGCATCTCGGCTGGTGTCGTCTCCAGACGAAAATTGGCACCGAAGGGCAGAATCTTGAAGCTGTTATCTATTAACTCCGGGGGGCGCAAAGTAGTTTCTAGATATATATATAATATATATCTTATATATATATATATATATATAGACAGCAAATATAGTTGCTTTTCTTTCACTCTTTATAGAGTGTTTAGGCTCTGCTTGTGCGTCGTCCGCTGCTGCTGTTTCGCTTTTCTAGTCTAACACGCATTAATATATCGAAATATATATTATATATATATATATATATGTATTTGTATATACAGATATTTATCGACCGTGTCACGTCACATCCAATTCACGCTGGCTTCCAGTTTCCTTTTCTTATTTCTTTTGCTTTGATTTTGTGTATGTGTGCGTTCTTCTTTGAAATGCTGCTTCTATAAGAGAGTGCAAGAGAGAGAGAGAATTAGTGTTGCTTGTGTGAAAGAGAGCGCTGCTAGAAGCAGACCTAGAGACAGCCTCTTAGCTGCTGCTGTTGCTGTTGATCTTCGCTGTCGTCTGTAAAACAGAAAAAAATATTGCCCCCTACATTTCGAAATGCATCTATTTTTGGCACACAGCGACGACATATGTCACAAGTGAGAGCGAGAGAGAGAGAGAGAGAAGGGAGAGAGAGAGAGTGAGCGAGTACTACAGAGAGGGCGAGACACAGACACTCTGCTGAGGTAGCTCGGAGACAATCGAGCGACACATGTGTGCGCCATAAATTCACCTTCAACAGCAAGCAAATAGCGCAGAGAGTTTAAATTTAACAGCAGCAGCAGACGATGAACACAAAGTTGACAACAACAACAAGAGCAACATCATCAACAACAACAGCAACATTTAAAGCGACTACAATGAAATGGCCAAAATAATGTATCTAGCAATTGCACAGCTACAGCTACTAATACAAATGCAGTTTTTTTAGCCAGAGCTGCACACAGATACAGTGCACGCTCGCTAGTTAAAACAGATGTTTAAATTGTTGTAGAACTAACTAAATGCAACGTATTGAAAATGTATATTGAATGAGTATTTTTCATAAGTTATGTGCAAAAAGAGAGAGAGAGATATATATATATAAAGAGAGAGAGCGTGAGTGAGTGAGAGAGAAAGAGAGGAAGGGAATTAGATATGTAAGCAAGTCTTTGTATATAGCTCACATAATTTTAGAGGCCAAGATTTGGTTTCTCATTCATATTCATAATTTATTTAAATGCTAAGATTTAGGATAATATTTTTGTAATTATAATTGTAATATAATATAAAAATTAATGTGAAAAAAATGCAATCTTAAGAGTTTTCAAAATATGAGAGACATAGATCAGATTTTGTTATAATTTATACTTATATTTTATATAATCAATAAAATGCATATACATATATACATATAATTAAAATTATTATATTTTTATATATATTTTTATAAATTTTTTAACATTTTTTTTCGATTTAATATAATATACATATAGCCCATTCCCTAATATGTAGTGTATATTTTCGTAGCTTGAAACCTTATTTTTGACATTTCAAGAACAAGCCTCATTAAAAAATTCCAAATTAAAACATTTATTCGTTTTTCTATTGCCAAAATTTTATGTTAGTTTTTTTTATGGCTCTATTTCAGATGTGACAAATTGTTTTCAATTTGCCAAGTTCATTTTGCACTTTGCAGTTGTTGATATAGGGTTCTCGATAATTCTTCTAAAGTAGGAAGACTTGGGAATATTTACATATATAAAGAATATATAACATATAGAAGAATATAGATAGACATTTATAGAATTAATGGAATATATTTCATGAATCAAAGTGATTCCAGTTATCTGGAAAATTTTTTAAAAGAGAATAATCTTATATATACTATAGAACTTCTCATATTTTACAAATAATATATATTTGTTATTTGATTTGATTTGTTATCAAACACAACTGGAAACTTCAACAATAATATTTCGATAAGCAAATGCTTTGGTTTCCTGGTTTCTAGATAATCTTTTGAAAGGTAATTGACCATAGATTTTCTCATATAATATACATTCCCCATACTGAAACTAACTGCTATTTGGTGCTATTTATTACAGCGCTTAGTAATCGATAAGTATTTACCCATATTAACAACTATTTTGGGCCTCAATCAAGCTTAGCATTTAATGCTTTATCTGATCAAATATGCTCGGCCCTTTTCATGTCATGTTTGTTCACCAATTGCCATTATTATATTTAGCCACATTCCCTTCTTGATAGTGTGCAGTGTAAATAGCTAATTAGAGTCCGCCTTTAATATGTTTGCTTAAGGTGACAATTTTGTCTAAGCCGAACTGCAATACTTTTCGGAACAGTAGTACCGCCACGCCCCCTAATAACACTTACAGATAGCTGCAAAGGCAAGTATTATCGCCCAACAACTACAATAGATAGCAATCGAAATAAATATACATATATATAAAAAAAAATTAATTATATTTTCATTAACAATCAATAAGTCCAAATTAATGGCGCTTTGGCAATAAAGTTATGCGAGTTGAGGTGTGTGTGTGTAATTGTAGGTGTGTGAGTGTGTGTGTAGGTGTCGTATCTGTATGTATGTGTATCAGCTTATGTTTCTATCTACACGTGATTATTGCTCACTTCTGTGTTTGAGTCCAAATCTCTAGGCAATAAATCACAGGCAATAAATAACCATAACATAGATATATGAATAAAAGAAAAAACTAATTATAAAGATGAACATGAAGATAGATATAGACATACAGCAGCTATACATATATACATGTTATACATATATACGTATATATATGCTCTCATTAAATCGCGTCACATTTCCAAAGAAAAACAAAAATGAATTTTCTACTCAAAATGTATTTTTAAACAAAATTAAAAAACACAATTTGGAAAAGCAGAAGTATATAAAACGAGGGTGGTTCGAAAAATTAACCAAATATTAATATATATATATATATATATATATATATATATATATAAAGAGCAAATATATAAAAAAATACAATTTAAATAAAAAATTTTAATTTCATAAATATATTAAATAATTTAAAAAAATAAAAATTTTCAAAGCCACCCTCGCGCATATATATAATCCCAGATAAGTAATTTCCGCTATAACTTTTTCTTTTCTACTCGAAAAAAAAAAATCTAGGAAAACTAGGAAAAATGAAAAGCTTTTCCACTAAGTGCCTGTCTCTCAGAACGAACCGAATTTTTCAACAGCTTAATTTATTTACATTATGAAATGTGTGGGCGTTGACATTGGGCGTGGCAGCAGCAGCAGCAGCAGCAGCAGCAGCGAGTCGTTAAATTGTAAGAGCAATTGCATTATTAAAATGCCCATCAAAAATGATGGGCCCTGAAAATTGGCAAAGTCAGCGTAGCGCCGTCAGAGCAGTCGAGCAAGCACAAGCAAGCTTCGAAGCATTCGAAGCTATAGAGGTCAACCGGAAAAATCACGGGCCAAAACAACATGACAACATGGAACGCCAATCAGCGGAATTTAATCAACAGCAGCCACAGTGTCGCCCCCCTAGTCCCACAACCCCCGCCCTCGCAATGCTCGACCACAGAGCGCTCACCTGCTGGTCGACATTATATTGCGAAATTCCACGTGCGAAAATTGCACGCGTAATGCCAATGAAAACGAACCACCAAAGAATTTAATAATAAAACACAAAATTACACACACTGAGAGACGAGAGGCGAGCGAATGCAATGCATTCAGCAGCAGTTGCTGAGAAATATTTCAGTTTATGTGGGAAACTGTGGGAAATGCTCTGTAAAAGCTATCGGATAGTGGTATTTAAGTGATTTCTTGATCAAATATGTGATTGCATGCGAAAGTGCTTAACTCGTGTTATTGAAAACTAAAATATAAAATATAATAATGCTATAATTATATATTATAATTAATATATTTTACTTATTATTTGAAGATGAAGAAAACTTAATTTTGATTATTAAATGATTAAGTTATCGATATGCTGTGACATATGCTGTATGCTATAAGAATATATATACGCATAGAATACAATTGAGCGAAATATATATCAATTCAAGTAGTGCTTCAGATATAGTTAATGTTCATTTTAATCATAGCTAATTCTTATAAATAATAAAATTTAATAATTTATCGATGAAATGAGTTATCAAACGTGCTATACAATCGATTATATGCTTATATGCTTGTAGGTATACGATATATCATTTTATCTATATTCTAGAAAAATAACTATCTATATTTATATATTGATATATATGTATGTATACTACATATATAAACATTTAAAAAGATGTATGTATCAATGAATCAAAGAGTCTAGCTTTTAAGTATTATGTACATAATTTATAATTATAATATAATTTATAATTTATATTATAATTCATAAGTATTTATAGAAATTATGCAGAGAAATTCAATTAGGAACTTTTGGATAGAAAGAGAACTCAGTTAATCAATAAAATCACTATGTGGAATAGCATTATAGTTATGTAACCAAATCATGTATTAAATCATCAATATTCAATCTATACAGATTTATATATATTACATATAATCAGTACATATTCAGTGCTATACAAATTTTGTAATCTCCTAGGCATTTGATTCAATATTCATTTGAAAAATGCACTTTAACAATAATTAATTTTCATTTTCATTCGAATCGGTAATTTAATAGTACGCTTAGAGTTGAGTTTCTCTAGTTCCAACATATTTTTGCAAATGCCATTTGGGTTATTCTGCATTTTGGCCAAGAGCTAATCCTAAAATCCTGTTGTGCTGATGTGCGCTCATTAAAAATGTATTTCACAAAACTGCAAATGGACTTCAGTTAGCATACACACACACACACACATACACATAGCTATGTACATACCACCCCACACAGATACACAAATACAGAGAGCATATTCATGTTGTTAGCCTTCATGCAAGGCATTTTGATTGGCTGCAGGGCAAAAGCAACTGAAACAGAAATCAGATTCAGCCATGCAACAATTCAACAATTCCGGAGAGTTTTTGCTGTGCTGTGCCCCAAAAAAAAAAAAAAAAAAATGAATACAACATTCAGGCATTCCGTTTAACGTTTAACTGAAGCGCCAACATTGTATACCCTGTAAATGAGTTTGCAGTGAAGTTGGTTTGGTGTTAAAAAAAAAAATAAAATATGAAATGGCAGGAGAGAGTTTTACAATTGATTTTGAGCGAAATCGATAAATATCGATAAGCATAGTTTGGACTTGATATATTAATAATATTCCAATTTGCTGCTTTCATTTTATTTGTAGCGTATAAAATGAGAAAATTTAAACTGAAATGGATATCTACGAGTCGAATGCTTTCAATCAACTAATTTTTTTAAGCATTCCATTTCTTCAATATATCGTTTTGTTTTCCACAATTCAAGCGCAACTTGGGCAATTAGGGCAATGCAATTAGTAAGTGCCAAACTATTGAAAAACCAGACGGGAGTATAAAGCAAAAAAGAGTGAAGAAAAAAAAAAAGCACAGAAAAAGAGTAAAAAATGAATGAGGGAAGTTTGTAGGGTAGAAAAAAAAAATGGCAGGAGTCGTGTGCAGCATTTGACCTATAAAAATGGGGCTAAATTGTGTGGCGCTTGAGTTAACATAGATAGCAAAAGTTAAGGCAACAACAAGCCTCACAAGTGAATGCAGCTAACCTCCAAGGCAAAGTGAAAGAGACGAAGCGTAACTGCCCACATGAGACGCAAATTGTTGATAAAAATAGTGCAGAAGCGCACCTGAGTGTGCCGACGGCGATGTCCTTGCCAAAATAAAAGACAACAGAGAGGGGGCGGAGAGAGCGACAGAGATAGAGAGAGAGAGAGAGGGAGAGATGGTTAGGTAAAGAATGGGCCAAAAGGGCTGCAAACAAAGCCCAAGATAGTCAAAGGCTGATAAAAGCGGACGGATGGAAAAAAAGGAAAAGCAGCAACGCCTCGGCTAACACAACAGGAAGACAAAGGCAACGGCAAAGAGGCGGCAGCAGCAGCAGCCAACAGGAAGCAGGGGCGTGGCAGTTAGCTAACGCAGTGCAGGAGACGAGAAATTTGTCTGATAAGCGTATGTAAGTCACATAAGGACAATTAGCCAAAAGCTCAAGAGGCTTTAAGCCTTTGCTAAGGCTATTTGCTGCTTCATTTTTATTTTGATTATTTTTTTCTTTTTTTTTTTTTTTTTTTGGTAGTCGAGAGCAAACACAAAAGCAAAGGCAAAAGGCTGGGCGCGTGCTGCCGCATAAGTTGGCCCAAATGCTTATAAGCCAGGCCAAGAGTGCGGGGAACTGGAAGGAAGGGTGGGGGCTGAGCAAGGCGACCTGCACTCAGTCAAAGGTCAATTGAAGTTGCGGCCAAGCAGACAGCCAGCGACAGCAGCCAAGTCAAGTGTAATGCGAGAAAGCGCAAAAATGGCACACCAATGCACACACACACACACATACTAGGACACCAACACACACACACACACACACACACACATACATGAGCGCATAGCTGCTGACTGACAGGCTTGGCGGAAGTGGCTGCCATTTCAGCTCACACCAAAAAAAGAGGCAAAAAGAGGACCAGAAACATGTTACACAATCCTTGAGTGTGTGTGTGTGTGTGTGTGTGTGGAAGGCGGGTGCGCGGGTGTAGGCGTGCCGAGGACATTGCTGCTTGCTTTGGGTGTCAGTCAAGTGAAAGGAAATTGTAGCTAACACATACAGAATAGAAGAAAGCAGAGGCGCTGAGAGGGAAAGAGACCCAGAGAGAGAGAAAGAGAGAGAGAGATAAAGGCAAGCAGACATACCAACAGACAAACATCATCATGATGCGGCTTGATGAGCGAACGGGGGAGAGCAGAGACAGAGGCGCAGAGACGTGCCGGGAAATTGATGGCCTGCCAGGCTGCCAAACCTCTGTGAATGCCTGAGTATGTGTGTGTGTGTGTGTGTGCGGGTGTGTGTGTCACACACAAAAATCCATAATCCTCGTAGCGCCAGCGACCAGCGACAGCGACAGCAAAAGGGAAACGACAAACTACAAAGCGCGAGTCAGAACGAGCTGAACGAACATACTATAAAATATGCTTCAAATGCTGCATAGGGTATATGGGCGACTAAAAGATATGCTGTAAGCAGCTAGAGATACATAAACAAAATTGTTAAATTAAATTGTGTAGAAATTGTTAAAAGAATAATTAAGAAATAAACTGAAAGCGAGAACAGAAAATTTATTAAATAGGTCTTGAATATACGAAAACTCTGTTAGCTTCGTCAGAGGTAGTATTTTGTTATTATAATCTTTTTTACTTGATTTAAAAAAAAAAAAACTTAAAATTCTCCTTTTGATAGTTCTTTACGGAGTACTACAGCGAGTAGAAGTGTAAAGAAGTCTAAGGGAAATTTTTGAATTTTTCATTTAACATTTTATTTAAATATTTTTATAATGGAAAAAAGCGTACTTAGTTTTAATTAAAGTTTAATTTCGATATGGCACATATACAAGATGTGAGATTTAATGTGTTCTCTCTCTCATGCTACTTTAATGTATTCTCTCATGACCATTAGATGAATGTGTGACTGGAGTGCACAGTCGGAATGAAATGAAAAAGTTTTGTCATGATTTAACAAGAATGACTGCATTATATATGCCGATTAAATGAGGAGTGAAACAGTTTGACATGATTTCATTTATGCTATGCTGATTGATCGATTTTTGTATGAACCCAAATAGACTTGATCAGAATTAAGATCAGCGCTAGATCGATACTTAAATAGTCGTATTGCTTTACTGCTCTGCAGCACACTTTGTTATGCCCTGTATGTATAAGATATTTATAGGGTATTCAAAGACGTGTGTGTGTGTGTGTGTGTGTGTGTATGTCCGTGTGAAAAGCCAAGGCAAACTTTTTCGAAACAATGAAACTTTGGCAGCAGCAGCGTTAAATTGTTTGATGTGTGTGTATAACCCACACCCCAAGCACACACACACACACACACACACACACACACACACACACACACACACCATACACACACACACATACACAGTGAGAAAAACGTGTGTCCAACTGTTTCATATTTGTATTTGGTTTTCCTTGTCGTTTGGCTTTCAATATTTGCGCAGCATCGCAACTTTAAGCAAGACAGCCAAAAACTTGCGTTTGAATCAATTTTAACCCCCTCAACCAGCACCCCTCCTCATCGTGCAACCAAACCAGAATAAATATGTACACAAAACTGTCAAGCAGCGCCCGCGCCCCGTAACGCCCCCGCTTTGCGGTTAGGCCAAAGTTTGCGAAGCATTTTGCAAATGATTTATTGCCACATCAGAGACAATGCGGCGTATGAGCGATGGATGTATAGCTAGGGTGGCTTAGCCACACCCCATCGCCCACTGTTCGCCGCCCCTAACATAACCAACAGCTTTAAAACGACATTTGATATACTCAGGGACTTTTAGGATAAAATATCTATTAAATGTGCAGCCAAATTAAGTCATTAAATAGCAATTTTAATTTTCAAGCCAAAGCTGCTCTCATATATCTATCTCTGGCATATGCGCAATATGCAAATTGATAAGCAAAGAAAGGGTTGAGTTGGAAAAATAAAAAAAAAAAATAAATGCAATCATGAAAAACCAACGTAAATGGCAACAAGGCGAACGTAAAGTGCAAAGAAATGGCCTAAAAGTGAGACTTGGCTGAGGAGGAGGCGGAAGAAGCAGGAGCAGCAGCAGCAGCAGATAGAGGGCACACATAAGGGTGTGTGTGTCTGTGTATGTGTGCGTGTCGCAGCTGTGTGTGTGTGTGTGTGTGTGTGTGGCTGCCAACTATTTTTGTAGACGCAGCTGCCTTTCATTCCTTTAGCCAAGGCATAAAATTAAAATGCAAAAAAAAACAAAAAAAAAAAATTGAAAAAAAAAAAATAGAAAAAATTATGCCGACAATGTAGCGAGTGCGAAAGAGATAGACAGCTGTGCCCCTTATATGTGGGCGTGCGGGCGTGTGCGTGTGTGTGTGTGTGTATGTGTGTAAAAGTGAAAAAAGCGCAGCTGAGCACGTCATCAAAAGCGTCTCTAGCTGCTGCTGCTTCTGCCTGTTTTAGTTTTTGCTGCTGCTGCTGCTGCTGCTGCTGCTCTTCTCTATTTGCATCTCTGCCTCTATCTCTGCTGCGCTGTTTCTCTCTGCCTGCCTCTCGCTCCACTTTTGTTTCTGCTGCTGCTGGTGCTGCCTCTGCTTTGTCGCTTTTCCGACTGCATTGCGCCGCCTTCTAACTGCATCTGTGCAACTGCATTTGCATCTCGTTGGCAAACGCGTTGATATATAGACACGTCTATAGCATAGCTTGAATACACTCGCAGAAAAAGTGTAGCTACTTGATTCAAGTATGTCGCATGCTGTTCAATTGAATGGGTAAATTTACATATTTGAATGATGTGAGTTTGGGCTTCCAATAGAATATTTTGTACATTTTTACATTCTCGATCTAAATTTTGTTTGGGAGTAAAATTCCATTTTAAGTGTGGAATTTTTGCATTAGTTCAAGATTTGTGTATAGAAGAGTTGAAATTGAAATTAATTTTATAATTTATAGCTATATAAAATATGTAATATTTTTTAATAAATGCGAGAATAAAATACAGAAATTTTGTATAAAAAATAAAAAAAATATTTCAATAATATCTCAAAATTAAATTTTTTGAAAAAACAAAAAATTCGAAATTCACAAACTTTGTGCTCACTTTTGTTTTCTTCGAGTGCAGATGACTGCGCCTGCTGCATACACCCTGCACAGTCTCTCTCGTGCCCCTGCCCCTACCCTTCACTAGCAAAAATCACCTGCAGAGAGAGCAACGTCATTTAGAAACAGACGCGCAAGCCAACAAAATTTCGCTTTTGTTTCAACTACAACAAAAAAAGGCAACAGAAGATGGAATATGGCCACGATTTTTTTGTTTCTATTTTTTTTTGTTGGCTCGTTACAAATTTGCGCCTCAACTATTTAGCAAAGTTATTTGTCTGCTCGTCATGGTGAGTGCGGCTTGTGGGGCCAGCAACAAACAAACACCAACAATTTCTCACACTCGGTCAACAAAAATCAAATTACAAAAGTGTGACAAGAAAATCGCTTTAATTTCTAGTTATAAAATAAAGTTATGCAAATTAGGTGCGGGTCACTAAATGCAGCTTAAGATACTTTATAAACCACACACACACACACACACACATACACATATACAAGAGAATAGACAGGCACACACACACACACACCCTCACATATAGTGTGTGTCGCACTGGGGACCCACACACAAAAACTTTACAATCAGCCAATGCAAAAAGTTAGACAAAAGTTTAGCCATCAAAGTGACATAAAATATAAAGAGAATTATTTATATGCATACGTTATATAACTAATATATATATAAATATAAAATACACACAGCGAAATATGTTGAGAATTTGTCATTAAAATATTTCATGAATTTTTAATGAAGCTAGCTTAAATAGGCCAAGTGTATATATGGGATACATGAGTCAAGGACAAGAGTTAAGGATAGCTCAAAAATTGTAAATACCTTAACCTTTTGAGCTATAAAATATATGAGAACCAGTTTTAAATGCTAAGTAAGCTATGCATGTAAAATTACCCCCTATTCTGTGCTTAAGTTCTCTTTTAGAGGAACACGCTAGATTTTCCGCTATGAACCTAATTCGAGTCAAATTCATGAACAGCTAACTAACGATCCAAAAACCAGTTTAAGATATATATATTCCAGTTTAACTATATAACTCTCTCGAGAGAAGCAATGGTGTAATGATATATCATAGAAATGGCAATGAACCAAATTGTGAACCAAGCCGAAAAATTAAGATAAGAATCACGCATTAAAATACTCTGCTCAATTTATATGTAACGTCTTAATCTTAAGATAAAATTTAAAGGTTTATTATCATTCTAAGATTTTAAAGACAGTTTTTAGATTGTGAATTGAAATCTGGTTTAAAAAATATATAAATTGAGCAATAGTCAAAACCAATTCTCTTCGATTCCCTTATTCCATTCATTATGTCCTGAGTTCCCACTTACATTGACAATGAAATTAGAATGAAATGAAATGAAATTTAAGACAATGGAATGGGAATGGAATTCAATGGAATCTAAATACTAAAAGGCTTTTTAAATTGACAATTGAATGATAGTATGGAAAATAATTGAATCAAATAATAAATTTATGGAAATTTGCTTAGAATTCAATATAGTAGAATTTAGATTGAAGAACCTAACCTTAATAAGATAAATAAAGTTTGCTGTATGTTTCTTTAAGTGTATATATAAATTAATAAATATACATATATATTTCAATATCTGTGGATCAAGGCGACAAGCTAACAGAGAAAAACTCAAATATGTAACTTTGTTGACGGGGGAAAAAAATATTGAAATTGAGTTAATTATACGCGCAATTTTCAATGGATCTTATAATAGATCGCATTGGGATGATCAATGGATAGCATTAGCACAGCTGTTTAATATCGGGTCAAAAAAAAAAAAAAAAAAAAAACAATAATAATAAGGCCAGCAAATAGAGGCAACTGAATAAGTCAATTATTATGAATCAACTAACCGGAAACGCAAAGTGAGAAGGCGGCAAATAGCGAGAGAATACAAATACAAATTATAATTTATATAGATATATATCATATATATATACATATATATGTATATACATGTACATATATGCCGAAGATGCGTTGCGTTTTCTAATAATCAGATCAGAAAACAATTTTCGTATTATATGCAAATTGAGCGAATGGCGCGGAAATGGGCATTTTACTCGATGTTTGTCGATGTTTGGGTGTTGAAAATATGAATTGACATGATCAACAAGATTTTCCATATATACAGCACATATACATATATATTTATTTATAATTGTGATTGTGATTAAATTCGATATAATATTCATTGCCATGTTTGGCTGTTTCTAAACAGGGCATATTGCCTGTCACTCTATTCTATCCTTATATTGTCTTCTCTATCTGTCTCCCATATATTTCCCATTTTATCTCTATACTAGAATCCTTTCTCTGTCTCTGCATTTGCTTTCCTAATAAGTCACTTGCCAAGAGACACTGCCTCAGATTCTATCTCCATACCTTAATTAGTAATTCTTTCTCTCTCTCTCTCTTACTCTGATATTTGTTATTCTCTCTTTCTCTTTTCCTTACTCTCTCCCTTCGTCTCTATCTGCCCTACCTATCTATCTAACATTCTATCGCTTTATTCATCAATCATCTATCCACTCATGATATGTATGTCCATCTTCCATCTATCTCGCTATCTATATATTTTTCAGTATATCTATCTCTCTTTAGCACAGCTCTTTCTCTCTTTATCTTTCTTTTACTATTTATATCCCTTCGTCCGTCGTCCAAACTCTTGCTCCCTCATTCCATTGCTTTATTCATCAGCTCTCAATCCTTCGTCAATAATCTTTCCATCCATCTATGCACCTTCTATCTCTCTATATATCTATATATATTTATCTCCCCCTCTCTCTTTCTGTCTCTCTCACCCTCTAACCATCAATCTCTCTCTATCTAACATCATTTCTATATGAAAAATTGCTCATTACATAAAGATGATTATCGACTACTAAAATAGAATTGACTTCTATTAAGTAATTGGGTTAGTATGGTTTTACCCCCAGATGTGTTACTCAATTATTATAAATAAATATTTATCAAATCTCTAGATAATCGTAATACTTTCCCATGAAAATTACTTCAATCATTTTAATGCTTTTGCATATGCGAGAAACCAGTTTTTAATAAAAAGTTTACTAGAAAATATTGAACGCGATATACAAAAATCGTAATTGTAATTCAGCTTAATAAAGGTTTTCACTATCTACAAAATATATATATATATATATTTCTAATATATATATATATAGCTAGATATGTGTGTTGCATTCTCTGTAAGCTAATCTAATAATCACATTCATATAGAGCCATACGTTGTGTTGTGTTAATCCCATTGAATATGGCTTTGAAGCATTGTTGAATACTATTTTCGTCAGGTGGCACTTGCCACAGTTCTCAAACATAGATAGAGATAAATACATACTATATAATTAGATAACTGTGCATATGTGTGTAGAGTCAATGTGTGTGTGTGTGTGTGTATATCCGCCAGTGGGCAGCGCGATTCGAAACCGTGAAAATATGCAGATAACTAATATTAACTTTTTGTTTGAATGCATGAATGAAGCGTGGCTATGTATGTGTGTGTGTGTAAAGTTGAGCTTCGTTAGATGAATGAATTGAATGGAAAATTCTATGCGAGCGTGTGTGTGTGTGTGTTTGTGTGTTAGCCAGAGCAATAATTGGGCCTACAGCTATGCATCTGGCCATAATAAAAGGCCCGCAGTTGGCAGCGGGGGCCAAAATAAAAAGTGGCATAAAAAAAAGTTCCACTGCCCGTGGTCAAAATGCGATCCATAAAAGCCGCACGCACAGTCTCCCCCGGCTAGAAATATGCTACTCTATATACATATATATATATCTATAAAAATTTATATACATATTGGCAGTCTAAGCCAGGTAGGCGGGCCACGGTCTAGTGGAAATGTGGGGAAAATGGCTGAAAATTGAAGTCGGGTCAGTTGGTCGAATCTCTTGGCCAACTTTGCATATGTGGGCAGCTGAACGAGTGAAGTTCAGTTGGTTTTTTTTTTTTTTTTTTTTTTTTTTTTGGGCAGCGATGATGACGACTGGCACAATCCGATTGGAACAGGGCCAACAGCAAGCAGCTGAAAGTCAAAGTTGTGCGAGATTATAGTTTTACGATGCCCTATAGTTTGTGAAAAGGTATAAAAGGGAGGTTTGGCTGTTGAGTTCAGGCTTGGTGCAGGATGGGTGTATATATAGAGGGATTGTAAGATATAGTAGAGGTGGTGAATAGTGCAGAATTGAGATCTGGAGAGAGCTTTTTCACAACTATCGATAGTGCTATCGATTGTATACCACCTCAAATATAGTGCTCATATATATAAGATATATCTGAACTCTAATCTATCATATATTAATTAAAATATTGATTAAAACTCTTCTTCCATATCATAAGTAACTTAATCTTAAATGACTTACATATCGATAATTATCGATTTAAAGTATCTTCATAATTATGCAGGTACAATAAAGCTTGATAGATATATTATGTATTTATCTATAATTACATATAGTTCTATATACACAAATATATATAATTCGTATTTCTGTCAAGTCGATAAATCGATAGACAAATGTCAAGCATTAGTCAATATATCAAAGACAATTTTTCCCACTGTTTGACTTAGTATTGATCTAAAATATATTTTATAGTTCCTGTATACCATGTCCTAAGATCTTCCTACTCTTCAGTTTCTCTTGCTCTACAGAGCATCTGTTGGCCGTGCAGACTCAACGCTGGAGTATAATTGTGCTTGTTTATTATGCTTTTCTTTTGCGCTTCGCTTTTCGTTTTCTGTTCCTTTATTTTGGCTTTTGCTTTTTGCTTTTCGCTTTTGCCTCGGGGTCCACAGATTTTCTTTATATGCCATGCATAAGTTTTATGCCATTTTGCGTAGCAGTGCGCACACGACTAACCGAAAATCGTTTCGATAACAGCTCGAAGGCATTTTATTTTTATGGCCAACAGCCGGTGGGGACAAAGTAGCCAACCCCCTTCCACCACCACCATCACCATCCCCCCTTCAGTAAAGCAACGCCCCCCTCAAGACCCATTCGAGGAACAGCTGGCGACAAAAAGTTCTGCGCGTCTAAACGACAAACGACTTATTTTTTGGCACGAAGCGCAAAGACAACAAAAAAATGTATCTTTTTGGCTCAAAATTAAATGAAAACATATATGCTAAACACTCACACACACACATACACACAGACATAGCTAAAGCACTTGGTGCTTGTCTTCTAAAAGAAAATCTCCTAAAGTAACACAGATTTTCGCGACCAAGATGCAAAAAGCCTCGAACAGCGGGACGAGGCGGCACAGAGCGGAACGGAACGGCATGGGATTGGTATGAAACGCGTCGAGCAAAATGAAAAATGCCAGAGACAACCGCAGAGCGGAGCATAGCGCATTTAATTTTAGATTTATAATGTACAGGGTGTCGACGCGTCGACGGCAGGTGGCAAAGCCAAGAGACATGATAGTAGATTTAAATAAACGTAAGCCTAGCCAAGACGAACCTACAACAGCCCACCACCCACCACCCACCCCGCTGCCGCAGCCCCCTTGCTCTAAGTATTATTTAGGGATTTTGCTAGCCTTGAATGTTTCACTTGGCAGAAAACTTAGACAAACACATTTAGTGGAAGCGAAAAGGATTTGATATTGCTTGTATTGCATTTAGATCTAGGAATTGCGTGTTATTGGGATTTCGAAGGTATTTTTTGAGTTATGTAAGAACAGCGAAAGCTAAGTTAATAAAGCTGTAGATATGTAAAGGTGAATAAATTCCGCAATGAGTGGAACAGAGAGAGATTTTCATTAATTCTAATATTTTTATAACTGATTTCATAGCATTTAAGGTTCAGTTATTAGCTATAATCAGAGTTTAAGCCTAATATATAGTATTTATAGTTATGTACCTAATGCTAATAAGGCCAAATTCCTTAAACTTCAATCAAAACTGAAATAAATTTTTACAAAATTCAAAATAAATCTTAGATACAAATTTTCTACAATTTAAAATTTTAAATAATTTTTCCAGCTAAATGCAGTATATGTATATATTTTTTTCGAGCTAAATTCTTTCACGTAAAATTATATAAAATTTAAGAATCGTTTTTTTTCAGCAAAAATTTAAACATTGATTCTGTGTAGTTCAAAAATTTCGACCCAATTTCATTTATAACGAGACCTCAATGGTCGTTATCTTATTCACGTAACTTTATCTAAGCCACATAACTGTCAAAATGAAATGCCTTTTGATTGATTTTGCATAGCAATTGGGGAATTTGATTTGATAAAAAGAAAAATCATAGCCTTTGATTTTAAACAGAGCTAAAGGCTATAACATTTCGAAAAGGTTAAATTTTCTTTGAAATGCTGAATCAATTTTATTATGGATTAGATAAGCATAAATTTTATAGTAAACCAATTCAGCTCTCAATCTGAAATGATTCTAAAACGATAAATTCCAGATATTCTATAGAAAATTTGTGAAATGCAGAAAAAAAAAAAATGTATATGAGCAAAGCTCATATGAAATGTCTCATATATGCTGCTGTCTATCTTGATTATGGAATGATTTACCAAGCAATTTTCTTATTTTCCATATGCCAACCCTGTAATTTCTCAAGAATCGCGAGACAGTTAGAGGGAACACCCCTTATGTGAGACGGCAGCTCACTGTCTCTGGCGACATGTTTCCTAGTCAACAACATTTTCGAATTTCTTAATGTGTGTGTGTCTGAGTTTTCTCTTCTTCTTATACTTTCTTTGTCTCTAGGCAATTCTTAATGATGCTCTCTCTCTCTCTTTCTCCCTCTCTCTCTCACTCTCTCTCTCGTTTCTGTGCTCTCGGCCATCGCGTGGGTTATTTCACACTTTATGCGACATTTTTGAAATGCAACTAAAAATAAATATATTTTTAGAGCGCATTTTTACCTCAATTTTTCCTCTGCTGTTGTTTTCCTTGATGAAAATTTTCCTCAATTTCGTTTACTTTGTCAATTCAATTTTGATTGAAGCCACAAAATGCTTAGATTTGAGGCTGCTTACAAATATATTAGCACCTTTTATTTTTTATTTATTTAATATATTAATATATATTTTAAAAATATTTTTTTTTTATATATTTTTATTTAATTTGTTTTTCTTTTGTTGTTGTACCGTAACGCGTGCGCTTTGAATGTTACTATTGAAATGAAATAGAAATTTGTTGATTTTTTTTTTATTATTTTGTATTAGTTTTAACACAATTCGAACGAAAACTTTTAGCCAGTTGCGCGCGTGTGTGTGTGTGTGTTTTTGAGGGAGCTTTGCAGAGGTGGGGCCGAGCTTCTAATCTGGCTCGTTTATCAACTCATCAAAGGGCAGTCAAAATGCCAACATGAAAATAAACTCAATTTCTATGCGCGCTGCATGCGAGCTGCCATATAAAGAGAGAGAGGGAGATAGACAGAGACAGAGAGAGGCAGAGGCAGAGGCAGAGAGCTGTATGAGGGAAAGGTAGAGTAGAACGTAAAGGACGCAGCTCTTCAAGCGTAAGGGCCCTAATGTACACCAGGTTGAGTGTGTATGTGTGCGTGTGCGTGTGTGCGTGTGTCTACCGTACAGTAAAGTCGCTTTAAAGCAAATGTCGATGTGAAAGATTAAAGATTACAGATTTGTCACGAGCAATGACAGAAACAGCGATAAATTGCACAAAGGAAAAGCAAAAGGCAAAGGAAATGCTATCCATGAAAATGGAAAAACTTTTTTTTTTCATTAAACTGACAAAAGCAGTGGGAAATTTATGTGGAAATCAAATGCGTTATCAAACAAAATTTGTTATGCAGCACAAGCAAATCGCGACCTTCACTAGATTTTAATTCCCAGCATAAAATTCGAGCCAATAATAAATGGTCCCAAAGGATGCGCGAGCCCTAATCGTTGAGCCTGCACTGTAACTGTGTTGTTTATGGCCAACAACTACGTTACGTATACGCAACGTGTGCAAATGGCATACACAAGGGACAAGCCAGTGAGTACGTGATGAGAGGGCAGAGAGAGAGAGAAAGAGAGAGGGACAGAGAGAGCAAAAGCGAGGGGGGCGGGGGGGTTGAGAGAGATTGTGGAGTAAGAAGAGAAGCGAAGAGAGCGAACCGTCGATGACTATTTGCAGTGTCCAAAGCGGGAGCAGGCAGAAGGACGGGCGGTGGGGTGGCCCTTAGGAGAAGAGCTCCTGCTCGTTGGGTATACACAAAAATTGTTTCAATTCTGTGCGACAACAACAACAGCAAATTGAAAACAACAACAACAGCGACACGGAATTTTTGTGTGTCACGCATTAAAATTCGCTCCTGTTGGCCACGCCACTGGCCACCGCTAGCTGCTTGTTGTCGTTGTCGTTGTTGTTGTTATTGTTGTTGTTGCTGTTGTAGTGCCGTAATTTTATTTTATTCTGCTGAAAAATCGCCAGCAGCCGCAACTGCACCAACAACAACAGCAGCAGCAAGCTAGAGAAACAAAATCAAGTAGGTTCACACACAAGTTTCTAGCTGTGTGTGCGTGTGTGTGTGTGTGTGTGTGTGTATGTACGTATGTATGTGTTAGCTCTGGCCGCTGATTTCTGTTTTTGTCGCTCGCCTGGGCCGAAATAGTAATTTTTTTATTTTTATTTAGTACGCTTGTTCTGAGTGCTGTTGTTATTGTTGTTGTTGTTGCTGCTGTCGTTGACTTTTCGTCTGGCCTGTGCCTGGGGTCTGTGGCTAATGCTTTAAAAAAAAATTATTTTTTATGGCTTTTTTGGCGAAAAAAACGCAGTTTATATTTTTAAACACGACGCTGGTGTGGTAACTGTTGTTGTTATTGTTGTTGTTGCTGTTGTTGCAGCACAGAACGCACGAAAACTGGCACAAACACACACACATTCACACGCACACACACACACACACACACACACACACACACACACACACACACGCAAGCGTATGCACGCTAAAATGTCGTCTAACGTACGAGCTGCTGCTGCTGCTGATGGCGGCTGCGACTGCTGCGGCGACTGCGACTGCGACGTTAACGTACGCGTAGTAGTAGTTGGAAATAATCAAAAGAACGTGAAAAACGTTGCGACTGCGAGACTTGGCGACGGCTAAATGACGACGGCGATAGTGTGTGTGGCAGAAGCAGAAGTGTTGCAATCACGACGGTAGAACAACGACTCAGCCAACACACGAGCGCAGCAAAGCAATCGACCAACTGGGCCCCCACAAAGCAGCGGCAGCGCTAGCAGCGACAGCGACAGCGACGCCAGCAGCGCTGTTCGTTTTACATTCGGCTGACATTCGGCTGGATTGGCTGTTATGCTCGTTGTTGTTCGTTTTTTGTGCTCTTGCGCTCCCTTTCCTTTTGGCGCTCTTTTCTTCTTATTTTATTTTATTTTATTTTTTAACTTAACGTAACGAGGGATGCAATGCACGTGCGAGAGCATGCATGTGCGTGTCTGTGTGTGTGTATGCGCGTTTGTGTGTGTGTGTGTGAAAAAGATTACAATAAACACATTTTAGCGATATTACATATTTGGCCTATTTATTAAGCAGCAGCAGCAATAGCAACAACAACAAATGTTCTCTAGTCGCTTCTACTCTCGCGCCCACACTCTTTCGCTCACTCTCTCTTTAGTCTCGTACGATTAGAGTTGTTGTTGACGCTGGCTGCGACGCTGACGTATATGGCTATGACGCTATGGCTGGCCAAGCAAACACAGTTATGTTTGACGCTGCTGCTGCTGCGTGCGTTTAGTCTTTTTTTTTATTTATTATTTTCAGCATTTTTTGTTGTACTTTTGATTCTTTGCTTATTGTGCAATGAGCCATGGCGACTTAATTGCTTTTCGTTTGGGATTTTGGCTTATACAAAAACAACAACAACAAATGTCAGTTTTATTTTCTCTTTGCGCTACGCTGCACTTCAAATGCTTATTGTTGTTGTTGCTGTTGCTGCTACCGCCTCTGCTGCCGCCACTGCTGTTGCTGCGTTGCTGCTGTCGTTCTATCTGTCATGGCGGAGGCGCATAAATAACAGCGCTGATAAAAACTGGGCGAAGGGCGTGCTCACACAAACGTATGCACGTAATTATGGCCAGCGCTTTTATCAACTTTACGTAGTTTATATATTTTGTTTTACTTTTTTTCTGTAAAGCTGCCGATTACATAAGCGTTGAAAATCTGCTTGGGAACGGCCGCTAACTGAATGGAGGTATGGAAGTGTGTGTGTGTGTGTGTGAAGTTGAAAAATTTGAATGTTTCAGCATACACACAACGAGAAAAACAATCATGATAATTAAATTGAGTTCACTGATGCGTATACTTAACATTAAATTCAAAAGCAGCGTCAACAACAGCAGTAGAAGCAGCAGCAGCAACGACAACGCGCGCAACAAAAGCTTCCTGCTGCTGCTGCTGCTGCTGCTGCTGCTGCTCGTCGTCAGCGTTGCCTTAAAAAAACAGTTTTTAAATTATAAAAAGAACCTTCAACTGACAGAGCGAAGACATCGCTATTTGCGTGGGGGTGGCTGGGTGGTTTGGGCGCTCTTTCATTGGCAACAACAAAAATTATATAGGTTAACATTTTGCTTGTATCCCGCATGCTTTCTTGCACGAGCGGGAGAGCGACATGCAAATATGTCGGCCGCACATATCCCGCTCTCACACCCAACATTTGTAATCGTAAAAAAAAATCAAAGCCACTTTTCGCTCTTAAGTGCAAAAATCCGCCAACCCCAAAGCGGCAGCAGCGACGCTCTCTTCTGCTCTCTTCGGGCAGCTCTACTGGACTGCGAAGAGTATGCGAGAGAGCCAGCTTTGCCATGTGCGTGGGCGAACACACACACACACACACAAACAGGAAACAGTTCCTAGTTGAACTAGTAAACCAGCAACCTTAAATAGAGCAAACGTCGTGCGTGTGTTGTTATATGCCTCTCTCCCTTGCTCTAGCTCCCTCTTTTGCCTGCCTGTCTGTTCGGGCACACTAGCCTGTTCACTCTTCCTGGTTGTTTATTATTGGGTAAGAAGGGTATCACGTATGAATATAAGTGTATGTATGTGTGTATGCGTAACAGTGGGGAATAAGTGAAATGCATTTAATCAACTTAATTGTTCAAAGGGAAACAAGTGCAATACCTTTAAAGGTAAAAAAGGTAAACCAGAAAATAACAAATATTTAATAATATATATATTTGTAGCTATAGTTAATCCTTCTATTAAATTATAAACAAATAATTTATGTAGTAGAGCATATCATAGTCGACTAAGCCTTAATTTTTAATTTTGCTTAGTCGACAAGTAAAAGAAAAAAAAACAATTCGAAAGAATAAATCACAAATCAGCGATGAGCCTAACCTAGACGAATTCCCAACCGGGCCACGCCTCCCATCCCCTCCCCTCTCTGCTCATCACTCTATCCCTCTCTAGCGGCGAGCACTGTTAAATGGACCGCGAAATGTAAGCGGCGCGTATCATGTGAAAGACGTTTTAATGGGTCAGCAGCCAAGCAGCGGCAGAGTCTAGGCAGAGTCGACCTTAAAACGCATTAGCAACAGTCGGATAAATTGTAATAATTTTATTAGCAAACATGAAAAGCGGACTCCGGGCGCCTAACTGGCCAGTTAAGTGTTTCGAAAGGTGCTGCCACCAGTTTAGAAGTTCACAAAATCCAATAAGAAAACGTAGAGCACAGAGCGACCAAACGAGCGAGCCAGAGTGAATGAGTTAGTGAGTGAGAGAGCGAGAGAGCGAGAGACGTGACAAGTGCAGGCGCGCTCAAGGTAAATGCGTCGCAGCCTCAGTCGACGTCGACGCTCAGCAACAATGCAAGATCAACAGAGCCGACTGGCCGAAAAAAACGAGCGAGTTAACGAAAGAGAGAGAAAGAGCAAAGCAGAGCGCGAACGAGTGAGCGCAACCAAATGTCAAGCATAAGAAAAACCACGCGCAAATGACAATCAGACAGCACACAGACACATTCACACACACACACAAACACACACACGCACACACAGATGCAGAATCAGATGCTGTTGGATGGTCTAACATCAAGTGTTGACTAATACCCGTTTTAGCCAGCAGAGGTTTTAGAGCCAAAGCCAAAGAACCTTTCCCACTCTCCCTCTCTCCATCCTAGTCGCGTTTGACATACTGACCCAATTCCCGGTTTCGATTTTCTGGTTTTTCTTACAAATACACGTTTTCCGCTGAATGCACACACACACACACACACACACACACACACACAAACATTCAAACAGAAGCAGGCACACGAGGTGCGTGCTGGAAAAACGAGTTGCATGCATAGAATTTTCGCTAAACAACCAATTGCATTTATTCCCAAAAAAAAATAAAAAATGAAGCAGTAAAAAGCAAAATTAATGTTTCTCCCCCCGATTAACCCACACTTACCGTTATACGCAGCTTTACGTTACGTCTTGTTGCTTGAACAGAGATTCTTGTTGTCGTTGCATTCGCACGCACACTAATACAATACCAGAGGGAAGACGCGTCTTGATACGTTGGTTAGGTACGTTGATTTTCCTTTCCTTTTGGGTTTCTCCTCTTTATTTTTTATTTTTTAATTTATTTATTTATTTTTATTTTTTTGCTTTTATTATTCAATGCGTAAGAACACGGTTTTGTAGTTTGGCGGATGCGCGACGGTTAACGGTTAACTGCTATAGTTGGTATTGTAGTAGTAGTTGCTGCTGATGATGATGTTAATTGGTGGTTTTCGAGTGTTGTTGTTTTGTCTTATGTTGCGTTCCGATTTGAAGTTGAAATTACACTATTTTATTTTTATTTTTTATACTACTAGAGATCTTACTTCCTACGAATCACAATTACAAGTGAATATGAGAGTACCTTAAAAATAACGAAAATATCCCACATCCAAATGAAATTCTAAGCACCGACTACTGTATGTCCTCCAACAACAATAATAACAAAACACCTAATACTATCCTGAGCGCGCTTTAACATTCATATTTCATATCCCATACACACACAGCGAATGCACTAGAATATATATCTGTGTGAGTGTGTTTTAGTTGCAGTTCATGCAACGCACCAAAAATTTACAGTTATCAATGTACAGAGGGAAGCACTTTTCCGCACCGAAATTTTCATGTGACGTAACAAATTTTTTGGCTGATTTTCAATCCAACTGAACTTGACTAATTACTTTAACTGGCCAACGGGTATATTTCACTTGTGTCTAACGGTGATTTTCAATTCAAAATTGTGGCAAAGAAAGGAATACGCAGCCACACACACGGCACGGCACAGCACGGAATTATTTTTAACGTAAATAATGATTTGGTTGCTAGTGTTGGGTTGTACAGCAGTGTGTGTGAGTGTTGGAAATTGTAGTTAACAGTAACAGATGGTGGCCTTTGCTGTTAGATATTAGCAGATAATATATGCTGTTTAAAGCATGTGCATTTAAAGTTAGAGGAAGACAGTTTATATCAGTATATGCAAAACGTATATATTATAAATTATTTAAATATATTTAAATAGTACTTTAAGACGTTTCGCTTAATGTATACCATACATAATTGAATTAAAATCCCGCCTGTTCCAATTGTTCTGTTAAATAAACAGCTGACAGCTGTTGCTCGCAATTTTTGTGGCATTGTCTGTTAACATGCTCTGCTGTGCTGCTACTCTTTTAGCGAATAAAAAGCTATTTCTGACTTGAGTTAACTTCAGCATATATTAAGTTATACAGAAAAGCATATTTATTAAATATTTGTACGTTAATAACTCATTAAGTTAATTTTGGAACTAAATCTGTAATAAATTGTATAAATTCTTATTGCCATACAACAGACATTTATTTAGCGGGAAGCAAGTCAAATTGCCAACGCTGTTGCACTTATGCAACTTTTAAATGCTATGAGAGTTTTGTTATTATTTGAATAATAAGTTTTATCAGGATAAATGTTGTATGATAAATATAATTTATTTTGTCAAGAAATGCTTTTTATATATTTAAAAAAAAAAATATATTTTTTTGTAATTGTGTAAATTAACGTGTTTGATACAATGTTAAATAACAGCAGCGCTGTTAAGCTAACAGCTGATTGCGAGCCTACCCACAATAATCACAAGTAGAAGAAGGAAAACATCGCAAATTGCAAAATTTGAAGAGAACGCTTATAAATGCTTTAACTGGTTGCGATAAAGATTTAAAACAAATATGTCGCTTGTGGATCATGACTCATGGTATGTGTGAAGTGGTTTATGTACATATGTTTATCATCAACCTTTGCAGGGATATCGAGTTTGAGGGCTGCGAACGCTTGCGACATCAGCTGCTTGGCCTGCTGCATAAGCGCAGGCAGCTGGGCAGCGCCGTCGCCAATCCGGAATATGCAAAGCTAACGAACACCATTGATACAAGTCGCAAGCAACTGGCCCAGGATGTAAAACATCTCAAGGTCGTGCTGGATAATGCCATTACCTGGAAGACCTGTTCAGAGCATGAACTACAGCTGCGTCGCATCAACTACGAAAAACTCATTTCGGATCTACGCAGCATAGATGCCACAATCAACAGCAACAGTGCAGGCACCTCAACCAGCTCCACTTCAGTCTGGCAGCAAATGGGCTCAACGACCGCAGTTCCTGCGCCGCCCTCAGATATTGCCAGCTTAAAGTTAACGCAGGCTGTGATACTCGCGGAACAGGATCGTGGGCTGGAGGCCTTGTCGGCGAGCATTTCGCGACAACGCCAGCTGGCCACTCAAGTTTACGATGAGGTGGACGATCAACACAATATATTGGACAATCTGGCCAATACAATGGATCGTGTGGAAGCGGGCGTGCAGCGCGAAACACGCACCATTGGCCAGGTGACCAGAAAGGAGAGCACCTGGGGCTATTGGCTGGTCATCGTGTTGCTCTTTGTGGCCATTCTCATTGTGCTGCTTGTCTAGGAGGGGGGCAGGTTATGTTGCGAATAGAAGGTAGTTACATCTGTATATCTAGCAGATTTATCTATAATCCATTTTGCATGCCCAAAAAGCATTTGCTGAGATGTTTGTACAATGTATGCTATATATGTATATGTATATATATTAAATAATGTAAAAATGCCCTTGCAGCGCGCATTATATATATATTATACTATTCATATATATTTGTATACATATATTTTATTTATTGTGCTGTCAATTCTGTTTAGCTTTATATTCAAATTTGTTGAATCTGTCGAGTATATACAGATATATATGTATATTTATATATATTACTGATCAGTAAGATTCAAGTTTTTTATAGTCTAAGTTCGTCTGCTATTTGGAGCTTCAATATTAATTCAACAATCAGCCAAATTCTATAATCTAAATTACCTATAGATTTTATTAATCGAATATGTTTTAGTATGTTCGAATTATGATTTTTTTTAAAGCTCTTACAATCTATATATCACTTGCATCCTCAACAAAAAATTACATCAAGTGCCTATAAGAAAATATATATTTAAATTATATATATAGTGTTTATAGGAACTATCAGTTGAAAAAATCATTAACTCCTGGTTTTCGAAAATATAATATATAATAAAAATATAAAAAGTAATATGTTAAAACTGTGTTAAATAATAAATTGTATATAATATATTAAAATATATATAAATTATATTAAAATATACATCATATATTTTTTCATTATATAAATTATATACATATTATATCTTATTCCAATATATTATATGAATATGCTAAAGCATAATTGAAATATATATAACATATAATCTATCAAATCTCATATCTTTTATCAAATATATAAAATTGGATTCTCAATTTTTGAAAATCAAATCAAGATCATAAAAAATTCAGCATGTAGATCATATGTCTGATAGAGTAAACCGCAATGGGGAAAGGAATAATCAAATATATTGTCAAAGATAAATCAATAAAAAATATAATAATATTTTAACTTTTTTTTCAATTCCTAGACGAAACGTAAATGTATATAAATATATAATATATCGTCAATTAATCGCTGCTGCAAGGGCATTTCGAATTCGGTAAATACCGGATTCTAAGTTTTTAACTATGGTTTTATATAACAAATAAAATATATGTATTATGCAAAGTTGTTTAATAAAATATACAAAAGAAAAACTAAAACTCGTATATGTGATTGATTCAAAGAGCTCTCCTGTAACTATAGCTAACCTGGATTATATAGTACATGTACTTAGTTTATATATATATATTATAATTTAGTACATATTATTTTTATATTATATATACAAAAAAAGAAACACTTAATTTTCGATATCGTGAATGACAACACAGTTTTATTTCGTTATATGTCTGCAGGCAGGTTATTTTAAATTACATTTGTTTTGTTTTTTATTTGTTTGTTTACAAGATTAACTACTTAAGCCAAGTCAGAAGCGTAGGGCACGTTGGCCAGATTGCCGATGGCACCGACCGAGAGCTTGGAGCCCCCCACCTTTTTGGCCGCCGCCTGCACCTGTTGCACTGAAACGGCATCGATGGCAGCCACCAAAGCGTCAGCTTCTAGGACAGTTCTGGTGATGGCTGCCTGGCGAGCGATCTGCTTAATCAATCCACTGTCGGACGAGTAGTTGGACAGGGCGCGTGCCTTCAACAGCGCCTTGCCACGTGCCACATCCTTATCGGATACAGAGCCAGATTTCAGGGCGCGCACCAGGAAATCAACTGCTTTGCCAATATCTTTGCTGCCGGCGGATGCGACGAAGCCAAAGAGTCCGGCATCTGAGTAGCTTTTGTTGATGGCTTGGTATGACACGGGTGCAACACCTGCAGAGCTGACAGCCTCGCCAAAGGCACCGGCGGACTTGCCGCGCTTGGTGGCAGCACCGCCACCAATAGCTTGTCTTAGTATGGCAAATGCCAAAGCCTCATTTTGGTTGCTAGCAACGCCTCCTTCACCGACAACAGCGACCACAGCGCGATCTCCCGCTGTGTCCTTGCGTGCATCTCCGCCATAGTAGTTATTGCTGCTCTTAGAAGCGCCGCCACCGCTGGGGAAAATCAGATTCTGGGCAAAGCCAGAGAGCAGATTGTTGTCCACGCCGACGCCCACAACGGCAGCAGAGCTGGGATTGTAGGTGCTGCCCACAAAGTGGAGCAAGCTTTCGCTAGAGATGTTGCCTAGCTGGAAACGTGGGATGTAAATGGAGTTGCCCAGGCCAGTGCGGAAGGCGGCCTTGTGCGCCAGCTCAATGGCGCGCTCCTAAAAGAGAAGAGTTATTAAAGAATAGCATTTAATACCATATACAACATGCATGTATATAAATACCTCTTTGGATACCGAATCCAATTGGTTGTACAAGGTCTTGGCGTTATCCTTGACTTCCCAGGGCTTGAAAGCGGGCTGCAGCAGATCTTGCAGATAACGCAGACCGGTCTCCACATTATCGGCAGTGGTCTCCACGGTATAGCCCACAAATTCACGATCGCCCCAGGATGTCAAGCTACCGCCGACCTGTTGGATGTTTCGTGTAATGGCAAAGGCAGACGATCTCTCGGTGCTCAGGGTTCCAGCCAGACGGAGCAAATGCGAAGCGCCCTGTGTGTCATACGCTTCGTAGCGTGAGCCGGCACTGCGAATTACATTATCAACCATAACATCTACAGCCTCTATTTGTAGGCGTGGCACTTACCGCAGCACAATGGAGACACGAGAAATGGGCACTGAGGCATCAGCTGTGGCCACCACCAGCTTGTTCTCCAGCACGTTCACGGCAATGGGAGAGGTATCGCCGACGAGACGTGGGCAGGTCGCATAACCGCGTTTCTAACATAAACAAGCAAAAATTACAAACTTTTTGTTTTACGTAACACGGAACGCAAAAAATTTTTTTTGCATCAATCGAGATTTGTTGGTTAAGTGCAACAGCTCACATAATGCATAGAACTTACGGCGATTGAGCGCAACAGATGCGTCTTGCTAGCGTTGCAGGCCATTGCTTTGTTTTCTTTTTTGACTTATTTAACAAATTTTAATAACAATAAATCGCAGCGAGCGAGCGACTATTTTTTTCCACCCGTTCGTTCCCACAAGTTAGTGATGTGCGGCAGCAATGATCTATCGATTTGTCTAACGACGATTTGAGTATGTGTAAACATCGATTAATTTATTTTAACTATTGGTATAAATGGTCACACTCGCATTATGTTAAATAAACATTTCTTTTATTAAATGTTTTTAGGTTGTTTTTATTATAGTTACAAAAATTTTTGGGAGCTTAAACTATCATTTCCAAGTCACGCGCATAGCTAAGCACTTGCTCGGCCAACTCTTCCGATGGCAGTAACTCTTTAGGTTTAATGCTGCGGTCGGTGAAACTGTAATTTCCATTGCTTTCCAATTTCCATTGACGTTTCTCGCCGAACGCTTTAATTTCATCCGGTACACGCAGATTCAGGCGCTTCGCAGCATCTTTAGCCGAAATCTTCTCATAGGACATCTCAATGCATGCGCCGATTTCATCGCGAACCGTCTCTACCAACAAATCCATGAAATAATTGTAGATCTCGGCAGGCATTGAGGACTTGGCCTGGAAGATCTTATTGTAGCGTCCTTCCATGATATATTGTTCCAGTGCCAGAATTGGGCGTATATATTGATTGTGTTGAATTATGTCAACCGACAGAAGTTCCAGTTCCGTATGGAAGTCAGAGACACGATTGCCGGACAGCAGGTAGAGAAGATTGAGGCCCAACAATTTGTATTTGCTGTCCGATTCGCCAATTATTTTGGCATAATCGTAATAGTAGCACTTCAACTGTGATATATACCGTTCGAAGGCGAGTAGATCCTTGGTCAGTACACTATGCTCCACGGCGATCTCCAGAACGGACCGTGCCAAGAGAAGTTGCTTCTTCGAGTTCTGGGCATCGGCGCCGTCTGTGGGTAGAAATTGTAGTTTAATCAAAGCCACTTTGAGCTGGTCCAGCAGCTGGCCACATCGTTGTGTATTTGGTGGTCGCTTGGTCCATTCAGCACACAATTCCTTATACAACGTGTCTACTGCAGCCATTTTTCTTTATTATTTTGTAAATTATTCGAAACAAAACACAAAATTGTGAGATGAGAATGATTTTCGCTTTTGCTCTTCCTCTTTTACTTTTACGATTCACACACAGTTCGAACACTGTAGATGAAGTGGTAACTCTGTTATAATCGATATTTTATAAAAATATCGATTAGGCCTATCGCATTTATTTCGAATTGTTACAATAAATTCAACTTCATCTCCGCACATAAATTGAATTAAAAATGGCTGATGAGCAAATTATTTGGGAGGATAGCCTATTAATCAAGGCCTATGATGACTCTATCAACTTGGCACGTGAAACGCTGGCACGGCGCATTGCCGACTCGACCAACACGCGTGAGGTAAAAGATGCTGAGAAAACTGAAGCTGCTTCGACTTCAGAACAAGATTTGGAACCGCAGGAAGATGCAGAGGAGCAGGAGCAAGTGTTCAAAGTTGGGGATTTCGCACGTGCCACATATACCGATGGCCTGGACTACGAGGGCACTGTGATGTCCATCAACGAGAAAGCAGGCACCTGTGTGCTTCGCTATGTCGGCTATGAAAATGAACAGGAGGTTCTCCTTGGCGACCTATTGCCCAGTTGGGGCTTAAAGGTGCGTCGCGAACAGATACTCCAAGCTAAACGCTCAGAGGCTGAGGAGGCGCAGCCGCAGCAACGTGCAAAGACTTCCAAGAAGTCTGGCTCCAAAAGCAAAGCCTCACCTGGCCTGGTAATGCCGCCAATGCCTCTGGTTCCACCTATGTTTACGCCAAGTGGTGCCATGGGTGGTGGTGAACCGGAACAGGACTTTGTGGCCATGTTGACGGCCTGGTACATGTCTGGCTACTATACCGGGCTATATCAAGGCAGGAAGGAGAGCAACTCGAAGAAGAAGACGTCCAAGAAGTGACTACACATATATTAACTGAAAGACTCTCCTTGTAGGCAATAAGAATAAAGATAAATTGAATTAAGTAAATTATTTGGGTATTTCTAGCTGGACGACAGTATTGAGCTTGCACGTTAACCGTGGTTGCCACCTTGCAAAAATATCTTGTACCATGGAATGTACTCAAATGTACCAAATAAAGTTTTCGATTTATTATTATTTAAATGTTCATTTTTGGATCTAAGTGTTGAAGATTTTTGATATTTTTAACCTTGTCTCACAAATTTCTTATGTAAATAGAAATCAACTTGACATTGCTTCAAACGTATCATTTACTTACATATGCTAACATTTGTACCACGTGCAGTCAGATTCTATTCATCGCACGCGCAAAGTTGGAGCTTGATTCCTTTTTCGATTATTTATCGCTCTCCAATAATTTAAGCTATCGTTCCCTGTCAAACTACTAAAAATGACTGCGAATCGCCTGCGTAAGTTTTTTTCTAGAAATTGCATAAGAAATATAAACAAATTTGACTTTTACAGCTCGCGATCGTGTAGTAAACTGTGGCGATGGCTACGAGCCCATCTTTTTGCAGTACGGCTCTGCACGCCGATTTTACAAGACTAAATACTACGACTCTAGCCCCGGCTTGAATTGGGTCGAAATGCGCGTCCATCACGATGGAATGCTCAATTTTACAATTGATCCCAAAGAGCTGATATTGGATGCTATCTATGAGATCGTGGAGGGTGAACAGTTCTTTCCAGTTAAGTATCAGGTAGGTTCGCTCTCTTAGGGTCGCTCTCTTTGACTTGTTCTATTAATTTTCTTTGTGCTGACTGCAGATCGGAACGAATGTGGACACCTTTTTGGTACGCGCCTGTAAGCCGGCAATAGATAAACTATTTAAGCGTAGTTTAACTCTTCGACTCATATCCGGCGCCCAGATTCCCATGTCCGCCTGGTTCAATGTGGCTGAGCATCATAGAAATCACATTTCGCCTCCATTCGTCATAACCCAAGTAAACTATATATGCATATATATTAATTGATAAGTACAGTATACATTGTCTACCTCAATAGGTTACCGATCGTCTCTTGGGTCGTCTGGAGCAACATAGAGATGTGGAGAACGTTTTGAATCTGAGCAAATTTAGCTCTCATCCATTTTTCAAGAATTTTGAGGTCAGGCTGGAGAATGCTGGCACCTTTCATCTGGTCTGCTCGACCATCAATAACAACGATCATCGTCGTCGTGCCATAAAAGGCTTTAATTTGGCCGACAATCAGCTCACCGATCTGGCTCCCATGCGAGTCTTTGGTGATGTTGACTATGAATTGTTGGATCTGACTGGAAATTCGGTGGATATATATGCCTATATAATAATCATAATCAAATAACGTTTATCAATTGCAGTTCAGCTCCTCAAGGCGCCTCTGCAGCGATCTGGAGCGCATAAGAGCAAAGCATCTAATTTTGGCAAACAATCCTTTAACAAAGACTAATAAATATCCTGATTGCTTGAAGCCATTGATGTCCAACTTTAAAATGGTGGTAAGAGATCAATTGTATACATATGAGAGTAGTTTGTCCTAAGCTAGGATCACGCATTCCATTAATCATTATTGAGTAATATAAAATTTTGCATACCTAGGATGGCGTTCCCTTTGATAAGCTCTACAAGCTATATACACCTTTCAACTATGAGATCGATCTGGAGTGCGATGGAGTGGTCATCGATTGGACCAACAGATCAAAACTGGCACAGTTCAAGGATAGCAACAAATGGCATGCATTTATGGTAGAGTATTCGAAGAATTATAATAAATTATATATTAATTATAATAAACTTACTTTTATAGATACCCGATGCGGAACATAAGATAAGCAAGGATGAACTGTTTAACTATTTCTTTATATTGGTTTCGCCGGTGTTGAGTGAATTTTATCCTTGTTACTACAAGGTGATTCTCCTAAGAATATTCCAGATCTCTTTCAATTATCTTGAATTGAATCTTGAACTCATTTTGCTTTCCGCTTTTTCAGTTTGAAGCCGGTGGGCATCGTTTTTTGGTGCGTGATTGCTTCGATCAAATTGAGCATTTGGTCAATGATTGCAATCTGGAAATGAAAATTCCTCAACTCGGGACCAATCGGCAGGAGCTCACTTATGAGGGCTCCATAGCCTTTCACTTGCGCATGGATGTGAGCTCTGTGAAGCAAGGACATTTGGAGCCAAAGAAATGCATTGAGCAGGCTTTGCAGCAGCGCTTTAATGCCATCAATCGTGTGCTCAATATGGAGCAATTCCAAAAATCTGAAGGATTAGATAATGTCATCGTTTGCCTAAGCTCACCGCGTATCCTTAACAGCGTCCTGCGCATGGCATCGCGTAAATTTCTGGGCAATTGTATTGAATTGCGTTTGGGCAGCAATAAGATATTGAGCTTCAGTTTACGCACATTGTCGTTGCTGAATGGGCTGCAGGCTTTGGATCTTAGCATGAATTGGATCTATGAGCTGTCGATGCTGAGTGCATTGAACGAAATTCCTTTAAAGTCCTTGCACTTGCATGGCAATCCGTTGTGCCAAAAATACAGTTTGCCCAGCGAGTATATTCGCGATGTGAAGAAGATATGTCCTGGTCTATTACGTCTGGACGATGTGGATCTGAGCACAAAGCCGGGCTTGACTCCACAGAAGGACTACCTCTGCGATCCGAATGGCTATGAGCTAGTGGGCGAACTGTTCCTGCAGCCATTTCTGCGGGATTTTGAGCAATCGGACTCGCGCCTCCGTCTGAATTGTTATTACACAAACGATTCTATATTCACGCTGACCTGCAGCTATGACATCCGGCGTGCCCATCCCACAAAGCCGACGAATGAGCTGTGCAAGCGTATCAACAAATACAATTACTTCAGCAGGAATCTGCTCAAGAACTCGATGGACACGTGCCGCGTGCATGTCGGCGAACATGACATAATGCTTGCCCTGATGCAGCTGCCAGAGGTGAAGCATGACTTCATCTCGATGCAAACGGATGTAATGCACTACGATGACGACATGGCCATCATCTATGTGAATGGCGTGATGCGCGATGAGCCGGACCTGTTGCTCGCCTTTAGTAGGCAGTTCGTGCTGAGATCGGCTGAGGCTGGAATGGTGAGTTATGGGAATAGTTGCTCTGAGAGTTATTTATCATTTGTTTATGCTCTTTTCCATACAGGGCATTGGCGGAGGAGCTAGGCGCATGTACATTGCCAACGAACGTCTCAATATCATGAATCCATCGGCCAAGCAATTGAGAGATGCCTTCAAGGTTGTCAAACCGCCGGATGATGAAGAAGAGTCTGCCGATGACGGTGAGGACTCTGTGGATGTCAAGGAGCATAAGTTGCTTATCTTTAAGGAGATCACTGGGCTGCATCCCAAGTGGTGCACACGCATCCTGCAGGAGGAGGCCAATTGGAATGTCGAGCTGTCGCTTGAGAAGTTCATTCAAATGAACAATCAAAACGAGTTGCCAGACGAAGCATTTGCCTGAAGGAATAATATCAAAATCTTAATTCAATAATGAATTCTTATCTGCATTTATTACGCAGGCTCGCAGCTCAAGTGCCTCGATTAAGTTAAATTACGAAGAAATTTGATTCTATATCAAGTACTGCGCCTGCAAATATATATATATATATTGTGTATATATATATTGTTCACACACAAGTGCCTTCAAATCAAATACCTGTTACCAAAAATAATCTCTGTGATTAAATTTAATTGTTAATGCTTAAGCAGGCATACATACATACTGACGTAAAAATGTACATATATGCATACATACTTACATACATTCACCTCCACAAATACACATGCTTACATACTTACATACAGATATACGCATATATCAACTATAAAAATAAACTATAAAATATAACATTTTTCGATTAAATTTATTATCTTAAGTATTATGATAATGTTAAGCAAGGATCTAGACAAGTCATGACATGTCTCGCTTATCGGTCTACCTGCTGTCGGTTTTTCTCTCTCTCTCTGCCTGCGCTCTCTTCGCTGCTGACGCTCAGCTGTACTGTTCTGCTCGTCGTCGCTGCCTATTTTGAGCTTGCTGTGCTACTCTGCACGACTGCTACCTTGTCTGCCACGAGCTCTGCTGCGCTGCTGTTGCTCTCTCACGCGTCGTTTTGCTATAAACGCTCGTGCTTGAGGCTTTTTCATTTCAGTTTTATTTGAGACGCGTTCGTGTGCGGTTTGGTTGTGTTACGTTACGCCAACCGCTTAGCTGTTTACCCGTTTGTGTGAAACGGTTGAGAAATTAATTACGCGCTGCCTTCGAGTGCATTTCAAAAATTTATTCATATATAGGTCTGTTTTTAACTTCGCATTTGATGTATTTATTAATTAATAAATTCCAAATATAATTACAAAATGCACAAGTGCCACTGAGACTGTTGAACAAAACAAAAATAGAGAACCGAAAATTTCAATATCATTTGTTTATGTGTGAGAAAAACCTGTTTGTCGCCTATCATTAATAATCGTCTAATATTAGTTATATAAAAAACTCGATACGCCTTAGACTCTCGCATTGACACGACATTTGATTTGAGTAAAAACAACAATAACAACAACAACAACAACAACAATGAAAATAACATTGTAATTTTTGAATCTCTATTTTTTGATGAGCTCAACAAAATACTCAAACAAATTCCCGGCTAATTTCCTTGTGAGCTAGGGTTTTGCATATGAATGAAAAATCGCTGAAATTTGATTTTGGAGGCGGGGCTGGGGGATTACATAAATCAAGTTTTTGGGAACATTTTATTTTTTATTTTTTTCTGTGTTTTCTTCTGCTGCTTCTTCTTCTTTAACTTCTTTGGCGTTTTCAGTCACGCAGCGTGTGATTTTTTTACACTATTCAAAAGTATTTTAACTTTGTCGTAAAATATGTAAAGTATTGGTTAGTTTTTAGAGTTTGTAATTATATATATGCATACATTTATGTGAGCTGCAGAAGTAATTAAATTGTTGTAGCCATAACTGTTTCTTAGCCTCATTTCATTTTCTGCTTGAAAGATTCCATCATAGAGACAATTATGTTTTCTGTGGATCTTTGCAAAATTGTACTAGTTCTACTACTAATTAAGTTTGAAGTGTTAAATTTATGGCAACGCGAGTTTCATTAATGGAAATATTTTAAAGAACTAAAACAGGTTTTACTGAGCATTATTATAATAAGTTTAAATATAAATTCGATTGAAATTTATATGAAATTTGATTAATTTTTTAAATTTAAAAATATATAATAAAATCATAATCAAATCAAAGCGCATTTTGTTCAAATTTGTATTTTTTTTTTCGAATATTATAAACAATTTTTGAAATAAAAATTATTTCTGAAAATATATATTTTTATTATTTTGTAATATAAATATCTACATATTTTTATATGGATTTTAGAAAGCTAAACAAAATATAAAAAAATTAATTAAAGTAAAAAAAATATAATTTTCCTATGAGATACTCATATGATTAATTGATTTGATTTCCTCGAATATCTTAAGCATTCCTTTCTATACAATCTTTACACTTGAAATTTTCCTATATAAATCATATACAAAAAGTCATATATAATATTCTATTGAAAATGATTACCAAATATTATTTGTTTACAACATTTTTACCTGCATCTAGTGTATCCAATCTTCGTCTTGTTCTTTCAGCTCTCATTATAAACTCTTTTGTTTCTTAAACAATTTCCGCTGGAATGTTTTGCTTATGGCTTGTACACCGAGGTTTACTGAACTCTGTTCTAGGCAGCCGAAATTGTGGGGCTTGGTTAAACAGTTGGCAGCTGCCGGTGGGTATTACCCAGCCCACTATTTGCTGCTGTCCCTCTTCCCCCACTGCCACTGCCTCTGCCACACCCGCTCCACAAACCCCTCGCTGACTCAGTTTGCTCTCTAATCTCCTCCCTCTCAGCTAATCGCATGCAAATCGCACGCGTTTTTGTATTTTTTTTTTTTTTTTGCACGCGTTCTAAAACGCGCGCAATCAAAATAATTAACTGGCACTCAAATGAATTAACAAATTCCCACAAAAGGCAACGAAAGAAACGAAATAGAATAACAAAACTTGAAAGAGAAATGAATTTAATGCTTGTGCATGATATAATGTGGAACAATTAAAAAGTTTTTTTTTGTCGTTCTCGTTGTCGCATTGTACATGCCCTGAGATAAGCTAAACAAATCGCTCGAGCCTAGGATAAACAGTGGCCATGCCACGCCCACATGCCCCCCACTCCAGGTATACAGATTTATGACTTGCCACGAGGCAGTGCAGCACGCGACTTCCCACAGTCCAAAATGAGAATAAGATCGAGATATTATAATGGCCCGCTTGGAACTAATTAAACACGCTCGTCTCACAGTTTTTCTCTATTTTTTTTTTATCGTGGCTCATTAAACCCTGAACAAGCTGGTAAAAACTAAAGATAAATAGATGACAAGTAAGACAATAATATGTTGTCGTCCGGCATAAGCGACGAGGCAATGTGTTGCAGCTAGTCGTAAGAGACTTTTTGGAAAGTTGGCGAAAATTTCACTGAAAGTGACTCCAAAACTGTTGAAAGTGACTTGAAAACTATGAGCAAGAGAGCTTTATCATAGACTATATATGGGGGTCTTGGGTAAACTATTTTGAGCACATTTACTAGAGCAGGTATAAAATGGGTATTTTTTGGGTACTTTGTATTTTTTTCAGTGAGCAATCTCAGCTTGGGTAATAAGGTTTATATAGAGTTTTAAATAGAATTTCAGATGTATTTTAGATAGGTAGATGATGATATAATATACATATATAGATTCGTAAGTGGGATTCAACAGTTATGTTAGATACCTAACTAATATTACTGTGAATAGATATAGATATATCTATATCTAAGGATTACATAAAGTTATTTTAGAATATAAGATATCTTCTAGATTTACATCTTTATATATTGTATATACATATCTATGTGCCTAACTTTTCCACATGTAAATTTGTAGATATATATCTATATGAATGAATATGACTATTGTATTCCACATAAGAATCTAACATATATAGAGATTTTGGTAGAATTTAACATTTAGGTTGCGTTTGCGTAAAAGAAAATTTTATGTATTACAATTTATTGATGGACATAATATATTGTATATTAATACCTATATAAAAAATATTGAAGTGTATTCACTTGACAAATTATAGCTCTATCACAGCCAAAGTCTTCGAGCTATGCTCGATAAACAAAGTATTCAAATGATTCAAAGATTGAATCTCTTGAAGGCAGAAGTTAACAGAGTACAGATTAATCATATGACTTATGAGAAGTTATGAAATACATATAGACATATAGAAATAAAGTAAACTAGTAGCTAAGCTCGCCTGCAATGAAGTGCAGAGTAAACGTAGCTAGATTAGATAGCGCAAGATAGAAGGCTTAGAGGCTGCAAGCAGCCTGAGTTCATTCGCTTTGCTTTGTTGTCAAAGATCAAACATATATATCATATAGACTTGATATACGCATTTATATAGCGAGTGCTTCCCATTACATAAATACAGATAAAACTAATATGCCCTGTCTTAAGGCATTTGCATAGGGTATCTAAACAAACTGTACGCAAGAATGTCACACAACACATTTGTGTTAGGAGGTCTTTGGGTATAGGTGTATGCGTGTGTGTGTGTGTGTGTGTGTGTGTGTGTATGTGCCTTAGCTATTTGTTTTGTATGTTTGTTTGTTGTTAACGCTTCAAGTGTTTGGCTACCTGATCGCAGCTCGACTTTTAGGCCAACATGAAAATTGGTATTCGGAAAACGGTTTTGGAAAACCGGTTTTCCCTTTGCTCTTCCATTCAGTTTTATTTTTTCACACCCTCACTTAAGTCGCGAACTGTTTCCATAGTTTTCACATTTGTCAGTTTTCATTTTTCATTTCAACTAAATTTAAATTGAATAAATTATGCAAAATTTGTCAAGAAAAAAAAAAAAATACAAACTTTCCTTGCGTTTGGACGCTCAGAGTCTAGATATAATTATTTTTGGCCCCGTTGCCAAATAGATTTTTGGCATTAGACGTTTAGTGGCAGTGTCTGCACTTAACCTTAACCAAAAGCAGAGACAGATAGTTAGATAGAGAGAGGGAGAGAGAGAGGCAGAAAGAAAAACAAACAAATTTCCCGGTTTTCCCGCCATTCTGCTGAAAATAGCGTTTGATGTCAAATATAGCGCTGCTTTCGGGCTTTTTTTTTTTTTTTTTTAAATGGGTATTACTTAATATTTGATTTGAAAATGTTTTCAATTTCAATTTGCTACATAAAACACAAGCAGTCGCCCTGCTAAGTATTTTATTTTTTTTTTTGATTATTTATTTTTAAGTTTTTACGACACGCTCGCCTTTTGTTTTTTGCCAATAGACTTTTTTTTTCTACTATATAGTGTTTGGTTTATTTCGGAATTTAAGAAAAACATGCAAGAAAACTCTTACAAAATTCCAATAGTCAAAATAAAATGTGTGTCTGTGTGTGGAAATTTTTGTTTGTGACCCTGCTTCAACCTCAGCGCTTCCCCTGCCCAGAACCATATATCAATAGCTAACTATACCCTTAAGGTCAACACTTTAAATAAAGAATGAGAGACAGAGAGAGAGGTAGTGTGTGTGAGAGAGAGAGAGATCATCAATATGTATATACATTTATATAGGGAGAGAGAAGTGATAAATTAAAATGTCTCTTTGCCCAGACAGAGCGAAGATCAAGCGCTTCATTGGGGAAACGTCTGACATTTATGCTCACAGCTCTGTCTAATTTCAAATGCGCCACAGACATGTCTCCCAAACTTGATTACAATTGGATATATATATATACATATATACAAATATGTTTATATATGTATATTCCCAAAGGGTTTGCCCATGCCTCTTGCATACTAACTAGCTGCAGCTTATCGAATTTTCAATTCTCAAGTCTAGACATTTTTTATTTTATTTTTTAATTTTATATTTACTTGTGATTATTAATACAAATTTAAGTGTGTTCCGGCTGAAGTAGTGTGCAGCATAGTTGATTATATAATTCCGGTATATATACATATATATTCCGATCAAGTGCTTACATTCGATTTGTTTCTTATGCTAATTGAACGCTTTAAAATCTTTCTTGATATACACAACTGTTTGCATATTTTTGCTAATTAATACACTGAGAGAAAATAGCAATAAATAACAGCAATACAAAATATAATAATAATATTACAATATAAACGTGACTGAAAAATAGCTATATGAATATTTAAATTATTTTTTGTATGATAGAATTTTATATAAATTAAAAAAATTTATTTAAAATATTAAAAATAAAAAAAAGGTTTTATATATATTTTTTTCTGTAAGCAAGCTGCTTTAAAAAGTATTTAGTTATTTAATTCTATAGTAAATATTTAATTATTTTATAATATTTAATATTTTTTTTATTTTTATTCAAACTTTTATCAAAATTTCTTTATAAATGTTAAATTCATTGTTTATTTATTTTATTTTTCCAAGTTTAAGATTTGTTTCTCTCAGTGTATGCTCTAGCATTGCTAATAGTAGCACATAGTAGCCCATATTTTAGCTAACTGTCAAATTTAACAGGCACTTGTAAATTAAGCAGCGATTATTTAGCACATAGCGTTTAAAAACGCGCTGGAAACGCTAAGAAAACGCCTGGCACTTGCGTGTTTATCAATCAACGAGAAATAGTTGAAGCTCATGACTTTTAGTGTTGCGTAATCTCTAAAAAATTGCAGAGCTAAGTTCAATGATCGACACAGAGAGAGAGAGAGAGAGAGAGAGAGAGAGAGAGAGAGAGAGAGAGAGAGAGAGAGAGAGAGAGAGAGAGAGAGAGAGAGAGAGAAAGAGAGAGGGAGAGCGAGAGAGGCAGAAGCAATATGTCTCTCTCTCTCCCTTTGTTTTTTTTTGGAGCTGTGGCAATCTGTGTGCCTCCATAACAAATCAATTAAATTATGATTGGACTCTTTTTTATCTGGGCTATTTTGTTTTGTATTTTGGTCAGTTTAATTTCAAACTATATGAAATCTGTGGCAGCTGGCAGCATAAATATTAGATCTGTATATATATACATATATATATATATATATACAAATATCGGCACGAGGAACAAATTTTTTGCATGCAAACTTTTTCGCATAAAATTTTAGCAAAAATTAGTAAATGTCACGTACGTCGAAATGAAAACATAAATAACTTAATAAATCAACTAAGGCATAGTAAAAACAAATGAGAAATAGCACGAATTTAAATTGTATTTATAACGATGAAATATGAACAAGTGTATAAATTTATATAGAAATCTATATATACATATAGATATTTATAGCTATATCAATATGTACTCTTTCACGTATAACAGGATTTTATTTTGAGATGATTTGATAGTAAAAACATAAATTGAGAGCTTAAATTTTGATATACTTTTAATAGTTTTAATCATATATCATAAATTGTGCTTTATTTCCCTTTAAATCATTTAAATATATTTTTGTTTTGTTAAAATTTTGCAAAAAATATTTTTAAAATTTTATTTTAATTTTTTTCATATTTTAATGGATACTCAAAAAACTAAAAGAATTTCTATTTCATGAGTTTTAAATTATATAATTTAATGAACACTTATAAATACTCTTGTAGATTGACTATCTTTAAAAAAAATTTCATAGCGTGATAATAGTATTTATATGTGTGTGCCAAGGCAGAATTATTTGAAATGCTTTTTTTTTGTTGTTTTTTTTTTTTTATTCAATAATAGAGATATTTACGTAATTGTTTATTACGTTGTGACACTTAAAACATTGTAGCAGTTTTTATGAAAATGATCGAAATTGTCGTAAAAAACTATTTTTAGGTTTTTACAGTTTGAATTTAGTTTCGAGTCGAAGAATAAATTGCTTTCATTTTTTTTTTAGATAAAGTTACTATAAATATTAGTTTTTGTTAGAGGCAAATTATTTGAAAATAATTTTTATTTTTTAAATAAATTTTTGCGCTTCATTATTTAATAAAAAAAAAAAAATTACAACTAATAAAACTCTAACAATAATAATATTTTTTTTTATAAATATAATTTAATTAAATATTCATTTTTATTTTATAAACTCTATAATGTCTCTTTACAATGTAATACATTTATCATTTTCATTATTTAATAAACTTCATAAACACTTTTAACATTCGAATTCATATATCAGTTTTTTTATTATTTTATAAACTCTATAATCTCTTAAAAGCGATCCAATTGCCATTTATTTTTAATCCACGACAAGTGTCAATAAGAATTGCTAAAGCACTGTCTAGTTGAGATAGAACACACTTAGTCTTATCAGGAATACTATATATACTTATATGGCCACTTTTCCATTTCAAAGTTGTTTGTCGCAATGCTTTATATATATATATCATAATACCCAGAAGGCGAGGGAATATGCGTATATATATAAGGAATACAATAAAGCGATTTCAATGGCTATTTGAAAACACATAAACGCGATTTGTGCGGAGGTGGGGCTAAACAGTTTAGATTGTTAACTGTAGCTATACAGATATAGACATATTTATTATGTCTATATATTTTTGTATATACCTATATATGTGCCACTGTATGTAACGTATAGATAGTGCTCTCGCAGTGATCTAAGCAGATGCGCGCCGTTCAAATTGGAATTTTAATTTCGCATTGAGAAAACAAAGGCGACGCATTCAATTGCACGAATCAAACGGGCCTCGAGAGGCGGCACACTTGGGAGTGGGTGGGAATATTACATTGGCAATTAGAGGGTAGCCGCAGCTATCGCCGAACCGCCAACCCCCCAATCCCCCAATCCCCAAACCCCTCTAGCATCATTCAATGTGCAATTAATCGCTAAGACGGTCTTGAAATTTTAAAAAGTTGAATAGGAATTTTGCTGTCGGGCATGATGGACTGCATAATATTTGTTCCAGTTCAGAAAGATATAATTTAACTGAAATTGAAACTATGATCTTAAATGGATGTGTATATATATCTATACATTGTAGTCTTGTTCTTTGCTTATCTATACTAGTATGTATTCTAAATCTATGCACCTGGAGTGGGCAGCTTAGAGCTTTAAGTTCTAAATATCAAGCCTGTCATGACACAAAACCAATATACTCTATTCACTTTGTGAACGAGTATCAAAATTGTTTTGCTTTGCATCTCGGTTTCTATAAGAAATCGATTCGATTTTCGATCTATCTTCTATCTGCACAGCTGGCCTTCAGAAATAGTTTTCGGTTTTGGACTCGCGTTGTTTGTCTAATTGAAATTGGAAAATTGCGACTGACAGCACTTAGTTCAACTTTACTTGTGGCCTACCTCCCAGTTTCCAGCTTCCATCTTCATTTCATTTGCCCCACTCCTGCTCCATTGGGTCTGTCTGACGTCACGAATGTGACGCGAGATGGTGCAACAATTGCATTAGGGCAACGTTTGCTTTGAATATTGTTGTAAACAATGAGCGCACAGATGTGCGCTCATCCCCATATATACCCTGTAAATGAGTGTTTTGAAAGGGAGTTGAAGCTTGTAATATATTAAACTAGAATTTTAGCTATCACTGAAGAGACTAAACTTAGCTTCGTGCACCTCGAACTATATACCCTGTAGCTAGAGTAGTAATAGAGTAGTATACCCTTTAACTAGAGTAGTGCTTACAACAATATTAATTTCAGCTGTTAATTATATAGGTCATCTAACTTTTACCCTGATATTTCATCTCGTAAATACGCTCTTTAATTGCCTTTAAATTTTTAATTTAAATTTAAATTTATCACAAATACATTAACATTTAGTTAACATACAGAGTTGTCCATATTCGACTGACCCTGTAATTGTTCTTATATATTTTATATCCCTCATGGGAATTAAGTTTTGTGAGTCCTAAAATTTTGTAAAAAAAAATTCTCTTGGGAAATTTGATAAGCTATCGCTTAGGTTGACACAAAGTTCAGCTTGAAAATAAAAATAAAAAAATATAAAAAAATTAATTGTATAATTAAATAATAAAGATTATTTGTCAAATTTCAAATTAATTATATATAAATATAAATATATTAAAAATATATGAATATATTAAAAAATTAAAAAAAAATTACCAATTTCGAATTATAAATAAATAATTTTCCACTTTTAAATTAATTATGTATTATATATAAAATATATTTTTTTTTTGAAATGCTCATTTTACATATTTTTTATCTAAGAATATTTATTTTTTTATTTTTTTGTTATATTTTTAATGCATAATATATTTTAAAAAATAATTCAAATTATTAATTTTCTTTTACTAATAGGGTATCACATAATTTCAAATCCATATTGCTTCGACTTCTTTTCGATCTATTTTTGACTACGAAAACTAAAAATTTGTTGGATTTAATAGTTGTTGTTTCACAGTTTTGATTTTTCGTGTTTATTTTGATTGGCATCGATTTATTTAGTTTTGCATTGTGGCAACACAAATATTAAATGCATACACCCCATAGCCACACACAAATATAGTTTTCCTTTTTTTTTTTTCGAATTCAACTGTTTATTGAACTATGCGAAATGAGACCTTCAATCGGTAGCCATTGTGACTTGTTGAGGTTTTATAATAAGAAATCGTAAGAAATAAATTGTTGTCATTTACAGGGTATTCACATAGCTATTTAGATGGCTCCTTGGGGTATTTGGTATTATAGATCGGTATATAGTTGGTTATGAGGCGCCAGTCGGTAAAATAGATGATGGCCAATCCAGCGGCCATGCCAAAGGTGGCAGCTGACGGTATACTGTGGGCGTGGCAAATAAATGGAAATGTATATATATATATATATATATATATATGTATAGATAGGTAACTTATAATTGAATTCTACTTACAAGACCGCAACCATAGTCTTTTGGGCCTTGGTTGGCCTGAGGTTAGCTAACAACTTCTTGATACACATTTTTAAGACTTTTCAGAGTAAATTGAAACTAATTTTAAAGAGTTCTTTAGAACTGACAGATCATTAGGGTGCAAAGCCTACTGCAGTAGACTTTAATTTTTCGTTATTAAATTTAGATTGTGTAGAGTAGAGAGTGATCAGGGGATGAGTCTTAAGGGGTGTACATATTGGGAAATGTATATGTTTATATAGGGGTTTATTGAAGCTAGTTAGGCATACATAAAAGAATTCATCGAGTGAAGTCTCTGGAGGGCAGGAATTAAATAGATAAACCTAGAGATCCTTAGAGAGGTCTAGGAAGGCCTCATTCTGAGCGGCATTCGTAAAAGTTTTAAGAGTACTGCTGGGAGGGTATTTATACCCATATAATAGGGTATAGGAACGAGCTTAAATAGGAGTATAGAAGAGGGGTCTAGAAAGGCGTCTTAGAAATCGTGTAGGAAATGATCCAGAAAAAATCTTGGGAGTAGTCGTGGGAAATGTGTCTTTGGGAGAAGCTTGGGATGGGGTCTAGGAAAATATCAAGTTAGGTGTTTTTCATTACGAATTCCAAATTGGCCTACAATGATAAGAATATGATGAAAGGAAATTATAAGGAATATAGAAGAGAAACTAGAATTAAGTCTAGGAATGGCTTCACATAAAGGTTAAATAGTTAAGCCAATTATATGTTAAGAGTGTTTGCAGTTCATTAAAAGCTAAATAAAATTTGTATTAATTATGCTTACATTGTGTCATCATTAAGAGAGCGTTTTTAGAGGGCGCTCGAGTGACAAGGTTAGGGAGGGGCCTGCACACTGAAAATTAACAAAGCATATGGAAAAATGATATAGAGACAGTCGTGAGGCAAGGGCCGAAGAAGAGTATTAGCGAAGAGTCAAGTCCAGAAAAGGGTCTCGAGTTGAATACTCGGCTCAGTGCAGAGCCTATGCAATTCAATGAAAATATCGAATACAAATTGTATTAATCAAGTTTATATTGTCTATTCATTAAAGAGTGTTTGGGCTAGCGCGTTTGTCACATCGATTGTAAATCAATTTAGATGCGGGTAACGCTCTATGTAAACATTTTGTGCTACAAATTGAAACATTACATGAACTTATTTTTATAGCAATACAAACAACAACACAACGCATAGCCAAGTCGTAGGAATCAAAGGAGGCAGGCGTTTGTTGGATTTTATGATGACTAAGTTTAGGAAAAACTGCAGCAATTTGTCAGTCGCAAAATCATTAGCCTAATTTACAGGTATATGTGTCTCAGGCTATGTATGTGTGCGTGTATGCTAGAATTTTCTTATGGGTGAACAGAAAAAAAAAGAAAAGAAAATCGTATTGGGGCCCTGCCCTTTATTGTCTTGACTCAACTCAACTCCTTGGCAGACGCGCAGAGTAAAGCAATTTAAATGCCACACCTTGTGACTGCCTTCTACCTCTGCACACACACACACACACACACACACACACACATATGTATGTACACCTGTTCCACTGTGTTCAGCTGTCTCTGTCCACATATATGACATCTGGTCGACAGTTCAAGGATATTCGACAAAATCCTGGGCTAGGCCCACTTAAATTTCATTTAAATTCTTACACCAACGATTGCCCGACAAGTCTCAACAATTTCCACTCTCATTGCAGTTATGCGTCTGCTTTTGTTTCTGATGTTGGCCTGCCTGGCCTATGCGCAGCAGGACTATTGTTTTAGCAAGGATACGGAACGGCCACAGACTCGCCAGTTTAGCTCGTTGACGGCCTATCAGATCGTCAAGGGCACCAACATGGATAAACAGTATCAGGTGCCCGGCTGTGAGCCAAAGAAAATGTGGATCTTTCACAGACATGGCACACGTTTGCCCAAACCAGACACCATCAAGCAGGCGCCCAGATTAGAGGAGGTAAGTGTATAGCCTTAAGCTTAAGGGGAAGCTCTTATGATCTTTACTTATCTCTGTCCTCCAGCTGCGTGATGCCATTATCAAAAACTATCGCGTGCTGCGCACCAAGCCCGATGAGAATGCTCTCTGTCCCATCGATCTCACTGCCATTCAGATGTGGAAATGGAATGCGAGCATTACGGTCGACATGGAGCAGCATTTGACCAGCCAGGGCTACGAGGATCTGCGCGGCACAGCCAAGCTCTATCAGCGCTACTATCCCAGTGTACTGCCCAGCAAATATAACGATAGCTACTATCTGGTAAGATTTTGACATCAACTCAAGTATAACGGATCCGTAAGAGATTGAAATTTTAATTGTTATGCCTAGGATCAGCTTCAAGACTTGTTTTCCAAGTTTAAAATTAACTTCTCAATAAGATAAGGCCTTTCATTTTCCCATTTATCCCGACTAATTCTTAATCCACTTCTCACCTTCTTCCTCTCGTTCAGTTCCGTCACACGGACAGACAGCGCACCACGGAGAGTTTCAAGGGCTTTGCCGAGGGTCTGTTTGGAGATGCGAGTGTGGCCACCGCTGCGGATATACCCGAAAAGGATCTCTTGCTGCGTCCCTATGACTACTGCTCGGACTTCAAGAACAAGAACAACAAGGGCGAGGGCTCCGAGTATCAGAAATATCGCACCAGTGCCATATGGAATCGCACCATGGCTGATATTACGAAGCGACTTGGGTGAGTCTAAAGCAATTCGCTCTGCAACTCAATTCGTTGCTAACTTTCTTGCTACACAGCTTCAAATTTCTCGCCGAGGATGACATTGATTTGATGTTCGATATGTGCCGTTATGAGCAGGCCTGGCAGGTGGATCGCACGAGCGTCTGGTGTGGCGTCTTCCTGCCGGAGCAGGTGACTGTGCTGGAATATGCCGAGGATCTGAAATACTACTATGGCTCGGGCTATGGCTTCGAGGAGAACACACACTTCAATTGCCGTGCCGTTCAGGATATGGTGGCTCGTTTGAGCAGTCCCGTGTCGCCACATGTTGTGGCCTATTTTGCCCACTCGACGGGTGTGCAGACGCTGATCACGGCGCTGGGCATCCGCAAGGATGACATCAAGCTGCGAGCGGACAACTACGATTCAATGGCCAGTCGTCGCTGGAAGACCAGCCAGTTGGGTCCCTTTGCGGCCAACTTTGTGGCCGTCAAATACAATTGCCCCGCCGCATTGGAGAAGGAGAAGGTTGTCTTCTTCCTCAACCAGAATGCCGTCCAGCTGGACTGGTGCAATGTGGGCCTGTGCAACTGGTCGGACGTGCTCACGCAGTACAAATCCATTTTGGAGGCCAACTGTGATGAGTATTACTGTAGATCGGCTGCATCGGTGGGACGTGCCTCGATGCTGGTCACCGGACTAATTGCTGCCATTGTCTACTTAATGCATTAGATACCGGCACGGATCGGGAATGGATCTGGATTAGAGTTGGGTTGGATGTGGATTAGATTTAGATCTTGATTGGGTTTGGCACAGATCTAGAGTAGATATTGTATAATACTGTGTAATATCCGGATTAGATTAAACAATTTAAAACTTTACTCAGATCTGGCTAAGCTCTATCTATAATGGATCTGACAAAGCTCTCCAATAACTCCAACACAGATCTGTCGACGATCTATTTTAGTTTAGTTTCTAATATGTAATGTACAAAATTCGTACCAAATAACAAAACAACACAAAGAAGAAGAGCGAAGAAAAAACATCGCCATGGTGCGCTGGAGGCATTCAAAGTATTTTTTCAATTATTGTAAATTTTCTACTTTTAACAAATACACATTTAACACAGAAATTAGACAAAAAACAAAACACATACAAACACGTATACACACACAAATAGCTTTTTTAAATTAATTATTAAACTCTGCTTGTGACAACTAAATACAAATGTTAACAATTAAATAGCTTTATAAAATATGTAATAAAACCATTTTAAGAAAACATTGTGGATGTTGTGGATATTGTGGATACGGTGGATATAGTGGATGCTGTGAGCGTTTGCATTGGCACTGCAGACAAAAACAACAAGGCAATTCTAATGGCCGCTGCCTCTACTTGCATTGGTCGCAAGGCTTTTATTACCGTTGTCTTTGATATTATGAGAGCGTGGATGCATTCCATAGTTGTGGACTCTCTGTCACTGTATTGGTAAATGTACCGGCTTTGCCTGCGTAATGAGCAAGTAGTATCATTCAGTGTGTGCGTGTCTCTCCTGTTGATCGGTTGAGTTGTATGTATTTTTTGTGCGTGTAATTATTGTTGAGTGTATTGAAATGTGCATGGTGAAATTAAATAGTGTTAATGCAACTCGCTGTTAATGCAATTCGTCTGTTTGTTATGTGTCAAATATCAAATGTTGCATACAACAGATTTGCATTAATTCAGATTAATCTAAGAATCACAAATTTATATATATATATTTTTTTCATTTTTGTTTTTAAGTGAGCTTTTTCTACAAATTAAAAGTGCAATATAATACACAGTTAGTTTTAATGTGTGAGCTAAAAGTGAGAGTGAGACAGATTCAGTGCCGAATTTTAAAGCAGAGTACGTTAGAAGAAGAGAGCATTATAGAGCTAAAAACTGTAAGCTGGTGAGCGTGTTATTCTTATTACGCATTTTTTCATATTTTCAAATTCTGTGCCATTGCCGCTTAGCAATCGATAGTTTGCTATCGCATGTTAAAGTCACGTGTGAATGGCAAATAATCCAGCAAATGTGGCAGCACGATTGTCATGGTGGCAGCATCGTGCAACGTTTGGCGCGTTTCTTTAAAATATATGCAAATAGAAATAATAATTAAAATAAAAAACTCATATTCTTTAAAATATAGTAAATACTATTCCAAAAATTTCTTATTTTCTATTAATTATTATTTTTTCTACTAAAAATCGTTTACTAATGCATTTCAGTATATTAATTTAAGTTTGTATTTATATATATTTAAATTAAGTAATTCTTTGCAATGTTTCATTTACTGATTTTCACATTTAGCGCAAACCTTTTCTAGCACTTTTGCAGTGCCTTAAAATTAAATCAACAAAAAAAAAAAAAAAAAAAATCACAACTTAAAAGCTCACCTGAGAAATCCTTTTTTTTCTTTTTTTTTTTGTTGGTGAGACACGAAAACTGTGCCGCCCATACTTTGAGCCGTCACGTGCTTCCTGTTAAATGTTCTAATGATGCGTATTAGACCAGACTAAAAGCCACTCATAAGTGGGAGCACACGCACCTGACTACCAGTCAGTTTGCCTTTGACATTGGATTTTGGGCATCGAGAGACGATGGCAACGACAGCGAATTTTTAGCAATATGTGTTTTTTATTATTTCACATCTTAGTTGACTAGTGTAGCTGTAGCTGTAGCACACACCGTTGTCCGGGGCAATGTTATAGCCCACAAAGGGGCGCACTGTCCACCCAACGTCCACCCACTGGAATTTTTTAACAAAGGTTCACATGCCCTAAGCTCAGATCCACGTGAGGCATTCTAACGGCCCCAACGAATTTTGTTTTGACTGTGTGTGTGTCTGTCTGTGTTGGGGGCAATCCAAAGTGCTTTATAGTTACTTAGACGTGATGTTGAGTGTATGAGGGGCGGTGTTGAGGGGCGTGGTCGGGCCAGTTTATATGGCCAAAAAACAAGGCAAGTTTATCTTTGGTCCCATTTTTCGGGGCATTTTGGCACAGTTTTCATTAGCCCAAAAACAGGAGCAAGAGTTAAAGCAAGTCGTATATAGTATATAAATCAGCTGTGTTTTGACATGGGCGTGGCAAGGGAGGGCCGGGCAGAATGGGGCGGGAGATGCCGCGCAAATTTTTGAAACTTTACAATGCCCAAGAGTACGAACTGTTGAAATGGGCAAATGGACAAAGTCTGCTGCAGACTTGTGGGATTTAGATAAATATATATACATATAATTTCAGATACATATATATATATATATATATGCTTGTCTATCCATAATTTTATTGTGTTAATTGCCAGCTCATTTGGGCCAACATTCAGTCATATACTTTAGCCCAGCTGCAAATGAAGCTGCATAACTTCGGGCTAAAACGTCCTTTAGCCTTGGCTACAATTTGTGTGCCACAAAAGGTACACCCAAAAAGGTAGTTCTGGTAAGTTGAGCCGTTTTTACGGGCCAACTGTAATAGGAGACTCTCCATTGCTGCCATTGAAGTTGTGTCCTGGTAATTGGTTAATTATTGGGCTAGCAACGTTGGCCAAGTCAATGGACAGTCCATTGTTATCAATTTTGACATGAGCTGCGTAAATGTGAATTTCCATCTGCTGTGTTGGTCCACAAAATCTAGTTAACTAACATAAATTGAGGTAAATTTTTGATTTTTACCTTCATGAAGAAGATTTTTCATGGAAATTTGTTGCAGGCTTTTCATTTGCTGCCTCAGCTATTGAGCTTTGCTTTTCATTTTCCATATATTTTTTTTTTTCACAGCAAATTTTCATTATGTGGCCACAGCACAAATAATATTTTTCATTCACACACACACACACACACACACACACACTCTTATACACACAGTTGAGACCATTTATCATTTGAGCACATTTTTAGGTAAAGTTGTTCTGGGTGAGAAAGAGAGAGAGAGAGAGAGAGAGAGAGAGAGAGAGAGAGAGAGATAGAGTGATGTTGTAGAGTTTTTGACTGGCCACAAAATTGTGTAATTCAAGTTGGATTTAGGCTATGTACTTTTACAACAACAAGTACAGTAAACATACAACAAACATGACCAGGCTTGTTCTAGTTGGCCAATTTGTAAGCCAGTCGAGGCAAAAAAGTAAAGTTGTTATTTTTTTATTTCCTCGATTTTATGTGGTTTTTAATTAAGTTAACATTTTTTGTTGATATTCAGCAGCTAACAATAACATATTTGTCATGTAATAGTCGGCCTTAAATGTGTGCTGTAGTTGGGATCTGAGTTCACACTTTAAACTGGACAGAGAGAGCAGATTGTAATTGAAAATGGAATATTATTGTAGGGAAATTTGTGGTGCGTAGATGAAATATGTATATTTCTGAGATGATTTGTTTTAAATCATATTTAAAGAGCTGAGCTTCGAATGATTGTAGGTCAATGCATGCTTGAGCCAAAGAGTATTTATTTTGTTATTTGATAAATGAAAATATTTTCATTTCATTTCATGATGTTGTGGTAAGCATTTGAGTTTTTCTCATTGATAGCTTGCATAATATTGATCTAATCTATGATATATCTCTCTCTTTCTCGCTCTCATTCTTTCCCAACTACTTTCTCTCTCTCTCTCTCTCTACCTCTCTATCTCTCTATCTCTCTCTCTCTTTTCTCTACTACTACTACTATTCTCCTCTTTCTTTCCCTACTACTATTACTACTCTCTCTCTCTCTCTCTCTCTCTCTTTCTTTGCCTTCTACTCTCTTTCTCTCTCTCTCTCCTTATCTCTATTTATCTCTGTTTCTTTCTCTATTGTTATCTCTCTACTATTTATTCTTGGAATTTTCACTTGTTTTATTTTTTAATATCTGATATTTTTAGTGTTCAAGTTCTATTGAAAAACATGTATTTATTTGTTTTATTTACAATTATTGTTGTCATGTTTTCCTAGAACGACTTCGAGTCCTTATTTTCGGAAAATGGCTTTAATTTAAAAGCAATTTGATGCCTTGTTCACAGTTATTTCGCATTCAATGCTCATTTAATCTATGCTATTTGCAAATTTTGCAGCTAGCTTAAAAAAAAAAATGAATAAAAAATCTTTGTATTCAGCTCGGTAGAATTTAAGCTGCTTTATGTTGACATTTCAAGCAACCAAATGAAAAGTAAACAAAGATGTTCTGCAAAAAACCACAAAAATAAACCGAAATACAGACATTTATGAGCCGGGGTATGGGCCTGATTTTGTTGCTATTTTTAGCGCTCAATTAGCAGCTTGTCATCGAAGTTAGGAATGAGGGGGCAAAGTGGGAGCGGAAGTGGGAGCGGTAGCAGTTCCTGTTGTAGCATTTTGAGCATGCCAAAGGACTCGCTTGCATTGCCACTGATTAAAGGAGAAGACATCAAATGGCGACGCTCAAGTGTCTGTCGTAAATGCATTTTAAAGCACAAACCTTGTACTATATGGCTTATAGAGCTCTAAAGCGACCTCATATGCCAGCCATATAAAGTAAAACAGGAGGAAAATAAAAAAAAAACAGTAGGAGAAGAGGAGAAAGTGTTGAATGAAAATTCATATACACTTTGGAATGATTACGAAAATATCCGTTTTATAAGTTTATATGAATTTGTATATATCAATAAAAAAATATTGTTAAATAAGAAACTAGTTGGGTAGTAAAATTGATAGGTTATGTTAAGGCTAAGAATTCGCTGAGACAGCATAAAAAAGTTTATTTACATTATTACCAAATGCAATTTGTAAATTAGTAAATAAATAAATAAATAAATGGACAAATAAATACAATATAAATAAATAAATAATATATTATATTATATTATATATAAAGATAGTCTGAAGAACGTCATATCAATTTTACAATTAGTTCAGCTTTGAGAACATGTTTAATGCATGTCAAGCTCTAAGGCGGCTCAATAGAAAATGTAGCTTATGCTGTTGGGTCTATTTTTTTTATGGTAAAACATTCAGAATATTGTAAGTATAGAATTTTGGATGTCAGTATTCTTTTATGGACCCAAAAATAGTCAAGTTAGCTTGGTAAATCCTAACACAGAGTTGTTAGATAGTCTTAACTGCCAAATTTGGTAGAGCTACCTCAAAAACTTTCGAATACATATTTTTGTTTGATTTTTTTTTTTTTCTTTTTTCTGTAGCAACCGACTCTCTGGTTTTATTGGTAATTATCTTGAAAATGCGTCAATTAAAGTGGCAAAATATTTCCTTATGCTGACAAATAGTTAATCTTATAGCTCTTGATTAGTTGACTTTTCTTTTAATATATAATTTTTGGTAGATCAATGAAGGAGGCCAACTTAACAAGGTTGCAAAATTTATAATTTCTCATTATTATGTATTTTATTATATATTTTTAGTAAACTGCCAACATCATTCTCTTGTAGCTTCACTAATATAGTATCTGCTATATCAGATATTGGAAATGCTTGCTGTTGTTAGATTGTCATCCAAATGTTAAATTTCTAACTTGAAGAGCGGTAAAATGGTTTCCATGCATGATGAATAGTGCACCAAAAACAATAAACTCATTTCACTTAGTGAACGAGCATAAACAGATTGTGTTTTTATTTATAGAAAGATTATATTATTATGTATCTATGATTTATATAATGCTAGTACATATATATGTATATATTAAATCCTAGTCTAATCGAGTTCTTGTAGAACATTTATCACAAAATTACCTGAAAGGTTTTTCTTTTTGTTTCACCACAAATCATTTATGAAATTGTTAACACTCCATGCTAGGGTATACAGATATGAATTGAAGCATGTGTGGAATAACGAGTACTTGCATATACACACACATACACACACACACCCACATACACACACACCCGCACACACACATATATATACAGACACACAACGCCTGCAGTAATTTTTGCTCATTTCAAAGGCTGCATAAGCATCTCTCTGTGGATGTGCGTGCTGTATGTGTGGGAGTGCGTATGTCAGTATATGCTCGTATATGTGACATGCGGTGGCTGTAATGCAGAAATTAAATTCATAAATATGCACAAGTTTAATAACATTTCGGATGGAAGCTGTCAAAGACAAAGACAAAATACTTTGACGTTCCACAAAACGATTTTACATAAATTCTCAATGGATTGCATTTGAGTTGAAATGTCAAGAAGTTCGAATTAAAGTTGAGATTAAAGTGAGCTTAATTGTGCTCGCAAATTTTCTGTCAAATTTACAAATTGAAATTCATTTATGGAACGCCAGAGAAAGTGTGTTTTGCTGACATTTTGTTGAGTCAAATATTTTTAATAAATTTTATTTCTTTTGTATATGTCAGGCACTTAAAATAATACATTCCGCTCACACACACACACACACACATGTTTATATATATGTATATATAAACAGGCTGTTGTCCCTTTACCAAATGTCCTTCCGGCTAGTTGTTGCTTTGATTTCTGTTCCGTTGTCTGACAGTATGCGTTACACGCAATTTAATATGCAATAAGCTGGCTGTCAGAGACACTCTTTCAACCACATTCCATCTCGTTTGCTGACACTTCTCTATATATATCTCTAACTGTCTCTCTCTTTCTCTCTCTCTCTCTCTCTCTCCCTCTCACTCACTCACTATCTCTTTATTTCTGTTGCCAATATTATAGACTTGTTTCATATTGTTTGGCATAAGCTTGATTTAATGCGTCGCATCAAAATGAACCACTGAATTTAGGTATTGATTCAAATGAACTAGGGAATATAGTTTGTGAATAATACCGTTTACTAGTTTCTAGATAAAAGCTGAGCCAATACGATTTATGCGTCTTTAATGAAATGCTTACTTGTTGAAATAATGAAGTTATTCATTAAATGGAACCAGTATTTCAATTTGTGGTTCACTGTAATCATAAGTGACGGAACCACTATTAAGGCACTGTAGTTAATTGGAAAGACTTTCTCTCTCTCTCTCTCTCTCTCTCTCTCTCCCTCTCTGTGTTTCACTCTCCCAGTCCAGCTAGCTATATCAACATGAACTCAATAAATGTTCATTAATGGAACTGGCATTGAAACGAACTCTTCAGCATATTTTCCAATTTTTCTTACATTCATCATTCATTCATCAAATTGAACCACAATTTCCTTTTTGTTGACCTTTTTCACACTTTTGCACTGGAGAATTGAACTATAATTTGTTGCCTTAATTGAGTTCGCTTTGATACAATTCGATTTTAATTCAATTTGCATGCAATTGAGCTCATAATTAAAAAAAAAAAAAAAAAAAAACTGGGCGTGGCAATAAAGTGTGCGAAAATCAATGGGGAAAAATGTTAAGCCAGTCATTAGCTGCAATTGCCTTGCGATTTTATTGCAGCCAAAGAGGAAGACGAAGGGGAAGAGGTAGATGAGGAGGATATGCTATAGCTAAAACAGTTAGCATATATAAAAGGAGAAGGAATATGCAAGAGCAACAACAGCAATGGCAACAAGCTAAGATAATTTATCTTGAGTGCGCACTTAATGTTTCATGTTCTAGTTGTTGTTGTTGTTGTTGTCAGATTAACGCCCAAGTGCATTAATTAAACCTTAAAGGAAGCCATGGCAACGCATGTTTATGTTTAGCTATATATACAAATTGTATATATATGTATATATACATATATATTTAGTATATCTAAATGCTTATCATGATTTTCATATCGAATATCTGTAGGGGAATATTTAGCTGCTTCTTAACTTTTATTTTTGCCTTACGTAACTTGGCGCTAATTGGTGCTGCAATGAAGAGCCTTTTTATCGACACTAATTTCAGCGGCAATAACTGGTTAACCGCAGCTAAACTAACCAACAAGTGGGCGTTAACTAAGGTCGTAGCATACGCAGAGAATATATTGCGTATACGCAACGTAAAAGGGTAAAGATAAAAGCGTAGAGCACGCTTTGTACGCCGTGTGAATCGTTAATAGAGAAAGAAAATGTAATGAAATTTGCTTTGGCTGGAAATTGCAAAGAGCCTTTCATAGGATATATATATACAGAGTTCGAGAGAGATAGAGAGGGGTAGAGCTAGAGAGCTGGAGAGGTATATATATATAGTGATAGGCAATGTGAAGCAGTTGAACAAAGTCTGAAAAGTTGAAGTGGGAAACATCTTTAGACTTTCGCTTTAACTGGGCCAAAACTTAAACGATTTTCTTCACGTTTTCTACTTTAGTTTGACTTTTGCTTTTCTCAAAACTGATAGCAATGTTGTGAAGCTTTTAAGGCTTCTAGATCTTTACCTTTTTACATCAATTAAAGTCTCTAGAAAGTCAAAAGTGGATTAAATTTGTTTTTGTTGAAATGAATAGGTTGAGTAGGGCCTCAAGTGAATTTTCTAGTCAGGCACTCTAAGTAAAAGGCAGAGTATTTTCTAGTCAGGCACTCCCGACAAGTGCACTGTTTTTTTGTTTTCATAAATATCTTATGCATAAATATTTAGTTTTCAAAACACTTTTAATGCAATCAAAGATTCACTTTATTTAAAAGAATAAAAAACATAAACAAAAACTCCAAAAACAAAATTGAAAAAAATGGAAAAATTCACAAATAAAAATTCGAAATTGTTTATAAGGCGAATCTAAAATCTGTAACGACGAATGGCACGATATTGATATCCATCCTTGGTCAGGACAGAGCTCTCGCCATCGGCTGGGCCCTCGACAACAACATCATCGTCGAGCGGCGGCAAGTATTCCTTGGCCGCCTCCTTCAGCTCAGCGGGCATCTCATCGGGTTGCTTGTAATGATAGCCATCGTCACGTAGCTCAGCCGTGGGCACATCGACCACGATTTGATCCTCAACCAAGGGTTGAGCCTCAGCTGCTGGCGCTTCGGTTTCCACAACGGGCGCCTCAGTGCTGGCCGGCTGCTCCTCTACGGCTGGCGGCAGATACTCGTTGGCCACCTTGGGCTGTGCAGCGGCGACAACCTCCTCGGTGTCATCAAGGGCAGCTGGGGCAGGTGCAGGTGCAGCCGTTGGTACCACAGCAGGAGGCAGATACCTGTTGCTAGGAGGTGGCAAATATTGCTGGCCAGGCAAATGGGAAACATCGCGACGATTGCGATGACGCAGCTTGAGGCGACGCACCGTACGATATTCATAGCCTTGCTCGCCACGCACAGCGCTCGGTTCCTCGGTGGTATCAGCGGGCAAATATTCCGTTGCTGGTGGCACGTACTCCATGGCGGCGGCATCCACCAGTTCGGAGACATCGCGACGCAGGCGAGCAGCGCCCTGGGGTGCTGCCAAAGCGGCGCTGGCCACGGCGGAGAGAGTGAGCACAGATCCAAGTGAAAAGAATTTCTACACAACAAAGAAAAAACAAAAAAAGGAAGCGAAAACAAAGGCAAAGCTTAGAATATATCCTGTATATATACATATATATATATATATACTCTATTTCCTGTTTTACCATTTTCTTTTTTTTTTGGGGTTAACGGCGTCTGGCAATTAAAAGTTGCTTAGGCTGTTTGATGGCTTGACTCTAGTCGACCGTCGCATTTATAGCAAAAAAGTTTTGAGGCAATTCAGCCTTAGCCTTCGCCTCAGTCTCGGCCTTAACTCCAGTTCCAGTTCACGTTCCAGTTCCAGCCTCCAGCTCCAGTTGAACTCGGTGCGCTTCGCTTCAACTTAATTAAAAATCTTCAAAAAATTCGTTTTATTTTTTTTTTTTTCGTCTCTTTTTGCTGTGCTTGTTATTGTTGCCTTTGGTTGTTGCCACTTGAAACTCTCTTCAGTTTCAGTTTCAGCTACAGCTTCAGTTTCAGCTTCAACATCATCTTGGGTCTTCATCTTCAATTGCAAAGTCTCTGCGCTTCAATATCTGCCATTTGTGTGCGGCCTTTGCTTTGCTTTAGTTTTCTTTTTTTTCTTTTCTATCTGTTGCCTGCAATGTCAAGTGTTGGACGTCAGTGTGCTTGACCTTTCTAGATGGTTATACACTGGTATTTGTAGATAGTATAAAGGGTATATTGGACTAATTGTATGCATTGGTCAGCTGTCTTGTATATAGGGTATATAAGACAGTAAACATATATTTATGTTTGATTGCATGTGCTTAATACAGGGTATCTGAAAGTCGTTACGTTTTGAGCTTTATATATTCTTATTGAAAGACTTGTAAACTATTTTATGTAGAGTATATTTGACAGCTAATTCCAGTAATATCTATTTGCGAAGTTTCTATGATTAATATGAGGTAATCCTGTTATTATATTATCCTATTAATAGATTATCTTATTTTAAGCTTAAATACAAAATATTTATAATTTGTTAATTATAAAGGGTATATAGACAGATATTGTTTATCGGATTTATTAACGAAATTACGAAATAATAATAATTAATAAAGAAATGTACATTATGCATACAGGGTATCTGACAGTTCTTACACTTTAAAATAGACTATAGCCTATAGCGCCTTTTTCTCTTTTATTTTGAAATTGACTGAATACAAATAATATACCTAATATTCATATAGTCTTCTGAAATTATATTTTCTTTTATAAAGAGTTTTATTCAAGCATAGCTAAAATATTTTCATATTGTAATAAGTGCTAATATAAAATTCTTAGCTTTTCTCTCTCTAAACAGAGTAACTCTGTGGTCTATCAAATGCATGTAGATTTTAAGCTCTATTTTTTGTTGTCTATACAACTTAAGTAGTTCAGTTTTTTTTTTTCTATTTTGTTGAGGTGTTAATTTACTGGCTGCTCAAGTACTGCGGAAGTACTACGTATATTTATAGGCCTCGCAGTTGGGAGCGTCTGAAGAGCTTCACAAAAAACGAAGTTGAAGTGGGCGCTTGGTTGGACTCGCAGTTGTCTCATTTGTAATTGAAATAAATTAAAAAAAAAAGAATATATACATTTAATTTAATATGCATAGGCCGTTGAGTCCTGACAATCAAAATACAATCAGAGACTTGTTGCGGAAATTATTTATTGATTAAAATTTATTGTGACGCTTGGCCAAGCCTGCAACAAAAAGTCATTTGCTGGCGGCTGTGTGTGGCAGTGGCTGCTATCCAAAATCTGTATTTAAATACCGTGCAAAAACTCATTAAATAATCATAAACATAATTAAAAAAAAAAAAAAGGAAAAACCACATACACACACACACACATGCGCACATCTCAATTTACAAATTACAAATTGAACTGGAAACGTTTGTAAAATTAAAACGAACTATGTAAATTTTTTGTTCTTCACTGTTTTTTATGGCATTGTTAATGAACTGCTATTGGACATGTGTGACATGTGGCATGTGGGCGTGGGGGCGTGGCCAGCTGGCATGTGTCATTAACATTTATAGCTCTCACGCATGCAAATGAGCTGAGAGAGAGAGAGAGATAAGTATAAAACGAGATATACTCTACGTACATACGCATGCAAATCCAGCTAGAACAAATACAGAGATGTATAAGCGCCTTAACTTCTTGTGTATTTCACAGCCTAGATAAGCCATGGAATCTGCTTAGCTGGCAAGTAAATCATTTCCGTGGCTCTTTGTCTGCCTAAAAGGCGGCAAAAACTTTTCATTCGATACGCGCAGTTGCGCCTCAAAATCGACTATTGGGAATATATATGTATATATGGTTGGGATTAGGCCTAGACTTGTTGCTAGCTAGAAGTTTACTTGCCTATTTTATTAGCTTTTTTTTTTTCTTGGCTAAAAGCCAGTCATGTGCAATATTTTATGTGTCTAGGTCGGGGCAGAGTGTGTCTTAGGTGTGTGTAGAGCATAATTTATAGCACTAGCTAAGCAAAGAAAACAAGCTTGATAAATACTTGAAACTTGAGTGAACGACTAGGCAATACTCTATAAATTATAGTGAGTCTTGTCCTGAAATACTTATACTTTTTATAATATACTTTCTCATATGTTCGCCTATATTATAGGGTATAAAACAAGCAGCAACAATAACAATAAACAAAAATGGTGTGCTATAAATTGTGTGTGCCTCATTGATTTTTTGTGTTGCTCTTGACTTGTGATTTTATTTAAAATACGATTTTTATGTCTATTTTTCTTAGGCATTCTCCTGCATGCTGTTTGTGTATTTGTGTGTCTGTTGAGGTTCAATTTACATGTGCCACAGTTTGTGGCATACAACTGCCGGCCTTTGTTTTGCTGTTTTTGCTGTTGTTGCAGCGATAAAAGGCAACAGCTTAAAGAAGCTCCCAGCGGCTCATCGACCATTAGCCGGCTGTAAAGTTAACCTGAGCTGCTGTTGCCACTGCTGCTGCTGCTGCTGCTGCTGCTGCTCCTGGCGAACTCTTTAACAAACTGGAGCTGTAGCTATAGCTAGAGCCTGGCCGCGGGCGGATAATGTTGGAAAAGGGCAGCTTTGCCAAACAAGGCAAACAAAAATCCGGAGCCATGGCACGGTTCATGCAAATGTCGATGCTAACTTGTATCTGTGTGTGTGTGTGTTCGTTCAGCGCTTGTTCAAGTTGTAGATAGCGACCGCAGGCGCCAGTTGACTTGATGCCGCATTTATTAACTTAAAATATTTATATATTTTAAATAGGCAAACGAGAAAAAAAAGGAGCAGCAGCCACAGCAGCAGCAGCAGCAGGCCGCAAAAAGGGTCCTTTGGCATATCGATTTGGCAAATCTATTTACGAAATTTAAATTGCTTTTTTACAGCTGCTGGTAGGACATGAGAATCCTTTTCTTTTTTTTTGGTGGGGTTTAACAAATTGCTGCGACAAGGACACGAATTTGCCATCAATCAATTTATTGAGACTACGCAGCGTTGCCCGTGTTCCATATACACACTTAATTTGACTATAAATTTTGGACTTGACAGTCAGATTTAAATGCGCTGATCAAAGCTTAAAATCACATAGGTATAAAATAGATATATGTATAAACTCCATGTGAACGTTGTCTAATTAAGCCATGGCCTGTTAACACGACTCCTTCAAGCAGATGACAGCATAACGTAAGAAGCACTCACTTAAGCCTGACAGAGCTATTGAAAATTTGATGAGCTCTCGGCATGAGCAACGATAATGTAGATTGACAACATAACACATAAATTCTTGAGCATTTCAACAGGCTGAGTGAGTATGGCTGTCAGTGAAGATATATGTGATTGGTGAAAGTAAAAATGTCATTGAACCGAAAATGTTTCCGGCTGTCATCTCTATCTCTATCTCTCTCTTTATTTTCTTTTTGTGTATGAATGATGATGTCATGTAAATTGTCAGCTTTTGCTTTCTATCTATTAATATAACTTGCAATCAGTTCCAGAGTCTTGATTTCTTGAATGATTGAATGCAATTGTGTTAAGAATAGATATATTATCGTATAGCTAAAGCAATTTAGTATTGAGTTGATTCATATTTTTGTAAATCTATTTTGGTCAAATTCGACAACTTTTGTCGAATTCAAATGCTTCTCTTCATTTGCATATTTTCAATCAGAGCTAAAAAATCAATTAGTTAAGGAGAAAATTCATTTATATTGAAGTTTATATTTTTATAATATTATTAAATATCTCGTGAGTATTTTAAAGCTCTCCAAGTATTTTATTTGAATTTTTTTTCGCTTTCTCTCCTGTCATATGAGAGAGAGAGAGAGAGAGAGAATAAACCAAATCAAATAATAATACATGGAGAATGATATCTTTCTTTTTAATAGACTTAATATAGATTTGATTGACCTTACGCTTATAGAAATTCACATTTAATAGCGTTCTGCTCTGCATATTAAAGACTTGCCTTAAAGTCTTGCACTCTCAACTACAGCATTCTAGCTTGTTCGCTTTATCTCGTATTTTCACCTCAATTTATTTGGGTAACATTTTTACTATCTCTCCCACGTTCTAAGCTAATTTACTTTACTCTTGCTCTAAGCTACTATATATATCTTTCCTCTTTTCTTTTTTTTAGCATTTATGTATATTCATCATACGTTTCTCTGATAAATGGCCTTGCGATACGTGTGAAGTTTTACTTGGCTAACATAAAGTTTTACTTTAAATTTAGTTAAGTTCAACTTTAGGAAATAAGTTAAGTTACGTGCATATTTTAGTAATGGAAATCGTCATTTATTACATTTTCAGTTCAGTTGCAACATTTGTAATGTTGTTAGTCGCTCTACCTCCCCCCTTCTCTCTCACTCTCTCTCTCTCTCTCTCTCTCTACTCTAAATAAAGCTTTGTTCGTATCGTAAAAGCCAACTGCCAAAAATATGTGCATAAATATTTATAAACTTTAAAGAGCCTCAACGAGCCGAAGAGCCATAAAAAATCGATGCCATTGCTTAGGTAGCTTTTGTGTGCCACGCTGCCACGCCCACCTTCAAAAACACCTGCTAGGCCTCAGCGCCACCTGTCGTCTGAGTGTGGCGAACTGTGTGTGTTCTATGCATATTTAAAATTCAATTTAAATGCACGCAGCCGGAAAATGCGTGTTAAATAAACAATAACAACAACAATAATACGAAGAAATGAAAACGGAAACGAAAGAAATCGAATGTCGAATGATAGCAATAATAATGGGCAAAGGACACGCAGGCATTAAAATATGTTTTCCCATAATTAACTCTAATCTCTCATATTATCTTCGATTTATGAATCCATTTGGCTATTTTTAGAGAATTCTTGGAAAAAAAAAAACGTGGAGTAGAGAGTAAAATTCACAAAGGATTTTGCCGCTTGTGCCTATGGCTAAAGGTTATATCCTTTTTACCTTTTTGAGCATTAGTCCAATTAGCTGCGCACTCAGTTGTAATAATTAACTCCAATGTCTGGCTTCAAGCTGTTCACCGTGGCGTATGCGCAATATTCGTATTGCGGTTGACTTTGATGGCCAGCCATGACTCAAACAAAGTCATATTTCATTAAAAATCAACAAGTATGCAGTATGTAAAGGCTGCAGAGTGGTGAGAAGAGGAGAGGAGAGCAGAGCAGAGGAGAGATGGTGAGGTGCAGAGACGAGACGAGAGTCTTTGGGTCTCTCACCTGAGGCTCACTTAATTTCCCCAGACACCTTGCAGTGCGTTGTTTTATCGTTGAGGCTGCAACTTTCTCAGCAAGCAAAAAAAAAAAAAAATGAAAATGAAAATGAAAATAAAAATAAATACATTTATAAAAACCCGAATCCGGGGCCATCAAAGCTGCTCACAGGACAACGAGGGTCAACAACAAGCAACAGCACGCAGCAGAGCAACAATAACACAATTTGATTTCTGTTTGCTTGGCCGCTTGTTGTTTGCCCTGTCTGTTTATTTATTTGTTTGTTCTGTGTGTCCCGTGTCCTGTTTGGCATTGGCTATTCGCCTCCGCTTAGCGCGAATGTAAACTCAGCGCTGGCTACTTAATTTACATTGAAATTTTCATTGCTTCAGTTGCAACTGCAGCACAAAGTTTTATTTACTTCATTTCGGTATTTTTCTGTTGTGGGTTCATTGAACAGAAGACAGACTGGATAATGATTATATTTTCAATTAGAAACAAATGCTGAGCAGCTAAACAAGCAGCTGGATGGACGCCTTGCTGAGCCAGCTGAATTGAGGTGATTCGCTTTGAGGAATTCGCACGATTTATGCTTTTTAATTAGGTTTTCATTTCATGAAATCGGCGTCGAATTCATCTCACTTTTCAGTTTTATTTCATCTTCAATTACTTTTAATTATTCACCATTTGTTTTCAGTTTGTTGTTGCCCTGTGTCCATAAAATGTCTAAAGGGTATGCTAAGAGCGGATGGAATCAAGAGATATATAAATATATATATTTTCTGTTTGGGAAAGATGGAAATCATTTAGAAATTGTATCTATTCAATGCTAATAGATAAATATAACAAATGAAAATTGATTCTCATTTACAGAGTATTTACTAGTTCATCATACTCACCTTGGGGGAAATATTTCTTGTCTGCCGTGTGGCAACTTTTTAATGCATAATTTGAAATAATTGTTCCACTACGAAGGCAACAACAATTGTTAGTATCGCTTAAATGAGTTTCGTACGATGTTGACTTGAATTCAATTTGTGTGCCCAGCAGACAGATGGACATTTGACGACACTGACAGACACACACACGCACACGCACACTCGCACACTCACACACACACATAGATCAAGGAGGACATTTGGTTGGATTGCTCTTGAGTGAATCGAAGGCGCGCGACTCTGTTTATTTGTTTGTCTTTCTCTTGTTGTAGTTGTTAGATGGCAAATGGCTTTCAATTAAAATTGTATCCTAGCAGCAGTTGTCGATTTAATTAGTTTGCAAACTGACGTATGTTTATAAATAGCTCGCCACAGGGTGTGTGTGTGTGTGTGTGTGCCAGAGCACAGGGTGTGTTTGTCAGTTAGACAATAATGTTACAATTGTTGGAATTTTGGAATTTACTTTAAAAAAGATGATTTAAAGCAAGTAGCAGGCTGTGACACAGGTTGTGCCTCCTGTGGCTATAGGATGACATAGGGTGATTCAACTTGTTATGAACCGCTTTTATTGCCTTGCTTATGTCTATTAAAGTCACTTTTGCCAAAAAAGCTCCACCGACTGCTTATAGAGTAACTTAGTTAATTTACTACCCATTTGCCTGTACATGTATGCCAGTTACAGGGCGACTCATGTTATAGTCATGAATTCATTTACATAGAATTTCTACTACAGGGTGGTGTGAATTGTGTTTTTGGTTTAGCTTAGCTCTCTCGCTTGACAAATGTTAACAGTCACAGGGTGATTCCATGCATGTATTACATTTAATATTCAACTAGCATGCCACAGGGTATTTACCAACTGTACATAGGTTAGTTTAGTAATTACTATATAGAACTACAGGGCGTCACGGTAAGCAATGATTTGCTAAAGGCAAAACATTGAGGCCACCACAGGGTGCACTAACACCTGGTTATATTGCTTTTTCTATTTGCCTATAGATTGCCAATTTCATGGTAAGATAATTTGAACTCAAATAGTCCTCAACATATAGCATGCATTATAGATTGAATCACTTTACCGAAATCCGTTTATATTTCACTGTTCATAACTATAAAAGACAATATCATTATTGAGGGAGGTATATCTCCCCCCATCGAAGCTCCACTATTGAACTTCTAGCAATTCTTGCCTCCTATTTCGGGCAGTGTAATTAACTTTTACCGCACACCAAACAGAAAGACAGAGAGAGCGAAAGATAGAGAGAGAGAGAGAGAAAATAATATAATAAATACTTATATAGTATAGATAAATGACACTGACATTGGCATTGGCAATAGAAATGGCAATTGCTAGACACTGCTTCTGCTTGTTGTCCTCCTGTGTGTAATGTCCTGTTTTCTCTTTTCTTGTCTGCCTTTCCCCCTGTTCTCCTCTGAACTTTCTACTTTCCACTTGCCGTTCATTGTGCTTACAGTTGTTTGCTGTGCTGGGCATTAAATTGAGCTTAATTGGAAATTACAATCCAAGTGCCATTCTGGTTATTATGTTGTAACATTACACAGACAAACACAAACACAAACACACACACGGACATATATTCACACACATGCGTAGGTAGCCCACACACGTTGAGCGCACTTACATATGCATTACGTAAACTGATTCGGTTGAGCTGGCATTGCCTCTCAAGTTAATATAATTAGTTTCGGTGTAAAATTATAAACGTCAACCGCTGGCATTAACACACACACACACACACACACACACACACAGTCTACACCTGACCCTGGCCGTAGCTTTAGCAGCTTAAAGGCGCAAAATGAGCAAATTTTGTGGCCAACTGCCATACACACACACACACACAGACTCCACATACACTTTAGCCACAACAAACACACTCACTTACTCACACGTACATATACATATGCACATATATTTCTACGTACATGCATATCCCTCAACCACATATCAATCTCCCTCCATTGGCCTCAAAGTTTTTGGCCTATTCTGTCGCATCAACCCACGCGGTTTTCGCTACACTCCACACTCAGCGCAGTTTGTAGCCGTCAAATCGGGTATTCAGCACCGCAGGCTATATCCGTTTAATATTTGTACAATTTCCTCTATTTGCACATCAAAATATGTTGTTGACTGACCAGGAATGCCAGAATCCCTGAGCTCTCCCTCTCTCTCTCTCTCTCTGTTGCATCGTTGTTAAAATTTACATGCGCTGCTCAATTTTTGGGGTTCAGAGCGCAATTTTCCTCTGTTATTTTTCTAGCGTTGGAAAATTATGCGCAAATAAGTGTAAAATTATCAAAATGACAGGGTGTAGAGTGTGGTGGGTAAATGTTTCTGTGTGTGTGTGTGTTGCTTTTTAATTATTTTGCAAGCAAATTACGTATACGTCACATGACACAGCAGCCGAGTTTGGCAGCTCAAGCGTTACCCTGTCACATAACTGTTTAGCAATTAAAATGCATTGAAGCTCTTCAAATTGAACATTCAAATTCAAACAGAGATTGTATTTCATTAAACTTTCAATTCAAGCTAACTGAGATTGTATTTCATTAGGATCTACGTCCCATGCACAGGGCGTTACGTTAGTTAATCCTATCAAGTGAATTTAGCTGCTGTTTTGACAGACTTGCCACCCTGTGCCACAGGCCACGACAGCAGCTAATGCTATAAATTCATAAGACTCTATTCATGTCTCATCATAAACGGATCCCCATTGTTAGCCACGCCACCCTGTGGCCAGCCCACCTTAGCCTGCTTGGCGCAACACCTGCGCAATTTTACGCCAAACATTTCTCAGCAGAGAACGGCGGAGGATAGCACAAAAAGTGCATTCAACTGTGCGTGAAAATGTGCTCTGCGGCAAAAACAAAGCACGAACTTGAGATTTAGTGAACGCTACAAGGGGGAGGTGAGAGTGGAAGAGTGGAGAAGCGTGGGCGCAACAATAGCTTGGCCCCAAAGAGTTGCGGGAAACTTTTGAAGTTGCCACAAAATTGCGTTAACTTTTTAGTAAGTCACTTGATTATTAAGTCGCAAAAAGCGGTTGCTGCCCGGAATGCCACAATGAAGACGGCGACAGTAGAGACCCAGGCGGAGGCCCAAACCCAGTCCCAGACCCAGGCTCAGCCCTAGTTTCATTTGTCTTCCCCTTGACCTTGACTTGATTTGGGTTACGCGGGTTCTGGCCGGGTTCACAGCTCGAAGTTGTCGACAGCGTTTAGCGCTTAATTGAGACAATTAAATTGACTTTGACAATGGACGAAGGCTTTCAAAAAGCAAAAACGCAGCAAATCAGCAGCAACTGAAATATAATAAATAATCCGAGCAGCTAGCATAACTGCGACTCCCTTTTTCCAAGCACTGTTGACAGTGAGAAGAAGGGCATATTGGATTGCATGTTTGAGAGAGAGAGAGAGAGAGAGAGAGAGAGAGAGAGAAATAATTTTTGTTGTTGCGGTTTCTGTGGGTGCTTGAGTTGTATAAATGGGTGGACTTTATAGAGTATGAAAGTTTTAATATTTTTGTATATGTTTGGTTTAAAAATTATTGCCGCGGCTTGGATGTAAGGATTTTTCGAGCTGAAGTAGGATTCGATTAGCTCAGTTATAGATAAATAGATAGATAGATAGATAGATAGATAGATAGATAGATAGATAGATAGATAGATGATATAGATAGATAAGCATAATCTATTCTAAAAGAACATTTCTATAGCTAAAACCCAAACTTAACTCGTTAACTTAATCTGAAGTTTTCCAATAATTATATCAATTATAGACAAAACTCTCAATGCGAAATGCCCAGATATGTCAAGACTATGTTTAGAGAGTTTCTGCCTAAATATTATATTCTACTACATTCCACAACAAGTTCCAGTTTCATATATTTTAAGTAGATATATATAGAATTTGCTAGACAGCGTATTTCGTTAGTCGTCTATACCCGTCTGCATAGCGTGGCGCTTATATTTAGGGAATTTTGAAAACCTTCAAGTTGTAATTAAATTTTCGTAGCGCGCTTTGACTTTGACTTTTTGCCGTTGCAAGTAAATTGCTTTGCCTAAGCTCAACATTCACACACACACACACACACACACAGACGAGTGTATATATGCATGGCAGCTGCTGCCGCATGTTGCAAGTTGCCTGTTGCATAAGTGAGCACAAGTGCTTGTTGCTGTTTAGTATGCATTGCATTTGCAGTTGCTTTGTGGCAGCTTAAGGCGGAGCCAGGCGACAAGCTGCGACTGATTTTATTATGCAGAAAGCAAAACACACACACACACATGCCACGCCTATAACAAACGAGCCCAGCCCGGCCTGAGCCCGCCCAACTTGCCACGCGCGTAATTGGAGCGTAATGTGTTAAAGTTAGAGTCACGTGAGCTGCGTCTAATTTGCTGCCTGTTTGTTTGTTGCCCCATGTTTGTGTCCCACAACTGTTGCATATTTTATGAAGTGATTACATTGCTCACTCTACATCTCTCTCGCTCTCTGTCTCTCTCTCTCTCACCCTATACACACAGACTAGAGAGTATATGTTATCTGTGCAGCACACGCAGCTGCCACAGCATACGAGCCACGCATGCAAATCAATCGACAACTCTTTCTAGTATTTGATTTGTTGACTGTGACATTTAAAATGCGTACATAAATTGCACCCGAAAATTTTACAATAAATTATTGAATCTCTTATGATGCTCTACAAAAATGTAAGAAAATATATATATATATATATATATATATAAAATATATATATATATATATATATTTTAAATGAAACATAACTGTAAATTGAAAGCTAGAATTTGTAGTACATGTCTAGACGATAATCAAGCGATATATTTTATTTTGCTTTAATGTAAAACAAATTAAATTCCAGAATATGATTTAGCATATTATTTGACTAAGATATTTTTTCTAAAGTTTGAACATGTAGTCAAATAAAATTATTGTCTGGATTATATATATAATATTATAGTATAGATTTGACAGTTATAATAGATTATCTCTGTCATTATGTCGGATTTAGCACGATTGATATATTGACGATCTTTCTATGTGTTATTCTTATTCTGTTATATATTACTATTCTACTACTATTACTATTATTATTATTCTCTTACCTATTAACTTATTCTCTACCAATTTTAAATTTGGAACTGCAAGCACCTTTAGTATAAGCCTTGGCCTGGAGGTGGAGTATAATACCATGAGATAGATTGCAGATAAAATATGAATTCATAGGAATGTGTATAAATATCACTTAGTCGATGATTCGAACATGTCCTGAATAATTTTATCTTATATATTTAATATAATAATAATTTAATATAATATATATAAAATAATAATATAACCCCTAATATAACCCCTACATGAGTTTTTATGAATGAATTACAATTACTATGAATTAAATACAACTTTGTACAGCATTCAGAGATATGTCTACAATTCATAAATTATATAATTTATATTGTTTTAAAGAATAGTAAGAGCCGAGTAGATATAGCCATGCATGCCCATATGTCTATGACAGCTTACAAGTTGCGAAACTAATTTCGAAGATTCGTCTTTTTGTTGTACTTATTTACTATAATATATACATACATATATAATATAAGTAGTTGGCTTAAAATAAATAAATAAAATAATAAAGATATCTGAGCCAAACTTTTCCCTTACAAGTTTTATCAAGTTGTTTATATTTAAGCTAAATCTTAGCAGCCGTTCTCGGTTTTACTTGTCTTCCACAAGTTGTCTGAGCGGTTTGAGTTCGAGTTCCAGGCTAAGTTAGGATTGTTTTTTTTTTTTTGGCTAGGAATCAATTGTCTGTGCTATTTAAAATATAATATGTTGACAGTTTGCATTGAGATTTAATTCTCAAAGAATAATAATAATTTGAATAAATTGAGCGTATATTTATATTTGAAAACTGAATTGTGAAAAGAATTTCTATGTTAGCTTAACAATTGCAATCTGATTATTTTTAAGTTAACAAAACAAACGCTGCTCACTTACTATTTATATATTATTTTACTAGTCTCAAATTCTGTCTGTTTCACATTTGAAATATTTGCAGTTATAAAGCAGTTGCAGTTTACCTTTAATATTTTAAAAACAAAACAAAATGCTGCATACATTGAAGAGGCTTATAGGTAAACATTTTGATACCTTGATTGGCTTACAGTTTGTTTCTCTTTATGTTAAAGCACTCTCGATGCAGCTTGTACATTGCCAAGCGATGTCTACCTATCATATATGCATATATATATATTCTTTATTTTTTTTTGCTTTCCTAGTGATTCGCATGTTTGCCCTTTGTACTGCCATGCGTTTTACATGTCAACGTTGGCAGCCTTTCAATCTCTCTCACTGCATATATATATATATATATATATATATATATATATATATATATATATATTTATATATATGTCTGAATCAGATATGTATATATATATTTTTGATTTATCTTTGCTGCTGTTTGCGTGGTCACAGATTCAATTGAGCAAACAGTTCTTGCCTCTGGTTTTTTTTTTTTTTTTTGTGTGGAATTTATTTTCGATTTGGCATCGAAAGTTTTCAGTGACGAATCAAACTGTGCCACAGTAGCAGTCAGCCAGGCTGTTACCTGTTATTGAGTTTAAATATTTTAACTGAATATTTTCCGATTTCCTTTTTTATTTTTTTTATTTTTAATAAAAATATATGTATGTATCTTTTCTATTAAGCACAAGCTCTCGACAGTTGTTTGGGCAGGTGGCAGGACTCCTCGCTGCCAGGGTTTTTCAATTTCTACTAATCCTGCAACAACAGGAACAACTCGCACTCACACACACACACACACACGCTCACCAAATAGTAGAAAAAAAGCAAAGAAATTACATTGAATTTGAGTACGCGTTGAGCTTGGGCAAACTGAGCTGCACACTGCAAAAAAAAAAAAAAAAAAAAAAAAAAAAAAATGGTGTATGCTTTTGATTTCATTTCATTTTTGAGTTTTTCCTGCTTTTTTTTTGTAACTTTTTGCTTGATTTTCTGCTCGCCCGCTTTGTTTGTCTGCCACGCGCTGAAAATTGCGGAAATCGGACAAAGATAAAGGCGTTTTATAGATGTGTGTGTGTGTGTGTGTAAGTATGTATGTGTGTGGGTATATATAAATGTGTGTGTGCTTAGTTTATATAGAAATTATATTTTTTGATGGATTTTGTGACAGCTTAGCTTGGTTTAATGCATTTGATTGAAATTGTATGCATTGTCTGTGCTCTGGCTGCCAGCCACATTCCCCCCCCTCTCTCCCTCTTCCACACGCTCTTTTACCATTTACTTATGCTTTGATTTCTAGCATTTTTTTCTGTTGTCTGTAAGCCGCTTATGGCTAGACGTCAACGTGCCGCATAAGTGTGATAAGTTTCTTAATTGCCACGTCATGATGCAACTGATGTAGCAGAAGATCGTGACAGTTCTCTGACCCACAGTCGGCAAATAAATGCCGCATCATCTTGAACTTGTAATTAGAGGGCCTTGCAGAGCTTTCAAAAAAAAAAAAAAAAGTTAGTTAAAAAAAAAATTACATTTGACATTGAATTCGTTTTGTTTGCGGGACATTGAATTTATTTATAAGCATTTCAGTTTCGGTTTCAGTTTTCGATTCGGTTTCAGTTTCGGTTACGCTCATCAAACCTATTGTTTGTAGAATGTGGCCAAAGGAAACAAAACAATTGAAAATATTGACAGATTTTTAAATTGAGTGCGAAATATTCTTCGGCAAACAAGCGCAGCTTAAGTCAAATAGATAAACAGTTGTTGGCAACACTTAAGAAGTGCTCGCTGGTTCAAGAAACTACTGCCAATGACCATGCCATCGATGACCATGTCATGACGAACATCAAACAAAGAGATCGAACCACGATCGAACTCAGCTGCAACAGGTTTGAAGTTGGCGCCTAGACCATGGAGGGACTGTGTAGGCAGCCGAAGAAGTAGAGAGAGAGAGAGAGAGAGAGAGAGCATATGAAATGGCTAAATTGTTATGCTATTTAAATTAGAGCTAAAAAAAACTGAATGTTGGCTAGAAAAGAGCCAAATAGTTTAACGTTATTGAACGTATATACAAATTGAAGCTGTAGTAATATACATAGCTATAAGATTATTATGAAAGATTAAGCTAATGAAAAAATTACAGATCAAAATAATTTCTTAAAGAAACTAAACATTATTTTTATATAAAAAAAATTATAGTTAGCTAAGGTGGCAAAAAATTGCTTTAAAAAAAAAAACAGCTAAATTGCTAGGTAAAAATATAGCAAATTTTAAGTAAAATATTATAAAAGAAAGGAAATGAAACTAACCCATCAAAAGTATAATAAAAGTTTAGCTTCCACATTTGAAAAAAAAAGCTAAAAGACACTTAGTGCTTAGAAAATTTGCTGATATAGTTAAATTGAATTTAAATTCGACTAAGAACACAAAACTAAGCAAGCAAAAGTATAATAAAAGTTTAGCATCCACACTAGAAAACTTTCTGATGTAGCTAAATTGAATTTAAATAAATAAAAAATATTTTAGATAAAAATATGATATTAAAAAATATTATATATGCATAAAAAGGCTAAATTGGCTAAATACAATAAAATATTTAAAATAAAAATATATTGTTAAAAAAATATATAATAAAAAGTTGGTTATAAGTGCATTGCTAGTCAAATGAAATTAAATCTAAAAATAAACATTAAAAATATTAAATTTATTTTTAGCCAAACATTTAAGAGGTGCTTGAACGTAGCTTAATTATAGTTTGTTATTGTTAAATTAAATTTTTATTTTTTTCATATTATTAATAATATAATTAGCCAAGTACTTATATATATATATATATGTCTAATTTGTAAAGTTCTCAAAAAGTTGATTTTAGCGGTGTTCTCTTACTCTTACTTCTCTTCTCCTTTAGATTCTGTAGCTCATATTCATAAGACAACTCAACTTGCTAATGTAAACATAAATTAACTGATTGATATTTTGATTATAAATACAAATTCATTTTAGCTTGTTTCTAATGCAGCTAGCTTCTTTTGCCTCTATAATCAGCTTTAAACAAGCTAAAACAACAGCTCAGCTAGCGGAAGATGTTGTCTCCGTGCCAAATGTTTTTGATGCAATCAAACGCAATAACAACAATTGAAACGCATGTTTAATTAAGATTCCGGTTCGATAGCTCTCTGCTCTCTGCTCTCTGCTCTCTGCGCTCTGCGCTCTGTTTGCTGTTCGGATCGAACGCGTTGACTCTTTGGCAAACCCTTGCTAATTTTTCATATAAATAGCCAAAGTGATTTCAAATAGACACAGCATAACGCAACATTCCATCAAGCCAAACAGACACACAGTCAACCCAGACCTATATTGTGAATATGGTAAGTGTTAAATTCGGATGTAAACAGAGCTTCCAGCTAGATCAAGGTTAAATTTTACAGCTGAAGATGATGCCAAGTGTAAACCTGCTGCTGCTCTTGCTGGTTGCGGCGGCATCAGTGTGGGTCAGCGTGAGTGCCAGCGCCTTGCGGCCGCGTCGTGATGTCTCACATTTGCCTTTGGAGTATTTGCCACCTGTGGTGTTGCCACCGTTGCCCAGTCGCAATTATTTGCCGCCCGTTGAACAGCATGCGGCCAGCTTGTCGCATGTCTTGACGCCGCCGCGTGACTACTTGCCACCCAGCAATGAGTACTTGCCGCCAGCTGAAACAACAAGTGAACCAGCAACAATAACAACAACAACAACAACAGCTACACCAACGACAACAACAGCCAGCGAGTTGCTGACAACGGAGGCAGCTGTCATCACGACCACGGAACAGCCAACAGCGGAGGAAACAGAGGCGCCCACCCATGAGGATATTATTGAGGATATTGTGGAGCCGGCGGGCCTGCTAAAGGCCGATGGCTATCACTATGCCACGCCCGAAATCATACCCGATCTAACGCCCACCATTGAAGCCTATCTGCCGCCACTCGAGGACAATGCGGTGGCCGTTGAGCCGGTGCCACAGAGCGGTGAGGATTCTGCTGCGTTGCTGGATGATGGCTATCATTATCGTGCGATCAGACGACTGAGGCTCTAAGGATATATATATATATATATCTATATATATTTATCTATTTGTATATTAACCAGCATTTGTTATATGTTATATGTGAATTCGGTTTACTTGCAATAAAAGGAATTGTCTATAAATACGCGACATTCGCACACAACTCAATTAGACCAACAGGACGGGGCAGGGCAGGACAAGAAGGGGCAGGCAGCGTGCGGTTGTCTAAGCATATTTGATGTGCGCGCCATAACATTTCATTTGATATTGATGACAGGAAATTAGAAAAATGTTTTCATTCTGTTTGCCACAGCTGACTTTGACTCTCACTACATACTGCTCCACACACCTCATCATCATCGTCATCCACATCATTGTCATCAGCTTTTTGCTTTAGTCTTTCCCACATCGTGTCTCATCATTTCCGTTGTCCTTTTTCTTATGTGGCTTCACAATTGATTTGTTGTCGCTTTACAATCCTTGCGCTGTCACAGGATGTGTATGTGTCTGTGTGTGTGTGTGTGTGTGTGTGTGTGTGTGTGTGTGTGTGTGTGTGGGTGTGGGAGTGTGTGTCATGCAGACCTTTTTCTTTACGCGCCCGATCGCCTACCAACTGTCTGCCACATATTTTGATAATGCAAGTTGAAAGTTTTCCTTCTCACTCTCTCTCTCTCTCTTTCTCTCCCTCTCTCTCTCTGTCTCTCTGTCTCTCAATAATTCAGAAATTTTCCAATTGTTTGATTAAGTCTTCAGCTGTTTTAACTGTTGTCGCAGTATGTTGATACACTTTACAGCGGGTAGCTTCATTTTATTATTCAATTTGAGCTGATTAACTGATGCCAACATGAAGTTTGTAGGCTATAGATCATCTGAAAAGTTGATAAACTGTTTCCTTTATGTTTTCAATACAATTATATAAAAATATGCACAATTAGCTTCATTTGAGCTCAGTAGTAAGAACTCCGCCTGGGCATTCAAATATCTACTTAATTATATAGGGTATTCATCTAAGTTCAGTAGTAAGAACTCCATCAGTAAAAGATCCATTCAAATGTATAGGGTATTAAATAAATGCACATTTCTAAAGCGAAATTCTTTGCCTGTTTGATGGTGCTTGAAGGAAGACATAAACATAAACATTAACATAAATATAAATGGATATTTCGTGCTTCTCGTTGTTGAATTATTGATAAATTTTCGGCCAAGCATCGACAATCAAACTTTATAAATGGCCTGACAAATTTGTCAGCGTGCAACAAGTGGCGCACAGTTGTTGCCTGCAACAGGCCAGCAACAAAATGTTGCGGTTAGCGAAGCGTAATCCACACAAAAAATAAAGAAGAAAATGAATGGGAAAAAAAGTAAAAACTTAGCCGAAAATTTAAAGAGCAAACCAGCTTTTACGACGTTTGTCCCAAAGGAGTTTGTTTCGTTTCGTTTTATTTATTTTATTTTATTTTTTTTTGTTCTGGCCAGGCCAAAACAAACACCTGTAAACAGTCGCAAGTGACGCGATTGAATGGAAATTGAATGTGGAAAAGCTTTAGACGAAAAAGCTTCGTTGTGTTCGCTTCAACATTGAACGAAGCCGACAGGAAAAGCGCATAAAAGGCAGGCACATCGGAAAATTCAACTCAGTTGCGGTTTCAACGTGTCCGACAGCGAATGCGAGCTGCACAACGAGTCACAGAAAGTCAAGAAAATTCGTTGTGAATAGTGAAAAACGTTGGCGTTTCGAAACAAGGTAGCCAAAAGCAAAGAAAATTCTCAAGAAAATGACAAAATTAATTTCTAAAATTTCTAAAAAAATTAATAAAGAATAAATGAATATTTAAAAATAAATAAAATGTGAATCAAAAAGTTTTTAAACAATTTAAGCAGCTTGAAATGAAAAGTGTTTCGGTTTAAACTGAGATACTGGGACATTGGAGAATTTTTATAAAATTAAAAATGAATTATTAAAGCTTATAAGATCTTAAAAAGTTATAATATATGTATGTATTTTAAACGTTGTATTAAAATATAAACAATAAATATTTAGAGCGCTGGAAAAGAGAATAAACTTGATATAAATTTTATTTAAAATAAACTGAAAACTTAATGAAAAATATTGTCATTAAAAAAAAATATTATAAATATATATTTATTTATAAATAATAATATATAAAAATTACTTCTAAATCAACAATTAATTTACATTGAAAATGAAATGATAGCGTAAATTAAAACTAAACGGAAGTAAAATTTAAAATACAATATAAAAAAGGTATATTATTATATACTATTATTAATAAAAAATAACTACAATAGTTAGAATAAAAATAAATAAAATAAAATAGTTAAAATATAAAATAAACAAAATAAAAAAATAATAAAAATAAATTAAACAAAAATAAAATAAAAAATAAATAAATATATATTTATTTATAAATAATAATATATAAAAATTAAATCAACAATTAATTTACATTAAAAATTAAATGATAGCGTAAATTAAAACTAAACTGAAGTAAAATTTAAATTACAATATAAAAAACGTATAATAATATTATAAAAAATAACTAGAATAAAATAGTTAGAATAAAAAATAAATAAAATAAAATAGTTAAAACATAAAATAAACAAAATAAAAGAAATAATAAAAATAAATAAAATAAAAATAAAATAAAAAATAAATAAATAATTTTAATTAACATAATTACCAAATAATTAGAATTAGCAGTTCACAAAACTTTCGTGTTACTAAATTTGTGAAAGATAGAAATTGAGTCGTATTCATCCTGTTTAAATTTAATTGATCTTTTTGACCGCTGCCACGCCTAGTTCCGCCAATTATTTATGCTTCAAACAGTTCAACTGGTAAATAAATGTAAACAGTAAGGCAATCTGATCGTAGTTTATATAAAGATTATTGCTGCATAAGTCTAGATAGACATATATCAAATTTGTAATATCTAGTCTAAATATTTACGTAGACAATTGAATTAATAGAGAACAAAGCAGTTGCCTTTTAGCCAGACTTTCAATAGAAGAAGTCGAGTTGCTAAACGAATCTCAGTTTCAAATGTCAAGTCTCTAGCTACAAAAGCGAATTGTTTTTGCTATTCATAGCAGGACAAACATTCCACTTAACAGAGCGTGAATAGAGTATGAAAGCGCAAAGAAAAATAAATAACTAAAAAATGCTTAAAATAGTTTTGAAAAAAAAAGAAAGCTTCATAAAAAGAAAACAAATGAATGCAAATATGTATATATAAACAATAAACAAAATAACGAAAAGTGCAAATAAAAAACATGAAACAAAAATGCAAAATGAGAATTTTAATTAAATGTATAAAATAAACAGCAAAAACAAGTAAACAACATGAAGCGCTCTAATAATAAAAATTAAATCAATCATAAATGTAATGTAATTGAATTAAAAATATATAAATATATAATAAAAATAAATCGATTTTTAAAGACGCAAAAAAAGAAAGAAAAAAAAGCTGAAGCTAAAAATAATTTAACGCTCAATTAAATTGAAACTTGGAAGCGAACTTTCACAGCATTTGCAATTAAAATGCAATTAAATTGTGCACAAATCAAATTAAAATCGTATATTAAATATATACACACACACACGCACACTCATTCATGTATACATATATTTACAGTTAGTTATTTTGGCTCAATGACAACAGCAATAAATAAACAAATTGATGGCTCAGAAATTGAATATAGTTTTCGCATTTATATATATATATATATATATATATATTTTGTTTATTAAACAAACTGCATTTACCTGTGCGCTGCTGTTGCTGTGTGTGTTTAGTGTGTTGTATTGTTACATTGCCACAAACACACAGACACAGACACACACACCTACACCGAGTTGGGTTTATTAATAAACGTTTGGCATACAAAGCCACAGCCACATAGAACAGATAATGAAAATCGCGCATACGCGCCGTTGCCCGCGGCTGCCTGCGTGTGTAAGTATAGGTGTGTGTGTGTGTGTGTGTGGCACGCTTTTGTATTTATTAATAACAAAGTAATCAGACATTGTAATCTCCTCGCAAAGCGTATTACAGCAGTCATAACAATGCCAGCTCAAGCAAGTACTCTCCCTCTCCCTTTGTCTCTTCCCCTCTCTCACTCTCACACACTCTATCGCGCTCTCTCTATCAATGCCTTTGCTTTGGTTTATCCGGCTGCTGTAGCTGCATCCTTAGTCAGCTCCTGCGGCTTTTGTTGTTAGCTGCGGCGCACTTCCGCCTCAAGTGGCAGCAACAACAACAACAACAAAAAAACAACAAAATTGTTTCATAATATTTATCAATTTGTTTTTGTTGTTTTATTTTATTTTCTCTGTTTCGCTTTCAATTTTCTATATATATTTACTTTTTTACATTATTTTCTAATTTGGCGTTCCTAATTCTTGTTGCTCACCATCTCTTTTACTCATTCCACTCCCTCTCTCTGTCTCACTCTCTCTTTGGGCTTTGATTTCGATTTTTGCATTTTTAATTTTTTTTTGCTTCAATTTGTGTTGATTTTGCTTTGGCGCCTGATTGCCTATTGGCCTATTGGCCTGTGCTCGGGTGTTTGTTACTGGGTGGGTGTGGGCGTGGCCCCATATTGATGGGTTTATGGCGTGTTTATGAGCCAACACAACAAATTGCCAACACACAATCATTTACTTGCGCCGAACGTCTGTCCTTCTGAACTTCTGTCTGTCTTTATGTTATTGCATGAAACATTTCGCATGCAAATTGCAGTAAATGTTTTTCTTTTTGTGCTCGGCGTCTCGGACACGCCCACGACGCAGACGCCCCTAATTGCAGCTGAACAGTGGGTCAAACTAATAAGCAACAAATTAATTTGATTTGCATAATTGTGATGCCTTTTAAAAGACAGAGAGATGGAGTGAGAGAGAGAGAGAGAGAGAGAGGGAGAGAGAGAGGGAGGCCGGAACATCATGTCGTATGATTAATATGCAAAAATCCTTGACTGAAAACGGCTTGCATTCACATTTAAATAAGTGTTAACTGTTGTTTCGTTTTATTCCCGTTTAATTTTACTTTTTGCAGCTGTCATTTGTAATTTAAAAATACAAAAAAGCTAAAAAAAAACCAATAAAAGTCCAACCACAAAAAGGCATAAAAAAGCTGTCAAGCAGCGGCAGCAGCAGCAGCAGCAAAAATTGAAGCGACAACAGCAACAAATCAGTTTAATTTAAATTTTCCCTTTTTTTTGCAAACAAACACAAAAAGTGTGCATGTGCGTGTGAGTGTGAGAGTGTGAGTGGGTTTGTGTGAAAAGGGAAGTATTTTTTTTTTTCTGTTAAGACAAGACCTTCTTTTGCGTCGACCCAAAACAAACAGCAAAGAAACAAAATAAGGCGATAAAAGAAACACTCGACAGAGGGTTGAAGAAGGAGCTGCTACAAAAAAAAAGTATTTATTATAATTATTTGGGATATTTTTCATTTAAACGCGCATTTCATTTGCCGCCGCAAAAGCTGAGAAATAACAAATGTTGTAAAATGTAAAAATAAATAATCAAAAAAAAAAAAAAAAAACGAAAGGAAAAAAAAACCAGAGAGAAGAAAAAGTGAAACGTGAACAGTAGCAGTATCGTGAAGCAGTCACGAGCAGCGTCACAGCAGATAACGCTGCATACTTAGTGGCATCAGACGTGCCGGCACCTGCCGCAACAGCAGACCCATTAGACAGGTATGCAAAAGCCACACATTAATTCTCATTCCCCGATAATGCCCTGTAGAGTGTTGTAGAGTGGGGTATACTTCAGTTGTACATTGGGTATGCGACGAAAGCAGATTTGAGTGTAAATAAAGAGCAAATTCTATATATTATTTATGTCTATTTATGTATATATGTCTTGATCTCTAAAAATACTCTTGGGTGTGCGACGAATGTAGTTCTTATTGATTATGAAACACAGCAAAGTCTAAGTATTACATCAATTTCGTTCTCCTATATCTGCGATGATAATTTTGACATTTTTTTTTTGTTTCTTATAATATCCTGAAGAGTGTGTAATTGTGGAGTATACTCTAGTTGTCCATAGATAGGCAAACCAATAAAAATATGTTTAATTGAATATGACTGATAAGAGTCGAGTCTATATTATATATATATATTTTTTTTTTTATTGGATTGTCCATTTATCTGTCTATCAAAGGTCGCACAGCTATTTATGTACATGTCACAGATGATGAGTTGGGTTTAATGACTTGAAATATATAAATTGAACTAGCAGTTAGCATGCATATATACTCATATTGGAAGTAATGAGTGATATTTAGCACTTGCTTTGATATATTTCTGTCTGCTTCTTTTCTTTTTGGTGCATCTTTCATTCATATCACTAAATGAACTTTTAATTCTCATTGTAAAGAGATAAAATTGATCAATATTGATCATTTATTTGCATAGTTCAAGTAGTTCATCAGTGTAGTTAGCTAAGCCAGATCTACATATATATTTTGTCCTTCAATAAATTTAATACTTAAAATGTTAGATGCTGTGTATACTAAAGATACTCTAGATATTCTATAGATATTCTAGATACTCTAGATACTCTAGATACTCTAGGTGTTCTAAATTCTCTAGATACTCTAGATACTCCAGATACTCCAGATACTCTAGATATTCTAGATACTCCATTACTCTAGATGCTCTTGCTGCTCTATCTACTATAGTTATTATAGACATTTAAAAATATTTTTTATACCTACTTGGACAATCTAGCATACAGTAGAACTGAAAGTATTTGTATATTCAGACATGTCTTTGCAATTGTCTGCTTATATACTTATAAATGTTTGTTCTTCTATCTGTCTATTCATCTATTCTATTCTGTTTGTCTGTTCTTCCATATTCATATCGTCTTAAATACATTTGTATCTTCATATCTCTTTGCTGTCTGTCTACCATTCTATTTATGTGTTTGCCTGTCTCGCTTTTGTTAAGCTACAGCTTTTCTTTGTTAGGCACAGACTATCTCTTAGTCTATCATTTGTATAATCTTGCTTAATTTTGGTCAGCGGGTCAGCTGTTAGAGTTTTGGCGTCAGCTATGGCTCAGACTATGGCTTTGGCTTTGTCTTTCTGAATTGTGCTTGGACTTAGTTAATTCATATGCTGCAGCTTCTGCTTTCGCAGCAAAGCGTATAATTATTTAATTTCTTGCATGTTGCATACGCTTCATTTGCCACCAGTTGCCGCATGATCTCCTGCCTCGTGCCACACACATTTGACTGGCTTTCACGTGGATTTTAGTCAGTTTTTTTTTGTTTTCGGTGGTTGCTGCTGCGGTTCAGTGTCTGGCATTGTTCATGTCAGTTGTGGTGCAGATGTGTGTGTGTGTGTGTGGGTGGTTGTGTGGGGATGCTATGAACTATGTTTCAGTGTTGCGGCTAGCTTTGCGTATGCTTAACATGAGTCCTATAAATTATTAAGTAGATGTAATGAGCTAGTAAATTAGTTTCTGAAATTTAATAAAAATGCAAAACATAAACTATAAACGAAATGCCGAAGAGCAAATACCCTGGAATAGTTATAGGTCTACTCGCAGAAGACGAAGTATTATAATAATATCTCAAAAACAAGATTTTATTTTTATAATTAATCTAGTATTTATAGAACTAATATAGGCTTACTTCTCCGTCTCACATGTTCCTTTACACAACAAATCTACCTCATCTGAACAGCACATGAGCAAAATAAAAATGCATTTTGCACAAGTTTCGCTTTTAGCTGCGGCTTAACATCACGGACAGGTGCCAAGAGCAGGAGCTCAGTTGAGGATTTCCAGGTAGCGACTCGGCGGTCTCTAGCAGCAATTAGTTAAGCACAAAGTTTATGTTGCTGACTTGGGCACACAGGTTTATGTGATTTGTGTGTCGACAATGTGTTAGCTATGACTGTTGCCCTTGTGGCAAGTAGCGCTCAAAGTTGTGCCAAACTTCATTTACATCAATGCGGACACAAAGTTGGCAAAGCTCTTGATATTAACATGCTGTTGGTTGTTGGTAACAAAGCATTTATCTGAACAATATACATATATCACAAAAGTAATGGAACAATAGGCAATGAAGGCGAAACTAACTTTTTGTACCCAGCTAAATTTATCAGTCGATCAGTTTTTGGGCATAATCAAATGAAATGCAGCGCACGAACAATAAACAAAAATCTACATTGAATAATATATATGATTTGATATAAGCAACTGTATCATTTAAATTAGCTAATTAGGTAGTCCATGAACTGTTAAGCTACATAAATTAAAATCAACCCACTGCCTGAAGAATCCACCAGAATCACAGAAGTTTATCAACTGAATAATGTTTATTATAATCCAGGATAGCTTTAAGTCAATCACACTATTCTGTCCAGACGTGAGTTGAGCATGAGTTGTCTCCTTTAACAAGTACATTTAATTCTAGGGTATCTCTCTGTATATCAGCTATTAAATTATTCAAATCAATAGCTAAACCATAAACAAAGCAAAGCCACATTGAATTTAATCTGTGGCTAATTGAAGAGAACACGCTGCTAATTAGTTGTCTGCTGCTGCTCTTATGGCATGTTGTTCTCTGCGGCAGCAACATTAATTACTCATTGATAAAGGTTAGACCATTCATTTTTGCCATTCATTTCTATAATTAATAATTGAATAATGTTGTATTCGATGTGCGTTTAAAGGTCGACTCCCCTCCTAAAAAAAAAATACACACACATAATCGAGCAGGGGGGCGTTAATTTATTCATTAGATTTTGCTGCAGATCTCGATTCCAGCCGAATTAGAGTGAGGGTGGGCGATAGAGGGGGAGAGAGAGATACAGACGGTGAGAGATAGAGAGAGCGTGGGGGAATTAGAGTAGAGTGTAGTATAACTTGTTACGCAGGACACGCACAAATGTGAAAGACACTTGCTGCTAAATACATTTATGCTATGCTTGGCCAATATGCTTATACTCGTTGCAAGAAGTGAGAAGAGTATATTCGATTTAAGTCATATGTGTGTGGATCTGTTCGCTGCACTATCGAAGCTATATAGAGATATATCGAAAGATACAGTTACAAATACAGACACAGATACAGATACAGATACAGATACAGATACAGATACAGATACAGATACAGATACAGATACAGATACAGATACAGATACAGATACAGATACAGATACAGATACAGATACAGATACAGATACAGATACAGATACAGATACAGATACAGATACAGATACAGATACAGATACAGATACAGATACAGATACAGATACAGATACAGATACAGATACAGATACAGATACAGATACAGATACAGATACAGATACAGATACAGATACAGATACAGATACAGATACAGATACAGATACAGATACAGATACAGATACAGATACAGATACAGATACAGATACAGATACAGATACAGATACAGATACAGATACAGATACAGATACAGATACAGATACAGATACAGATACAGATACAGATACAGATACAGATACAGATACAGATACAGATACAGATACAGATACAGATACAGATACAGATACAGATACAGATACAGATACAGATACAGATACAGATACAGATACAGATACAGATACAGATACAGATACAGATACAGATACAGATACAGATACAGATACAGATACAGATACAGATACAGATACAGATACAGATACAGATACAGATACAGATACAGATACAGATACAGATACAGATACAGATACAGATACAGATACAGATACAGATACAGATACAGATACAGATACAGATACAGATACAGATACAGATAGGTCTAGCTCAAGCTCTAGCTGTACCTCTACCTCTAGCCTTAGCTCTAGCTCTAGCTCTAGCTCTAGCTCTGCCCTCACCAATTTAGACGAGCATAATGCAGCCGATAACACCTGATTGCAGCAGCTCTTATACGTTTTTGGCATTCCTTAAGCTAATCCCAGCAACAGTCTTAATTCCCCTTTCATGTCTTTGACATTGTCGCCACGTTCGTCAGCCCCATGGTCAAATGTCCTTGAACTTTTCAACGTACGTGATGTGATTTAATTTAGATACAAACACACACACGGACACACACACATGTGCTCGCATGCAGCTTAGCGAATGCAAAATGCATTGGCCACAGTCTGTGGCAACTGCAGCAGTTCATAAAACCCGCTCGAAATTAAACAAACGGCCGCAAAAATTAACCGAAAATAATTTTCTGTTTGTTTACTTTGCACAATTTTTGGCATGCATACAAATAAGCATCGGGCAGATGCCTATTGAAATTGTTCCGGATTGCCTGTCAGTCAGTCAGTGGCTCAGTGGTTTGCTGCTACTGTGGGTCAGTCGACCAGCGATGCATTGATTGCGAATACGATGCAAAAATGGGCCGAGCACGGAAAATAGGCAAAATTCTCTGTGTATTTGTGTGTGATGCTAGGCACAAGGTAAAAAGAAATAAATCAAGTGCAAGAGAGACCAGAAAAGGCGATTTGATGAAAGACGAAATACCCTACAATATATGAGAAACACGGCTAATAAGATTGTGGGTTTCGTATATCTTAAATAAGCTTTAATGTCATTTTAATAATTTAAGTTGAGACTTCAGTATAGTAAGATCGATTAAGAGGCTTCTAATAGTATTTTTTATTCACTCATAAGTTGATCTTTAAATCCTCTCAGATGAGAATCTTAAGAAACGTTTTTTTTTTTTTTGAGAAATGAAGCTGATGATCCTTCTAGGCATTACTCAGTTCATGCTCAAATTTTTCAATTCTTTTGCTCTCGTATAATCTTTAAGGCATAAGAAAAAGCTGTCGACATTTATACAAATCAATGATGAGGCAGCTGCCTTCAACTTGGTACTGGCGCCCATTCTGGCCAACTGCCAAATCGGGCACTTGACAGGGCCAAAGGCGCCAGGCTCAGACCTCGGACCACGGACCTTGCTCTCGGGCCCAAGGCACAGTCATTGACAGACGCCGTGTATGCACTTAAGTGCAGTGCATTGCAGGGTGGCCTGTAGGCTCTACCTAAGGACCTTTACCTAATTTTAATTAAATGCTGCACTTGTTGTAGCAACATAAACGTTCTTAGCTGTAACTGAGCCATGCGACTCGAGAATTTAAACTCAGAGCAGAGTCATATGCAAATTGCCGTCAGGCAATGGGACTGAAAAAACAGCAGCTCCTGGTCCTCGCATATGGAATGTATAAAGGATAATATACTTTAGGGTAGCTCTAACAATGCGAAAGCAGAAACCGATGCAACCGAAGTAAGAAAACAATGAAAAGAGCCAAAACCATGGCCCGGAGCACAGCAACAGCCACAACAAACAGGCTGAGCTAACAAGCGTGCAAGTGCAGCAACTAAGAAATACCACGTAAATATTTATTGTTACTTTTATTATATAAATGTAAAAATTTCTGCTACGTTAAATTTCAATATAAATGTATGTAGTGTTCAACTTCTGTTCATGTGATCAAACGAATAAAATATGACTCACTCACTCTCGCTCTGAATAGGAGTCATTGGTTTTATTGGCTGTGGTCTTCGGTTGAGCGCTTTGAACTTTTCGTGTAATGTTCTTCTACCGAACATCAATTAAGAGAGCGAAACGATTGACGTTCGCTCAACGAGGCTCAGTAAGTGAACAGTTAATTCGAAGAGGCTATCCAAACGGTCTTCATACTCACGCTCATTTACGATGCTGATGTGTTCAGCGAACACAACTCTCTCATACCCCTACGTAAACGAAAGGCTATTTACTTCATAAAACTCAACCAAGCCCGAGCTTGCGCTCTGATTTCTGTCCGATCGTGAACGACCTCGTTTAAGAACCGACGCAGTCGTTTGTTTTTTGAGCATATTCTTAAAGTATGAGTAAAAGACGCTTATTTGCAGACAATGAGAAACGTTGAGCAGATATTTGGAAGCTCTTATTATTATTAAATATATGAGAGATATGAGAGATCGTCTCGTAGTTAGTTGTCTGGTTTATAAAATGCAACTGTCATCTCTTTGAGGTATTCAACCATTTTATTATAGACAAAGCGAATTTATCCACATATTAGCTTTGCAGTCGTGCCCACTCCATTGAGTTTCCTGTTTGTGTCCAAAAGAAAGCAATGCTGTTGTGTTTGTTTTAGCTATTTTTTTTTTCTGCTTTTTCCACAATGCATTCATAAGTACAACAATGCGAGCGCTGTCAGAGCCAGGTGAGGTTAAGTTTTGCCTAGCGGCCAGGACTATGGAGCAGTAAAGCTTCTATTCCCTATAATGCAATTGCTGCTGCTGGTGCTGCTATTGATGCATCTCTATTCAAGCTGCTGCTCGGCTAAACATCTCCGAGTCAGCATGCCTTGCTCGTTTGTCATTTGCTTTGCTTAACTTGATCATGCCAGAAATTAGTAAGTCAAACCAGCAGCTCTGCAGCTGCTGCTACCACCTCACCCACCCAGCTCACCTGTCCCGCTACCAACCAACGTAAGCTGCTTAGCTCTGGCTTCTTGCCTGCTGCTGCTGCTCGCTTGTGCTGCTGTTTGTTTGGCTTTTATTAGACTCATAAATGTGTGTTGGCTGTCGAATATGTTTACCTTTTTTTATTGCGCTCATATCTCTTGACGCGTTTACAAATGCGTATATACTATATATAAATATATAAATTTATAAATTCGCTCTATCTCTTGGCTTGATTTCATTTTAGCAACAATTTAAACAACAATTTTTCGCTGTTGCTGCAATTAATTATGAATGTTGTTTTTACTTCTGGTTTTCTTTTTTGGCTAACCCAAAGTGTTTTTGTTTATGATTCTCATTTAATTTAATCAATTAAAGAGTAATGTGTGTGTGTGTGAGAAGTATTATGACTTCCGTTTATGTTGCGTAAGTTTACCTGATTTCTATGCCTAATGTGATTTAATTTTTTTTTTTAAGATTTTTACGCAAGTAAATACGATAAGACAAAGGTAAAAGCAAGTCTTGTTTATTTTCTATATGGCTATTTTATTAATATAGATTGAATATCTGAACTAATTAGTCATTGGGGAGTAAAAAGGTGCAGCTGGGAAAAAAGGTTAGGCAGAGGATAAGGTTAGCGATTAGTCAAGAAGAAGAACCCTTTCTTCTTCTTACTATCATTGAAATATATTAAAGTGTTTTTAATGGGGAGTGTCCGAACAGCCTATGCCTCCTTAAGGCATGAATTGCAAACAACGCATCACATTCTATCGGCAATCTCAGATGCATTTACTACCCCAAAAGTTTTCGTTTTATTAAACTATATAACTGGATGTTAAGCGTACACAAGTTCGTTGCAAAGCAAATTAAAAGCTTTGCTTGTTCAAATAAAGTTAACTAATAATTCAATCAATTTGCTGCATAGTCTTTAAGTGCATTTGTTTATGTGTATATGGAAATTCTTTAGATAAAATAACTTAGATAATGCATAAGCTGCAGCAACTGCATTCTCTCTCTCTCTCTCTCTCTCACTCTCTTTGTCTGTCTAACATGCACTCAAATAAACATAAATATTTATATATTTTACGTACTACCCATAAACATGGTTATTTGCCAGCTGTACGCCCTGGCGTATGCGTAATATGAGTTATATGTTATAGTCGACTTGGCGCAGCTACCGAGCGATGCGCTTCGCTGCTTAAAGCTTTTAGCTATAGCAACTCGCCAAATTCCCCTAACCCCATCTGATCCAACGAACTCAACTCAACCCTAAACATAGTTTTTAGTATATTACGCATACGCCCCATGGGGCAAAACAATCTTAATGATAGATGGCTGCCGAGCGGCGTTCGCACATTCACTGTCAAGGGCTTTACGCGTTCCGCATATGAATTAATTTCCAATGCAAATTTATGTTTCGTTGGCCAGGCAAACACCTTTGCGTCAATGAAATGCAAACAAATAGCAAAAACCAAATAGCGAAAGCGCCAAAAAAAAAAACCAAACACAAAGATGACGACGCGTAAATAAACCCAAACACACATGGCAGCATAAATAGCATAAGAGCAACAACTGTTACAAATATAGAAACTATATATATATATATATAGACATACATACAGATATATGGCTGTGGACTGTGGGCTGTGGGCGTGACTTTGTCTGTGTGAGTGTCTGCCAAATGCCAACAGCTGCTTTTGCCCAGTTAATGATTGAATATGCATGAGATCTGCGTTCGCTGCCTTTTAGTGTAGATGGGTTTGGGGTTGGGAATTTTGGTGTGTTTGGGTTTAGTAAATGTGGGCTGATACTGGCAATAGCTATAGCTACTCCAGTTACAGCTACCGCTGTTGGCCTCATTAATTTCTGCCGCTTATCAAATTTGTTTTGCTATTTTATTAATTTTCCTTCCTCTTCTTCGTCTTCAGCCACTTTTTTTTTCTTGTTGTTGTTGTGTGCGAAAGTTTTTTGTTTTTGCCTTTGTAAATGTTAGTACAGCCACAATATTTACCAGGCCATTAGCGCCATTATTCTAATGAATTGCTATTGAACTCTAATGCCTAAGAATGTTTTCAATACCTTGTCTTGTGGGCTGCGGGCCTGACATTGATTAACAAGCAGTCGTTAGAGTTGTATAATCGTAGTATCTTTGCCATAGTAGTCGAGCTAAGCCTTTAATGCGCCTTATAGCTATACGCTGTAAGTTTAAATTGCCTACAAAGTTTCTGAGTCAACAAGCTGAGGAGCGTCTCTATTCATCCAGAATGAATTTATGGCTAAAAGTTTGCCAAAGCCAAAAATAGAATAAAAATGTCACTGAGTAAAATCTATATCACAGACAAGTTGCACAAGCAGGAAGTAGCATAAGAATAATATATAATAATAATAATAATAATTAAAATTTCAAGAGCTAAGACTGTTGCTTATGGAAGAGAGCCTAGCTCTTACATTAGGATTAGGGATTTAGTTCAACTTAAACTAGTGGCTCTAGGCCACTCTAGCCACTTTCACTCGATGTCTTTTCTTTGTATGTAGTTCGTAGAATACAACATCTATCAGCCCTGATACCGTTCGATGATGTCACTATAGAGAGTTCTACCTACGTAGTATCTAGAAGTTTTAATGCTACTGCTAATGCTAACGCTAATGCTAATGCTAATGCTAATGCTAATGCTAATGCTAATGCTAATGCTAATGCTAATGCTCATGTCAATGCATATGCTAAAGTTACTTTAAGTGTCAATGCTGTCTGTTTCTAAAACCTTTTAATAGTAATGCTAATGCTAATGCTAATGCTAATACTAATACTAATGCTAATGCTAAAATTTCTCTTAATGGTAACGCTATTGCCAATGTCAATACTAATGCTAATGCTAATGTTGAGGATAATAATAATAATAATAATAACAATGATAATGACAATAATCAAATAATATATTATTAGTAAATAATGATAATAATATTAATATTTAATTGCATTTCTATACAAATCTCATCAGATATCTATATCTATATAAAATGTAGGGTATCTGCCAGTCTATATTATTCTTCAATTTTTATCACTTGTTAATTCCGGCCATTGCTTGGCTAATTAAATCAGTTGCCTGATTTCGTGATTGTTGCCGCGTTTTGGAGGCTTATGCTGTGATTATGCTAAAAAGCTCACAGAGTTTTCTTTCTTAAACTTCAGAGCTCAATGCTCAATGGCAGCCAAGGGATGACAATGATGATGCCTAGCAACTGGTAACTGGCAACAACAGGCAACAAGCAACAGGCAGCAGACAGCACACAATTGACAACTGCTGACTGCCAACTGGCAACTACAACAAGCCAAAAAAGATATGTTCTTTGCTGCTGTAAAACAGTTGCTGCCAATTTAGCATATGCTAAAGAACTGAAAATGTTTGACTGCACACTTCAAAACTTCTTCCATTCACTTTCTCTCTATCTCTCTTCTTTACCTGCCAAACTAACTCGCAAAAATAACTTGGCTCAAAAGCTGCTGCTGAAAAGTGAAGCATTCAAGCTTCAACTTTTGCATATTTCATATGACGAAATTAAATATTTATATCAAGTGTTATCTCTTTTTTTTTCTTTTTTTTTTATTCTCATATTCATGTTGCTTGTCGACAGTTTGAAAGAATGTATTTTTGTAAAATCTATTAAAGAGATAGAATTGAAGCTTGCTTAAACATAAAAATTTTTTAAGAATAGTAAAATATTCTTTGGAATTGTATGTTATAATTCCACAAAATCTGAAAAAAATATTGCACAATTTTCATATAGTATAATTTTTTCTGATAACTCAATTTACAGATTCTTTAAAAGTCACTTCAATGGCAATTCTCAATAAATTTTCTACAGCCACAATTCGTTTGAATTTGCCTTAAGCTTCGAGTTCTTTAATCAACAATTCAATAAAAATAAATAAAAATTCCCTTTTCCACAGACTAAACCAATAAACAGAGCATTCCTTAGTCATCTCAACCCATTGACCATAATTTTGCTTGCCTTTGCTCAGCTCTTGGCATATTTTAATTGAAAGTTTTCTTTTGTATTTGTTAAATTGTTTCGTGAAATTTATATACATATACATACATATATACATATATTTATATATATACCCTTGTTAAATTTAATTGCGTATCTATGAACTTTGACCTTGGAATATGAATATTCTTTTGGTCGAGTATAATTTCCATTGAACCCAAGTCTATCCGTTTATACTTATATTGGACGCATTTTTGGAGCACTTTCAATTTTAATTACATGAATATATATATATATATTTCTGTCTCGTGTTTAAGGCAGGCTAAAGTGGTGCGCTGTGGGGGGCATGAGTTTTTCCACAATGAGAAAATACTTTGAATGGCATTCCGATTGGTCGAGCAGCGAAAGTGTTGCAAAGCGTTACGTTCAGTGACTAATCTTCAGTTTCCACGAAATGTCGGCGGAAAATGTGGAAGAAAATTGTGGCAGAGTCCGTAATATAATAGCTACTTGGTTGCCTGTTTCCGTTGCACAATACTCGTTCATTAAGTGTAAGTGAGTATGTAGGCTTGTGGAAATGTAGATCTTGCTAGAGTTATAATATTTTGTTTATATATATATTTATATATATATATATGGCTATCAAATGTTTTTATCAGTTCATCAATCTTCTTTAAAAATTTGATCTAATTTTAGTACTTGAACGAGTATTACATAGTCGATCAAACGCCAATGTGCTCACCTGTTTATTTTTTTTTCATTCTTGTTCTTCATCGTTTTTTCGATTTTCTCATTCAATTTTCACTTGTTTTTCGCTCGCTTTTTGGCAACAAAACAATTTGTTTATAGCGCGTTGTTTTTGACATATTTATGCCGGCGGCCGGCACTTGAGCATACACGAATCCTCGCTCCACTCTCATGCCCTACATACATATGTATATATATATATATATATATATATAAATATAAATATATGTGTGTGTGTGTATTGAGCAGGTAAAAACAAAAGGTAAGCGAACTGTTTTGAGACTTCAAACTCTGCCCTAATAATGCGACCAAAAAAGAAAATGAAAGAAACGAAGGAAAACTTCTGCTCCTCTGCCCTTGCATTGTTTGTTTTTTGTTCGTTGTTGTTGTCTATGTGTGTGTGTGGCACAGTTTACTGTTATGCGCTTCAAGAAAGTCGTTATGGAAAAGTGCTCAGACTTAGGCGTCCATAAAAACCAAAGAGTCGCGGCTTAAGGCTTATAAATGTGCATGGGCATATGTTGAAGCGCGGCAGCAAATTTCAATTTAGCTACTTTAATTGCTGTCTATAGCATCTAGATGAAGTAAATTAACTAAACTGAGACGAAATGTAGCTGAAACGTTCGTTGTTAGTTCATTGAAATTTAAGGTGAATTTCAGTTCATTATGTTGTATAATATTCGGCTTTGAAATAGTTTCTAATTAGGAAATTTAATTGGGTTGCAAAATAAATAGCTCCAATTACAGACAGCTGAGTGTATGTGTTTATAGTTGAAGATATATATATATAAATATAGATATATATATATATATATGTATATATATATATGTATATATATATATGTATATATATATATAGCATATTCTATTGGCAATCGATTACTTTCTTCTTCCAGCCACTTAAATTAGCAAAAATTTCTAGTTTAGCATGTTAAGAATGTTGTTCCAAACATCATAATGATAAGCTTAAGACACATTTTAATTTATGCAAATATCTTTAATAATAAATTAAATAAATAACTATTAACTTCATCTATAATCTGCAGATTTACTATAGAATTTATATAAATTATTGCATAGCTGTCCATTTCGGCAAAAATTAACATTTATTTAACATTTTATTAAGCCATTTTCAACAGGACCTACATATTTCATCAATTAATTTCCTCAAGTGTTGTTATTTCCTATATATGAATAGAATATTTAGAGTGTCAGCTCTGGAAAAGATTGAAGACATCTTGTTCTTTCTCATGATTTCTCAGACTTTATTTCAACTATTTGTCGTAGCTGCTTTCATAACTTAAACAAAGGTCATATTCCGTGCAATTATTAACTCCGACTAAATTTACATATTAAAGCTCTTATTTTAAGTGTAAGCTTAATTTTCATATTTATTTTTATAGTTGCTTTAGGTTTTCATTTTATAGGTTATACGAAATTTCACTTAGCTGACGTTGTTATATTTGTGTTTGCTCTTAAAGCCCTAGCTGAAAAACTGTAAACTGAAAACCTGTCGAGTTTTTCCATTGAGCTGCGCTGCCCCTGTCAGACACTCCACCGCCCCACCGTCCCGCTACACGCTGCCCTCTTCATTTCCAGTGAGAACCCAATCAAACAGCTCTGCCTGCCTCTCTTCGTCCTGCTTCTCTGCATTTGCTCAATATCTTGTGAATCGCGTGTTTGGCGCGCATTTCGTGAAGACTTAAGTGGGCCGGCCTTAAATGTAGATACGTTACGTTACGTTACGTTACGTTACGTTATTTGACGTTACGTGACGTTAGAGTGCGTTGCGATATTTCCTTTTTTTGTCGTAGGCGTATTTGCTCTTGTTTGTTTTTGTTTGCGTAGTTGCTGTTGTTGTTGTTGTTGTTGCCTCCTTTCCTTCTTGTCACTTTTGGCCCAAAATCGAATTTATTGTTTTAATGCCATTTCAGTCGCTGCCTCTGAGGCCCGCGAAACCCAAGAAAAAAAAAAATGAAAAAAAAAAAAATTGGCAATTTGTTTGGAAATTAGCGCGCTTCTTTAGCATGTAAAATGAAAATCAATTTTCCGCATAAAGTGAAGGTTTCTGCCTCTTGGCAGAGACTTAATAATGTACAAAAGTATTAGGCTGTATTTTGAGAAAATTATAAAATTTTAATTGATAAATCAAGCTCTAAAAATTTGGAAAAAAAATTAACTGATATGATATATCTGATATGAAGATGAAATGACAAGATCTGATCAATGGGTTACAAGTTGAAATATGTTATCAAGCTATTGGTGTATATATATATATATATATATATATATATATATATATATATATTATTTCAAACTTTTGTTTCTATTGTTAAACTTTATTCCAGAAATGTTCAGAATAATCTCCTTAGGACAACAATAACGACTTAAAAGCTTAAGAACGAATTCGCATAATATATTTTAAATTAATACACTAATTTATTATAACATATATATCTTAAGTAAATCGGGATTTATATACATTATATATCATTAATATATGTAATATATTACATGTATTAAATAATAAATAATCAAGCTTATTTTATATATTAAACTTATTTTAAATAAACAAGCTAAATTCAACTCCAGTTAAATTCAACTCCAGTCTACATTAAATGTACTATTTTTTCTTAAGTGTAGCTGCTCTATACGTAAATACTTATAATCATTTTCTCTATATTGTTTCTCTTGCAGCATGAGCGCCAGTGGCAACGGCAACAGCAGCAGCAACATCATCAATACCCCCGCCAGCAGCACCACCATTAGCAGCACCACAACTGGCACCACCGTCACCAATCCAGCACAATCTACGCACATTTTTCGTTCGCTGTCATCGGAGAGCCAGAAGCGGGAATGGTCGAAGCGTCTGTCATTGCGTGGCATGCGGCATGGCGCTGGAGCTGGAGCTGCCAGCCTGGCTGCCAGCAAGGAGGTAAGCAAGTGGACAACCACTAAAACCACAATCCAATGCCACAAGCTATTCCAATTGCAGGAAGCGGCCGGAGTGGGCGGGGCAATCGGTGGTGCGGGCAAACATCGCAAGTTCTTTAGTCGCTCCGCATCGCTGAAGCAGGCGGGCAGCACGCAAGCCTCGATGGAATTGCATGTACCTGGGCACTCATCCGCAGCTGGCTCACCATCTGGACTGGCGCATCCGCTGACACAGCCATCGACGCCAAAGAAATCCAATTGGGAGGTGATCGAACATTTCAATACCAGCGCCAAGGGAGGCAAAGCAATGGTTAGCAGCAGTCTGATTGCGGTAAGCAGATTGGATTGAGACAAGGAAGGAGCAAGGAAAGTGTGTAGGAACAACGAGTGGAAGTTGTTTCTGTTACTGGCTTTGGCATCAATTAATTTGCCCGCCTAATGGACAGGCAAGACCCAACTGACTGTACGATTTAAATATTTAATTCGATTTGGCCATAGGACAAATTAAAATACAATTTCATTGGCCAAAAAGGGAGAGCTAAATGATGCGGTGAACAAACTGTTTAATAGCCAAAGAGGGGTTATTTAAAGATGTAGCAAGTCTGTAAATATAGGCTAGGGAATTGTATTGAGTCGCAACATTTATGCTAAAAGTTTATGCATTCTTAGATGTAGCTTTGAAGCTGCTTTTGTTGCTGACTTTCTTAACAACACTTGAGAAAAAGTTAACACCTTTGGCTGTGGCTAACAAGGCTGCACACGCACACACACACACGCTCTAACACACACATCAAAACTCACATAGAAAGTGGAATATTGTCTGCATGCACAAGGGCCCACTTTACAATATTGAGCATGTGTGGCGATGGCTACAGTGTGAACTGGCTTAAACGAACGAATATATTACTTTAAAATAGTTTTATTCAATTCATTTTATATTGAATATTTAGTTGCTTAATGAATGAATATAGGGTATATGAATGGAATACAGGGTATAAGTAAGTTTTTATAGAGGGTATGTAAATTAATGTTATTCTCAACAGAAATAAATTTGTGGTAATCCGAAATTCTATATATAATCGGGCTATAGTTAGTTTTCTTGTTAGCAGCAAGCTAAATGGATAGCATTAAATTTCTGGCATCTAAATATTGTTAACTAAATTGGCTAACAGCTGTTCATGAATTGTGTTTTCACTGTATTTGAAAATGCGAACACTGTACGCCAGAGCTGTCGAGAGTCAATTGAAAATGTTTATGGCACAGAGCAGCGTAAAGCGACAGCAATTGAGAAAGTGTCTGTGTGTCTGTGTGTGTGTATGTGTATGGGTGTGGGCGTGGCATGCCAAATGGGCGGCAATTTGTTTAAAGATGCCGCGTGGAATAAATGTTAAAAAGTAACAACAGCCAAACGCAGCTTAGCAACAGCTGAAGTTTAAATGGAATGCATGGGGCGCATACTTAATATTTATTATGCAAGCAGTTAGCTCTATATCTAACTGCTTGCATAATAATATTTATATATCCTTAGCTTATAAGCATCACTATGCTTCACATTTCTTACAGGCTGGCATCACGCGCTGCAACATTGACGAGTCGATTGATTCAACCAATTCGAGCTCCACCTGCCACAGTCCGATGATCTATCAAAGGGACGAGGCCCAGCTGCTGCAGCAACAATGTGAGTAGCACTCGAATAACAAACTGTCTCATACGTTAAGCATGTAATGAGATACCCTGGACATGGCTAATCAAAATGCCAACACATATGCTGCCTGCGCTGCCTGCGCTGCCTGATCGAATAGCTCACTGGAATCTCACAACTTGATTGTCATTGTTGTCGTATTGAATTTGACGAGACAGCTTCTCAGCTTCAGTTATCCAATATTTAGACAGCCTTCCCTTCTGCCCACTAGAACAGCGGGCTGCGGCCTGCAGGCTGCCTGCCAGCTTTGTAGGTTGGCCTTGTCAGCCAGTTTTATATGTCTTATTCTCGCTCTATCTCTCTCTCTCTCTCTCTCTCTCTCTCTCTCTCTTTTACGCTATTATGCTGGCTCAGTCAGCAAAGCGGGTATATGAGCTTTTAAGAATAGTTAGTTATGCTTAATAAAGTCTATACAGTTTAGATAAACTCTATGCCCTATATAAGTCTGAGAGAAGAAAGCAATGTCTGTAAAACTTAAGCTCTAGAGTGACCAGATGATTAAAAAGGCCTTTGAAAAGTTAATATCTTTAATATTCAAATGAAAAAAAAAAAAACTTCTATATAAAAAAAAATGTTTTTGATATATCTTTAATATTATTATATTAATATAACTTCTTGTTTTATTTTTCATTTTATTTTTTATACAAAATCGGAGATCTTTTCTATATGAACATCAATTTTTTAGTCAGTTATACCCGTTTTTCTCATATCTAACATAATTTAAGATTTGAGACCATATGTTCTAAAATGAATACCAATATTGTGAAGGCTTTAAGATATGTACATATATATAAGCTATTCCAGAGTCTTTTATATACATATATATAAGCTATTCCAGAGTCTTTTATATACAATACAGGGTGACCATATTTCCATCAATAAATATAAGCTATACCAGAGTCTTTTATATACAATACAGAGATCTCTATAGGGTGACCATATTTCCATCAATAAACATAAGCTATACCAAAGACTTACATATATACATATATAGAGAGATATGTCTCTAAAAGCCTTTGTCCTTTGCTATTGATTATTCCTAACTTATTTTAAAAACCTCTCACTTATGGCTGACATTTAAATATGAGCGCGTATTCTGCAGTCGTTAAGTCTCGTTTGCAGTCAGATTCTCATTTATTTTCTATGAAGCGGCCACAGTGGCATATTGAATAGGGCGAAAAACTGGCGAAGAACGTGGCTCATGTTTTTGATATGGTAAACTCGTGTATATACACATCCATATACATCTACAGAGATTTCTATAGAAATTTACATAATCACGTTTGGCATTTATTTATTGATGCATGAGAATGTATAACAAAAAAAAAAAAAAAATCACATAAGAAAGTATACGCATTGTTGTGCGTGCGTGCGTGTGTGTGTGTGTGTGTGTGTGTGTGTGTGTGTGTGTGTGTGTGTGTTCGAGTTTATGGGGGTCAGTTGAAACGATTTTACAACATTTTATGGCATTGTGCAATGCATTCAGAACGAGCAACAATGAAGGACGATAAGCGAATCCATTTTGCCAATGCATATCAGGATCAAAGTATTGTGTTGCAGCCACAAGTTGTAAGTTGCCCGTTGCCAGTTCCATTTATGATATACATATATGAAAACACATTTATATATATATATTTATATGTGTATATATATATATTTAACAATGCCAAACGCAGTTCTCATTCGACTGTAAAACATTATTAGCTGTGAATGTGGCAATCGAAAATTTCATCAGAATGCAATACGGAACATTTCAATTTGTAGTCCGAACTGCAGGCGGTCACAAGTCATGTAATAAAACCTTTGTGAAAACAAATAAATATTTATATATATGAATGTATATATATATATATATATATATATATATATATATATATATATAAGTAAGAAAATATATTTAAATTGCTATCCTGCTGTCGGTTTGTTTGTTAACCAATAATACCAAAACAGAAATAGCAAATATTTCATTTCAATTTTCATTTAATGAATATTTAACACATGACTGAAGCTCAACTGCTAATTATTCTTTGGAATTAATGTAATTAGTAGGAGAGAATGAATGAAGTTGAATTTCAACTTTGCTAAAATTGGAAGAGAAAAGTTTACTTTGACTTTGACTCGCAATTGTCTGGAAAATTATTTAACTGACTTAGCAATTCAAGAAATAAGCAGAGATTGCTTTCGAGTCCGCTTTCGAGCTGTTTAAGCTCTTTACAAATTATTCATAATATTAATAAATATACATTTTAGAAAAGTACGGTATATTATATTATAGTGAGAGAATTTCAAATTCTGGCTTAAGACGCACATGTTCAGCATCAAACTTAGCCTAAAACTTAGGCCTCAGGCTCTGGGCCTCAGCCTCATCCGTAGCCGAAGCCTAAGTCAAAGCCTCAGGCCTTAGGCTCAGCGTCAGACTCAGCCATAGACTCAGGCCTCAGCCTCAGCCTCAGCCTCAGGCCTTACGCTCAGCTTCAGCTTCAGCTTCAGACTCAGTCTCAAGCTCAGCCTCAGGCCTTACGCTCAGCCACAGAGTTTACTATAGACTCAGGCCTCAGTCTCAGCTTTAGCGTCAACCTCAGACTCAACCTTAGACTCAGTCCTCAATCTCATCAACGGACACAACATCAGACTCAGACTCAGGCCGAAGCCTCAGTCTCAGACTTAAAGTCAGCCTCCGACTCAAGCCTCAGCTTTGATCAGAGTCAGCCTTAGACTCAGACCTCAGTCTCAGCAACAGACCCATCATCAGACGCGGACTCAGGCCTCAGTAGCAGAGTCTGTCCTCAGTCTCAGACTCAAGATCAGATTAAGGCCTCTGACTCAAGCCTCAGCTTTGATCAACCGCAGACTCAGGCGTCAGTCTCAGCATCAGACTCATCATCAGACTCAGACTCAGGCCTCAGCAGCAGAGTTTGATCTCTGTCTCATCTCAGGCTCAGACTTCGATTCAGACTCAGACTCAGCCTAAGACTCAATGTCATATGCCTCGAGCCTTAGCCTCAGCGGCTCAGCTTCAGGTCTCAGCTTCAGCTAGTGGTAAAAAGTTAAAAGTCTCTAATTAACTGAACTAGTGCTAAATAGTGCTAGTTATAAATTTGAGCCAAAATCTATACCTTCAATTAAGATGTAATTTATGATAAATTGTATATGAATTAAATAATACATTTCTATAAAATGAATATAATATTCCCATTGCACATGAATCACGACAACTAAGACTCTTATTAATTATCCTACTATCCTTCTCCCTCTCTCTCTCTGTCTCTTCCCCCTCTCTATCTCTCTCTCTCTCTTTTCATCTACTTTCTCTTAGCCGATGCAGCTGACGGCCGTAGCAATGTGGAAGCAAACAATCCAAGCACAACTGGCATTCAGGCGGGCAGTCCAAGCATATCGTTCTGGTACCGTTTGAATCGCATCATTCTGCGTCTCTGCTCGACGCATCAGTTCAAGAATCTGCAGGTAAGCAGCTTACTGGCCAAATATATATTTGACCAAGCTATCAAATGGAAATTGGCAACTCAATTGCGAAGCTCAATTTACATATTCGCTGGAAAGAGCTTTAAGTCTTCACAATTTCAATTTGTTCGGTCGTTCTGTTTGCCAGGTGGAAATGCTTTATCAGCGTTATTTTCTGCGAATGAATCAGAGTAATACGACGCACATTTTGGGCCTGTTGCTAACGTTGATTTTGGCATTATCCTGCACCCAGCTGGTGTACACCACGTTGCAGCTGCGTCGCAGCCACGCCCCCAACAACCAACTGGCCACTGGGCTGACATCGGCAACGATTCGATTGGCGGCTCCGTCGCTCGATGTGAATGCCACGGCAAGCGAAAATGTTACGCACTTTATGACAGCCACAGCAACAGCAACAGCAGCACCACCAGCACCGCCAACAACAACACCACCACCACCACCACCGACACCACTGTCACCACAACGTGCAAAGCAAATGAGCCATCATCAGCATTTGGTTTCCATTGACAGTCTGGCAACGCTGAACACTGTGCAAATTCCAACTGGCATTCACCGCAACGCTAATGCGGCACAACGTACAGCAATTGCCGGCCAGCGTAGCCAACAATGGCTGGGACATCGGCAGAAGCGTAAGCATTATCGACGCCTACACAAACATCGCTACAAGCAGCATCAGCATCGTGCCAGGTGAGTGGTCAGAGCAGCGTTACCATCTCTTTAATGCGAAATTGTTAATCAAACTTGACAGATTTATCTGTTAGTGCTAGAGTAGAGAGAGAGAGAGTAGTACGAGTAACTGGAGCTTTAAGGTGACTCAAATATTTTAAATGATTCTGATTGAGTCTTGAGGCAGCAGCGTTGCCAGACTATTAAAGTGAATTGCGGAATTTGACTTATCAAATTGATTTATCAGTGAATAGAGTATATACTATATAGTAAAGTATATACTATATAGTATTTAGCTAAACAACTATTTTCGATGATTTTGATCTAGAGCTCAATGGCTAACGCATGTTGACTTAATGAAGGAGTTTCAAGTGCAAGCTAAACATTTAGATGGTATTAGCCAAGTGAAACATAATATGAAACATTTTTAGATTATATATTTAATTCATAAATATATCAACAAAGTCTTGCATGCTTCATATATAAAAGCAGCACATTGCTGAACAACAACCGCAAGATTCTGATTAAAATAATATCACAATTTTGAATATCTGTATGTCTGGAGATTTGCTGTGCAAGTCTGGAAGGTTGCCTCCAAGAGCAATCGTAGCACAAAGCTAAATAACTGGTTGAATCTGGTTCATACAGAGTTTTTGTTTGCATAGAAATCCATATCTGACCTTTGTGGAGGAGCAGATGATCTCTTTTTACTCGAGTCGATATAAGGATCGACTTAAGATTCAGAAGAATCAGCTTGCAAAAAATATAAAAATATATAAAATAAATATAAATATTTTCAAGAAAAACAAACATAAAATAAATATATATATATCTATAAATAGATATATTAAAAGCTCGACTTCTACACATATACAAATATGCCTAGCTTACATCAATTGTTTTTTAGTTCCTATCAATGCTTGCGCTGAGTGACGAACGTGTCGAACGTTTGGCAACACTGGCTACAATCAATTGCAGGCCTCACTGGCTGGCTAACTGGCAAGTGGCAACAGGAAGTGCGCCTGGACGCTTTACTCCGTTAGCGGTTTGGCTTTGCCAGGCATTTTGACAGGCATGTTATGCAAACAACTGCCAACTGCCAACTGCCAGAAGCCAACTGCCAGCTGCCAATTGCTAGCAGCAGCTACTCGAAGGCAGGCAGCCGCTAGTTACCTGTCCAGACACGCATTACGCATACGCCTCTTTGAGCTGACAGGCCGCCAAATTCAATCTGCGCCCATAAAAGTGTGCTATGGTTTTTTTTTTGTGCTCGTTCCACTCTTTACGCTGGCAAATGGCAAATGGCTTTCTCTGTGATGTTAAATTTAGAATCAGACCAATTTTCAATAACAAATCGCAGCCAAGTCAAGAAACTGCCAGCAATAAAGCAAACAACAAACAGACAAACAAACAAACAAAAAGCCACGCAAAATATTTGTAAAGCAATAAACAAAGTCAACAAATACATCAATAAAATAAAAAAAAATATATATATATATATGCGCGTAACTTGGACCACACACGAGTTGAGGAATTTCCATTTCGATTTCGTTATTCGATTTATATTATTTGTTCGTATAGATGTGTGTATCAAGATGGATAGTGTTTTGTTGTGTTTTCCATTGAGTTGGGCTAAGCTAATGCCAGACTTATTGATATGCGTAGAGAAATTGTTTTTTATGCCCGTTCGGCGTGTGAAAATGAGGTTTCTCTGTTTGTTTGTCTGAGCGAAAGTTAAAGACTTATCCTCTTATTATTATTCTTATTATTATTTTTTATTTGCTGATTGAATTTTGCAACGATAGAGACTGAGTCCGAGGCGAGTTTGTGATTAGCTTTTTTTTATTTTAAATACTTTTTGTTCTGTTATAAATGCATATATATATTTATTTATATTAAGTTATTTTTTGAGTATTATAGAATTATTGGGTTAATGTACGAATATTTGTGCTTTGGCAGTTCAACAACTGAAATATCTTTTAAGTCTTCTTTTGGAAGTATTAAAAGTGTGCTAGACGGTTAGAGTGAGCTGCGTGTTTACTATATTGATTGTTTGATGTGAATTCGTTTGTATCGCTAATGGATTTTATGTGTAAGTCGTTCATTATGTGCTCATTTCTGATGTAAAGGTATTCTTTAGTGATTCCTTTTAATATGTGGCAGTCAGTGGATTGTAGTTCCTTAAACAGCAGCTTAATCCAAAAGCATCTTTCACAGATGTTCTACGAAGATTCTGGAGTTCTTTATGATCTGCTGATGCAACTGATTTTTAATGCACTCACAGCAAGGATAATTACAACATTAGAGATATGTATATACAGAGTTAGGCAGTTGCAGTAAATAGTTGATGATTTTACATCATCGTTTCATAACTCTCAATCAATTATGATGATTTAACTTTAAGCGAGCATTATGCAGTCATGTTAACTTTTTATACAACTCATTTATTTGATTCACTTATCAACTAATACACCTGTGCCACGCCCACACTACGGCATTCTTTCAGATATAAACGTGGCATGCAGCAGCAAAAACTGATTGACCAAGGGGCAACTGCTGGAGTTGACGCCAATGCCAGCAATGATAATGATGATGATGATGATGATGTCGATGATGCCATTAGACGCTTTTTGGGTCTGCCCGTCAACAATGATAAGAAACGCCTGTATTTGCCCCTCAGCAACCGTCAGGCACGTGCTGAAGTGTTCAAATTGACGCCGTTTGATGGCGCTGTCAATGTGAATGCCACACAGCAAAAGCAACAGGAGAAGCAGGAGCAGCAGCAAGAGCAACAGGAGAAGCAGGAGCAGCAGCAGGAGCAGGAGCAGAAAGCGTCTATAGATACTGAAATATTTGGCATAACTGATAATTTGGAGAGTTCATTGGATTACACGCATGTTTTCTACTCGATATTCATGCAAATCGATGAGTCGGTGCTCATTTTTCTCATTGTTATGCTAATCTGTGGCATTGTCTATGCATGTGAGTTCAAATTCGAGTGTTTGCCACAAATTGTTTACGATTACATATTAATTGTTGCTTTCTTTCTCTCTCTATATCTGTCACTCTCTATCTCTCTCTATCTCTCTCTTCTCTCTTTCTTCCCTTCCATTTAGTTCTGCTCTGCATACTGTCAAAGCCGGCAATGAATGAAATATTTCTGGTGCTCGTCTCCTATGTCATATTGGGCACGTTTCTGGCCATCGAAGTTGCCGTTAGCTATGTGCTGCAGCCAAGGTTTGTAACGAGTGGTTTGAGTGCTCACAGCTGCTGCCAGGCAGCCCAAGAATTAATCATCGCGTCCATCATCAGCTGCGACACGCTAATTGCGTTCCTGAGCTCCCAACCAAAAATTAGTTGAGAACAAAGCCAAATATCAGGCTGGCTGACCAAGCAGCAGCAAATTTATTAGGCAAACAATAAATTGAAATATATTAGTGAAGACAAGGCGCCAATGCAAAAATACGCCAAAAGAGCTCTGTGTATATACTATGATAAATTGTTGCTATATTTAGGAGATATTTGAGCAAATGACGAAAGTTTAGCAATCTATTAAGATATATTAGTTAAACTTGAGAGAAGATTTAAAGTGTGATAGATCTGGTATCTATTATGATATATTAGATATACATCCTTATCTATAAGGAAAGTAAGTCTTTGAGGTAGGAAATAAATATTAGAACTATTTGTTAAAATTGTTGAAATAACAAAATTCCAAGTTAAACAATCTATTACAATATATGTAATAGATATATAAAGATCGTGAAAACAAATCTTTGGGATTGAAAGTAAATATTGAATGATTAAACTGATTAGTTTATCAATCTAAACTAGCAGTAAAATCAGTAGAAAACCAATCAATCTAGGTATACTGATATACTTAACATGGCTTGGCTGATTAGTTTCTAAAATACACAAAAAAAAAATATGTGGCTTTTATAAAAAAAACTCTTAAAATTCAACCACAAATATGTTAAAGCATTGATTTCTTTCTCGCAGTGCTCTGTCTTTTAGCCACATTAAAGACTCATCCATCAGCTTTAAGCCATGCAAACAGTTGGGCTAAACAGTCTAATCACAACCAATGCCAATGCCAGTTGAATTGTTTGCGCTTTGGCTTTTATCGTAATGAAAACCTCTTCTACCAAAATTTCTTGCAGAAAATCGTTTAATGGCAGCGCCTGTTGCATTGTGCTCATCTACATGACATACACGATGTTGCCGCTGCGGTTGCGTGAATCGCTCATCGGTGGCATGCTGCTCAGTGGCACGCATCTGTATACCAGTCTGCGTACACAATACACGCTGGATAAGCAGCAGCCAATGGAACTGGAGTTAGAATTGGAGCTGGAGCAGGAGCAGGAGCAGGAGCAGCGGCAGCGGCAGCAAATGGAAACGCATTTATCCTGGCAGGAGGTAAATCGCAGCAGCAATGCTGACGCGCTGTTGCAACTGTTTGTGGCTGCCACAAATCAAATGGCCAGGCATATCCATCAACAGCACAGCGTCGACAAAAGCCGCAAACGCATGTGGGCATGGGCGTCAGTCTGTGTGTGGGCGTGACAATGGACTGAAAAGCGTTGTTAAAGCGAGCGCTTTAATGGCCTGAAAAGTCAGGCGTGCGTAGCTATGGCAGCGCACGTGACAATAAATTCACATAAAATGCACGCACCATTTATAGCACACACAGACAGACAGAGAGAGAGAGATAGAGAGATAGAGAGAGACAAAGTACAGGTGAAAAAACACAAATAAATGAAATTAAATTGCCGCAAAATTGAATAAAATTGCGTAGCTTCGTCTCTTTTGCTCCCTCTCTCCCTCTCTCTCTTTCTCTCTCTCTCTCTTTGTCTCTGTCTTGGGTGTGCCTATGTGTGTGTGCATTGTTCCGTAACTGGGCTTTTATTGTGCTTGTTCACTGGCAATGAAATGGATACTAATGCCTTTACTGCCATTTAACATTATATTTCCTCTCTCACTCTCTTACACTCTGCCCCTCACTCTCTCTCTCTCTCTCACACATTCCCATTGCAGCTGCTGTGCACCTGCATTGCCTTGTTGCTAGCGAATCTTACAGGTATTTACACGCACTGGCCCAAGGAGAAGGCACAGCGCAAGGCGTTCATTGAGACGCGTCAGTGCATCGAGGCGCGTTTGCGTACGCAGCGTGAAAATCAACAGCAGGTGAGTTCCACCATCTGAAGCACCTGGCCAAAAGCGTCACAAAGTCAAAGCGTTGCCAAATGCCAGCAGTAGCTAAGTGCTGGCCAACATATACATATATATAGAAACGTGACGAATATGCCAAGGTGTGAGCATTGGGGCGTGGCAAGGACTTGTTGCCTGATTGCTTCGCCCAGCTGCCTTTTGCTGAGCTAAGCGACAGCAGCAGCAGCAGCAGCAGCAGCAGCATTTGGCATAACCTTTTGACTGTTTAACCCTAACAAATCTCACTCTGCTCTCTCCCTTCCTCTCCCCTATCACCCTCTATGTCTGTGTGCAGGAGCGCTTGCTGCTGTCGGTGCTGCCCCGACATGTTGCCATGGAGATGAAGGACGATATTGCGGGCCAGCCACGTGACACACAATTTCATAAGATTTACATACAGCGCCATGAGAATGTCAGGTGAGTGTGTATAAGTGTGTGTGTGTGTAGCTAGTATGTATTTGTATGTGTGCGAATGTCTCTTATGCTGCGTGTATAAATTTATTTGCATGCAAAGTCAATAAATATGCTTAAGACACGTGTATATGTGCGTAGGTGTGTGTGTGTGTGTGGGTGTGTGTGAATTTGTGCATAACCCTACACATTGAAATTGTATGTATAGTAGACCCTGGCTAAAAGGGCAACATGTTGTTGACTTGGCCATAAAATTAGACAAGAAGTAAACACAAAAGTTTGAAAACAAATTTCTTAGAAATTTCTTATTAATTACATAAAATGAGTTTAATGCTTGTTTTATTTTTATTTATATTTTTTTTTATTAAAATTTATGTATTTTTGTATTTTTTTAAATTATTTTTTATATAATTTATATTTATATTGATTATTAATAATAAAAATAATAATTCCTTATAACCTATGTGCTGTGTAAAGTTATAAATATAATATATAATATATAAAGATATATTTTTAATTAATTAAATAGTTGATATATTCATACAAAATGTCTACATATTTTATTCTTTTTTAATTAATGAAATACTACAACATTTATTATATTTTTTTACAATTACATTAATAACTTCCTAAGAAAGTCTTTGATATGTGAAGTCTGCACAGCATATTGACAGAAGTAAACATAAATTCGAAAATTCGAAAAATAAATAAATTACGTTTTAATGAATTAAATAAATTATATAATTAAAATTCGTTTACATATTATTATATTACATTTTTTTAAAATCATCATTAATAAAGAAGACAAAGGGATTATAAAAATAAATAAATAACTTTATTCTATGTTTACATTTTATTATATTAAATTATTTTCTTTTGACAAATTATCTTTTCATTTATTATTATTAAAAGAAAAAAAATTATTAAGTATCTTTTTAAAGTATTAAAAAATTATTGAATTTATATTACATTATTTTCTTTTTAAAAATAATATTGCTAAATAAGAAAAAGAAATTCTAAATATAATTAAATAACATTTCAATGCATTACAAAAAATATAATAATTTAATATAATAAAATGTAAATAAATTTCAATTAAATAACGTGCATTTAATTAAAATTGATTTACATTTTTTTTGGTTTTTTTATTATTATTATTTTTTTTTTTCAAAATATTTTATAAATTATTATATATAAATTCCCAATCATCTCTTCGTTCTATCGGCACTTTACTGTACACATATCAAGTAACAACTGCACATTACCAACTGTCACACACACAATTACACATGTTCACACACACACACACACACACACACACACACACACACTCAGCATACGCTCAGGGCGCACCTGTTTGCTTTTATTTTGCCCCGCCGCAGTCGCATTTATTGTATTAAATTACGCGCTGAGCCGGCTAAGCAGCTCGAAAAGAAGTTGGCGAAAGGATTTGCTCAACAAATTTGCTACAAGAGTCGAACTTTAAGCTGCTTTAAATGGAAACTAGTTGGAATATATTAAAGGAATTCTCAGGCGCAACACACACACACAGCAAAAAACTTGGCATGAGTACAACAACAATATTTGTACTTTATATGAACTCTGGCCACTCTTTCTTATTTTCTTTTGGTATTTCTCTTGTTTTTTTTTTTTTTGTAGCATCCTGTTTGCAGACATTTGCGGTTTCACCAGCCTGTCGGATCAGTGCACTGCCGAGGAGCTGGTGCGCCTGCTGAACGAGCTATTTGCACGGTGAGTCCTCTGCCCCCTAAACCTTATCCCACAGTCCAAGTCCATGGCCATATAGTCCGTTCATAGGCATACTTAATGACATGGCCCACCTGTCTATGTGTATGTACGAACTTTCTATTTCTTTTTTTTACCTCTCTCTCTTTCTCTCTCTCTCTTGTTGCTGTTGGCCTGGGGCCATGTCAAACAGTGTAACAAATGGTGATACTGCTTGAAACAGAGGCACAAATTAATTGCACATTCGAGTGCCTAGCCAGCAGCAGCAGTTTAGTATAGCAAATTTTGGCAGCATTGTTTGTTAGGCACTTTATTGATTCGTATCGTATGATAGGTCCATACAATTTCTGATTTTAGTGAGTAGCTCGAAGAAATAGTGTTGTGTAATGCCAAAAAAAAAAGATATTGATAAATCAGTTGCATAGACATACTTTTAGCTAAACTGCACTTGAGCTCTAACAGCAAATTTGTTTACTACTAGACCTCATTATAAGTTTACAGCAGCGAGGCAACTTTTGATGCTGCATTTACTTGGCATTTGGTAAACTTTTTAATTGCATAATTTAAAGCTGCAGTGTTGAGAAGTGTTTAAGCTAAAGCGCCGCCTGTTGTGTGTGGCTGCTTAGTAGTTTAAGTTTAATTAATCAGCTTGTCTTGGTCAGTCCTCCTCCTGCAATAGTTCGCTTTAAACTTGGGCTCTTAATTATTTTGTTTCAACTTTACTCTGGTTACAGCTTTGATCGATTGGCTGCAGAGCATCATTGTCTGCGCATAAAGCTGCTGGGCGATTGTTATTACTGTGTCTCCGGTTTGCCAGAGCCGAGACCGGATCATGCCCACTGCGCTGTTGAAATGGGACTCGATATGATAGATGCCATAGCGTGAGTATAAAAGCAAAGCAAGCAAAGCATGTTCGCTCTGTGTGTGTTTATCATGTTGCAACTGCAAACTCTTGTTTTTTTTTATCTGCCCTACTCTCCCTCTCTCTCACTCGTATAGACTGGTGCGCGAGGTAATGGCCGTGAATGTGAACATGCGTGTGGGCATTCACACGGGACGCGTGCATTGCGGCGTTTTGGGTCTGGTCAAATGGCAATTTGATGTTTGGTCCAACGATGTGACTTTGGCCAATCACATGGAGAGCGGCGGCATACCAGGGTAAGTGAAATATAAAAAAAAAAAAGCTAAAATTGGCTGATTGACTGGAAGATGTGCTGAATAATTGATGTTTTATACAATGTAAAAATACAAATTTTAATATATTATATTGAAATTTATATTGAATAAGTTCTGTATAATTTTTATGATGATAGCCACGCGACTCTCTCTTCCCCTGCTTAACGTCAATGGGCATATCAAATTATCACATAATCAACTAATTCACACGCTTTTCTCATACACACACACACACATATATATATATATATATATGGAGACAGTTAATTACTTAGTGGTACCATGATCGTCTGGCCACTTCAAAAAGCTAAGCCCATTCTATTTGCTGACATTAAATCCATGTCTTGGCTTTTGTCTTTTGCCCCATGCACACACACACACGCATTTCGTTTGATTATTTTCTTTCTGTCTTTTCGTTCTTTCTGGCCAGTCAAGTAGTGAAATCCCTTGCCTTGGTCACTGTTAGCTGCTTTGTTGTTCAATGGTTTTTGTGGTCGTTGTGTGCTCCACTTTACGACAGCTGAGAATTATGTTTTTGACCCGCTTTGATATGTTTGCGCGCCGACAAGTATGCAATGAAAAGCAGTTCGAGTCCTTATCGTGTGGGTATACGCCCACAATCCATCCATCCATCCATCCATCCCTACATCCCTTGGCCAAAACCAACTTTAACTTGCAAGCAGCCAGCAACCAGCTAACCGCAAAAGCCGCTGACAAGTTTGTCTCATTTCCGTTTTGACAGCGGCTCCTCCACACTCGCATCTGCCCAACCTGCTCGAGCTGTGTGTGTCTGTGTGTGCTGTGCAATTAAAGCCAACTTTTGGGCCACAGAGTTTCTGCAAGTCGTCAGCTTTAAACAGGAGCGGAGTTAGCTTTAAAACGGTTGCGTTTACTTAGTTAATTGGCCTTCATTTGAGTTGAATTTCTGATTGTTTTTTTAAGCAATTATTTAAATTCACTTTAAGTACTTCAATTGGATATTAAACAGGAGCGGAATTAACTTGAAAGTGAATATGTTTACATGAGCTATAAATATTATAATTTGAGTATTATTAATTCTCAGAGCATGCACAAATATTTTAGCTGTTTCTCAATGCCTACAAATATATTATAATATTTACAGTCAGAGCTCACGAATATCTGCTGACTCAATGTCTGCCAATGAGTGCCTTTCACGCATACTTTGAGAAAAACACTCAGAGAGCAACTGATTGCGTTGGCTCTTCGACGAGTTCGTTCGCTATCTAACAGACATTTTTTTTCGCTCTAAAACGTTTGCTTGAGTTTTATGAAGCAAAAAGTCTTTTGTGTATGTATTGGTCTGAATGAAAGGCATGCCTTCGCTGAACACATCAACTGTGTACAAGAGTGTGAATATGAAGTGCGTTTGCATAGACTCTTTGAATTATCTGCTCACTTACTGAAACTCATTGAGCGAGCATCAATCGTATGGCTCTCGAAGCAATGTTCGGGAATAGAGCGTAACCCCCATAATAGTTCAAACCGCTCAGCCGAAAACTAAAACGAAAAGACGAAAAGAACCGAAGACTCCTGCTGAGAGTGAGTGCGAGTGTATATGATTTTTTTTTTTCACTTACTTCATATATATTCATTTCTTATCTACAAGCCAATCAGAATTAATAAATACTCTTCTCTACTCTCAGTCACTTATCTGTGGTTGAAGTTGTGCTTTATACTTTTCTTAAGCTATAAAGAGGCAATTGTATTTACTCTTATTCCACTCCTGCTTTTGTAACACTGCTTCAAGGATAACTCTTATGTAATCTACGATAAGTATCGTATTATCGTAAACGTTACTCTTCCGTCTTGTCCGTTAATCAAAGCTTCTTTTATGGCACTACTTCTTCTGCTATTAAATTCTTTTACTAGTGTAAAAAATTAATTTATTGAATCTGCACCTATTTTTCTCATGCAGTCAAAAATATACTCAAAATTCTCATTATCTATTTAACATCTTTGAGGTCAAACAGTCATCCCTTTGTTCGCTTAATCCGCTCCTGTTGCTCACACTTTTTACTTCAAATAATCAACATCTATGCTATAATTAAAATGTCTACCTAATTAAATTGCTTCTTTTAGCTTTCATTTAAACTTTCCCTTTTACTTGCTCCGCTCCTGTTACTAACATTTATTTTTTTTAACTCAATCAAAAGCTTTACTTTATTCATTTATTCTCTCATTTCATATGTATTTTCTTTCTTGACCTAAACTTTCAATTAGATGCGCCTCTTTTGGCTTAGTTAAATCCGCTCCTGTTTTGTAAGCAACCTTTCGACTCTCAACACTTGGCCAAGTGTCGCTGTCGTTGAAGCGATTGCAATGTGTGGCTGTAATGGCTGTAATAGCTGTAATTTTTGTTGTACTCGTATTGAGTACGTTCTACAAATTTGCATACTCAGCCGCAATGTGTATGTTATGTGTGTGTGTGTGTGTGTGTGCATTGAGTGTGTGCCTTGTGGGTGTGTTATGTGGCTTGTGTGGGTGCCAAGTTATTGGCAAGTCAAGTGACTCGAACTTTGCCCTCACACGTGCGAGCCAATCGTCGAATCGATTATGCACTTCTTGCATGCAACGCCCCCTCACTACCGCCCAGCCATGTTAACTGGCCAACACTTAATGCTTTTGTTGTTGCTGCTGTTACTTCTGTTACTGTTGCTGCTGCTGCTGCTGCTGCTGCTGCTGCTGCTGTTGATTCAGTTGCTTCACTTTCAACAACACTTGAGCAATTTGTTTCGGCACGACTTTGCCTTCAATGTGGGTCAGCTGTGGCAGCAGCGGCAGCGGCAGTTCATTTGTTAGTCCTGTCTTGAGCGAAATTAAAAGCAAATAGCTGCAGTTGGCCGTGAGGCAGGTTCCATGCGAATTCCCTTAGCCCTGATAAGCTGCAATTTGACTGCCGCAGCAGCTAAAGCAGAAAGCGAAAGCGAAAGCAGAAGTAGAAGGCGAAGCTGAAGCAGCTGCGGTCATCCATAACAAAGCGCCATGTAATTATCAATAGAGTCAACAACATTGCTGCAGTTGCCTTCTATTGTTGCCACGATGTTTCTTTTTTTTTATGTGCGCCCGTAGCGTACATGCAACGTACCTCCACATGCCACATGCCACATGCCGCATGCCGCATGCCGCAGGCACTGCATAACGATAATATAATAAAGCTGCTCAGCTCAGTTGAGTGCGCCCCACTGCGGCAGCTATAAAAATACATTAAAAAGTATTTACTGAACAGCATCCGAATTGGGTGGACGAGTGCAGGAGCAGTTTAGCAGGAGGCGTGGCAGCTGCAGCATGTAATGCCACATGCCACGTAATGGCTGCGACAGAGCCAATCGCTGTGGTTATGGCAACCAAAAAACAGAGCCACATGTTGACAATGTTGGCCTGGCTGCCTCCCATTGTGTAACCTCACTTACTCTATCCCTCTCTCTATCTCTATCTCTCTCTCTCTTTTCATATATATATATATCTCCATCGCTTTAGTCGCGTGCACATCACCAAGGAAACTCTCAAGTGTTTGGATGGCGATTATGAGGTGGAAGAGGGCAAGGGCGCTGATAGAAATTCCTATCTCAAGGATCATCAAATTGAAACATATCTCATAGTGCCAGGCGATATCTATAGACCGGTAAGCGTGTTGGGGCTATTAACTCTAACTCTATTATCTCTTGACACTCAAAATGTCCTTTCTTCCTGCAGCACAAGAAATCACGCAATCGCCTGCAGGTAAATGGCAACATATCCAAGGAGCTGCGCATGATGGGCCATGGCACAGCACAGAAGCATACATCTAAGTAAGTTATGGACTCTATATAATTGGATGTAGGAAAAATGTTTTGAATGGTCTTTATTAGAGAAGAAGAGGGAAGAGAAAGGTTTAGAGAAATTGAGTGGGAAATGAAGCAGGCGATAAAAGACTGAGTCCTAGAAACTGTGAAGAATGTGATTAATGTTCCTGCATAGAAGCTCGTTTTGAATAAACTCCACAAAACTGTGCAGAGTAGAAAAAGTTGTTAAACTTTCAAGTAGTAGACATTCAGATTCCTAGACATATGCATAGCTTAGCTTTAAGCTTAAGCTGAAAGTTCCTTGAAGTTGTACTGGATGCTGCATTAGATGCCTAAGACAAACATGATTAAAGGGGAATCGCAGCATAAGCTAAAGTGTCAGTTTAGTCTCGTCAGAGCGAGAGAGAGAATGAGAGAGAGAGAGAGAGAGAACATTATATTAAATACAGCTTGAGCTTGAGGCAAATACAACCAAAAGGCAATCACAGGATATGAGAATTATGTTCTTTGACCAGGCAATTAAAGAATTTAAATATTATAAAAATAATTTTCTAGAGCTCTACTTGAAGATTCACTGCCAAAACATCTATTATAAGAGTCTTCAACTTCATTTCACATTTCCTCATTTTTCCTACACAGATTCGGTTTCGGCGATAGCTCCGAGAGTCACAAGGATCCCGAAGATGAGGTCAATGAGTATTTGATGCGTGCCATCGATGCACGCAGCATCGATCATCTGCGTGCCGAGCATTGTCAGTCGTTGTTGTTGTGCTTCAAGAGCGACACATTGGAGCGCAAGGTGAGTGCAGAATATCCAGGTAAAATGCAACGACTTAGCCCTAATCCTTTGTGCCATAACATTGTAGTATGCCAGCGAACCGGATCGCATGCTCTGCGTTTACTTCTATTGCAGTCTGTTGGTGTTGCTGGGCACTACGTTGATGCGCTTTGTGGTTTTTGACACGTGAGTGGTTTATGATGAACTTAATGGTTTATGCATATATACATACATACATATATATATATATAGTTATATATTTATGTAAATATTCTTTACTTGTCTTGTTTATTTTGTATAGCTCCCCACTCTGCTTTCTGCTATCAATGTGCGCTTTGCTGTTGCTGCTTATGCTGGTCTCTCTGGTGGCTTGTCATGAGATTGATGTAAAGGTAGGTCGAATAGCAGTTACCCTGCAATTTATAAGTAATCTAAGACTACATCTTTTCTGTCTAATCCTAACTTTGCTTACACTTATTTACATTCGATTTTCTATTCTGTTCCAGCAGCTGCCATTGTTGATGATGAAACGCTTCTCGCAGCGCATTCACAGTAATCGCACCTTGTCACAGTTCTTTGCCTTTGCCACCGTTTCGCTGATTGTTTTGACCACGTTGCTGGCCATGGTAAGTAGCGCATTGAAGCACTTAAGTTGTGCTTTTTACTTATAATAACATAAACAATGTCCAAATCCCTCAAATGGCAAATTCTTTGCTTTCCTTTGGGGTTTTGTTTCCTTGTTTTATGCATAATTTGTGCGTGCAGATCTATATGAGTTGTTGTTGTTGTTGTTGTTGTTGCTCGCTCTTTGGACATTTAAGTGAACTTCAAAATAATCAAAATGAAATTTACTTTTTTATTTTTTATTTGTAGCAGCTCAAAATAAAAATTTTGAGGGCGTTTGCATTGTGAGCTCCACAAACAGACTTTGTTGTTCCTGTTGTTGTTGTTGTTGTTGTTGTCTTTGGGACGCGACAAAACAAAAGTTTTTCCATTAAAGTTGTGCAGACAACACGACAAGCAACAATGGTCAGAGGGGCGGCAAAGGGAGCGTTAACAAAAAAATGCGAACCACGTTTCATACATGAAACCTGTGTGTGTGTGTGTGTGTGTGCCCATTTATGTGCTACTTGTTACCTGCCCCACATGACCCTCAGGCGTGGCAACTCCAACAACTTGTCTCTGGGTTCAAAGCCAGCCGCCAGCATTTTGACATTTAGTTGTCAACTTGTGTCGCATTCGCTCTGGCCCTCTCTCACTCTCTATCTCTCGCTCTCTCTCTCTCTTTGCTTCATTCGCTGTCTCTTTGCTGGACACGTTTAATGGCACTTTGGAGCCGCATTCGCTATTCATTTAGCCACGTTTTTATTTTTATAGCCATTGGCTGAGAGTGCGTGTTAGGCGCCTCGTTAAACTGAAGCAGCACTCGTTATGTCATTTCCAGCTGCTTCTCACGCTAATTAGCGTTATTTTTTTTATTTCTTGTAGTTGCAGGAATCAATGCTTCAATTGGAGCTGCTATATGACCAATGGAACACGAACACCAACATCAGCAGCCAGGCAAAGCAAATGGAACTGGAGCTGGAGCAAGAGTTGCAGCTGCTGCCCACGACAGAGTGTGATTTCTATTTTGCGTATAATGTAAGTAGGAAATACCCTGTAAATGGGCTGTGAATTGGCTAAGCAAAAGCTATGCATGGAGTAGGTCAAGTGATACTAATTTAATTAGCTAGATATTGGAATATGAGTTAGAGAAAGAGAAGTGAACAGTGAAGATGTGCAAGACTGACGACTTAAACTAGAGAATAGACAGTGAAAGCCTTTGATTACATATATAAATATCTATTTAGCTAGAGACATGTATCTATGCATGATATAGCTTAACTAAATATGTATACAGAAAAGCAATTTGAATAGAACTTAAATATGTTATGATCTATATGAAATACATCAATTAAATATGTGCTATGCTATGGGCACAAAAAGACTTTAATCAGTGTATCAATATGTCTAGAAAATTATTACTCTTAATTCATAGCTCGCAAATAACTGTAACCTTTTGAATCTTTACGCTCTGCTCAAGAAATCAATCGAAAAAATCATGCTCACTCTCTCTCTCTCTCGCTCTCATCAGAAGTCTTCGGTTCTTTTCGTTTTAGTTCGGCTGAGCAGTCTGAACTATTTGAGTTACGCTCTTTTCCCGAACATCGTTTAGGGAGCGATACGATTGACACTCGCTCAATGACGTTTAGTAAGTGAGCAGAAAAAAAGTTTCTGTCTGATTGCGAAAGAAATCGTTGAAGACCCGAAGCAATCGATTGCTCTCTGAGTTTTTGTTACAGTGCAAGTGAATTACACTTATTTGCAGACATTAAAAGACGTTGAGCAGATATTTACGAGTTATGCTTTGAGTATTACCTAAATCATAAGTACAGAGGAAAGTTCAATGACTAGTAATTTAGTATACAAATATCTATCCTATACTCGATCTATATATAGTATAAATATATTTTTTTATTTATAGCACATATTTGGTCAAGTGAAAGGCTAAGAAATTTCTGTAGATTTGATTTTAAGGAATTTGTTTACTCGTCCTCACATTCTACGAAATTTCTTAGCCTTTCCTTTTGCTTGCTCATATATACTCTGCATATACATATATATGCAACATGCACATAGTTAAACTTACTTTTGTGGCAACATCTTTTTGACAGACATTCCTGCTGCTAACGCTGCTCTCGATGATGTGCTGTGCCACGTACCAAGTGCTCCGCATAGTGTTGAAGTTGTTGCTGTTGCTTTTGGCCGCTGGCAGTTACATGGCTTGCTCCTCGTATTTATATGTGAGCAGCAGGCAAATCAGCGCTGACTTGGCGTAAGTATACCCTTCTCTGTCTTTTCTCTTGCTGAAAACGAATTATGCTGTAATGTAATTTGGTGCAGTTTCCTCTTGGCACTGCTGGAATGCTGCAAGTGCATTTGCAGCAGCCGCAAACTGCATTAAAATTGTATTTAGCACTTGGCTTCATTTATCAGGGCATCCGAATGCCAGCTGGCACTTGGCATTCTCAACTACATTAACAACATTCTTTTCTCTATTTCCCTTTTTCGTCGACTGCGCCTTGGCAATGCGTTTTAAATGAACTGAAATAACTTGGTCTACTGCTGCCGTCTGCCCTCTGCCCTCTGCCCTCTGCCCTCTGGCGTCCTACATCTGCTCAACAGCAATGAGGAAGCCCTGCTGCGCTATATAATTGACTCAATCTTCCTCTTTGCATTTATGCTCGCCCTGATCTTCCATAGCCATCAAACGGAGGCCACCTATCGCTTGGACTTTATCTGGAAGCTGCAGGCAACGGGTGAGTTATTGATGGGTTTACATTTGATATAAGGCTATAAAACCTTTGAAATAGATATACAAATTTATCAAAATAAAGTTAATAGAACAACTTAGTGCGATGCCGACATATAAAATATTAAAGTTGTTTACCTTTTGTGTGAGGATATCTTTAGTTATTTAATATGAGATTTTAGCGGGTTCCAAGTTTTTTTTTTATCATATATATTTTTGATTCTGATTCTGGTATTTTAATTAAATTTAAAAATATTTAATGTCTGATTGAAGTCAATATGCGAAATTGCAAACTAAAATATTTAGATTTATTAAACAAAAAATTAATTCTCTATAAATATTTATCAATAATTTAATAATCTAAAAAATAATTTCTAAATTCAAATTACTTCACTACGATTAAATGAATTCTAATCTCTAACAAATAAACACTGTTTAGCCCTGTAAAATTCTTGCAAATCCTTTTTTTATCTTTAATAATATATGTAAAAGCTTTGCATTAAAATATTATCAGAATTTTATTTCGGTCAGCTTTTTGGAGCTTAAACATTGCTCGTATAACTCATTAGAGCTTAGCTGCATATTTCTAATTTGCTAATTAGCAAATGCGAGTGCCTAGCTATATATTAAACACGACTGACTGATTGACGAACTGACGAACTGTTCGACTTTCTGTCTGCCTGATGGCAACTCTGTCCCTGGCCCATGGAACGTTTCTCGATGAGATTCGCTGATGCCAACGCTCAGCTGCTCATCTTTTGCGTTTCCATTTGCGCTGTTGTTCAACAAGCTTTTCATTAGTATTAGTGCACACACACACACACACACACACGCACACACACACACACACACACACACACACACACACGTGCACCCACACACGCAGCCTAATACACTTGAACAATCACACTCGTGTTTGACTGACGCCGGAGCTTATGCAGCGCTTTTTTACGCTTCTCGTTTTGTTGCCTTGTTTGTTAAATATATAGTAAAATGTTGGGGTATATTGGACTTGAATGTTGATATGTGTTGAGGTGAGAGCTGATGCATAAGCTGGGAATGAAAAGGATATTGGTATAGGTGACTTATTTTATTAAAATTTTTTCTACCTAGGCATTGGACTTGCTAAGAAATCTCATCTTCAAGTGAAGTATAGAAGTAAAATAAAATGTTGGCTAGTTAGATAAATAAAAATAATTATATAATTTTTCCTGTCTATAATAGATTATAGATTAACTCTTTAATAAAATGTTGGCTAGTTGGATACAAAAAAAAAAATAAAAATAAATAAATATGTAATTTTTCCTGTTTATGATAGATTATAGATTAACTCTTTAATTGCGCCCATACATCAGGCTAATATATATTATGCCCTAAGCTTTCAGGCTTTTTCCTCTTTACATAAACTAAACTAAGAGTTAGCAGGGTACCTGCTAGTCGTACCCTCCTAGTCGACTGCTTTGAGCATTTATTTTTCTCTTATTTCTTAGCTGTTCGCTTTACGCTTCGGTTAACTGATAAACTGATATTTCAATTTCACGCTCCCGTTTTTTTTCGGCTCTTCTCTGGTTCCTTTTTTGCTTCATTCTTATATATTTTTATATTTTTTGTTTGTTTGTTTGTTTGTTTGCAGAGGAGAAAGAGGACATGGAGCATTTGCAGGCTTATAATCGGAAACTGCTCGAAAATATTTTGCCCGTGCATGTCGCCGAGCACTTTTTGAGCCGCGAGAAGCATCTCGATGTGAGTATTAAAACATTTTATATATATATACATATATATATGTGAAGACAAGTATTACTGTAAATATTACTGTATTATATGCGTGTGTGTATTTGGTTTCTGGCAATTTGCAACGTATTTAAAAAGCTTGAAAACTTTTGTGCCTAGTAACAAGAGCAGCTGCCGAGCCAGAGGAAGGTGGACGTTTGTTAAGCAGAGCCAGCCTCCTGCCACCTTCTCCTGCTCCCACCAGCTGCCACATATGCCCGCTGGCCGCGTCGTTCATATATATATATATAATATATAATATAATATATATAAATGTTGCGGCTTGCAACGCTTCAATGCGTTACGGGCACACGCATCGGCAAGGGCGGCGGGGCAGGCATTTTGGACCTACTTGCCACATTAAGTGTGCAATCAACAACTTTTAACCAAATCACATGAGCAGCCACACATTTTGGAACCGCCGAGACGTGTGGTCTTCTTCAGCTTATGCGTGTGTGTCGGTGTGTGTGAGAGCTCTGGACCAAAGTTGACCGCGTTTCGTGCTTTCTTTCACATACATGCTGCTTCACAGGTTCACAGGTTTAACGCCTTCACATTAATGAAACACTTTAAGAACACTCAAATGCGAATAAATGAAGAAATTAAGGCAATTAAACGCTCTATGTGATGTTGCTTAAGAGAGCAATAGAGAAACGTTATATGTAACGAGCTCTAAAAGAATATTATTTTATAGCTCTGAAAATATTGAAAAAAAAAAATCGAAAGAAATGCTGCTTTAGTTGTAAAGCAAACATTTTATAACTTGGAAGATAAGATAATATCGTAAGCCGATATAGCTTTATTTTATTCTTTAGATGATGAGATTTGACATAGAAATGCTATAAATCTATCATAAGAAGATGCTTTTGAGAATAAAAGTGAGTTAAATCTATCCTAAGCTGATGCTTTTGATTTTTTACTTTTTAATTAAAGTGACATGAGAGCATCGGAAATATAATATAATATATATATATATATATATATATATATATATATATATATATATTCTAGAGAAAATAGATTTATACCTGCTAGAAAATAAATATGTCGATAGAAAATTTATATAGCTCACTGATTGTGTTTATCGTTTATAATTACTATTTATATCACTTGGAGAAAACGATAGAAAAGCGATTTGGCGATATTATATCATCTGGAAAATCGATATGTCGATATTCCATCATCTGGAACATAAAGAGTAATTTTTCAGGGAAAAATACATTTGTAAAGCCTCTTATAATGACAGCTATATGGATTTTCACATGCATATCATATAAGAAATTCGCAGAGAATTCATTTTCTATTTGCTAAATAAAATAATAAAAATAGAATGGAGTAAGAAAAGCAATAAAGCGAGAGATGCAGAGACACAGCTTATGTAGAAATGTTTTTATATTTAATTTAGTATTTTAATGGAAGACGAATTTCTAGTAAACTTAATAAAATAATGGTATGACTGAGCACTACTCAAGAATATTTAGTGAATAAACACAACTGAAAATAAATTAAACAAAATATATGTAGATATTTTTTATGTACGTACGAAAGACTTACATTAATTTTATATAAATCTCTGTCAACTGTAGGATTTGTATCACGAGCAATGCGATTCCGTGTGCATACTCTTTGCCAGCATACCAAATTTCTCCGAGTTCTATGTGGAGCTGGAGGGCAACAATGAGGGCGTCGAGTGCCTGCGTCTGTTGAACGAAATAATTGCGGATTTTGATGAGTTGCTGAGCGAGGAGCGTTTCCGGTGAGTGGTGAAAGTGAAAGATTTCCTGCAGCAGTTAACGAACAAAGAAACTAACATGGTTTCTCGCTTTGCACAGTTGCATAGAGAAAATCAAGAGCACCGGCGCCACCTACATGGCTGCCTCGGGGCTAACGGCCAACACCTGCGACCAGGTGAACTTTAGCCATGTCACCGCAATGGCCGACTATGCGCTGCAGCTCTTTGACAAGATTGAGGAGGTCAATATGCATTCGTTCAACAACTTTCGCATGCGCATAGGTGAGACATAGGAGACATCTGCCAGAAACTTTATCAATTTGAATTTCATTATCTTTGCGCAGGCATTAACATTGGACCCGTGGTGGCTGGAGTGATTGGCGCCTGCAAGCCGCAATACGATATTTGGGGCAATGCCGTGAATGTGGCCTCCCGCATGGACTCGACGGGTCTGGTCGATCACATTCAGGTGAGTTCAACGAACGACTACAGACCTTCTTCTTCTTCTTCTTCTTCTTGTTCGCTTCTCTTCTTTTTTGTCAGTTTAAAGCCAGACGAATGTCACTTAACAAAAAATTTGAATGGGGCTGATGTAGAGTAGACTCTACAATTGCCTAACCATATGGGAATCATACATTTTTATTATTAATTTTAATTCTTAGAGGCTAACATTTAAATTGTGATTTCTCAATCAAAAGTTTGCTTAAATTTCTTGCAAGGTACACAGTCATTGAATGGGTCTCACATATGTTAGCGTGGGTTGAACTAACGAAAGGTCATCCTTCACCTGAGGTCGCTTTGGAGCTGCTTTTCAATAAATTTCTAAACCATTAAAATGTCAGTTGTAAGAAGGCATGACTTGGTTGATACCCTATAAAGCAAGCATATATGCTTATAATTTCATATAATTTCAGATTTAATAATATTTAATTATTAAATAATTAGCGTATTTCTTATAATTATTTCTATTTATTTCTATGCAATTTCTGTGACTCTAAGTAAACTTGAAATGTTGTGTGTATACTGAAATTGAATTTTTCTTGAGTTATGTCTGGCTGGAGACAGAGGTAGCTTTAGGTCACATAAGGAGCAGCCGGCTATCGTTCATCGTGCGTTGCTTTTTCGACTTTCTTAGCCAGCCAAATGTCACTTTAAATAAATGAGCCAAGCTGCGTGCCAAGACTGATAAACGCAAGAAATACCCTGTAATTCCTAGAGAATTGTTGAAGCTAAAAGAGCAAATATAAAAAAAAAATAAAAAATATATATATATATCTATATATATAACATTTAATTATTTTATTTTAAAAATTGTTGAAGCAGGAAGAGCAAAAAAAATACAATAAAATAAAAAAAATATATATAGAAAATTTTAATATAATATATATATATATCATTTATTTATATATATTATATTAAAATGATCTATTTTTATTTGCTATAAATAATAAATAAATGAATGTAAATAATTATACGAGCTTCAAGATAAAAATTTATCTATTTATTTTCATACGAAGCTATAGTTAATGAGAGTTAATAGACTTTAAATATTATTTTGGTTCTACTAGAAATTTAAATTTATTTAAATAATTTATTAGAATAGTATATATTAGTTCACTTCAGTTATTTATAGTCTATTTGCAATTATAGGGTATTATAGGAGAGCTGGGTATGCGCTGCCAGACCGCTCTAATCCATAGCTGGGCTAACAGTTTGCCAAAATGGGCAACAGGCTGCTTTAGACACACACACACACACACACGCACACACACACACGCACACACACACACACACACACACATATATATTGCGTATAGGCCATGTGTGCCTCATACAATTTTCATGGGAATTAGAAAGTGCCCACGCACTGAAACTTAAACACACACATACATATATAAACACACTAGCCTAAATAAATACACACACACACACACACACACACACACACACACACACACACACACTCCAACTCAGCTGGCGTATTTGATTTTATTTGCCGTGCGTCGTCGATAAAAGCGAAACGCACGAAAATTTGCAAAGAGAAATAAATTATTAAGCGGGACAAGGGATAAGATAAGATGATGGCAAGGGGAACAGACAGCGAAGGAGAGAGAGAGAGAGAGAGAGAGAGAGGCAAGCGGGTAATATCAGAGTGTTATCATGAAATATTGAGCAAAGGTTTTGCCACTGATTGCGCACGTGTGCGTGTGTGTGCGAGAGAGAGAAGCAAATGCTGCTGCACGCGCTGCCAATGAACTTGTCACTTGGAATTTATTTTATTATCTCTCAACTCAACTCTCTATCCCTTTTACTCCCTTTACTCCCGTTTTATATGCTGCTGCACGTTTTGGACACCCAAATGAAATCAACACCTGCGCCCAGGTGACCCAGGAGATGCAGCAGCTGCTTGAGTGCCGCGGCTACGAGCTCACCTGCCGCGGCAGCGTCAATGTCAAGGGTAAGGGTTCGATGATAACCTATTTTCTGAAGGGAAAGGCGCAGCAGGCAACGGCAGCGGTGCGGCCCATAGAGACTGAGGCGACGACAGGAGAACAGAAGCTGGCAGCGGAACCAGACAAGACGCCAGCAATTGAAGCCGTTGCTGCGGCCACAGTGGAGCCGCCAGAGGAGGCGGATGTGGATGTAGATGATGAGGAGGACGACATCGATTTGAATTCCAATATGCAAAACTTGACAGCGCAGAGACGCAAATCCCTGTGCCGGCAGCATAATATCTCCTCCTCGTTCGGCACCACAGTCAGCTCCACGGGCATCACGCCCAGCATCTCGAACAGCTCTAGTGTGGTGACAATTGGCGCGCTGCCGGTGCTGCTGCGCAATGCGAATCAGGCGAATGCCGACAGCTGTGCCACGCCCACAGCGCCTAGAACTTTGGTGGCGGACCTCAAGGAGGAGATCACGCGGGACGAGAAGAGCGCTCTGAAGGACTCCATTGAGAACCTGGAGATATTGCTGAAGAACAATATCAGCCTCTCGGATCTGAGTAACAAGCAGCAGCAGAATCTACGCAGCGAGGGCAGCTGCAGCAGTTCAACGACAACGACGCTGCGCAAGCGAGACACCATCGTTAGCTTCCATGTGACCGAGACACTGACCACAACAGCCTCGTATGTGCAGCAGCAGCAGCAGCAGCAGCAGCGCAAGCTGCGCTCGGTGAGCACCATAGCCGCCAGCTGCACGAGCAGCTGCAGCAACACCATCACCACGCGGCTGCTGTCCAACGAGAGCCAGAACTCGACGCACACGGCACCTGGCACACTGGAGAGCGGCGAAACTGCCGGCGCTGGAGCGGATGCCGCTCAAGGCCAGCCGCTGGATTGGCAACCGCGCACAGCGACTCTCGAGCCGAATCGCAGTCCCATCAAGACATCCCAGTCGATGAGTCCCATTGGTCTGGCCACCGAGGTGTTTGTGCTGCCCAACAGTCGCAGCATGATCCTCATCAGCAGCAACAGCACTGGCAGCAGTCCAGGTGGTGGAGGAGGAGTTGGCGGTGGCGGCATTGGCGTCGGCGGAACACTAGCAGGAGTAGCAGGAGGCGGCAGTGCACGACCAGGGCTGCTGCAGCAGGTTAGCACGTAAATTGTATATGATACAGGTTGATGCCCAAACTAAATGTAAATATGTATAAAATGCAGTCGACAGAGAGAGTTAAGAGAAGGTCAAAGAAAACGAGAGAGCCAGCGCTGCCAGATCGTCGAGTTGCTAGAGAGAGAGATGTAGAGATGATTTAAGATTTTAGAGAGCTATAAGAGCTGCTTGATAACACGGTCCAATAGTCAGACACATTCGACTAGGTAAATAATTGATTGTAGAGCGAGAGCGTTGCCAGATTTTCAAGCGCTAGAAGAGTAAATAGTTATGAGGATAGATACGATTTTAGAGAGCAATAAGAGCTTGATAGCATATACGACGAGGTAGTTGATTATAAAGTGGCAGCGTTGCCAGATCAACGAGCTGATAGAAGATAAGAATAAAAGCTAAGAGATGATTGAGAGAACTCTGAGCTCTAGCTGCTGCACAGCATGCTCAGGAATATACAGACTAGGCAGATAGTTAATTGTAGCGTTGCCAGATCATCGAGCTGCTAGAAGAGTAAAAAGTTAAGAGTATGGAGATGGCTTTAGAGAGCCATAAGAGCTGTTTGATACCACAGTTCAATAGTCAGGCATATACAACTAAACAGATAGTCGACTATACAGCGTTGCCACGTAGTCAGGCTGATAAAAGAGTCAGAGAGAAGAATTACATAGTTAAGAAGTTAAGAGCTGCTTAGTATTGCATGCTGCAGCAGTATTTTTCCCTCGACCATTCTAACATACAACGGCATATCCGACTAGACTAGACGGCGTTGCCAGATGGTCAGTCATTAGCAGTGTTTAAATCCCCAATCCCCCAACTAGTATTTCTATTGATCTCGCATTTGTTGTTTGTTGTTTGTTCCTTTGAGCAGCCTAGCATAACCGACTAGGCTGACTACCCTGCATATCACAGAAAAAAATAATCGAATTTCAAACCGAAAAACAAGCTGTTGCCATAGGCTAGAGTTATTATGTATAGTTAAATATGTGGAGCACTATGTCCAGGTTCCTATATATAAATATATAAATATATGTATACTATTTGTAGTTGTTATTAGAGCAACTGTACTCAATTTACAGGGTATACAAATGCAACAATTTCTAAGCTTTGTTACCATCAAATGTATCGAAACTATAGATAAATGTGACTCGAGTCAATTTGTAACTAACCTAAAGAGCAGATGGAAGATGTTGAATATTTAGAGAAGTCAGAAAGTGTGTTTCAAGCTAAGATTAGAGGGTATGAAAAGAAAGTGGTCAATATTATATATAAATTTAATTTAATGAACTATATACTAACCAAAGCTCAAAATTGTTAAAGCGCTTTATGTGTACATTAGACTATGTCTGTGTGAGAGAGAGAGAGAGAGAGAGTGTGTGTGTGTGTATGTCTGTGTGTGTGTGTCTCAATGTTGCTGAAAAAAACAACACTAAATTTTAATGCTAAACTCTATGTATTATATAAACGAAAATACCTAAAACTAAACTAAACCAAAGAGCAGATATACCAGATAAAATGAAGATAAAACAAAAAAGAAAAATCAATTCTCGCTGTGATTTCTATTATAAATGTATAGATTATTTTATAGACTTGTGTTACATAGTATTAGCTTGAAGGAAAAAAATAAAACTCAAAAAGCAAATAGAAAAAAAAAAAGAGTTCGAAATTGTAATTGAGAAAATACTTTTCTTCGACTTGAAACTATAATTTAACTAAGTTTTTTCTACAAAGCTGTTCTACTATATATATATATATATATATATATATAATGTATGTATATATAAATAAGCAACATATATCAAAGTACAATTTGTGTCAATTTAAGTGGAAATGTTAAATGTTCAACGTAGTTCGCAGTTTGATTCATTTTCAATTCAAACTCAAACTCAAGATTCAAATTCAATGTTAATTACTGTAAATGTGTGTCGCAATAAAATTGTTGTTAATAAAAAGCATTATTTAACATTTATTATGCAAATTGAAAAATGTATTTACAGCAAAATGAACGAGGATCAAGTTCTGTTTAGATTTTACGCGCGCGCCGCCAGAGAAAGTAATAGCCCAGCAAATGGAAGCCAAAATAGATGCCGACTATGGCCAAGAGATTGCGATAGAGATTCGACTCTATGAAACTGTACTTATCCAGCACATCCTGGCCGGTATGGAAACAGGGCAAATCAGCGCTCTCACCAAAGCAAGCTATGAATAGAGAGAGAGAGAGAGAGAGAGAGAGAGAGAGAGAGAGTTGGAGAGAGAGGAAGCGAGTGGAAGAGAGAGATCTCTTCTTGTACTCACTTATGTTCTCCACGCCTGACCATTGGGCAATTGTCATGGCCTCATTCGCATAGAGCATCCAGGATAGAAACTGCGTCCAATAGAACGCCACAGGCAGCGAGCTGTAAAAGAGAGTGTAAAGGCAGGGATGTTAATAAGACTAAGTAGAATATATCCTGTAAATATGTTATCTAAGTTGCCCAAACTCTGATTGACTTCGAGTTGAAGAATTTAAGAATCTAAGGTCTACAAATGAGCTCAAACTAAAATATACCCTGTAATACTTTTAATAAACTAACCACAGATGTTTGCTTTCCATAATTGAGTATACTAGCATAAAAACTTAATTTCGTTCGTGTTTATGCTCTTTGAGAAAATCTAGAATACAAAGCGATTTAGATTGTGGAACTGTTAGGAAATATCAAAATATAAGTAATACCTATATATGAAGTAGATTGAATTGAAAGGATAGACATACATTGGAAATGATTTCATAGTAAATAGACGATGACATAAAACCATATATGGATAGCATACATTTGTTAGCTCTCAAGTCGACTTATGGCTTAGCATACAAATGAGATAATTAACTGCTAGCTATTGGAGTTTTCTATAAAAACATTCATATATAATTAATTGCTAAGGAAAAATCTTTAATAATGAATGCTATTGAATGGTCTATCTAATCGAGCAAAATGGTTCATATCAATTGTCCTTATCGAGTATCGTAAGAGCATTGCTGGACGCTTAGCAAACAGACGAAGGTGACTACATCGACCTGCATTGCTTCCTTCAGTTCATCAAGCACCTAATTATATCAAATCTACTTCACACTACCCCCTTTACTACTACTTACTTACTACTACTGACACAAGCATAAAAATATGATACCATTTGCTTCCAAAAGGGAAGCATATACAAGACAAGGACAAGGAAAAAAAAAAAAAAAAGGTCTATAGGCTCGAAATTCTTTACATTACCTAATTTTGATGAAGATGCCCGACGTAATCATGATAATGTAATCAAGTGGCACCAGATACGCCATTGCCAGTGGCACCGAGTTGAAGGCCGTAGAGAAGAAGCAGCCGCAGGCGGTGGCCACATTCATCACCAGGACAACGCAAATGGCCGTGATGCCGAAGGCGTAAAACGTGGCACGCAAACCCGTTAGCCAATAGCAGATGACGACGAACAGCAGCGGCTCGATAATCATGCCAGGCAACTGCAAACAAAGAAGCAGCCAATGATGATGGTGATGATGATGATGATGATGATGAGGAGGGCGGCAGGTAAAGGCTTAATCTGGCCAACTTACCATGGCCAAAATATTGGCAACGTAGTACTGAGCCGTAGTGTATAAGCCGGAACGAGTCTCGCGCATGAAGAGCGGAAAGCCCTGGGGAAAAATGTTCAGCACGGAGTACATGGGATGATAAGTGTTCTCCGATATCATAATGAAGATGGTGCCCTGCATGAGATGGAAGCAAATGCAACTGCAATGGGGAAGGAGAAATTGGGAAGAAGATTTTCACCCACCTGCACCGCCTGCACGCCCAGCTGTGTGAGCTCCGTGGTGCCCGCGAAGCAGGCGCCAATTATGAAGGCCATGGCCATCTTTTGCAGAAAGCGCATCCATTGTATGGTGGGATCGCGTAGCAACGTCAGCGTGGCACGCAGCCAGACCACATGGAAGCGCTTGTACCAGGCAACACCTCTGAAGGAATCCAGTTCAGTGTCGTAAGGAAAGTTGCCCGACTGGGCCATATGAATCTCCAAGTTGACCAGCATATCGCGCTGCTTGGCCGCCGAGCTGACGGCGAATTGGTCACACAGATGCTGTGCCGAGCGCTGGGAAGCCTGCTCATAGCCAGGATCTGTGGCCAGCACGCCAATAAGAAAGTCCGCCGGATTGTAGGCTTCCGGGCAATAGTAGCCATGATCTGCAAAGAAGCTCAGCGCATGCTGTGGCGATCCTGTGAAGGCGACGCGTCCATCCGCCAGCAGCATCACATTATTGAAGTTATCAAAGAGCTGAGAGCTGGGCTGCAATTGAGATAGAGAGATCATTAGCAAGACAGAGTGAGAGAGAGAGAGAAAGGGAGAGAGAGATGGAGAGATTACCTGGTGGATGGTGCACAGAATGGTTGTGCCCTTCTGTGCCAGCTCATGCAGCGTGGCCACCAACTGTTGAGCACTATAGGAGTCGAGTCCCGTGGTGGGCTCATCGCAGAAGAGAATGACCGGATTGTTGAGCAGCTCGACAGCAAAGGCCAGACGCTTGCGCTCACCACCAGACAAAACTTTCTCATCATCGCCGTTGCCAATGCGCGTGTGGGAGGCGGAGAGCAGGCCTGTGCGCTCCAGCAGCTCTTTGATGATCAAGCGACGCTCTTCGCTGGAAACACGACGATCCAAGCGAAGATGGGCCTGCGGTGTAGAGAAGCCATTGAGTGATTTATTGGAAACTATCTGGAGTAGCACTCACCATAAAGTTGAGATGCTCCAGCACAGTGAGTGCGCCTATGAAGAGATCATCCTGATAGACGTAGCCGCTGATGCGATGCATAAAGGGACCAACGCGCCGTCCATTGATTAGTATATCACCTTGAACCACAGTGCCAGCTAATGGGAAATAGTTCATCATGCAGCGAGATGTAGTGGGTGCGCTTATCTTATCGGCGTAGATAACTCACCTGGCTGCCTATAGCCCAGTGTTGACATTAGCGTCGTCTTGCCCGAGCCACTGTGAATGAGAGCCAGAAGATGAGGCGAGATGAGATGAGTTGCCATTAAGAGTGGCGCGAAAATAAAACTATTTTGTAGCCGCTAAGCCCCGCGCTTATCAGTCAAAGATTAAGATGTTAGCCATAACCCAGTTATAGGAATTTTTCTGTCGGCGCTCCGCTCGACCGCAGCGAGCGTATATCGATTACAGTTAGGTGCACTGAAGCGCAGCTTGAACTCGTCTCACCTGGCGCCCATCAGAGCCATCAGCGAACCGGGCTGCACCGCGCCCGTTGAGTTGTTGATGATGCGCTTCATGCCACGCCCCGATCCCACATTCGTATAGACGCACAAATCCCTCCAGACGAGCGTCGCCCCCTGCTCCACGGGCGACCATTTGCTGTAGCTGCGCAGCGGCAGGCTGCGCTCTGAGCTGTTGCGCTTGGAGAGCTTCGGCGTGGTGTCCAGACTGGGATTATCACTGGATCCACCGTTACCGTTGCCGTTGCCGTTGCCGTTGCCGTTGCCTTGGCCAATGCGCACCACCTGCAGCTCGTGCTGCTTCTGCTGCCTAATGTCCGTATCTGACATTTCTTTTATCTCACTTCTATTGTTAACAGCGTCCGCAGACCACGAGGTGAATCGTTCGACAGCTGCTTCTCAACTAAACTCAAGAAAACAGAGCGACCGTCCAGCAACTGCGGCTACAGTCTGCACTCGTTAGTGTGGCTAGCCGCATTTGATCTTTGTCAGGGTTAGAGCGGCTGGGAGTGGCAATGACAACAACAAAATAAGCTGCAGCTCAGGTTACCTCCAGGCCTTGGGAAGCCCAACAAGGTGCTATCCAGACAAGCGCTCAACCAGCAAAGAGGAAGAAAACGCGCATAGTAAACGCAGCGAAAATTGTTGGAAAATTGAAGAAAATCTCAATAAATTATTTTGTTCAGCACTGAGAAAAATAAATTGCTTACTTGTTTTTAATTTCGCAAAAATATAATTTATTTTAACAGCATAAATTGTACACTCTTTTGGTCCAGTCTAATAACCTGCCGAAGAGCTGTATGCTAAACACATCCAGAAAAATTGCATTTACAAACTACATTAGTAGTGAAATTTTTGGGTCCACCCTAAGAAGTATAAAATTTCGCCTTGCTGAACAATTAAGCATAGTTGAACGCATCCAGAAAAATTGTATTTTCAAAGCATACAAATTGTGTAATTATTGGGTCCACCCTAAAAAATTATGAAATTTCATTTATTAAACAACTGTTTGCTGAACGCATCCACAAAATCAGAATTTTTAAATAGCGCTAATTGAGCACTTTTTGGGTTCACCCTAAAAACGGCAAAATGGCACCTCACTAATTTTCTTGTTCAGCCTGAAAGCATGCTACATAAATTAGTGTGCGCATCCTGTTTTCAACTACCGCATAAAAATATGCCGCACTATAATTATCTACATTTTGAATAAATTCAGCCGCCCAAAAGTATGTTGCTGCATTTAATAGATCGCAATTGCCAAGCGACGTTTGAAAGTATGCTACACAATGAAATCAAATGCCATAGAAAAATGTATTTAAACGTTTTTAATTTTTATGATATTTATTTTATTTTACTAAAAACTTAACCACAAAAATTTATAAATTTCATTTTTCCAAATGTGCTAGGAATGATAACGGGAAACTGCCTAATATCCTGCCATCTGGTTGATGCTGCTTCTGGAAATATAAGAACATATAAATTTATTAATTTCATGGTAAGCTTAACATTTCGAACTGTTAAGCAATAACTTTGTAATTTTTGCTTATACTGCATACTTATGCTAGATATGAGTTTTGATGGAGTTTATAGCTATTTTAATCGCTGGCCTTCATGGCACTTTTCTCTCACTCTCTCTTGTTCTCCTACTCTTACTCTTAATTTAATGTCTTCCACAATTTAAAAGTTCACAGCGCCGCCGCAACCGCCGCTCTCAGGCCCTCTGTTAACTTAACAGATTGAAGTCTATTATGCGCAAAGCTCATGTTGCTCATTTTGAACAGTTGCAATTGCATAGGCTTCGATTTGACTTTCGTTAAGTGAAAATTTCTTTACAGTTTACTTGTATGGGTGCGTGCGTGGTTATGTTATCTCTCTTGTCTATTTGCTCTCGTTGTTTGAAGAGATCAAATGATAATGATAAAGAGGGACAAATAGACAAGAAACACACCCTATCTTCATAAGCTGCGAATTAAGAATAAACATTATACATATGTAACATGCCTATAGGTATGCATGTATATAGCTAAAGAAAATAATGTCATTGCAGTATTTATTTGTTTAATTAAAACCCAAGTATTAAGTTTCTATCCACAGAAGGTAGACTAAAAATACTCTAATATTTCATCAGATGAAATTGAAAACTCAAAAATTTCTGTTTACAACCAATTATGCACAGACAGAAATAAACAAATTTATATATATGCACATATATATACACACATATATATGTATAAGAATTTCGTTAATCGTTTGAGTGCTACGCTGATAACTAGAGTATATTATATTATAAGAATCATACTCTATGTTTGGTTATAGCCAGTTGCTTGAGAACGTTTCAGTCGAGCGGTACGTCGTCGTCATTGTATATATAATACAACTACTACTATTACTAATAATATTAAATGCAATGTCACGAAATCTGTTCAACAAATCAATAAACGAAGGCATGATTATTTAAATACCCTGGACTTAAAAGACTTTAAAGTTTCATCTGAAGGCAGCTATAGTAACTACATATCTGTCCTAATGTTCGATTATATAATCCTACTGTAGAAATTTTAAATATGACTCAAATGTAATCAATTTAAGTGCTAGAAATTGAAATTGAAATTAAAAGGGTTTAGCATGAAGTGTTAAGTGTAAGATTAAAAAGGGCTGTATCGGCATTATGTGGCTTAGTGTTGGAGCGGAAATCTCAGCTATTGCCTGAAAATCTCAGCTATAGCAGAGGAAACAGTTATCGTTATCTTAAAGATACTATTCGATTTTACGGTATCCTAAATTTCTGTGGGCTTATCAATGCTTTAGCTTTTTAGCTTATCATTCAGACGCAATTGACCCAGGCGGATAACGCGTTAACATGCAAGAAGAAAGAATATAAATAAATAAGAAAGAAAACCTAAGTGAATTATGGCTAAGATTAGCTGAGCAATAAAGTTAATGAAATACAGGGTAAACGCGCGTTAACCACAATCAATTTGCCAAAGCACCTCTAAGCAATGTGAATATAAATAGTAAACATTTCAATTTCATTTAATTAACTCTATTATATAAAGAGTAAAGCCTCATAAATTGCACAGCATCTTTGTTTCCATAGACTCAACGCGCGACAATTCAAACTGCTAACGGTTCGAAAAGCTTTAAGCTTTTTTGCGAGCATATTGCGAAAGCTTTTATGCTTGCAGGAGCAAAAAAGAGAAAGCTTGCTACGAAATATATATTTATAAAAGACGAAGAGGGAGAGCGAAACGGAAAGCAACACAAATTAAACCAACAACACGCGGCCCACTGCCGAGAGCTCACAGAGCACAACTGAAATGAGTGGCGCTGAGGTGAGTCTTGTTTTTTTTTTTGTGTTTTTTGTTGTTTATATTTGTTGTGTGCTGCTAAATTTAAGTATGTTGTTGCATAAAAGTTGCAAAACTCTTCAAGTAAAAAACATCTAAATCGAATTGAAGAAACCGCAAGCGTTACGCGTATACAGTTATGCTATTACGTACTACGTACGTATTAGAGGCGTCGGAACATCTATGACCAATATAAGCAAGCTTATACGAAGCGAGCGACATGCGTGAGTATGAGCGCGCGAGTGTGTGTGTGTGTGTGTGTGTGCGCGTACAACCAATTGAAACGTATGTATGTATGTATATGTGTGTTCTATGCGAATTGAAGCTAAGTTAAAGCGAGAAGTGCCTTAAGAATTGTGAAACTAATACTATTAATTAATTATTTACAATCAATTAAAAATATTTACATATTGATTTAATAACAAATAATTCATAAGGGAACTGATTAATATAATTTAAAAAATAAATTTAGCTACCAAGTAATTCAATAACGATATTTGATTTAATAAAAATGTTCTAATAGTAGTTGTTACAAATTGTTAATAATACTATTGTGTAATATAGAGTTTAGCTAAGGTTTTTTTTTTTTTAATAATATTACTACTAACTGGCAACAATTGTTTTGTTTATTCCTATTCAATTATTATTGCGTTATTTAATTAACAGTTTTTTGACAATTCTCACAACTTAAGGGAAAGCTCTCGCAAAACACGTGCGCTTCACACTAACCACACGCAGAGAAGCTCAAATTCAGAGTGCAAGCAAAGCTGATATCACAAGCGTCGCTCTCTCGCTCTCTCTGGGCTCTCGCTCACACGCACACACACTCGCACACATACATAACAGCGGCTGCTCTGTTAAACACAACAGCAAACGCGCGCTCACACACTCTCGCTCACTCTCTCTCTCTTTCAATTGTACATTTGTACATTTGTAAAAGTGTTGCCTACTTTTAGGGTCACTCAAGAAATGCTCGACGCTCTAGCATTGCCAGCAGTTCGGGTAGCAGCAGCGTCAGCAATGCCATTGCCGTTACGTCGCTGCGATGCAATCCCTGGAATTGGCTGGTGTCCATCATCACGAATACTTCGGTGGAGCCAACGATGTTCCTATATATGTTCGCCTTTATGATCACCTCCGTGGTGGAACAGAATTTCTTTCTGCAAAAGGCTTGCTCTGTCAATAACAAGCTGAGCGACGACATCTGTGCGAATATCCATAAGAAAGAGAACGAGGACTATAAGAAACAGGTACTCGCCACCACAGCCCGGTTCCATCAGTGGGAGAATATCTCGGCGCATGTTTTTCCCATCATTTTAGCATTATTTCTAGGCTCATTTTCGGATCGTCGCGGTCGTAAGCTGCCCCTGCTGATGGGTCTGTTAGGTAAGTTCATCTATTCCACGATGATTGTGGTCAATGCCAAGATGCCCACCTGGCCGGTGCAGAACATCATCTATACGGCAACGCTGCCATCGGCCATAACCGGAGCTGATGTAGCCATATTTGCCTCCTGCTTTGCCTATATCTCTGACATAACCACGTTGCAACAGCGCACCATTAGGGTGACCATACTGGAGGTGGTCTATTTGACTGCAATGCCAACGGGCGTAGCCCTCGGCTCACATCTCTTCTACAAGGTATTAAATGAGTCGTATGCGAACATGTTTGCAGTGAATGCATCGTTGCTGCTGCTCGCCATCATCTACACGCTGTTGGCTCTGAAGGTGAGTTCCAGCTGACCGAAGAGATGCTTCAACTGCATCTTCTGCTTCTCTACTCCCCCTTTCTGCAATCAGTGGCAAACGACACCCAATCAGCGGTCGCTGCGCGAATTGGGCTGCTGTGGCTTTTGGTGCGATTACTTCGATCGGCAGCACATCAAGGACTCCATAGCGGTGCTTATCACGCCACGACGTGGTCACAGACGCAGCTTCCTCTACATACTGCTCATTAGCATGGCGCTCTACACCTTCCAGCGGGACGAGGGCAACTATTTGTATTTGTATACATTTGACAAGTTCCACTGGCAGGTCGACTCCTACAGCACCTTCAAGACCTTCAAGTCCTCGGCTTTTGTCATAGTCATGCTCTTGGCTGTGCCGCTGATGAATAAGCTCCTCGGCTGGCGAGATACGGTAAGTGCTTCCCACTTCCTGCTGCCAACTGTCAGCTCTATTGGGCTCTCCTCCCCCCCTTCGCCATTCAGATCATCATCTTCATTGGCACCTGGGCGCATGCCATTGCCCGTTTGTTCTACTACTTTGCGCCTGGTCCGACGCTGTTGTATGTCGGCGCCGGTGTCTGCAGCCTGGGTCCCATAGTGGGACCAATGATACGCTCGATGACATCCAAAATAGTGTCACAGTCAGAGCGCGGCAAGGTCTTTGCTCTGCTCTCCGTGTGTGATAATGCAGTGCCTTTCATCAGCGGCGTTTGCTACTCCCAGATCTATCAGGCGACGCTCATAACAAATCACGGAGGCGGCATCTTCATTCTAACCATGGCCACACAATTGCTGGTCTTTCTGCTAGTGCTGTAAGTGAGACCCATTGACCAATTGAATTCTATTTAAGCTTTGCTTTCCCAGCTGCATACACATTGTGCTGGGCAGAAGCTCACTGGCTGTGCCCGAGGTGCCAGAGAAGGAGAGCGGACTGATCAGCAATGAGAATCAGCAAGTGCCGAGAAACAATGCCGAGCAGGAAACGCATTGAGTTCAATTACCAGGAAACCCATTGATATCAATTACTATCTGTGTTAAGCCAATAAAAGACATGAAATTTTCTACTTTTAAATGTGGCTTAAATTCTGTTAATCTGGGAACAAGAATGTAGCTCAAAAGATAAACTTCTCTTTTAGATAAACTTCAATCAATCTCTCTAGCTTCTGGCCTAACTAGGACTCATTGAGTTCAACTACTTACAGCTTAAGGCTAATAGGAGAATAGTTGCTATTTTGGCATCAAACTTACCTGCGAGCTTTTCATTTATTTATTCTTTGAGAGTGTGCGCTGTTTCTCGGCATGCTCCACCACCTGCTCATCCACATAGAGTCCTTTGCGCTTGCGAACGCTGTCCATATAGAGCTTGGCTCGATTCGCTGAGTCGGCCTTCTCGCCAAAGTGCATCAGTTCCTCCTCGGTTGTGGGCAGCCAGAAGGGATCAATATCAATCACCTGCCAAGAGGTTAAAGAAGAAGAATCAGAAGAAGACATACCGAGATCTGTTTTGAGTAAGTTTTCCAGGAATTCATTTAGGCACAAAACTGATTCGAAGGCGGGCCACTTGAGCGAGGACAATAGGGTATATGTATACAATGGCGTCGCTGGGTCTATGCGCCTGCGCCTGCGCCTACGCCTGCCTACGCCTGCCTTACGTGATATTTTATGAGTGTCTATGTGCGAGTGTGTGCGTGCTGGCAATCAGGGAAAGCGTGCATTTTCACATCTTCATTGTTACGCTCGAGTGCCTCGAGTGTCCCGTCTGGAAAGACATTCAAATGGCTGTTGCGCATCCTTAATGACTTTTTCAATACCGAGTGGGATAGAAAGGACACAAAGGCGTCCATTGCGTGATAAGGCACGCCAGGATACGCAGAATTTTAGTGAATGGCGTGAAGTATTTGCCAGTGATTGATGATTGCCAACCAGCAACAGCAACCAGCAACCAGCAACAGCAACCAGCAACCAGCCCGGTTGTGTTTTGTTGTGCACAGCAGGCGGGTGTCGAACCTTGTTGTTTTTTGTTTTTGTCTTTTTTGTATTGCTTCTGCGGAAAGGCTGGCTCCTAACGCAAAGCCAGCTCAATGCCAGGAACTTTGCTTATGTGAATAGCTTGAGTGAAGAGTTGCAACAGGATTTGGTTTCAGTTCGTGCGCAAAGAAACTTTTGTTAACTATATACCCTGTACGATTCAATAATTGAAAGGAATACCTTGGCTATAAGCATACTTGCAAATGATAGCTAGAGTGATTTGATGATAATGATAGAGATCATCTTCTAGAGTCAAGCTCAACTCAATGCCCATTCATCTCTATGAGATTGATCTCTATGAGAGACGTCTGTCTTTGTTGTTCCATATAGAAAATTTCACTGCAGCTCTTTACAGGCTAACTGCTAGTCGAGCATACTCGATTTGGAACACTTTTACTTGTTCTGCTTTAGCAGCATCTGTTCGCACTACGCTAAACTGTGCTCCCAGAGCCCCAAATGTAGATGATTATCGAGCACAACGTTTCGCTTGTTTAACAACAACGAACAAGGCCAAGGCAGGGGCTACAAGAGCAGCTCAGAGTAACAGAGAGAGAGAGAGAGAGAGAGAGAAGATGCGGCTGTAGCAGTAGCCAATATAATCTGCAAAGACGACACGCGGTCCAGGCCAAGAAACGGGCAATCCCCAGCTACAGCTTAAGTGTGTGTGTTTGCCATCCTTTTGCACATGCGTCGAGATGAGCACACCAAAGAGAGAGACAGAGAGCGAGAGAGACAGAGAAAGAGAGAGAGAGAGAGAGCAGAGCAGCAACTAGAAGGGAACGCTGCTGCTTTCCCCAATGCCACAACGGTTCGTCAAGTTGAACAACACAAAACAATTCAAGCCCTTTGGCAGCTGAAGTGCTCCAAAAGTGCGCAACGCTTGCGTCTGAGCCGGTCCAGACAAATGAGCAGCAAACGGCTGAATACACTGAGAGAAATGGCAGCAAATGAGAACTTTTATGTTTGTCTTTTTGTGAGAGGGGCTAAATAACTAGAATGAGAAATACAATTCTAAGAAAATTTTGATATATTTTAGATATTTACATATAAGATGAAAGCACTTGCTTCCTAGCAGGACATGGCAAATGGACATGATCTTTCGCTCAGTGCCAGCCTAAGACACTGAGCAAAAGACCATGTTAGACTATATATTATGTCAGACATGTAAAGACTAGGGGAAATTATATCCACATAGAATATACTAACTGAGCTTTAGGCAGCTATAGCAGCAAGAGCTCCGAATAAGAATATATAAGAAAATTAGGAAATCCTAGAGCAATGGCATTACTAATGTGAATAAAAATAATATCAATATTCTTCAATAAAAAATTCTCTTTTTGAAGAGAAAAAAGAATCAAATATTATAGTATTAATATTATTGAAGTTCCTTGTCATATGCAGCTAAAACTAATAAAGTTCAGCTAGTTGAAAGAGTTGTAAGCCCTAAATCGTACTAACTCCTCTCATACATATAGCAAGAGCAATTATATTTAATGAATTCATGAAAAATCATGAAAAACTCTTACAGGTTAAATTTTACATCAATAAAGTATTGCTATGCTCAGCATGCGCTATGTCATTCCATATTTTTCATAAGAGCAGTTTGTATTATTATTAAAAAAAAATATCATATATATATATATGTATATATCATTTGTGACTTGATACTTCTCTTGAAAGACGAAACACGCGAGAGACGCGTGAGTCGGATACTCTCGACTGATTGTTTGTATAAGCATACGTACGTACGTACGTATATACGTGTGTGTGTGTGTGTTTGAGTGTGCGTGTGCGTGTGTGTGTGTTTACCTGTCCGCATGCAGGTAATTTACGCGGCAGCTACCGAAATACGCGCAGCTCTGAACAGAATTGAGAACGAGGCAGCACGGCAGAGGAAGGGGCAACAGAGTAAAAAAAAAAAAAAAATATATATATATATATATATATATATATATATGTATATATATATAAGCAAAGCGCGGCCCGCAGTTGAGATTATTATCGCGCGCCAGAAACAGAGCCACAGCCTAAGCCAGAGCCAGAGCCAGAGCCAAAGCCAGAGTGCTAGCTGTGACCACGAGCAGCAGCAGCAACAGCAACACAAATGGAACGTCCGTTGCGCATGCGCTGCAAAGTCGAGCTCGAGCCTCGAGCCTCGACGAGCGTCATTTTGACAGCGCGCACAATGCAAACCACGTTCCACTTAAGCGCAACAACAACAGCAACAGCAACAGCAACAACTGCCTAAAGGATTGCCACAGCCACTTGGATAAGCACTTGCCGGCTCGGACTTCAACTTAAAAATATACATACAAACACACACAAACAATCACACACACACACCTGCATCTGTGTGTGTGTGTGTGTGCCATATGCAGCGCAGACTTTAGGGCACTGGCCACGGCCTCAACCTCAACCTCAACCTCAACCTAAAGCCGCACAGTCGCAGTCTTAACACTGGGCAACATATATTCCATATTCCTCGCCTGCCAGCTTCTGCGCTCCATTGAAGACTTTCCCTTTGGAGTTGGGGCGATGGTCTGCTTGCTAGCTGGAAGCTGGGGGTCTCTCTGCTGTCTGTTGCAGGTACAAAACGAGTTATCAGATTATTTGTTATTTGTCTGGGCTCTGCTCGGTGCTGTGCTGTTCTTTTGGGTTCGCTGCTCTGCTCTGCTCTGCTCTGCTCTGCTCTGCTCTGTTTTATTTTTCACTTCAAGTAGTTTTCGAGTTATGCAAAGCACAACAACAACAACAACAACAATAATAATAATAACAATCATATGCGACGCGTTAATGATAAACACTCCAAACAAGAAGAGCAACAACAACAAGCTGAGCAAATGAAAGGCACAAGCGAGCTGAGTCCCTCCACCCATCCCCCAGCAACAAGCGCTGCTCATTTGAAACTCCAATAAGAATCCAAGTAAGACCAGTAGCCAAAGCCGAGCTGAAAGGGAATTTTAGAAGGGGATTTTATTTATTTACTTTTTTTTTTTCATTTTCTTTCAGTAATTTGGAATGAGGCATAAAGAGGCCTTGAGCGGAGCAAAGAGAATCGTGTACTGATTGCATAATAATTGGAGAAATTATAAAGGAAAAGAATGCTTCAGAGAAATTTCCATGAATGATATATGGCATAATATGGAATTGCATATAGAATAATATGAAGTTGAATAAAGTGTTGAATATTTCATTGAACATATAGTTAATATGGAAGAATTTTAGTAATATATTTTAATAAACTTGTCATACCAATATCTAGAAACATTTCCAAACTTTAAGAACTTGTAAGACACATGCCTTGTCCATTGTATATCTCATAGACATTTGGTAGCACTCACATGGATCTCTTTACAGGTATACCCTTTCTTTATATGCTTATAGAGTATATAAGCTATCACATATTTCAACACGGAAACAAGTCAGTTGAACTTGATAGAGATTTGGTTTATGCAGGTGGCAGAACGTCATTAAGTTTAGTATTACTAAGTATACTCAACTGCTGTCAAGTTTTGTACAGGGTATTGTAAGCTCAAACTATAATAAAAATGCGCAAGACAGTAGCAACAGTTGCAACAGCAACAAGGAGAGTCTTGCTAAGATATGTATATATATATACATATATGTAGTGTGTCTGCTTGAGACTTAAATGCGTTACGTGAGTAAAAAGTATATAGACTTATAGACTTATATTAAAACTGAAAATTAGTTTCTGCTGTTGTTTGGGTCTCAAGCAGAAAGGTCGACAAGTGGGATCAGTGCAAGAAAGAGTGAAAGAGAGGAAGAGAGAAATAGAAAGACAGAGACAGATAGAGAGACAGAGACAGATAGAGGAAGATAAAGAGAAAGAAAGAGAGAGAGAGAGAGAGGGAGAGAGTAATAGAGCAACTGGAAAACAAAAAGGATAGTGAGAGAGAAAGAGAGCGCTAGAGAGATAATGAGTGAAAGAGCAATCGAAAAACAAAGAGGCTAGTGTGAGAGATAGAGAGAGAGAGAGACAGACTAACAAACGATCAAAAAACAAAGATGATAGAGAGAGAGAGAGAGAGAGAGAGAGAGAGAGAAAGACAGAGGATAGAGTGAAAAGCAAAGTGAGAAAGAGACAATGAAAAAGATTTTGAGAGAGAGGGAGAGTCAGCGAGATAGATTGTTGTTGCTGTTGCTTTTGCTGTTGTTAACCAATTTTTTTTTTTGTAGGCCGCATCATTGTGGCAACAGCATTCAAATGCGCTCCCCAGCTCTTCCAGCTCCTCCCACCGCACGACAGTTGCTTGTTATTATGGGCACGTGACAACTGCGCCCACAAAACACGCCCACGCCCATGCCCCTGCCCACGCCCACTCATACGCGGTCAGTCTTGGACATACCAGCGTGTGTATGGAAGTGGGCGTGTGTGTGGCCGTGGGCGTAACTGCTTTTAATTGTGTTAAAAAGTCAGCAAGCTTTTTTTTTCTTTTTTTTTTTTTGTCGTGATTTCAAATGAACAAACTCAATCGCCAGGTGACACACATCACAGTGATTGTTGCTGTTGTAGTCGCATTCTAATTGATGGCAGCCAACGATTACAACAACAACAACAACAAGCATGTGTGTGTGTGTATGTGTGTGTTTTTTAGCTTTCCCATTGTCTTAATAATAATGCACTTATTTGTGCTGCTGGCCAAACTAGTTTCCGTTTAGATTTCTACACGACGAGACGCCACGGAAAGTTACAAATGTGCTGCGTCCCTCCCTTTTCGGACGGACGCTGGAAATGCGTATGAAATTATACGAAAGCAGCAAAAAGACAACAACAACAGCAACAACAACAAAAGCAACGTTGCCGGCAAAACTTCAGCTGAGAAATAGAAAATCACCGGAAGTCATTATACAAAAACTTGTTGTTATCGATTGGTTGGGCGATATACAACTCACACACACACACACACACGCACAAAACTATCACACATACAGACACACACCTATATGTATCTAAATACATATAGCTAATACCAATACAAATGTTTGTACTTGGAGATTGTTGCACAGGCGACAAGTGAAATTCTATGGAAACTAAGAACTGACTAAAAAAAATTAATTGAATTTGGCAATTTCATGAAAATAGTATTAGTGCTGCACTGCAGAAAACTTAGACCAATTACAATGTTTATTTATTGTTTGCATTAGAACGCAATGAGAAATACAACAAAAAAATTCTCTTATTTCTGATGATTTTAGCAACAAGCATAGATAACCGGGCATTCATAGAAATTATTTTAGCTGGATGTTAAATAAAATAATAAAAAAAAAATAAATAAATAATAATAAAAATAATAATTTAAAAAAATACATTTCTTAAATTGTAAATTTAAAAAAAAATAATAATTTTAGAAATTCAAAAATAAATAATAAAATTAAAAAATAATACAATGAAAATTAAACAAAATTTTTTTTTTATAAAATTATAAAATAAAAAAATTAAATAATAATAATAAAAATATAAAATAAACATAATTTAAGAAATTAAAAATATATAATAATATTAAAAACAATAAAAATAATAAAATAACAAAATTATATTTTATAAAATTATAAAATAAAAAAATAAATTTGTTTGTTATATTTTAAAATATATAATTGTTAATTTTAGTTTATTTCACTGATTATTCTATTCTTTTCTTTTTATTATTTTAATAGGTCAAGGTTAAGCATTGCTCGGCAGAAAAAAAGTTAAATTATAAGACTTTAAAATTTAATATAAATAATGCAAAACTGTTTAAATAAATGAAAATCTTGTTGAATGCACAGCTTCTATGATAAGGCCATTTACGACATGCATGCATGCACTAATTTTCAAGAGATATATATATATATATATATATATATATATATATATATATATATATATATATATATATATATATATATATATATATATATATATATATATATATATATATATATATTATAGCATATATATACAGCACTTGCAGCTAGCATAGAACATACTCAAGTCAATTGAGAGTAAACACCTGTTGAAAACGTAATTGACGCCTTTGTATGGTGCACGTGTGCTGCTGCTGCTGCGCCTCTCTTCTATATATATTAATCATTTTTTTGAGCGAGCCCATCCGCTGTTTGGGCCCATCCGCCATCCGCCATCCGCCATCCGCCATCCGCCATCGGCCAAGTGGGCATTGAGATCAACTTTGGGCACTGCACAAGGTCAGGGGAAAGGCCGAGCACTTGGCATTGCTTTGGCAACTGCCAGCAATAAAATATTGCACACAGCTGCAACAGCAGCTCAAATGGACCATATAACTTTCAGAGCAACTGTTGCTGCTGCTGTTGCTGCTGCTGCTGTGGTTTAGCTTATAAGACTTCAGCAGAAGGCATCAACAGCGGCAGCAGCAGCGGCAGCAGTAGCGTAGGTAAACTGAGATTTTAGCTGACCAAAGACAGACCGCAAAAGCAAAAAGCACGCACATATGCCATATGTTTTCTAGAGGGGGAACTTTTGTGACTTGCGCCCAAAAAAGATCAAGCAACTGCAACAACAGCAAGAGCAACAGCAACAGCTGCTCTGATTGCACACTTACCTCCCAGTGGCTAAACATTAGCTGTGGACAGGCCAAGCCAGATGTCTGTTTGCGTATCTCCTGCGCAAAGTTGAACGATTCGATCACCGGCAGCAGGCAGGTCACCGAAAAGTTGCCGCTGCCCTGGGTCAGGTCGCCCGATAGGATTTTACCATGACGTCTGCCAATCACAGCATACATTTTACCTGCAAAAAAACGGATAAAGACGGGATTAGCATATACAATAAAAAAATATATAAATAAATGGGAAACTTTATTTTATTGAAGGTAAATAACCAAATTTTCAATTTAAGGAATTACGTTTAGCTAAGTTTAAGAAAATATATTTAATGTTTTCCATATTAATTAAAGTCCAATGGAAACTAACTAAAGATATGGGTTAGTAACCCAAGACAAGACTTGATTGTGGCCATAATTATGAATACAGTTTACATATTTTTGTTTATGCCATTCTCGAGTATGTCTTATCAGACTGTAAACAGTGTTAAGTCAATGTCAAGTATATTTTGACTAGCTAACTAACTATATGCTCTAGCTTCACTGATTACGTGTATGTAGCATGCTCTATAGATCAATTGCAATCGATAAAATCTATTCACTTCTTTAGTTATTTATTTCTTCCTTTTTACTTTTTTTTTTTTTTTTTTTTTTTAACTAAATTGAAATCCAAAATCCTTAATAACTTCTATTAAACATTTTTCAATGATATTTTTGCATAAAATATACAAATTCTATTGAATAATAATTGACATATCACAAACATATGCTAAGATTCCAAATAAATAAAAAATAAATAAACAAAATAAATAAATATAAAAAATAAATAATAATAAAAAAAAGAATATACAAAATTTAAAGTAAATAAAATATAATATAATAATAAAAACTGCCTACCAATGAATACAATAATACAATACAATAAAAATGAAAAAAAAAATAATAAAAATAAATAAATAAAAACTGCCTACCAATGAATACAATACAATATAAATAATATTAAAAATTAAAATAAATAAATAAATACATAAATAATTAAGTAAATAAATAACAGTCTACCATATCTCCCTCTACATGCCTGCTGAAATCCTATTTTTCATGTTGAGCGCTTTTACACAATTTTATAAATTATTTCGCCATGATGACTCAATTTTGTATTTCAGCAAAAAATTCTATGCCTAATGATAAGAATAATTCATAATCATAAGAATAATAATCTATAGTTCTTTTTTAGCTTCACTCAATATTCGAATGATTAGCCTTGAAATATAACATAAAAGTACATTTCTAGTTATCATTCTAAGACTTGGCTTGCCTTAAACTCAAGCTAATATTTCAAATAGAAATTATGACTTTATGCCGAAATTCAGTTAACAAAATTCAAGTTAAGCTTATAAAAGCTACAGCCATTTGGGCTTAGCCATACTCCATACGCTGATCCCAGTTAAAGCTGTGCCTTGGCTAAGTGGAAATGCTAACTGAAATGAAATCTTATCGCTGGAGCCATAAAAAAATTGGCGGGCTTTCTGCAGAAGCGCGCGCTTTTCGCTTGAACTTGTGTGTGTGTGTGTGTGTGTTGGCCACTTAAGCTGAAGAAGAGTTAAGAGTTTGTCTTGCTGATGCTGGCTTATTTTTTTTTTTTGGCATGCGCGCGAAATTAAACAAGCAGCAACAGCAACAAAAAAACAACAATAAAAAACCTACAACAACAACATGCAGCCAGACAATGTCGCTGGGCAGGAATTAGTTTCCGGTCGTAGTAAAAATGACAAAAACAACACAGAAGAAACAACAGCAAAAACAACAACAAGGAAAAACAAAATAAATGAAAAGAAAAATAAATATAAATAAAATCAACAGCAGCAAAAAACGGGCTAAAGGATGCAACCAAAACGTCCAGCTAAACGAACGGCAAGCGCTCAGCACGCGAGCCGGCTGCAGGCACATAGATACAAACACACACAGTCAAGCAGGCAGCAGTACACCAATACACACTCACACACATATGCAAGGGATGCTGAGCTGCTAGCCGCATCATTCATTCATTCATTGCGTCGCAGTCGCTGCTGCTGTTGTCTGATTCTCTCCCTCTGTGTACGTTTGTGTGTGTGCGTTCATTGAAGTCTTGGCCACACAGATACACACACACACACACACACACACACACACATAGACACACACACACACACACACACACTCATTCGCTCGCTCGCTCAGTGGCACGCCATACGCTCAGCGGCAGTTGAAGTTGCTGTCGCTCGTTTTGCTGTTTGATCAGTTCGAATTGTGAGTTTGCGACGAGCAGACGCGACCGCGTGCCACACAGCAACAACAATACGTTGAAAAGTTCGAGAGTTCGAAACGCGTGTTCTAACGATACAAATAAATATATATTACATTTGATATACAAATATATAGAGAGTGTGTAACAATTTGCTTGAGAAAACGATAGTGAAATATACCCTGTAAATTGATTGTTTGATTTTTGTGTGTGTCTGTGTGTTGCCATGTTGCCAGCTAGTGAGCCAGGCAGTTGCCGCTGCTGTTGCTACTATTGCTGCTGACCAAGGCTAATTCGAAACTAGCAAAGCCAATTGCAACTATAGCCAAAGCACAAACAGATACAGTCAATACATACTTATATATTTATATATATATATAAATATATAGAAAAACAATCAACGTTTCGATTTGCCAACAACAACAACAACAACAACTATTGCTGTTGCCCACAAAAAAAAAAGTGTCAATTACAACAACCGCAGCAACACACCCAAACACACACACACACACACACACACACACTGCAATGGCCAGCATACGTGCGCATTCGCTGCTGTTGCTGCTGCGGCTTATGTTGCTGCCGTCGCTGTTGCTGCCAGTGCTATTGCTGCTGTTGACAGGCGGTGCGCAGGGCACGCGACTGCCGCTCGAGGTTTACGAGCTGACGCCAACGGCCAGCAGCGCCGAGAGCGAGGCTAAGCATAAGAGCCTGGAATATACTATCTACGATGCCAAAGAGACAGCAACAACAACCACAACAACAACAACAACAGGTGCAGCAGCATCATCAACAACAACAACAACAACCAGCAGCACGGCGAGACCAAGCAGCAAAAAGCCGCTAACTGTAGATGTGGTCAGCATCTCAGCAGAACAGCAGCAGCCAGAGCTGGAGCCTGCAATGGGTAGACGTGCGCGCCAAATGCTGCAACAGCAGCAACATCGAGCCACCAGCAGCAGCAGCAGCAGCAACAGTAATAAGCATGCGCACAGCGTCAAGGATCTGCGCATACTCTATCAAGTTGGGGTAAGTAGAAAGACAGAGATAAATAGAAAAAGAGCGAGCTGGCTAGCTAATTGAACATCAGCAACAGTTGCTGCTGTTGCTGCTGCTGCTGCGCCTTTTGCATAGCGATTGCATAATGCAGTCGCAGCCACAACAGCAGCAACACCTGCTATAGCTAGCTAGTTGCCCATGTTGTTATTGCCATTTGTAACTGGCTGCTTCAAGCCCACGCCAGCAACTGTAAGAAGAAGAAGAAGCATTAGAAAAGCCGCCAACAGCAGGTTTCGTTGTGAGGTGCGCGGCTGCTGCTATAACTGGCTTTTGGGCTTTTGTCTATATTTAGCTGCCGCCCTATAGAGATTGACGTTCTTTAAAAAGCCATTACACTTGACACCCACCAAAACGGGGCACACACTTAATTGCAGCTGCAGCAGCAGCAGCAGCAGCAGCAGCAGCAGCAGCAGCAGCAGCAGCAGCAGCAGCAGCAGCAGCAACATCGCTTGCTTTGTATGAAAAATGAAAGTTGTTTGTTGCTTTGCTTATTGACAATGTTGCTGCTGCTATTATTGTTGTTGTTGTTGTTGTTGCCGTCACATTTGATCAATTAAACTCAGCTCAGTTGAGCAATTGCGATACCTTATAAACCAATTAGCGCAGCGGGTCAAGAGTTCAATATGAGGCACGAACAATGACTAAGCCAAGTTGCGCCCCAAGTTCGGCTCAGATATGAATCTTTCCAGCGAAACATGAGCTGCAACAGCGACAACAGCGACAATTGTTTCACTGTACATTGAGTATAAGTTAACTTAACTTAGATCGTTTGGCCAATCCATTGAAAAATATTGGAAAAAAAAAACACTCCCTAGTTGTCATGAGGCGTGAAATATCAACAACAACAGCAATCGGCACGATAATATTGACACTATAAACAAGTCAAAGAGCACAGAGAGTGAGGGACTAGGAGAAACTTGCAATGCACTGAGAAAAAAATGTTACAACATGAAAATGAATAAGAAAGCTTTATTTTAGCCAAATGCTAGTGAAAATATGAAGTGGAATATGGAAAAAATGTAAATGCTAAAGCTAGTTTCTAATGATTTTTCTACATATATACACTGAGCGAAGAACTAAGTAACTTATAAAGCATATCTTCTATGATTTATATAAATATATATTATATATATTATTTCTAATATTACAAAAGTCTTTAAAATAAGAAAATTTCCTTGAAATATTGTTTTATAAAAAACCTTATCAATAAAAAATTTTCAGAAATTAATGTCAATAAATTTTGGACTTTATCTAAGAATTTTCTTGAATAAAAATGACGAAGACAGACTGGGGGCTTTTTTATTTTTATTACTATTCTATTAAATAAATATTGGTTTTTGGTTTACGTTATAAATGAATAAATAGGTTTTAAATTAAAACTATAATCAATCAAATTATTTCTTATAAATTGTACATTACCTAAAAAAGTTTCTCATGACGTATGAAGCAAAGCCTTTAAAACGACTTCACTTCCCAACATTATCTATAAATTTATCTTCTTACCAAGTTCTTAAAAAAGGTTCCATAGTAGATCTCTCTTCGTTGCTAAGAAACCAACTAGAAGATATATCACTTTACAGACATCTTATTTGAAGATAACAGAATATCCTTAATTAAATTCATTTGGACTTGGCCGTAAACCCCATAGAACTGTAGAATCGATCATAACTCTAGTTGCCATGACACACATCTCATAGACTTTCAGCCAGACCGCAACACCTAAAAAAGCAACAACACGCACAGCTCCCGCTATGGCTGTCCCATAAATTTCCAAATCCGTATGTCTGCAATAAATTTTGAACGGGCATAAAAAAAAAACTCAAAATAACCCAAAGCAAAGGCATAAGAACAACACCTAAAATAGAAAAAAAAGCCAAAAAATTCCTGTTCGAAGAACAAAAACAAGCGTTGGAAATAGTAAGCGCAGAGTGAGTGAGCGCGAGCGAGAAAGAGAGAGAGCAAGCTAAAGTTGTTTTTTTTTTTTTCTCGATGCAGAAGAAAACAAAAAGTTCCCATGCTTAAAAGCGCTAAACATTCAGTTCCGGTATTTAAAAATGATTTCAACAATAACAACAACAAGAGCCAGAAGAACAGACAGGAATGAGAAGCGCAGCAGCAAGCAACAGGGAGATGCTTGTATGTGTGTGCGTGCAAGACAGAGAGAGAGAGAGAGAGAGAGAGAGAGAGAGAGGGAGAGAGCGCGAGAGACGTAGCGCGGTGTAGAGTTGTGGAGAGAGGCTGTGGTGCTGTAGAGAGGGGCGACGACCAAAGCTGAATGAAAGAAAATTCATGAATGAAATACGACGAAGCGAGCAAATGGAATGAGCGAGAACTGTGACGCTTCAGCAATAGGAGTGAGCAGGAGCGACTGTTTGAGCGACGGGGTGGAGACGTATGAATGAAAACGTAAAATGACGGCAACGGCAACGGCAACGTCGATGGTGATGGTGATGGTGATGTCGACGCCAAAGCTGACTGCGACGCTGACGCTGACAGTGACTGCGTTTCGCTTCGCTGAGCAAGTCAATCTATGAATGAATGGCAAAGCGACAGAGCGTCCAAATGTTTGAATGGGCAAACAACAGCAACAACAGCAACAACAGCAACAACAGCAACAACAGCAACAACAACAAGAACAACTGATTTGTTAGCCATATACAAGCAGATCAGCTACGCATATTTGGCTTAAACAACTGACAGAGTTTCATCGCAATGCGCGTGGCATGGCTAAAAGCGTCGAAATCATCGACATGTTGCTGGCTGATGCTGCCGACTGCTGCCAACATGAATGACATGCTGTTAAATTCTTGGCCAAGCAAGAGATAGCAAAAGTCTTCAAAGAATTTCAATTGACTGAGAAATGCATAAACAAATCAAGCATAAACATGACTCAACTGACAGACAGACAGACAGACAGATGTAGAGAGCGACAGCAAGTGGGCCACGTGGGTGCTTTTATTGTTACTGTTGTTATTGCCAGCCAGGTGTGAAAACGGCATAATTTATGTCATTTTTTTTTTTTTATATATAGCGCGCCGGCCAACTGTGCGTATGCGCAATGCGTGATCTACGCTTGTTTATCGACAACGCGCCACGCCCTACTTTTTAGCTTTCGGTCTGTAACAACAATAGAGCTACAGCTGTCTTTTTTTTCTTTTCGCCATCTTCTTTTACATTGAACATATTTTTTATGTTAATTTCATTCACGATAAAGTTGAATTTATGACAGCCACAGCCAGGTCACACTGTAGTTACACACACAAATCAATTTCTGGGTGTGTTTTTGTTTTGGGCCAGCCTGAAGGTCGTCGTCATATGATATTTGATTTGTAGCTAAATCGTCTTCAATGTAGAAGTCACGTTGGGCCACAATCACGATATGATCACGATGCGATCACGACTTTGATCACGACTTACAGCGCATGTCTAGCCTAAGCCAGTTTTCAAGCGTTAGCTCTCGTATTACGACTTTAACTTTTTTTTTTTTTTTGCATTCTTTCATAATTTTTCTTATTAGTTTTGTTTCTCTCTCCCGCTCTCTTTGCCTTTCACGTTGGGGAATGTTTTTTATGCTATATTTAGAAATTATTCAATGTGATTCAAAGCGAAAACAAGAAAATAATAAAAAGAAAAAAAAAATGAATGAATGAAGAGAGTAGACAATAATAATAACAAAAACAACAGCAACGTTTGTGGTTGGCATAAATCATACACTGAGCGAAAAATTAACATAATAAAAGAGATTTAATATCTGATATAAATGAATTTTAAAAGAAATATTTGAGGGATTTTCGGAAATTCAACTACAATAAAATAAGTCTAGGAGAAGACTTAAATACCTAAAATACATTGAGCGAATATATTTTGAAATTGATATATACATTGAGCTAAAATTAAAACTATTCAAAAATAGTTTTTTTTTTTTTTTAATTTTCAAATATTATTTTAATCAAATATATCAGCTTTCTAAAAAAAAATGCTTTACACTGAAAAATACTAACAAAATATAGAAAAATATAGAAAAATGTGAAATATGCTCTTAAAAATAAATAACATATTTATTTGACAAACAAATTTCTTGCAGTGTACTTATGAGCAAACATATTTTTAATAATGCCCAACGCATTAGCATAAAACGCACAACAGCAACATCAATGACAACAACAACAACAACAACAACAACAGCAACAGCTACAACATAGCACAATTATTCACGTAAAACAACAACAACAACAACTTACAGAAAATTCCAGTTCACAATTTTTACAGTGGAGCTCCATTCAAGAAAAAAAAATGCTTTAAAGCCCGAGCTGCTACAACCTGAGCCAACGGATGCTTGGATACCATAAAACTAGTTTGCCCACTTTTATATATATTTATTATATATTATGTTGTTGTTGTTGTTGTTGTTGCACCTATAGCTGCGGCTGCTGCTGCTGCTGTTGTTGTTGTTGTTGTTATTGCTGTCGTGTTTCTCGAGGCAATCAGCTCAAGTTTTGGAACTGGCGCGCGCGCCAAGTCAACTTTTTTTTTAATTTTTTTTTTTATACTTGTAACAATTTTTGATAAAGCAAAAGAAGAAGAAAAAGAAAAAAGCGTAAATACATATGCGTATGCGATTGGTATTGGGACATGTTGCTGCTGTTGCTGGCAATACACGAGCTAGCGGAAATGTGTGCTGCAGTAGCACAGTTTCCGTTTCAGTCAAGATCTTGTTACAGTTATTGACGGACACGTTCCAATTTGGTTGCTATTGCTGCTGCTGTTGTTGTTGTTGTTGTTGATGTTGTTACTGTTGCTGTCGCTGCTATCTGTAAGTGTGCTAATTACGTGCCAAAGGCGCATTGTTTACAGCGTCTGGCGACGGCAGCAAAAATAAATAACTATAAATACGCAAACAGGGCGCGTATTGCTGCTGCTGCTGCTGCTGTTGTTGTTGTTGTTGTTGTTGTTGATTCATTCATTCATAAAAACCGCGTGCTGCGCAGCAGCAGCAACGGCAACTGCGCATGTGTTCATTAAACAAAACAACAATCGTGTTTGGGGCAGCAGCAGCAGCAACTGCAACTCGATCGTAATTAACAGACGATCCAAAGAAACAACAACAACAAAAGGCTACGAGCAATTGTTGCTGCTATAGCTGTTGCTGTTGTTGCTTAGTAGCTGTCATTCATTAAAAATTGTGAAAAACGGCAGCCACAACAACATCAGCAATACACACACACACAGACAGCAACTACAAGCAACAGCAACAGCAACAACAGCCAGCAGCAACACGTAGCCACAGCAACCAGCAGCAACAACTTTTCATTCATAAAAATGCTGAAAACAGCAACAACAATGAAGTCAAGATTGATTTATTTAGCTTAGCGTAAAAGGAGACAACAGGCAACAGGCAACTAGCAACGGGCAGCAGCAGCAGCAACAGCTACCGTCAGCAACATGTTTACAGACCAACAGCAGCAACAGCAACAGCAACATTTTTCGGTTTGGCCAAAGCAACAATTACAAAGGCAACAACTATGCCACGTTGCTGCTGCTGCTGCTGCTGTTCGTGTTGTTGTTGTTGTTGTCTCCCCATTTTTTGAATGAATGAATGAATTGCTTTTTTCCGTTGCTGCAACTGAGGATGTGCAACTGAATGTGAATGTGAATGTGGATGTGGTTTTTGTGTTGTGGATGTCCGTGTGCGTAGACGACGTTCGTTCATTAATTGTGACGATCAACAAGCTACGCAAAATCCACGCAAGCAGCAAAACAACAAACAGCAGACAGCAATAACAATGGACAGCAGCAACATGTTCCAGGCCCACTTCAGCTGCAATTGGCCTGGCAAAAAACAACAAAAAAAACGAGCAAACCAGTTCCTTAGCGTTCCTAACCAATCCATAAACTAAACTCCCCTTACCCCCTACACTCGGTCAAAGCCCGCAGCAACCTCTTCACACTGAACTGAAAGACAACAAAGTCCAGTAACCGTTTTCTTCTTCTTCTTCATGCTGTTGCTGTTGTTGTTGTTGTTGCGGTTGCTTCCTTTTGGCATTTTTGCGCTTTTATGAATGAAATTTTTTTGCTCATACCCTAGAGCAATTTGATGAGCAAAGGGTATGATGTGTTGGCGCATGGTTGTAAAGGATGTGAGGCTTAAGCCAATGAGAATGTGTTTGTATAATATTTATAGATCAATTCTAATCTGTAAATCGATAAATCTGACTATCGATAGCTGTTTCTCACGTATATAGCTACTTCGTTGACTCATTAATAACTCTATCTCGTATCATATTTAATATACAGCTTGTTTACAAAAACGTTCATAATAATATTAATAATATTCGTAACAATATTGATCATAATCGATATTTATCGATAGGCAGTTTTGATTGTATTGTAGTTTCATAGATATGTAAGCATCCATATAACATTTCACTTCTTTTTTTCTGTTAAATTCAGAGTTCCATTCATATAATATGCATCAAGTTTTTGTTCATTTTCCGATTATTTATTAAATTAATTAAAAATTGATATATATCGATTCCTATCTTAACTATATTTGCATATAGGAAGATCTCCCTTATTTTTTCATCACTTTAGCCATTGAAAAATGAATTTACAGGGCAATTGCTGAATCGATCAATCCCATTTCGTAGCACTCTTACTTGTTTTGCCGTTGAGGTTGGCATGTTTCCGTTAAGGCGCGCCAAAGTGGCACGGCCAGTTCCCAGTAAGCCAAACCTCTTCATCTGCTGCCGCCGTCTGCTCTACCACATTTAAGCTGGAAGTCAAAGCAAGACCAGATTCGAGACGCGGGCCAAGTCTTTGGGCTATGCAAAATATGTAAAGAACCAAAGGCGAGTTCAGAATCTGTTTACTTCCGGCTCGGCCCACAGTTCAGCCCCATTTTTTTTTTGTTTTTAGTGTTTTTCATTGGAATTTCTAAGCACAACAACAAATAATTTTTCGTTAAGAGCGGCAGAAGAGATGAGCTGACGATTAAATTGAAGCTTGTCTGTCTGTCTGTGGAAGCTGGGTCCAACAACTTCCGTGTGACTTCCGTTATAAGAAGCTTCTTCAGACACTTCCGCTGGCTGCCAAGAAACAATTTCCAATTTTAATTGAATTTTTGTGTAAACAGCGTGAGCTGACCAAACAGCACTTCCTCTGCAGCGCTCTCTCTTTCTCTCTGCCCTCTCCCTCTCACTCAGTCTTTCGTCTCTGCAGCCACATGTGCTGCCAGATTGCATAATTCTTGCGCATAAGGGGAAAAATGTGGAAATACACAACAACAAAGAGTCTAAGCAAAAGGAAATGTATAGAAAAATCATTAACGCACAGACAAAAGATAACAGCGAACGCCTGTTGCATGGGCCAAACTACCTGCAACAGCAACGGCAACGGCAACAGCAACGGCAACAGCGGCAGCCGCCTGGCACAAGTGTCTAACGGCTATGCAAGGCGCATGTGCAGCAGCCGGCGTTCGTCTGTCCGTCCGTCCATCCATCCATCCATTCGTCCATGCGTCGTTTGTTCGTCCCACGTCATCCGCTCTCGCCGTCAACGCCCTCATGGGAACCAAACACCGATCCCTGCCCAGCCGTTGCATTTCTTTGGGCAGAGCTCTTCCGGCATTCGAGAAATTTATGTCACTGATTGGCAATACACACACACACACACACACACACACACACACACACACACACACACATACACGCACGCACACTCACACATGTGGCAGGTCGATCCTTTTTGTGGCAAGTCCTTTTGTTGGCATTTTGCGCGCGTCATGTCAAGCCGTTTGGGTTATTGATAGCAGCAGGTGCAGCCAGAGCGCTTCGTCTACAGTGCACACTGCCTAACAGCGCCACAGGCAGTCAGTCACTCTGTCAGTCAGTCACTCAGCCAGTTAGGCAGTTAGGCAGTCGTGCAGTCAGTTAGCTCTGCAAGCTCAAATTACGCTGTCGCCGCTAAGCGACAATCAAAGGCTTCCCCCCCCCCCTCCAGTAATGAGTGAGCAGTCAGCAGTATGTGAGGGGCAGGGCGGGACGAGTTGGGGCCAGAGTCTAAAGACAAAAGCTAAAGCGATGCATTGGCATGCCAGTTATGCAGCTGACTAAATTACGTTTTCATCGCACACACTCCTCTCATGCAGCGACAGCCATTGGTATGTGATAGATGAATTAGTTCATGTACTGCAAGATACCCTGTATATGGAAAGCAAATAGAACATCTTGAATATGTTTTTTTTTTTTTACTTACTCTGCTCTTTTAGAAATTAATATTAGCCAAGAATCATGTCAATTATAGCAGAGCTAAATTCAAATCTACAAACTTTCGCTCTTATAATCCCAGAGTTCTTAGGGATTCCTGCTACAACATCTAATAGTTCAAAGAGAATGGCAAATGGTTGAAGAGTTACAATAGAGAATAAATGGAATGAAATGCAATGTTTATGATATATAATATTTATAGTATTTTATACAGCTCTCAGAATTAGCTCGCTACCTTTCTATTTCTCTATATAGATGTCAACCTTTTCGCGCTCTCTCTATTCTTACAGGGTATAGAAAATATTGTAAGAGTCATTGTCATCTTTGTGGCAGAGCAACTTCCGGTGCTCTTGTGGCGCAGAATTCCAAGCATGCCCCCAGCCTCATGAGGCATGACAAGCAGCAGTTGCTGTTGCCCCCGCCTCCTCCCCTGCCTCATGCTACAGTTGCTGCTATTTGCTTCTTCATCGTTCTTCTTTTTTTTTCGTTTCGGTGGGGTTGTGCGGGTTAATTTGATTCAATTAAACGAGCGTGCGTAAAACCCTTTGACAGCTCTTAAAGCAGCTAGCCGAAAAAAAAAGAAGCAGCAGCAACAACAGCAGAGAAGTCGAAGCTCAGCTTAGCTGCTGGACAGCAGCAATGGGGCTTCAAAAGTTGCATAGTGCTTGCCGCATCACGTTGCATGGTTGCCTTTCATTTGTCATCTCTTACTCTCTCGACTTCCGCTGCGCCCTTTGGCGTTTGGCTTTTGGCTGTTGGCCTGCCTGACTGCTACATGGTCTACTCCTCCTCCTCCTCCTCCTGCTGCCCCTCCTCCTGCTCTTGCACTTTGACACACATGAAGCTAATTGTTTGTGGAGCGCGCGAGCGCGCGTGCTGCTGCTGCTGCTGCTACGAGCAAATTATAAAGTGTCGTCGATTGGGTACATGGAGCAGAGCAAGAGTGGAGCTGGCACGTTTACCTTCTACACGTGTGCTGACCCCACCATTTTTTTTTTTTTTGCTCGCCCTAAACCGGATATCCGCTTGAAGTTTTGTTTTCTATCTTGTCTTCTTCTGCTCTTTTTTTTTCGCAGCAAAGTAAACTTTCTTGTCGAGTCGGCAGCTTGTTTATCTCTGGCACTGATTTCGGTTAGCCGATGAGTGGAGGGGCGACATGTTTGCTTTATACTAAAGGAAACACATACACACTCACACTCACACTCGCCTATTTGCTTATCAATATGTTTGAGCGGGTATATATATATATATATATATATATATATATATATAACGGTTTCCCCGTACAGCCACTTCAAACTACCCTCAGTTCGAGCAGGAGTCCGGGGGAGTGGGAGCCCATCGATATACACGCTCGAATTTCAAAGAATTTCCCACGCTGCTTACAGCAGACAGACAGACAGCTCCTTACATAATGCATATGTGTATATACATACATACATAAAATATATACTCATATATATATATACATATATACATATCCTGTCAGATAGCAGCACAGCACAACAAAGGTTTCCCTCAAGTGCTCAAAAACTCTTGCTCAGCAAAGTCGTAAAACAAAGCTTTGCGCATATGAAGAAAATGTTTGAAAAATTTGTCAACGAAAAAGGATTAAGGGGCAACAGCGGCAGGAACTAGCAGTAGCTGCAGCTGGCGGGCGGAGCCAGGTGACGCCTACTTCACAAAAAAAAAAAAAAAAATAATAATAATAATAATAAATGTAGGTCAAAAACGCGTGGGAAACGCGCGCGATTTGTGTCTTTAGGAATTTAACGAAGTAAATGCGGAAGTAAATTGTGAACGGAAGTAAATAAAACTAATAAAGCAAGGCAGAAGGACAACTTCCGCAATAAAGAGAGAGAGAGAGAGAGAGAGCGAAAGAGAGAGAGGGAGAGTGCTGGGCACTGGCAAAGGTAAAAGGTCAGATAGGCAACCTGTTTGGCTTTGGCTTTGCTATGCTTCCGGTGCCAGTGCTAATCCCTTTTTAAAGAACACACACACGTGCGTGTGTATTAGTGTGTGTGTGTGTATGCGAGTGTTTGCTGCACTTACATATTTATTTACTTCCGCCAGGCGGTCGCCTGCACTAAATCACTTCCGGACTTCCGGCTCGTCACGGTCGCGCTAAGTAGTAGAGGCAAAGTCAGAACGAGAGAGAGAGAGAGAGAGCAAGATATAGAGCCAGCGTCAGGGGCAGCAGGACGCTCAGGTAGCTGTACCTCAGGGCAGGTGCAACTCGCTCTCAACAACGCCTGAAGACAGCCTATTGATTTCATTATAAAAATAATTTGAATACAAATCAGAAAGAACCATATACATATGTATGCCGTGGGGCCAAGGCAAGGCATACAGAAAATCAAATTGAAATCGAAACCAAACAAAAGATCAAAACAACAAAATGAAGCAAATTAAGGTGATATGTAGAGTGAATAGTTGTGAACCATGAAATACCCTGTAAGCTAAAGGAAATGTGTATACAAATTAATATATCTATCAATATATCTATTAATATATCTATCAATATATCAATATATCTATCTATCAATATATCTGTCTATTCATAAATTGAATATAAGCAGGGCATGCAAGACAAAGATTTTAGCTTAAATTGGGTTGAGTCTAAGAAATTTTCCCTACGACCAAATATTGATAATAATTTACAGTACTAAGAGATAAACGTTGCTTGTTTTTATATACCAAAAAGAAAGACTCTAGCTCTCTATAGTAACTGACAAGAAACACTCCAGCTCTCTATAGTAACTGCACTTCAAAGACAAACAGTCCTTAACCTTTATCCAGCCCTTTTACTCAGATCTCTGCACTTGCAAGCCAGACAGTCTCAAGGAGTTATCCCACCCCTTCCATGCAACTCTGCAATACACCTTTCTTAGACATTCATCTACAGGGTATCAAAAAGTGCCCAGCCTCAAAAGTAAGGACCCAAAAACGGTGACAACAACATCGTCAAGAGAGATGTCAAAAAGGTACCAGTTGAAAGAAGTTCCACTTAAAAAATTGATTGCTTTCGATAATTTCATTGGAAACGTGTTGTTGTTGTTGTTGTCGTCGCTCTTGTAGTTTGTTGTAGCTCATATGAGCGTGTGTTGTTGTTGTATGTGTCGCCAGGGTGCCATACAATAAAATCAAATGAGTGGAATAAATGACAGTAGAGCGGAGGAAGCGCGGGTGCAGCTCATAAAAAAAGCGAGCGAAACGAAAACAAAAACAAAAACTAAAAGTCCACAGTTGCTAGTTGAATTTTATGATATTGCGCACAACTGGAATACAGGAATAGGACACAACATAAGCTTTTATGTGTAGCAAGAGAGCAAGCAGTGAACTAGGATTAAGTAAACAAGGTGTAAGGACAACGGACAAAGAATCTGAGAAGCGTTAGGAATTCAATTAAACCAAAAGTATCTGCTTAGAATGTTTACTAAATGGACTCCACGGAGTCCCAAACAAACATATAGAATGGAGACTGAGCATTAGATATACTATAGTTGGGACAGACACATACAGTATGTATGTTAATCAAGCAACTGTTTACCCAAGCGAACTTGGGTTCTTCTTGCTTGTCTGTTTTCAGAAGAGAAAATTGAATAAATGAGGGTCGAAGGGTTGCTTAGAGCTGCTATAGCAAGACTAAACACAGCTTAAAGCAGATTAAATGATAGATAGTAGCCTAGGATTGTGTGTAGATCAACTAAGTTTGAATTTAACTCAAATCAATTTATATTTGTGCTCTCCAAGGGATCGCACAGCCAACTTATATGATTTCCATCTCTCATCTCTCAATCATTTTTCATGAAATATCCTTGCTAAAATCTTTAAGCATATCTAGTTTACCCATACTTTATGATATATTCCTTTGGCACTACCACTTCTGCCTTAGTGTATACTTCCTATTGCTTCTCTTCCTGTTCTTGCCTATTCCATTCACCTTTCAATTGGCTATGAGTGTCTCTGCTCCCTAACTGCCATTTCCTTGAATAGCCTCTAAGAGGGACTCTTCAAACTTTAAGCAAACTCACAATGCTCACCTTTTTCGCCTCGCCTCGCTCAGCGCTAGGTGAGGGCAATTCTATGAATGAAATTATTTGAATGGCTCGTTCAGATTCGAGGACGTGCTTTGCCATCACTTGGCTATGCAAATGGTGCAGAAGCGAGACATCATCAATAAAACTAGAATCAAATTGTGACAAAACTAAGTTTTCTCATTTCCTTTTCTGCGTTTGCTTTTGCAGGACTCTGAGGCCGATTTGCCGGTGTGTGCACCGAATGCGGTTTGCTCCAAGATCGACCTGTACGAGACGCCCTGGATAGAGCGACAATGCCGCTGTCCCGAATCGAATCGCATGCCCAACAATGTGATCGTGCATCATCATCAGGAGCATGGCCATGGCCTGCCAGAGGGCCAGAAGCATCGCAACTACTACGAAAAGGAGAAAATGCTGCAGCACAAGCGCCTGCTGCTGGGCGAAGGACTCTACCAGGACAAGCGCTACGAGAGCTTACATTTGAAGAAGCTTATGCAAAAGCTAGGCGCTGTCTACGAGGATGAACTGCAGCTGCAATCCAGCGACTATGTGGAACGCTCTCCCGATTACAATGAAGCGCTGCCACCTAGCTACGAACAGGTGTCGGACAATGAGCTGCCCCATCACTCGCCACGTGGCGGCACGCATATGCGCCACTCGGGCCATCGTGGCCAAAAGGAAGCCACCAGCTTCATAGGCGGCTGTCCGAGCAGCCTGGGCATCGAGGATGGCCATACCATAGCGGACAAGACCCGGCACTATAAGCTATGCCAGCCCGTGCACAAGTTGCCCGTTTGCAAGTGAGTAGAGAGCAAAAGCCAAATAAAAGGGAAAATTTATTTTACTGTTTTCATTTGCAGACATTTCCGTGACTACACCTGGACGCTGACCACGGCCTTGGAGCTGAATGTTACTGAGCAAATAGTGCATTGTCGCTGTCCCAAGAATTCCGTGACTTATCTAACCAAACGTGAGCCGGCGCCCAATAGTCCAACAGCCTATCGCTATCTATTCGCCTGCTCGCCGCTGACAGTGAGTATTATAGCTTGAATAAGTCAAATTCTCATTAGCTTGACTCTAATGCTTTCTCTCTCTCTTCATTTAGCGTCTGCGTTGTCAGCGCAAGCAGCCCTGCAAGCTGTTTACTGTGCGCAAACGTCAAGAGTTTCTGGATGAGGTCAATATCAATTCGTTGTGCCAGTGTCCCAAGGGTCATCGCTGTCCCAGCCATCATACACAGTCGGGCGTTATAGCGGGCGAAAGTTTTCTCGAGGATAATATACAAACCTATTCCGGCTATTGCATGGCAAACGATTGAATATATATATAGATATATATTGATGTGGGTTTATAGGTTTAGCTAGCACTATGCATATAAGTCGACTGAGCCAATTGAGTCTCGCCAAGTTAATAATTAAACTGAACAAGAAAACTATACAAACTACAACTAATATATATGAGAGAAAATGTATGTGTGTGTGTGCGTGTGTGTGTGTGGGTGGGTGTGTGTGTGTGTGGATGGATGTGTGTGTGTGTAAGGGTTTTTTTTTGTTGTTCACATATAAACAATAATATCTATATGCATACGAATATTTAATTAGTTCTAAGACGCAGTTTTGTTATACAAATCATTTGTAATGAATATTTATAAAGAGCGTTATCCCAACTCTATATAACCCACTCTCCACAACTCTCTCTCTCTCTCTATCTATCTCTAATATTAACTGTATATATTTGTACGAAATGTGTATTTTATTTTAAATATATATAATTGCGCTTAACATTTCAATTCCAACTTGAGTGCCAAATTAGCATGCAGCAGCAGAGGATGAGGAGAATGAAATACAAATATTCAAAAACAGTTTGAAACTGCAGAGGAAAACGTCAAATGAAACGAAAATATATTTGCTTTAATATTTTTACGAAAATATTTATATATATATGTATACACATAACTAAAAACAAATATATATATAAATAAATTCTTCCAAAAATTGTAAAATTCGCCTCTAAAAAAATCGATTCGCATTGAATATATATTTCTATTCAAATATTTTGGCTATTTAAGTATTAGGCATTTCCTTATTATTATTTTATAATAAATATATCAATATATATTGCTTTTGTATAAAGACCAAAACGAGAACAAAATAAATAAAATTAATTATGTATATGGAAGAAGAATTATGTTGTGCATCTTTTTTATTATTTCAATTAAGTTGATCACAAGGAAATAAATATATACAATGAAAAGTATATAAGAATAAATAAATATATATATTTATGCATTACTGCAGCAAGTTCATGAACGGATTTTAATTTATTTTCATGAATTTTTTTAAGAATTTTAGCACAGCCAAGTTTTAGTTGATTTTACTAACTTTTGATAACGAAAGCATACATATTAATTTTTCTAATAAATACAAATTAAAGTATTTTTTACATAAATATATATTTTTTTTATTAAAAAAATGCATTCGAAATTTATATGAAAAATTACTCAAGCGAAACCTTTTTCATGCGCCGCCCCAAAGTATGCAACAAATGTTCAAGCCCAACAATTCATTGGCAACTGCTTTGGTTTGAAACTTGACTAAATAGTGAATGCAGCAACCAGGAAAAATTTTTAATGCAATTTCTGCGTTAAAAATTTTATAAAAATCAAATAGCATAAATCAAGCAAACAAAAGCTTTGCAATATTTATTCAAGCAAAAACTTAACTTCCTGGTCAAAAACAAAGAAAAAACCCTAGCTAAAAAGAAAAAAAAAAAACAATTAAGTTTATGGAACTATAAAGAGTCAACAACAGCAGCTGAAAAAAAAAATGCAAATGATTAGTGCAAAACAAACTGAAGAAGAGAAGGTAAATCGCTGGCTAGAAAGCCAACTGAAGCAGATAAACCGAGTGGCGGTCGGAGTCAGTGAGCGGCAATATAATTAAATAAATAGCACAGCAAATAGACTGGACGCGCGGCTGGATCGGGCAACGGGATTGCAGATATGAGGCGTGGCAGCTGGGCAGCTAGGCAGGCGCTTGGCCATGGCCGCAAATTCAATTAACGCGCGACGATGCCCAGAAATGAAAACATAAAAAAGAGAAATAAGTAACTGAGAGTGAAAGAGTGGCGAGCGGGAAAAATTATCAAGAAACAAGCATATAAAAAAGTTTCGAGTGTTAAAAACGAGGTGTAAAAACAGCGTGGCGAAAACTCACAAAAAAAAAATATCAAGAGAGAGAGAGAGAGAGAGGGAAAAAAAGTAAATCGTAAAAGTCAAGCTACAAGTGCGAACATAGCCATAGAAGAAAGAGGAGCAGTTTTTTTCAGCTTTGTTTTTTGGTTTAGGTTTTTTTTTTACGACGCCAACCGGAAGCTGAGCGCGTTAAAAACTTGACTTGAAGCAACTGCAGCATAGGCAAGAACAGCAGCAAGTAAACTTGCTCAGAGATGCGTATGATGGACTACAAGATACCCTAAGAGTCATGTGTTGGATAATGCCTAAAAATTGTATCATATTCAAGGAATAGCAAAATATTCCAATATATAAAAAATTTCATCATAATAAAAAAAATAGCAAAATATTCCTATATAGATTTTGCTATTCCTTGATTATGATGACAATTTTAGGCATTCATTCATTTATTATCCTTAAATTTTAATTCTCATATGGATCCTTAATTATTCATAAATATACTAATTATAATATGAACGCCTTCAATATGCAATTGAGATGGTCAAGAATTGATAATTATACAATAAAGAAATATGTATTTTCATTCACTCTGCTATAAGATTATAGGAATTATTGAATGATTTAATACAAGCGCTGTACATATGTTATATATATATTTGATATATACATATATGTATAAAAAATCTTAACTGTATATTTCGTAAGATCAATTCCACCCAGCATTTTTTGATATGCTAACTATTGTCAATTACCTTCATCTGCTCTACAACAGCAATACATCCAATATATGATCAATCTTTACAGGGTATACAACAAAAATAACATACCCCGCCGCACTGTTAGCTGACATTCGAAGATTTGAGAGATCTGAACCCGGGCTTTACTGCAATTACAGTGGGCATATATGGTCTTAGAAATGCATAAAGCGCGAAATTATTAATAATAATAAAATCACACACACACACACACATAGATATGTATATCCACATTTAATGACCCATTAAAGTGCGTCTAATTGGGCGACGTGAGCTGTGGAAATACCGTAAAAGATTTTTATTTCAAGCCCAGCACCGAAATAAGCTCCACCTACTGCGCCTCTTCTCAGGTTCTCAGGCAGACAGAATGAGCACAGCGCCAAGACAGTTGTTCATGGCATTACGCTGGGCTACCTACCGACCACAATCTCTCTCTCCCTCTCCCTCTCCCTCTATAAGTCAGCCAAACTGGGGGGGGAGACAGTGCAGATGAGGCGTTAATTAGAGTTTAAGCCTCAACGAGCAACAGTTTTTTTTATTATTTTATATATTGTATACCTTGAACCCAGTGCAATTGGTTAAGCTGGGCTTAATGGCTGTGTGAAAATGTATGTAACCAAAGATTAGTAAGAAATTATAGTCTTGTTGAGAATTAATTGTAGAATTTGAACTAGCCCAGTTCTGCTAATCACATTTTATCAGCGAAAATTATGAATATAACTAACTGTATATAACCAATCTGGCTTAATGCAATGGTATCTGATAGTTTTTAGATGAATTAGCAGAAGTTGTCAATTTTATTGCCAGCTAAACAATCAACATATAAATTCTATTTAAATTTGCATTGTACATAATGTCTATAAAAGACTGAGCTCGGAGTCAACCTTTAGTTAAACATATTATTATAAACAAACTGTAGATCGATTATTTGTCATTCGATCTTTACATACTTAATTTAATCTTTCATTGGAGATCTTTAGCGAAAGCTAAGCACTCAAGAAATCTTAGGCATCAAAATTATTCTATTGATACTGATATAAATATTGTAAATAAAATATATATTTTATACATCTTGTAAATTTTATATATGTATATTATATTAATTTTTTTTTTTTTTTTAATTGTATGAGTATATTTAAGGTTTCAAAAGGAAATCTGGTAATATAATAAGTAACCAAATTTCGGTTGATTCCAAAATTTACAAACTGCCAAATTGACTTTTGGACTTTGAGATTTAACTTGACTTGACTCTTAACTTAACTACTTCAGCTCATCATATCATCATCATCCGCCTAATTAGGGCACAGATGTAACATATCAAATATAATTTCTCGTCTAAATATAATTTCTTAAATACAAGTATAATTTCTAGTCTACGAAAAACCAACTGAGAATCATTTCGAATATTTGAATAATTCAAAAATTAATAAATATCTTAGCTAAAATACAATAACTAATTAATAAATAAACTCTAAATTTTGATTAAATTTTTGTTAATCATCTTCAATTTTCTCACAATCACAACAGATCTTAAATCATTTAAGTGCTGAAAATTGATTAGTTCCTGATCTGGCAGCGGCATCGACATCAGGCAACGGCATTTATTTGCCAACTTTTCGATTTTCATCAAATCAAGCTCCCTTGGACTTTGGGTTCGAGTTCAATTTCCCACCCGCTGTTGGGCTGTCAATACACTTCATTCATTATTTATTTGTTGTGGCGAAAGTTTTTCATTTTTCGCCAATTCATGTCTTGTCTTAGCAGCTTCTGTTGCATATTTTGTTAAACAACAACAACAACAACAACAATAAAACTTTGTTGGCTAATTATTAATGGCATGTTGAGGTGTCTGCGTTCACATGTAAATATATATTTATTTATGACTGCAGCAGCAACTCTAGTTGACTCTTTGACTCCCCCCTCTAAGCCGCCACTAGGCCAATGTGACTTGGTATTAGCTACTGTGCTTGGCCAGCATATTGATTGATTAGCCTGCTCCATGGCCTCTGGCTGGGATTTGCATTGGCCAGAGCGAACGACTGAACGACCGAGAGAGACTCAGTGAGAGTTTCGAATTTCAAAGTTGAATTTTCTAATTTGAATTCCACAGAATTTTTTGATAGAGCGCTGACAATAGATCTTAGAAACAGTTGGGTGGTGCGAGGGCAGTCATTAGAAAATTCAGCTCATAACTTTCTTTCACATCATTAAAACTGACCAAAAACGACAACAACAAAAACAACAACATCAACAAAAACAAATTAGACAACAACATGACAAAAGTCCAACTAATAGTATCCGCTTTATAGAATCGACTGATGAGCGCCAAAGCGGCAAGCATTGCATGTCTGTTTTTTATTGCCCGTTTTATGATGCTCAAATGTGAGTATATTAGTTTGCTGCAATTTTTTTCTGTTTAGTATATAGAGAACTTCCTATGCTTACTCTATGATTCAGAGCGTACACTCTACAATCCATATTCTACACTCTACACTCTACACTCTACACTCTACACTCTACACTCTACCATTCTACACTCTACACTCTATACTCTATACTCTACACTCTACACTCTACACTCTACACTCTACACTCTACACTCTACACTCTACACTCTACACTCTACACTCTACACTCTACACTCTACACTCTACACTCTACACTCTACACTCTACACTCTACACTCTACACTCTACACTCTACACTCTACACTCTACACTCTACACTCTACACTCTACACTCTACACTCTACACTCTACACTCTACACTCTACACTCTACACTCTACACTCTACACTCTACACTCTACACTCTACACTCTATACTCTATACTCTATACTCTATACTCTATACTCTACACTCTACACTCTATCTGAGCGAGCTTCCAATCTGAGCGAGCATCGTGCAGTCGACCAGCTTCCGCACTTCGTTCTGTTCTACGTAAATTTCTTCATTTCTTCTTGCTGGCCAGCTTTTACTCCACTAATTAGCCACGTTTTGGGGCGCTGACATGCAAGCTACATCCAAAAAAAAAAAAAAAAAAATTGGGGTGCCCCACAGGTTGAGGCGCTTATGAATTTAATTGCACAACATTACGTCGAGGCCTTATCAATTTTCCCTGGCATAATTATTCTTTATACATTTCTTTTGCTTCAAGCTCTTGGTCTCAAGATGTTTTCCTCTTCTGACTGCGCCTCTTCCTCAGCGGCGCTGACACAGGAAGCTGGGAGAAAGATTTCACCTGCCAACTCTTTTTTATGGGTTTGTTTTTGCCTTAGAAAGTGAAATTTTAACGGCGTTTGTAATTTGCCACCACGCCTTCCGCCCCCGGCCACAGCGAAGTGGCAGTGGGAATTCGGATGCTCAAATGCTGGGCAGCTGATCAGCAATTAATCAATGAATGCTTTTAGATTACCTCGAATAAATTGTGATTCATTTTGTTATTGATTCACATTGATAAACGAACTGCGCAAATACTTGCCACAAACTGTGGCAGCCTCTAATGGCTTTTTAATGCCAACCAAATGGGGCAAGGGCGAGCGAGCGAGCAAGAGAGTGAAAGTGCAATCGAACGAAACTGTTGAAGAGTATCATATGCGAAAATCGAGATTTATATATATATATCTACAGATATTACTGATAGATATCAGTAAACATAAAAAATTTAATGGATTTCTTAGCGTGCAACAGCGATAACGAATCTGTTGATTGCTCACTGACAATAAATTGCAACAATAAAGCAATAACAATAACAATAATAATAATAATAATGCAAGAAAGCAAATATGTGAGCTGACACTTGAGATACCCTGGAAGAGAGAGACTTTTTATATATAAAGAAAATTTTTGAATATAAAATAAATTTATTTTTAAATAAAGATAATTCCCTTAAATACTCTTAATAACCCTTTGCAAAAAAAAAAAGCTAGATTTAAAATAAATATTAAATTTTGAATGAAGATCAATAATATTAACTATGAGCTTAATGATAAACATAATAATTTAGGTCTTCTACCAATAATTTTTAAAGCTTCATTTTATAAGGAGTTAGATTCAATTGCAAACATATATAAACTATCTTTATATATTAACTAAGTACAATAACTAGAAGTAACTGCCTTAAATATAGCTTTAAACGCAAGCCAGTTCAAATAGCCTATTCCGCTAGATGTACATAAACATAGCTAAATTGAGGCAGTTGCCAATAGAGGCTAAAATATTCACACAGTAATAGACATATAGAGCCATCTACGCACACAAATGACTTATTACATCGATTAACAACATGCAATCAAGCCCCATCTACGCACATTGTTGATTACAGGGTAGCGTAATCATAGTAATCTTATAGTGCAATGCCGAGTCATCAGTGCTGCACAAAGAAAGCGACAGACTTACAAATCATGCATAACAAAACAACCACAAAAAAAAAAAAAAAAAAAAAAAAGCCAACAAAGCTCACCAGATGCGTTTGCATGCATATTCATCTAACCCAAACGTTCGCAGCGCACATGCAGATGAAATTGAAAGTTAGACTGAGTGACTGACTGACTGGCTCGCCTGCCACTTCACCAACGCAATGCAGTCTATTATTTTTTTTCTAATTATAAAAAGGCAATGCTCGTAGCACTCCAAAAACACTCCTCAACTCTGTGGCCCACCTTCAGTTCCCATCTGTCGCTGGCTCAAGTGAAGAAAAGTCTCTTTTCTCGAATTCGAAGACGAGACAAGCTGCAGACGAAAGGTGTTAAGTATGCAAATGACAGGGCAAACAACAACAACAATAACAACAACAACCAACATCTGCTTACAATGGTAATAACAATAGTTATAGGAACAACAAATACAGTTATGTTGTAATATTTACTAGACAACATCTTCTGATATTCGTAGGCGGGCAACAGAGACGCCGATCGAAAGCGAGCGGTAAAAGCGCGCGATTTGACCTCAAAGAAAACTGAAGTCGTATCCAAAATCCACATCCAAAGAGCCAAAGTCAAAGCTGTAGCTGAAGCTGAAGTTGAAGGCAAAGGCGAAGATTCGCATCTTTTTTTTTAGCTTTTTTTTTTTGGCTTTTTTTTTGGTTACTTTTACATGTGCGCCGCGTGTACTTTCTCTACTTAGAGTTTAGCTGGTAAACGCGGTTTTTCCACTCGCCGTTTTCTGCTTCTTATTACAATTTTAGTTTTGTATACCCTAACCAATGGAGTAGCATGATTTGATGATGATTTATATAAAGAGAGGGCGAGGGTGATGTAATCTGTAGATAAGGTATATAAGTGGGTAAATATGTAGCTAGATAAATAGATAGATAGAAAGATAGATGAAGAGATAGGTAGATAGATAGATAGATAGATAGATAGATAGATAGATAGATAGATAGATAGATAGATAGATAGATAGATAGATAGATAGATAATAGATGGATAGATAGATTTAGATATACATATATATATAAATAGTGAATGATATAGGAATATATTCCTTTCATTATTAAAGATGGATATCTATATTAAAATTTATATAAATACTAGAATGATGGAAAGATTCATATGAAGAGAGATATAGATGAATAGATATTAAGGATTATATTCCTTGCATTATTAAAGATGAATAAATAGATTGAAATTTATTTAAATACTAGAATGATGGAAAGATTCATAGGTAGAGAGATATATTGATATCATTCTAGATGTCTAGCTATTAAGATAGTAAGAAAGATTTATTGATAATACTCTGCGGCACATATCGTTTGCTAAAATAAATTAAATAGCCACAAAAACAGCTGGAAAGACACATTATAGAGCATCGCTAGTTCGTCATACTGCAAGCAATTGTTCTATGTCGTCTTCGTGCTTATTTGCATTAGTTGCCTTGCCTTTGTGGCCGCGCCTAATCGAAACTTGTGCCCAATCTGGCCAGAAGAATTACCTCGTAATGCAGATACGCCTCAGATATGAATGTATGTATATGAGCAAAGTGAGAGAGGGAGATGCAGAGAGATAGAGAGAGAGAGAGATAGTTAGAGAGATCATGGCTTTGATGTTGTAATTAACTCTCATTAGAGACAGCCCCATCCCAGTTAGATTCGAGTTTCACTTTCGCTACAACAATATCAACAAACTGTTTAAGTGTGCTATATTTAAGTATTTACTTGGCCAACAGAAAGACATGCGAACAAAGCAAAAGCTAAAAGCCAAATAAACTTTAAATCTCGCACGAATTCTCTCATTGTTGTTGCTTCCAAGCGAATTCGCATTTAAAGGCGCGTTGATTGTTTTTCTTCTTCTAGCCAAAGAAATGATACCAAACCGGGGTTTGGCTAGACAAACGATCATGGGAAAACAAACGGCGCTGACCAAGTGCCAAGTCCATTGCCAATTTCGAGCAGTTGTTTAGCCAAAGAAAGTAAAGCTCAGCTTGGCCTAGCGATTAAGCATCCCGCGGCGGCTCCCAGCCACAAACTGGGATTAGGGTCTGCCACAAAATCCGCGTGCTCAAGTGACCCGCTGAGTAATTAATGGCAAACAACACATCAAATGCAAATCCATCCTGCTCAAAATACTTTTCGAGCTAAGTAACATGAGATGTCGAGTGAAAATTTGAAATTTTAATTAGATTTCATAAGTCACGCACACATTACGAGCTAAAGTTATTTGGCAGACATAACTTACATTTATAGCTCCATCTATAGCTTGCTCAGTAAGCTATGCTACAACATGTAGGATGATCTATAAACATACTACAGAGTTTATTCTAGTCTATGTGGAAAGAAAAGAGCTGAAGTTGAGATTCCTTTCTGCATGGCCAGGAATTCTAGCCATATTCCAAAACTAACTTAAATCATTATAGTTCATCTATAGCCACTAGCTAATTTTTAGATAATATATATTTGACTTCTTAGCTCATCGCAAGCTTATTTATATTTCTTGTTAATATTTCTTCTTACTGTTAAATTCAACTTGCCCTAAGGTATGCTCATCATCAGCTGATTGTCTTCACTTCTGGGCTCAGCTCTTGCTAATATATTCCACAGCGAAACGAATTTCTAGAGATGTGCTAGCTAACAGCTAACTTAAAAGGGTTAGCCCAAATAACAGTATTAAAAGAGACGAAGGCCACAGAGGGGCTATTAGAGTTCCCGTATAACTTAATAAATAAAATGAAAGGGGTTATTGGAGTCATAGACTTAATACATAAAATGAAAAACAAAATGATGCATATGCATCTCATGCATATATTGCTTCTTAAGTCATATATTTTTTCTCATCATATCTAAATATATGACTTTATAACTTAATAATAAATTTAATTTAAATTCATCTTTATTCAAACAAACTGATGAGTCTTTTCAGCGCAACTCTAACAAATAGCTATATTTATTTATTTATTTTTATTTATTTTATTTTAAATGACATTGATAAAACGAGAGTCAAACTAAAATAAAAATTATAATTTAACAGCCTAACAAAAAATACAAAACATTATTGGAGATAAAATAGAATAGGAATAGGATAAAATAGTATAGGATAGGATATATAAATTGAGTTAAGAAACAGCTCAACTCAATCAAATTATTTTGAACTCTTATATCATCATAACTGCTTAGACTTCTAGCTTCCTCATCTCTAAATTTATATATAATATAAGATATTGCTTCTTAGCTCATCTCTAGCTAATTGTTTTGACTTCTCAATCTCATCACTAGCGATACGCTCATCTCTATGTAATCTATTTGGCTTCTTTATATTTATATTTGCTCGTTAAAACTTTCGGCCAAACTTTCGTTGCTTATTAGCTAAATAAACAGAAAAATACAGAAAAACGCAACAATTTGTGAGCCAAATGTGTTCATATCCTGTTTATAATAATTGTTTAGCCAATGCGTGTAAATAAAAATTTGCTAAACACCTTCGACACACACACAACTTTCCATTTCGGGTGAACTCAAGCACAGCTTGATTTTGGCAGGCGCGAAAAAATAAATAAAAAAGAAAAAAAAGCTAAAATAAAAAATGGCAAAAATCTAATTTAGGTGCAGAGAAAATCAAGCGCATCCTCTACAAGGTATTTTCGGTTTTTGTTTCTTCTTTTATTTTATTTTTTTTTTAACTTAACGAACTGACAGAAGTGATGATGATATATGCGCCTTGGCAGCCCATCAACTTTGAAGTTGGAAACTTAAAACCTGCGAGCTTGAAGCTGGACGAGCCAGTCGCCATGACATTATCAACAGCTTTGATGGCCATGCTAAGGCTGGGCTGCGAGAGGCGTGGCTGTTGAGTGGGAGGGTTGGGCTGAAGCAGCCAAGATTGATTTAAGCGAGAGTGCACAGCTAGCAAATACCCTGACAACGTGATGAAGAAATCAAGCAAGCAAGAGCTTAAATTATAGTAGCTATCTTCCAGCTTTTATCTATTATCATTTATCTTCTATTTAACTATTTATCTTTTGCTCTGCCTGTCACATACAAAGTCACCTAAACAGGATACCCTATTTCAAAAAATTTTCAATCAAGACATAACAATAGCAACTCGGAGCGGGAGCTGCAGAGCAAAGTTAATACAAGAAGATAGAGTGGTGGGCGTTAGATTGCTGCCGCTGTTCACTCTCTCTCTCTCTCTCTCTCTGCTGGCAGCTGCAATTGCATCTAATGAAGCTGTGCTATGCTTTTAGTTGTTAACAATGCTGCCGTTGCCAGGCAACTTAATAGAGCTACACGCGGCACCTGAGAACCTTTGCTCATCTGCTCGCAAGTCAACGACAAACACTTAAGAAATAATATACAAATTTCAAATGCATGAAATGATTAAAAATGCATAGCAACCAGCTGCAGCAGCTGGTAATTGCATGTGAACTCTATATATATCCATATACATATCGACATTCTATATTCAGCGCAAGCCTTTTGGGTCCAGCCTAATCAACATTAATTCCGCGCAATTAATTTACTGCCACTTAACTATAATTGATTTGGGCAATTTATGCAAATAGCTTTCTAAATGCTCCAAAATTAAATCAACAACTCGTGTCTGGCTGTCTATAAATATGAATAAATTCGAACTCATGAATTGCTTGAGCTATTTTTGTTGGTTATTAAAATGCCAAAGCAGAGCAAACATGAATAAAAAAGTACGCTAAAAATGGTAAAACAAAAAGTGGAAAAAGGGTTGACTAAGGCGACTCGAAAGATGCGCTGTGTTTTTTTTTTTGAGTTAATGTAGGCTTGAGCTTGGTTTAATAATTTATGGATCATAGATAATGTATGTCTGCCAAGTGATATATATAGAGAATTCTATTATTAATGAGATAGTTTGAGACTTGAGCTAAAATGATTGATTAATAACAGAAGAGTAAAACCAAGGCTCTAAGCTAATATATACTTAATATATATATAGTATAACAATTTAAAATTTAGACTTAAATAAGTCAAGATTTTTAAATATCTCATATAATACTTGTCCTTAAGCTAACTTGAGTATTTTAATAATATTTTTAATAGAAAATTGCATTGCATACACTTAATCTAGATTTAATCTAGATATTCATCCATCAAAAACAGGGTATAATTGGAGCAACAACTTCAACTACAACTCAGCTCATAGAGGATGCCATTCGCAGTGGGTAATTAAGAGCGTGGGATGACGCAAAAACCGCGTTGAACAGCACTTCGAAAAATATGCGCAGAAAATGCAAAAATCTTGTAGGAAAAATAAAAAAAAGGAAAAACGAAAAAAAAAAATGAGAGAAATAACAAAAAAAAAAAACAAACGAAACAAGTAGGAAAAGTAAAATCATGAAATATGTGAAACATGCCTCAAGCTCAACCGATTTCAATGGCAAGCGACAAAACACAGAGAGAGAAACAGAGAGAGAGAGAGAGAGTGTGAGTGAGAGCGAGGGGGATACACAGGCAGATGCATGGCCTGAGAATCGAGGTCAGAAAAACACTTTCATCCCAGTCGAAGATTCAAAAGAATCCATAAAATAATTTGCTTTTTAGCATATGAATGCAGACTGAACTGAAATCGAGCAATATGACAAGACAGATTGAGAATGAGAATATTATATGATTTAATTAGCATATAAACGAGACAGATAGAGTGAAAGAACGACAGAGACAGAGACAAAGCAAGATAGAGAGAGTGAGTGAGTGAGTGTCTAAGATTTAAAGTCTAAGCACAGTTACGGAAAATGCAAATGCGTTTGCTGAACAACAGAGATTAGACTAGACCAGACAAAAGACACAGTTGTTAGCTCTCGTTGTTGTTGTTGTTGTCCATGGTTAGCTGTAGGTCATAGTCAGAGCGTATGACACCCTTTTGTAGCTGTATGCATAACTGTCCAACACTCAGCACTGACCCACAAATGCTAAAGAAAAACAGACTCTATAGAACTGCATTGACCATACACAAATACAAAGACATACACACAGCTATAAAAATATCTCTATATGTATATATAAACTTTACATAATCAAATAATACGATTAGTGTGCGTTCCACTTGCCTGTCAGCTGGTGTCATTTGCTTGAGAACATTATTTTACTTCTTGGCTTCAAATGCAGCTGTCTTGCGGGCTAACTGTGCGTATGTGCAATGCAGCAAAAATCATGGCCCCGATTAGCGAATATAAAGCAATGCAAGCAAAGCTAATGCACTGAGAAAAACTAAGCAAAAAGCCATCTAGCAACTAGATGTGGACATATTGGAATAGCTAAATAATATTAGCAGATGTTGAGCTAAGCAAATAAAGCTAAAAGATAAGTGAATTAGCTTGAGCATAATCTGGATATTCATTTTGAAAATTTTTATTTGATTTTATGTATTCATAATGCACTTAAAGTTCTTTTCTCGTTAGTAAGATTTTATTTTATATTTTCTATATATTTTTCTATATTCCATTATCGACATTCTATTATCGGTATTCAGCCTTCTAGCTCCTAACCTTTTTTTTATTTTTTATATTTTTCTTTTTTTTTCAATTTTTCTATTTTTCATTTTCGACATTCTATCTTCCGTCTCCGATCTCGAATCTATCCTGCTACGTATCACGTATCTCCTATCTCCTATCTCCTATCTCCTATCTCCTATCTTCTAACTCCTATCTCCTATCTCCTATCTCCTATCTCTTATCTCCTATCTCCTATCTCCTATCTCCTATCTCCTATCTCCTATCTCCTATCTAGTATCTCCTATCTAGTATCTCCTATCTCGTATTTCCTATCTCGTATCTCCTATCTTCTATCTCCTATCTCCTATCTCCCATCCCATATCTCCTATCTCCTATCTCCCATCCCATATCTCCTATATCCTATCTTCTATCTTATGTCCTATCTATCCTATGTCCTATCTTCTGTCTCCTTCTATTATTCATCCTCTCCCATTTTCTCTCACTGTATTCTGTTTGTCTAGATAGTAAGTAAGCACATTGTAACTGATAACAGCAATTGCAACACCCGCTAACAACTTTATTGTGCTGCAGCTGAGATGTCAAGCGCATGTAAGAGAGTGTAGACGAGAGAAAGAGAGAGAGAGAGAGAGAGAGAGAGACGGGCAGACAGACACTGAGACAATGCGTGTAATCTGGTTGTTGTGGTTGTAATGCCCAAAAAAGAAGCAGAAAAATAAACTTGACTACATTCGCTGCTTTGACACATTCGCTTGTGGGTTGTGGGTGATAACTTTCAACGGTTTCACGTTGGAAATTGGCTGCGACCCAAAGGCGGGCTGCAGCCTGTGGGAAATTAATGAATTAAGCGAGAGAGAGACTCTGGCCTGGCGGTAAGAAGAAAAACAAAAATAAAATGAAAAAAAAAAAAAATGGAAATAAGTAATGCTCACATTACATTAGCGGCAGCCGTTGCCTTTGCTGTTGCAGTTGCAGTTGCAGTTGCTGTTGTTGTTGTTGCTGTTGCTGTTGTTGCTGTTGTTGTTGTTGTTGTTGTTGCTGTTGTTGCTGTTGCCGCCAAGTGGCAGGCAACTGCTTTAACTCATTTCCACGACACTCAAATGAGCAAAATTATTGCGGTTAAGTACGCGAACGAAAAGATTTTTCCGACTGCAGCTAAAAATCGGAAAGTAAGCAAAAGAAAAGTCCCCTTGTTAGAAGAAGAAGAAGAAGAAGAAGCAGAAGATGAAGATGAGGCAAAAGAAGAGCTGTTGCTATTGCAATTGGCAAGCGTCGAGGGAATTTTCGTAGCTGCCTTTTGTTCCGACTCAATTCAACTCAACTCAACGCAGCTCAACTCGACTAGACGCGACTCGACTCGACTTGATGGCAGATCGTGAATTAAATTTAAACAGCAGAAATACAAAATAAATAAATGGGACAAGTGAGCGCATCGCCATCAGAAAATACAAAAAAAAAAAAAAAAAAAAAGAGCTACAAACAGACTGGTGTGGAAATTATAGGGCTCTATAACCAATAGCCTGTTGATAGAGATGGCAGCGTGAGTAATGAAAAAAAAAATTAAAAGAAAAGGAGAAAAGAAGTAAGGAAAATGAAGTCTATTTATTATTTTATATTAAAATATATTTTCTTGATTTTTAGACTATATTTAATAAGTGAATATATAAATACTATAATATAATAATAAAAAAAAATAAATAAAATAATAATAATAATAATAATAATAAAAAAATATAATATAATAATAATAATAATATAATCAAATAAAATATAAAATATAATAATATTAACATAAGAAAATAAAATATAAAATATAATAATAATAAGAATAATAAATAATAATAATATAATAATAAATATAATATATAATAATAATAAATATAATATATATGATATATCGTATATGATATTAAAACAGATAGCTCGAGTCTGAGCTCTGGCATAGCTCATAGATAGTCCATGCAATTATATTTCAAGCTAGACTTAACTTCACTGAGCCTGAGCCTTCACTGAGATGTTCATCATCATCTAATGCTCATGTCAATATCTTGCTCTATTGTATTCAGTTTATACTATAATTATGCTTGAAACTTAATACTCTCGAGCCTACTATTACTTTCATGTTCTAATCATGCTGATTCATATATATATATATATAAAATCTAACTACATTTCTACTATATCCCATACAGCCGTGTCTAAGTCGAGTCTAAGCACTGTATTTTAGAGGCCTTGACTATTTTCACCGAATCACATTTATGCCAGTTTCTATCGCATTTAACACAGACACGCATATTAAGCTCAACGCAGTCAACTCGTGTCACGCCATGTAAAACACGAAGCGCGTTCGAACTGAAAGCCAAAGCTAAAGCCAATGCCAAAGAGGCAAAAGTCAATGTTGGCGGTTCGGGTTGGAATGGGGGAGGTAGCTGACGTCTCTTGTTGCCTTGTCATTGATAGGCCGCAAGAAAAGTGCACGAAAGAAAGAAATCAACATGATCAAGCATTGAGCTAACGATACGCCAACCAAGGCGGTAGATGCGACCAAATTGGCACATTAGACAAATTGTTGCAGAGGCAGAAGAGATTGAAAAAAAAAAAAAAACTGCAACAACTCAATAACGCAATGCCAAATGCTAAATGCAAGACTGAAACTGAACTGCAGTTCATAAATTGAATATGGCTAAAGCCAACTGGGGGGCTGTCAACAACCGCAAGGCAAAGAAACTATATATAACCCATCAGTCAATCGTCACTGAATTGAAGTTGAAGTCAGAGGTGCGATCAGATGTCAGGGCCCGAACGACTCGGCCGAGTCGAGATGAGACCTTTTCAGACCGCTAACCAGAGACCGCGTGCACCATTTAACAAAGCCGCACAATTTAAGCCATCATTGACCCATTTACGAGACACAAACACAAAGTCAGCCAGCCACTGGGGATTGATGATGATGCTGATGCTGATGTTGATGTTGATGCTGATGCTATAGCTCCAGCTTAAGCTGTTGCTGCTGCTGCTGCTGCTGCTGCTGCTGCTTCTGGTTCTTTTTGCGCCCCGCCATCATCATCATCATCATCATCATCATCAGGCATAAAGTGTCGCCATTTAATTGGCCTGTAAGGCGACAAGTCTCTGAACTGACTCTTGCCAAATATGTCGCTCTCGCTTGCGCACTTCACATGACTTTGACACTTTGGGCCGTGTCCAAAATGCTGCGTGAATTTTTAAGTCATCTACTGCTTTTGTCTAGCTATAAATGGAGTATATTAGCTTGCTACTATTTTATTGTTTATATTGCATTTTGAGAGTTCTTTTGTCATGTTAAATATGTTTAAAGAGTATAGCCATAACGGCTTTTAGTTGTTTTAAGGTGTTTAGTATAAAGATATTTAAATGTTCTTATAATGTGTTTTATGAGAGTTTTAAGACATTGTTTTACTATATACATATGCATATGAATGTACTTTCACTTAGACTAAATCAACTTGACTTGAAGTTTATCAAAATAACAGCAGCATATAAAAATATAAAATACTGTCCTTCTCTGCAATTCTCAAGACTCTATTAACATTGTATTGAGTCTGTATATATGTACAAAAAATAATAATGAATACATACATCAATGTCTATTTGCGTGCATCTGTGTAAGTATGTTAGGATGTATGTAAGTATGTATAGATGTATGTATGTATGTGTGGATGTATGTAAGTATTTATGCAAGTAAACATGTTAGGAAGCATGTATGTATGTAAGTATGTATGCTTGTATCCATGTATAGATGTATGTAAGTACTAATGCAAGTATGTATGCAGGCATCTATGTAAGTATATTAGGATGTACATATGTCTATATTGATGTATGTAAATAAGTATGCGAGTATGTATGTAAGTAAGTATGTATGTTTCTATGCATGTATGGAAGTATGCAATTATACATGTTTGTATGTATGCAAGTATGTATGCATTCATCTATGTAAGAAAATTATAATGTATGCATGTATGTAAATATGCATGCTTGTGTGTATGTATATATGCATGTATCTATGTAGGTATTTATGTATTTATAAAGACATAAATGAATGCACATCATGCATGCATTCATATTCATACATCAATTTCAATGTTCTACTTACTACTCATATATTCACTCTCCTATACACTCTCATCGAATGAAAGAAAACAGTGTATCTTGCAATCGTTAACTCTTTCGATGACACAAGTTCTTGTTCTATGGTGACTCTGCAATTGCTGTTTGCTGTTTGCCGATGTTGTTGTGGGTATTGTTGCCGCTGTTGCTGCTGTTTGATTTAAAGAGCAAGAATTTTTGCGTCATGCGCTTTAATTAAATTTTTGTTTTGGCTTGACTTTTTTTTTTTTTTCTGTAATGTCATGCTGGCCATGTCTAAGACTTTGGTACTGTGACGGACAGACAGAATTTGGAGTTTATTGTGGCAAGCAAGAGTCAGCTTGCGTGTGATGTGATGTCACTCACATGGCCAAAACCGGCTAGTTGGCCATTTGAAGTTGAAGTTCATGGCACACACATAATTACAAATTCATTTGGCACAATTATGCGGCACAGTTGCCGTCGAGTGTTGGCTGCTGCACGCCAGCCAGCTACAGCGACACACATTTAATTGCATTTGGCAAACGAGCAGCAGCAGCAGCAGCAGCAGCAGCTGTGGCAGCAACAAGTGCTTGCATGCTGCAACTACAACTGCAGACAAAGCTCTAAAAATAAAAGACGCAACACGCGAATTCCAATTCTGCGAGACAATTGCCAACGCATGAAAATTGCTGCCTAGACACTAAATTAAATGCTTAATGCAACCAGCCCCCAGAGAGATATGTGAGGAGCTCTACAGTGAAGCTCCAGATTTCTAGCTGCTCTTGGGCCCATTGGCCCATTCATTGGTGTCTTGTGAAATGTTTATTCTGCAAACACTTTGGCACGATTTTAATTTGCTTTTAGTGCTGTAATTCATTTGGGTTGCCCCAGCTCTGATAAATGGAAATGAGCACAATTAGTCGTGGGGGGTGTGCCGCAATCTTTTTCCTTTAACTCCTGCTGTCTGCTTGGCTGCCTACCTGCTGCTGCTGCTGCTGCTGCTGCTGCTGCATCTGCCAGATTGCATCTGTTTGGCCGGCTTGCAACTGGTTTTATCTTGCGGCTATCTATTTAAAAATTTATCAAGATAAACCGGCCAGCCAAGCGCATCGTATAATAAATAAAACAAATATGAAAATCGTAACGATTGAATTCCAGATATTTTCACTAGAGATTTGTGCAACGGCAACCAATTAGTAAATGTTGCTAAGCTATAAATTATTATTGAGGCTTCTAGTTAGGCCTATGTTAAGCGCAATCTGTTAATGTTGGAGCTATGTTAAAGCTATAATGGTTATGTGAGCTTGTTTTTTGTTTAAGCAGAGTAAACTCTATACTCACATTGTATGCTAACTAAATGTTAAGTTAAAGTTAAATGTTAACGTAATGTTAAATGTTAAGCTGAATGTGCTTAATTCGAGTCTACTTTAGAGTAATCTTTGGACTAAAATTAACAGTTAATTTATAATAATAATTATTATTAGCGCTGTTATCAAAATATTCTAAAAGTTATACAACTATCAAGATAAAAACATTTCAGAACATTTTTGCCTTAGCCTTATTTAGCCACAGAAAAAAATTCTTTGAAACTTTACAAACCTTAGTCTTTAGGAAAATCTCATTGAAATTCATTTCCAAAACAAGCTTGCCATAACTAATTTACATAATTTTGTTAGTCAAAAGTCTGTCATATAACAGAGTTAATTCTTTTTGAAGAACTGGTAAATCTGGGCTATAAACTTGCGGCTAAGGCAAATGAACTTGTAGCCCCTTTCAACTCGAAGAACTCCCAAAAATAAAAATAAAACAGAAAACAGAAAACAGAAAAATTGCCAGTTAGACTTAACATAAATTCAATTTGCAGTCTGGGCAATTACGAAGTCAGCGACTTGATTCCTTTTGTCTGTGCAGAGCATTATGCAATGTGCTAGGCTCATCAAATGGCCACTGGTTGGACCTGATTGTTTCAACACCAACTGTTTGGGCCAACTGGTGGCCGAGTCAACGAACCTCTCTGCCTGACAGCTGGGCGAAAAATACTGTCCATCATTTAGGCAGGGGTACGCGGCGCATCACCAAAAGTTGCGACGGCGCCGCTGCCGCCTGCAACGGTACCCAAGTATATAAAACTCAAATGGACAAATGGAGCACTCGCAAGAACTTCACATGTTACAAAAGAGGCCCAAAAAAAAGCAACAAATCAGTGGATACGACTGTATGATACTCGCTCGGGATTGAAAATGTATGAAATGAAGAAAAAACAGGAAGAGAGTAGGGCAAATGCCATTAGAGAGAAGAGATTCTAGAAGATTGGAGACCAGACAAAAGCAGAGAAAATGACAAGAAAGGAAAAGAAGACAAGAGAAGAAAAAAGAGAAGAAAGAAGAAGCAAACAATAGAGAAGAGAAAAGAGAAGAGACAATTGAGAAAAAACAATGAAGTAAAGAGAGCAGCGAAGAGGGAATAAGGATAAACATAAGATAAGAGAAGAGAAAAATACAAAAAAGGAAAATAATAGAGAAGATAAGGGGCAAGAAAAAAAGAAGAGCAAATAAAGAGAGAAGCAAAAAGGTGATAAATAAGAAGAAAAGAGAAGAGAAAAATACAAATAAAAGAAAAGAGAAAATGCAAGATAAAAGAAAAGACAATAAAGAGAAAAGCGAAGAGGGAATAAATAAGAAGATAAGAGAAGAGATAAATACAAACAAAAGAAGAAAACAATAGACAAGACAAGAGAAGAGAAGCTGCAAGAAAAGAGAAGATGCAAGATAAAAGAAAAGACAATAAAGAGAAAAGCGAAGGGGGAATAAATAAGAAGATAAGAGAAGAGATAAATACAAACAAAAGAAGAAAACAGTAGAGAAGACAAGAAGAAGAGAAGATGCAAGAAAAGAGAAGAAACAAGAAAATATAAGAGACAATAAAGAGAGAATAAATAAAAGAGAAGAGAAGAGCGAAGAAGTGCTGCTAAGGGGCAAAGAACAGAACTGATAAGAGAAGCAAAGGAAATAGTAGGCAACATAGCATATGAGGAAAACAACCGGAAATAGAAGAATAGAGAAGAAGCGGAAACTCATATACTCACATTCAACGCGTGGGCGAGCATTAAGTAAAAAAGCTGAACTAAATGTGGTCAAGAAAGCACCGTGAGGCAGTAGCGGCAACTGCCACGGGAGTATTTAATAACAGCAACAGCAACAACAACAACAACAACAACTACTATAACAACAACTGTTGCAACTTGGGGGCGCCGCTAATGAGTGGAGCAACTGGACTCGCGCCCCCCTGAGGGGGGCACTGTGTGGCAGACATCATAAACAGCTAATAGACGCGCGCAGCGACAACTTGATTAATTGAAACTAAATGGCCCAGCGGCAGAACTGAAGCCAACTGGAGAGCAAATGCTGCAGCAGCAACATCATTGGCAGCTGCGTGCCTTGCAACAATTACAAAACGGCATTTAGTTGTTGCAGGAAATGCAACAAGCACTTGGTCACAATTAAGCAAATGACAAATGACATTAAATTGCATGCAAAATGCAGAATGTAGAAGCAGAGAGAGAGAGAGAGAGAGAAGAAAAAACAATTGCTAAGAATCGACAATCAAACAGCAGGTAGGCGCAAGGCCAAGTGTTGCACGGTCAATGAACGACAGCAGCAGCAGCAACAGCAGCAGCAGCAGCAGCAGCAGCATCGGTAGCAAGCAGCAACATTCCAAGTAGCTGCCCGTTAGAAGCTGCGCAGTTTTAATAAATTTAAATGTGGCCAACAATGCAATCATTTAAACGGCAACAACAATTGGTAATTGAAGCAGGCACAAGTTATGCAGCAGCAATTGTTGCTGTTGCGCTTTCTGTTGTGGTTGCTGCTGCTCGGCCGTCTATTTGGCTTATCACTGAAATTTGTTGCAGCTCTTACTGTGCCGCATTTGCTGTGGATAACGTCTAACGCAATCTTGCATAATGCACGCCAGCAACATACAGCAGCAGCAGCAACATCTGCGCCTTAACTGTACCTGGACAAGCGCTATCGGACGCCGCATTACACAAATAACATCTAATAATAGTAATAATTCAAATTAATTTCGCACCCAGCAACAAAGTACCAACTATTTGAAATCATTATGTGTTAAAGAGAAGGCGCAATGCGAACAGCAACAGCAACGACAGCAGCAACAGAAAGATGTTGCTGTCGTGCATTTTATCGCTAGCTAAAAAATCAGCAGCAATTTGCAAAAGAGCGGAATCATTTGCACTATTAAAATAAAAATGAAGACAAAACTTGTAGATAAAGCGAAAATAGAAATAAGAATTGCAATGCAAAAGGCAGACACAGTAAAGAACAGCAACAGCAACAGCAGCAGCAGCAACTAAAAGCCAATAGAGCGTTTGCAGCAGCAACAATTGCTAAGAAAAAGGCGCAGACGCCGCTGCGGCAACAAAAATTACCGCCAAAGACCAAAAGATCAAACTGCAGGGAAATAAACAACAACAACAGCAGCAGCAGCAGCAACATAAGAAAAAGCAGTTGCCTCTGCAACAACAACAAGAAAGATTGCCTTAGTATGAGACTGTTTGGCTAGCAGATATCCTGTAACTCAGCGCTTTGGACAGCTTACTTATTTGCTTTAACTATGATTTTTTCTGAAGTGAATATATTTTAGAATACTTTAGCAGACATATATCTAGCATCTAGAACTTTGGTTTACTTTTGAATAACAGAAAGTTTCAGCGTGTTATCGGCATGAATGCATGCATGTTGCTATAAATCAATTAATGTAAACATAATTTCTGATCAAAAGCAGCTACACGAGAACTCTAATAGCTCCCATAGCAATAGAAATTATTAAAAACATATAAATCGATAATTAAAGGCATAGGCATATATATTTAACAAATCAAAATTTCTAAAATCAGCCAGATCTAATAGGCAAAAAAATTAGAGTGAAACCTCGTTTAACGAACACAATTTGTTCCAGCATCTAGTTCGCTAAGCGAAACATTCGTTAACCGAAACCACATAAATAAATAAAAAAAAAATGGTCAATGGACAACAAAATAATGTATATTCAGGATTTACTCTAGTTCGTTATTTAACACAAACAAAAATAAATATTTTCATATTTTTTGTTCTTCGTTATGCGAAACATTGTTCGCTAAGCGAAACATATTTTCCCAAAAAAAAAAAAAAATGTGTTCGTTATGCGAAGTGTTCGTTAACGGAGCAGTTTGTTAACTGAAATTAAATTATGAAATTATTCGTTAAGAATTTCCACTTTTGATAGTTTCATATCTAAGTTCAACTTTATTCTACCTCTTGGCAAACATTTGCAATGGGTATTTGGTATAAAAAGCAGATTGCCATTGGCACTTGAGCAGCAGCAGCAACAGCAGCAGCAGCAGCAGCAACAGCAGCAGCAACAGCAGCAGCAACATCGTGCAGCATCTCTTTCGCTTGCGCTCTTACACTCCCTCTGCCTCTTTCGCTCACTCACAACCTCTCTCCAGCTCTCTCTCTCTCTCTCTCGCTCTCTCTGTGTCTATGCAAAAGTTGCTCTTGGCTGCAAATGCTAAACAGTCGCTGGCTAAAAGGGCCACAGCCAAGCTTTTCATTGCTGGTAAAGTTCAAGAGTTGCTGTTGCCAATGCCAATGCCATGGATGTTGCTGCTGCTGTTGCCGCTGCTGTTGCTGTTGCAGATGATCGCGCCGCGTCGCGTCGCTCGCATATTTTATGCCGTCTTGCCACAAAAGAATGCAGACGCCGCCATTGCGTTGCATATGCATAAAGATAAGCCGAAGAAAGTTGCCCGGTTGCAACTATTTTTTTGTTTTTCTTCGTATTTATTTTTATTTTTTTTATTTTTCGACAGCAACAGTTGCAGCTAGCCACGCAGCAACAGCAGCAGCAGCAGCACCCACTCACAACGGCAAATGGCACCCACGATTTGCATGTGTGTCAATGCGATCAGAACGTGTCTTCCATTTGGCTAATGAACCGCCTAAGGACTTTTCAAACGCATGCCAAAACAGGGCGTGGCACAATTAGGGACGCAAAACTTGTGCGCTCTTCGCGTTGCTCAGCAAATTATGTATAAGCCACAGGCAACAACAGCAACAGCAGCAACAGCAGCAACAACAGCAGCAGCAACAGCAGCAACAGCAGCTGGCTCATCTATCAGGTGCATTGATCTATGGCCATTTTTTTAATTAACGCTCGGTTTCTTTTATTGGAGATGGACCCAGTGGGAGCCCAACAGACAACGACCTGGGTGCCATTTGTTATTGTTTTATGGCGTTCCCATGGTAGAAATTTTCAATGGCAAACACTCGACTATATCTAGTCTATAGATATAGTGTCTATATATATATATATATGTATATTTATGAGAAAGGCCGCTAGAAATGGAAATCCATGAAGATCATTAGCAGCCATAACACGTACGATCACAGGGCCGCGCGTTATGTTTGATCAAACTGAAAATTGAGCAGATGAGGAGATAGATGAGGGAATGTGGCATGGAGGGGAGACGGGCACTTCAATTAACTTCGAGTGAGAGCACACGCGACAAATTATGTGTATTATAAATGTTGTCATTTAAGCTAAATTGAAACCAAGGCAGAATAGACCAAGCGAGTGCCTGGCTAAAGGTGTCTCTGGACGTCAGGTTTGACCAGTTGAGAGTTGACTTAGCCATAGAGCATATAGAATATGTTGTTCTGTTTGTGAGTGGGAATTGAAAAAAATGTGTGTATTTTATATTACATATATAAAATTTAGTCTATACAAAAAAATACAAAGTTTAAACTGTTCTGGATATATTAGTCTAGTAAGACGTGACTGGAAGCTCTTGTTAAGTTTTGATATATTAATTAATTGAACTGGCAGTCCATAAATAATTAATCAATTAATAGAGACTGCTAGAAAATAAAAAAATAAATATTTTAAGAGCTGAAATTTCTTTTGAAAAGTCTAGAGACAAACACTCAGCAGCTTTAAGTTATACTAACAATTTTTTTTATCTAAGAATATTCATAATATTTCTCAACTATGCTGCTTAACGGATATATTCTATTTATTAAATGCAGAACAAATTTGTGTTATATAAGAATAAAGTTTAACATATATGTATATTTATATACACAAATTTATAAATCTTAATATATGCCTTGACCAAGCAAGTTCAGATTCTCTGCACAACAATCTCAACTTTTAGTTTCAGCTTTTTTACATCTGCTCAAAATTCAGTTCTTATAAGAACAACAAATACGTTCTTATCAAAACATTTCTATAACAACTAATGAGTCAACTCAATCAGCTCTCAATCTGCACAACATAAAAGTAAAATTTGTAAAAATCTCTAGCCGTAAACATACATAAACAAATAATCAAGGCTAGATAGAAAGAGTATTACGTGATTGTCATACAAAGTTGTACGCATTTCTATCATTTTATAGAGCACATCGATGACAGGCTAAACGATGCGGCGTTGACATTGAAGCGAAAGCCAAGAACCAGGCCAAAATGCAAAGAATCTAGTCGAACAGCAGCAGCAGCAACTCGATTGTGTGCGTGGAATGACTAATTGAATGGAGCGAGCCCCCCTATAGAGCGGTAGCCCTCCCCAACCTATCGACAACAACTTGATCAGCTGTCAAACGAACTCAACATATTGCACATTAAGTCTAGGCGACGACCCCGAAAATTGTAGCAGTTCAGCAGCGTTACAACAACGTTTCAACAATGCAACATGTTTGAAGCTTAACAGCGCCGCTAACAGTCGCTGTTAACTTAACAGTTAAGCTAGAATTAAGATCTTAAGCTGAAATTTTTACCCTAAAATGAGCGCAAAAATAAATATTTATAAAAAAAGATAAATAATTTAATGATAAATAAAAATATACAAAAAAATTGTTAAAAATTCAACAATATTTAAGTAGAACTTCTGCAGGCATTGCAACTGTTAGATATTTGTATCTTTCTACAGCGAGTCAAACCGGTTCGCAAAAGCTGGGAGAAAAGTCTGCTGCGAGACAGCAAACGGCAACGCGCCGCTGTCGTCGTCGCCGTCGACGCTGACTGCGGCAGCGGCAGCGTTTTCCGGTTGAAAATTTTTAAAAGACGCTGCCGCAACGCGGCCAGAAACATTTGTACCAAGACGTTAGAAGACAGCGCAACTGCGATCGGAGCGCGAAGGCAACAAAATAGAAGAAGTTTAATAAATAATAAAAATAATAAAAAAGAAATAGATATATGTACGTGTAGATGTATGGAGAGAGACAAGTGCTTCTGCTCATAGTAACTCGCTGACTCCTGACCAGCTTGGACTTGAATTTACAACAGAGTCGTGTGCCGTGCTGCCAGCTACAGTTAGTTGACACTAATACGAATTGAACAAAAAATAAAAAATAAAATAAATAAAAAACGAAAAAGAAAAATAAAAAATTATTTGAAAAAAAAAGTAATTTATATGAAAGAAAAATTCTAAATAAAAACTGGATACGAAATAGTCAAGTAAAAGACAAATTAAAATCGAGTTCCACTTTCTTGGACTAAGCCCACCCAAAAGTGCGTGAGTGTGAATAACTGTGCGTGTGTGTGTGTGTGAGAGTGTTAATAGCAGCTAAACCACCAACTGCAAGAACTGCAAAAACCTTTCCCCTTTCTGCTAGAAGAGATGGCGCTCAGTGCAGCCTGGAGCTGCGCCTTGGCGCTGCTTGCAACAATCTGTGCTCTGCCCGCCGCCACGCAAGCGGAATATCCAGGTGTTATCGAGCTGGTGGGCTATAGCAATAGGCGTGCGCGCACCCACTTCATGGAGAGTCCCAGCTATCCCACCTTGACGCCGCCAGCATCGAAGACACGCGCCGACATTGAAACTGTTAAGCGTAATATGAAGAAATACGATCGTCTGCTCGAGTTGGATACGAAGAATTTGCCAGAGCCGCAAAAGGATATGCTGGCTAGGATAGTGGAGCGTGTGGCCCGGCTCAAGGAGACATTGGACATTGAGGAGCAGCAGCTGATACAGCAGGAGGCGACTTCGGCGAGAAGCAATAGTGGCAGCAGCACCAGCAGCAGCAACAGCACCAGCAACAGCAGCAGCAGCAGCAGCAGCAGCACACAGCAGCTGTCCACAGAGGAGGCCGAGATCAGTACATTGCCAACCACCGGCTATACTGAAGCCGAAACGGATCCCACACTGCTGCTGGATGAGACAACGTTGCTGGAACTGCAGAATACGATGAATGAGCAGGCGGCGCTGCAGGCGGAGGTTACGGCCCAGACAATGCTCATGAAGGAGCTGCCCACTACAACCGATGTGAGCGAGACGTCGGCAACCACTTTGGCCAACAGTGCCGAGGAAACACAATCCACCGAACAATTGGAGCAGGAGCCAGAGCAAGAGGAACTGGAGCAATCGACAACAACGAGTGGCGATGCTCTGACCGATGCCACCGATCCAGATGATCAATTTGTGGCCGCACGCTCGAATAACAATATCGCTGCCATTACAGCAGCTGATCCGGAGCCAAATACCAGCACCACCTCAAGTGCGGGCAATCAGCGCACGCTGAGCACCATGGGCAAGCATAAGCTGCGAGCCACCAAGCGACCCTTTGGCCACAAGGTGACTGCGGCTCTCAAACGTAATCCACAGCAGCGACCCAGTAGCGTCAGCGCCGCAGCAGCCAATGCAGCAGCCCAATCCAAGCCACCCAATAGCACGGGCAACAACAAACAGAAGCTGAGTGGCAGCACCAATAGCTATCAGAAGCTATCAACCAAGCCACAGCAGCAGAAGGTAACGCCAGCCACATTGACAACTGCCAACTCACCGGCGCCTGCGTTGCCCATCGAGCAGCTATACACGCGCACGCCACAAGCTAATATACCACTCGCTGCAGCCAGCTCCTCCTCAGCAGCAGCAGCAGCATCCTCTTCTGGCAACAGCGATGCCATGGTCTATGATGCGCATGTGAATGCCTCTGCATTGATAGACAGTCTTAATACGCATGCGCGCGAGGAATACTATCAGCAAAAACTCAACAACAACAACAACAATGGCAACAACAATAAGGATAATAAGGTAAGTGCTGTTAGCCAAGTCAAGCTGCCCACCAAAAACTTTAATGAGCCAACCAAATTTGGTAAAAGTTAGCCATAAAGCAATTGCCTTTGACATTTTCCGCTTAATTAGCTTGAAGTTAGCCAAAAAGACAATGCAACTATATATATGTACATATATATATAAATATATATATATATATATATATATATTAGAGGCGGGAGTGTATAGCTTAAGAAACCGTTTTTGGCCAAAAATGGCACAGAAACAAAAAACAAAACAAAAAAAAAAAAAAAAGAAGTTGAATGTCAAATGCAGAATTATTGGTACAACTTGACTTTGAAAGCTGCAACATGGGGCAGCGAGCAGCAACAAGCGACCAACAGCAGCAGCAACAACAACAACTGCTGACAGCGACAACAGCAAACGACGACAACTGCAACAACTACAGCCAGCGGAATAGCAACAACAATGACAAGACTAACTCTAAGGCTCTGGCCAGACCAGAGTTCAAATACTCTAGCTGACCTAGACTGAAGATCTAAGACAAGAGTCGCTAAAAAAAATAAAAATAATTAGGAAAATATTCATTTGAGTTTTCTCAGTCAACGTCTAAACAGTATTTTCTAATAATTCTTTTATATGAAGAAGTATTTTGTATAGGAAATACTACACATATATATTATATATAATATGTGGCATATATACCATCTATAATTCGTAAGATATATGAGCTATGCATCAATGAACAATGATCAATCGATCAACATATTAATTATTTATATATATAATAGTATAATAGAGTATATATATAGGTATAATATTTTTATTTTATTTATATATATTATATATAAGATCTATAATATCTATCATTCTTAGCATATATTAACTATGCATCTATGAACTATGATCAATCTATCATTAATATGATTATTTAGCCCAAACATATTAATGATATATGTGAAATATTCTATGAGCTCTAAAGAAAAATATTACAATGGCATATTTATAGGTATGATTCCAAAAATTTATTCCACAGATTTATGTATAATAATTAGCATAGTTTTGGTAAAAATAATTATTATTAATATGGGCTGGACTCAAAAGATTTTTATTTATTTATTTATTTCTTTTTTTTGTTAAAGGAGCATATTTGATAAAATTCGAGTTTTCAGTTCAATATGAAATATGCATTTAACATGTAAAATAATCCTTTAGCTCGAATACATATAGGATCACTATAAGAACTGTAACTCTGAGAAGTCTATAAAACAAATTGCAGCACGATAACTACAAGATCAAACGAGTTCGCATAGAACAATAGAAAAGGTCGAGAGTTAAAGTTAACTTTAAAAAGCCACAAAGTGAATTTATGTAAACTGACAATGAAAATGTATATAGAATACAACTTTAGCATTAGTTGTCAACTACATACAATTTCAGCAGGTTAACTATGTTCAAGAATAGCTAAATTCCAATAAACTAGTTAAATGGATAGATAGGTCTGACATAAATAAGCAAATAAATATTTATAAAAACATTATAAAGTAAGCAAAGACAGATTTCGCTCCAACATATTTGCTTACGTAGTCTATAGAACTCCATTCCATATAAGGGTATTTGCAAAGAAATACACTCAAGATTGGAGCGTATAAAGTTATCCATGGCCATGGCCAGAGTAGAGGCTGGCCTGGCAGTCAATGTGGCCACTTGTTATAAATGGAGCGCCTTCAGGCAATGGCTTTCCATTGCAAATCGATTGTCATAATGTTGGCAACGACAACAACAACAAGAGCCGACAGCCAAGCAACAACAGTTGCTGCAGTGCAGCGCCTGGGACAATCGATGAAAACTTCCTTTAGCTGCTGCTGAGTGGGTCACTTTTGGCAGCAGTAAAAAGACCAGCCAAAAAACAAAAGACAAGCTGTCATTGTAGATGCAGGTTGGCAGGGGAGTGCTGGGAGAGACACAATTCAATGCACATGTCCAGATCACGGTCATGTCTGAGGGCAGCTTCTCACATTCCATCATCCATACACAGCCCACACACAAAAAAAAAAAAAAAAAAAAAAGGAGTTGGAAAAATCGGAAAAGCTTGGCAATTTGTTGCCACCACTGACCTATAAATTTTGATGTGCGCCTAAGCCTGGGCAACTCAAGCTTACATATATGTATGACGACGATGCCGATGATGATCATACGGAGGCGACTTTTCGAGTCTCCAACTCTAGCTACAACAACGACATAATTTATGGCTTCGATTGGCCATTGCCAATTGGCAATTCGCAAGATGCTCGTAGATGGGAATTGGCGTTCCATAGTTGATGATGGAGACGACACACATTGGGCTCCTAGCCGGGGCCGCCAATTGGCGTTGCATATATACGTATATATATATATATATATATATATATCTGGCCGACTATCGACAGGTTGAGCGAGTTGCACGTACCGCGTTGCACGCTCGACGTGACACACAAACACATAATCCACATATTCTATTCCATACAATAGCAGCAGCCGTTGGTTGCACCAACAGGTTGCATCAAGAAAAATACAAAAAAAAAAATGCGTTAGTTAGTTGCATTCAATTTGGGCTTAGGTCTTCACAGTACCTTCACCAGTCTAATTATCCATTAGAGATGAGAGCGTGTGGCATGCTTCTCAAACCCAAGCCATGAAATTGGCACAGTTGGACTTTAAGTTCTGTATGCATTTAAAAGGCCAATCCTAGAACTTATGATAATGATTATCGATATTTATCGATATGGTGAAAGGAAAAGGAAATATTTAGCGATTTCTCTGTATTATAATCGTACTACATTAGATAGAGATTATTTATACATTAAACTGAACTGAAGTAAAAATAAACTAAAAATTTCATAGAATCTCTCATTAATATAATCGATAAATAAAATATCATATTTAAATTTAAAAAAAAAAAATTAATTAAAAAAACCTACTCTGTATGCAACCCAGATAAAAATATATCTTTGTTATCTAAAACTCTCTAAGTAATAAAAAAATTAAAATAAAACTTTACACATTAAAATAAACAGCGATAAGAAATGATTGTGCATAAATTTCGACTGCTTCGACTCGCAGATTCGTTTCACATTATGCACGATATACGAAACGTGGCTAACATCTCTATAAAATTCACAGCTAAAGCCCATGCCTCTGTGCTTAATTGAATCGATAGTCACATAGATAGAAAGGTATTCATCCGCAACTAAATAGGCTACCAGCTGTGGCCTAATGAAGTCGCTTAATTGTTCTTAGCCGGTAATCGAAGCAATGCGCGCGCTTTAACTAAGCAATTTCAATGCCGTTTAAAGCCTTCGAAATGTGCTAAATGTCTCGAAACTTGGATTTATGAACAAGAGAGAGAGAGAGAGAGAGAGAGAGAGAGAGAGAGAATTACGAGAGTTACGCGTCTACCAATTCGATTGGCAGCTACGGCATTTTGATTGCCACAAAGTGGGATTGGGTGCCAATCATAGTGGATGCGCTGCCTGAGAGAGCCTTTCTCCTTAATATGACATGAAAATTGCCAGATTATTTGACGATATTAAAATAAATCAAAGAAGTTGGTCAATAGTTGATAAGAGACGTTGGTATGTTAATGAAATGTTAGCTAAGAAATGTTAGCTGAGGTGGATACTCGATAACAGGATATTTTACTATATTATACTATACACTCAACTGGTCAACAGTTAAATTCATTTGTTGTAAATTTAAATTAATGGCTCCGACTCAAGTGTACAAATCAAATGAATGCCAAATTTATTGCAACTCCCAAACAATAAATATGCACATTAAGCCAAGTTTATGAGTCGCTCGTGAGGCTGAGCTCTGAGCTTCTGGCTGCTGCTGTTGATCAGCGAAGCGAAAGAAAGATGAAACTAAGAATCAGCATTCAAGCTGATTGCTTCATGTCGTTTACCGCTACGACTATCATAAATTAACGATTAAGCACAGATTTGTTCATACGGTTTGTTTCTCCATTCTCTCATGTAATTAACACATTGTTAAAAATATTTTTGAGAGAGAGAAGAAAAGCAAAATACTTTTTTTTTTTTTTTGTGTATATAAACAAAAACTCATTATTGTCTCGCGTATTGCGACACAAAAATTAAGAGCTCTGCAGCTAATTTGCATAGAAATAATAATAACAAAAGAAATGGAAACAAAAAAAAATTTTTTTTTAAGTTTTAAAAGGGAACAAAAATCAACTTTCGCTGGCATTTAATTTACACGCTTTCTAAGTCTCCCAAAAAAAAAAAAAAAAAACAAAAAACAAAATACATAATAAATAAGGAAAGAGAATTTAGAACCAAAGTTTAAATCGAAAGGTGCTAATGGGGCACAAATCAAGACCAAACACCAAATAAATTTTCGATATACTAAAGAACATAATGAATGCTTTATACGCTCTTCAGTCCTAATGATCTAGCTGATGCACCGTTAGTTAGCATTTCAATATCACATGCCACATGCCACATGCCAGCATACAATGCCTAGGTCATGGCGCTGCTGTTGCTGCTGTTGTTGCTGCTGCTTCTGTTGCTGCCATGATTTGCAGTTAGCTTCGTCTTCATCTTTAAATGATGCAACATGCGACTTTTTCACGCTCTCAACTCATTTAATTAGTGGACAGCAAAAGGCAACAAAATGCATGTTCAAGTGTTGCTAGCATTAAGTGAGCGACTTGAAGATATCTCTTAGAGCGGAAAATACAAAATTTGGTTTCCATTGTAACTTGAGCGTATATTAAATGATTTAAATGAAACTTTCTGCTATAAATTTGTTTAGCTTTTAAGTTGCTTTGTGACAATTTTCTGAAAACTGAGCAAAGAGATTATAATTTGAGATATTAATGCTTGGGTAGTTTATATTATATAAGAGGCGTATGCTTACAGAGCAAATGCAATGTAAGAGATCTGCAAAGACCTAAGAAGAAGAAGGAAGTTTAGTTTAGTCTGTGAATATCTATATACCAACTTCTGTCAGTTCCTTGAAGCTATATAGATATATATAGAATATAATTAGCTTTTTCATAACTTTAACACTACCAAAAAACAACTTTACATATAGCTTCCAAAGCAAAAATTCTCTTAGTAATAAAATTTTTGATTATATATCCAATTACCTTTCAGTTCTTTAAATCTCAATAGACTGCTAAGCTAATCTAGTTTAATAGAAGTTTCTACTGCACTTCCATTGCTAATTTTACAGGGTATTTTAACTGGCCATTGGCGCAGCGTTTCGTGGCAGACGCCAAAGCTCAACTCAACTCAGCTGAGTGCCTCAATGACCACGCCCTCGCCCGTTGTACGTAGCTAGCAATTAATTATAGTTTTTCCATTTGCATTATTACGTTGAAAATACTTGGAGCTACCTACCCCAAAGAAAATTGTAAAATAAGTTTCACTGAGTAGATCGGACCGCCCTACCCCAACCTCAACTCTACACAGACTTGACTTTGCCGCGTGCCTCATAACAATGACACCAACAATTTTACAACGCATAGAGCAGATAATCATAGAGTTGCGAGCAAAAGGCACGAGTAAAACAAAAGTCAAGAAAAGTGAATTGCAGTTAAGTTCATCATCAAAAATCAACAACAGTAAAGGAAAATATATTTGAATTGGCCATAGAAACCGGAACTATGCCATGAAAGTGTGAAAAATATTTGCAGCTGCCAATTTTCTATAGATAGAGGATTGATGGAAAGTTCGGCGAAATGAAGCATGGAATTGCCTACAAATCGTCTGACCATGAAATAGTTGTCATGACTTCATAGACCAACAAAAAACAAAAAAAAACAAAAATAAATCGAGCCGAGTCTTATCAGATAGAGTCTTGTTAACAAAGAAGCAATAGAGAGAGAGATAGCCCGTTAGAGCCGAAAACTTATGCTAATCAAAAAGAACCTACCAAAAGCAATTACCTAGCGGAGCTCGAGCACTTGGCGGAAGCTGCTAAGCTAAATGCAAATGAAAGCATTCAAGCAGAAAGCCCAAGGCGGAGCAGCGAGACAAGAGCTCAAGGGAAAGAGCTTAACATTATTCATATGATTAGGAAAAATCGAACAATGCGCTGCCGAAGAAAGCTGAGAAAAGCGCAGCAATCTCTCTCTCTCTCTCTCTCTCTCTCTCGCTCTATCTCTCGCTCTCTGACTCTTTATCTAGCTCCATCTTAGTCTAGCTGTGAGCTCTTGAACTAGGTCTAAGCTTGGCTTTCTAACTATTTCTTTTTGTTTTGGGGAAAGGGTTTTGCATTACCATCTTGCAGCTTCTTGATTTATGAAGAGCTCAAACTTTTACTTGCAATTAAAGAATAACTAATTACAATAATTTATAAATATAAAACTGACGCTCATTAGCAATAAAAATAGCGCAAATTATGCGAAATGTTGTAAAAGTGAAACTCCAATTATGGTGCCGACCCTTTTAAGTGGTTTCCAGATGCCAGACGCCAGACGCCAGCCGAGAGACGCTACACTCCAGACTCTTTGATCTTGGCTTCATTTATGGCCATGACTTGGCTAGCTAGCTACCTAGCTAACGATTTGACCGAATGCGTGGGCCAAAAATACGTTTTCTTACTGTTGCCAATCGTGCTGCAGATCTTTCAACTTTGATGCTCTAATGAGAGCCTTGGGCGCCGGACGAGGCACTTTCCATTAAGTGAGAGTTGCAGCCGCACTAAAACAAACTACATCAAAAATTAAAAAAAAAAGTATTAGACAGTGCTGCGCACCAGTTCCACCTTCCCAGGTTCCCTTTTCTATCTGGGTAGACGCCTCACGAGTCCACGACCAAATTAAGATCTCACAGCATTTGGCAACTAATTGTAAATGTCTTCCCACTATTTGCATTAGCATGACCTCTCTATGGCCCTCCTCTCTAGATGCTTCTATAAAGCACTCTTTAGTTACTCTCTTGACTCCTCTCCAGGCCTCTCTAGCTACTCATCTCTTCTACCGTTCCCTCTATAGCCCTCTCTATTCAAAACTCCTCTTTCAGCCCCTCTCTAGATTCCACTCTGTAGACCTCTCAATCCCCTCCTCCAACGTCCCCTTTATTGACCTCTCAACTGATGCCTCTTTTGACCATTCAGCCCACCCTCTCTTTAGCCCACTCTCATCCTTTGCATTTTTACTTTGAGTTTATCTTTGACTTTGGCTTTTGGCTTTCTTCTTGTAACTTTCTGCTGCTTTGGCTTTCTAGGTCGTGTAATTGTGCATAGAGCACACACACACACACACACACACATACTAAAGCGAAAAACAAAAACCAATTGCATTTAAATCACAATTCGTTTTGTTGTTGCCAATCTCAACTTTAGTTGGCATTGTCTATGGCTAATTCAATTGCTGTGAAGAGAATAGAAATAAAATCTGGCAAAAAAAAATATTTCTAAAATTGATAAATTATTTATAAGGCAGCCAGAACTGTGCGAGTGCCGCTATTCTGACTTTTATGGTCTAGAAATTCATTGTACTTTCTAAAGCACAAATAACGTAAAAATAACGTAGAAAAGTAACAGAAACAAAACAACAAAATAATCAACAAATTATTGAAAACAATAAAGAAGCGTTAGGTTTTGGAAGTGGAAGTGGTCAAAAGTAAATACCCTAACGGAATAGCTTTTGGTCAAATAAATATAGATAGTTAAACAAATTGCTTAATTAGAGATAATTAACAATGATTATATATATGTATATATATATATATATATAAATATATATGATAAAACAGTTTCATCATCAGATTTTGTTCAGATTTAGTTGACAAATTAAAGTAATTAGACAAAAGTAAAAGTATGTTTAAAGACAAGTTCGATTTTTAGCTGTTATTAAGAAGCGTGTTTAAGCTATAGATAATCTCCAATTAAACTTAAGTTTAAGGCATTTAAATACATAAATATTCTAACTGTATCTTAAGCTAGTCGAGTTGAGTTTTCTATAAATTGATGAACTAATTATATGTTAGAAGAATTATGATTGAGTAGAGTTTTCAATAAGTAGATATAAGTCATATATGATAGGTACACTCAACTCTGAAGACTTTAGAGCAGGGGAATTCCCACTTCGAATACAGATATGCACATATACATATATCCATAACTTTTATGAACTCTTTCAACTATTGTTACAGTTGAATATACTTCACTTATTCTCCTCTTACATTTAGTGCACACAAAAATAAGAATTTCAAGCTTTCAGCTTTAACTCTATACTCAATCATCCACTCACTCACTCACTCACTCACTCCAATCAGGTCAATCAGAACCTTCACTTAATCTCTTCATAAAATCTTCTGCCTTCGTTACAGCTTCTATGACAAATTTGAAAAACAATTCGAGCGTTGTAACCAAATAAATTCGTAAAGGTTCAATCGACACAGATCCAAATACAGATCGACTGCGAGCCAAACACACACACAGTTATGCTCGCTGCTCTTTTGGCCAGCCATGAACCATTCGCTTTTTGACCCCGGGGGCAAATTTAATACAGCAATTTCTATGGCTCAGCTGCAATTAATGTGGCCATTGAAAAGATATGCATCTATCAAACTTTCCACCAAATCAACAGTGGCAAGAGTGTGAGTGAGAGATAGAGAAAGAAACAAAGAGAGAGAGAGAGAGAGAGAGAGAGAGAGAGAGAGAGAGAGAGAGGGGGCAGACGTCGCACAGACATGCAATATTTAACCTAGAGACAAAAAACACACAACTCACATCAGCTGAATGCAATCAACGTACAAAAATAATGCTACAAATTGCATTTGTTTTTGTTTTCTCAATTGCAAAAAAAATAAAAATAAAAAAAAAAAACTATAAATGTAAAACATTTATAAACTTTTCGACAATTTTTGCTTTTATTGCAAATGCTCGCCTGCAAAGTGAAAGGAGTTTATTACGTTTTTTTTTTAGTAGTGCAGAAAGTGTTAAAGATATTTATTGAGAGCTGCAGATTTTTTTTGTATACATGTTTGAATTTTATAGATAAAGAAATTTATAGCAGCTAAAGTATTAAGTGTTAATAAATATATGATAATATATTGATGAACGCAGCTGCACAGATATAACTGAAGACTCTGGGCAGTTCGTGCCTTCGGTATATGAGTATTACATAATACTTACTACTCTTGGTAAGGGTGTAACCCAGAATTGTATATATATATTTTTTTTTATTTTTACAACATAAATGTAATTATGCTTGTTTTTAATAAGGAATTGTTTTATAGATATTTATGCACAGATATTTTAAGTAGAAAATAAAGAAATAAAAATATATAAATATTTAAATAAATAAATAAAATAAAATAAATAAAGAAATAAAAATATTTAAATAGGTAAATAAAAAAAAATAAATTAATTAAAAAATAATACAATAAATAAAACAAAAAAATTTAAAAATAAATGAATAAATAAGTAAATAAATAAATAGAAAAAATAAATTAATAAATAGAAAGAAAATTAAAAAAATAGCTTGACATTTTAGGCTTATAAATAAAAAAAAGAAATAAAAAAAAAATAATAATAAAAATAGCTTGATATTTTTAGGCTCGATGCCAAACAAATTTAGCCTATTTTATGCTAGGAATCTCTCTGAAAGATGAGCTTAAAGGAAAAATGTTAAAGCTTTATAGAATTTTAGCCATGAGAGATTATTAGTCAAGGGCAAGAATAGCTAAAGAAGATAGGTGTAAATATATTTAATGATATGATAGACTGACGGATGATCTAATTATAATAAATGACAGATCAGATTCTCTTACCATATTCTCTATAGCTCTAAGTCTGCATATTTGAATTTTCTCATTGAACTCTTTATAACTCTCCATTATATACGATAGAAGGCAGATCACATTCTCTAACCTATCATTTTATAACTATATTCTCAATAGCTTGCTCCCATTCTCTCATCTCAATAAATTTGATTGTTTTCGCATAAAAATATGCCTTACTTTATATCTTTAACATAACATGAACTGAGCGAGTATCGCCGAGTCGTTTACTTTTATAGTTTTCTTCATTATTTGTGGCGCTACAACTTTTACTATGCTTGTGGCAAGTGTGGCATTGAGAGCAATAGGCGACGGTGACGACGGCAGCAACAGCAACAGCAACAACAGCAAACGCCATTCGCACTAATAAAGGCGTCATCAAATTTATGTCTAATGCAAAAGAAAGTGCCAGCCGGTGTGGGCGTGGCACATTTGACACAATTCTCTGCTGCAACTGGAGAGCAACTGTTGTTGTTGTTGCTGCTGGCAAAGCCGCTTGACTGCAATTGCCAATTGCACAGCTCACATATTTTATATATGTTTATTGTTTGCTTGTTTTGTTGCAAATTTAAATTGCTAATTTGTCGCTCGTTTCGACTCGATTCGTTCTTGTTGCCTGCCCAGTCCAGACCAGCCCAGCCCAGACCAGCCCTGCCATTGTAAACTCCACCTGAAGCCAAACGTCCAGTTGCCCCATTTAAAATGCACAAAACTTTTCTGAACTTGGGCGAGTCGCATAATTTGTTGTACTAGCTGAGATGTACATCAGAGGCAGAGACAAAGACCAAGATACACATATAGCCTACATAAATGCATAGAGATATATAAAAGTTTTCTGTTCTTTTTGCCTTTATGAGTGGACATTAAAATGCATAAATCAAAGTCGCAGCAGAGACGGCTGCTTCTGCTGCGGAAGTTGAAACAATCGTTGAGCGTTGCTATTAAAGTTGATTTTTATAGCTCAAGTCATGGTTGATCATTTTTCAATTAACTATTATGATTAGGCTGTGGCTTTACAGCAGGCTTTGTATGCTAATCGATTATATATAAAAGCATATATTTATCGATTTTTGTTTATCGATATTTGCTATACACTTTGCTGCATTTTTCTTTACTTTTTGCTATGTTTTCAATAATTTGCCAAGAACTTGCTGCTTATGAAGAAATAGAGCAGTTTTAGCTATATATCAACCTCGACATCGACCTCGATAACTACTTATTTAACGTATATCGATATACTTTCAAGATCAACAATCAATCAATATCTATTTCCTAAACATTTGCAATGCATACCTTAATAAATATGTGATAAGCTATAGTCCAACTAGTTTAGTCTATGCTTGGTAGTTATAATGAAATTGCAATTCCTTCTCTGTCTCTCTCTCTCTCTCCCTCTCTCCCTCTCTCTCACTCAACCTGTTTGCCACTCAATATAATAACTCTTCATTAAAATCCAATTTTCACTAGATTTTCGACTCGTCGTCGCTGTGCTTGATTCGTTTTCAATTTCAATTGCTGTGCCACATGTATCGATTGCATAGCTGTCTTCATCAACTCACATTGAAGCAAGTGTGGTCAGTTTTTAGGCCAAACAACTGACACACTGACAGCTGATTGCTGCCGCTGCTGCTGCTGCTGCTGCTGCTGTCGTTGACAACTTGACACAATTTTTCGCCAAGTGTCGATAGACATCAAGGCAGACCCGGCAAAAGTGTCAATTTCCATGCCGGCCAGACAAATAGAAGGCCTTCCAGCTAGCTTTTAGCCCTACATAGAGCCATACTCTATCTAAACAGAGTTATAATGCCTTAAAAACGAAATCGTTTGCCGTATTTCACGGATATTACAAGCAGTTAAATGCAGCTAACGTCTAATGGCATGGGTAAATATTGATATAGCTTTGTATAGAGCCAGAGCTGTAGAGTGAGCAGACGTATATTGATGATTACAATGCCAAGTCCACAGACGAGACTTCACTTTAAGAGTCGTTGAATGTGGCCATAATAATGTTTGCCGGCAACACAAATACCCACATTGTTGTTGTTGCTGTTGTTGTTGCTGTTGCCTGTTGTCCGTTGTCGTTAGTTGTTGCTGATGTTGTCAACTACTGTGCTGAACGTCACCAGCAATTTGTAAGCCATTGCTCTTTGTTGTTATACCCTATGCCCAGTGTATGAATGGTTTGCATATGAAGTCGATCATAAAGTCGTGCTAAGTTGACTTCAACGATTCAAGTAGCTTAAGTGTTAATGAAGTAGTCTTAAGCAGCTTAAGAGTAAACATATAGGCTTTAATACTTTCTTGAGAAACACCCAAAACGATAAATATCGTTTACCAGACTGGTTTATTGTTTTCGGAAGCACGAAAGTATATGCATAAAGCTGATAAATATGCAAATCTAATGCTCATTAATTATGCAACATTTTCTCCATTTGATTTTAATCGATAATTATCATGAATGTGAGTTTCGACAGCATGATATTTAGCAAAACAATGAAACACGAATCATTTACTAATCCAAAGCTTTCTATTATATTAAAAATCGTTCACTAAATATTGCTAAGCTTAAGCTCGTACTTAAACGGAGCTAAGTTTACTAAATATTTATGTAACATTTACCAGATGCATAATAATTGTCACTTTAGTGACTATCGATAATTATCGTTTACTGATAATGAAAAGCTATCCTTTGCAAATAAATTTCGATGACTTTATAGATATTTCTGCAGCTTTTTAGTTACACTATTATACTTAATTATGCTTGATAGATGAGCTAATATGAGCTCATCGATATCTATCGACTCAATGGCCATGAATAACTATCGTTAAGCTGATAACTAGCTAATATTGTTTGTAAGAGCTTTCCAATTTCATTGTAAAGATGATTGTAAAAAAAAAAAAAAATAAAAATACCATAAAATATTGCTCTTACTTAACCCAAAAGTTTTGCTACAGCTATAATCCTCATATGATTATTAAAAGCGAATTCTTTCAGATATTTACATTATTGAAAGTAGACAAAAGTTATAAGAGAATGTAAATAACAAAGCTTAAGCTTGAAAGAGAGAAGAAAAGCTGACTAGAAGGCTTAAGTAAGAGATTGCTTTTGGGTGTGTATAAATACAAATTTGACTTAAGGCTATAGATAGCCGACTATAGGGCAACTCTTAGTCTGGCATTCTTACTAGTTGCTATTGTCTGGTCATTTGTCAGATTTATTTGTGTGTGTGTGTGTATGTGGGTATTGTCAGAGAGGCGTGTAAACACTTTAACATTTGACTTGGCGTCGACTCGTTGAGCTGCATTTGAATGCAATGCGACTTTCTCGCCAAGCCCCAAAACAGAAGTCAGCAACAGCAACGGCAACAGCAACAGCAACAACAACACCCGCACAATTATGTGCGGGGGGGAGTGTGGAGAGGAGTTAAAGATGGAGCTGAGCTTTGAGAAGATTCCATTGAAATCATTAAAATAACAAATTGCGCACGAAACGCAGCGCCCAAAACAAAAATGGACAAAGCCACAAATGCAATGCGAGGAGCTGCTGACGATGCCAGACACAAGGTAACTGGCCATGAAACCCACAACAAAATGGTGCAAAAAGGGTACAGCAACAGCAGCAGTAAGCGGGCAATTATGGCCAAAACTGGCCAAAAAGTGAGCAAGAAATGCGCTTTCTAACTGCACAGCGAATAAGAAGAAGCAGCAACAGCAGCAGTAGAAGAGCTTGCGAAATATCTATAAAGTCATCGAAGTTTATCAACACGCGCATCATAAAAGCAAAAGTTTTTCTTCTTTTGGGCCAAAAGCGTGTGCAATGGGCGTGGCCACACCCACAGCTAGAAATCTGTGTCACTCGACAGCAGAGAGAAAGAGAGAGAGAAAGAGAAAAACCTCTAATTGGGTTCAAGAGGATCATATATGGTGAAAAAAGAGAGATAGAAAAATGAAAAGGAAAAGGAAAGCTAGATTAAAGGGAACTAGACAAATGCCTGCCAGCCAGATTAATCATCAACAGATGCTGTAGAAGCTGTATGTAAGCTAGCTTTAGTTTAGTTTAGTTTAGTTATATAGTTGATGTGGTTCCCATGCATCCATAACACGACCGCATCTTCAATCAATGTCAGTGAAGGAACGCGAAAATTAATGAGCGAATTTTACACTGGACACAGATAAATACAAACACACACACACACACACATACACACATGCATACACACACCTATCTATATAGATATACAAATACATGTGCACATTGAGATATTGCAACTCGCATTTTGTGTTTGATGGGCAGGCGGAACAGAATCCAGATAGAAATAGTAGAAAAAAAAAAAAAAAAAGAGACCAGCACAATGCGAGCGAGGAGCAGGTTTACACGAGCTGGATTAACTGGCTTAAGAGCAAGCAGAGAAACTCTTTATGGATTAGCAAAATGCATAACAAATCAATTTGCTCAGATGCTAATGTCATGGGAAGATGTTGTACTTATCATAATATAATCAGAGTGCGTGATTTGAAAGCGAGATTTGAACTTTATATAGATTAGCAAACAGCATAGCAAATTATTTAGAAATTTATGCTAATGCCATGGAATGGGCAGAGAAGTTGGATGTACTTGAACAGATATGAAAATAGCTCGTGCTATGAAAAATATATTGAGGTAATAGTGCATAAAGAGCTCAATATATCAATTTCAATATGAATATCATGATAAGACAGTAGAATTCAAATAATAAAAAAAAAAAAATGATATATAAAATATATATGACAGTAGAATTCAAGTAATCAAAAAATATATATATGAAATCTAAATTTTTAATAAATAAAAATAAAAAGTAAATCAACAACTTTTTTCAATCAATGAAAATAAAAATAAATTTTTTATGATATATTAACCTTTCAATTGATATATAATATCATATACATCTTATGCGTATTTATAGAATTTTATTTTTATTAAACATTAAAGCATAGAAAAGTCAGCAATAATTTTCACAGATTATCGTGATAGGAGAACGTAATATATGACTTAAAAAATAAATGGGATTTAAAAGACTTGGAAAAACTTATAAAACATATAAATTCATATAATAATGAAATTGATATTGTAGTGATCTCCTAAAAATTCAAAGGAAAAAGTAAAAAAAATATATATATGCAGAAAGCCTTTGCTTACATTGATTCAGAAAATATTTAAAATTAATATTAAAATTTCAACTTTAACATTAATTTCCACTTCAAGCATTACCTATTTAGTTCTATATATGCACATATCGAATTGAACTTTTCAAATACAATTTGTGGTAAGCGATAGCTGATGCATTATACCTGATCTCATATATTTACGTTTTCCTTTCAGTAAAAGTGCTTTACTTTTGCTAAAAAAATAAATAAAAATCTTACTTTTCATAGGCAGCAAATTCATGATATGCGCACACCGCATAAACCGCATTTACCATTACTCATTTTACAGGCTGCTATCTCACTCTAACTACACTTTACCACACTCGCGCTCCCTCTCACACACTAACAAGCATGCATCTAGAGTTTCCTTTTGCAAAAAAAAATAAATAAAATGCCAGAGATTTGAAATGCTGTTGGGTTTTGGCATCCCAGCAACGTAATTTGATAGGCGACAACTAGAGGCCAACTGTTGGCTGTTGGCTGTTGCTGGCAGAATGTAGCTCGCAGCGTGTGCGTATCTTTTACACAACAGCAACAGCAACAGCAACAGCAATTGCAAGTGCGACTAATAAATTAATGTGGCAGCGTCTGAGCTTGTGGCAGCAACAGCAGCTCATAGCTGGCTGTCACCTGGTCTAAAATGAAAGTTACGCCTGGGAGCTGACTGGCTTTGCTTAGCGTGCTAAATTTGCTAGCCAGTTGCCAGCATGTCAATGCTAGATACACTAGCAACACCAGCAACAACAACAGCAACAGCAACAACAGCAACAGCTACAATTCGCACTCGCATCTGTATTTGTATCTCAAAGTGAGTTTTGCGTTTGCATACGAGATGAGGTCGAGACAATGAGAGAAGAAGCTGTTGTTGCTGCTGTTGTTGCTGCTGTTGCTGTTGTTGCTGTTGTTGCTATTGCTATTGCTCTTGTGCCTGGGAGTTATGTTAAGCTGCATAACGGTGCTGTGGCTAGAGTTGGCGCAGCATTTCGATTCGCTCGAGCTGCGGCTCTTTATCATTACCTCTAATAATACTGAGCGACTGAGCGAGAGAGATGCTGGCAGAACAAAGGCTCGCCAAGTCAAAGTCAAGTCCGTCTATAATGCTGAGCATTTTGATTATCATTCACTTAATTATGATTGATAGCTGTAAATGCTGATGATGTATATCTGAGCCAATGGCTCAGTCAGTCAGTATATGTGTGTGTGTGAATGCTGCTATATCTATTCGATATACGTTCTGCTGCCAATTGATTTACTGTTAAACTAACTCCATCTCTCTCTCTGTATTGCGTATTCTATAGCAATCAAAACGGCCAACAGCAATCACAAATAAGCAATACCAAATAACCAAAAGCCAAATTTGTTTTAGCCATATTTGTCGCTGTGGTTGTTACAAAAATTCAAATGCAAATTGAGGTTACAAACTATCGCGACAAAATGCCCACAAATGGTCGAAGACTTTACTTGGCTGCCAAGTGAAATTTTTGCTTCTGTTGTTATTGTTGTTGTTGTTATACAGAATTTGTCGCAAATTGCAGTTTGCAGAGAAACAAGACCAACATCATTCGCCACAGTTGGCGGTCACGACTGAGACAAAGGACTGTGACGAAATCGTTGACTACAGTTTCGATATTTTCTAGCCAAAACTACACTGGCAGAAAAACTAAAAGCATATATCGTGAGCAGAGGTAGAAAATATAATATATAAGAAATTCTCAATAATAATAATTAAAAGAGCTGCGCTAAAAATAATTTCAGCTTAACCAAAGCTAAACTTTAGCCAAGTTTCACAAATTTTGTTCAGTGTAACTGCTTTCGAGGTTGGCATTTTATAAAGCCAACTTTTTATTTTAAATTCAGTTTTTTTTTTTAGTTTTTTTTTTTTAAGTTTTTTCTTTAGTATTTCTCTCTGTATTCAGTTGTGAGCACTCTCTTTAATAGGGTTGCGCCGCCAATGATATAGACATTAGCACCGCAGGCTCTCCCATAATTAACGCACTGCATAATGTTGGAATTTTGCAGCGACTTTCTGCCTCTGTCTCTTCTTCAACAACAACTACAACTACAACGTCTTTGGGTTAGGAAAAGCTATGCGAAAAACAGTGAAGCGCAACGCAAAAAAAAAGAAAAAAAACAAAAGAAGTCGGAAAGCAAATGCCACAGGCGCTACACAGGCAAAGCCGTAAAAGAAGATAAATCTAAAGAAAGTCCAATAAAGAAAGTGTTGGCCCCGAAGGCCCCCCTTCGCCTTTCAACAGAAGAGAACTACATATTATAATGCCAGGCATAGCACAGCTCAGCTCAGATGCCAAAAAGACAAAAGACAACCGACAATCGACAGCAACTGCAATAATTAGGCGCAACAAATTAAAGGCAATGCGACGCATTGTTGTTGCAGTTGAGCTTAATTGAATTCCGCGGCGGCTTCTGCCACAGATCAACAAAATAATCATGCAACATGTAGAAAGTTTTGATGGCTTATTTAAATGTGAATTGGCAGTTGTATTAACTGATTTTGTTGTTGTTGTTGTTGTTGTTATTGCTATTATTATAATTATATTCATTTTCATTTTCATTTTTATTTTCATTTCTACTTCCCATTTTTGCTATTGTTAAACTTCTGGCTAACTAATTTCGCTTTCTTTTACATTTGCAGGTAAGACACGCCCCTCTCTCCTCCATCCATTGACCACAATGTTTTGTACGTGAGTAGACAGTTTGAAAGATTTCTAACAAATCTTTACAAATCAACTGAACAACATCTCTGTAATGTTTGTTGTGCGTATTAGCGTTAAGCAACAACAAAACATTAAACATTTTGACCATTTGCGGTTAGGTGACGTCGGGGTGGCTCAATGCGGTTGGTCAAAGTCTTTTATAGTCAGTCGTTGAGGTAAATGACCAGGTAAGCGATCCGTTAGCTAGCCAACATAGCTTCAGCACTTAAGTGAATTTTGTCTTTTAAATTATGAGTTGTTTGATTGCGAAACGGGCTCAAAAAACAAAAGTTGAATGCCAAAGCAAATAAAAAAGAAACAAGTAAAAAGGCTCTAGTCGAGACGGCTCGACTACGAGATACCCTGAACCCTGCAAAAAAATTAATATTCTTCTTCTTTACGAACGTATAGCGCGCGCTCTGCTAACCGCGCAGTTGCTGCCGACGGTTGGGGGTGGGATGGGCTGTACTTTGAACGCTTTTAACTCCATTTCTAGATGGACTATCTTCATGAAACTTTCAGAATATATTAATAGCATTCAAATCTGTCCATTTGCAAAATTACAAGTCTCTAGTATTTGAAATACGTTTTTTTCAAATTGGTGGCGAAGGGGGCGTGGCATCCAAAATCTGAAAATTACATAATCTGCGTATCCATAATATCTATCTAAATATACAAATTTGAAGTCTCTAGCTAAAACGGTGTAGAAGTTATGTTCAAAAAACCTAAAAAACGTAAACGAATTTTCGATTTTTTATCGATAATTAAGGAATGGGATGAGTTATCGAAAAAACAAAATAAACTTGTACTGCGTAACTAAGATACAAGTGTTCATGTAAAATTTCGTTCATACGGACGGACGGACGGACAGACGGACAGGGCTATATCAACTTTTTTTTTTGTGCTGATCAAGAAAATATATACTTTATGGGGTCTCCGACGTCTCCTTCTGCCTGTTACATACATTTTCACAAAAACATTATACCCTGAATTCCCATTTTCAATGGGTTCAGGGTATAAAAAGCTTTCAATCCAAAAGCCACAAGAACTTGAAAGTAATTTCAAATGAAAGAGTTTCTGTGGTGGTTGACTTTAAATATTAGTTCGACTGAAGATGGATTTAATAATAAATTAAAGTTTAGACTGACAGTTAATGCCAGTTCAATATCAGTTCAACAGTTCTACAATAATCTATCAATTATCCCTAACACCTTTCCATTACCATTAATAAATGCAGCATAAATCATGCATAGCACAGACAATTAGTTGGATAATAGATTTCTGACAATTAATGAAATTGAATTAATCGCATGAATGTCTTAATTGAGAAGAGTAAACAAAACAACATTGATTGCAATCCATTAATGCTCTCAAATCTCAAAACTCAATGCTCCCGGCTAAAATAATTAAGCTGCTCATTAAAAGGCGCATCCGTTCCATGGCCAGGGCCAGGGCCAGGGCCAGGGCCAGCTGGCATTGGTTGACCCAACAAGCAAATGCATTGCTCGTTAAAAATCATATAATGCGCGCCCATATAAACTCATTAAAAGTTCAACAAACTCAGCTGAGCAGCCGAAACAACTGTTAACAGAGCCCAAGGCGGAGGGGAGCGGCCGGCCGAGCAGGGGAATTGGAAGGTCTAAACTAGAACAATAAACTCGGCCAGAGGCAACAGCACCAACAACAGCAAACAGCAATAAGTAATAAGTACTAAGCATAAAGAAAAATATTACGGCACTGCGCATTAAACACGAAAGCAGCTCGGACAACAGCAACAACAGCAACAAAAGCAATAACAGCATCAGCAACAACGGCTACGACAATTAAGAGCTTATGACAAGTCACAAAAATAGCTCAGAGAGACAAGCATTAGAAACAAATTAGAACAAATTAGTATAGCATGCTGCTGCAACAGCAACAATTGCTACCAGCATTGCAGCAACAACAACAGCAGCAGCAACATTTATGACAAGTCTACCAAAATAGCTTTAAGAGCTAGGCATTCGTAACAAATTAAAGCAAATTAAAATTGTTTCAAGCAATAGCAACAGATGCTACTAGCAAGACAACAGCAACAGCAGCAACAGCAGCAGGAACAGCAGCAGCAACAACAGCAGCAGCAACAGCAACAGCAGCAGCAGCAACAGCAACAGCCGCAGCAGCAGCATATGAAAGACAAGCATTAGCAAATTATAGGAATTCAATGTTGCCAAATGTAACAGCAACTGACTCTAGTTAGACTAGCAACCCGCAACAGCTGCGGCAACAACAGCAACATGTTTAAAAGACTAACAACATAGCATTTGGAGACGGGCATTGCTATCAAATTAGAATGCATTAGAATTGCTGAATTGCTAATGCAAAAACCATTACTAGTAGGAGGCATGCAGCAGCAGCAACAGATGGAAGCAACAGCAATACAAGGCAGCAGCAGCATATAGGCGTAGCAACATTTATGAAAACAATAAAAAATGCACTCTAAAAAAGAAAAGGGGCTTAGACAACAAATTACAGCAATATAATGTAGTCAAATATGAGAGCAATAGCAATCGCAGCAGCAGCAACTGTTGCTGAGAGAGGCATAATTAAAAAGTTGATATGAAGAATTCTTATCAATAGCAACATCTTTCAGCAACAAGCTAGCAACATTATAACATTACCAAAAGCGTTAGCAACATAGCAACATGTCACAAATTTAATATACAAAATTGAATAACTAAACATCAGCTGCAGCAACATCTCACAGCAACAACATTTCAACAAACAACAAAAATAATAGTAGCAACATATCACTAACAACAGCATCAACATTTGAGAGACAAGCATGAGAAACAAATTAGAATGAATAAAGTAACACACAGCAACATCAGCAGACAGCCCACAGCAGCAACATTTCTACCAGCAGCAACAATAGTGTCAGCAACATCAAGCATATCAACAATGACAGCAAAAGCATTTGAGCGAAGAGCATTAGAAACAAATTACGAGTGAATAAACAGCAACAACAATCTATGGCAACAATTGTAGCAACATGTTGCACTTGCATTTGACACATTAAACGCTTGCCAGGTTTCTTCCGCTTTGCATTTTGGTCTGCAACAATTATGAACACGAGTTGCATGGAATGTTGCTGTCGTTGCTGTTGCTATTGCTGCTGCTGCCACATGTGGGATTATTCAATTTTTGTTGCCAACGCCGCCTGCAAAATAATGTAATTGCTGTGCATGTGCACATTGCCCCCTTCCCCTCCCTCTCTCTCTCACTGTCTACATCCCCTTTTACACCTGTGTGCGCCAGCCACTGCAACGCTTTGATGCAATCTACAACGCTTACGCAGCAAACATTGGGCGAGTTTTTTTTATGAGACGCGTTACACTTATATCATAGAAAATTGTTGCTCTCATTGCTGCTGCTGTTGCGGCAGCAACATGGCCAGGATGGCGAGTTGACTTGACCATGGCCTCGCTGGCGCGTCGGCCCATCCGGCTTTGTTTGTTGTTTGACAAGTTATGCGCAGCACAAAAAAATCGTTATAAATATATATATAAAGTTATATGGATATATATATATATATATATATATATATGGAGAAAATGTAACACCGCCCAAGATGGATATCAGTTACGCATGCGCAAAGACAGCGACGGCGACAGCGACAGCGACATTGCCTGCTGCAACAAAAGATGGCTGTGTTGCATGAGCGTCAGCCGACAGTCGCTGCTGTCCCTGATGACGCTGATGTCGTGTTGTTTATTTTTTAGAAGACACGCTTGCCAATGGGCATAAATGGAGCATATGGGCTGTGCCTTTAAAGCCAAAGCCAGCATGTTAGCCAAGAATTTTCAACTCAATTGATAAACATACAAATCAGTTGAAGCTCTCGTTGTTATATAACTGCTATATAGATAGATAGGATTCATGTGTGTGCATATATTAGGCATATATATATATAGGCTGGCCCTAACTTGCCTAGGTATGACTGCTATCTATGCAATAGTAAGAGCTTTTCACACAATCCTATTTCATATCAACTCTTTCTACAGCAGATTTATGATATAATGAAAGAAAAGAAATATGAGCAGAAGCAAATATATATTGCTTGAAGCTGTCAATCACATATTAATATTTAAAGACACTTTCAAAAAATTACAAATAAAAATTTTATAGAAAATGCCTTGCATAAAAAAAGAGTTGTCTGCATTTACTATGCCAAGACTTTCCAAAAATCTACATCAATTTCTGTGTAAATGTCTCTCATGCAATTTGTAAAGATTTTGAAACATATGAATATGAAACAGAGCAACAATATTGAAGCAGAAACAAAAGCTGCAGAAAGACTACAAAAGACTACAATAAATGCATTGTTTATTAAGAATGCATAGTTATGTAAAATTATTTAAGAAAATCTATAACAATTTAAGAGCTAAAGAGAGCTTATTAAAATATAAAGTTCATATAATTTCTTAAAGAAAGTTTTGAAGATCTTTTCTTAAATATTAAATATTAAACTCTAAAGCTACTTTATAGCTAAACATTTATAGTGAAACTGCTACTGCAAAAATGATAAAAAAAAAAATTTATAATAAATATATTCAGCAATTCCCTTTGCTGCTGCGCGGTATCTATGAGTCATGCTATAGCTATAGCTATAGCTATAGCTTTCAACTCTGAACTTTATGATATTGTAACGGATGCAGCAAATGCTGGCCATCAGCTAGCGAATTTATTGAACCTTCTTTGTAATTACGCCCCGCGGGCAAAAGCAATTTCTTCGCGTTTCGAGCAGAGTTCAAGAAAAATATGTTTGTTTTTTTTTTTCTACGCTTTGGATGCTGTTTTGATGCTGGCTGAGCTGGCAGAGATGGCTATCATTGGCCAGTAAACCGGAAAAAGCGTTCAACAAACAACGGCAGCAACAGCAGCAGCAACAGCAGCAACATTGTAGGCAAATAAACAAACAAATGAATTGCGTGGATTTGCATGAGAAACTACAGTTAACAACATAACAGCCAAAGAGCCAAACAGCCAAACAGCAACAACTGCAAGCTCAAGTGAAATGTTTGTGTTTAACAATATAACAACAGCAGCCACAGACAGCAACTGACAGTAGTCAAATCTTCAGATTTTCGGTAGCTTTTGGCCCAGCCAACAACAACAACAACAAACAACAAACAACAACAACAATAGCCGGCGGCAAACATCGTGAGCCGACAATCCACTTGAAATTTCACGCTCTTTAAATAACAACAACAACAACAACAATAAGCTGACAAGAACCTGCAAGCAGCAATTAAATAAAGCATTCACAACACACACACACACACACACACACAGTCACTATGTACAACAAAATTTCATTTTCACTTAACGCATCAAATTAAATAACAAATAAAAAGCCCTCAAAAGCCAAGCAAAGCAACAACAAAAAATACATTATAAATTAGAGTGCTCTAGGCATGGAAACACGACTAACAAATGCCCTAATCACAAAAGCTAAGAAAAGCTACGAGTGTAGTTCAAAAAGTTGTTGATCTAGCAAACAAAATTTTATAATAATTGAAATTACTAAAAAAAATTTTGTAATTAAGTTCAATAAATTATTTTCACCAGAGTTACTTTTACAATATTTTGTTAATATAGATTAGATATCTATGGAATTTTTAGGAATAGAAGAAAACTAGAAATATATACATAATTTAACATACATCTACATATGTATTTTCAATATAAGAAGATATTCTAAATTCCCAATATGAAATTATACGGATATTATGAAATATAGCTAAGAGATTATAGATGAGTTATAACTCTCAAATAGTTTGTTGCCCAATTTATATATTAGTAAATCTAAAAGCCGAGTTCTAATCTTTACGAGTTTGCGAGGGTTGGTAATAAAAATCTGCATATATTTAGCAAGAAGAAGCATTTGGAACGTCGAATTCAACTCACAACAATTAAAAAATGAAATCATAAATCTGACATTTAGGAAATATATTTTCCTATAAATATGTATTTACATAATAAAAAACTATATTTTTCATCTATCTTTACCATATCTTAAAAACGCACCAAGTTTAGTGTTAGGCAAAATCTATAAGATTCACAATTTGTCAAAATAAAGAAGTCTCTGGCTATTTTCAGCAATAAAATTAATATGTTTTCAAGATAATTACAAAAACCCAAAGTGTCGAACGCTACAAAAAGTTGACTTTTCTGGTGAAATGTTCATATGCTATATAAGAACTAAGCATGCTTTAAATAATATATTGACATCAATTATATTAAAAATATATATATAATATTATTATATATGCATATTATAAGTTTCAATGGCTTTCAACTAAGTTCAATCTTCTCTAATACCTCTTTTGCTAATACACTTCCAAAAATAAAGAATATCCCTACTGAATACTCTCAACATTTTAGTTTAGGGTATACAAAATCACACACAAGCACTACACTACAATACACACACACACACACACACACACACTCACACACACACTCACACTCACACACACATAATGACAACTAATTTTTTGTTCTTTTACACCATAAACAACCCACATAACAACACAACGACTGTAGGAGGAGCGGAGGGCAGACCAAAGCGGATGTTGGGGGCGTGTAGCCTCACTTGTAAGCGCTGTGACTTTCACGTAATTAAATCAAATCTCAAATGAAAATGAAAATGAAATGAAAATTATTTATTAATTGTGCGCCAGCTACACAGAAAGTCACTTCAGTTACGGCCACGGCCAAGTGGGCAAGTGGGCGTGGCACTAAGGCCCATCCACAACTATATAGCATTTGCATTGAATTCGAACAGCTTTTGGCTTTCAGGGAGCATTTGAATAATAGCAAGTGATTTGCATCTGAGAGAGAGAGAGAGAGAGAGATGCCAAGTTACTACCAACCAACCCCTACCCCTTCCCCATCCTCATTCCATCTCAAATATTGTAACTACAAGCTGTCATCTACATGCGCTTAGCATTAGCTCCAACAGCACATACAAGCACCAACTGCTGTCGCTCATTAAAAATAAATTTCCTGCTGCTGGCATAAATCAAGCGAGCAGAAAAATAGAAAATAAAACAAAAACAAAAACAGAAAAAGAAAATCTTAGGAAAGTGGAAATTATGCGCTAGGCTGCTAAACGTTCAGGACTTGGACTTGCGGCATAAATTTAATAGCAATTGTCTAAGTGCATTAGCTTTTAAGCTAATGAATTAAAGCAGCTGACAGAGGCATTTCGATAGCTTTCGAAGTTGGAGAGCAAAACGATAAGTTGTGCAAAGAAAGCTTAGTATATATCAATAAGTTGATCAATGAGAGCTTAGCTTTGAGTATACCGATAATAGTTTGAATTGATTGAACCAGATGCATTTGAAATCTAGAAGTAAGGCATCGATATAGTAGAGCGCCATTTATCGATTAGCGCTTGGTATTTATCGATAAGTTGATCAATGAGAGCTTAGCTTTGAGCATATAGATAAGAGTTTGAATTGATTGAAGTAAGGCATCGATATAGTAGAGCGCCATTTATCGATTAGCGCTTGGTATTTATCGATAAGTTGATCAATGAGAGCTTAGCTTTGAGTAAACAGTTAAGAATTTAAATAGTTTAGACTAGATATAGTAGAGCGCTATTTATCGATTACTTTATAACCTAAAGTGGTTCAATGTGCAATCGATAACTGAAGCATAAGCTTGCAAATAGCTAAACAGCTCATAAGAACAGTTGAGCTGCATAGGCGAGCAAAACATTTGCACAGAGTACACTTAAGAATTGAAGAATTTCCCATATAATAATCGATATATCTGCTATCGATAACAATCATTAATGCTGGAACTGCCTGAAATTTACTAAAATTGATCACATCACATATAATCATATCATATGAATTACATAACCATAAACTTCTATCAAAAATCTTAACAACTATCGATTCATCGATAACGCATATTTAGCCAAAGTTCTCCCAATAGCTACTGCACTTGCACATCATGCACAGAGCCTAGTTCAATACCCAACTATGCTATAATTAAAGAACTTTCGCTGCTGCTATTTGCTTGCTGCAAATACACGATAACACACATACGCCGCGTTGCACACAGTCGATAAATTAGCTGTCAAAATGTTGGCAAACAGTTTCGGCGCTTAATTGAAGCTGCAGTCGAATGCAGCAGAAGCTAAACAAACATTAAGAAGAAAAAAATAGAGAAATGGTTAAAGGTTGCAGCAGAGCTGCCAGCTGTGACACCTGGCCCCCAACCTCAGCTGGTCCACTGTGCCCGGGCAGAAAAGTAAAATCAACAGCAGCAAAAGAAATCAGCGGAAATGTCACTTTCTTTTCAATCAAAACGCAATTCATGCCACTCGAAATGCATCAACGGCGAAAATGCTACAAAAGGTCGTGCCACTTCATGAGGCGCGAGAGCGCAGCACTCGAAGCAAGACAGGAGAGGAACCAAAAAAAAAAAAAAAAAAAGAAACACGATTTTCCAGAGTGTGTGTGTGTGTGTGAGGGGGACAGTTGGGGGTGTTTTTGGTACACTCTGAACTTTAACCCGTGTGCCAATAAAAATTAAACTGCAAAAAAAAAAAAAAAAAAAACAAGCCAAACGGACGCTTTAATTTGCATTTCGTGGAAAATTCTTTAACTAAAAGTTAAGAAAAAAAAAAAGTATAAGCAAAGCTCCGCAAACCCCACCTGTTGCCAGCTGCCTGCCCAGTTGCCAGTTGCTTGTCCAAAACAACATGGTAAATATTTAAAAATGTACTTAGGCCAAAGTGAAAGAGACAGGCAGCCAGGCAGTCAGCCAACGAGACAGGCAACAAGCCAGAGTTAGAGCCAGTGTCAGAGTCAAAGCCAAAGACTCGCTGGCCCTGCAACAACAACAATGAGGCAAGCGAGCGTTGAGGCGACAGATGTGACAAACAGCTGACTGTAGTAACAACAACAACAACAACAACAACAAAAGCAACAAAAGCCAGACTCAATAATGCTTAGCCAGTTAGCTGTAGCAAAGGGAAGAGACAAAAATGTTTCGAGGCTTCAGGCCAAATGCAAATGATTGGCATGGGAAGCGCAATTTCAAGAGAGCTAAAGAGGCGCACTAAGCTAAAAAGAAGTTAAGCTCAATTATGTGCTAAGTAGCAAGGAGCCAGTAACAACAACAACAACTTTAACAACAACAACAGCTACAACTTGCAATTAGTTAGGAAAATTGCTAACAAACTTCGAGTGAGAGTTGAGCTTGGGACTATGCCACCAAGGCAATGGCAATGGCAATGGCAATGGCAATTGACAATGACAGCCAACATGGCGTATGAGTCATGCGAAGCGCATGCTGAGCGCTGCTTGAGCTAAAGATGTCTTTCTTATAGCTGCAAATGCAACAAAGAAATTGTAGAAATTTATGAAAGCGCGCAGGAATTTATAAAGCAATAATTAAGTCATTTTTTAATAATATATTAGGAAATGGAAATTTATTCGAATAATTTCATCTTTTTTGGCATAGGCATCAAGCATTGGGACTGTGTCAGTCAGAATATAGATAGATATGTCATATCGTGTTAGTTATTATATTGTGATTGCTTGCTGCAGGCAGTATTAAAGAGAGAAGCTAGACAAGCTAGCAGTAATCGATTGAGTTAGCATCTAACATGACATCTAGAGAGAGGATGTGTGAGAGAGCTAACTATAGCTGTTGCTGAGCGTTATGAGGGGTTTTGCTGAGCGTGAGCGAGAGGGCTTACTTATGCAGAGTCGCTATCGATATCGATGAACGAGAATATGCATGCAGAAATAGACAGTTCGACAGAGCAGCTGAACAAAAGAAACTTGATCAAAGAGCGACAGAGAATTGAAAGACATCGGGAATTCGTTATTATGCGTAGCTAAAATGGAAGGCGAGAACAACAATCTCAATCAATTTCAAATTGTATTAGTAACTTTTTCACTCAAATTAAAATATTTAGACTATTATATTAATCCATCAATAAATAGGAAAGTTTCATTTTATATGTAATTAAATTTGACTTTAAGAAGCAAATAAAGCATGCTCTGAGAATGTTGCTGAATAGCTATCAGGCTTAGCTTTAATGATCAATCATCAATCAGTCAATCAGTCAAACATGATGCTGTAATTTATTTACGTAAAGTAATTTGCTTAGAAAAGGATTTCTTATTATATAACGAAACTTTCTATTACACAAAATTGCAGCTGTAAGGCGAACAGTGAACAGATCAATCAATCAATCAATCAATTATGCAGAATACACAATTCGTTTCAGTATTTGGTTCGTTAAGCGAGGATGCACTGCACATTAATATATATTGAAAAAACAAAAGAAAGTATTTTTGCAAATTTTCTTTATCTATCAATCGAAAGTGTCAACTGTTTTGTATATTGAACATCAATCAATCAATCAAGTAGACAATTAGCCAGGCTTTGTATACACAGCTTAATCAAAACTCTAGTCACGATTTTTTTTTGTATCTTAGTTCAAGTTACTTTCAGAAACTTCTTTTAGTAAAACTTTTTTCGCTATAACTTTATAAAAAATTTCTTTTTTTTTTTTTTTACCTATTCGTAGGAAGTGAATCTTTATAATTTTCTACATCAATGCAAGACCTTGCACTATTTAACAGCAATTCGCTTCAACATGCTTCAAGACATTTAAGCGCAAATTAATTATTGTATTTAGTTAGTATTTATTTGTGCAGCACAGCAAACAGAAAGGGAAAACATTAGCAAGCAAAAGAAAAGGGGAGCAAAAACTTGAATCATTCCATGCAGAACTTGTGAAATTGTGCTAAAACAATATGCGAAAGTAGTTCGGGAAAAGCATTTTAATAGCCAAACAAAAGTCATATGGAAATGAGAGTGCTCCCTACAAATTTTGTACCCTACACAACTATGCAAGAATATATATATGTATATGTATATATATATATATATATTTAGAAAGTTTTCAACATGGAAAAGTTGGCACAGGGAAATGGCTGGCATTTATGGAAAGGAAGTGACGGGGCTTGAACTCAAACCTGAAGCTCTCAGCTCAGAGTTCTCACTTCTCAGTTCTCAGCTCATAGTTCTTAGTTCTGACCACAAATTACCAAGTAAATACGTAGCTGAGGTGCGTTTTGCAGTTACCAAGGGCAGAGTATACTTTTTTCCCCCCCTTTACGCTTTTCTTACTGCATCAATTTCTTAATAACTTTTCATTTTTTTTTTTTCTCTCGCGCTGCTTCCGCTTGGCACTTGCACAGTGGCAGAGGAAGAGGAGGAGAAGGAGGAGAAGGAGTAGGAACAGAAGGAGGAGAGTGCTCGCCCCATGTTGCACTCAAGCAATTTGTGGCATTATGTGAGGGTCTCGTTTGCCATTAACCCGCTGTGGTGCAGCTATTTTATATGCAGAAGTGCCACACAGTCCGAGACCGAATGCGAGTCCGAGTCCAGTTGAAGATTGGCATAGCATCTTGAGTTGCTTATTTTCTACTTCTTCTTCGCTTTTATTTAACCGTTTTCAATTTAAGCTTGGACCTTGTCTGCTGTTATTAAAAAACTGTTTGCGTCAATTTCACACACACACAAACACTCTGGTGTTGTTGCCTCATGGCAATTCAACGAGCCAAACAAGCTGCAAACCAAGCAAATATTTGCAGCTGACAAGCACAGTGAATGAAACGTAGACAAGCCCACGCCTGAATCTCTAACTAATCGCATTGCAACTGCACTTTAATTAGTTAGTCTTTTGGCCACAACAGATTATCTGTTTGTATACAAAAGAGTGACTCACTATATATGACTGACTGAATTGACCGACTGACTGTCTGTATGATTGGTAGATTAAAGCAGAGATCAAACTTACAAGAGGCGAAATATGTGTGAATTTTGCATAAAAAGCAACTTCAAGTCAAATTAAGAATTAGATTTAAATTGAATATTGTGAAAGGATGTATTTATTTATTTTCCTGTCTTGATTGACTTTGTCCATGTATAATCAACATTTAACATTATGTTAATAAATTAGATATAAATATACATATAATAAGACACCCTGTGTATTGCCAAGTGAGCAATAGATCTCTGGTTCGAGTCCAGCGCCAGGCATATTTTATTTATTTTTAATACACATTTTTTGCGTTGCCTTAACATACTGTTAACATAAACAGAACAATGTCTTAGCTAACATTTGACACCCTGTGCTGCAGTGCTGATATAAGTATGCTGATATAAGTATGCGATCAAGCGTCAGGTCGTCGGTTCGAATCCAGCAGCAAACATATTTAATTTCCTATTCAAATTTTATATTTTTCGTTTTGCTTTAACATACTGGTAGAACACTGTTAACGATATTTTTAGACATGTTAAATCGCATTGCTACGTAAATGAGCGCTTAACAGTGCACTATGCGCGAAACCCAAGGTTCAAACCCCAGTATAGTCAACAAAAATAACAAATTTAATTTTTTATTTTTTATTTAAAACAGCATTTTTTTTTAAATGGTTTACTTTTTCTGAAGTATACAATAAAAGAACACAGACTAAAAATGCAACTGACAAGCGAATCGTACAAACAATTTCCAAACGTTTTTTTTTGTTTTCTTTTTTTGCCCTACAGCCAATATAAATACTTATAGCTGCCCAACTCAACGCCTTTTCATTTATTTTCTTTCTAACTCTATTTGCAGAAGACAGCGACAGCGAAGCCCACCAAATATCATTATTATCCACACAATCAACACATCTATCTGCTGCCCGAATGCGCCATCCAACAGGTCTGCAATGCGGTCTATGTCCGTCTCAACTATACCCAGCCGCTCTGCGCCTGTCCATCAAGGTGAGCAAAAAAGAAAAGAAGCCCAGCCCAACCCATGGCTAACCAACCGTAATGCCCCCCAAGCTAGCTCAGCTGGTTGTCCCTGGTTGCGCCCAACTGCGAGCTGTCCATCCAGCTGTGGGGGAGGGTCAGAGGCATGCGAGTTGGTATTGGGATACTTGGGGGATTGCTAGACAGACAGCTGCTAAACACTAAGCCCAATCTATCTTTTTTCGTTTTTTTTTTTCCTTAGATATCGTGATCCCTGCTCGGCCAGCCTCAACGAAGATGATCAGCACACCACCAAATTGGTCGGTGATAATAAGAAGAAGGTAAGCTTTGCCATCTAAGCGTGCTAAGCAAGACAAATACACTGAGCAAAAACTGATGTTGCTAGTAACTGCAAATTTAAATTAGTTTGAAATCAATTGAAATTTAAATTTTCTTTAAGATTAACGAAGTAATTTCAGTTCTCTCGCAGAAACTTCAAGAGAAATCCGAAATCTGAGCAAAGGAAATTCGAAAATCATTTTCCAAGCTCGCTAGACTTCAACATCATATCAAATCCCTAGCAATTTTCTCAATCAAAATCATTCTCCTAATGGCCTCAGAGCTCTGTTTAATCTCTGCATCAACAATCTTGGCTAATTTTTTATGGTTTTTTAAATTCTCAGAGTCAGAGTTGATTTATCCTTTTGCCCTTTTTTAATGGGCAAACTCTGGCATAATTATTAGGTTTTCATATCGTCAGATCAGCGATTATTTCTCGCAGTGCATGGCAATTCGTATAAATAATTGGTATCAATGATAGATCATGTGGCTGGGCACGACTGGAACTGCTTTTATAGATGCTTGTTTAAAGATTTCCTAGAAGGATTTGCCAAGTACTCAGTTTCCCACAAGCACACAAGCGATCCACCCGCTGCAAGTATGTATATGTGTGTGGTGCAATTAGTGGTGCAGCGGTGCATAATTGAGTTATAAATGCGGCTCTTGCTATGAATCGACACAATAAATTTGCCATAAATGTAATAATAATAAAAAGTTTTTAATAGTTTAATGAGCGGGATCGACAATGTGGGCTGCAGCTGCAGTGGCTGTGGCTGTGGCTGTGGCTGTGGCTACGGCTAATTGTGTGTGCGGCCAAGTACCGTTAAATGCCACACTTGCTGTTGTGCATGTCTTGCCGGAACTGTACCACTAGCAAAATTATGAAAATGCGTTTAAAAAGCTGACAACGGACAGCAAACAGCAAACAGCAAACAGCGGACAGCGGACAGCGAGTAGGCAGAAGCTTAGCTAGAAAAACTGGCACAACTTGCAGCCAGTTACTGGCAGGCCACATTAACCTGAATGGCAGCCAATTGGCAGCCAATGGAGCGGGCGAAAGGAAATGCCAGCCAGCCAGCAGCATGCAAAGAGCGCCGCAAGTCAATCAAATTATTGACAGCAAACATCTAGTAAGAGTGATCTAGTAAGCGGAGCTTGACTGAAAAATACCCTAAACAGGACATAGCAGTGGGTGTTTAAGTGAAAGAACTAGATTCTAGATTATTGATTCTAGATTATAGAAGACTTTCGATTCTAGGTTCTAGATTTTAGATTCTTAATTCTAGATTTTAGATTTTAGCTTTTAGATACTAGATTCTAGATTCTAGATTCTAGATTCTAGATTTTAGATTCTAGATTCTAGATTCCAGATTCTAGATTCTAGATTCCAGATTCAAGATTCAAGATTCCAGATTCCAGCTTCCAGATTCCAGATTCTAGATTCTATATTACAGAGCCTAGATTCCAGATTCCAGATTCCAGATTGTGGATTCTGGATTCTAGATTCTAGATATTAAATTCTAGATTCTAGATTCCAGATTCTAGATTCCAGATTCGAGATTCCAGATGGTCAGAGTCTTGCTTTATGGAGCAGTTATTAAAAAAAAGATTTAACTATTATCTAGCTAAATGATAACAAATTCCATAACAACAAATGCTACGACTCTAAATCAATGTAAACAAAATTAGAACTATAGAAGAATATATACGTTAAAGTTTGCAGTTTTTATAGTTTTCAAATCAGTTTAAATGTTTTGTATGTTATCTCAGTTGAGACTCCATGCAAGTAGGTATTAAAAATATTAAATATTCATATTCTAAGTCTATCTTGTCATACTTCCCATTCCAAATATAATTTTACATCTCTAGCTGGAATAGTTATTGAATTTTTCCATGCACAAAAACAATATACCCCTTACTACAACACTTTGTATTGGGTATCACAACAACAACAACTACAACTACAACAGCAGTAGCCCAATTGTAACACGGAAAATCTGTTAAAAGGACAATCATGGCAATGGCAGTCAATTGAATAGAAGTTGAGATCAACTGCCAAAGCAATTGGCTTTTTGCAATTTTGAACAAGCTTTATAGCTAATGTGGCACAGGCAACAGATGTACTGGCCGTAAACCTCCATTGCCCTGGGCTCAGAGCTCACTTGTCTAAGCAACGGTGGCTGCTTTGGATGGATTACACAGCTAGATATACATAGATACAGTTTTGCACTTTGCCAGGCAGTCGGGCAGCCTTTGGGTTGCATGTTAACTTTCAATTTGAGCCACGATCAATGAATATCAATAGGGAGCGGTTTTCGCGGTCTCGCATAGCAACTTTCTTCGGCTAGCCCTGTGGGCCAGCCAATCTAAAACAGACGCCGCCAAGTGAATGTCTAATTGCGGCACTCATGCAGCACTCGACTCCTTTTAGCCAGCTATTAGCCATGTCTAGACAGACTGCAAACGGTATTCATTACACTAATCAAAACTCTTCCTCTCACTCTCTCTCTCTCACTCTCTCTCTCTCTCACTCCCTCCCTCTCAACAGGCAATTACGCTGGCCAAAACGTGCGAGGCAACAACTGAGATGCGCGAATGCCGTTCACCCAAGGATTGGTCCCTGTTGGCGCTACAAAATACACGCACTGGCAAATCACACTATCTTGTCATATGCCGCTGCCCCGATCACTTCAAAATGGGTAAGTAGACGTTGCGCATCAAGCAGTGACTTGAGAATTGTCTGGTAGCAGCAATTATGTGTCTAGCCAAGAGCTGGCAAGAGCTGGTAGCCTAAAGCCAAAGAAACTAAGTTCTTAAAGGAATCTAACTAAGGAAAGAAAAGGAAAAGAATTCTAAGGTTTGCATTTTTAGTTAACTAAGGCTTGCCTTGCTAAGTGATACGTTCATCTCTCTATAGGTTACAGCCATAGTTATAACTACCTATAGCTTACAGTTTCCTAAGGGTTACATGCACAGAATCAACTTAGACTCATTTTCTTCATTAGTTATACTTCTGCAGAACCAAGAATTATTTTCTTCCTAAGTCTTACATCCTTAATTAGAACTAAGGCTTACATCTACAGAACTAACTTGGGCTTCTATACTTTCAAAGTATTTCATCGAGAGAACTAGCTCAAGATTATTTCACCCTTAGTTAAAACTAACTAGGACTTACATTTTTTCTAGAATTAACTTAGGCTTATACATACCCAGTACTACTGCAGCTTTCCTAAGTGATATATCCTTAATGGAAGCTAACGAAGGCTTTCAGTATTGCTTAGTCTTACATATTGATGGTGTCACAACCTTAGTTAGAACTCACTAATGCTCACATCCTTTCCAAGTCCTACAACCTTAAAACTCTACTAGTTAGACTCTATCTACCCCTTAGACAGCATCATCTAAAATCTATCTCAGTCGTTCCACTCGCCTTTGTTAACAATTCTCCTCTCATCCACACTTCACAGAGGGACCCATGGCTCATGATCAGCCCACCTATGCGAGCGTGCCCGGAATACGTGTATTTGGCATGATGTGCGTCAAGCCAGGCTACTCGGTGCGCAAGCCCAGCTCACAGCCGCCAAAACGTTATCAGCTGCAGAAGCCCTTCTATCGTCCAGGCTCAGGTGGAAGCAGCAGCAGCAATATCAATGGCGGCAGCATATTGGGCGGACAAAAGGACAGCTATGGCAGACCCATTTATGGCGGTCTATCCGGCGGTCAGGTGGGCAGCTCGGCCATTAGCGCCAACTATCAGCCACAGGATCAGTCCTTCCAGAATGGCGGCAGCAGCTCGTATCAGTATCTGAATCGACCAGAGAGCGCACAGCATACGCACAGCAGTTCGCCCAACTTCCGACCAGATCAATTTTCGCTCAACGGTTTCCCGGGCAGCAATTACGGACGCAACAATGAGCGACGTGGCGAGGCGCCGCCCATTGAGGCAGCTGCCGAGGAACGCGATCAAATGCCCAGCGGCAGCAGTAGCACACAGTCGAGCGATGAGGCAGAGGCACGGACCACGCTCCAAGCGGAGCAGAGTGAAGCAACTACGGCGGAATTGACGACACAGACGGAGACGACGAGCCGTATTAAGCGATCGCTCGATGCGCTGGATGACTTCGAGCCAGAGTTTCCCTGGGATCGTGTGCTCGAGTTTCAACAGACCATTGTCTGGGACTAAAGGCAAAATCTAAGCTGAAGCTTAAGTAGTAAAACAATTTTTAAATGGAATTTTTCCGGAATACTCTGCAACCTACTGTGACTGAAGCTAAACGAGGATCGCGATCAATTTTGATTGTGCCCAGAGATAGATAGAGAGCGAGAGCGTGAGCGTGAGCGAGAGAGATGGGTAACAACGACTACGTGACAGAGAGGCGGTTTACGTAACGTAACGCGTAACGTAACGTAACGTATTTTACAATTAGACGCTAAGCATATAACTTTAAGCATTTGAAATGGCATTTTTCGATCTTAAGCTGATCGCCTAGCAAACTTTCCTTAATTTATAACAAATACTCGTATTTTGTATTTATTTAAATGAGAGACAAAAACAATTACGAATTAATTAAACAATTATGCGTCCACGCCCACGCCCAAACTAATTGTTTAATTAATTTGTTTTGCATATCGAAAACCCAAAATATGGCATCAATTCCATTTTTTAAATAACATATTTATCATATTTAAACATATCTTAATTAAACAGTGAAGCAAATTATTTAAATTATATAAAATGAAGAGAGAAAATTACATTTAGTTGCCTATTTATGATAGATCTAAGCTGCATTTACTAGTAGTTAAATTAAAACGACAACAAGAAATTATCAATGTAAACGATTTTGAATGAATTTTTGCTCTGCTGCGCATACGAAATGCATATGTAATAAATTATTTATACATTTTAGTTAAATAAATCAAACACAATGCATTTATTCATGGGACGAGAGATAGGCAAGGGCATAACATAATATGGAACTGCTATTAACAGTTACCATTGTTGATAACAGAGCAAGCATTGCAATAGTAAATATATACATATGAGCAACGACTAATTGGCAGAGCACACTGTTAAGAGACCTATTGTGGGCCGAGCAATGTTAGTAGCAGCTCTCTGAGCAACTGCTAAACTTAGCAGAGATATGTTATTAACTTCTATTACAGCTGCAAAGCATAAGAGCTTTCAATAAATCACTCAAATTATTTAACATAGTATTTCAATGTAAGAGCACGATTGAGTGTCTTTTAACAGTGATGCTCGATGGCCTCATTTATGTTATTTAACATAAAATTTGAATACAATTTAATTTAAAATTTGATCAATTTAAAATGATATATTATTAGCTTAGGACTTACCCAACATTTCCGCATTAACTACAATATTACAACTGTACATGGGCGTGACCAGACGCTGTGGTTGATTCTGAAAAGCCTGACGACAAACTTCCTTGGCAGCCGTTAAGACTTGACCTGTTAAGCGTAACAAAAGCATGTTAAACAAAGCTTCAACTTATGTACATGGATATATGAATGGGCAGACTCACCCGAGAAGGGTCCAAAGCCGCGTGCATTTAAATCCTCACCCTCGGACTGAACGGACCACTCGAGCACCGCAAAGCAAACACCTTGCATGGGCTCTTCACAGAGCGGACCCGCGCCCGTCGTCAACTGGAAACCATTCACCAGGGAGCTATTGAAATCTCGACGCGCATCATTCAAATCTGTATCGCTTTTGGAGTGTGTGCACCAGAAGTTGGGCTGCTCGTAATCACTAAGATTAAGCAGAATATTTGTACCGCAATTACGTGGGCCCAACGACCAGATGCGCTGCACCAGCTCAGAGGGTGAAAGGGAGCTGAGTCCATGTAGCTGTAGCTCCGCGAATGCAGTGATTAACTGACTCCTGATGGAGGCCAAGAGAGCTGAGAACTTCTCGGAGAGCAGAGTATTGCGAGGCGTGGTAGCCAGCTCCTAGAAAGGAGAAACACTTTACAGATTATTTGAATTTTAATTACGCATTCTCGACTCACCTTGAAGACATTGCCATGCTGCTCCAGCAGCTGGACAACAGCTGCAGGCAGAGGTAAAGCTATAACCTTGAGCGTGCCCAGCTTGTTTAGCGTCTGCTGCGTGGCTATCTTCTTGCTGATATCCTTATCGTCGGCAGTCTTCACTATGGCCTCGTTGACCATGTCCACAGTTGCATCGGGCACAATAGTTTCTCGGAACGAAACAATTGGCTTGGATACATTGACTTTGATCTTGGCATAGCTCTGCTCCAGATCGTGCACACACTTCTCCACATGCACTTCACCCAAAGTGGTTATCACGTGCTCTCCAGTGGGCGCCACAGAGACCTGAACGCAGGCATCCGCTTGATTGAGCAGCTTCAGTCCCTTCACCAGCTTCGGCATGTCCTGCGGCTGCACTGGCTCGATGGCTACTCGCAGTATGGGCGTAGCCATAATGCTCAGCTCACTGAACGAGGTGCAGTCGAGCGTGCTGCTCAGTGTGGCTGTCTTCACTATGTGCGATTCGAGGCCACCGATTCCCACAATATTGCCCGCAGGCACCTCTTCCAGCAGCTGCAGTTCGCCACCCATAAACATATAGAGATCTCCGACTGTCACCTGCGTGGCATAGGGCGCCTGGTCGAGTACTCGATGCGTTGCCTGCCTGGGATCATGCTTGGGCGCTAGATTATAGAGCTGCATGCCACGGCGCAGCGTGCCGCTAAAGACGCGTGCAAATGCTATAAACTCAAAGGCCTTCCGCTCCGGCTCCTCCTCCTCAGCTGGTTCCTCTGCTGCAGCTGGCTGCGTATTCAGCTGCTCCACACCAGCCGCGAGCTGCTCCAGTTGAGCTTGCTCGCTCAGCTGCTTGCGCTCCTCGATGCGCCGGCGCACTTCATCGCGTCGCTGCTGTAGCTCCTGGTCGGTTAGACGCTTGGGTCGATTCTGTGGCAACTGCTCCACAGCCACGGGCATCATTTTGGACACAAATGCAATGACATTCTCGCTCTGCGCATTGCAACTCCTGAAGCACTCTTTGAGTGCCAGTGTTTCAGCGGGCAGCGAGCTGAGCTCAACATTAGCTGGATAGAGCAGACGCTGTGCCCGCTCCTCGCTGATGCAGTGCGGTGCCGGCACATGGCGCACGACCATTTCAAGCACGCTCCGATCTATGGGCAGCCACTGACCCAGCACAGTTTTGATCTGCAATTTGGCATCGGTCAAGCGCAGATCCCGCGCTGCCAGCTTCAGGCCCAGTTTCTCAGCTATCAGCGGCAGCTTCTCCTTGTCCTTGCGCACGGCAATGATGTCGTACAGACTCCAGATGTTCTCCAACACGAACTGCACAAACATGGGCTTCTTCGCTTTCTCCTGGGCACCGGCCATAACACATTTCTTTTTGCTATTGTAGTAAAAGTCGCCCCAAAGCTTTTGCTCCAGCTCGGCACGTGGAATTTCTAGTCGTTCCGCATAGGTGACTGCAAAATCGGATACAGCAAAGGCCCAGCCATCGTAGGCAGAGCAGAATACTACATTTCCAGCAGCTGGCGAGAAATACAGCTCGGAATCATCCACATTCTCCAGCGCCGACTCATAGTTATCCTTGTCCGTCACATCTTCTTTGGCCAGCACGTCGGAGGCGAAGATGCTGCCCAGCACGGCATTCACCTGCTCCAGCACCTGAGTCAAATGGAAGTACGCATCCAGCGGTGCCATTTGCTTCTCCAAGATCAAACGATCCAATTTGTTGAGCAGCAAAACAGGCTTCAGCTGCTCCTCATAGATTTGTTTGAGGCAGGCGCGTGTTTGTGGTCCGACGCCCTCAACCACATCCACAACAACGATTGCGCCGTCGCATAGACGTACAGCTGTGGACACCTCACTGGAGAAGTCCACATGACCAGGTGAGTCTATGAGATTTATCAAATAGTCCTTATTGCTGTTGTCTTGGTAATATAATGAAATGCTGCTGCTCTTCATGGTAATGCCACGCTCCTGCTCATCCTGACGACTGTCCATGTAACGCAATTTGCCTGCAATTCACAATTGCACATGAAATGGAAATACAAATCAAACAAAAACAACAACAACAAACCGGCCATGCGTTGTGAAATGATGCCATTGCTTGCCACGAGGGAATCCGCCAGCGTTGTCTTGCCATGATCCACGTGTGCCAATATACATATATTGCGCACCTGTTGCTGTTGTTTCTGCAGCAGCACAAGCTCTTTGGTGTCAACCACGGGCATTTTGTGTCAAAATAAATTAAACCTGTTGCTGAACTAAGTTTTTAAAACAACTACGCTTGCAACATCGATAACACCGATAGGCATGACAAGTATATTGGTACGGCTGCAAAAGCTCTAACAGCTGTTTAGCCAATTAGCATCGTTTGGCGCTTCCAAAATATTCATCATGATATTCAAATATGGATTTATTTGCGTAATTAACTTATTACAAGTATTATTATAAAAAAGTTGAAAAAGTAATTGTATATTAAAATGCCAAATTATATGTTTAATAGTTAGCAAATAGCTTAATGTTGTGAAATACTTTAACAATTGCTTTAGACATCGATACAGAGAATAAGTACTTTATTGCCATCGATAAAATGTTATCAGCTGTTAAAGCATTCGCGCCAAATTGAGAATTCGAAGACATTTATTTTTTGTGCCAAAATTGTATTTAAGCTTGATATATTTTTAATAAACGCAGTAAAAGCAAAATTTTAAAAATGCATTTCGATAGTGTTCGTGTATAAATTGTCGGCTTAGTTATGTGTATTTAACAGTATTACACGGCTCAGGTAAGCTGGATAATTGATTTACTTAATAGAGCAATTTGCCAATTTGCTGGTCAATTGCTCTCCTTCGGTTGTGAGCAGGAAATTGTCTTTCCAAACAGCAACGCCATCGGCATTCGTTTTGAAGTCGACAGAGAGTTTCTCCCAAACTTTTTTCTTCGGATTCAGCTGCTCGTCGGGTGTGCCGCTATAACCCTCAAATGAGAGCCGGCTGCCGGGCTTAGCTGCTGCTGGCAATACAATGGGTTCCACAACTGTGTGATCAGCGCTGCAATCAAGACACAATGAGAGTTTAGAAGAGATTATTACTAGACTAGCTCTTTAGGTAAGCTCACTTGGAGGTACAGAGCACCATGCCCTCGGATAAAATGCCACGCATTTTGGAAGGCTTCAAATTGCATAGTACCGCAACCAGTCGCTGATCCAGTTCCTCCACAGTCACAAACTTGACTAGACCGCTAATAATGGTGCGTGGCTGAGCCTCCGCCAGATCTATTTTGAATACATAGAGTGTGTCTGCATCTGGATGACGAGCCACCTCGATGACTTTGCCCACACGTATGTCCAGACGATGTGGCGCATCCTCATCAGCACCTGCAGCAGCGGGCGCTGCATTGCTTTTCACCTTGGCTGGCGGCGGATAGGCAGCAGCTGTTAGTTTTCTACAAAAGCCCAAATATGAGAAACTACATACAAATGATCTATATTGAATCACTCACTTCAGCTCGGGCTCTTCGAAGGTCTTGCGTATGGGATCCAGCAAGCGATTTATGTATTTCTCGACAGAGGCCTTAAGATCACCCGGATGCAGTTTGTTGTCTGCATAGTATTGCTCCAGTTCCGCATACTGATAGAAGGTAATATCGCCACCATTGTCCTCAGCACGATTGATCTCAAAACCTTCGCCCTCCTTGAAGAGTGAGAAGAGCACATGCTTTACAAAGGAGAGCAGTCCGTTGTCCGCAATGTTTCCCGGCTCGCAGAATGCCTTCTTCAACTTCTTCTTGACATTAGCTGGCGAGTCAAGCAGATCTATTTTCGAATCCTCCTCAGAGGAAGACATCTTGCCACCAGCCAATCCAGGCACTGCAAAAGAGAATGGACTTAGCTTAAGACTTCACTGTTGATGAATCATCTCTGACTCACCCATTGGATTCATAAAGTGTATACGCTTCTCATAGCCAAGCTGTGGCAAATACTTCTCGGAGAATGTGAATATTTTGCGCTGATCTACACCACCGAATTGTGCATCCACTTTTAAGTACTCCTCATCTAAGCCCTGCAGACCGGGATACAATAGGCACGAGAGCAGTGGGAATTCCACCTGTTTCACGACCTCAGCTCCGGCTTTCTTGGCATCGTGAATGGTGACCAGAGAACTTAGCTTGTACACATCCAGCGTGTACTCCTTGGACAGCTGGTAATCGCTGCCTTTCACAAACTTCAGCTTATCCAATGGAACGTCAATGGAACGCAGCATCGCTTTGATCACCTGTTCATAGTATTTGGTGCGCAGCTCGAGCAGCGGCCATGGCGCCTTCATATTATCCAAATAGGCATGCAGATCGGCAAACAGTATTGTCACCTCACAGCCGGCTTTCAAGAAGTCCGCAATCTTGGACATGGGCACGAAATAGGCGACATGTGGCTTTCCCGTTGTCGCTGTGCCCCAGTAGATCTTCAAATCGCGCTCCTGCAGTATTTTATTTAACTTATCATCGCCGAGCGTCTCTTGCAGATTGCGCGTAATGAGCTTCTTCTTCTCATCCGCACTAAGTGTTGTTCCAACCATGTTTATTTAATTATTTATTAGCTTTAAGCTGCACACTTTGCGAAATCGCTGCGGAAAAGAAGAAGAGAAATGCATGCGTGGTCAGTGGTTGCGATGTGGCAACGCTGTCAGCTGTTTAAGCAGGCGACTCACATTGGCATAGGTAAACAAACTGTTGCAATTTAAAGTTGATTAACTAACAAAATTCGAAAACCAATCATGTTTAGTGCATTTAGATATATACGTATAGACTTAATAAAATAAATTAATATTTTTTAGGATCGTTATAAAATAATAATACACATAATAACACCGAGAAAGTAACTCAATTATCTTGCGCGCCTATGTTTACACAAAATGTTACATTTGGCAGCACTAACAGCTGCTAGCAAGCTTTAAAGATCACAAATACGAAGACGCCGTTGCTGCATTTTGCATTTCATCAGATGCACAAAATATAGGTACTATTAAGAATTTTAGTGAAGAATAGCTTCTACGCTCATGTTTTATTATGCAAATGTCTTTCACAAAGAATTCAAAATACTAATCAGTCATAAATGAATTAGCAGTGCGAGCAAATTTAGGAGCACGACACGCTGTCATCTCTATTTTTGCAAAAACTCGCACATCTGGCAGCTCGATCAGCTGATTAGCCGCATCAAATATAAACAAACTTTAGCTGCACATTTGCTTTAGTTTATTTTAACTGAAAATGTTTAATTTACGAACTGTAAAGATTCTGAGGCAATACCTACATACAACTCACAGACTATCGCACAGCGAGGTACGTGTGCGCTTTGCTCCCAGTCCCACTGGCTACCTGCATCTGGGCGGACTGCGTACTGCACTCTATAATTATTTGTTTGCGCGGCATTCCGGCGGCAAATTCCTGCTGCGCATCGAGGATACAGATCAAACGCGACTCGTGCCGGGTGCTACGGAGCGGCTTATTGAAGATTTGCTATGGGCTGGCATTGAAATAGATGAAGGGCCGGGATTTGGAGGAGCACATGGACCTTACATTCAAAGCCAGCGCAGAGAGCTGTACAGGTAGATACATCTCTTTATATATCATATATATTATATAATCATATTGTATATGTATATAGCCAAGCTGTTGAGCGTCTTCTGGAGAATGGCAGCGCGTATCGCTGCTTCTGCACGGAACGTCGCTTAGATCTGTTACGTAAGGATGCACTGCGTACCCGCCAGGTGCCCCGCTATGACAACAAGTGTCGCCACCTAACGTCGGAGCAACTGCAGCAGCAGCTCGACAAGGGTACTCCGTACTGCATACGCTTCAAGCTGACGTCGCACGAGGAGCCGCTGCAGGATCTCATCTATGGCAGCGTCCATCACAATGTCAGCGAAACAGAAGGCGATCCGGTTATCATGAAAAGCGATCTCTATCCCACATATCATTTGGCCAATGTGGTGGACGACCATCTGATGGGCATAACGCATGTACTGCGCGGCGTCGAATGGCAAATCTCAACGACGAAGCATTTGTTGCTCTACAAGTGAGATTCCAATTCTGTAGAGTAGTTCCTTTTCCATAATCAAATTCTCTTCTCTGCTTTAGAGCCTTCGACTGGCAGCCACCTCAGTTCGGTCATCTGCCGCTGCTGGTCAACGCGGATGGCAGCAAGCTGAGCAAGCGCCAAGGCGACATTGGCATCAAGCAGTTCAGGGATCGCGGCTACTTTCCCACTGCACTGCTCAACTACATCATCTCTGCCGGCGGCGGTTTCGAGCATAGAAGCCATAGCAAGCCGCAGCTCTACTCCATGGATAGTCTAGCAAAGCAATTCCTATTGGAGCGCGTCAATGCGCATCCAAGTCGCTTGAATGCTGAGCTGCTCAATGACTACAATCAGCTGGAGCTGAAGGCGCAGCTAGCTGATCCGCTCAAGAGACAAAAGCTGGTTGCACATGTGCAGCAGCTCATCCGAGAAGCTTATCCAAATCAGTGAGTTCTCTAGGAAACGCCAGTTCAAGATTCCTCATGCTATTCTCCCCACATCCTTGCAGCTCCCACCTGGATCTAGCTGAGTCACATATTGAAGCAGTGCTTCATTGGTCAGTGGAACGTCTCACTTTGCTGCTGGATCTAACCAGCAGCAAACTCAGTTTCCTATGGGTTAAACCAACTCAAGTTGTGCTCGAGGACTTGAGTGCAGCGCAATGGCAAGAGCTGCTGCAGCAACTGCAAGCCGAATCCAACTTTCACAAGGATCAGCTGAATGAACTGCTCAAAGGCTATGCCAAAGCAGCATCCATCAAGTTCCCATCTTTGATGAAAACTCTGCGCGGTGCCTTGAGCGGACTGCAAGAAGGACCGGGCGTTGCGGAAATGATGGAGATACTGGGCAAAGATGTGGTGCTGCAGCGCCTACAGGAGAGTCTGGATAAACAGCAGCAGCTGCAGCTGCAACAATAGACAACAGACTTTTTGACTAGATAATTATTATAATTGTTATATTTGTGAAGATTAAGATTTAATGAGTAATCATAGCATTTAAAACCAACTGCTTAAGCACCGCTCCGTTTTGCAATTTGGCATTATCCAGACTTCTTCATAGACCACGCCTACTTGTTATAGTTGATATATATATATATATAGTATAGTAAATAGTATATATTTGGGTAATACTGTTTAGCTAAAGTCGCGATTGGATAGCACTATGGGTGCAACAAGACTCCAGCCATAGATGAAGACGCCAAGCCAGCTGGATATGATTTTAACCCACATGGAAGCCTCATTGCCGTTAATCAGCTCGATATCCGAGTTGGGCTTATACCAATTGGTCAGGGTCATCATTACGTAAAGGGAAGCTGTGCAGTGATAGAACAAATATTATATTATATATATATACACATACATTTTGTAATCCTTAAACTTACCACAAACGAGCACAGTGTGGAATGCCGACCAGCTGTAGCTGACAGACTCCGTCTCGTTATCCGTCGAAGGCTTCTCGCCAGCGGCTCCGGTCTCTGTGTCTGATAGAGCTTCTGTTAAAACTATATTAGTTATAGAGGTTGTCGGCATATGGTGCACAGTTTCGTAACCCAAAAGGCCCAAAATCAACGTTGGTTAGTGGAGTGTTATATATATATATATATATATATTGAGTGATAAATATATATATATACACACAGGAAAATAAGAGTGTTTCAATAAAAAAATAATCGAAAATAGAGAAAAATGTGTTAGTTCAATTGTTAGTCAGCAACAATAAAATGTGATATTCAAATGTGAATGAAGCTGTGAATTAGTATCAAGATTTATGAAACTGTAGGACAGAGAGACTATGAAACTGTGCCATGTGCGAGACAGAAAACACTTAAACTGCGGCTAAAGCCGAAGTTGTGAATGCCCTTGCTGAGCGATATGCAGTGGATAATAATGTGAATTAGAATATAGCTATAGATAAGACTTTGTTTGCAGACAACTTTATGATGATACAGTGATATGGATACAGAAAAGTTAACAAATATGAAATGCAAATTATATGAGTAAGATTATAGCTATTAGATATATATACAGAGAGATGGTATTATTTATGATGGTATTATTTATATGAATCTGTTGTCTGATGACAAATTAGATGTGAATCTGTCGTTACCAAGAGACAATTTAAGAAATGATTAACAAATCTCTTGTACAATATGCAAATAAACGCAGACAGAACAATTTTAACTCTTGGCGCACAGATTATATACACTATATTCCCAACTGCCATATCTATATCGCAAGGGCATAATAACTTGCAATCACGTACCACGTTTCTCGCCATTGTCATTGTTGATATTGGAGACCTTCACGGCCGAGCTGATGCAGTTGTAGAGAATGCACAGCAACCAGACCACTAAGCCAATTATATTGGTCGTATCGAAAGTGACCTTCGAGTTGTGTGTGGAAGGTGCAACGGTTGTGGTAATATTGGGCAAATCATCCATTAAGCCAAACATGCCCGGATTGCAGGCCTTTTCTGTAAGCCACAAAGAAAGATAACAATTAAAGACTTGTAAGGATAAGAGAGCTTCAAGCAGTTGACCAACCTGGATTGTTGGCCACAGCCGACCAGGTCAAGTAGACAGTGTACAAGGTAACCAATGAGCTCTGCAACAAACCCGAATGAGGCAAACGCTCCTGCACAGCTGGCAGAACCGACAAAATGCTAATCACCAAGCAGAATATAAGATTGATGGAGATGAAAAACTTGTTGATGCCGCAGCCAGTGGACTAGAGCGAGAGATAGAGGGGGGTTTAGTATAGTATATATAGAGAGACAGTAATTGATTCATATACTCACTGTGGTAAAGTAGATGTAAAGCAAAGTGATGCCTGTGAGGGAAGCGATGTAACTGAGCAGAGTGACGCTCGCCAATGCATAATAATAGCCGCGATTGTTCTCTGCATTCTCTGTAAATGACGAGAGAAAAAATAAATTAATCAAGAATAATGGACAAGCAAAGGGAGCAAGTGGAAGAGCAACATTCTCGATGACTCAATCAATTAGATTTAAGAAGCGTTTCTTTGTCTATGTTGATTTGCTCTAATGAATAACAATCAATCCATCAATCAATCTATCAACTTTGAAGCTTTCTATGCAACATTGATCAATCAATCCTGCTTAGATAAGGTCTAACACTCCTTAAACTTGTTCCATATATTGTCATCAATCAGCGAAATCAGTCGTCAATCAATCAGATTCAAGTACTTTCCATATCTTTCCCATCTCATCAATCACTCAAAGACGCTCACATCCAGGTAACAAACACAAACCACGCCCTAAATCTCTTCCATATGTTCAAATATCTCAACCCCCCCAAAATTTCGCTTACCAATCCAATTCTCAGCTACGCTGTGCGCAAAATCCACAATTATGACCAGCTGGACGAGTATGAAGGCCAATCCGCCAATCAAGCCCACCCACATCATGGCCGGCCCAAAGGAACCGTCCGGTATGAAGATGGCCCCAATAGAGGCGCCAAAGCATATCAAAAACTTCAGCGGCCAAAATTCGTTTTGGATGTGAGAGCGCGGATCCCTGGAACTCTTCACGCCCAGCATAATGATGGCCATTAGAGTGAAGAAGCAGGCGAGACCGAAGCAGAGCCGATAGACAGCCATATAGCCCAGAGCATATTCACAGTCCAATTGCAGAGATCCGCCCGATAGAGCACCTATAGTTTGGGAACTATATGTCGACGTGGAGTTCACACAAAAGGGTAGCTTCTTTAGCGTGTCCTGTAAGCCTGGCGAGAGGGCAATGGCACCCAGAATCGTGCCCACAAGCAACATGAAGGCGTACATGAAACGGGATGATGAAGAGTTTTTGCAGCTGGGGCAGGCCGAGCAGCACATGCTGGCAGCTGTGCCCGTGCAGCAGAGTGCACACTGGAAGGAGAAGGAAAATAACACATCATTAGCTTATTGCTAGCTATGGAACCATCGCAAGTGTCAGCACTGAGCATCGATTATGTTAAGCTTAGGTTTTTTTTTTATCCAATTTGTAGTTCGCTTTTAGCTTTCGCTATTTCTAGCCAAAATTCCGCAGCAGCTGCCAGCACTGGCAATCGATTTTAATGCAGTTGTTTGGCATATGCGCAATTTGTTTTTACAAGCCAAACAGATATCAGATTTCTTAGTAAATACGCACCTGCGCTGCTGAACAAAGGCCCAATGCAGCGCCCATTGTTGAAAGTTCCAATTAGTTAGCGTAAATAACTTTTAAAACAAATTTAAGTCGAGAACAATCGCACTTGACGCGCTTTGTTTGTGAAAACTTTGAACAAGTGTTGACAAGCGTATGTACGATGTGTGTGCTGTTAATAACAGCGCTAGCTGAGCTAACAGAAAAAAGTCGATACGGTTCTCTCAGCAACACTGCGAGAATGTTACCATGGCTGGAAAATATTGAAATGGAAATTTACCGTTCAGTTTTGTTTTGTGAGCGGTTGCGTCTGGTTGGTGCGGTACCTTTTAATTGTGCGCAAATTGTGTGGTGCATTTTTTGAAATACTGTCTGTAGTGGTGGTTTGACTCTGTGACTGAGACTGCGACTGCGACTGCGACTTCGTCTCTCTTTCTGTCTCTCCTGTGTATGTGCTCGTGCCCCGTATCCGTGAATGTGTATGTGTGTGCGTGCATTTGAACAAGGAAAAGTGTGAAGATTTTTGAAAGAAAGCGCAACTTCGAATCAAAGAAGAAATTACAGATTAAATAAAGAAAATAAAAGAGAAAAATGGCAACCGAAGTAGCCCAAATACCCGCTGAGGAAACGCCTGCAGTTGCCGCAGCAGCAGCAACAACAGAGAACGCTGCTCCCGAGCAGGCGGAAAAACCTGCTGCCGAGCCTGTCGCCGCTGCCGCTGCCGTCGCTGAGAACGCGGCCGCCGCTAACGCCCAAGACAACAACAAAGAGGATGCGAAGGCGTCGCCAGCCGCTGCTGCTGCCGATGGAGCCGCCGCTGCCGCTGCCGATGCAAAGAAAGATGGTGGCGACGCTGCCGCCGTCGCTGCTCCAGCCAAATCCGAAGCGCCAGCACAAAAGTTCAATGTGCACAAGACCAATTTTGAGAAGGACATCATTTATCTGTATCAATTTTCACGCACTCCCCTGCTGCCCTCTCTATCACCGTATTGCCTGAAAGTGGAGACTTGGCTGCGTCTGGTGGGGCTCAAGTACGAGGTAAGTTGCTTTCCCATATTCCCATATTCCAGCATCATAATGTCTATATATAAAAATTTCGCTAACATATTTAAAATTTTACATGATTTTCCCAGTTCCCTGGCGGGTTTTTCATCATCCAAATTTTTTTTTTTCCATCCACACATATGTATTTTTGCGGTAGAGATTTTTTCCACACACACATATGCAGGCGCAGGCACAGGCACACGCACACTCATACATAAAACCGCCATGATTGTGTGCTAAGCCTGTGACCTGCCCGCGCACCGCGCCCTATAGACCAGCATACGCTGAAAAGGGATACATTTAGCATTGCCTTTTCTTTCTATCCCGGCAAACACACGCATACAGTCAGACTTCCAATGCGTGGTTGTATGTGTGTGTGTACTCATATTTGAACCTGTAGCGAGCCAGGCCAGGCCAGGCGTTTTGTTGTTGCTGCTGCTGCTGCTGCTGCTGCTGGATTTTATTCCTGTCTGTTCATATGTATGTGTTCGTATGTGTGTGTGCGTCTACATAAAACAGCGTATACATAAAATTTGTGTGTGCGCCGACGCCGCTGCGCTGCGCTGTGCCTGGCCTCTGCCTAGCTGCCGTTTCGTTGTCAACGTCTCGCCGCTGCTCTCTCTCATAAGTTGTGCTTTATACTCCACTCACACACATATACACATGCACATACAAAGACACAACTCACTCCCTCACCCTTCCCTAATGCGAAGTTGTGCTTCAAATTTTGCACTTGGCACTCGAGCTCGCTCTCACTCTCTTTCTCTCTCATTTGTGCTTATTGCTCTCACAGCAGAAACGGCTCCCATTTTAATGCTCTGGTCTTTGTCTTTGTTGCTGCTGGCTGCAGCTGCAGCGCTGTGCTTCATTTATTTTTTTTTTCTTTCAGTCTCTGTCTTTGCCTTGCACAAAAATTCCAAGCCCCGTTTTGTGCCCGTTTTGTAATTGCTTTTAATAAAAAAAATTATTGCTGTCTCTGCTGCTGCTGCTGAGCTTACCCCACTCCTATTACTGCGCCTTATCTTTAAGTAGCCCAGCTAGACAAATAAATGTGCCCTCTGTCCATCCATCGTCCATGCTGTCCCCCTCTCCATTAACAGCGCTCGCGACGCTCCAAAAGTTTGAAAGCTTTAGGCGCGCGCGCGATGCGTTTTGCATATATTTTCCTTCATATAGACTTACAAAAAGAAAGAAAAAAAATGGGTGCGGCCCTAGGCGGCGGCAACGTCGACGGCGCAATTGTTGATTTTTTTTTAATCTTATTAATTACATGGCTTAATGAGTGCGCGGGGGACCGACAGGCAACGAGAGGGAGAGAATGCTAGTGGGAGGGGGCGATGCATGAGTGTGTGCGAGCTGTAAGAATGTTAATTGATGCTCAAGTAGTTGGGCGCGCGAGATGAAATTCCCTTCCCATAAGCTGATAATGCGCCAGCAGCTTTTGCCATATGCTGCCGCCGCGCCGCAATAGCGGCTCATTGAATTGATTTATCGTTCGTCATTTGGGCTGCATTGGAAAGTAGTGGCAGCTGCTGTTGCTCAGGCAATTATGATTGACAGTGCGTCACACACTCACACACAAACACACACACACACATGCATATATGTGTGCATATGAGCGTGCAATGTGTACGCAGTCGCAGCGCACTTTCCATTTTGTTCCGCTTTGTGATAAGAGCTTGGGTGTGTGTGTGTGTAGAGTTCAACAAACTGAAATGGAATGAAATGCGGACCTTTGACATTTTCATTAATCAGACTGATGATGAAAAAGGGCACGTTTCATGAAAATCGACCGCTCTTTAGTTAAATGCGGCGCCCCCGTCCTCTGAGCCTTTGGTGTTGTTGTTGCTGCTGTTAGTGTTATTGTAAACGCATTGCTGCATTTTGTATACATTAAGAGGCAGGCGCACATTTTGCCTTGCCCAAAAATAAACAAATGCATCAGCAGCAACAGCAGCAGGAGACGGGTGATAAACCAAACGCATATTTTTTCACACCACAAGCGTGTCGAAATCATTAACAACGCCAGCTAAAACAACAACAACAACAACAGCAGCAACGAGCGCATTCAAGTAGGCGCGGCTGCTTTTGCTTCTGCTTATTGCCGCCCGCATAGCATTCCATTGGCATTCCAATGTGACCGCCATTCGTAAGCGTATTTATGCATGTATATTGTGCAATTAATTCACTTTTTCAATATATGCATTGCTGTTGCTGTTGTTGCTGCGGTGGCTGTGCGTGCATAAATTTCCATTTTCAATTTATTTGTTGAAATTGCGGCGCAAAAAGCCAACACAAACACATCCGTTTTTCCAATTCACAATTATTCAAATGTTCGCGCGCGCCTTGCCATATTACCAGCACAAAGTGTTGACGCGTCTGCACGGTCTGGCAACTCTGCGAGTACAACTGTACGTGCGAGTGTGTGCAGCACAGCTAGAATGTGTATGTGTGTGTGTGTGTGTGTGAGGGGAAGTGGAGTTTTGCATTTTATTTGTTTGTTGAATTTCTTTTATAAAAATGCCAACGACAAATGCAGTCAAACGTTACTCGTTTCTGTTATTGTTGTTCTTGTATGTATGTTTTTATATTTTAATTAATAGCCGCATATTTGCGTTAAAACAAAGAGCGCGCATACATATGCAATAACTGCAACGGCTGCGGCGACAGTCACTGCCTTTGTTGCTGTTCACTCGCTCGCTCGCACGCTCTAGCTCTTTTTCTCTCCTTCTCCCATCTCCTTCTCTCACTCTCTCTCTCTCTCTCTCTCTCTGGTAAAACTTCGCTCTTTGTGCTTTAAGCAGGGTGTGGATTTCCAACTTACTCACTTACCCACACACACACACACACACATACACACACATACAAACGCATACTGCATAATTGCATGGCGTGTTGGTCGCCTGTTCTTGCTGCTGTTGTTGTTGTTGCCCTGTTCTTGTTCTTGTTCACTTTTGTCGTGTCTTTTTAGCATGCATCCAATTGTTGTTGCCAATGCAAAAACTCTACACACAGACTACACACTACACTGCGCCAAAATTGAGCCCCGTCGCCGCTTAATTGGCATAATGATTTAATAAAAAATAAACATTTGCATTGTGTAGCGACAATGCGTCGCCGGCAAACGCAGTCGCTGCCCTCAACTTATGCTGCGGCAACAACAGTTATGCGCGCGCCGTTGGTTGGGGGCTGGGATTGGGGATAGCTTCTTCCACATTTTTGAGGCAGCCTTTTTGTGGATCATTGGAATTAAATGTGACGACGACGACGACTCGGACTCCACCCTTTTCAGCCTGGGCAGCGACGATGCTGCTGCTGCTGCTGCTGCTGCTGGAAAGCATAATCTCTTTTTGCTCTCTTGCCCTCTGACGCACTCTCTCTTTCTCTCTCTCTTACTGTGTTCGCCTTGTGTCTATGCGTGTTCTGTGTGTATGTGTGTGTGCAACCACACCCTGCCTGCCAGTTTGCCCTGTTTGTTGCCCTCCGCGCCAAAGCATGAAATATGCTACGCCCCGATATGAGTGTTCGCCTTTGTTGTGGACAGTTTCTAATTAGAAATTATATGCACACACATGCACACACACATGCAAACATACACACAAACACACGCGCGGTTACTCAAAATGTGCCGGACATAACTGTCACTTTTTTTGTAACGGCGGTTAACGGCGCATGCATATTGTACGTGTACATACTGGAAGGTGGCGGCAAAGGCAACAGCAGCTTTGACACTGGAATATGCCAAATTCAAAAAGCGGCAATTGGAAATTTTCCAACTCCTCCTCGTCGTCGTGTGCGTTCGTCTGTGTGTAATTTTACAAACAGCGTGCGTGAGTGAGTGAGTGCGCGCACAGTGGGGGTAGTTGGGTGTTGGTTGAATTTTCGGTACAGCTTTTTCTAGTGGTTGTTTCGGCAGGCAAGCAGCCCGGCAGCCCGGCAGCCTGGCAGCAGCATCTCTCGCTTTGGCATACATACATAAGTGTGTACGTGTGTATATATACATGCATGTATGTAAGCATGTACATAGAGCTATGTATGTCATGAGCGCCATCTAGCGGCCGGAACGTTGAAATAAGGCTGTGCCGGGTCGCGTGGGAGCAAGAGATTGAACTACATTACAAGCACATTAGTCATACACACACACACACATACACATATATAAGTATATATGCCTGTATATGTTCCCAATGATGAATTGGAATGCGAGATATGGAAAAACTGTATTTGAATGAAATATCTCAATCAACAACAGGGCTTACTCATCGTACATGTAATTTCCGTATACAGATTAAAACACAATAAATCATTATATAAAAATATAATTTTGCTTTATTTTTATTTTTCCAGAATGTCGACCATAAGATGCGTTTCCGTTCCAAGAAGGGTCAATTGCCTTTCATTGAGCTAAATGGCGAGGAAATTGCTGATTCGGCCATAATCATCAAGGAGCTATCTGCTAAATATGATAAGAATTTGGATGCCGGACTAACTGCTGAACAGCGCAATGTTTCGTATGCCACAATTGCCATGTTGGAGAATCATTTGATTTGGATCATCTTCTACTGGCGCGCCAAGTATCCCGATAATGTACTCAAGGGCTACAAAGTGAATTTGCAGCATGCACTCGGCCTGCGTTTGCCCAACTCGATTTTGAACTTCTTCTTCAAGATTACATTCGGTCGCAAGGTAATTTTGCTCTAGAGAAAAACACTAGAAAAATTTGGAAAGTTTCAAGCTCGAAATATTGAAAAAGCAATTGTAGCTTGTAGAGATTGCAACCCATTAGATAATTAGAAAATAGAAAATTTCACACTTTGAAGATTGATAAAAGTTTAAATCAATTATAGCTTTTAGTTTACAATGTGAAACTTTAATTAGAAAAATTTTAAATCGGAATATTTAATTTTTGAAAACTGCAAATTTTATCAAAATATTCAGTTAAATTCAAGAAACACGTAGATTGCATCGAACAACATTTTCTGTTCACATAACTTCGGCATAATGTTTATTTGGGAATTCGAGTCGAGTTTTCCGGCTGGTTCTGGTATTTTCTACGTCTCCCTCGTTCTCTCACCCCTCACTCTGTAAATAAACAGAAGTTTCCAGCAAATCGCTCGACATATTATGTTGCACCTCCAACTAACACTAATACCAGCTAAACCCAAACCCAAACTCAAACCCGAGCACACACGCACACATTGAAGCTAGATCCAGATTCAGATAAGTAGAAACAGGCAACGGAACTAGAACCAAAGCGACGATTGTTACATATTTTGTTTATAGTAGCAGATATATGTATATGTATATCATCTCTTTACAAATATATATTATAAACAATAACGGTGCCGGGGCTCCTTTTTTGTTTATGTTCAGCGTAGCCTCTCATATAACCCAATTATACAAAAATATACAAATGCCACAATTGACAACAATAACAAAACAAAAACAAAGAAATATATATTTTAAAAAAATGTATTCACTTGTCATTAAGTATTCTTCGGTTAGCCGAATATTTAATACTTTTGCAGCGTTTAAATATATATACATATGTGTAATGTATATAGTTGAGATTTGTAATGGATACATTTGTTGATAAATGGAGTAACTTAAAGGAAGGAGTTTTGATGACTATTTATAGCATAAAAAAATTCTCAGAAATTTGGATAATGCAATTCCAGTTATAGTTGAGCATAACACGCTCATCAGCTATATTAGTAGCAGCTATAAAATGTATTATTTAAATACTATGCAGGCCATATTTATATATATAGTTTCTGTAGTTGAAAAATATTTTGCGTATTTGCTATTTATATACAAATGTGCTTCCGATTGATAGTAATTTCTAGAGAAATTATACAACATATCTGAATGAATTTGAAGCAACAGAGTATTACTTTTGTGGTGTTATTCCCTATAATCAGTAACAGTAGTTGGACAAAGGAATTCGAAAGTTTAAGATTAATTTATAAGAGATTAATTTCATTTTTATACTAGATATCTTTTTATTTTTATATCCAGATATAGTTATACATATAGTAGATAGATAATTGGAACTCAAGTTTTTCATGGATATATGGCTGCCTAAAAGAAATCTCAGCTTCTAATGGATAGACAAGTAGACAATAAATCCACAACTTTTCTAGGTATATACTATATGCATATATACACAATAGATTTATGGATATATATTTTAAGGATATATAGAGAAAAGAGCTATATACTCTATAATTCCATAGATACTGCAATCGTACGATATCATAAAGAAATACAAAAACAAATATCTACAAATTAGTTATTATCGAAATTCCATTTCATTCATTATCACTAACTCTTGCATGGTGTTTTTTCTCTTTTTTTCGTTTCTTTTATTATATATTTTTATGTTGATTTGTTCGATGGTTGGTTTACCCTCTACTACTACTACCACTTCTACTACTACTACCACTACCGCTAACATCTCTATGTGTGTGCGTTATATATATATACAAACATATATATATATATATATAATATATATATGTGTAACTACCCTTAACAAAAAAAAAAAAAAAAACCTTCCGTTGTTGTGCATCCAATATTGCATTTTGCATTTATACTTAAAAAAAAAAAAAAAAAAAAAAAAAAAAACTATGAATCCGAATACCGAATATTCAACACAACAAGTGGTTCCAGGGCACGAAAAAGCTAAAGGCGCATGGCATTGGTGTCCATAGCGCCGAGGAGATCGAAGAGTTCGGCAAAAATGATCTTAAAGTGCTCAGCGAGATGCTCGACTGCAAGCCTTTCTTCTTTGGCGATGAGCCAACCACATTGGATGTGGTTGCCTTTGCAGTGCTGTCGCAATTGCATTATCTATCCAAGGATATTACGTATCCACTGCGCGACTATATGACCGAGAAGTGTCCCAATTTGGTTGGTCATGTTTCGCGCATGAAGGATAAGTGCTTCCCCGACTGGGATGAGATTTGCACAAAGCTGGATCTCAATGCGCACATTCCCAAGCCAGAGTGAGTGGATCATATAGATATATAAATATTTGCATATCATTTCTAAATCTAAATTGCATTTACTCACTCCCTCAATAGACCCGAAACCAAGGAGGGCAAGGAAGGCGGCGAGCAGGAGAAATCAAATGAGCAGGAAGGCACCGAGGGCGATAAGATCGAGAAGGAGTTGGAGAAGGACAAGGTAAAGTCTACATCAATTCTTAATATATATATAACAAAACTAATAATTTCTTAAATCTTTAGTCGAACGAGAAGGAATCGACCGAGGAGAACAAAGAGAAGGAGGAAACAAAGTAAACATCCACATATATATCTCTCCATATATATAAATATATACGATGATCAAGCAAAAGGACGGAAGGCAAACAAACAAAACAAAACACCCCCACATATATACATAGTACGATACTATTACTATATCTATATAGTATATATATATGCATATATATATTTATACATATATATATGTATATGGTAAACGCGCTGATTAGCGCATTGCGCTCATATATAAACATTTAAAAAAAAAATCATTTAAAGCATAGGACAACTGTAAAGCAAAACAGGCAGAAAAACCAAGTTAAGAAAAAAGATCCACTCTAAAAAAAACTAAAGAAAAAAAAAAAGAAAGAAAAATCGTATATACAATAACGTAACTTAAAAAACTTTGGACATCTTTTTTTATATATATACAAAGTAAAAAGAAGAAGAAAAAATCACAAAAAAAGAGAAAAGTAAAATGGTAAAAACATTTAGTATAAAATTATAAAAGTTTATACGTATAAGAAATGAAAACAAATTAGTTAAAGAAACTCGAATGAAAAGTAAATCAAAGTGAAGTGAAGGAAGAGAGCAGAAGAGAGTAGAGGAGAGGAGTTTGGGTGAGAGGAGGTGTAGAACAGCATAAAATACGCATTAACCATTAGTTTTCATTCAAGCGATCTATATAATACACCCCATATAAACAACACAAACACACTCACACACACACTCGTCTCGACACTCGCACACTCAAACACCTACACCAACACACACACACACAAAGTCAGACATAAATGCATAATGCAGCAACAATTGCAACTCGATGGTATTGTTTACTCTTCCAAAATTTATTAAGCTTAAAGTATAAAATGAAAGGAATATATGGCGGCGGATATATATATATATATGATATAATATAATATGATATGACATGATATATGAATATATGATATATGTAGTTGATGTTGCTTAGGATTGTGACCAGGTGACGAGAGAAGAATGAGGGACCGCTGCTGATAATTAAGTTTATTTTTTATATAAATATGATTGCAAATAGTAATTTTTTATCCATGTGTGCAAATAATTAAATAAAAAAAATATTGAAAATTTATTACTTATAATTATATATATATATACATACATTATATACGCCCCCGCCCCCTATCATAAAGATGTGTATAAAATAACAACAAAAAAACAAAAAGCTAAAAAAAAAAATAACAAAAAGAAAAAAAAAACAAAAGAAAACATAAAAATTGTATGTTAAATTCTTTGTTTAATTATTGTTTCTTATGATTTTCCGGAAGGGGCTGCAGCTCAGCCCTGCCCTTAGTCCTTGCTTTACATGTTTTCAAAAAAGAATTCGAACCAAAAAAAGAAGAAAAGAAAAGAAATACTCGGAAAAAAACGAATAACTAAATCAAATTTGTAGTCAAAAATTATTATATATTTTGTTCACTAATTTTTCGAATTTTTATGTCGCGTCCCAAACTTTTTTTTATATACATATGATTTATACAATAAATATTTAATTTTAATTACGCAAATATATATATACAAAAAATATATATAAACATAAATTCTATTGTAATTAACGCTGCAAAAAACAAAACTCATAACACATAGTAGCAAAATCTTGTGAAAAATCATATAAACAAAAAAGAAACGAAAAACTGAACACGAAACTCATGCAAACATTTTCAGCGCTAGATGGCGCCAGTCGCACTCCATGGAGGGCGAAGAGAATTTCTTTTTTTTTTTATTTTTTCGTTTGCCGTCCCATCCATGATGCACTCAGTTCTACGTTCTACCCAACTACACCCGCCTACGCCACGAGCTAAGATACAAAAGAAAAGAAGTTTAAGAAAATACAAAAACAAAAAATGAGTGAAAACAAGCGAGCGGAAAACGTGGCATAGATGAAATCAATAAACAAAGAGAATGAAAGAAAAGAAAAACAAATTTTTAATAGGGTAAAAAAAAAAACGGAAAACTAAAAGAAAAACCAACCGATAGAAAACGCAATGAGGCGTAAAACCGAAAATAAAGAAATGAAAATAAAATGTAAAACATGAGAACAACAAATTGTGAGATGACAGAGGGAGATAGATAGCGAGCGAGCAGCAGAAGAACGGCTCTAGATTGAAAGAGGAAGAGCAGGATGAAGCAGAAGCTGAGGAAGAGGAAGAGGAAGAACAGGGCATCTCCGATAAAACGATACGATTTGTAGACTATGCAAGTATTTTTATGTATTAAAGGTTATGTTGTAAGTTTTTATCACAATATTTGTATTGTAGCTGCTCAGTGTTTTATATGATTATATAAAATGAATATATAAAAACAAAATAAAAAACTCGAAAAAAAAAAACAAATACAACCAACCGGACAGACAACAAAAACAACAACAAAAATTATTGTATTACATACATCTTATATATAATAAATATGCTTCTTAATAAAAACAAAAAACAAAAGAAATAAATAAAATTAATTTATGACGGTGGATTTTCAGGAGACATGCAGAACTAAGCCGGGGTAGCTTACAAGAACTAAAAAAAAAAAAATTAAAATAATAAAAAAAAGTACATGACAAAAACAAGTAAGAATATTCATAGAGGGTTTAGCTGACAGCACGATGCTCGCTCAACAAAACAAACCAAATTCGAAATTAGTAAAAAAAAAAAATACTCTGGAATATTCTCGAATTTATAGTTCTAGAAAATGATAGAGATTGTGTTAAATGATAGAAATACATTTATATCCCTTCTTCTTTTTCGATTACAAGGTTTCCTGTAATATGTGAATGTCAAAATTAGCTTGATCTGTAGGGAAGCTCGACAGTAATTCAGTTTGATATATATATCCTATAAAAAGTATTTTAGAAATAAATCTAAATTCCAATTTATAGCTCTAACTTTTCCCTATGACAAAGTCGTCAGTTCTACAACTATATGTAAAGTAGGTTTAGCTCAACAAAATAATATTCCTAGTTAATATAGTAGTCTAGTAGTATTACAGACATTTTGGATATTCCCAAAAAGATATGTAGATATATCACATGATATTATAAAATATCAGAATCCAAATAAGCCCTTTTCAGTCAGTTGGACGAGTAACTGAAGAAATTAATTATGATACTTGAGTTATCTTTGACGTATACCTTCTGATAACCTGCAAAAAGTTGCTGCAGGTTTTCTAATGCTTAGAATAATTAAATTATCTCTGCTTTCGATAGCAGGCTACGCCGGGGGCGACAGCTCAAGTTCAGGTGCTAAAACAGACTTTTTATAGAGGTGTACTATAAATGTCGACATAAGCCAAAGAGGCATGCTCAGTGTTATATATAACGGCATATGCGATATGTGCGTTATTTGTTTTGGGGTCTGCAGAAGCCCCAACGAAAAATCGGATTGAATCTAGATATGAAAATCATAAAATTTACTTTTTTATCACGATTATGAACATTGACCAAATTTTCATTTAGCTTAGTCACAACTTGGATTCGTCATTTTATTAGCTTAGAATAAATAGGTCAACAATGAATATTGGATACTCTTATAGAGAGCATATATAGACTTTGTAATGGAGTTTACTATATTTTTTTGCCATAATTTGAGAAGTCTATCGAAATTATTTTTAGAATGGTTGGAATAGTTCTATCTGAGAAACATATAGAAGAAAGTTTTGGAAAGTGCTTTAGTATTTGCTTTGAAATATATATATATTTTTATGTATGTATATTTGATATAGTAATATGAATTTTGGTCATTTCTGTTCTATAACACAACTGAAGCTTATAAATGGAACTTTTCCTCTTCCCTATACATACATAAAATTTTCAATGGGAATAAACATTTGGTTTAAGAGTTCGCATGGTAAGTATAGGGTCAAATTTATAGTCTTTAATGTTCTCAGCTGTCTATAGACCATTATACCCCAAACTAAAAATGTTTTCAAAAAATAAAATTTAGCTCTTCATATCTCATTCCATAAGCCAGTACTCCAGTAACTAATCTATATATATATATATATATGTCTATAATAAAGAAAAGTAAACTATATAATAGAATTTACTATTTCAAATTGTCTAGAGCAGAAAACCAGACTCTATTTTATAGACTCTTGTCATATTAACTCAAGTCTAATCTATTTAATATATAGACTCGTTTGCTTATGCGAGTCGCAAAAGTTTTATACTGCACCAATGGCTTTACATTTACAATATCTATATATTTATTTATTTCTATAACTAGACATTTGCCTGCAACAGCTTGTGACCCAGAAATGCCAATCAAATTGACATTCAATTCGCATCTGACCCCATCATAGACATAGTCGGGCGATAATCGATATTTGACCTAGGCCAATATAAAAATGACTATCGCAACAAATTCCAAAGACTGACTCCCACAAACGCTCTCACTCCCCGAACTCCCACAATGGATAATCGACGACTAATTTGATGGCTGCCTAACTGTTTGAGGGTCGGAGTCTAGGAGTCTAGTCTGGGGGGGTTTTAGTTGCCTTAGTCTAATCAATGCAAACACGTTGCAAGAATTACCATTCGTAGGCACACCCACACTGCCACCCAGCAGCACCCGCCCCCTAATCCTCATTTCGGTTGTCAACGGGCGTTGAATTGTGACATTTGGCAATTTATTGAAGACGATTTCCAATCAGAATAAATCATGCGAACCGAATCTAATATGGCAAGCGGAATTTTTATGGCTGCGTGTTGAGCGCATAAAAAAATAAAAGGTAAGTGTGATATCGGCCAGATCCGTTAAAACTCCAGCTCCTATACGCCTCCCTCCCCTCCCGTTCATCTTTAGCTCCTTTTCAGCTCTAACTTAAATATGAAAATAAGAAGCAGAACCTAACGTAACCAACTCTGACGAACGCTTTGTCCTTTGTGGTGAGCAGCATAGCGTGCACATTGCATGTCCCATGGCAACTAATACACTGAGCAAAAATTTAAGATAATTTTTTAAATTAAAATTTTTAAAATATTTTATTAATAAGATTCAAATATAAAAAAAAATGTTAATATTAATTGTCTACTTAAAAAATATTATGTTTTTATTTTATATGTTAATATTAAATAAAAGTATATAAAAAATTTCATAATATTTTTGTATTTATATTTTTAAAAATATTTTTTATTAATGCTTTTTTATTTTAAACATAAATGTTTATATTTTTCTCATTCTGACATCGAACTACTATCAAAACCTTTACGCTTAGCTGGAATGCTTAAATGCCTTCTAAAACGACCTTCAACATAGCCAACCTAGTCATGCACAATTTCTTCGAGTGTAGGTCACTCGAGGGGAGGGAAAGTACAGCGAGATAGATAAGTATTGCATGATGGAGCTGGCAGTCGTTGTCGATTCGCTCACAGCATTGAATTGGTGTTAAGCACGAACCGAGCGAATTGGCAATATGGAAATGGAAAAGGAAATGGAAAATGGTAAATGGAAATCAGGCAGAGTTGTCCCCAAGCTGTGTGGGGATTGGGTCGAGCAGCATGGCGCTTGGCGGCCTGGCAGCCGCAGCAGTTGCTGCCATTCATTGCGAGCGTGCGGAACATGTCGAATCAATTGTTTTTTCTCAGCCTCGCGGATATATTCTCTGTTTATCCGGCCATCTTCAAGGAGCGCAGCAAGCAGCTGCGCAAGACTAAGCAAATCTATTTGCCCAGCGATGAGGAGTGGCAGGATAAGATGTACTTCATGCTGCTCGAGATCCAGCGACAGGTGAACGAATCCTCCGACGTGAACATCTCGCTCAAGGACATCGATAAACGCGATAAGCCAGCATTCGATCCAGAGCGCATCACAAAGATCATTTCGCCCTGCATCAGTCCAAATGGACGTCGCAGTCGCGTGCTCAAATACTGTCATGCAACTACAGTGAAGATTCGCCTCAAGTCCAGTGCTCGCTGGAATCTGCCGACCATTGCGAATGCAGCCAAGCTGCTGAGAAAACCCGCTCTGCCCGTTGCCTTTCAGAATGAGCATGAGATGCGCTTGGCCTACTCCCTAATCTACGATGTCTTTCGTTGTGCGTGCAGACATAACCTCACAGTTAGCACACATCTAACCTCACTTTTCTTTGGTTTTAGATAAATCAGTGTTGTGCAACGCCCTGTCGGACATTCGCTTCTTCGAACAGGAGCGCTATAAGAAGGTAAGTGATTGAGTAAAGCTGAGAGAAGTTGATTCATTGATTGACTTACTGACTGACTGACTGACCGATAATGGATGCAATGGATTTCTCATTTAACTTTCCCTTCCCCAGTATGTCGACGATGAGCAGCGCATTTGGTTAATGCTCTTCGAGCTGTACGATCGTCATTTTAGGAATCGCAACTCGGAATACCAAGCCGAGCAAATGCAACTCTACAAGGAGGCGGAAGTAACAGGTAAGTGGAACAATTCTTAACACCTTTCCTCTACCCTGTCTCTCTCTCTCACTCTCTCTCTAGAAATTGCAGATGTGCTTTGGCAGCATCGCGTACGCCTGGCCGCCTCCATATCTCGCATGCGTATCGGCGTCGGCGCTCTGCGTCTCTCCCAGCTGCTGCCCATTCATCTGCAGAACGAAAAGGTGGCCATCGCAGCGGCCAATCCTGTGGTCACTGGCTGGATAAATCCTTTTCTGTTGCGGTAAGTGTGACAGCAGCTGCTACGATTTAACTTGAAGTTATTTTTTATGCAACCCAGCAACAAGACGGAGGCTAATAAAATTTTGACTGAGATGGGTTTTACGGTCCATGGACCGGACGATGAGCAACCGCTGCTGGAGCAGCACTGCAAATGGGATAACATCTGTCCGTTGGTCATCTCCATTATACCCAAGAATCGCAGCGAGTTTACCAAGTCAAAACTCATGACCGAACATTATTTTATCATGCAGGTTGGGTTGGCTCTAAGGAGAGGAGTAAAACAGAAAGATTTTCCTAATTTCTTGTACCTTTTCCTTGCAGGACAAAAACTTTTCCTATGGTCCGGCTATAATGTCCAAGCTGATGGACTACTTTGAGCTATATGGTAAGTGAGTTTATAGTAACTGAATTCATTACTATATGAACTATATATATTTCCTTTCAGGTGATATTCTGCAAACCCATGTGGATTCGCCACGTGCCACAGCTTACCTGGCTGCACTTTTTTATTCAGTGAATCGCGTGAATAACTTTTATGTATATGGAGCGGGTGCCAATCTTAAAGACTATCGCCGATATATGGAAACTCTAGGCGTAAGCTATATATATAACAACCCCTTAACTTATTACCTACAACTCTCATCTCTTCTAGGTCAACAATATACGACTCTTTGGCGATGCATTCACCTCGTTTCCCATGGAATCCAATCGGTTTCGCAATGTTGTGGGCGTCTTTGCCACGCCTCCGAACTCCTTCAGTGCCATCTCCGATCCCATTGACTTGATTTGCTCGCGTGGCGGCGATTTGAGCATGCTGGAAGTGCTCACCGAATCGGAGGTTAGCGATGAGGGTAAAGCACGAGTCGGTTGCATACTCGAGGAGCAACTGCTCACCCTTACGATGTCCATGTCACGTCCCCAAGTGCAGTTTGTGCTCTATCAAACGCATTCGATCGTCACCACTGAGAATGAGGATATGGTGCAGCATGTGCTGGAGGTAATCAATAAGCTGGCTTTGGAGAAACATCGTCAGGCCTACCGCGAGATGAAGAGGCTGGAAGCTCTCGCCGAGGCCGAGGCAGCTAATATACCCGCCGCAGCGATGCCCAAAGAATCGCCACGCAAAAAGGAGAAACTCAGTGCCGAGGATAAACGCAAATCCCAGCCAGAGCTGGCCCCCTCCAAGCCGGGTGAGCCAACCATGCCGGCTGTGCAGCTGCCTCGAGTGGATAGCATCGATTTGATTGTTACGCCGGATATCGATGAGTTCGTGCAGGACATTGTGCCCGACATCTGCATCAATCAGGACAACTGCATCGAGCAGCAGTCGACGGGCAGCTACCTCTCACTCATACGCCGCAAGACACTGACCCAGCTCAATGAAAAGTATCTCATTCGCATGGCCGAGCGACGCGGACTCTTCGGCAAGCAGGAAAAGGATAAGACAAGGACGCGTGGCGTCAAGCTGCAGGAGGTCAACGAGCCAACGCCGCCAGATGCCAACTATGATAGCTGCTCGGCGGGCTCGCGCAGCGGGCAACAGCATAAGGTAAGTGCGGGCAGATATAGATGTATATATTACTCAAGTATATGTATATTTATAATATATGTCTATATGCCATTAAAATTATTGCTGTTTCAGCGGAGGGGTTTGAGCTTAACTCAGATATCTACCTGGATATGTCTGAAGAGATCTTATGAATCTTAGACATGTCTATCATTTATACCTATGTAATGATTGGGGTTTCCCTTGAGGGTTTAGATCAAGTCTAGATTTGATTACTTGAAAAATCTATCGTGGCCCAAGGTTTTACTGCGTGTCAATCTATATCTCAATCTGTGCTAATCTTTGAGTAGATAATTACTAATATATCTATAACTATATCATATTTCTAGAAAGCTAATTATTAATAAATGCACAATATATATATATATTTATTCATCTATAATGGTATAAATACATATAGTATATAGACTAAATATATGATGTAGTCTGTGAAAGTCTAAAGAAAGATTTGCAAAGGGTTTTTTATTCATAGGCATAAAATACCTATGATATTTATACAATATACCTCTGACTCTTCAGTATGAGATAATAGTCATATTATTTTCCAATTTGCGAGTAATAAAATTAAAGAGGCACTCATAAATCCACACTTACGTTTTCTTATCACAAATACGTTAGCTATCGATAAACAAACAGCGTGATTACGCATACTTGTTTTATTTATAGATCACATATAAAGATCACTATTAGTAATTGAGTCATATAAGTTATAATGCGGAATCTCGTTTCTGTTCGTATATAATGCAGACATCTACTTAAGTTAGTAAAAACGAAAGGTTTTCATTAAAAGCTTACGAGAGATAAGATATGAGATATAGATCGTATGGCCATTAGATATACATTTATATCGATAAGTACTAGACCATATATCTTATGGACATTATAAGATAGGGATCGTATTGTCTTTGGAAAATTTAGTTGTCGTAAATAATTATATTCAGAATTCGATCAGATATTGATAGCTTACATAGATAAGCGAGAGCAAGCAAAACCCCTTTGATTTATAGCATATATTTTAGGTAATGAGAGATAAGATATGAGATAGATGTATCATTTAGGTCTTGCTAATATTACTCAATTCTGAAAAATATATAAAATATGAATCTCATACTTTTTTATATACGAAATTGTGTTTATTATACGCGACATAAGATATGGACTTTATAGGAAATATCTTATTCAAATATACCATATTACATATAATATATAATATAATATAATATATAATTTACAACATATCTTATACGATATACGATATTCAATATATACGATATAAAACCAATAAAGCGCACTTTATTACCTAGAACTCCTTATATGCCAATCAAATCAAAATATTTCAGAGAAAAATCCCCTCGAAATTAACTCTAGACTGGAATCAGATATAAAGCTATAAACAGTCCATAAAAACCAATTGACAGATATGAGAGATAAGATAACTAACATGGATATGTGTACGTACATACCATATGCAAGAGTCCTTATACGATATACGATATGGATCGTTTAATTTTCGAATTGCGTGATAAACAAATGGAAATATTAATTTAAAATTGAAATATTTGTCTCCAGATTCAGAATATTGATAGCCTATAGTGAACGTAGTAGAACCCAAAACTAGATGTAGGATATGAGTGATAAGATATAAGAATTATGCTATACCTTGAACTGTCCATATAGACCGGATTCATGGGGTGTTAGACTTTACACTTTATTGTAAACAACGACATTTGAGAGTAGGATAGGAGAGGGCTTAAGCTGGGTTAGAGGGGGCAGGGGTGGTTATGGAGAGATATGGGTCTTTATATACATATACACACATTTGAGACTTATGATCTAATAATTAACGTGCGCCATCAACAGAATCATCAGCGATATCGCAGCATCCACCTGGGCTATTAGAAGCGAGGGGCAATGGAACGGGCTGAGGGGGGGTTCGTAATTAGCATGAGGCATGCAATTGCAATTGCTCCCAGGGCTTAGTCACAGCAACTACATTGACAACAACAACAGCAACAACAACAATGATGATGATGATGAGATATAGAGAGAGGGTTAAGAGATTAGGTCATGCCATTGGCTTAGCTCATTGGCCCATGACTAAATCCAATCTTTGAATTGAATTGCAATTGCTATTTGCGCCAGCTGCTGCCGCTGTTGGCCTTCACGTTGGCATTTTTACTGCCTTGCTGATAGCCTTTGGCATCCTTCGACTTGCTGTTGGACCAACTGCCACTGCCAGTCATGCTGCTGTTGCTGCTGCTGCCATTATAGCTGAAGCTGGACTTGAAGGAGGGATTGCCATTGCTCTTGAACATGGGATTCGTCTTCCCAGCGCCGACCAATGGAGCCGACTGATTGTAGTAGCTCTTGTTGCTGCTCTGATGATTGTAGCCCTGCGTGGAGCCAGCGACACTCTTCTCCGACAGCTGTCGATTGTAGGAGAATCCAGTGCTGGCCAGTCCCACTGAGGCGATGCCCAGGCCCATACCGACGCCAGAGCCCACTGAGCTGGCACCAATACCAACGCCACCTCCACCAAATGTTTGCTTATGGCTGGTGCTAAAGGTGGCGCCCAATTCCCCGCCCAGCGGTCCACTTTGTGTATAGAACTGTTGCTGCACCTCGACAATATAGCGATAGGCCTCCTCCATGCTCTTCGGATTGCGGCGCAGGATCATCGAATGCGTCGGCTCCGGCAAATGGTCGCGAAACGCTTGCAGCGTGATACGCTCAATGTCCTCCAGCGCGTACAGCGTGTCGTTGTATGTGAGCTTCCGATTGAGCAGACGTTGCTTTAGTTTCGCCATCTTCTGATAATACAGCTCGATGTTCGAGTCCAGCACGGCAGTGCGTATTTTGTGTATCAGCGAGTAGCTGGACTCGCGCTCGGCAAAGCTGTATAGCAGCTGCTCCTTCAACTTGTGCCAGGACTCGGCCTTGACCGTTCCATTCGCATGGCCATTCCCGCTGCCCGCCGGCGCGCTCAGCTGACGAGTGAAGACAGCATCTCTCGCCCGGTCCGTGCACTTGTTCTTAATGTGAGCGAGCAGCTGCGCCTTGTAGTACTCGTCGAAGGTATTGATCGCCGGCATCAAGGCCTCGATCTTTTGCAGGAATTGCGGCAATTTTGCCGGATCGCTGCCATCGAAGTTCTCGACGAGCTTTAAGCGTGTCAGCACCTGATTATATTTATTCACAAAATCGGGATCCATATCACCATGCACGACTTTCAATATATATATATATGTATAGATCTTGTTTGAATCTCGTTTCAAAAATCAGATTTTCGATTCTTACGAAATGTATAAATTAACATTGATTAACATGAACGGTTAGCTACGAAAATCCACGGGAAAAAAAAGAAATCTCGCAGCAATAACAATGACATCAAATCAAAAAGTTTTGCCTTTCCAGCTCTCCCAACCGAACCGTACGAATGCGAAATTCGAATTGATATAGCAAACGGGAACGGAATAGATCGGTTGCTCAGTTCACTCTGACTTTCGGATCGTATCGCTGCGATTCGGCTTGTCATTCGTGCTGAACTGAAATACTCAAACGCCACTCATAATGGTGGTGGTGGTGGTGGTGTTGCTGCTGCTGCCGCTGGTGGTGTTGGTTTGGTTGTGGGAGTTGTTTTGTGAACTGACTGGCTGAATCATATATGCACAAGTTAAACAACAACAATGGCAATAAACGAGAGTGTTAGAACAGATAAACAACGACGAGGGTATGCTCTATAAGGAGATATCAATTTATGAGTGAACAACTTGCGAAGCTAATTTATACTTTGAAGTTTTTATTATATATTTTATTTATATTTTTTAAGTTTTTTTTTTATATTTTCTCAAATTTTTTGTAAATTATATAGAAAATTCTAGATTCTTGGGTTCTATATAACATATTATATATTTTTCATATGTATTACACATATTTGTATGCACATATACAACATAAAGAGTCTATAGAGCAAGTTCGATAGCTCTTACTTTTATAGTTTTCAAGACATGACAGAACTTAAAATCGATAAATATCGGCTTAGAGCAAATCAGAAGCGGCCACAGCTTCAAAAGTCAATTTAGACTAGTTTTTAGTGTTCAATTATATGATTTAAGCTTAGCTTCGATTTCTGTTTAAATAGAAATTGCTTTAAATGTTAAAAAAAAAAATATATATATATTATGAGGAACCTATCAAAAACTCAATCATTGTTTATACTAGAGTTCCATATGAATAAAGTCTAAAAAGCAACAATAAGTAATTTTTGTAGCTTTTTGTATATTGAACAGACAAAGCAGATTGATAAGAATGAAAATATGATTTTAAATAAATGTCACTTAGTCCATAAAATATTTAAATTGAAGCACAATATCATAAGGTTTAAAATACCTAATGAAAGCTTATAATCGATATATATTGATTTCAGAGAAACTCTCCGATAGCTCTAGTTCTGCAATTGCTTAGGGCAAAACTAGATAAATAGCTTTTGAAGCTTACGTAGTTCCTGAAATCAATACAAGCACACAGACAGATTGCCTTGACTTTTATTGATGTCTTAGATATGGCTCAAGTGTTTGTCTATGCCTCTCCCTATCCGTTACATAGCTTTGTACAATGGCAATATACTCTAATTGGAGCGCATGCCCATATAGGGTATAATAACAGCGGGCACGACGATCGCACATACATATACACACGCATATATATTCATATAGGCAAAGCAATGACAGATAGAGATAGTAACAACCCAGCAAACACACACACACACACACTGAGAGCAGAGGCACGCACATAGATCAACATTAAGCATATTAACGAAAAAGCGCACACAAATCGCTCGGAATCGAAGCGTAGCGTCATAAGTATATATAGTATATATATATATATATATATATATATATGCATATGCATATATCTACATACATATAAAAGAGTTCAAAAATCGACAGATTCTTAGTTAAGATATATGAATTTGAAAAGATTTCTTAATTTATAGCAATTTCTAGATAGTCGAATGTCTTTATATCATTTCAAGGATTGATAAAAGTCACTTTCAATAAGAGCCCAGAGTGTTTCTAGGTGCGTGTGAAACGAAACGGGCGGTATACTGCGCGGGGGTCAATTGAAGTCTATCAGTCAATTTACAATATGGAATAATAAAATCAGTTAGAAAGTCTTCACATCAAATTCAATTGCTATTTAATTTGCAAAGTTTTTATTTCTTTTATTTTTCTTAAACTCATCTCCAAGCAAAACACAAAACACAAATCAAAATTTAATAAATAAATTTTAAAAAATCGCCGCTGACGCTTATATTGGTTATTTACATTGATCTATTAACAATATGCTGTTAACTGTGTATATTCGAATGTGTAAATAACATAATTTCAAGAGCATTTATTGTGCTGAAGGCGCAGTCATTTAACAGTTAAAGACTTTGTTCTCCCAGCATACAGAGATGAAGATACATATGTATGTAGATATATGCAAAGAAATAACTAGGGAGAAGTTTACTTTTAATAATATCTTTATCTTTATCCTTATCTATTGGAATCATTGGAAATTTTCAAGTGTTTTGGATGAAGCTTTATGCCGGGATATCGAAAGAATGTCTTTCATTTAAAGTATTCATTCAATGTTAGCAATGACCTTGCTTCATCTTTATGGGCAACATATGATTGTTTATTTCTTAAGCGATTCAATTTGAGAGTTCGATCTTTGCTCTTCAATGATTTGCATATTTTTTATTGCTATTGGACAGTGATTTAACATATGTAGAATACTTTAGGTATGAAAACAATTATTTAGTGGGGTAAATATCTCTATCTTATCAGAATTTCCTCTATTTCTATTTCTCTCTCACGCTCCCTGTATCTGAAGATCTCTGAATCTGTAGCTGTTTGTCTGTCTTTATTTCTGTCACTCCCACTCTTTCTCTCCCTTATTCTCACTCTCTCTCCCTCTTGTCTCTCGTCTCTTCCCGCTCTCTTCTCGTTCTCTCTCTATGTCTCTCTATCTCTCTTTCTCTATCCCTCTGTAACTCATAACTCTTTCATAACTCTAGGCTAAATATTTACCTCTCTTTCTCACTACATTCTTTCACTGTATCTTAGACTTCTTACCTCTCTTTCACTTCTTCCTTACTCCACATTTCTTACTCTTTCTATGTATATCTCTCCTATACTTTATTTTAAGAAGAACTTCAATTTTGTTGTTTCAAAGCTCAAAATCTACTTTAAGACTCTCGATGCCAGTATTAGAACATACTCTAAAGATATTTCTTCTCTTAAACTTCTACAGCCAATTTCTGCCCTAAGAAATTTCCATTCCAAAACCAGAGGCCACTTACTCGCTTATGTTTCTATAAATATACTATACTTCTCTGAAATTCATAAAATTCATATTTCATATGAGATTTCCGTTCCAAAACTCTAAACTTCTAACAGCTTAGTCAAATATCATTAAACTAATTTCAGCTAATTATTTATTATTAAGCTAATTTCTGTAGCTACCAATAAATTCAGTTTGTATGTTTTTTATTTTTTTTTGTTTTCTACCAGTTTTCCAGTTGAGCCTCTTGTCTGTTGCCTATCATGTATATATATCATATAAATCATATCGCTCAACCCGTCGTCGATATCGACTGCATGACACACAAATGACTTTGCCGACGAAGCTCCGAATATAAATAATTATATATATGTATATATTTTTATTGGACCTAAAAGCAAAAAAACACGCGCGCTTGGCACCTAGCCACGCCCATCATTTTGGGGCGGCTTATCGTGGGCGCTTTTAAGGTCTGGTGCGCCGGCGTGCGCGTTCTCAACTAATTAGCAACAATTTTCGAACGTTAGCGGCTTGTAAAAACGGTTTACCAATACAGCTAAGGCTGAAGTTAAAGCCAACAGCCGAGCCCAGATTGAGAAACTGGCAACAGTTGTCCAATCAGACGGGCGGGGGCATGTTCTAATTGGAGCCGTGGCTTTCTGATAAGCGCATTTAATTGCTCTCGACTGCAGCGGCGACTTGTCAGTTCGCATTTGTTTAACAGCAACTATTTTACAGCTGTAATTTTGTTTACAGTAATTATGTAAACAACAACAATAGTAAATAGTTAATCACCGTTCGTTTGCCTTGATAAGCAAGTTCAGGGCCAAGGCCGCGGGTTCACGCTTCGAGTTGAAGTCAGAGAATTAGAGACCGCAACCGAGGCGAACCGAACCCGCATTCAATCATAATTCAACACCATCTCAATGGAGTCCCACTTATCAAGCAGCTGTAAACATTCGCGCATTTCGCATTTCGAATCATTTGCAATCCAAATTTAGCAGTAAGAAACAATACAACAAATTTTGAGTAAAAATAGAAGATGAAATAGAAGATTAGTGGATGCACTTACTTATGAATGAAAGTGATAAGTGATAAGCAGATGACCTATACTTAGTTACATAATGAAATTATTCTAATTGATAAGCCATGCAAGACTCTTTTCTTATATAGATCATATTTGCCTAGCTTCAATCTGTTTCGCACTCTGATATATATATAATATAATGTATTCCATTTCATAGAACAGAGCTTAAAGAATATAGAGTATCATATCAGTTTTGCAGTAGATGAGTAAGTTATTGGACAGCTGAAAAAATGAAAATAGATTCCTATATCAGAGTAAAGTTGAGCATGAACAAAGTTTAAATGATGGAATGCTCATATTGAGTAGTGCCTATAAGAATGCTACAGTCATAGTTAGTATATAATGATATATTATCTCTACTCATAAAATATTATTTAGCTATATTATTAAGCATTTCCGTTTGATAAGTTTTTTCTATATACTAAATATTAAAAAAGAAAAAAAAAAACTCTAAATAAGCTTTTCAGAATTTTTATTCTGATATATTACTTTTTTGGTATATTACTTTTTCTGGTGTATTACAATTTCTGTGTACCACTTATTTTGCTATGATGCATTTTATGTTATACTACTTTTTCGTCTTCTTATATACTACTTTTCTGGTATACTATCGTATCCGATAAACTACTTTTTCTAGTATACTTACTTTTTTAATATGCTACTATTTCTGGTATACTACCTTTTCTGATGTACAACTCAGATATAATATTTTTTTTTTATGTTATACTACTTTTTCTATTATAATACAAAGTGTGGCTTACTATTTCTCCAATATACTACTACGCTGCTTTATTACTGATTAGATACTGCTACCTTTTCTTACCCACAGCCGTTAAATACACTATCCCCACGTCTCTTCAGCCTCTCCTTATGCTTCTTCCATACATCAACCACTTACTACTTTTATAAGTATAGAAGATAGTAATCTCAAGTACTATCTTGCATAAATAAGCATATTATATATGTTCCATTAACAGGTCTCCATAAAAAATAGCGAGTTCTCATAGCGCACTCACTTCTAATTAAGCTCTCATCGTTACATTTTCATCAGGCATACAATCAAACTCTCTGTGAGGGTATTCAAATATTTTTAACTAGAAAATATGTTCAATTGTTTGAAAAATATATATACATACATACATGAAAAAATATTGAATATGAATTAATTAGCTGCGCGTACCTGTGCGCGCCTGTCTCGTTTTCCATTTTGTAATTCCATCGAACCGATTTGGCAAATCAAACGCACAACAACAACAACAACGACGACGACAACGACAACTACAATAGGGCCGACTGCAGCATGAACGAGCGACCCACTCAAGCGCCATACGTTCGCACCTGACAAAGGTGTCGGCCACGCAGCGGCTTCCGATCGCATTCAACTTTAGGAGGCGCGAGTGCAAGCGCTTCTACGTCTTGCCCGTTTATATGGTAAGTGCTCATAAAACCAAAAATGAATCAAATTGAATATAAATTATTATGCCAATATACAAGCTAATGAAATTGTTTTTTTCATTTTTTGTTTTCTTGTCCTCAATTTGTAGCATAGCACAAAGCAAAACAGTCGCCTCTGGTGGCAATATGCCTTCAAGTGTGTCACCCGGCGTGGCAGCGACAGCATCTGGAATCCGAATCTGAGATTTAGGCTGCACTGCAAGCGTCAATTGCGCATACGGAAGCTGCGACGCATCCGCTGGTGGAATAGACAGCCCCTTCATCTGCACATTGCCGATATTCAGCTGGTGTGCCAGGTGCGCGGGTATAGTAAGTAGGAACTGCTAGGATTGGGTATATATATGTTTGCCTTATGGGCTATCTCAAGGTCAGTCAGCACATCTGATATGTAAGCTACGTGCATTGTGTAACGTATCAAGGTTAGGTAACACCTGTTGTTACAGCTTTTGGGAATTTCTATGTATGTGTCTATGTAAGCTAATGAGCCAACAATATAGAATATATATTATTTTATATGGTGTTTCATGAAAAGGGATAGGGGAAGGTCTATTTGTAGCCATACACCTGTTGTAAATTTTTATAAATGAAGTTAGCTCTATATATGTAGCTAGCTTTTATCAATTATATAAAATCTATGCTATGCTGTTATGTAAAAGTATATGTAGTTATCTATTTCTATATGTCCGGCTAATACGTGTGTGTGTGAGATTAATATACATATTTTAAACTACCTTCGTCTATATAAGAATTCATATTACATATGGGTAGAACTATATATGATGTTTAAATATATATCCTAAGACATATAGATATATATCTGTAGATAAGCCATTGGATGAAATTTATCGAAAACTTATGATCAATATGTCGTTGCCTTAACCCATTAAGTTTTAACTAAAAACTCTATGGATAGCACTATATCGCAGCTATCACATGTTGTTACATCTATAAGCTTATGAATAGAGTCATATATGCAAGGCATCATATATGCATCTATCCATAAACTCTTTAATTATGATAATTGTTATATTATCTATCTGTAGTCATATTAGATCCAGCTTTGTACAGTTTAATTACTTCAATTATTATACTATAATTAAATATATATATATTTCTTTTTTTAAATACAGTACATCATCTATATTTTATGTAGTATACTTTTGTAGGTCAATGTATACAGTGTTCGCTCGCTAATTGGAATTAGCTGCAGCTATAAAGGTTATTCCAATTGGCGCATATGTTCTAATTGGTGTGAGTTCTCTTTTGAATATAGAAAAAGAAAGAAGTAAATAAATAAATCGTTTTTTTTTTTATTTTGAAATTATTAATAGCTATAAAGAAATTTTTTGTATATCCTAAATTTAATTCTTGGAAAATAAAATATAGAACAGAAAAGTACAGGGACCTTTAGTGCGCTGAAAATTGTTAAAAATATATCATAAAGTTTAAAACTAATCCATAGATTTTTATGGAAGATCTATGATATCGTACTAACATGTTGCACACACATAGAAAAAACGCACAATAGAAACTTAAAAAGAAAACAAACCCGATTTCATACCAAAAACATATTTGCTGTTCGATTGCTCCTATCATAACCACATAAGATATAGTTTATATATTGAAAGTGCTCGAAAATATGCAATATAAAAGAGAATGGAAAATTAGCGAAAAATTGATAGATAAATTTCCATGAACTTTTTAGTTATTATAAAAGCCTCGATAACAACGATTTTTAATATTCCAGCAATTTGTAATAAATTATAAACAATTAATTGTATTGTTTGCGAGTGCAATGATGACGTATCTATATATCTATATTGCTGATCGGTCGAGTCATATCAACTAAAGTCAATCAAGAAACAGACAACTGCATTTCGAGCTGCCACATTTGAAGTACATCTATATAAGTAACTAATTTAACACTGAGTATAGCATGTTTAAATATATTTTTGTTGTTTAATTTTTTTTAATGGTGTTTACGAATATTGAGCTATTGTAATTACCGACACTTGAATATGAATGGAATATGTGTGAGTGAGTGTGTGTGTGTGTGTGTTTCTGCGTGTGTTTGTAAATTAATTACATGTACGTTTTAGTTTTTTTTTTAAATTGCAATTATAAATTCCGATAACGAAACTTTACGATTACGAATGAGTGTTTTGATATATATGTATATAATGGAGGGGGTTTGCATTAAGATGTTTGCTATGCATATATATATACAGATATATATATATATATATATATATATATATATATATATATGTATATGTATGCAAGTAGTTAATGGTAGTAGTAATGCTGATACAGCGAGAATATCCTAATTTTTGCACGACTTCCAATGTGTGTCCCAAGCTTGCACCTGAATGAAATTAAATTTGTTAGTTATAAGTTAGATATGATATATAGTCAATTTTTAATTACCTGACATTCACGACTGCAGTACCATTGATTCTGGCAGCTGGCGCACATAAACATGGCCTTAAAACGCTTACAGTATTGGCAAGGACTATCCACCTCTAGCTCCAGCCCATTCATAGCAGCGCTCAAGCGCTTGCTCTGACTGTTAGGTGTATTGCGATTTTGGCTGATAAAACGTTCCATTTCAGTGCGATAAAAGGAATGTAGATCGTTCGCCTAAAAAAAATATATGAATCATATTGAGCTTGAGATTGGTTTATACTTTAGTGCACGAACTTGTATATTTGTATCGTTGTTTTTGTGCTGCTGTCTGCCAGCCAGTGGACTGCTATTGAACAACGGGTTGGTCGGCATCTCGTTATCGAAATGATTGTTATCCAGCGTGTGGATTTGGCTGCGTTCTTGCGTGTCTATTGATTGCCTTTGGCGACATGTGGAGGCGTCAGAGAGATCGGCTGAAGAACCAATCAATTGTTTGGACTCATTGATCAGTTGCTGATAACTGAAAATGAAATGGGTTTAAGAAACTTGATTATATTCAAACAAATCGTCGAACTCTACCGAGACGGTGGCTTATTGCGCTTGCTTAGCTCCTCGGATCGTTCGTCGTGATGATCCTCACGCGTGCTAGGTGATCGTCCATAAATCATACTACGATTGGCTAGCAGGGGTGAACGCATAGCTGGCGTTGAGTCACGTCTGCGTTGTGGTGGAGGTGGCGGCATGGACAACTCAACGGATGGAGGAGCCTTGCTCGGCAGACCCAAGGCGCTATTAGAAATTCATAATGATTTGTATAAGTAACAAGAAATTGTTCTATAAACCATGGTTATATACCTGCGCAATAACTTGATATCACCGAGTCCATCTTCCACTCTATTAATTATATGTTCCATTGCAGTAACGCCATATTTCGATGGCATTGGCGAATTTTGTTCATTGAGCAGCAGCGAATGGATTTCGTACAGTTCCGAAGTGCTGCAACTCTTGTTTAGTATAGAAGGCAGAATCTCCCTCATTATTATTATACGCTCCCTGCGTTCTATGCGAGCCAACAACTCCTCTTTAACGCTACGCAAGTGCAGCAGACGATTGTGTTCCTCCTCCTTTTGCTGTATTAAACTATCCAACGTCTTGAGATCCGCTTCGATGCGTATTTTCTCCTCAACATAGGACTGGAGTTCTGGTTTAACAGAATGCACCTTATCCGTCATAATCGCGTCCAGCTCCATGTAGAGATCCTTGACACGTTGATGAAAGATCGCATCGCTGTTGCCGTTGCTCAAATCAACTGAGGATATATTGCGAGTGGCTGAAGTTTGAGTTTGCTTGGACTCAGAGTCACGTTGATTGGGACGTGCCGGTTCCTGCGGCTTGTGTGGCTGTTGTTGTGGAGCCTGCTGCTGCTCTGGCTGCAACTGTTGTGACTGCTGCTGCAGCAGCTGCTGTTGTTGTTGTACCTGCGGATGTTGTTGCACTACCTGTGGAGGCTGTTGCACTACCTGTGGAGGCTGTTGCAGTACCTGTGGAGGCTGTTGCAGTACCTGTGGAGGCTGCTGCTGTAAAGTGTAGGGCGTGGCAAAGGTGTTAAAGTCAACTGCAGCCTGAGCTACTGTGATGTTAGTCTTCACATTCTGCACATCCAGCTGCTTTTGAGTGGGATAGCCTATATCCATAGGTTCGATGGACGGCGACGGTGTCTGTAGGCTATACGATATAGCCGCCAAATTCTCTGGCTGCGCTTGCTCCCGAAGCTGCTGACAGATCAGCTTCTTTTGAGTATAGTATTCCATGCCACTAGACGGAGATAGCGAATAGGGCGAGCCAACTTTGAAAACGTTCAAGGGCTCAACATTGCTTCTTATAACGGGCTTATGCAGCGGAGTTGTCGGAGGTGCTACTATTGCCTGCTGTAGCGTCAGGGGTGTAGGTGTTGGTGTTGGTGTTGGTATGGGCGTTGGCTGCTTTACAGACTCTGGATAAGGTGTTAGTTCTATAATTTCATCATCCAAATCTTCAGTTGGCAAAGATTTGGTGCGCTTCTCAATGGGCGGCTCCACGGCCGGTGGGGTGGGCGAACGACGACGTTTCAGTGTGGCCTCTTCCACAACCATGTCCAATCCAGCCTCAGGTTTGAGTACAGGCGCCAACAGCTCCTGCAACTCCTTCAATGGCTGCTGCTGTTGTTGGGTGTTATTACAGCCAGCTGCCTCTTCGATGACCGGATCTGCTGCTATGGCTGATTTTATGGTCAGGAACTCATCCAACACGGAGCCATTCTCAGCAGGAGTAGCCTCTGCCTCTGATTGGATTTCCAGCTGCAGAGCAAACGGCGGCGGCGATGACTTTGCAGACAATTTCTGCGGCGGGTGCTGCTGCTGCTGCAAGTTGCCAGCAGCAGTCTCGTTGGGTTTCTCTGGTGAGTCCTCGTTCTCGGTATCATCCAAGCAAATAAGCTCCGGCGACATGCTGCGCGAATGACTGCTAGGAGTGCGTTCTCTACGTTGCTGCTGTGGTGGTAGCTGCATCTGCTGTAATTGGCGATCCTGCTGCTCGCGTTCGATGGCCCGCTTAGCTGCTCGGCATTCGGCCATAGGAATTCCTAGTAATTTATGTTTGGCCAAAGCGCGAAGTAACCGACTCATGTAGTCAGTTTTCTTGTTGAAACGTTGATTCAGCCTGTTTATGAGAAAAAAAAAAAAAAAACAAATTTGTTGATGCAACAGAAATCAAATTTAACAATATCCAAGTTAGGAAAATAATAAGTTCCCACTTTTGAGATTTGTGCTAAAGGCTGATTTTTCACCGATTGAAAATGTAGTGATAGAATGACAGAAGAACTTGACAGATTTGAAAAACTGTGCTAAAGTCTAGGCAAGTTTTGTGCAACACTGGACATGACGATTACATATAGACTGACGAGTGACAGATGACATAGAAGTGAGTTAACCTATTAATTTATTGACAGCTATCCTTTAACTCGTCTATTCTTTGTTCCTTAGTCCTAACGAACGGCAGGCTTTCAGAGTTTACTGATGTCCACAGCAGAAAATGGAGATTGTTCAAGATGGTTCAATTAGCTAATTAATGCATTGCCCAGATGCTTGAGCAGTATCGGTGAGAATTCTAATGGAACTATATATATAAACACAAAAAATATTGACTATGCATACCATTTTATGCTGCGCCGCTTGAAGTACAAATTGGCCTTATTATCCCGCTGCATTTGCTTAATTTGCCGCTGTGTATGCTCACGACTAGCTGGTGGTTTGGTGGCGACGGCGATTGCATCCACATCCTCAGACAGTTTACGTGGCGTGGTGGAAGCGGTGCTGTCTGTTTTGGTCGGTGAGGTGTCGTTTGATTTGGTGACTGACTTGATGGGTTGAGTTTGTTGTTTGCTTACAGCCATATCCATCAATCCATCGTCGTCCTCGTCGTGGCTGTATTCATCGCTGCTCAGTTGCGAATTGGACGTGTCGTAAATTTCCAAGCTCGACATGACGCAAAACAGATTAACACACACTCACAATTAACTGTAATCTGTAATACATGTAGTCAGATCAAATAATTTGGTATGGTTGCTATATTTACAGGCTGCACAATTTTTTTTTTCGTTCTTGTAGGAAAGAAAGCGTCTGCGTCTGCCGGCAGAATTTCTGTCTCTGTTATCAAATGCTTACTGTACACTTGTTCTATGGGCAAAATGATGTTTCCCTGACAGCACACACTCCACCTTTTGACAATTGGAATAGTACTTTTATTTTTTTAATTGTTTTCTAGCATTGCAAAAAAAAATTGCGGCGACGACGGCTTTTATTCGTGTCTGAATAGTGGAGGATGGCAATAAAAGAAGAAGAAATGTTTTTGCTGTTCTTGTTTAACAGACACAAAGCCATTAACAGCTGTTGGGCATGTTAAACAACAGTCGTCTCTGCCGTTATTTGCTGTAAGAATTTAAATAAAGTGAAATATAATTTTAATAACTTAGCTGCTCATTTAAAGGGTTAGTTTAATAAGCACACTAACTATATTGGAAAAATTAAAATTGAGAGCAACGTGTCTGAACTAGCACAATTAATTTATTTAACAGAGATTGAACATTTTTGTTAGCCTATTGAGGAGCACTAAGAAATCTATCGACTATGTATCGGTTTTGAAAAGTTATCGACGTTGGACAAGGCATTCGCGATAGCAATAGGCATATGTTATCAAAGCTCTAGTTTTTAAATAACAACAATTCGCACATGCTGTTTAAAAAGCATATTCAGTAAGATTATTTATAGAAACGATTCTCAGCGAAAAGCCAAAACAAAAGTAAAACCATATCATTTGTTTAATAAATGCCGCTAACGCGAAATGATCATTAACATTTGAATAAGGTTTTGAACCAGTAATTTGTCGCAGATCGAGCAATATACAGAAACACACACACACACAGACACCATCTACAACAAAAACAAGTGACTGCAGGTGATTGAGTGTGTATGTGTGATACCGATATTAATAGCGTGTAATAAGTATAATTCGGTCGAATGAACTATGTCCACCTTGCCGGGTCATAAAAATATTTGTACACACACACACATACGCATATGTATAAATATGTGGGAGTGCGCATTTCATTTCCTCTATCTTGCCCATACTATCCATCGTACAACAACAGTGACGGCGACGGCGACGACGACAACGCCAGCAACACCGACGACATTTGTTCTCTCTTTCCATTGATAACGGTAAAGGGTGATTAGTTTGTTAATCACCAATATCAGCGCACAGTCAATGGAATTACAACTGGAAGAAACAGTTAAACACATTTCGGCATTTAGTTGAGCACAGCAGCTGGCTGTGTAAGTAAGGAAGTCGCTCGTGTCTACCTCAGCTAGAAAATCTATTTAGCACGGGTAAGTGTGCGTCGTTTGCTAATGATAATTGAAATAATGATCTTGCATATCGGAAAACATTATCTTGATCGAAGTATATCAGTTTAGGTGCATATATGTGATAAATGATATAACTGTTTAGTTAGTATAGTTATATGCATGTTTAGTTACGTAAAGGTCGTCAAGGTGAAACGAGAATTTTATTTGAATATATGCGCAATCCTGCTTGGAGATGATCTCCAATTGAACTAGTTTCTAAAAGGACTGCAGGATTTTGTGAATTAGTTCTTTGACTAATTTGAACAAATATATCACGTCAATTAGAACTATGGGAAGTAGTATTGTGGGCAACTTGAAAAAAGAGCATTAAATTTCCAAAATAATTTCTTTAATTGAAGCAGTTTTTCGAGTGAACTAGTTTTTATTATTTGTCACATGAAATGATCAGCAGACGATTATCTCTACGGAAGCTCGACAGTGTATATTAATTATCAATCTATACTAATAAATATTTGAAGTATTTATATATATATATATATATAATATATAACATAATTATATATTAATTTATATAATTTTTTTCGTTTTCTATCCTTAGCCACCAACATGACTTCGCTAAATCTGCTAAAGAGAAGCGCATTATCCCGTCTGGTAATTGCAATTACATTCTTCTCCTGCGGAGTCGGCTGTAATATTGCACAATGTCTGCTAATGATATTCGTCAAGCCGTTTAGCCCGGCTCTATTCAGAAAGTTGTTGTACTATCCTCTGTATGCCTTCTACTCACGTAAGTTACTTTGTCTATACATAATATAGTATAATTTCTTAATAGTATTATTTGATTATTTTTCAGAGATGATCGTACTAGCGGAATGGTATGGAGGCGGCAGATTGCATCTCTATATGGACAGCGAGGACTTGAAGTTCGCTGGCAAGGAGAATGGTGTAGTCTTAATGAATCACTTCTACGAAGTTGATTGGCTTGTGCTCTGGATGTTACTTGATAAACTGAAAATCTTGGGCACATCGAAAGCATTTGCCAAGAAGGCCATTAGGTATTTGCCAGTGCTCGGCTGGGTTTGGTGGATGGCTGAGTTTGTATTCCTCAATCGTGACTTTGAGAAGGATAAGGAGATTATTGCCAAGCAGTTGAAGATCATCTTCTCGTATCCGGATTCCGTTTGGTTGCTGCTCACAGCGGAGGGCACGCGCTTCACGCCCGCCAAGCACGAGGTCTCCCTCAAGTTTGCCAAGGAGAAGGGCCTGACGCCACTCAAGTATCATTTGATACCTCGCACGAGAGGATTCACAACCAGCTTACCAACATTGCGCGGCATCTGCCCGGCTATCTACGATATGAGTGTGGCATTCGGGTCGGACACAAAAGTGCCCGTAAATCTAAATTCCGTCTTGAATGGCGACACACTGAATCCGCATGTATTTATCCGACGCTTCCCCGTGGAGAAAATTCCAACGGACGAGAAGGAGGCCGCTGCCTGGTTGCAGAATCTCTACGTGGAGAAGGATCGCATAGTCGAGAGCTTCCATGAGACAGGCAGCTTCTTCAAGACCTCGGGCATCAAGGAGGTGCCCTGCACAGTTTTCCAGCCACGTCTCATCAGCCTGATCGTCTTCAGCGCCATAGCCTTCTCCTCAATAGGCTCCATCATCTATTATCTGATCATTTCACTGCTGACTGCCAATTGGGGTGGTGTCCTCACTGTTGTAATTATAATGACCATCTGTGAGTGTGCCAAAAATTAATAGTCATAGAAACTTATTTATTTATTAAAATATCATTGAATTCTTTCAGTTTTGGCGCTACTAAGAAGAGCAAATAACATTACGCAGATCAGCAAAGGATCCAGCTACGGCGTCTCCGATGACAAAGCGAAAGCCAATTAAGTTTTAATCTTGTTTAAACGGGGATTTAGGCGTTATATACATGCATTTAAATGTATATATATTTTGTTAACGATTTTTATAAACGATTTAATAATAAATGAATGAAGAGTGAAAAACATTTCGTTAAATGGAATCTGACAATGTGGATATACATTAATTTACAAATTTGAACTTTGGCAGCGAGTCGTTATCGACTTGTACGTTTATTAAATAACTGCAATGAGTCAAGCAGCTGATAAGATAAAATTTATAAATGTTTATAAATGTTCGAACTTCGAAGGCAAAGAAATATCAAATATTTTGGTAGAATTTAGTGTGATAGCATGTTTTTAGTCGTAACTTTGATCAGCTCTGTATAGCAATAAATATTGATCGCTTTTGAGAGCTTTCAGACCACAAATACAGTAATTAAAAAACAAGCAAACCTTTTGTATTGGTGAAAATATAGCTTTTATATTTTTTAATTTTGGCGCCAATTGTAATAACAGCTGTTATTGCAGAATAGGTATAAACCAGGGCTGTACTAACAGCTGTTTGTTGACAGTAATTAATCGATAAGTGTTGTTGTTGGCGTGCGTGATAGTTACATCGATTGCCATTCAGCGCTAAAGCACACGAAAACAACTATAGCTAAATAAATAAATAAAAAAATCAACAAGCGCACATTAAACGTTGCCAAAAGGTGAAGTGCGCGCATACATCGTACGTTGCCTGTATAAATATATATGTTTTCATGGTGCATAAAAAGTCAATTGATGTCAAGCAACTGTAGATTGGTCAATTGATTGTAAATCATATACGTGTATATATATATATATATATATACATACGAATATAGGCTACATTAATAGAAACTAAATATATTCATGAATAACGTATTAATTACCCGAGATCAATGAACTGAATAGTCAACAAAAGTGTTTCTAATTGTAATTGGAGCATGAAATTCTCACGTTGGCAAAAACAAACACAGACGCAGTCATATGCGCACAATACAAACACACACACACGCGCATGCATACGAATATATGCGTATGTAAATCCATATATGTATATATCGATATACATAAACGCGCGCGCGCTCACATTTTGTTTGCAACAGAAAAAGTATCTTTCATACGTAATATATGTAAATCAGTTTAAAGATACAAAACACGTACAAAGACTCATTTATCACTGAACTTAGTGAGAATTAAAGATTGCACGGACTTTGTTCACGAATAACAATCCTAATCTATACGAATTGCATTTGCTGGCAGTCTTATCTGCCCACCACCCCACCCACTCCTGCCCCTCTCCATGTGCTCGCTCTATCAGTCTTCGGATTGTTCAGATAAAGGAATTTCTTGCTTATATAGTGCACATATCTATGGCCTACACAATCTATTAGTTGACTTAAGTTTCGCCATATCTGAAGGCAGCTACTGTTAATAGCCAGCTGGCTAATTGATTGGAACTTTGGCCAGATTCGTTTAGCAGTTCAAAGTGAGCTGGTCATAAAATAAAAAAGGTGGCTAAATAAATGTGTATAGAGCGGAGAGCTCTATGCATACATACAATATTACGTAAATTTGCTAGTTGCTAGCTAGTTGGACTAGAGTCATATCTATATCTATATACACATTTTGGCATATTAACTTGACGATTTCTTTAACTACAAACTATTTGTTTCTCTTTAATAGAATATACTTAAAAGCGTAACCATGATTACGTTACAGGAGTTAAAAAAGTTGAGACTGATCCATCTATGTATAGCGATAACTTTCTTCACGAGCGGCCTGACCGTCAATTTTCTGCAGCTTCTGCTCCACATCTGCCTAAAGCCCTTCAATAAGTATCTCTTCCGTAAATTAATGTACTATCTATGCTACTCCTTCTACTGCCGTAAGTAAACAGATATCACTATAATCTATATCAATATAAAATGTTTACGAATGATTTATAGAGCTTGTTTTCGTGGCCGACTGGTATGCGGGCTGCAAGATGCGTGTTTATATGGATGCGGAGGATGAGAAGAAATATGCTGGCAAGGAGCATGTGCTGCTCTTGATGAATCACAAATACGAAATCGATTGGCTGGCTGGTTGGATGATCTGCGAAAAGGTCGGAGTTCTGGGCAATTGCAAAGCCTATGCGAAAAAGGCCATTCGATATGTGCCCTGCATGGGCTGGGCCTGGTGGCTAGCCGAGTTTGTCTTTCTCAATCGGGACTATGACAAGGATAAGGAGATTATTGCTAAGCAGCTGAAGATTGTCTTCTCCTATCCGGATCCCACCTGGTTGCTGTTGAACGCAGAGGGCACTCGGTTTACCCCTGCCAAACATGAAGCATCCGTTAAGTTTGCTCAGGAGCGTGGCATGACACCACTTAAACATCATTTGATACCTCGCACAAAAGGCTTCACCGCCAGTCTGCCCACGTTGCGTGGCATCTGTCCAGTCATCTATGACATCAATTTGGCCTTCAAAAGCGACGAGAAGGTGAGTCATTGTCGAATTACTCTGCGCTCTATTCACTTAGTCGCTATTCTCCCTCAGGTACCTCCCACCATGCTTTCCCTGCTCAATGGCAAAGCCGTTGAGCCTTATATGCTAATGCGTCGCATTCCACTCGAGCAAGTCCCAGAGGGCGAGAAGGAGGCAGCGGATTGGCTGCAGAAGCTGTATGTGGAAAAGGATCGGATCATCGATAGCTTCCATGAGACGGGCAGCTTCTTTGAGAAGTCTGGCGTGAAGGAGGTGCCATTTAAAATCTACGGACCACGTCTAAGCAGCTTACTTAACTTTGCCGGCTGGGCAACCTATTCATTATCCTTCATCTTCTATTACCTTATATCGTCCCTGTTAACATCGAATTGGGGTGGTTTGATTACAGCCCTCTCTCTGCTGGGCATCTGTAAGCATGGACTGATCTATATATATTCAAAGTCATTAACATGTTAATTCTCTTTTCATTTCAGTCTATTGGCTAATGGGCGTGGCAATAAATAAAACGCAAATTAGTAAAGCCTCCAGTTACGGTGCACAAAGCAAAGAAACGAGCGCACATTAATTTGTATAAATACAAAATTCAAATTGTTTCGTTGTTTGTTAACGAGCGTGTTTAGTCAATGAGCCAAGCTGATAATCTCACAATTATATATCTCTATACACAAATAACTTTTAATCGTGGATTCTTGCTTGATATGTCTTATCGGCAGTCCTTATCTCCATTTTTTGTTTTTGTTTTTTTCATGGCTATAAGTGAGTAAAAAGCTATCAGTTTGGATATAAATTTAATGAATTAATACAAGGATAAGGTCTCGCACACTAGACATACAAAACGTTGAAAATGCAATAAAATTTAAAAAATAAATTCAACAAGTTTATAACTGTTTTATATATTCTTTAAATAGAGAAAGAATTTGATACCATCAGCTGATTTGGTATGTATTAGATGGCAATACCGATGATTGCATTAACGTTGCCACCACAACATATAACTATCGATTGTGTAATATGCATCGAATATAAAAGCTATCGATATTTTTCCAGTTCTACTCCCCATTTTTATAAAACGCCAAATGAAAATTAAAAAAAACTTCGTACCTTTAATTTAATGCAATAATATGTGCAATTTGAAGGTGAGTTAACGATCACTAACCAATGAAGTGCAATATACGAGTCAAATAATGAATACTGAAGTGAAAAGTGAAACGTAACACTGCCTCCAGCTTGCAGTTTGTCATTTGTCATCCATTTCTAAAAAGGGGGGCTCGGGCACAGTCCTATGGTAGGCTCAAGGACCGTCTGTTATAGGTATATATCTCTATATGTATATACGGAACGCTTGTGTTAGCAGAGGACTGTTGATGGGGGGCTTACTGGTGACAAATGAAGTGTCTTTGTTTAAAGGAAAAAGAAAGCAGACGGTGAGCTGATGACGTTGAACTACGTACAAATTTCTCCCCAGTTACATATACAAGGTGATAAATATATAAACGACAGTTGTACATATACATATACGTATGTATATATGTGTGAGTGAGTTTTTTATAAAAATAAATAAAATGACAATTAAATGTTTAAGGAAGTGTAGCGAGTTTCCAAATTCTTGCATATACATAGGTATGTGGCAAGCACATATACACATATATATACGCACACATACATGGTCATATTGTATAAATACCAGCATACATGCAAATGTGTACAGCTGTATATATATGCACTATGTGCGTATTCGTGAATGTGTGTGTCGTTGAACGACAGCTGACGTTGTTGGGGGTATCGAAACGATATCGGTGCAGTGTATCGGTAATCGTAAAACAAGTTAAAAGCGCAACGTACTTCCTATGTACATAAGTATATAGATAGATAGATGTGTTAACATAATATATTGGATTGTATCTGTATATGTGTATGTGAATCGTATGTTTTCCTCTGATTTTATAGCATGCCGATTCAGGCGCCCTCATGGACAGACTTTCTCAACTGTCCCATCTGCTGCAATGAGTTCGAAGCCAGCCAGCGTGTGCCGATCAGCCTCGGCTGCGGCCACACCATATGTAAGCCCTGTCTGACTAAACTTAACAATCGGCAATGTCCCTACGATCAGGTAAGATTTATTATCATACCCGAATCATTCACAAACAAATTTAATAAATGCTATTTTTATTTTCGTGTAATATAGACTCTAATTGTAACGGACATAGATAATTTGCCCTTTAACTATGCGCTACTGCAACTGGTGGGCAATGGAAATGGAAATGGAAATGGCATTGGCAATGGGAATGCAAGTGGTGCAGTTGGTGACAAGCGCGGGTCCAATAAGGAGGCGGAGTTGGGAGATTTGGCGCCAAGTGTGCTTAAATTGCAGCCGGAACAGCTCAACTGTTATAAGCTGGGCAAGAAATGCATCGAAGATCTGGCCTTGCATTTAAAATCGTTTTCCAATGTGAACAGCAATAATCTACTAACCAGGCCCATGCAACGAAAGCTGGTTACTCTTGTCAATTGCCAGCTGATGGAGGAGGAAGGTCGTGTGCGTGCCTTGCGTGCTGCTCGCTCTTTGGGTGAACGCACCGTAACCGAGCTAATACTGCAACATCAGAACCCACAGCAGCTCAGCTCGAATTTGTGGGCAGCGGTGCGAACTCGAGGCTGTCAGTTCCTAGGACCTGCCATGCAAGAGGAAGTACTCAAGCTTGTGCTGCTAGCCCTGGAAGAGGGCTCGGCGCTTTCTCGCAAAGTGTTAGTTATGTTTGTGGTGCAGCGGCTGGAGCCGCACTTCCCGCAAGCCTCGAAGACGAGCATTGGTCATGTGGTGCAGCTGCTCTACCGGGCTAGCTGCTTTAAGGTATCCAAGCGCGAGGCAGACTCTTCGCTGATGCAGCTCAAAGAGGAATTTCGCACCTATGATGCACTGAGACGGGAACACGATGCACAGATCGTACAAATAGCCACAGAGGCTGGCCTACGCATTGCTCCGGAACAGTGGTCTTCGCTGTTGTATGGTGATATAGCACATAAATCTCACATGCAGAGCATCATTGACAAGCTGCAGACGCCGTCCGCCTTTGCACAATCCGTGCAGGAGTTGGTCATTGCGCTGCAGCGTACCAGCGATCCGGCCAAGCTGGCACTTTTGCAGACACATCTACAATATTTGGCCAGCATTGATCCGTGCGTAGAGACAGCGACCTGGGAAGACGTGTCCAAAGCGTTGGATGCTGTGCGACATGCTGTAATGGGTCTGGTTTACTACTTGCAGCACCATGGCATACGCAAGTCGCAGGACAGTAATCTTGCCGGTGGACCTGCAAACAACAACAACACCAAGTACAAAATTAGTCTGTGTCGTGATCTTAATCATCGTCGCGTTTGTCCACGAGGAGCCAGCTGCACATTTGCCCATTCGCAGGAGGAAGTGGAACGGTATCGAGCACGCAACCGTGGAAAGCATATTAAGTCGCCCATGAACATGGCAATGCCCAATATGCCGCCAGGCAGCAAGAAGCCGTTGCCATTGGGCAGCGAAGTGCCCACTGGTGCCATGCTGCCCATATCGCCAATACGCTATATGCAACCACAACCACCAGCACCGCCTGCTCGCGGCGGCTTTCTTGATCCCAATTGCAATATGCCACCAGCAGCTCACAATCTATCGCCTGGTGCCGTACATCCACAGATGCTAAGTGCGCACCACAGTCCCATGGGGCGACAGCAACAGCAACCACATACGGGGCTGAATGGGCTACTGGTGCCACCACCACCACCTCCATTACGATATGAGCAACGCTTCAATTTTGCACCACCGCCACGCAATGCAGCGCGTATTAACCCACCGAACTACAACAGCAACAGCAACAACAGCAGCAATAACAACCACAACAACAATAATAACCTACATAATCACAACAAGAGCTTCTGCAGCATGCTTCCAGCGGATGTTTATCATACGCCCTACTTTGGCAACGAGGCCAAAGGCAACGTCGAGATGTCACAAAAACTAGGCGGCAATAATCCATGGGAGCATCCATATATGTCGACGCTAGTACCGCCGCCGCCGCCGTCCAGCAAAAATCCCAGTCGAGTTATGTCGACAATTTCACATTCAACAGCTGATACCTCATTTTATGAAAAGAAACCGCCGAGTAATGTTAACATTGAGCCACTGAGCGAGAGTGTAGTGAATACCGAATCCATGCCACTGTTTAGACCCAGCAACACAACCGGCAACAGCAACAACAACAGCAATAGCAACAACAACAACTCATTGATATTCTGGAATAACAGCAACAAGGATTCGGCGAACTTTGTGCGTTCCGATTCCATATTGGATGACGATGCGTCCACGTTTGATGTGCCCTCCGGCTCATCGATAAACAGTTGCTACGGTCCCATTTGTCCCAAACGCAATGTGACAAACAATTGGAACAATTGGCTCGTGGAGAATGAGACGAAGAACAATAACGAGTTTCTCAGCGAGAAGAGCACAAGCTATGCAGGATTTGCGGCCAAACCAGGTTATAAACCAGAGCACAATGACAACACCAATGCCAATAAGGTAAAGTACTCATAGCATTAAATTTAGATCAATTTCCCAGCTAATCAATTCACTATTCACAGACCGTTGCTGGACGTGATAGCGCTTATATTTGGAATAGCGAACTGAATGCAAATGTCAGCAATCCGTCGAGCAGTTATTGGAACAGCAGCGCGCCAACGGAGAGACTGAAGCAGCACGATAGGAAGCCAGTGCTAATGTCCGAGGATAGCGTGGAGGGTGGCATCGATAGTGGCATGATGATCGAGCTGGAAAAGAATCTGGTGGATATTGTGGAGGTCTGGTCAAATCCAGATGATAGCGGCATAAAGCTGGACTAAGCCAAGGTTATATATATATGTATACAGATATATATATATATATATATATATATATATATATATATATTTAACAAAACATCGTTCGTTCGTTCGTTTGTTCGATCGAGTGGAAACATAATGCAATCATTTTACAAAATGTCATGAAGTTGACATTTCGACAGGTTTGTAAACCGCACAGCATATAAAATTCTAGATTTTTTCAAAAAACTAATTAACTTTAGCAGATAGTTAAAGGTCCATGCAGAAAGATGAAACGAAACAGAAAATAATAAAAAAAGAAAAAAAAAAAAAACAAAATTTGGGTAGGGGAAATTAGAATTTTAAATTGTAATTATATAATTGTCTATTTAAAGGTGTTGTCAAGCTCTATATAATTGATATATAATACGTTATATATTTGAGGTTCGGATTGATCGAACTATAGTCCGTATTACTGTTAATTTGGGTTTAAAAATTGATTCACATAGTGCTTAGAGTAATTGATGTCTACAACTAGCCACGATCTTTTAGCACAACAATAATATATAGATCTAGTTTATAGATATATTCAAATTGCTAACAAATTAATGATTCGTCATTTCCATAGGTGTTGCATAGTTACTATCCAAATATAGAAACACAATTGAAGGAAAAAACAAATCGCAACGTCCGTTTTAAATTAAAAATGTGTAGAGTCTCGCTATAAGATCTCTATATCTAGACCTATGAGAATACGCGACCTGAAACCTATAAACCTTTGCACTGGAATTCTATGCCAAAGTGCTAAAGCCAACCTATAGAATGCTGATCAGATGTATTTAGTTTCGAGGTCGGCTCGTGTGACTGTTCCATTTAAAGCGAATAAAAATAAAATATTTAGTTTGTTTTTATTTAAATTAATTTTTTTTATAGATTTTATTAAATTTTTTCTTAAATTATTAACTATGTGAAATCGAAACACTATTTTTATACATACACGAAAGGCAAAATGGATATATATGGATATATATATATATAAATAAATGTACTAGAGTTGGGATTAGATTTGTGGGTAGGGGAAGGGGAACGACCCACATACGTTTGATAATTTATATAAGTATGCGTGGATAAATGTTTATATTTCTTAAAGAAATTTTAATAACGCTATTGTGCGATGTTGTTAACTATTGTACTATATTATTAAATTTATTGAAAATAAATTAAAATCATGTCCCTTTTACGTTGTACTCGTTGAACTGTATACTTGCAGCCCTATTAAAATTAACTACAAAATACTATATATAATTGATATACATATATAAATACTATAATTAACTACGTATGTAATACATGCGTGAATATTTTTAATTGATATATTAATATTATATATTAATATCAGAACGATAAACAAATATTAGTTGTTTTTTTTTTCTTTTTTGTTTGCTTAAAGACTTTCTATTCTAAATGCTAAACTAAAATGGATTTATATATATATAAATATATATATATATATATATATATAATATATATTTTAAGCAAAAGTCAAGAACCTATCATGCCTACCTATCATAATATATAACAGAGATCGAACGATACAACATGATGCATATTTAAATATATATAAAACTGATTCTGATTTAATCTACATTAGAAATGAATATGTTGTTAAAATTATATTTAAAAAAAAAAGGCAACAGCAAGCTGATCGATTATATGTATATTTCATTTTCTCAGTTGTTAATGCGATAACAGAATTGTTTTCTGTTTGGTTAATGCAAGCAATACGTACATATTTATTTATGTGTTTGTATATAGAAAAATGATATTGTATGTATATGAATCAGATGAAGAATAAGAATATGTACCTATGTATGTATTTCCAATTTGTTCAATTGGACAATGAGAAAAGAAATAAATTCATGAAAATGCGATCTATATATATACATATGTATATATTTATGTAAACGAATGAGATTTGTAATATGTATTTGTAATTAGTTCGCAAAACCGATTTGGTCTCTAGTTCCACACTTTTGTTAAATGTTCATGCACTCAGACTCATACATCCGCAACCTTAAAACCTTTTGTGTACTTAAAAGACACCGCTCGAAAGATGAAAAACTGAAAGTGATGAAAAATCGTGGTGCAGTTTAAGTCTAAACCCAATGGGTTCATAACTGTCATTGTTGAAGTTTTGTAATCTTATAAAAATTAATATAAATATAAATATCTGCTTGGAAGAATTTTAAGCTTCAGTTCCAAGTGCGAATCGTCAACAAAAAGAATGAAAAACAAACTATTTTCTATATGCTATACATTATGATATGTATTATATTTAATACACGTATTTTTTGTATTATTACTAAATATTATTTTAAGCCGATTTCGATTTCTGTTAACCCTACCAACAAAAAAAAAAAAAAAAAAAAAAACAATTTTTATTTATTTTATTTTGCCAATAAATTTTTTCAATTGAATTTCAAGTTTGCGTTTGGTTTTAATTTTTAATTGAATATAATATAAGTCAAATATATATATTTATAGTATATGTATTATGTGTGTGCAACATATCAGAGCCGATTATACATTTAGCTAATTGAAAACTTAGAAACTTAAACGATACCACCACCCACTAAGAAAAAAAAAACGAAATACCACCCGAAATTAACTATGATTAAGTAAACAGTAAACTAGTTATGGACAATCGATTCAAAGTTCTGAGACATGATTCTCAACTAAAGTAATATACTAATATAATATGTGTATATACGTATATATACATACATATATATAAATATATGCCTATTTGATATAGACGCTTCTGTTCCTCTTGTGATTAGGGTTAGTGAAGTTCAACAAACATAAATTAACTGAATACAAAAAAAAACTTTGCAATCTGAGTGTAATAGATATATGTATACAGTATTTATATAGTATATAGAAAGCTGATCTATGCTCTACTCAAGTGCTTCACGAAAAAAAAAAGTAGCTGCAAAACCGTGCGCTTCTTTTCAATTGGCCAAGTGACTTACAATAGTTTATCTATCCATATACTTATATATACGCTTCCAACCTGATGCATCAAATGTGTTGGGCCACGGACAATACCAAAATGCCGAAAACACTAACAAAAAATAAATATCAAGAAAAATTCATGCTATACACAAACATTTTGTCAGCTCTCTTAAGAAATTGCAAAACCCATGAAATGTCCACACTTTGAATATATGTACAAAAAGAAATAAATAATAATATTAATAATAATTATTATAATAATGATATATGGAATATTCAGCGATGAGGCGATGAAGATTTGTGTTATTATAGTTGGAGATTCTTAAATTGTGATGATGTGAAATTTACAGTTAACATATGAACTACTCCCAGTTTAATGGGAGAACAAACAAATGTCTTTATATTTCCATAGATATGTACTAATTATTATTAAAATAATAATCTTAAACTAACTAACTAATTGTAACAGCATAACATAACCGATCTTAAACAACTAATATATAGATATATACACATGTGTATATTATTTGATATTTCAACTACAAGATATTGTATCTGATAGATACTTTTGTCCTGTTTTTGTAATAGTTCCAGCGTTGGTCTAAAAGTCAACTCAATTAATTATTATATATTTGTGTGTAATTTTTTTGTGTGTGCTGAATTTTCTTTAAAAAAAATCTCAAAAATATAAATGTATTAGAAATTGAACAAAAATTAACGAATTAATGTGTGTGTGCGAGAATTCTCAATAAAAGTTATTAAATAATACTAAAAGTAGATTTTTCTTAAATTGTGATGCTATATGAAGTGGGACTGTTGGCAGAAGTTGATAGGTTTTCAAATGTTAATATTACTATTCGATTCGATTAGATTTTCTAGATTTTAAACAGGCCCCCTTATGACAATTCTTTGTTAGTGAAACTGAAAATACCTATCAAATGATGAGATAAGAAAAAGCCAACGTCGAAGGAGGAGACAAACAAGATTACAAAAACAAATTTTTCCGACTATAAGAATATTTTTGTTTTTTATATAAATTTATTTAAAATATTCTTTAATTATTATTATCAAGATCTTTGAAGCACGCTCTACATTTTCAGCTAATGTCATTTGAGCATAGTCTTACGTTCGATTCTTGTGGTTTTCATTTTGTTGCATATAGATAATTCTGTGGTTGATTATGAATGATATTTTCGAATGACGGTAGAGTTTAGCACAATTAACAAGTCTGGAAAGTTGATGTGATAGATTTGATATATTATTCATAGCATTTGGACTATGCTCATTCCTTCAGTTTGGGTCTCCACATAACGGGCATATCGAGCGCTTTCATTTCGCCCAGCTCCAGCAGCCAGACTTCACCAGTTTTTCCCTGTTCCATGACTTTGACGAGATTTGAGGCACAGCTCTCGGGAGATTGAACCTTGTGTGTGTGTTTGCTAATGGTTACGTTAGGCTTGAATGTCATCTTATTCATCATGTCGAAGAGCAGAGGCGTGTCTGTAAACCCTGGACAGATGGTTATAAAAGCAACGCCAGTGTTCTCATAAAAGTGAGCAGCCTGTTAAGAGAGATAGAGAGTGAGAGTGAGAGTGAGTGAGTCTTAATTGAAATTTAAGTCTGATAATACTCACTCCTAGTCCACGAGTGAAGGCTGTCACTCCATGCTTGGCTGCCGAGTAGACGGACATGAATGGGGTGGGTTGAATTCCGGCCACCGATGAGATATTGATCACAAGTCCCCCACGACCGCCCTTACTCTTATCCATGTACTCCAAAGCAATGAAGGAGCTGTGTATTAAGCCTAACTAAATAGCTGAATATTAGCTGAAATACTTGTAGTTAAGTGTACTAAATTGTCGCACCAAATTAATTTGAATGGTTAGCTCCACAAAATTATCGTTCATCAGACCCATGCCATTGACAACCACATCGAAGTGCTGCAGGCGTTCAGCTGCTGCTTTGTAGGCGGCCTCAATCTCTGACTTCTGGGTAATGTCCACTTTTTGATAGAATATATCTGTGTTTGGATATTGTGCCTGCCATGTTGCCAGGAGTTGCTCGTTTAGAGTTAGATCGAATATGGCCAATGCCTAAAAGGTACACAAAGAGTTCAAATGGAAAACTTGTCTCAAGCGATTGTAGAACCCACCTTGATCTGGCGCTCGAGCAGCTCGGCGCACACTTTTTGGCCAATACCCCCAAAGCCACCGAGGTAAACCACATTTTTACCAGTCAAATTCATTCTCAATTAACACTCTTTAATTTCAGAATATATATATATGTCTCTTGGCTACTGTTGCTGAGCTTGTTTTCGGTTCGACGCTTGCTTCTCAACTGATCGTCGTTTGCTATATGTAGCTCGTTAGAACTAGACCAGAGACTTTGGCCATGTACGTTTATCAGTTTGAGTCGGCTTTTTGACTTTTAGTTACCCTCCAGTTAGAAGAGTATTGACCTTATGCAGTAAATACTATAAATGTATATTGTCGATAAGGCTTATGGACTGAAGCGTTTTATCAGGCTTTGTCTGAAGAACGATTCTTGAATATAAAGCTTCACTTTAAATGTATTTATTTGTGCGCAAAATATGTAAACCCAAAAAGTAGCTTATACTTTCAATAATTACAATATGTTGGACATATATTTTTATTTTATTTTTCCAAATTTCTTTCTTACTTATTTTTATTTTTAAAGAGTATCTGTAAGTCTAACATTGCTTGCCGCATGGTTAAGATAGATCACATCAGAGTGTGTTTATATGGCAGATTCTTACTCTATATTATCTGCCTCAGCTAACAAGTTATAAAGCTGTTTCTATAGCAATAAACTACTTTGTGGGAGATAAACAAGAATAAAATGTTTATCGCAGGATAAATATTAAAAGTGAAAATTAGGGCAGCTTGTACAAATTTATTATAGTTATTAGTTAAGATGAAATTTTGTTTAAAATTGCTTTAAAAAATTAATTAATTAATTAAAGAGAGAACACAACATAAATTTAACACATAAAGAATTTTAGTTAATTAGATAAAGTCAAAGGAAGACATTGTTCCAAGAGTCGATTATTGAGTTAGAGAACTCGACTGTATTCAAATGCTTTACCTTAAATTTTTGTTTACGTTTAATGTTTATAGCGCTTTTAAAGTAAATTACAGATAACTTTAGGCTTCAATTTTGAATCTGAATAGTCTACGATAAGATATAATTATATATATGCTAATCTTATCAGATTCTTTATTAGGTTAAGCAAAAAAAAGGAAAGTGCTCTATTAGGTTTCAGTTGACATATGTATATATATATATATATCTAAATATATTAATCTCTATATCTCTCTCTCTTTCTCTCTCTCCCGCTCTCTCTCTCTCTCTCTCTCTCTCGCAGCATCTGCTTATCACTCGTTCTCCTTCTATCTTTCTTTCTAACTTGTATATATCTCCATCTTTATGTCTCTCTCTCTCTGCTTTCCTATCTAACCTTATCTCACGCTCTCTTTTTCTTTGTCTCTCCATCCATTCCCCCACTTCTTCCTTCATTATCTCCTTTACTCCATCATTCCATGTTCCTCTTTTTTTGTTATTTCTCTCCCCCCGTCAACCTCTTTCACATTATTTCTCTCCTTATCTGTTTCCCCCATCCTGTATTGATTGCTGCTCACCGGAAACTAAGTGAATACAAAATAAGAAGCCCTATGTGGGCGTTTGCAAGTGCGTGGGCCAATTGCGTAATCTTTGAGCTGTGTATCCGTATCCATGTTCAAGCAATATCAATATTAAGTTCACTATTACAACATCGAAGCTACATATGTTGGGTGCTGTGGCGGTTTGTAAGCCGATCGGTTGGAGATGCCATTTGGGAAGGTCATTGCGCAGACGCTGTGGGGCTTGGGTTACCAGCGAAGTGGTTCAAGTGGTTCAAGTGGTGCAAATGCGCTTTGGTATAAATAACCACAACATTAGTCAATGCAGCATCAGTTCGAACACAATCAACTATTCGATTATATCGACAGGATGCAGCGCTTCATTTGTTTACTAGCCACAATCGTCGCCGCTTCATGGAGTCTTGCAGCGGGCTCTACCTCGAGACCCATCATCACAATCACGAGAACTGCAGCGCCGTCAATTCAACGTGGCTACCAGGAGCAGGATACTGCGCGCGCCTTCTACTCCTATGGCTACAGCGATGAGAATGCAGCCAGAGCGGAGTATAGCGCATTGGATGGCACCTCTCGTGGCTTCTACTCCTATGTGGATGCCAATGGCGAGTTGCAGACGGTCAAGTACCAGGCAGGTGGTCGTGACGGCTTCAAAGCGGAGGCTAGCAATCTGCCCAAAGCACCCATTGATGACAAGAAGCCACCATTGCCAGTGAGCGATACGGCGGAGGTACAGCAGGCACGTAAGGAACATCTCAGTGCAATCCGTGAGGCTCAGCAGAAGGCTGAGAGGCAACAGCAGCAGCAGCCGCAGCAGCAGAACGAGGAGCAGCCACTGAGCGATGAGGATGCCGATATACTGGAACGCGTGCGTGCCGAGCTGACTTCCATGCTGGAGGAGCGACAGCGCGGAGAGGCTCAGCAGGAGAATCGAAAGGAAGAGGCAACGGCTGCCAAGGAAGATAACAACCAGGAGGAGGAAGCAGAGAGGCTGCGGGAGAGGGAGTTGGAGCGGGAGCGTGAGCGCCAGAGCGAGCAGGAGAGGGAGCTGGAGCTGGAGCAAGAGAGGAAACAAGAGCGCGAAAGGAAGATTGAACAAGAACTGGAACGTGCACAGAGCCAAGCACTTTCGCGCACACGTGAGCAACGCCTGAAGATTTCAAACGATGCTAAAGATTCGCGTCTACGCACCGTCTACAGCCTGGCGGATCTCAGTTCCAGCAGCTATCTGAAGCTAAGCGATCTCGAGAGTCGTCAAGATCTGCGTGTCCCAGTGAGCGCCTACTACTCCTATGTCTCACCCGATGCCAAATACAGCGTTACCACTCCCACCGAGCTGAGAACCCTGCGACCCGTGGCACTGAGTCGCAGCCTGATCTTGAGTAAACGGAACTAGAATGTGAGTGTGTGTGTCTGTGCAAGGACTTGATGTGACCCTAGTGGAATTTGGAATTTAGTTAAGCTGCTAAGTGTTAAGAATAAATGCATTCTGTGCACCAAAGTGCCCTACATAAGAGAGTTGTTATGGGTGGAGGGGAGCAGGAGGGGAGGAGTAAGGGAAAATATGCGAGTTTTCATACTGTTGAGGCGCAGACATGTCTATGATGGGAAAGATGCTATAAATCAAGAAAAAATAAATCTTTATTATGCAATCATTCTGAATCCCTTTAAGAGTCTAGCTAAGACTTGAGTTAGGATCAAGAAACATTATGTCGACTGATCTATGATGGGAGATAGATGAGGTAATCAAGTTTAATCCTTTGTAAGTTCTCATGCATCTTGAACTTGAAGAGTATTATCTTAGCTCAATTTGTAGCTCTGCAGCATGACTTGCTATGATAGTTTGACTTAATGCAAGATCCCTTTGGACTTTGTTAGTTACTTTGTGGCTTACGTCCTACCCTCCTTCAAATTAATTCAATTCAATCACACTTTTGGCAATATTTGAATATTTATTAACAGAAACCAATTCAAATGAGTTTAAAAGAAGCTTAAGCCACTGGCAGATATTCGCGTGCGGTCGGTGCTGCCTTCAGCAGGGAATTGTATTTGTAAATGTAGCCACTGGCTGGTCGATAGACGTACAGAGGCTGAGATAGGACGTTGTAGCTGGGCTGAATAGCGGATTTATTGATTGGCTTGGTTAGTTGATTGCGCAGCTTCTCTGCCTCGAAACGCTTGAAGAAGGCAAGCTTGGCTGCAGCCACCTCCGGTGTATCCTGTACAGGTGAGAAAGTTGATCCGCCAGCTAGACGTAGCTTGGCCTCTGCATGGGCAGCCAGATGCTGGGCACGCAGCTGGGCAACCTCTGGCGTCTCTTTGTTCGGCTGTTGTTGCAGGCTGCTCGAGGTGATGCGAAAGCCAGCCGCATCTGCTGTGTAGTCCACCGTCTGCTGCTCTCCCCGGGCATCCACATAGCTGTAGGAGCCGTGCGTAACTCCATCTGCGGTGCGTGTCTCGTGCTTGGAGTAGAGTGGAGCCGTATAGCCGTAGGCATACTGACCGTGCTCATCCTGGCTATGGTACTGGGTGATGCTGCCGGCTGCCAGTGGTGCGCCGTAGTCCAGCACCGGGCCACCCAAAGCAACGTGCAGTGGTGCAAGCAGCAGGCAGAGATAGAAACTCACATTCAGTGGCTGCATCTTCTTTTATGTTGGATTTCTTTGTTGGGTGGGTTTGTGAAGAGGCGCTGCTAGTGTCGTGGACTAGTACTCGCTCTAGAGAACTCTGTGCGGGTCAGTGGTGCAGTGGTTGCTTTTTATAGGCGCCTTACACTAACCCAAAAAGCAAAAAGAAGCTTTACTTTGCCAATTCGTGCGTTCTTCGGGAAGGTCGTCCAGTTTACTTTCATATTCCCTGTTTTTTTGTTTTTTGGTTTATTTTTTCGGGCATCATTGTTGTTGTTGTCGCTCTTCCTCTTCCTCTGTTTGTACATAAATATTTTGTCGATTTCAACAAGTTGAGCATAAATTTGTACACAAAAGCCGCAATTTGTTTTCATCTGCCAGGCGCAGAGGCAAAAGCGAATCCAAGAACTTAATCAGGCCAGCGTTTTTTTTTTTTTTTTCTTTTTTTCACGTCCCTAAGGTCAAGGAACCAACTGCTACCTTTTGATATATGTTGTTTATGCCGCTATTAAATTTAATTGAAATCAAAATATGCAATACGAATATTTATGAAATGTTGTCCGATCAGCTGCAGCCAAATAAGTGAATGAGGTAAATCCAAGTGGAATTTCTGCTTCGATCGATTCGATTATTGACTGATTCGTCGTGCCGTTGACATTGTGGATCGCGCATTATTCAGCTTGTATATCTCTTAAGATTTTCATTTTTAACTGAAGCTGAAAATTGTATAAGAAAAGAGTCTGAATGAATGGGTAATCAATATAACTAAATTGTAATAAAATCTTTTTCATTGCTCAGACTTAGACTTGTTGCTCAGATGGGGGCTGAAAGAAAGTTAACCTAAAGACAAATGATAATTTATTTGTATTGAGGTGGATGTTTGAGGTGAGTTTTCAATAGTATATGTAGACGTGTAGAGGCTTGAAGAAAATATTGAGGAATTTGGATCTATTATCTCTGGGTCTAGTTCATAATGTTCAAGAAACATCAGGACTTATCAGGACTCTCACATCAAAATCACTAACAGATAGTTTTAAAATTTCTTTTCAGGTCTTCCCTCAATATAAGAGAGATATTTCCCTATTTCAGTGTCATTTCCTCTATTTTATTTAAAATATATATATATTATATTATATATAGAAAATAGATTAAAACCCCACAATAATATATAGTCTTGAAATCTCTTTATTAGCTCATGAAGTGTTTGACAAGTTCACATTTAGTAATAGAAACCGGAGCTATAATAGCGTGGAATGCTATAGACTGACTGCACGGGCACGGGCAGTATGATGTGGGAGCTGGTGCGTGGCACGGATCGAGCGCTGATCAGTTCGTTGCGTAGAGTTTCGGAGGCAACGCGTTTCAGATGAACTGACTTGGCGGCAGCTACCTCGGCTGTGTCGGCGACGGGAAGAGGCAAGCCCACGCTTGAGTGAGCGATTGATTGAGCTCCTCCTGACTGTTGAGCCTGCGCCAGATGCAGTCGAGCCGTCTCATGAGCCGCCAGATGGCGAGAAGTTGCGGCGGCAACCTCGACGGTGTCAACACGATTGTTGGCAGCGGCGGTGGCAGTTGCAGCGGAAACGTCATCTCCTGACGAGCCGATCGTGCGAAACTGCTGCGGCAAGTTCGTTGCGGCCACATGAAAGCCCTTGTCATCGGCCCTGTAGTCCACGGTCTGCAGCTTGCCAGCTGCATCGCGATAGCTGTAGCTGCCACGAGTGATGCCATCCAGGCTGCGGAACTCCTGTTTGCTGGAGTGTGGCTCAGCATAGCCGTAAGCATATTGACCCAATACATCCTGCGTCTGATACTGCTGCTGGGTAGGAGTCACGACGGCACTGCCTTGAGCCGTGTATACCAGCGGATAGGTGGAGTAGACGGCTAGACCCTGGGCCAGCGCCAAGCTGGAGGCCAGCAGAGAGAGCAATACGAATTGCATGTTGATATCAATGTAAGAGTGAAGCTGCGTCTAGAACTCTGTGGTTCTTACTGCATTAGGCTAGCTGCCATCACATCCTTTTATACCAAACAAACTGTTCGTCTTTACAGGTTCTGGTTCTAGTTCTTGTTTGGGTTCTAGCTGCCACCTTGCGCCCTCCGGGCTGAGTCTCTCTGTAACGAGCTGGCAGTCCAGTCCACTTGCATCGTTGTCATCGTTAACGGCAACTGCCCCGACAGAGGCGTCAATTTGGCTTAATTGTGGCAAGGCTCAGCTCAGTGGACTGCTGTCCATGTACGCAGGCAACATTCAAGAGCTAAGCCAAACTGTTTCTTATCACATGCTGGCCGCATGCAGCAGCCAAGAGGCCATTGCGAGAGGCACTGAGATCAAGGCCATGACCACGAGCTGGCGAGCTGCAACTGTGCAGCAGGGGCTATGTAAACGATATTCAATTGTAATACCCTGTAGATGAAGATAGAAAGCTAAAGAGAGAGTATGATAACTTAGCTTTCATGTGTGTATAGTGTGTTAAAGATAATTCATATAAATTCATATAGAAATCTATGTAATCTAATAGAAATATTTATATATAATATTTAATAATAATAAATATAATGGAAATATAAATTCAGATAAAAATATAAAAATAAATTTATTCATAAATTTATAAAAACTAAATAAATAAGTAAAAATTAAATAAAAAAATACAATAAATACAATAAATAAAATGAATACAATAAATAAAACAAATAAAGTAAATAAAATAAATAAAATAAATAAAATAAATAAATAAAATAAATAAATGAAAAAAAAATTGTTTGAGTTCTCAACTATATAGTAAATAGCTTTAAATTCATTAAAAATTTAGTTATATGTTCTACATACATGTAGAAAATTATTTGCTTATATTGTTTTATGTATCTTAAATACACATATATACTTAAATAAAAAAATAGATGTAAAGTCTTTTAACATGAATAAAACTATTATTATACTTACACATACTTAACTTAAAATTTATTATTTTTATTAAAAAACATTTTTTTTTATATTTTTAAATCTCATCTTATTTCACCTAGGATATCTGCTAGTCTACCACACCTTTACAAGCCATATTACATTTGTTGCTGTTGCTGACCATTCAAGTGGTTGTCTTTAACTGCAACTGCAACTGCAACTGCAACTGGACTGACTGTAACTGATTTAAGATGCGCCACGCATCTTTTTGCCTTTTTCCAATTGGATGGCTCCCAACGGCATTTCAAGGTGAGCGAAGGCCAAGGGCCACATTTGTCCAGAGCCATGGACCGATCAAGGCCTTGGCAAGCGCAATTCCAGCATTGCATTTGGTTTATTTTTAGCATATCTCTGGCCACGCATCGCCAGGCAGCAAGCTCTCAGGTCTCTCTCTCTCTCTGATTAGGATTGATAGCTTGTTGGCCAAATGTATGCCTCTCTCTCTCTCTCTCTCTATCTGTCTGTCTCTCTCTCTCTCTCTCTGTCTTGGTTGCTTTGATAAGTGCATTTTAATGTTTAGTGCAGCCTAGTTCTATGGCCATGCCTATATATCCCCTGTCCTCTTGCGCACTTGCTCTTAATCAGAGCCATATCCAATTCAATAATTTGCCAGAATGTTGCAGCATCTTAATGATCTTGTTAGCCCCAGTTGCAGCGCCTTTGCTTGGACGTCTTTATGACCCTTGTCCAAATCACTTTAAATTCCAGTTCAGCTGTTGTTTACTTAGCAAATTCCATTATCTGACTGGCGACTGTTGACTATCCACTGTCGCCTGCTCCTGATTTGTGCATCATTAGGCGAAGCGAAATTCTGAGCTAATTACTTATTGGCTGAAACACACGCCTTTGCCAAGCCGGTTTCTTTGATTAACTCACCTTTAAGTTTGTTTTACTCAATTTTCAGTTTGTTTTACTTTGATTTTTCTTATTGTGATACTTCAAGTGTTAAGGTATTGTAGTTTTATCAAGCTATATGCAATATGCTTTATATAGCGAAAGTTTCTTGATTTATTGACAATAAGACTTGTATATAAGATGTAGGATTTATGTTAAGTAAATAGATAGCATATATTTAAGGCAAATGAGCATCTCTGCATTATTGACTATATATACTCGTTCATAGTCTAAAAATAATGCCCCTATTGGGCATAGACAACGAGTTTTTTTTTGGTTAGCCTCTACGATAACTTAGGTGTAGATTGCTTTCTGCGTACGCTTTAGTGTTCTAGCTTTTATACTGTAGAATACTGATATGTCTAAAAGGTTTTTTTTTCCTTGGGTTGTCTTTATGAGTATTTTCTCCACCTGAAATATTGACTATCTATATATTCATGTATATATAGAGTCGTTGTCTTTATATATGTATATACCCATTATATAATAATTATTGATACCAAAAAATTCCATTAAAATCAAGAAATTTGTAGCTTAAGTCTGAAAATAATCATGTTTCCAGTGTACTTTACCACAGCTGTCTTTTAATATCTGCTTTCATGATAAGATATAATTAGCTAGACATAGGAATAAATAAACTTTGACATAACTGTACATGTACTCAGAATTGTTAATATATATATATATATATATTATAATTTAATTTTTATTTTCATTTTATATATATTTTTATCATAGAGAGAACATAAACTGTTTCGAATACTCTCGTATATCAGAAATACTTTTAAAGCAAAATTTTTTTAACAATTGTGCTAATATTTTCTTTTCTATACTTCTCTTTAGTATCCGATACAGTTATAAATTTAAAATTTACCCAAATTAAATGCAACACTCTTTGTAAAACTTTGTTGTTTCTCAATTAATTTCAAATTACTTTAGAACAGGTCTTCAATATCAATCAATTATGTTAACAAAAATTGAAATGAAAACATTCTATAAGAGTATTTATGCTATGACATGCCTTGGCCAACTATTTATTTATTCTGGCGCTTCACATGCTCTTGTCTCATAGTCTCTTCGTGTTTGACTTGACTATGACGCCATCCGCCGAGGCATTTGACCAAAATAAAAGCTAGCCTAAAATGTGAATGACAGCTCGCATAAATCATGGCCAGCAGGGATTGGGCTAGGTTTTGTAATAAATTAGCTGAACAACAAATTTTTGTTGGTAAACACGCTTAAGGTGTTTGATTAACTTTTCCTGCTTGCTTTTCCTTGCTCAGCTTTAAGTCAATTTCCGATTAGGCAAGTTCAAAGAACTCGCTCGGAATTATTTTTGGGCTGTTGTAATCATTGGATCTCAGACGAAGTCATTTGCATATGAAAATATATACAATTAGCTACTGCCCAATGAATAGCTAATCTTTTCGCAACGCAACTCATGAGCTCATGCTATTTAGTTTATTCACTTGTGGACGCTGCTTCCCTAGCCATCACTCTCTTTCTCTCTCGCTCTCGCTCTCTCTAATTTTATGCCCTCTCACTTATTGTATTTCAAATTTCACGCATCGTTTTCTAATTTCTACTCACACTTGACCCGCTCAATAGCAAAAAGCTCAGTGTAAACAGTTTTCTCACTCTTCTCTCGTCTCGTCTCTCAGCTCTCAATTTCTCACTCAAAACAAAACGCAATTTGAGTGGAAATTTTAGCGTTGATAAGGCAACTGGCGTCATTTTTTGTTGATAAATAAATTTTAGTCTCTACGCTCTATACTCTTTGGCATTTATAAATTCTATTTGTTCTTTTTTTTAGTAGTGAAGTCACCGCATTAAAATATACAAATTTTATATATAATACGCATACGCATCGTACTGCCTGCCTGTGGGCTGGAACTTTATTTTGGCTTGGGGAAAAGTTAGCTGTTTGCTGGCCATGATTTATGTGCTAGCTGCTTTGCTGACAAATTCAACAGTTTTGCTACATGTTCTATCGAGAAAAAGAAAACTCACTCAATGCCCACAAATATCACTCATACGCCGCTTGGCCCCCTTTGTGGCGCTGGCTGCGCAGTTTGACCAAACAGTTGAGTCTCGACAGCGATAGCAAACGCGCGCGCAGCAACGCACAAAAAAACTATAAAAGACATTCGAAAACAAATTTTTAACAAATTTGAACATTTTTTATAAAGTTTTTTAAGCAAAACAAAATGTAAGTTGCAAAAATTGAAAAGTGTGTTTGGTCAAAATTTTTAAAAATATTTCCATTGAAAATTCTTGAGTGCGTATTGAAGTGCAAATGCCATGTGTGTGCACACACACACATGTATATATATATATATATATATATATAGTTCTATATAACTGTTTATGAGTACACACAGCATCAGTCATATAATCTTTCTTTCAATGACAACAACATTTCCCTTTGTTGAAATTTTCAAGTGCTGCATGACCCATATTTCTCTGCTCCAAAATAGAAATTTTCCCTGCTGCTGCTGCTGCAGCTGTAGATTTTTTTTTTTAATATACACAACAATGCGTAGCATCGTTTTAGGCGCCTTTTCCCGCCTCTCGAATCATACTTTCGCTCCTTCTCTTTCCCCGCTCATTTGCTTCCGTTTGTATGTATGCGGCGCTTGCGCGTTCCTGTGCTCCTGCTCCATAGGGCGACCGCGGTCTGAGCAGGTGATGTCATTTAGAAGCTGCTGCGACAATGGCAGAGGCAGAGGCAGAGGCAGCAGCAGACTCATAAGCAGCGCTCTAAGGGCTGCTCAGACATGCATGCATACATACATTTATATATATATATATTAATATGCCTATGCTTAGGCCTATGACTCTGCTTCTGCTGCTGCCTAGGCCTCTGCTGCTGCCTCTGCCTCTGCTGCTGGCGCTGTTTCTGCATAGGCATTTAGCATTGCCTCTTGCTCTGCTGCTGTCTCCGCCTCTATTGCTGCCTCTGCCTCTACTTCCATTTATGCTGCGCCATAGCTGACCCCCAGCTCAATGTTTTTCATATTGTATTATGTGTGACACCCTTGACACCTACCCCAACCCACTAGCTTCTGTCGCCCCATCTCTTCATGTATTGCGTTTCCTGTTGAAATGCGTTGCGTTTCACATGCCTTTAATAAATATGCATTGTTGCGACCAATATTCCATATATACTTATCGTATTCAAAAATTGGGGCAGTCGTTCACAATGTAAACTATATCTAGAGCTCTATAAAATCACACGCAATTTTATAGCCTGTAATAAAGAGAGGCCCGTAATATTGTGAATGCTTACTTTTTAGAACTTTGCGAGCTAAATCTTAATCAATAGAAAGGCATTCTCATGATAGTCAAAGATTCAGTTACTATTATCGAAAAGACTTTTTTAATAGAAATTAAGTATTAACTGATTAGAGGAATAAAGTTGCTTTCATTCAATACAATACAAATCTTTCTTAAATAATAATATTTGAATATATGAAATATATTTTGCTGTGCATCTAATTAAGTAAAATTCCTTCAGTTACTCTTATCACTTTTCTAACTACTATTAGAAGCTTTCCAAGTTTTTAACAGCTTAAATTTTTCATTTTTCTCAAAGCTTTTCTATAGAAAAAAAATTATATGTATATGGGGTATCTTCTAGTCAAAAATTCTTCATAATATTAGTTTTAAATGTTAACAAGTTAATTTTAAATTGCTCTACAAGCAATTCCATTAAAGAGAATGTTTCTTGCTCATAGGGTATAAATGTTACAGCTAAGTAGGTTGATCGCAATTTATATTTTTGGATATCAAAGTAGCATTGAAATTTAGAATTAGAGGATATCTTGTTGTCGAAATTGACTAGCCACAGAATAATCGCATTATAATGGATAGCTGCTGTATGCAGGTTATCTGGCAGTCGAGATTAACTTATATTCACTCTTAGTTTTTATGGCTCTTTGGGCTTACTTTAAATAAAACTAAAATTATCTTTAGCCAGATCGTATTGATATAGGGTATCTCATAGTTGTTCTAAGTTATACAAAAAGTAATTGAAATTCTAGTTATGCTCAAGTGAATCTCAATCAAGTTGATTGATTGCTGCTTACAGGGTAGCTGTTAGTCAACCTTTTGCGATTAGCCATTTAGTTATTACGTCTGCTTGCCTTATAGACACATACACATCAATTGAAATTCATATTGTTCTCCAATTTTGGCTAAAACTAATTAATATATTGGGATAGCCACGCGTTGTCTGCCAGCTCGAGATGCGGATGTTGTGAGATGAACCAAAGCATTTATATATATATATATATATTTATATAGTCATGCATATATATAGCTATATATATTTATGCCCCTATATACATATGTTTGTCTCTATATATTAATGGTCTCGCCAGCCAAAGCGGATTATGAAGTATCTTTTTCTCGATTGTATCTTAGCCACGTTTTCTTGCCCATTTGCCTGGCTTGTTCGTATCGCCTTTTGTCATGTTTTGCGGGTTTTGTTGTTGTTGTTGTTGTTTTTTTTTTTTTAAGTATTTATGGGTTTCCAATTACCGGGACACAAAAGGGCTACGAAACAAATCATATTAATGGGCGTGTCAGACACGCAGGGCTGTAATTAGTTTCTACACTTGACATTTGTGGAGCCCAATAAGTCATCTATATGGTTAGGTGAGCCAGCTATGAAGCAAAACAGAAGAGGTTTAACTATGTTTGGAAGACCTAGTAATGCAGTAACTGCTAGCTAAAGTGCACCAATTCTCATTGTCATTGAGAGGTAAGAGAGAAAGAAGTAGAAAATTACTCACAGATTTTGTGCTTAAAATAAATAAATAATTTTTAGCTTTAGTAGAGCGTGTGAGCTTAAGTGAAAAGATTTATGATTTTTGTTTAATTTTTAATATAAAATATATATATATATATAAATTGTATAAAAATATATATTAATATTTCTATATTTTGTTAGAATTTTAAGCAGCATTTATTTTAGAATTTTTTCAAGAATTTAAAAGATAAAATTCTGCTTGCAAATTGTCTTCAATTTCAGAGAGTATATATCTAGTGATGATTATGCTAAGCATGTATTATGTATTATAAGAACAATTCACAAATTTAAATTACTGATAACATTTTTAAATTTTGTTGGTTTACTTATTTATTATTGCTTAGAAATGTTTCAGTCAAAAAGGGAAATAGCAAAAGTGCTCAAAATTTATAGCTAGTTTCTTTTTGAGATTTGGAGTCGGCAATAAATTTATGTGTAATCAACTACACAAAATGAATTTTAAGTAGCAATCGTTGACTGCCTTATAAAGTCTGTTTTAAATAGGAGCAGTTTTTGGGGCTTAAACGGAAACTTAAAGAGCTGCTCGCTTGAGGCATGTTCATGAAGTCTATTCCTTAGTCATTTATTACATACAAAAAAAAAATCACTTAAATTCTACTTAAATCTAGTTACCATAGAAAAACTCAGTGAATTCAATTTCAAGTTATTCAGCCTAAATGAGTTGCTTGCCAAGTCTACACTGTAGAGCTAGCTTATCTCTTAGGCTAGCTAATCATATTAAATGATTTCACAATTGCATCTCCCTATACAAATACATACATACATATATACTATATTTTTACTTAATTTGCCTCACCCAAAAACCAAACCCCGAGCGACGTAATTGCGGCGCGTAATGCTGAATGTCGATGACATAAGCCATGCTATTTAGACAAAAGTTCCCCCGTACCGTCAGTTAAACGTGCACTTGCGGTATACGAAATATATATATATATAGTTTATATATAGCTTATATAGTTGTCGAATGCAAAAGTCAACATTTGTTACGCTCCATGGATCCGCTGTTCGATCTGTGCTGTCGTAACCTTGACCCAGGCAATCTTATCGTCAGCTCATCGCATTCAATTATCTGGATATGGAATCTGGTTATGGTTCAGTCTCCCTCTAGCTTCCTCTCTTTCTCTTAACTGGTTACCTTCCGGGACGTTATCTTCATTTAAATTATGCTCGTGCAGCTACCACAATTCTGTCTGTCTGCAGTTATGTAGGATATGTGAGTGTGTATATAGCTACCATATAGCTACAGATTCCCGAATAATTAATGATTGTTGCTCACGTTTTATTTACTGTTTATTGTTCGATTTGTGCGGGCTCGACTACAGATCTTTAACATCCATGTTAAACATGACGACAATTTATGCTATGCGCTGTCTTTAACACTGAAAATATCTAAACGATTTATGTGCTCTTAAGTCTATACTAGGCCCGGAGGGCACAGCGAAACGGTATGTGTTTACTGTGGGTTAAATTAATTGATTGCCAAGCGAATATCTATAGCTGCCGTTATCTACGGGTTATACACTGAGAAAAAAGTTGTAAAAGTTGAAATGAATATTCAAAATTTACAAATTTATAATATATTGCGAAGTAAATTCGATATATGTATCTGATACGTAGACATACGCTTTATAATAATAATTAGATAATTATAAAATTTAATAGATTAGATTTTATAAGATTACATATAATAATATTAGAACTTATGTTTGAAGATTGAATATTTTTCTTGTATGTAAAAAATAGAGTATATGGAATTCTAAAAAATAAATTGTATTACAAATTTTTCATTACTTCATTTATGAATTCACTATTCGTGAGTAAGTTTAGCTGAGCGAAAGCTTTTACTGAACTTTTCAGCAACAACTGTTTCGTTTGATCTTCCAATTAGAATTCAAATGGTTGCTAATAAGCAAATGTATTTGAGCTACGAGAGCAGCTCTTGGCCATTCGAAACGAACAACCTTTCGGACTTTACATTAGCGAGCAGCAGTTGTGAGAGCTCACGCAGTGCTATTGTACGCTCGAATGATATCATCGGAATAAAGAATATATATATATATACGTATGTCAACAATAACAGCGTAGTTTGATAAGCTATCTCTATATCAAACAAAGAGAGTGAGAGAGAGAGAGAGAGAAATATATATAGCATATGTGGGCATATCACATCGGATTTTGATTTGTATAAAGCTATAGTCGGATATAGAGAGCAGAGTTAAATCAAAATGTTAATAAGTGTCGTGGCTCACAGGTGAACAACTGCGCAGTCATAATCTATATATAATCATATAATCTCAAGATCTGTAAACTGAAACTCAATCTTAACTCTTGCAGAGCCAACAGCATGAGTGAGGAGACAGCAAATGGCAGCAGTGCAGCACCAGTTGAGGAGCTTGGCCAGCTGGCTCTGGAGGAGACCGCACCGAAGGTCACATTTTCGGATCAGTTCAAGGCATTCTCCAAGTTTGGTGATACCAAATCTGATGGCAGGCAGATAACGCTCTCGCAGAGCGACAAATGGATGAAGCAGGCGAAGGTGTTCGACAAGCAGATCACAACCACCGATACGGGCATACACTTTAAGAAATTCAAGGCCATGAAAATTACGCTGCCGGACTACAATAAATTCCTCGAGGATTTGGCCAAGACGAAAAAGGTGGAATTGGCGACGATTAAGCAAAAAATGGCCAGCTGTGGAGCACCAGGTGTTGCGCAGGTGTCCGTAAGTATATAGCACTTGGATCTATGATTGAATTCGAATTTGATATACATATTTCATATTAATATCATATATGATAGGCTGGCAAGGCAGCGGCTGCTGTCGATCGCTTGACAGATCCCAGCAAGTATACGGGCTCACACAAGGAGCGCTTCGATGCCAGCGGCAAGGGCAAGGGCATTGCCGGACGACGCAATCTGGTCGACGATTCTGGCTATGTCAGCGGCTATCAGCACAAGGACACCTACGATGGCGCCCATTAAATAATCCTATGAGCTTTTCCACTTCTTCTCATTCACTCACAATTTTAACTGATCTTTTGTCTAATTTATTATTTTGTGTTTCCACTGATAGCAGCTGAGTTCTCTCTCTCTCTCTCTCCCTTTAAACTTTCTCTAAAATATAAGTTGTGTTTTAAGTGCATAAAATAAATTGATATCAATTTTCGTATAATTTATAATTTTTATTTGTTTTATTTGGTTTTTCATATTTTTACATACGCAACGGCCCAAAAGTTCAAAATCAAATCGAATAAAACCTTTACACATCCAAAACAAGTTTATATCTCATATGAATAGATTTATAAAAAAAAAAATTGACACTTTTGCAAGCGTAGCACAAACACTTTTAATAATACAATTTACAAAGTTTAATAATAATAATATTAATATGTACTTATAGCATATATACATACATATATATATACCAAAGATATACCATAAAGCACACAGATTTACACCTGTGTGACTGAGATTGTGTATGCTTTACTTTTAATTCAAATAAAGTGAAATACATAGAAAGACCTTGAGTAAATGTAGTTTAATTTAAAATTTATAAAAAAATGTATTTTATAATTTATTTTGTTTTGTTTTTTTTTTTTAAGAATATTTTTATTGATAAAATATAAGATAAAAATAATGTTTCAACGTCACAAAATATTCCTTAGGTGTTATATGAATCCAATTGGCTTCCAATTAGAATGCAGCATCAATCTAGATATCCCATGCAAATCTCTCATCAGTTTAATAGACTTTTTGCAGCATCGAGCTGGCATATATAGATATATATATATATATATATATATATATATATATATATATATATATATCAACTAGTACATCTGTGTGGGATGAACAGTCAAAGACACGAACGACAACAAAGACGACCTCGCTGCGGAAAACCAGAGCAGTGTGAAGCAGATCAAACGCTAGACTAAGCCAGTGTGTAAATCGGAAATTGGATAGGTTTTTGCATAATAAATGCAGCCAACGATCAATTGCAGCCGGCAGCCAGTCGAACGGTGCTAATCACAGATCGGATATAAGACGACATATCATATAACTCAACTACTACTATATGATTATAACACTAAGCCAATGGGGCTATAAAAGAGGCTCGGTTAGCCCTGACGGCAGCAGAGCAGCGACGACGGTCTTAGAGATTGGATTGTAAAGATTTCTGATTCAGAGCAGAGCATACACAAGGAGCATTGGGAATTATGGCGTTCCGAGGCAAAAATGCGGTGGTCACGGGTGGTGCCGGCGGAATAGGTCTACAAGTGGCCAGGCAGCTGCTGGTAGCAGGAGTCTCAGTAAGTTTAGCATGTGAGTTAGCCTCTTCAACTGTAACAATGTCTGTCTGCTTCACAGAAACTAGCCATCATCGATATACAGGATAATCTGGAGGAGTTTGTCAAGCTACGGGCGGCGCATCCCACGCAAAGCGTCATGATCATCAAAATGGATGTGGCGAATAAGAAGGGTGTGGAGGCCACCTACGAGGAGATAAAGAAGACCTTTGGCAACATTGATATTGTGGTCAATGTGGCGGGCATATTCAATGACAAGGATGTCCAGCGCACGCTGCTGGTGAATTTGGTAAGCTCACAGGCAACTGCAGTCACTGAGAAGATGTTGAAGGAAGTCTTTCTTCCTCTCTCTCTCTCTCTCTCTCTCTCTTTTAGGGCGGCATCATCAACTCTACTCTGAGCGCTTTGCAGTACATGACCAAGGAGAATGGCGGCAATGGTGGTCTTGTGCTTAACATGAGCTCCGTTGTGGGTCTCGATCCGATGTTTATAATACCTGTTTATGGTGCCACCAAGGCGGGCATCATAAACTTTACGCGTTGCCTGGGCGTAAGTACTTAAACTGATCTTCTCTGATTCATATTTAATTTCGATCCTCCTCACAGAATGACAAGTTCTATCAACGCTCGGGCATTAAGTTTGCCACGGTGTGTCCAGGCGCCACCATGACCGATATGTTTACCAATTTCACGGAGAAAATCATTTTCCCAGAGACTAGCGATGACACATATAAGATCTTGGATCGTTTGAGTAAACAGAGTGCCACAGATGTGGCGCGTTGCATGCTAAATGTGCTGGAGAAGGAGAAGAACGGCGCTGTGTATGTGATTGAGGGCAAACGCATCATACCCCTGGAGATGAAGCCGCTCTGGACAGGCAAGGAGCCAGCGCTCTAAGCGAATACACATATATGTAGCTAAAAGAACAGACATTTGATTATTAATCGCTTTGTACAAATCAATTGTCGCGGGTAGTTTTTTAATAAAGAAGCAATTCAACTGTATTTAAGCTAATCGTTTCGCCAGTTAACCAGCACTTCATCCGTGCGATAGCGTTGCGTTACGAAGGCATCTTCCAGTGGCATTTGTGCGCCAGCTTTAAACATCTCAGCGCCTGCGTGAGCTATCATCAAGCCGTTGTCAATGCAGTAGCGTTCGTCGATGGCAAAGACTTTGCCATTGCGTTCCTCGCACATAATACCCATCATCTGCTGCAGACGCTCATTGCAGCCAACGCCGCCGACTATAAGCACCTTTATGTAAAATAGATATAAATATGCATACAAAGAGGTAAATAAGACGATATCTTACTTCATTAGATTCGCAGTGCGCCATGGCTCGTTCTGTAATCTCCACCAGCATTGCAAAGATCGTTTCTTGCAGCGAGTAGCATAGATCCGCTTGACTATACTCAGGTTCTGGTTCATCTTGTTGCTTTTTGCGTTTATTACGTCTTTTGCTTGGATCTGCCAACTCCTCGATGTGTGACAAAATTCCAGAGAAACTGACGTCCATTCCCTTTACCACGTAAGGCAATTTGATATACTGTTTGCCCTGTTTCGCTAGCTGCTCGATGTTATAGCCAGGACTTGGGTCGTTTGAGAGCTTAATAATGCGTGCGAACCGATCCAAGCAATTGCCCACAGCTATATCTATGGTTTCACCAAAGATGCGGTATCGTTTATTGGAATAAGCGATCACTTGAGTATTGCCGCCACTCACATACAGCACAATTGGATTTTGAGCACCTGTTATCAGACGACCCATTTCGATGTGCCCAATGCAATGATTTACGCCCAGCAAAGGTTTTTCCCAGAGCAGCGACAAAGTGCGTGCTACGATGGCGCCGACTAGAAGTGGAGGCGCCATACCGGGTCCTTTTGTATAGCAGATGACATCCAAATCAGAAGGTTTTAATTGTGCTTCCTTTAGACTCGCTTGCACAAGGCCCAAAATCGCCTCGCGGTGGTGTTTGGCTGTTTCCTTGGGCAGAAAACCTGTTGCACATGAGAGAACATAAAGTACTTGAAGTTGAGTGAATATATTTTACATACCCTCGCCCAGCGGTGTTATGTATGTGCGGCGCACATTTGCCAAAACTTTGCCATCGTTTATAATGCCAACGCCAATTTTATTGGCGCTGCCCTCGATGCCCAGCGCGCAAACCATCGTTGTTTACTTTTGTATTAGAGATGAGCGAATTCGAAGTAATCAAGAAGTTATCGCTGTGACTGAGAGCGGCAATTACTGCACATTGATTTACCGATTTACAGTTTGTATGACTAACATTACAATTAAGTAAAATAAAATGCTGTAGACTTAAGCTTTAAGCTATATTTACAATATATACATTTATGTAACCTGGTCTGATATCTGCTTCTGTGATAATATTTCTCATCACTATTTAACTTCAGTTGTCCGATGACTGACTGGTTATCGATAATAATAAATCTGTTTCGCTGTGTGAATGGTACTATTCAGTAGAGGAGAAAATGTAAAAACAAATCAGTTTGTTTATTTTTCATATTTAGTATTTGTTAACAAAGTACTTAAAAATGGAGAGGGCTATAGAGTCAAATAAGGAGTGCGCTAATTTAAATGAGGAAATTAACAGTGAGTCTACAAACCAGGAGTGTGTAACACAATTAGCAAATGACGCCGACGTGGATGCAGAAATTGCTCTAAAAGATAAACAGCAGCTGGAATGCGAAAACACAGTACAAAACAATGAAAGCCCTAATAAAACTACAAGTGCAGATAAAAGTACACAAGATAAGAGTGAATTGGATACAGTTAACGAAATTCATGGAGCTGTTGAGCAAAGGGTTAATGAGAACGAGAAAGAGGAGCACGAACCAGCAACAGGGATTAGTTATGCAGAGCTCAAAGCGCAGGATGAACAGGAAGCCAAGGAGAACAAGGACAGTAGAGACATCCTCTCACATGTGCATTGCCTTGCACAGCTGGAGGAACAACGTCGCAACTACGAACGCCAATTGGAACAGCTACGCACCTCAAATATGCAAAAGGATAATATGATGACACTTCTGCAGAGAGAAAATGCGATATTAGAGAAGGAGAAGCAGGCTTTTCGCAATGAGATGGATGTGGCCAATAAGGAGAAGGAGGCAACAGTGATTAAGTTTGCGATGAAGGAGAAGCTGCTCATCGATGCCAAAAAAGAAAAAGAGACTGTGGAGAAGCAGCTAGCAGATGCTAAGAAGGAAGTGAAGAATGTTTCCATACGCTTCCAGGCGGTACACGAGGAAAAGTCACGAATGACCTATATCATAGATGAAAAGGTAAAATTATTGAGGTTTATAAGTAATCGTATCTAATTTCACTTTGCTTTTTTTTTTACAGTGCAACGAAGTGCGCAAGTATCAAAGAGAATGTGAGAAGCTTAAAACGGAAATGGGACACCTGGAATCAAAGTTGAAATATCATGCCAATAAGCTAAACATTGAAGTGGAAGCCAAGGCAGTAAGTTATTTATCTTCATCATTATATATACAGCAATCATATAAATATTGAATCTTTACTCATCTTTTATAGAACCTAGAGCGCAAGCTGGAAGAGGAACGCAATGCGCCAAATAAGCTTGAAGAGAAGGCTAATGGTTGGGACTTTTGCAATGTTTTCTTTAAAATAGATCTATAATTTATGTGTGTCTTACAGAGAAGCTTAAGATGGAATTCGAAGCGAACACAATACTGCTTAAACATGAAATTAAAAGCAAGACTGATTCACTGGATAAGTTAAGCAAAGAGCACCAAAAGCAATGCGAAGCCAATAAGGAATTACAACAACAGCTGCAGCAGTTAAAAGAAGCGGTAAAAACTAAATACGAGAGTAGTCTGAAAATTAATTTAAGTGAATATAGACACTTATATAAAATGGCTTGTTAGCTCAGAAATTTCTCAGACTATTCTCATATCTCTCACATATATATGAATAATAATAATAATAATAAATATTTTTCTTTGCTCTATAGCATGAACAGCTTCAAGAGGAGTTCAAGGAGCTTCAGTCGCAGCATAGCATCATAGATGCCGCCTACAGCGATGAAATGTTGAATTCAGCGAAATTGCATAGCCAGTTGGCTGAGCTGCAATTGCTGCGCACACAGAATACAATGTATGCAGATTTAGTTAATAAAACAATAGTTATAAATAAAATAATTAACTTCTATTGTTCATAATTTAAACAGCAACGAGCAGAAATTAGTTGAGGCGCAGTCGAGGATAGAAGAACTGGAATCCCTGGTACAGGATAATGAAGTAGATTTAAAGCAGCTGCAGGAGAAGAAACAGGAATTGCTGAGCATTAACAAAGAGATGACCGAGTCAATAGTCAAACTTCAGAATGATATTTACCTGGCAGACGTCAAGGTGAGTTTCTGATAAGATAATATAATAAAATAAAAAAAGTTACCTGCCCCGGGTGAGGCTCGAACTCACGACCTTAAGATTATGAGACTTACGCGCTGCCTACTGCGCCACCGAGGCCTTGTGAAGGAGATGTCGCTAATATCAAAATTCTTATTTCTATTTATAACCAGTCGTTAGGTTTCGAGTCTGAGAATAAATTGCTAAAGCAAGAGCTGCTTGCATTCGATGCCAAATACTTGGAACTAGAGGAGCAAATGCATGTAGAGGGAATGGAGAAGATTGAGGAGCGTCTGCTGCTAGCCAAACATTTATCCGAGAAGACCAAGATGTACGAAGTGGTCAATGCCAAGCTGGTAGAGTTGCAGAATCACTTCGAGGCAACGAATCACAAGCATGCGACACAGGTAAAGGAGCTCCAACGGGAAATACAAAAGCACAAAAAAGGTATTGTGGATGCCAAGCCAGCGGGCTACTGTCGCAACTGTCAGCAGGCAATGAATGACTTCAGCCAGGAGCAACTGCATCAGCAGCAGCAGCAGCAGCAACAACAGCAACAACAACAACAGCAGCAGCTGGTCACACACAGTCGCAGCAGCAGTCTGGGTAGCCGTGCCAGCGAGTCATCTGAATCTGAGACGGTGGTCAACAGTTCGACCGCCGTGCCGCACGCGCAGTCAGCAGCTTCACCAATAACAGAACTACAAGCAGTACCTTCCAAGAAAGTCTTAGTTGAGCGCATTTTGCGTCTGCAACAGGCTTCAGCACGACAAACAGAACGCATTGAGTTCCTGGAGAATCACACACAAATGCTTGTCTCCGAGGTTCAAAAGAAATCCAAGGTTGTGCAGCATTATATGCTGCGAGATCAGACAGCCGGCGCGCTCAGCTCCAGCAAAAGTGATCAGAGTAAAAGCGAGCTGGTCAAATATGGCAATGGAGTCATGGCTGCCATCTATGGTGGAGTCAAGGGAGCTGAGAGCAAGGGCATGTCGTTGGAGCTCTCACTGGAGATTAATAAGAAATTGCAGACAGTCCTAGAGGATACGCTGCTAAAGAACATAACGCTCAAAGAGAATCTCGATGTGCTGGGCCTCGAGGTGGATAATCTAACACGCAAGCTCCGCTCACACGAGCAAAGTAACAGTTAGGCAGAGTGCCTGGTCACTAATCCATTCCATAGATAATTAAATTCCATTGTGATTAAGTTTAAATTAAAGATTTAATAATGCAACAAGTGTTGAGGTCTCCAAATCATCTATTATAGCAATCCGTCATACAGCTTGGCGCTAACTTTTGATGGCTTGCCAACATCCATGGACAGCTGCAGCGTCGCCTGCTCGCCGTCTTTGGCCAGACGTGCCTGCTTATTGTGCGTCTTTTTGAAGTGCACGTTGATCATAGGGTTTGGATTGCCAGTTTCCTCTTTAATATATTCCCGCAGCAGCGGCGGCAGTTCAATTTTTGTGGGCAGTACAACGGAATCCACTTTTTTCTTATTTTCTAGATATTTATGCTCTTGGTCAACGGGCACTAGCTCGTAATCGGCCTTGTAGCTAGTGCTGTAGATCTCTACGGGCTTTGGTTGGGTTACGCCACGCCAGGTCTTCTCAACAGTGACGCGCACCTTGCGTTCGCTGTCGGCCTACATAGGGAAGATAAATATTAGCGATATTATTGTCTTTTCTTTCCCACACTTACCTGCTCGTCGACTGCTTGAACTTTTAGTATGCGCATATAGCAGGGCTCCGGGTAGCGCTGAAACATGTTACGTATGACCATGCGACCGATGCCCCAGTCGGGCAGATTGCCGACGATTTCCCATAAAGTGTTGCCGCGAAAGTCTGTGGTGCGTCCAACGTATTTTATAACTTTTTGACTCATGCTGAACGCTCTTTAATTAATAAAAATTGACTGAAGAAAGATTTATTTTATTATTATTCCGGTGTGCGGTGCTTCTTCATAACAAATGCCACTCACACGTTATGCAAACAGCTGTGCATGCGGCAGCGTTGCCACTTATTATGTTGAAGGTGGTTGGCAACGCGATCTGTATTCAAATTACTAGTATATTTAAATAAATCAAATTTATTATATCAAATGTCTGTATTAACATACTTTTAATGCTTTTTGGTTTGATTCACTTATAAATTGCATAAATATAGATATGAACTAGAACTTTAATACTCTGTTTACTTATGAGTGGACTAGCCGGAGCGTGAATGTTCATCAGTCGCGTCGCTCGCTGTGTGAGCCACTCCGCTGGTGTCAAGGGCCTCGTCATATGATTCAACCTCCTCCTCATGGTGCTGCTCCTGCTTATTTATGCTCTCATGGAGTCCAATTGTGGCATGTGCCGCTGCCTTTGAAGCATTTACCTGGGCTGCCGCTGCAGAGGAGGCTGCCTTTAGAGCCGACTCCTTAGTGGCTGCAAAGTCTACACGCGCCTGCTGCAGCTGCTCCTCCACCTGCTCCACCCGGTTCTTGGCCTGGCCCACCATGGTGGCCTGTGAGGCCAGTTGGTTGGATACCTCGCTGGCCGTCTGCTCCGCCTGCTCGGCCACTGACTTGGCATTGTTGATGGCTGCCGTCAGCACCGAGATGTGATTGTGCGCAGCCTGTGCCGTTTGCTGTGCCAGTTTTGCGGACACCTTGGCCGCCTTTAGCTGCTCCAGTTCGCGCGAGAGTGCACGCTGTGCCTCGGCTGCCTGCTGCTCCAGCTCCTGAAGTATCACCTGTTTACCGGCGAGTGCTGCCTGCGCTGTGGCAGCTGCCTGGGAAGCGGCTTGAGCCAAAGTATTCTTGGCTATGAAAGCCGCCTGTTTGGCGGCAGCATGTTGATTGGCGACGGCGCTGTAAGCCTGATCTGCAGATCCCTGAGCTATGGAGCGCAGACCGCTGCCTATGCTGTAACCAGCTTTGCCGCTATCGCTGCCATGACCTTTGGAGCTGCTGCTATGATGCTGCGACTGATGCTGATGCTGCTGCTGATGTGAATGATGATGCTGCTCCACTTCCTCCTCGTGTCCTGGCAGTGTCGGCTCATAGTAGCCGCCACCATTGCTATGTGGATGCTGATGCTGTGACTGCGGCTGCTGCTGCAGCTGTCTGTAGTAGTATCCATTGCGCTTGTGCAGCCGGCCCAATGCCTGAGCACAAAGCAGCGCTGCGATTGATTGATGAATTGTGATTAATCCCTGAGAGCTGCCTTTAGTAATCCTTGAACTTACCTAGCAGCAGGTATTTCAAGCACTTGTTGTACATCTCGTTGTCAAAATTGTATTAAGCTTCTGCTCCAGCTACTCCAATGGGTTTTATACGCCTGCGCTTAAGGCAATGGTGCAGAAATTTTGTTTTTTTTAGTAGTGCGGAAAGTCTGTTGCGGCTTTTGAGTTTAACGGGCACTCAACATGTGAGACTTTATGTTATCTAAATATCACACACACACACACACAAACACTTGTATACACATACACACACAGCCTGCACACACCCGCTCAAGAGGAAGTTCATCGTTGCGTCTCTCTCTTAATGTCTTGTTAGCACGGTGGTGCGCTTTATGTTGCTTATGATTATGGGTGGTGCAAAGTTGCCGAAAAAAAATGATAATTTGCATTTTAATGGGTTGCACCCAATTGTAATTGATCCTAAGCTGCTTATAATAGTATTTCAGTTGCAACACAACTCTTTCTTTTTTAATTACAGCTCTTTCTTTTAATTTTTAATTAAAAAAAAAATATATATTTTTATAAGCTAAATGTGAGAAAAGTGTGGAAAAAATATTTCGAATTATATAATATTATTGTGTGAATGTAAAGTATATAAAAAGTTGTTGATTTATGTATATTATACATAACTAGGTTTCTAGATATAGCATCATCAGGGTAGTTATCTATGTGGGTTAGTAAATTAAATAAAAATTAAAATATATTACTATTTAGTTATGCAACATATGGGTGCATAAATGGCAGAGCTAATCAAGTGAGGCATTGCTCTCTGCAGTGAGCCCTTGCTCTTCGCTTCTTCTTCTATATAAGATGGGTGCCTAAATGGCAGAGCCATATATGCTTAGAGAGGCATTGCTCTCTGTTGTGAGGCTTGGAAGAGATCAGTGATCGTTACTCTCATTCAGCCGAAGGCCCTTCGCTTTGCTGCAATCGGTTCATTAGTAAGTATCATCAGTCTACTCAGAGAGCATATTGATTTCGCTCCTAAGTATTTAGTCTATTAGCTGAGTCTTACGTACCTTTGAGCTGAGTCTTACATACATCTCTATCTACGTTTGTTAATAACGGATATTTGTTTGTTAGGTAATATTTATCGACATACACACACTTTTATCTCTTTATAGCCCATATTAAGTGTTTAATGATTCTGAAAAAACTCGATCAACTATATATATATATATATATGTACATCATATGTTGCAGATATTTGTTTGCTTGAGGAATTTTTAATATCTCTTTCACTCGACTAACATTTTAGTTTCTAACTAAGTTTCTTATTGCAATTGGAATAAATTCGAAATTTCTTTTCAGCTGCTCTTCATTTAAAATTATATTATAAAGACATATAAAATTATATTTTGATGTATTAATAATAGTAATATTAATAATATATATACATTTTATATTATTTTATATTTATTTTATATTTAAATATAATATATGTATATATTTTTAATAAAAAATCTTGTTAAATTTTCTTTCATAAATTAATTTATTTAAATAGTTTTTTAATTTATTACAAGTATAAAAAATAAATTAATTAATATAAACACAACTATTATACACGATGCACGAATCAGAGCTTCAAAGTGTAGAGCTATATATATATATATATATATATATATATATATATATATATATATATATATATAGTAGAAGACAAGCGCTTCGCTCGGCCACTCGCTAAGATATTTGTTCAACAATCGAATCTGAGTGTGACAAAGAGTGTTTTAACAACAAATAAGGTGTAATAGAAAAAAACATAATAACAAGGTAATAAGGAAAAGGCCTAAACAAGATGGTAACGAGCGGTAACAGTCAACACGCGTGGGCCAACAAAGAGTGCGTTGCGTAATGGAAATGGCTGCTCAAAAGTGAAATACGAATTGATCGCAGGTGTCGTCATTGGTTATGACGGCCCCCGCTCTGGGGACTGTCTCCATTAATCATTTGTAGCTCTGCGTGATCTGCTTGATCCATGGCAAGTAGGCTGAGACCTTCACGTAGACGCCGGGCACATTCACCTGGCCGCAACCGATGCCCCAGGACACAACGCCGACCACATTCCAGACACCGTTGCGTTCGCAGACAAGTGGACCGCCACCGTCACCCTTGCAGGCATCCTTGCCCTCCTCGCCGCCGGCACAGATGAAGCCCGGATTCAGTTTGTAGCTGTAGCCGAGACGAGTGTTGCGCAGCTGCGCCTCGCACTGATGATGCGACAGAATTGGCACATCGACCTCCTTGAGGATGTTCTGGTATTTGCCGTGCTCACCAAAGGCGTCCTTGCCCCAGCCGGTGGTCCAGCAGCGAGCGTTGGTGAAGTCGGAATACTGATCGGGCAGACAGGCGGGACTGATGTGTGGATTCTTGGTGAAGTCAACCGGATGATCCAGCTTCAGTATAGCCAAATCGTTGTCCAGAGTGCCAGCATAATACTCGGGATGAATATGCACGGAGACAACATCGCGTTCAATGTAGGGGAAGAACTCGACATCATGATTCACATCCCATTCGCCCAGGCGCACGCGCAGATCGAAGCCATTTTGACTGCAGATGGAAATATAATATTAGTCACATCTTCAGCTAGAATTGATCTAATTATCGACTTACGATTTAATGCAATGGGCCGCGGAGATGATGTGCTGGGCATCAATGAGAGTGCCGCCGCAGGCATAGATCGATTCCTTGGGATCCTTCTTGAGGATGGCCACATGCCAGGGATACTCGCCGAATTCACTGTCGCCATCGACATAGACGGGATTCTTAATGCGACCAGTGATGCCGGCAGCATTCCTCACGCCACAGCGTCCCAGCTGCTGCTGAGGAGGAGCCTGAGGGCGCAGTGGACGACGGCAGCAGACCTCGTTGATGCGGCAAGTCTTCTCCACGGGACGGTTGCCATAATAAGCGCGCTGCAAGGAGAGAGAATGCAAGATTAGCATCTGCTAAACAGATATTTCTCCTAGATCTAACAGTCCGGCTTCGTTCAACTGCCCACAACTCTGGTTACCTGCTCTGCTCTCAACTCAAACTCTTCAGCATTATCAACGCTTCGACGCCTGCGATCATGGGGAAAAGTGACATGATCACTGCCCGCTGCAGCGCCAGGCGCTTGAGCGGGTATTTTGTGAACTTGTCCCAAATTCAATTGCTTGCCCCGACGACTGGGCGCCGTCCAGTCGGGGGCAGTGGCGTTGACGCTGCGCTCGTAATGCTGTGAATAATCTCCGTAGCTACCAAAGCCAGTGGAGCCAAAGTCCCCGGGAGATGTATCAGAATAAATGGAATTGTAGGAGTGCTCAAATGGAGCCTCCGAGTGATGCTCAGCATAGTGTTCGCTGTGGTGCTCAGCGTGATGATAATGCTGCGTTGGCACATGTATCGAGGGTCCACTGTGGTACTCAAAGATGGGTGAGCTGTGCACCATCTCCACGTCAAAGTGTGGGCCTGAGCTTTCGAAATCGTGATGGTGATGTGTTGGTGGTGCACTATAGTGGTGCGGATGATGCTCATGCTCGTAGCCGCTGAAGTGATCGTGATGATGGTAATGCGTGCTGTGCAGCTCAGTTGGCGTCTTCTTGAAGAAATCGCCCACTTTCTGAATGATATTCGCATTGGGGGTTACGTGAAGATTGACCAGTGGCTTGACCACATTCTCGCCGTAATCCGTTTTGCTCACTTGCAGCGAGACCAGTGGATTAACATTGACCAGACCCAGATTGAGGCCATTGGGCCCCAGCGAGCCAAAGTGAGGATTCTGTGCGGGATAATAGTCGCCCAGGACATTGGCTGGATAGCCGCCTGGATAGCCAGCCGAGGGGTAGGGCAGACCGAAGCTAACGCCATATGTGGGCAGCACCTTGCGCTGTATGAGCTCAATGGCTTGGAGGGCGGGCAATGCCAGCGGAGATTGTCCCAGTGCGCCTTGACGCTGCAGGAAGAAGGACACACGGAGTTAGCCGTTGTTGAACGCCAAAGAGCTGATGGACGTGGACGTGCGACCCGTTTTAGAACCCGTGCTTGGTTAGGTTGGTTTTATTTTAGTTGCAGTTGGATTAGTGACGAATCCCAGTATCGTTGGCCGAGCAAACCCACGCAGGAAGACGACGACGAGCAAGGGTTATTTAGGGTTTGGTTTACCTTTTGGCTGAGTTTGAGTTGAGTTGAGTTGAGTTGAGCGTGGAGCGTTGATCAATGCGTGCAGAGTTGAGTTGTATTTGAGTATATGGATGTGTGTGTGTGTGTGTGTCTGTTTACTGTGTGTGTTTACTGTATGTGTGTGTTTGTGTGTGGGGAACTAGATCACAATTAGTCTCAACTAGGGAGCATTATACTAAGTGTCAATTGCATTAGTCGGGCACTAAAAAGAACTAGAGAATTCAAGGTGTCGTTAGGACTTACCCCTTGGGCATCCAGTGAGAGATCGCTGTTCTCGTTCTCTTTGTTATCAGCATCGGCCTGGCGACGTGTGCGCTTCTTATCATCCTCTACCTTCTTCTCCTCTTTGGTATCAGCCTTGGCTGTGACATTCGCATTGGCTGCAGCATCATCGCTCAGCGCCTCAATGTCCTTGCCCAGATTTCTGGGATCGATGGCCAGAATCAGATCATCTTTACGTCCAATGCGATCGGCGGCCGGGCACTGACTGATGGGCACGCATTGACAATCGACGATTTGCTGACGGGATGTGTCATAGCCACCGCCGGCGCCCTGATACAAACCACCCTGGTTTTGTCCAGTGTAGCCAGTGGAGATGCCATTGTAGTTGCTGGAGGCACCGCTGTGCAATTCCTTCTTGTAGTAGTCGGGATTTTGACTGTGGTAGCTGCCGCTGGATGAGCCACTGAAACCGTTCTGGCCAAAGCTAGAGCCGGATAGGGCAGAGTTGCTGCCGAAGCTACCCAAACCAGATGAAGGCTTATACAAATCTCCGGTGGGCTTCTGTGCGGGATAGTTCTGGGAGAGCAGACCGCCCTGAGAGGCGCCATTGAAGCCAGCTGTGAAGGCATTTGACTGTGTGAAGCCCGAGCTGCTCGCCTGTGCCTGGGGCGTGTAGGTGGCCGAGGATTGGGCCAAGGCGCTGAAGTCGGTGTTGATGGTCTGGCCAGCGCCAATTGGAATGGGCACAGTTGGAATGTTGGCTCCCTCACCGCCATCCACATGATGGAAATGATGATGGACATGTTGCTGCAGACCCGCATCGATGGGAGCACCCACAACCACCTTGGTGCTGGATGAGGTAGCAGCCGAAGACGACGATGACGATTGCTGGGAATAGAAGCCGTTCAGCGAGGAGCTGGCACCTTGAATCTTCTCGGGATTCTCAAAGTTATACGGAGGCACTCCATTCGAGGGACCATTATAGATGGGTCCGGGTCCGTTGGGCGAGCCAGTGTAGAGTGGGCCAGGTGGCTTGCTGTCATAGATGAGGGCGCCAGGTGGTGGCTTGGTGTAGGTGATGCCATCGGAGCCATCAATGCCGGATGGTGGATGTTCCAGATAGGCACCGCCAAATTGGCCGCCAGGTCTGTACAGGCTATTCATTGGAGGCTTGTAGGAGCCCTCATAGCCCACTTTACGTGGTGGTCCGAAGGAGTTGATTGAGTTGGATGGCGGGCCCATTGGCGGACGTCCACTGAAGTAGCTTGGTGGTGGCATGGGTTTGGCTGGTCCATAGGGTCCACCGCCGAAGCTGGATGGTGGCGGTGGTCCTTGGGCATAGATGGTCGAGTAGAATGGACGTTTCTCCTCCACGTCGCAGCTCATCAGACCCAGTCCGCAGAGCTTGTCACGAATCAGATTGCGTGCCTGCAGATCGTTGCCCTCCTGCAGGGCCTGATCGATATTGCCATCGGCATAGACGGCATCATATTCGCCCAGATTGCGGCCCTCACGACGCGAGTTGATTAGCTGATCGATGACTGTGTCAATTTCCGTGGCATTGCTCTGAGTGCTCTCATGCACAGCATAGTTACGTCCCTGTGCATCGGCAGCGGGCTGCGTGTCCGCCGAGCGCCTGCTCAGCATCGAATCCGGTGTATCCATGGGCGCCCACTCATTGCCCCAATTGGAGTCGGCGGCAGCCAGAGCAGAGCTAGCTGCCAGCACTACCAGAAAACAGGCTAAACTGTGTCGCATTCTCATTCTCATCGTGCGTGCGTGTGTGTGCTGGAAGGTAATAAATAAAGTTAGCTGTGCTCGTTGCATAATCTCTGTGACACCAATAACCCAGAGCATGTTAAAACCAACTGGTCATTGTCCCAATTTACACGAAGTCGAGTCTAGCTGCCCTGCCCCGCTCTTTCACGGGCATTTCGCTGTGGCAATCGCACGAGAGTTAAAACCGGTCTCACTCACTTACTCAAATCTTCGCACTGTGAGTCAGTAAAAAGACTTTTACTTTCGTTCGAGGTCGCAGACCGTGCATGATGGAATCGCGCTGCACTACCGCACTACCGCCCGCCAGCTTGCTTCAGCTCAATGAGGTAATTTTACCTGGCTCGAGATTTGGCAAGCCCCAAAAACTGATCGCTCAACTTGATCTCTGCCTTGACAGCAGCGTCCGTTCCGTTTTTGACTCTGCATTTTCGTAACTCCCAATTGTTTGCCTTTGCCTTTTGCCTTTGCCTATGTATCTTTGCCTGTCTGCTTGCTGCGTGTTATGTCATTTACGCTTTTTAATGTGTTTTTCTTTCTGGAGCGTGGGCTGTTGTAAGGCCTGTTGTTGAGATCTTTTAGCTCTTTTTTTTTGTTTTTGGGTTATATAAAGCTCACTCTTGTTTTGCCCCCTCATCGAACGGAAGTCGTGTGCAACGTTGCATTGCAAATTGATCTCGACTTTATTTTTGTATCTTTTTTTTTTGCCTGGGCAATAAAGTTAATTTATGTGAGTGTGAGTGAGTGCAACTGGGAGTTTGTCTTTAGATTTGCAGTGAAAGTTTTTTGATATATAGGGTTTAGGTCGTTGACTTCGATATCTATATATATATATATATATCAATCGAATATTGAGTGTTTATTGATGGGTAAAGTAGGAGTGGCAAGTGGGCGAGCGTTTAGCAAAGATTACAATTATGTTAATGAGCTTGCAATTGAAGCTTGTCACGCTCATGAACTAGTAAATTGTATTGCCTAGGAGACTAACTATAGAGAAAGAGTTAAGGTAGCCGAGAGAAGCTAGCTATATAGAAGGAGTTAAGATAGCCGAGAGAAGCTATTAGTTAGGCTCTGAATGGGTTTCTTCATATATGTAACAGAGAGTTATAGACGATGCCTAAACGTTAAGCGGCTTATATTACTCTATATGAAGTCTATATATCTACTATCTTGTCAGTAATATTTTTTTTCATATGAAATAATAATATTTTAGAGTATTAATGATAAATTTTAGCTGAAAAAACTTGTTTGACTATTCCGAACTGTCATAAATAATTCACTTGATTATTAAGATCATTTCATATTGATTTTAAATGGCTCTAGTAATTTTCTCATATAATCTCTGTATATATGCAAATAATATATGCAGACATTAGTTTGATTTAAATTCTTTTAGAAAACTTTATTTTATTTTATTTTTTTTACATCTTTCATCTTTTAGCTTTCATCTTTCATATATTCACATATCTTTTAAATAAAGATCTGTCTCTGCATCCTCTTCTATTGCACTGATTTCAACACTTTTCACTTATTCAACTCTTTTTTGTTCACGCTTACCTTTCGCTTTTTTTTTAAATAAATATTCCAATATATTGTTGTAATCCTTATGTAAGTCGTATGCTTTACTTTTTTGTATTATCCTATCACTGCACCACTGCACCACACGGACTGACTGTGTGTCTGTCTCGTTTGTTAACGTTTTCTTAACTGATTTCGCTTTCGACTGCGCCTTGGATTTTATACAAAAGTTGCGCATGCGCAAAGTCGACGTCGCAGTCGCTGCCTTTTGTTGCTGCGCCTGCTTTGGCTGCTTTTGCGAATTGTTGGCTCAAAACAAAACAGAGAGCTCACCATTTTGTGGCTATGACGTCAAAGGCTTTATATTTTTTGGGTTTTTTCTTTTTTGCTGTTCATTTTCATTTGGCTCAACTGCATTCTGCGTATCTGCGAAGGTTAAGATGAGCTCTAAGCGGAAACCTTAGCTACAAATTAAATTTGTTGCAATCGTGTAAGCTAAAAGAGGGCACATTAACAAAGCTAAAGAGATGAAAGAAGAAAACCAAATTAAAAAAAAAAAAAAAAAAAACAAAATTAAAATACATGTTGAAAACTCTTACGTCCCAAATTAGCGCTTTATGTTTTCATTTTTGTTTTCGTTGTTGTTGATTTTATATTTTTTTTATGTGGGCTGCAGCTTGATGTCGCGAGATGTTTATGTTCAAATTTTCACCACAGTTTCCGCATAAGGCGGGCGCTTATGAAATTTGCAATTATTAATTGGGTCAACAGCAAATTACAACAAAAACTGACCCAAAGATCAGCTCGTTGCTGACTAATCGACGACGAGCCTCAAAGGGCAACGCCACGAAAAACCGGATCTGGCCCAAAATAAATTGCCAACAGCAGTTCGTATTTACCCCAGGGCCAGCACAAACAGACGCATACGCGGTCGCTCAATCGTTCAGTCATTCAATCAAAATTTATTTGCTATTTAGCGGTTTTACCCGAAGTTCATAAAAATTAAATACATCTAGACGCAGCTCCCTCTGGGAATCGAGCGTGTGCCAAATGCTATTGTGTATGGTCAGTGCTCAGTGTTCGATGATCAGTGATTCGTATTCGCACTCTTTCTTTTAGCTTGCACTCAGTCAATCAGTCAATCAGTTAGTCAGACTGCGTGTGTGATTGACCTTGCAGCGTTTAAGTGTCATTTGATGTTAACAATTCAATGAAAGCGTAAGCCGGCCGCTGCTCCGTGTTAATTATGCTAATCAGCATAAGCATTTCACTCTGTCCATATACCCTGTAATACATGAAGCGAACATATCTAGTGGAGACTCGGATGGCCTACTCAAACATGTCAACATCAGAGACTAGAAGATCTAAGATACATTTTAGTTCCATATCCATTATGATTTTGTATCATATTTTTTTATGCTTCAGTATTTTTTTTTATAAAATTTATCAATTTAATAACTTTTCTCAAATTTTCATATATACTACTCAATCCAGAGTAAATCACGTACTATTTAATAGAAGAAATACTAGCTCAAGAAATTATATAAAATAAATTCATTAATTGGTAAAAACGTCCATAAATAGCTTTAAAATCAAAACCCATCTCTCGCTCTCTCTCTCTCTCTATTCGTCTCTCTGTCACTCTTTCCATCTCTCTCTCTCCCTCACTTTTTCTCTCTCCCAGTCTCTCTCTCTCTCGATCTCTCTACACTTCCCTCTCTCTCTCTCTCCCCCAATCTCTCTCTACCTTCCTCTGTTTACAGGGTATTTCGTCGTCTCTCATCCTACTTACTTATATAAACATTGCATTAAGTGTTTGGCAAACAGTCACCAGTTCAACAGTTCGTGTTCGTTTTTATCAATCACAAAGCTTTGACCATCGGGTTTTTTCGCCTGAGTCAGGCAAATGATTTTGGATTTTTGGTTTTTAGTTTTTTGATTTTTTGGTTTTAGGGGCATGTTTGAAGTCGTTTGCTTTATAGTCGACGCACTTCCGATTGTGATTTTTGGAAATTAGTTTCAATATTTGTCAAGTAAATTCCCAGTAGCCACGGCTTGAACTTGACCTCAAGCACGCGGCTTGTGCCAGTCATATGGCTCGGTTGCTCTTTAATCGGGTTCAGGGCTTCAATTGATCTTTTAATTGCAAATCTTTAATCGAATAACTCTTAAGTTGATGTATGTCAAATATTGTGGGCTTGACATTCACTACGAAGATTTTATGGGGAGCTGAAAAGGTAAAAATATAATAAATAAAATCTGTTTTTTAAATATTTTTTTCCTTTTTTTTTTTTTTTAAATAGATCTATGTTGGTTTTTTATATAAAGGTTAAATATATATATATACATGTATGCCAGACATTGACAGATTGCTTGATATTTATCGTCATGCTTGTTAGGCCTGAATTTTCAATTTTAATGGGTTGAGGGCAAATGGTAAGGGCGATAAACGGTTTTTTCATCAACTACACATGAAAGCTTTAAAACTAAACATGGGCTCAAGCGTATTGTTTGATAACATCTATAATTATTTGACTACTCAGATTAGCTGAATTAAATATGTAGTGCAGATGAAAGTCAACGAGCTCTGCTCAGTTCATAGCTGATACCAATAAAGCTCTATATATCTAAGGCAGGAGATAGATATAAATATAGAGCAGATACATATTAAACTCTTCTACTTGTTGCTGTTTCAGCTCCTTATTCGTTCATATATTTTGTAGGCCTGTGTTTCTTTAGCATCCCTAGCTTACACACACACAGTTTTTCACAGCTTTTGTAGCTTATTCAAAACTTCGTTAATATGTGTTTATTTGCTTAGCCGTCTTTGCCTAACTCTGCCTCTCTCTCTCTCTCTCTCTCTCTCTCTGTTTGTCTCTTTTTCTATCTCTCTCCCATTAGCTCATCTTTTACTCGAAGGTCACTAGGTTTTGTCTATATGTCAATTGCTTCATAAGCAATAGCTGAATAACTCCCACATATCTCAACATTTTGGCATTTCTTCATGCAAAGCAGACGCTAAAATTGAGCTCTAATTATGGGGAAGCCTGCCTGCAGCTGCAATTTATGTATTGCAACTGTGCCACGGATTTGCCCAAAAGAAATAAATGGAGTTTTGGAAAATCCCGGCAATAAGGCAACTGCAAGAGACGCCAAGCTTCAGTTAGCAATTGGCCTAGCCAATTCTCATTGCTCCGAGCCGGTCGTTAAGTCTTGGCCAGGCCTTGGGAAAACCCCGGCTCAGGTTTTGTGGCAAGCTAAAATACACTGTTGTTTCGTCTCTCTCTCTATCTCTCTCTCTCTCTCTCTCTTTGCCTCTGTTTCTGTTTGGCTTTATGCTTTTTCTGTTTTTTGTTTTCTGTATCTCTCGCTGTTTGGCTGGCTTACATAATCCAAGCAACCGAATGCAGCAGTCACAGCCGGCACGCGATGCATTCGAGCTGAGCGAATTGTTCGCTCCGTGATTCATTTGATTTACAAAATGTGTTTGAGCATACGCTGCTAGAGGGTAGTTGAGTTCTTTTGTGAAATATGAAATGAAATACAATTTTGGATTATACTTATTTAATTTATATATGTATAAAAGTATAGCTAATTGAGTTATATTATATATACACATATGATAAAGTAGCTTAAATGAACAGAGTCTATGAAGCTTCTTCTAGCTATCTATTTATAGACAATGCAGCTTTCTGCTTTAAATTTGAAAAATTAATTTCTATTTATTTATTTATTTTTTATTCAATGTAAATTGAAATGCCATATCTGAAAATGTTGTAAGATAGCTACGACAGGTATAATTTATAGAACAAATTATATTGCTTAAAAAATAAAAAGGAAAATTAAAAAAAAAAAAACTAGAAGCCTTTGTTATATATTATATACATATTTTATTTTTATTTCTATATATTATATATTATGTACATATAATTCATAATTTAGTTCTAAGGTATATATATCTTAGTTAATTTATTTTTGTTTACAAGATTTTTTTATTTTTTTATTTTAAACTTTTACTCTATTTAAATTCTTCCCTTTCCTTCATTCTCAACAACAGCCTCTATTAAAGAGCATTTAATATTCGATAATTAATTTCTTAATGATTTTCCATTGTTTTTTATCGAATTTTGTTTTGATTCGTTTTGCGTTTTGCGTTTTTGGGATTTGTGTTTTGTGCTCTGCGCACGCAGCTGGAATTTTAATAAATTTTACATTAATATATATATATATATTTTTTTTTTGCGGCATTTGTTTTGATTTTGCGAAACGGCATGTAATAAATTTGAATTGCTTTATTATTGTTGTTGTTGTTGTTGTTGTTTGATTATTGTATTTATTAGTTGGTTAATCGTCAAGGTCATTCACCCACATTGTGTGCCCGGCATGATTAGCAGGCGGGCGTTTGACTAGGGCTCTGCCTAAGACTGACTCATAGCGCCAGCTATTCCAGTAAACTCAAATATTGCCAAACTCTTGGCTCTTGGCTCTTTCGCAATGCTGAATTGTAACGCCCGCATGGTCTAGTAGTTAACCCTTTCACCTGGGAATTGTGTGGCATAGGGAAACAAGCGAGAAAGCAACAAGCAACAAGTTGCAAGCAACTAGCAACACCTTCAATTTGTGCCCCATCAGCTGCCACAGCTCAACTTCCGGCGCCAAGAAAAATTGTTTTTCTTGCTTTTGCTTTTGTTTTTACGCAGCGAAAGCCCCGCTCTGCTGCAGGTTCACAGCTGTTAATCATGTCTGGCAGCGTTAATGCCTAACATTGTCTCCAGTTCCGAGTTCACTGAGATTACATAAATTATTTAAATTGCGTTTTTCTTCTTCTTCTTCTTCTTTGAATACCCTGTGTAGGAGAATTGGGAAATGTTTGTTGTCAGCTCTTCAGAATTTCAATTAAAAATTTCAATTATTTGTTGTGAATGACAAGATTTTTACACAGTATCTATTTCTGTGTCTCTCACTGTCTCTCTCTCTCTGTCTCTCTCTCTCTATTTATCATTGTCTTTCTCTCTCTTGATCTATTTCTCTTTATATCTCGATCAGTCAATTAATCTATATCTCTCTCTAAGTCTGAATCTCTCTCTCTCTTTCACTCTCACTCTCTTAGTCTCTCGCTCTCGTTCTCTCTCAGTTTGCATCGTTAGGTATTGATTATTTGTTTCTTATCTTATACTTATATTACAACCTGAATAGAATAATTGGTATTAAGGCTCTCAGCATGTTTATTTCAATAATACATAAAATAACAATATATTAAAAATCGATACTGTAATAATAATATTTCTTAGCATCTTTAACAGACTAATTATTTCAGCAGGAACTTCTACTTAGATACGATTTATTTCTAAGTTCGATAAATATTCATAATCAAAATAAGATTTCTCGTTATATTCTGCGAGTTATTAAAGCTAAAAGAAATAATTTTGTTTTTTTGAATTTCAAAAATTTATAACATATAAAAGTCTCGAAGTTTTTTAGAATTTAAGAAGTTAAGTTCATTCCAGGAATATATTCTAGCCTAATCTAACTCGCCCAGTTCACCTCAGTCCTCGGTCTCTATGCAATATACTGTTGCCAAATTGCTCAGTTCTGGTCGTAACTTATTAGCTTTTTGGCCACTTAGCCTAAGTGCTTTGGCCCTCTGATTGCCCTGGCAAATAGTTTGTTTAGCCCGTAAGTTCTGCGTCTCTCCACACACATTTTTCTGCTCTGCTTAACTTGTTAGATTCTGTTTTCTTTTGTGCGCTGTCGCTGCTGCTGTGCTTTGTATACACCAATAGGGGGACCACCCATGGCCGTGGCCATGACCATTGCCGTTGGCATCCTTAACACTATGCCGGGCCAGTCCGAGACCCAGACCCAGAGCCAGACCCAGCTTAGCGGAGGCTATGGTTAAGCCGCAGTCTCTGCGATGACAGCATAACGACGCATTCAAATTCCGCTCTATTGATAAACAAACAAACCGATTACGCAGCGGTATGCTTACAACAATCCAGCACCGCCCAGCACCACCACCCAGCTTCATCCACCAGCTGCCCGTTGTGATAATTGTGTGTGTGTAATCAGCGCAGCAGTTGGCATTGCTCTAGCTACGTCGTCCAATTCCTAGTAAATGAATGCAATGAACTCGCCACTCAGCTTTAAGCAAATTCGCATTGCAGCCTTTTCTGTGCTGGCTTTAAAATGTGCGCCACCTAGCGGTCGGTAGCAGCAGTTGTGATTGAATACATTGGCATACTTTTGTGTTGAGCGCTCTAGAGAATTGCATCATTGCACTCAAAAACTGCAAATGACAGCTATAAAGTGACTATGGTGGTTGCCTGATTGGGTGGTTGCCAGTTGCTGGTTGGTCGCTGATGGGTGGTGCAGACAATGGCAAAATATTCAATCGATAAACATCAATAATTGTCATCGAGCTGCTCGCTGTAATGCTGTGACCTTTGTCTGTGCACAGAATGTTTTGTGCTCCGCAGGCGCTTTCAACTTTACATAATATCAGTTGCAACAAATACTACAACGATGACTAAGACTACTACGAGAATTGATCCCAAACACCATATAAACGACAGTTGTCACTGGCAGACAGAGCGCATGGTTTCTGTTGTTGCAGTTGTTGCAAAAATGCAAATGCGTCACTTTCAAATGTCATACAAAATGGATTTGCAAAAGTTATGTAGTAGACAAAAGGCATATACTATCTGCATAGCCGATATATCGTATGTATATAGCATAATATATAATATAATGCATAGCCATATACATACGATATGCGAGTTGAACGAGTTGGCATTGAATTAATATCGGTTTTAGCTTTATTGAAAATCTTTCATATAGAATGAAATGGAATGGAATATGGAATTTATCTTGAGAGCCTATGCGCCTGAGCATTAAAGTTACGCCACGGCAGAGTCCTTTCTTAAGACTGCTGGCGTTGGCATCTTGTGTTAAAATTCAATTTTTCTAGAGTTTAAAAAACTATAAACAATATATTATAATAATATATTTATTAAATTTTTGCTTTTTCTTTAGAGTTTACATATTTTTTTAAATATTTCATTTTTATTTACTTTTTTTGTGCTTCCATTCCACGTATGAGCTGCACTGTCGAGTCAATATTAAAATGAAATATTGAAATATTAGATTATCGCGATTATCGCATAATAAATCGCAAATAAATGATCTGGCATTGCCATGTATTCTTTACTTTTATTTAGTGTTTAATTTAGCTTGTAATAAATATCCTTGGGGTTTTCTATTTCTTTGTTTTGGCCCCAAATAAATTATGTTATCGTATATGCCATATGTCAGCTTGGTTAATTAATGTCTAACTAGAATAGGCCTAGTTCTTAGTCTAAACTTTTAAATTATTAAAAGATAGCATTCACAAAACTGTAGTTACAACAATGAGTGAAATAAATTGAATTGAATTGAATTGTACTGAATTTTTTGTGCTTTATTTGCCTTCAATATTTTATAATAATAATAATATATAATATAATATTTAATAATTTTTTTTTACAATATACAGTGTTTAGCTGCTGCCTGCTGCTTTTCAACTGAGAAATAGTTTGAATATATTATATTTTTTTGTTTTTTCTTCGTTTTTTCCTATACTGTATTTATCATTCAGTTTACAAATATATTTATTCTGTTGGATTTTTATAAAAGCTCATTGGCTGTGATAGTTTATTAAATATACATCTATAATATATGTTAAAAATATATAAATTCGTCTTAAGTTAAAAACATAGAATAAATGAATTTTCCATGTCCAAATAAATGTCTTTTATTCACACTCTGAGCAAAAACTCAAAGAGGAATCGTTGGATTTGGTTCTGTAATGAGTTCGTTAACGATCGGCCAGAAACATATTTATTTATTTTTTTTTTGTCAGTCAGTATTCATTGAACAATATAATAAACAATTATTTATTGCAACATTATTGAACTTCTCTCTCTTTCTCTCTCTCTCTCTCTCTCTCTCTTAACTAGATACTTTAGCTGCTACATTCTCAAGACTTACTCAATCAGCTCGTACATCATTTCTTAGACTTAGAGTTAACTTTTAATTCATGTAACTCATGCACTTTAACATCTTGGGTCAATTGCATAATATGACCCAAAATGACCAGCGATGCGGTCAACTCTTTGGTCAAATGTTGTCAGCTTGTTAACCTGGCTTGGCTTAACCTTTGGCTTGAGCATCGATATCATTTGATGAGAGTTCAAGGTTTACAATTTCATAAATTTCTATTGTCATTGTGTGGCGCTTGCACACTTATCACTTTTTCAGTCAGCTAGCTAGACGAATCCCAATCGAAATTCCAAACACCTGGCGGGCCAAACACCTGGCGACTGCATGGCTTCTGGCTTGTTGTTGACAACTCTGTGTCGGCCTACAGATATTACCTATTGTCATGCATAAACTCTGCTGCTCTGGGTGAAGGTACTGTCTGACTCGAGTGGAGAAGCGAGACAAAGGTTCATCAACTTCTTGGACTATTTATGTATGTAGCTGCCTGCGATGACGTCACCTGAACGAACACCTAAATCAACTGTGAAATGTAGCGAAAAATTTAATTGGCATTTGCATTGATTTTAACAAGAACTAATCCGCCATCCCGTCAAGCATGTGAAACGCACCTCAACCCACCCCCAAACCAAAAAAAAAAAAAAACTCAGACATCGACATTGAAATTGCAGACGTGAGCTTGTTTATTCTATTCGCATGTCAAATCAGTTAGCATAGATCGTGGACAGGGCATGTGGATAGAGATAACTCCATGCCATGGGCTCAGCTTTATGGGCGTGTACATAGGCAGCGGCTGAACTCAGTGGACTCAGTGGGGCAACAACAAGGCTGCGCACTGAGCTATTGAGTGGTGTCAGCAGCGTGGTGGTGCGTCGCGGCACTGTGTGATGCACCACAGTGGTGCTCTGATGTGAAACAGCGCTGGGCACATGCTCCACAAGCTCAGCCCACTTGAGCAGTCCATGCGGTGCCAAATGCAGCTCAGCTTGACTCGAGCTCCATAAAGTCAGCAGAAATGTTAAAATCTAAAACGCAAAGCCAAAGAGTTAACAACTTTCCTATTTCTTAGCCAACTTGCACTTACCAATTGCAGCTGCATCTTCTACTACTTCAGTTGAGTGCGATTCTTGGACTGTTGGCCCTTTAAGGAGCAACTGCGTCTTTTATAGCAGAGCAAGACCACGAGGCGTCGTCGGCTAAGGCGTGTGCTCCAATGTCTGCGTTACTTTTAGTGTAGATCTTTTAGCACTGATTGCATTATTTATTGATTATACACTGTAGCTGGCAAGGCAAGTGGGTATATTAGTTAACTGTGTTTAAATTGCCAACAGTGGCTAAAGAATATTCCATAGATATAGAATCTATATTGGATATTGTCAACATTGGCTAAAGAATATTCCATAGATATAGAATCTATATTGGATATGCAAGAACTTCTTAGATAGTTTTATATAATATAATACAGCTCAGACTCTGAGCTTCATTGAATATTTTTGTATTCTATTTTTTTTTAGAAATGAATAAATCCCTATATATATATTCTGAACTAAGCAGAAGCAATGTTATCTGTATAATCATCTTAGGCGCTCTACTAACATCTCTAGCAAATATTCTTTACAGGGTATTCTGCAATCGTTCACATTTCAATTCATACACGCATTCGTGCTCATTAAAGAAGGTCTGGCCGGACAATGGTTGATGTTTATTGAATTGCTGTGGGCAGTCGATGAGGCAGGCAGAGCTATCAAAGGAACTGGCGCAAGAGATTGCAAATGCGAATTCTTTATTCCAAACAAATAGTAAATAGATGTAAAAGTAAAGAGACAGATAGATAGATAGAAAGAGCATTGAAAATGGCAGGTAAAGTGTCAGAGGCAGAGTAGATAGATAGAAAGAGATAGATATAGAGTGTGTTAGCTAGTAGAAGTAGAAGAAGAAGTTGAATTTTGTCAACGTTTTTTTTCTCTTTGGTATCAACTTGTTGTCCGTTTAGTTGTCTGTGTTTTTGTTTTTGTGATCTAATGCTGTAGCAGCACCACACGAGGATCGGCTGAGAGGGTCCAGATCAAGGGCTGCTGCTGACGCACCAGCTGAGTGGTGCGCACAGCGGGACCCACAATGGGCGTGACGAGGCGTCGATGATCGTGCACCACCGTCTGACTCTGATGCGAGACTGCTGTGGGCACATGCTCTACCACCTCACCCAGCTTGGCCAGCGTGGGCTCCTGGATGGTCAACACGCTGCGCAGGCCCGAGCGAGCGGCCACAATGAGAGGCAACGGCACAGAGACAGGCACCGCTGAGACCAGACGACCATCGGCAGCTTCGGCTACGGCCTTGCCAGCCGACGATTCAGCAATCACTTGCTCCAGCTCCGGCTCGGCAGAGGAGGCGCTGCTCTCGCTGACCAACTCAGCGGATTCCTCGCTCACGGCCAGCGGCAATGGCTGCGACGAGGACTTGCTGGTGCTCAGAGCCACCAGATTGGCGGGCCATTCCAGTGTCGCAGCTCCAACTGCACTCAGGCAGACGATCGCAAAGGCGAAAAGGCTCAGGCGCTGCAAGTTAATAGAAGTAGAAGAATTTCACTCGGTCAATGGAGCCAGCAGGGAAACTTACCAGCTTGAACATGATCGGAGAATCTGTATTGGAAACTAGATGAAGGCAGCTAATTGACTGATGCTGCAACTACAATCTAAGCCAGCTTTTATAACAGACGTTGCGCCTCAGTGAAGCAAGAAAATATCAAGTTAAGATTTTATTTTATTGTATTCGAAGCGGGTATGCAAGGCCAAGCTGTTGCTTGCAAAAATCTCTTGACTAAAACTTGTAAAGGTGAAGAAATCTTTCCTGTTTCTAATATTTTCCTTTCCTTTCCTTTCCTTTCCACTTAACCCATATACCCTGCAAATACCCATTAGTAATACAATGCGATGTATAACGAAGTTAAACCCAGAAACATTTATTTAACATTTTGAAATTGAAGGAACAAATTGCCAAGGAGTGGGGAGGGGAGATAGCTGATAGAATCCCTTAGGTGACAACGGGCTAGGGTCATTATGCCCTTGAGAATATTTAGACTCGAGGGGGGGAGAAACGGAGTGCGAGATACCTCAAGTCTTTCTCTTGTATAGCTATATATGATTCTGTCGGATTGTGCTTCTCCTCTGATCCAGAAAATATCCAGGTAGCTAACGGAATCCCTTAGGTGACTGCGGGTGAGGGCCCCCATGCCCTTGTTAAGTTGAGACTTGAGAGGAATGAGAACAAAAAAACTCAAGCCAGTTTAGTGAATATTCCGCTAGCTAGTCCAGATTCTCTGGCACGGATGTCGCACTTGTGCTTCGTCTCCAGCCAGAACATACTTTATATAGCTTATATAATCCCTTGGGTGTTGACGGGAAAGGACCATCATCATGGCCTTGATATTTTAAGGACAGCAGTGAAATTGAGAGAGAGTATGCAAGAAGTTGAGCTTGTGAACAGTGAATAGTGAATGATCCACGTAAGCTAAAGCAGATTCTGTGGCATGGGTATATCACATTTGTGCTTCTCTTCCAGCCAAAATTTTTCCAGATAGCTAATGGGATCTCTGGGCTGATCACGGGCCAGGGCCACCATGCCCTCCATCAGAATGGGCACAACCTCACGTTCCAGATATGCGCGTTGCTCATCGGCGGAGCGATAGAATGCGGGTCTGTCGCACTCGGGTTTCTCTTCGACTTTCTCTGGCTTTGGTGGTTTCTTTATCGGTTTACATTTAACGACTTGTGCTGGTTTTTCTACTGGCTCAGGCTTCGGTGGCGGCGGCAAATCCTTCTTGCAACACATTACCCAATTTTTTTTGCTGGATTTTTTCTTTTTCTTGACGACGATGTCGTCACAGTTTTCCTCTCCTTCGGCCATTTTATGATAAATAATATTAACGGCAAATGCTTAGAAAGATTGAGTTTTCAAAAAAAAAAAAAAAAAAAAAAAGCCGAAATAAAATAATTGAAAAAAAAAGGAAAATTGAGAGTTTGTGAGATTTTTAGTTGAGTTTATGTTGTGGGATACGAATGCAAATGAATGACTAGCATTGCCTATGTGAGAGAGAGAGCTACGATATTTGAACTGAGTTGGTTGCTTTGATGAATTTTATTTAAAATTTCTATAGCTGCTTTAAATTACTTGAGTTTCCCTAGAAATTACTCTACATTGAATCTACATTGAAACTTAGTTATAAGTTTACCACGGACCGTAACTATTATAATTTTTAATAAAAAAAAATTAAGAAATAATAATTGAGTTAAAAAGAAATTATTTCTTATTATTAAAATTGATTTATATAATAAAAAAAAAATACTTATTATACATCTATTTCGTTAAAAGTTTGTACTTTTATTTTTCACGTTTTCTTTTTCCATTTTTTTAATTTTCTCTTCAATAACCATTAACTTTAAATTACAATCTATACACATTATAAATCCATATACTAATATTTAATTAGACAAAATAACAATTTAAAAATAAATTTCTAATGCTAATATTCACAATAAATTGTAATATTAGAGTTAAAAAATAAATAAAAATAAATAAATAAAAATATTAATTATATTAATATGATCCATATCTGAGCACTATATCCTATAGATGCCATTCACATTTTGCTTGGCATTTTGTTTAAGGTTTTCAGCTGACTCAAATAAATCGCATTAGTTCTGAAGATTTTTATATAATAAGACAATCGTATGCAATATCTCATATACCCTATTAAATGTTTCAAAGTAATATGCAAAAATTTATCTTAATTAAATTTGTTTATTGAAACACAATTCTCGCTGTACAGACAATCCGAACGCACACACACACACACACACATATGCATATATATATATATATATATATATATACAGATCGGGGAGCACTCGGTATGAAAACCCGTTTGACCCAGCCGCCTTTGCTATGCCACGCCCTGACGATTCCTGCTCGCTCGCTTTTAAGCCGCTTAACGCTAGATGGCGCCACGTGTGGCAGCTTATGCAATCGGAGCCGTCGCTGGGGCTACGCAAATGAAGCGAAACATCTGCCAATTGAATGCGCACCATCGTCGTTTCATTGTGGCTGACCCAATCGAATGCCTCATCATTATACGTATCAGTTATCAGATATATGATATATATGATCCATATGCAGATTCAATCAAGTTTTGCAAACGATGTGCACGATGCCAGCGCAATTTTTCGTTGGAAAAACTTGTTCAAGTCCGCATTGAGGCCGCCGAAGAACGCATAGCACAAATGATTCTCCAGTTGCCAGATCAAATGATCCATCCGATAGAATATCGCAAATATCCTGAAGATCGTCAGCAGGAGCAGCATATAGAGCTGCAGCTGACTCTGCCGCAGACCGAGCAGCAAGTGGCTGTGATTGAGCTGAACCACATAGAGCCAGGAAATGCTCAGCGCCAGCTTGGAGTTGCTGTGTAGTGGTCATCAATGGGTTGGGGTTGAAGCGGGATGGCGTGATGCTCAGACTCACGTGCTCAGCTTTACATGGGCAGCATTTTGCAACTGGCATCGATTGATGAGCAGCGCCGCGACTGGCTTTAGGAACTCGGCTCCACTTCCAATCACAGTGCCAATTATCAGTATGGGCAGCGATGAATTTAGTCCATATATCTTAGTGGCCAGTTTCACGCCACGTTCGATGTGCAGCACCTGGTTGAGCGCCATCACAGGTGCGATCAGGCTGCGGCAGGCCACCGAACGTGCCATGGCAAAGGCCACATCGAACGGGCTATAGAAGATGATGTACCAGGTCGCTGTGCACAGCGCCACATCTTGAGCATTGTTCAGCGGCTCCAGTGGCAATATGCCCAGCAGCAGGTTCACCAGAATGTCGCCCGCATAGCTCAGCAATATGTGGCTCAGCCAGAGCGTAAAGGGACGCATCTTCTGGCAGCGGCGTCCGGCCGACGTCTTCCATAGCTCATCGCGCAGCTGGACGGCAATGAATGCGTAGTGCAGGCTGCGAAAGATGATGTGATTGGATAGTTGCTTCAGTAGCTGCTGCAGGCACATCGTTCGCGTTGCATACACAGCCAGCTGCTGAGATCCTTGGCCCCCCTCCTTCCTTCACACTTGATCACGTTTCGGTGTTCGCGCAATTTTCGTTCGGATCGCAGTCGTAGTAAAAAGTTTGAAAGCTCACTTGAATTTCGAGACGGTTTTCAAATTGTTTGCTTAATTAAAAAAAAATTTTTTTTCGTCAACTGTGTAAAGCACGAACTAAACAAACTTAAGCTGCGTGAGATGTGGAGCTGAGTGTGCAAGTGTCTGGGGATAAGTTCGCAGCGAGGCGTAGCTTATGTTGCGCACGGGCTTGATGCGGGGCAGCATCTGGTGCACCACCGGATGGGCGGCATAGGTGAGATGCGCCGGTGTGTGCTGACGCACTTGCTGTATCTCCAAATCGTTGCCGACCTTTGCATTGACAATGCGCACGGTGGGCGTGGCCAGGATTAGCTGTGCTGATGGCTGCGGTGCCGTCGACAGCCGCACGAAGCTTTGATGAGAGATGGCGCTGCCAACCGCCTGGCCAGCCTTTGGCCTGTGCACAATGGTCGCCGCCCAGCTGGACGAAATGACGAGGATTAGTAGCAGCTGAAAATGCTGAAATGCCACCGTGGCGATATGCATGCTGAATAGCCGTTGTTCGTATAGCAAATAAAACCAAACGACTTGCGCCTCTAGCGTTTTTATAGCTAATCGCATTGAAAGACTCTTGAGCTGCCGCTGCAGCTAAGGTCGGCAGCCAAACCTTTGTACAAAGTTAATTAATTAATCAAAGTAGTCAAAAAGCAAAAGAAATCAAATAAAAATAAAAAAATGTGTTTCAATTGAAACGCACTTAATGCTTCAATTACGCGCCTCTGGCTAATCGTTAAAGGTGGCTAACGCACCAAATAGATGAGAATGGAAGAGAGAGGGAAAGAGAGAGAGAGAGAGTGATATAGAGATAGAGAGATAGACGAATAACAACTGCTTATAAAGCAATGAAAAAAAAGTTACAAATTTGATGTGATGTTGGTCTGTCAAATACCCTGTAATTAGCTGAACTCATGACTGGGTATATTTGTTGCTATTTATAGAGAGATGAGTATCTAAAATTTTGAATATTTTTGTATATTTATATACATATTTATGTATACTCAGAGTTGTTGCCATACAGAGTCCTCTTCTAGGGCGTCCATATATGAAATTTATGTGTTAAGCTCTAAAATTTTGTGTATTTGCTTATTTCTTCATAATTTAATTCTTTTAACTACAAAAGTATATTTTCATAAGAAATTCAAAATTAAATTAATATACATTTGAGAAAATATAATTAATAAAATATTATAATTCAAATCTGTAAAATGTGCTATAATTATAAACTGAAAAAGGCAAGAAGTTAGCCTAAAGATAAACAAAATAAACGCTCAAGTTATTACATTTAAACAAAATTAAGTTTTATCTAGGTATTAAATATAGAGCTTTGGCTAAGAAGTGACTACAATGGACCTCTCTCTGCAAGTCTCATAAAGTATGACAAAGTATTTATCATTCAATATATATTTTGTATAATTTTGTGTCAACTGGTCCATGGAAGATTAAAGTGAAAAATAGTTTCTAATGGAAAATTAAAAAATATATATATATAAATATAAAAAATATAAAATAATAAATAAATAATATATATAAATACCTAATAGAATTTCAGTTTATATGTTTATATAAATATATATGCCACTAAAGCTTAAGGCAGATAATTTCTCAAAGATAAATTCTCAAATACTACTTATATATCAATATATGAATTTCTTAAAAACTCTTACACAACTTTCATTTAAAAACTTGAAAACATCGCTCCATATACCCTATACTCTCGATCATTCGTATTACAGGGTATTTAAAAGCAATAGATTTCAGCTACAAGCTGCCGCCGAGGGGCAACCAACCTTCAGCGGGTTGCGCATGCGTTGCCTTAGCCAGACTTAGCTGACTCGCGCCACTCGCACCACTCGCACCACTCGCACCACTGACACCACTCATTGTTGTTGCTAGTAATTGTTGTTATTGTTATTACAACAATATTTGCGGCATTCGCTCGTATTTATTTATACACTTCTTTTTTTTTCGCTTTTATTGCTTTACGTAAAACGTCCAAGTTGAGACACTCCCACAATTGCAAGAGAAACCAGCATAGAGTCAGAGGCGTCGTCTCTGTGGTTACACCCTCGATTGGCCCCCTTGCCGCTTGGCACGCTACGCCACTGGCTTGGGCCAGCAATTGCTTGACTGTGATTTCATGGCACAGCAATTCACACTGCCATTCAGTTTAACTTAGCCACTCGCTTCGTTTTCGTGCTTATTGAGGCTGCCAAGAAGCGGACAAATAAATCTAGAGCCGCCCCCTCAACGCAATTGCCAAGACGAAGATAATGCGGCTTTTGGTGAGTTTATGAGTTTATATAAACACTAAATAATATCTATTTATAATTTACTGCCTTTGCAGTTGCTGCTGGGATTGCTAGCTCTGGCCTTGGCCAGGCCTCAGCAGATGCTGCTGATCGATTCGGCGCCTTCGATTGTCTCGTATCAGGGCTCCTCACAGACGCACACACGATTTGTCATTGCGCCGATGGGTCGTGCCCTGGGCTATGTGGAGCCAACGAATGTGAATCGCACCTTTCATACGAATTCCAGTTCAGCAGGCCATGAAGTATTACAAATTCGGCCCGTCTATGTGCCCTAAGAATATTTCTTTCTAATCGAATGTCATTGAGTTAGGCTGTGTGTTATACGTAAATATACATATACATATATATATACTCCAAAGGGGTACGAATATTACTCTGAAATATACTGAAATAGCTAAAAATTGTATATAACCTTCTCTAACTAAATCCATAACACAAAAAAAAAAAAAAAAAAAAAAAAAAAACAGAAACATGTCGTTAGCTCGTCGTTATACCCGATTGCCAGCGGCTGGTGCAATGTTGAAGCTGGTGCAGGCCTCGGAGACAGCTTTAGAGGAATCCGCTCTGGATTTCTATGAGAAAAACAATCTGACATGGCGCTCACAGTATACGAACCCATCGCTGGCCCGGCTCGGCATCGGCACAGAGTATCTGCCGGCGAAGGACAGGCGACAGAAGTCGTCGACGATTGACGATACGGAATCGGAGAATCAACAGAATGGTAATAGAACCTATCGAATCTATCATGTTTCTGAATTTCTGGACTATTTGCCGGAAATCGATTCGGACTATGAGAATTCCGTGCCGATCTCCACACATACGACCAATTCAAATTCCTAATTTGTACAATAATCCAGCAATCGAAAACCTCAATCAATCAATTTTCATTGTGGCTCTGATCTGATCTGTTCTTCTTCTCTTCCTACTCCTCAATCGCAGGATGGTCGTGTCTGCTCAATCGCTGTCGCATCTGAAATGCTGTCGGCCAGCGACTGACCCGTCTCAATGGAAACCTCCGCACTTTTATGTATGTATCTAACTCTCTGCGGTCTCTGTCTACTGTTTCTGACTCGCTCTTTGACTGGTGCTCGCTGTGTCTCTTTTTGTCTTTTTCGCTCCCACTGACGATTGCTTTCTGAAATAAATGTGCATTTCATCTTATATTCACAATCTGTACGACCTTCGGTCAGCCGGCGCCAGAGCCCTACACTTATATAGCTTATGTATACAGCGCTTTGAGCCTTCACGAAGGTTGTTTGCTCTCTGCTCTCTGTGTCTGATTGAAGTACGCTTTAGCTCTTGTGTTCGAATGATTGATGTCGTGACACGAGCATGCACGATATGCTGTTCTCTAATTCAAACTCGTTTCGTAAGCTAAGCCTGTTGAGCTTTAGCATATTTATGTAAAATTGATATAGATAGCAAAGCCTAAGAGCTGGGCAAAGCTCCTGCTTATAGATTGAGCAAGTAGACTTTGCTTATGTAGTCAAAGACGATTTGATATTACGAAATTCTAGAAAATCTTACAGCACTTACATGTGCTTTGTAAGCTCTATAGAGCCTTAGCACATTTAGCTTTAGCACATATGTGATTGAATGATTGAATGACTGACTGATGCTTAAAGATAAAGGTGTTGCTTGAGAGCTCGAGAGCTTCATCTTTTACAGTTTGAGTAATGATTGATGCTATCTCTCTCTCTCTCTCTCTCTATTTCCCTCTCGGCCTCTCTTGAGACATTGAGAAGATCTTGACTAAACTCTTTGATAGTTGACTTGGTTGATTGATGATAAAATGAATGTCATTATCATTCACATTACCAATTCATGTCATATTTCACATTTCTATCAGTACTCGCTATTAAATATATTTAAAAATATACAATTATTTTGCATTTGCATTAAAATATTATTGTATGCTTCTATTAAGGAAATGATCTTTTAATATTCCCACATCAATCACTGACAGGCCTACAAAGCGCAGCTCTGTTTGCTGAATAGAGTTCCCTGCCCCAGTTCAAGTTCAATGCTGACCCCGCAAAAAAAAATATGAAATAATAAACAATTTGCTAGAAACAAGTTTGCAAATTTGCTTTGCGTCTGATATTTTCTATGTTTTGTGTTTGACTCGGGTTTGTTTGCGTTTGCTTGAAGGACACTTGGGCAAACATTTGACGATTTTGACGATATAAAAGCCCAGAGCAGGTGCCTCAACAGCATCAGTCACTCGTCAGCTGCAATCCAACTAAAAACCAAACTTTAAACATGTTCCGTTTCGTAAGTAGCTAAGTCAGCTGAAGATCCTGGATCTTGACTCATTCTGTTTCAACTCCATAGATCGCTATCTGTGCCCTGGCCACCATTGCCGCTGCCGCACCTGGTTTCATCGAGCAACATTCGGTGGTTGCCGCTCCCGTCGTTGCCAAGGTAGGCGCAGTGGTGCACAGCGCACCACTGGCCACCTCCCATCAGAGCTTCACCCAGTTCCACAACCAGGCAGTCATTACACCCGTGGTCAAGCAAGTGGCTCCAGTGGTGCCCGTTGTCAAGCATGTGGCTCCAGTGGTGCCTGTCGTTAGCCATGTCGCACCCGTCGTTCCCGTTGTCAAGCATGTGGCTCCCATTGTCCAGCACCAGACCTATGTGGCTCCCGTCTCTGTTGTGAAGACTCTGCCCCATGCTGTCTCCCACCAGAGCCACACCCAGATCCACCAGAAGTCCATCATCACCCCAGTGGTTGCACCCGTGCTCAAGACCATCGCCACACCAGTGGTTAAACACGTTGCCGTTGCTCCCGTCGCTCATGTCTACCATCATTAAGATTGATTTGCTAATTGATTTGTTGCTTATTTTAAATAAATTCTGAATGTTTAACGAACTTTAAAGTTTTTCATTTTCTTTTTTAATATATTATTAGGTAAATAACAGAGAGAGATATAGATAGATATGTAGATAGATATGTAGATAGATAGATAGAGGGAAAGAGAGAGAAAGAGAGCGAGAGAGAGTGAGAAAGAGAGAGAGAGGTTGATAGAAATAGATATATAGATAGATAGATAGATACATAGATATTGAGAGAGATAGAGAGAGAGATAGATAGATAGAGGGAGAGAGAGAGAAAAAGAGAGAGATAGAGAGAGAGAGAGAGAGAGGTTGATAGAGATTGATAGAGATAGATAGAGATAGATAGATAGATAGATAGATAGATAGATAGATAGATAGATAGATAGATAGATAGATAGATAGATAGATAGATAGATTGATAGATAAATATATAGATAAATATATAGAAAGAGATAGAGAGAGAGAGAGTGAGCGAGAGAGAGACAGAGAGATAGCAAGAGTTTCTAATTAATTAAATTTCCGTAATTTATACGAGGAAGAGCGAGGAGATTGAAATTATCCAAATGGGACTCTTAAGGATTCTTATCTTAGATATACGATTGATTTAATGTATGAACATATAGATTGAGTAAGATGTATGCAAACTTACATACATATATTATACATATATTCCTATGCATACATACATCTTAAAGCTACATTTTCCTATTGCTGATGCCTGTAATAATATTTTCCCATTAATTTTATATAAATGTATTATATACAAATTCTATTCTATTAATATTTATTTCCTACATAAACAAATCTTTACAATTTATTGTATTATTTTCTATGCTATTGAATTTGTTTCCCATGAAAAATATTTTATTCTTTTTGAGTTCACATCTTTTTTATTATGCATTTCATTTTATTTCTATTCAGTGAATTTTCTAATTAAATAAAACAAAAGATTCCCAGCCAATTGGAAGAAAGGTCTTGTCTATGTTTAGAAATTCCTGTGAGATGAGTTGTAGCAGCGAGATTTTTAGTATTTCAAATTATATTTGTTGTGGAAGCATATAACTTGCTAAAGCGATATAGTATTTGGTGTTTGAATTTGATAAGTTTGTTGTAAGAGTCTTGAGTAGCTATAATAGTAATAAAATTAAATTAAATATAATGTTTCTACATTTCCTCACACGCTATCAAAGTAAAAGAAGTTTAATGTGTTTTTAGTAAAAAGATTTCATTTTATTTTCTCATTTATGGCTTAACCATTCACATTCAAAGGAGTTCAGGTGCAACTGCTTATTTGTGGAGGGCGGTGTAGGCAACTGGAGCGCTGACCAGAGTCTTGACCAGAGGAGCAGAGTGCAGGACGGGAACAGAGTGCACAACTGGAGCAGCGGCATAGGTGCTGACAACGGGTGCGGCATGGACAACGGGAACGGAGTGAACCAAAGGAGCAGCATGAACCACTGGAGCAGCATGAACCACTGGGGCAGCATAGGTCTGAACAACGGGCACCTTGCGCACCAGATTCACATTGCTCTGATGGGTGATGGCCGACGAGGCGCTGGTGTCCACATAGGCGGTCTTGGCCAGCACAGCGGGCTGGACAATGGAGTGCGTGGCAGCCAAGAGACCAGGAGCAGCTGAGGCCACAGCAATGCAGGCAAACAAGGCGATCTGTAAAGTTAAGTAGAAGATTTATATGAAGCAATGCCGAAAACTTAATTCAATTGCTGAACTTACGAGCTTGAACATTTTGGAGTTTGGTTGGGTTTGGTTTGGTTTGGTTGGAGTTGTGAGTCGACTGCAACTGCTGATGTTTGGGGTAGTGAACGAGTGCTTTTATACGAAGCTGGACTGTAGTTATTTTTGTTGATTACCTTTTGCCTTTATTTTTATTATTTTACTTTTGACTATTTTTGGTAATTTCAATTCTGGTTGGGCTTGAACTTGAGCCGTCAACCGGTTTGGCTAAGAGAGCAGCTTCTAAGCTTCGATAAATATCCAATGGGAAGTTCATTAACTGACCTAGGTTGGCTATTGTAAACCGCTTTAACAGTGTAAGTGTGTGTGTGTGAGTGTGTGTGTGTGTGTGTGTGGGTGTGTGTGTAATAGGAAGCTAAGTACTTACTTATTGTGCCATAAGTTTTGCTGCTGCTGTTGTTGCTGACAATTGAATCAGCTTCAATGGGACCTCTAATTGGCTTTAGCTTTGCTCTGCGCTTACGCAAATTGTTAAGATGTGTGAAGCTGCGAATGTGTGTGTGTGTGTGGGTGGATGGGTTTGGTTTATCCTGCGGCTGACTTCAACTTAAATGCATTTGCTGGCATTTCGCTTTTATCTCTCTACCATCAATGCCATCTTCATTGGCATTTGCGTCGACCTAATTGAGTTGCAATCTTGACAACTTGCAATTCATTTCATCATGCGTGGGCGTGCGCGCTCTCTCTCTCTCTCTCTCTCTCTCTCTCTCTGCCACTGTCTCTCTGAGTGTGTCGTGTCTAAGTCTTGTGTGTGGTTCTATCAATTGAGTTATGTGGCTTGCCTGTGACGTTACGTCTTCTAATCGATATGAGCTAGAACTGCTATGCTAGAAGTCGCGCCTCTTGCGACTTAATGAAAGAGACGTCATAAGAGAAATTGAAAGAATTTGATAGTTGTGTTTCATAAGAGGGAATGAAACGATTTCATAGGTGTGCAGCATAACAGCACAAGTCGCTTATGAGAGCGACCAAATCGTAAGTCATCCCAAAAGAGTTCAATGAAAGTATCACAAATTGTCACAATTTGAACGAACAGATGAAAGACGAGCTCTAAATAAAAAACAGACAAACTTTATATAACTTAATAGAATCTCTAGAATACTTTAGAAAAAGACAAGCGGTAAAAACTGTTATACAATAATTGAGCAGCTAAATGAGTGTTCTCTGGATATATTCAGTTAGAAAGTTCCATATATGGAAATCAATAGCTTCTCAGTTATGGAATTTTCTAAGATTTGTATTTCCCCCAAGTATCTCCCATATGTTGAAACCACAACAAATGCCGACCTTAATAGATTATTTGTTTAATTGATAGAATCATTACGCACAGCACACGGCATATTTCCGGGCTTGATTTATGAACTTTAATTGCCATTGCAGAAGGTCAATCATATCTTTTACTTAGGCCACAAATCAATAATATTTATGGGAAATGTCATTTACCTTTAAGAAATTTCTGAAACGTGCGAAACATACTTCTTAGAGTTCGTTTGAGCTGCTTTCATCCATAACTATGTCTAGGCCAAGATATTTATTAACATGTGTGATTTTCCTTTGACAGGAACTTTGGGAACTGGTATACAATAGTTAAATTGGCGTTTATCTATTAGTACTGAAGGCCAGAGTTAGTTTATGCAAGATAATATTACTTCTAAGTATAACAGTTTTTAGTAATTGTTTTACTGGATTGAAGTGCACATCTACTTAAGAGTTAACAGTTATAACAGTTATTGGCAATTGTCATATATCTCTGCTGTTCATATTTAACTTTCATTTAAATGTGATATATGAGTATAACATCTTTGGTAACTGCGCTGAATATAATATTCAAGTATAACAGTTTTTCATAACAGTTATACAGTTCTGAAATGAATTTCTATCTTTAGTGTAATGGTGATATCTAAGTTTAACAGTTTTTGGTAACTGTTATATGGTACTAAAGTGAAGATCTATCTGTAATTTAGTTTTTAGTTTTTGTTATAACAGCTTTTGGTGAGAACTTTAAGATCCTTCTTTAGTATAATTATGTAACAGTTTTTGCAAACTGTTATACTATACTAGAGTGAAGATCTTTCCTTACTATGATCATAATTTCTTTGTATTTTTGGTTAGACTTTCGGCAATTTCTGTTTGTCACGCATTTCAGTTTTCAAATCTTGAACTTGACTCGATTTTGTTGTTGACCCAGTTTCATAGCTGATATCCAGAACACGACTGCAAGACATACCTTGCGCTTATTCATACATACATTCAGTTATGAAGTGGAGCGGGAATGGTAATTTGAGCCGTGTGCGCACACAGAAACAATATGAAATAAATTATACACATTGCAATTGGAGCTGCAACATTCAAATTAAAGAAAAATTGCAACATCGACAGACGCGTAAATGTGGTCGACGCAAAGATCCAGTTGATGTTGATTGTTGTCTCTGTGATTCATGGCCAAAAGCCAGACCTACATATGCTGTGGCTGCTACGGCTGCTGCTGTTGTTGTTGCTGATAGCCATAAAAATACTGCCAAGTGCAGCTGCCGCTGTTAAGTGCCCACTTAAGGGGCTCCGTCTCAGGCCCTATGTCAAGGTTAAGCCACGGACGACAAGCCCCACGCGTACTTAACCCACAATTTTTTTTTCCATACTTATTTTTTTTGACAAGATCTTTGAATATTTTTTTTTTTTTGGTTTTATTTTAATTTTATTTTTATGTTATTGTAATGTCGCGCCGCACGCCGTGACAGTTACACGTACTTAAGATAAATATCTTCAAAAATTCATTTACGCAGATGAAATACGCAGCCAAACTTACAAGAGTCGTCGTGCTTCATTCTTCGCTCTGAGCTCTGAACTCTTTGCTCTTTTTGTATTTGCCTCTGGCTCAGCCCTGATCGTAAATCCTAATTTCTGTATTGTAGTCAACTGCACTTGAGATAGGCTGGAGTTGAATAAGAATGAATGAATCAATTAAGTTAGTTGTAAGTTCAGTGGTTGTTGAGAAGGTTCTCGTTTGGTTAGATTTAGCTTGAGTCCTGCTAAGGATTGACTTTTTTTGTTAGCTAATTTAGAAACTTGGAAGGATGAGGTAGAGTATTTAAGAATTTTGCTCTGCCAGTTGATGGTTAAACGTTGATTAGGCCAATCAGCAATCTGACTGTGAGTTACTTGCAATCATCAAATCAATAGATCGATATATAGACTTGAAAGATTAATATTTTATGATGTTAATACCTAGCTTGCTGATCAATCATTCAGATTATCAATTAATTAGCTAAATTAAACTTATAGCTATATATATTTTAAGCTTTTAAATTTAAGCTCTTATGATTTTAATTGCAACTCACTGATCAATCAGTGAATCAGATAATCAATTAATTTAAAAAAAAAACTTTTCATTCAAGGTTTTGACTGTGAATCGCTCATCAGGTAATTGTTCAGTCAGTCAATCAATATATTAGACTAAGTAAAGCCAGCAGTAGAAAAATTATTTACTATCTTTAGCTTCACGTAGAATTTAGATTGCTCGTCAATCAATAAGCTAGATAAGTTTGTCTATGATAACTAAATTTATCTATATACACATCAATCAATTACTAAATCAAACAATATTTTGACCAGAGCCTAACAAAGTCTTGTAAAGGCTGCAACAGAAGAATTCATTATTATCTTATACTCTAGGTAAATTGTATGTTTAGATTGCTCATCAATCAATCAATCAGTAAATCAATCAGTCAGTCAATTAATCAGTCAGTCAACAACTTTGGCCCGCTACAGAGAAGTCTTTGATTAATCTCTTAAAGTCTTTAATCCTCTCTATTCTTTAACTTGTTCATCAATCAATCAGCAAGCTCATTTCATCAATCAGAGTAAGTTTATCTACAAAGATTTTTTATCATTCTCTATGCCAATTTCAACTGCATTCACATCAAAGAACCTTCAAGACCTTTCTTGATCTTTCCCTACAACAAATTGCTTCTGTGAATCTACCCAATTGGCAATTATTTAGTTTGCGAACCCATTGAACCCATTTGAAGTCTTTAGGCCTTCAGTTAATCGAGCGCAACGAATTGACAATTGTCAATTTTGTCACTTTGATAATTTGCCCATTTAGCAATTGTCAAAAATATCTGCGTTTCGGTATATAAACGTCTCATAGGCCTCGTTGCTGTATGAGTTCTTACTGGAGTTCGGTGCTAGCCAATTCAAATTAAGACTAAATCCAATTCAACAGACAGAAACAACATGAACAGAGCGGTAAGTGAGGAGGAGGAGAAATCTCTCTTTAAATTATATTTAAATATTCTTTATATTCATTGACAGTTGCTTTACTCTTTGGCATTTGCCGCCTGCTTGGCCTTTGTTGCTGGAGAAGCTGTGTGGTTGCATAGACGAGATGTGGTTGATGCAGTGCTTCAACAGGCTAACAATCAGAGTTGTTCCGATATGGAAAATCTCATCAGGAATTCGAATCTATCACAGACTTTGCTTTCACTTCAATGGAGCTATGCGGATTGTTGTCGGCTTAGCTTGAGCTAAGAGTATTTGCTAGCTTTGTATTTGTTGTTGATATTTATATTTATTTTTATGTCTAATAAAAGAAAATGTTGAATGTTAATTGTGTAGTATATTGAATTGTTTGAAAACTGAGCTTTGTTAAGTTTTCTTTCATTTTTTCTATACTAAAAGTATTTTATATATATTATACAAAAAATCATAAGCCATCCATTCATGTTTCAATAATACTTTTGAATATCTAATTTATTTTTCATATTTCTTTTATGATAACAAAATAAAGGCGAGCGGAGTTCCTTAATGATGCAGAGTGTAGGCCAGAGGAGCGGTGTGGAGCACAGACTTGACCAAAGGAGCTGAGTGAACGACTGGAACCACAGCAGGAGCAGCATGCAGCAGAGGAGCAGCATGAACCACTGGAGCAGCATGAATGGTGGTCTTCAGGACTGGAGCAACAACGTGCTGCAGGACAGGCTTGCTGTGGACCTGAGTGATGCTCTGATGGGAGACAGCCGAAGGAGCGCTATGCACAACGGTGCCCACCTTGGCCAGCACGGGCTCGTGGATCACATGGTGGGTCTCAATCAGACCAGCGCTGACGGAGGCAACCAAAAGGGCAACAATGGCGACCTAAAGCATAAAAAATATATCCTTTATAAGAACTTTGCTTCATCTTTACATGGAAATAATAAACTTACGTATTTGAACATTTTTTTGACTGTTTGTTGTCTTGCGCTAAAGATGACAGGGTTAACTGATGCTGTTTGGTTCTGTGTGAAACGCTTTTATAGCTAAGGGCTTGCATATCAGTCAGCGAAGTCGTTCACCTTGATGCTGATAAGACAGCAGCAGCAGCAATAGTCGCTCAGGCTGTAGTTTGTGGCATGCCTGCATATGCTTCGTGAGCTGCAGTTGTCGGAAATAAACGTAAACAAGTTGACTTCGGCTTTGGCTAGGAGATTCGGCTTTGGCTTGGACTTAGACTTATTGCTGAGTCGTTGTGAAGGCCGCTGCTGCTGTGCTTGGCTATTGCTCTGTGTTTCGTGTGCTCCTCGACGTATGCTCGTTCTATATAAACACGACTGCAAAACCCCAAATTATCATCAGTCACAATTCAAAGCTAAACGAGTTAAAGTTCAAGCAAGCACAACACTCAAAATGTTCAAATACGTAAGTTCACTTTATTTTCTTTTGCTATTGAGTTGAACTCTTGCTAAGCATCTATTCCTTATACAGGTCGCCATTGTTGCCCTCCTGGTTGCCTCTGTCAGCGCTGGCCTGATTGAGACTCATCAGGTGATCCACGAGCCCGTGCTGGCCAAGGTAGGCACCGTTGTGCACAGCGCTCCTTCGGCTGTCTCCCATCAGAGCATCACTCAGGTCCACAGCAAGCCTGTCCTGCAGCACGTTGTTGCTCCAGTCCTGAAGACCACCATTCATGCTGCTCCAGTGGTTCATGCTGCTCCTCTGCTCCATGCTGCTCCTGCTGTGGTTCCAGTCGTTCACTCAGCTCCTTTGGTCAAGTCTGTGCTCCACACTGCTCCTCTGGCCTACACTCTGCATCATTAAATTGCTGATTTTTGACAGTGTTTGTTTGTGATACGAATTTTATGAGTTTATGTTTTTGAATAAAGTTTTTAGTTTCATGTAAAACAAAATGTATTTTATTGTCAGTCTTATACTGCTTAGCTGTCTTCTACAGCTGCAGTCTTATAAAACTTTGCATACTTTTTGGCTGTTCTTGTAATTGAAAACACTTGAAATTCGCTCGCTATAGGAATTATTTATGTCAGGGCATTTTATTTGCATACAAATAGAAACTAAAAACATTTTTTATTATTATTATTTTTTTTTTTTTTTGTGATTTTTCGTTGTTGCTTAAACAGGGCACGTGAAATTTCAGTGGTTGCGAAACAATATCCGGACGGGGTATGTCAGTGTGCGTGTGTGTGTGTGTGTGTGTGAGTCTGTCTATTTGTCTGTCTGCGTGTGTGTGTGTTTGGCGCATTTAGCTATTGGCAGCTCTCATTTACCAGACGCTCTTGACCAGAATCGGCGATGGATGCAGCTGGCTAACCGAGACGTGCGACACGGCAGGACCGGGCACCACCTGAACGACACGTGGTGCAATGGCAACGGGACCGGCCACTACGGGTCCAACAGGTCCCCAGATGCTAGGTCCCACCACAGCGGGTCCCCACAGGCCGGGTGCTGGTGCTGGTGCTGGCGCCGGCACAGGCGCAGGAGCGGGTGCAGCAGCCGCCAGACTCAGCAGAGCAACAAAAACGCACTACAAGACAAGGAATTGGGATTAGAATTGAAATAGAATAATTCCCATGTTGAGCCACTTACCAGCTTGAACATTTTATTAGGTTGATAGTTGGCAACGATTTGACATGCCATTGCCCAGAACGCTAGCCTATTTATAGTGCATCAGTCGAGTGCACATATATATATGTATGTGTATGTGTGTGTGTGTCAACGCCTCTGCAGTCCACATTTGGCCTGGCAACAAACACGGCACAAACAACATGCGACACTTGATGCAGCTTGCAAACCCTTCCGGGGGCAGGTTCTCAATGCAATCAATGCATTCAATGCATTCAATGCACTCAATGTTCTCGATGTTCTTGTCTTGCTTGACTAGACGCAACAGGTTATGGACATGAACATTGGCTGGGAGACAGGCGCGGTTCGCGCTGCCCACTCGCTCGCTCGTGCAACGCGGCGTATGCTTGATATCATTAAACGAACTCAAGCAAAGAAAGACCGCCTCATGTATGTCTCTCTGTGTGTGTGTGTGTGTGTGTGTTTGCTGGCCTGCTCTTTGCACTTTTGGCTTGCATAAATTAAGCCAAAGCTGTTGATTAATGTGAGCACTTTGTTAGACAATTGTCGCTCAGATTGTCTTGTGTAATATTCAAACAGTTGCACATCATGCATTTACCTCCAGCTGTTTCTTTCACATTATTATTACCAAGCTTTGCACGGGCAATAAAGCAATCAAATTGTAGACAGTTTAAAACAGTTTTTAGCCCAACCTGTTGCCAATCGTAGCTGAGGTCAGTTTGCACTATTTTGCATTTTAGTCGCAAGTCTCGAGCTAAATTATAATTTTGATTGATGTAAAATATTCAATGAATAATATTGCTTAAGTTTTTGAAGACTATGTTGACTCTTATTAGTCCCAGCAATTGCTTTGGCCACCTTTAAATTCATCGTCGTTGACTTGATTTGATTTTAATTGAGTGAACTTAGGAAATGTTCGCTTTTTGCTCTTTAGCCGTTCTCACTTTTCAGCTTTGCAGCTAATTAGCTCAATTTAGCTAAATGCTCGATAATTTGCCTGGACTTATGGGGCGGACAGCTTTTGTCAGTTGTATGCATTTAATATGAGTTTGATTTATGACTGCTCCATTTAATTGGCATACGTTTCGGAAACGTGTTGCCCAGTTTGCATCTTATGCAAACAACAATTTGAACTTGAAAAAACTTTTGCATAGAAAAGGAATACTTAAAGAGGTCAGTGTTTCGTCATCTTTGTAGTTTGCTACTCTTTGAACTGCATCGCCTAGTTTATCTAGCTAGCTAGTCGTAACATAACTCTTTATCCATCTATCTTTAGCACCATTTGTGGCACTCTGCATACGTTTTCTGCTAATGCATTCATTTGCATAACACAGAAACTGCATTTGATGCCGCATACACACACACACACACACACACACATGGCTCGACCGACACATGGCTCTGAGCAACGTGTCAGCCGTGTCTCTCATAAGCTTGGGAAACAGCTCAACAACGATTCACGCTGCCTGCCACTGGTGTCATATGATAACTCGCTGATTACATGCTAATTATGTCACCTAGTCGCTTAGCTTTGGGACATTCATTCAGGCCCACACAATGGCTCTGGCGACATGCGCGTGATGTGCACAGTTTTCTAGTGAATTTCATGTTTACAGATAGTTTCAATTAATATGTTTTCAGCATGACTGCAAGTAACTTGAATGCTTACTAAGTAGCTTAGATTTTATATATCAGTCAGTCAGATTAGTCAGGCATAACAAAAATTCTATGCTTTATGCATGGGTTGACTAAGTTTTCAAGAGTATTTCAATTTTTCAGCTTGATTAATAAAGCTAAACAAAATTTAAATAAAATAAAAGTTGAAAATTTATTTAGTACAATTTTACTAACTGAAATTAATTATTAATTCAATTTCGATTTCAATTAGTAAAGTTTAACTTAATAATTTTAAAAATTTATTATTTTTATTCATTTATTTACTTTATTTTATTTTATTTTATTTTTTTTTTTGTTAACTTAAAATATATCGTTTATATTATTATTTTTATTTTATTATCTATTATTTATTTATTTATTTTTCAACTTTTTACTTTCAGCATTACTATTTCTATGAACACTCGATTTTTAATGAGTCTCTCTAAAATCGTAAAAAATATTTATATAAATGTGCATTTTAATATTATTTCAATTACAACAAAATTAACGCTTCATATGATTTAAAATTTCTATAGAGCAGAACTACAATTTTCATAAATACAATTCAATATATTAAAAATTGATCGAATCTAACACTAATTTCGTGTCACGAGTTATCATAATATGCCCATCGCTATATTATAACCGCATGCGTTAACTTCCCCCATGGCTGGCAGCAGGCCTAAAGAGATGGTTTATGTTCCGGGTAAAGGGAAACCAGTTCAATTGTCTAACGTGCTGAAGAGATGTGGGGTTAATTGGTTGATATAAGCTATTGGCGTAGTTAACTAGATAATCAGTTATGCCGATTTCCTTCTTGACGTCAGGAAACAGAGTGCGGAATTTAGCATATCAATTACGCGGCGTATACGCAATCAATTGCGACGCAAGCCACAGTTAGAGACAAGCAAATGCGATGCATGCAACAAAATGAGTTATAATTATAATATTTAATAATTTGTTTTTATAATTATAATAATACAAATAAAATATGCAAATATATATTTATATATATATTTTTTTAAACTTTTATTTAAAATTTCTCTAATACATTCATCGAGTTGTAGCTGTTGAACAATTTGCACACACATATACATACATACAGACAGCTGGTCAGCAAGCAAGCGGGCGGGTGGTTAAGGTGGGTGGTTGGTGGTTTAATTGGTGGTTCAGCCAGTCAAGTTTAGTGCAAATGATAATCATGGAAGTCATGATGATGATGGAAATGATAGGGATCATAGGGATAGGCCTTGATAATGGGTGCTGGATGATAGGTCTTAATGATTGGTGGATGCACCACAGTTTTCACCACTGTCGGCAGCACCACTGGCTTGATAATGTGATGCGGCACACTGTGCACCACCGTGGAACTCTGATGCGACACGGCCGCAGGCACATGCACAATTTTGGCCACATGCAGCGGCTCGATGTGGTGGTGCGCGGGATAGAGTGGATATTCCGGATAATGATGATGGTGGCCATGCAGGAAGCCAGGACGAGCAGCGGCCAAGGCGCACAGCGCAAGCAGCGACAGCAGCTGAAAAGGATTAGAAAAGTGTAACTCCTTGGATATGCCATTATCCTCTCCAAGCGCTTACCAATTTGAGCATTTTGTTGTTATTTGATATCCTCTTTTGTATTATTGTTGTGTGTTTAGTGGGGTGCTCGATGGCTTGCAGCGTGCAACTGATGCTACCATGACACCACGCAGTGGCTTTTATACACTTGGCATCTTGCATCAGTTGCCAGTGGCTACACCAGCGGCAGCAGCAGCAGCAGCTGCCACCGCTCGACAGCTTCAACAGCTGCAGATGCTCTCATTGTTTGTCGCGATTTTCAATGCAACGTTTCCGCAGCATCACCTCCCCCACTAAACAGCAGCAGCAGTAGCAGCAGCTCCACCGCCACCGGCAGCAGCCACTTTGCTATATCCGCGCTGCTGGCTTTTAGCCATGCTGCCAGTTGCATCCGCAGTTGCAGTTGCAGTTGCAGTTACCTTTGCTTTGGCTGTTGCAGTAGACGCTGTAATTGCTTTGCTTTTTGCTCTTAGCTTTGACTTAACACTAGCCTACAAGTGTTTAGTTTTTTTGTATCTGTATCTGTATCTGTATCTGTATCTGTATCTGTATCTGTATCTGTATCTGTATCTGTATCTGTATCTGTATCTGTATCTGTATCTGTATCTGTATCTGTATCTGTATCTGTATCTGTATCTGTATCTGTATCTGTATCTGTATCTGTATCTGTATCTGTATCTGTATCTGTATCTGTATCTGTATCTGTATCTGTATCTGTATCTGTATCTGTATCTGTATCTGTATCTGTATCTGTATCTGTATCTGTATCTGTATCTGTATCTGTATCTGTATCTGTATCTGTATCTGTATCTGTATCTGTATCTGTATCTGTATCTGTATCTGTATCTGTATCTGTATCTGTATCTGTATCTGTATCTGTATCTGTATCTGTATCTGTATCTGTATCTGTATCTGTATCTGTATCTGTATCTGTATCTGTATCTGTATCTGTATCTGTATCTGTATCTGTATCTGTATCTGTATCTGTATCTGTATCTGTATCTGTATCTGTATCTGTATCTGTATCTGTATCTGTATCTGTATCTGTATCTGTATCTGTATCTGTATCTGTATCTGTATCTGTATCTGTATCTGTATCTGTATCTGTATCTGTATCTGTATCTGTATCTGTATCTGTATCTGTATCTGTATCTGTATCTGTATCTGTATCTGTATCTGTATCTGTATCTGTATCTGTATCTGTATCTGTATCTGTATCTGTATCTGTATCTGTATCTGTATCTGTATCTGTATCTGTATCTGTATCTGTATCTGTATCTGTATCTGTATCTGTATCTGTATCTGTATCTGTATCTGTATCTGTATCTGTATCTGTATCTGTATCTGTATCTGTATCTGTATCTGTATCTGTATCTGTATCTGTATCTGTATCTGTATCTGTATCTGTATCTGTATCTGTATCTGTATCTGTATCTGTATCTGTATCTGTATCTGTATCTGTATCTGTATCTGTATCTGTATCTGTATCTGTATCTGTATCTGTATCTGTATCTGTATCTGTATCTGTATCTGTATCTGTATCTGTATCTGTATCTGTATCTGTATCTGTATCTGTATCTGTATCTGTATCTGTATCAGTTTCTGTATCTGTATCTGTATCTGTATCTGTATCTGTATCTGTATCTGTATCTGTATCTGTATCTGTATCTGTATCTGTATCTGTATCTGTATCTGTATCTGTATCTGTATCTGTATCTGTATCTGTATCTGTATCTGTATCTGTGTCTGTATAATATATAGTATTATGTATCTCTTTATTTATTTTCATTTTCTTGTAGCTTAGTTTAGTTTTCTTTGTTTTTCCACTTCTGTTTAGCTCTGATCTCACAATTCTTGCATTAAACTCTTGGCGCTAAACTTTCAGATCGCTAACACTCTGATATATCCTAACTCATGTTTATCCTGAGCTGATCTTCAATCACCGCTCAGCTTGTTCAACACACAGACTACAGCTTAATCAAGCGTGACTGACTACGATTGTTGTTGTTGTTGTTGTTGTTGTTGTTGTTGTTGTTCGACTACAACTATTACTCATCGTAATTGCCACAGCATTTGCCTACCCATACTCGTACATAGTTTGTACCTTTGCTTTTGCTCATGTCGCACCACAAATTGTGCCTTTGGTTCATCGCAAATACCGTTACTAATGTTTATCGCTGTTGTTGTTGCTATTGTTGAATTGGCTTGCAACACTTGGTGGCTGCTGCTGCTGCTGCAAGCATAATTTATGCCAGTGTTACATTTGCCTGCAACGACCTTGACCAGCCAGCCAAATTGTTGAGTTTTTTTTTTTTTTATTTTGTTGAAATCTTTTTTTTTAGTTATTTATCTTTTGGCGCTTTGGCACTTACAACGGAAATTCACACTCGCCAATTTAATTGTGCAGTTTTTTGTTTGTTATCCGTGGAAATAAGTTGCAATTCTAGTTATCTTAATAGATATAGATATTAAGGCTGAGAATTTTATATCACAAGCAGCAAAAAAAAAACTAGCTGAACTTTGGCTAACAAGATGAAAAAAGCTGAGCTCTACAATTTGCCGAAGTTTGAATACTCTGCAGTTGCAATTGAGAATATTTAGTGATAAAAATATATATATTTATATATATATATATATAACAGGCGCGTAGAGGAACATAAATGTGGGAGAACATAGTTAAGTTACTTTCAGAAGTATATGCAGACTGTATATACAATGTATAACTTAATTGGAATATGAATTAAATTACGCATACTTTCCTATGGCAGACTAACTTTATATATCGATATTTATTTTTATAAAAACATATCTTAGTAGCAATTAATTGCAATCATACTAATATGAATGGTTGGGTTGATGGCTAAAGAATAAAAAATAAAATCAATATCTTTTATCGTTCAATCTATATACTTTACTCAATATTCCATATATCAACTATATAATATAGTAAAGTAATCCCAATCTAAAGCCAAATTGGTAGACTTGTAAATAATATCAATAAGATGACTAAGAAACTAAGATAGTGATAGACTCACATATGTTGCCGATTATTGCTACTAATGAAGTACATATACACATTGACAACAACAAACTATTGTCATTACAGCGCACCCTTTCGCCACAATTGTCAAACTCTCAGCTAGTGTATGAGAGAATTTGTGACAACAAGTGACACTTGGAGCCCGTCGACGTCAATGCTCGCTGTTAGGATTGAGTGTGCTGCGATTTGCCTGCATTTGGCTGTGATATTTAACTTGGCAAACTGGAGCTACAGCAGCATACAAAAAAGTTCACGAACGCGACATTCAAGGTGCTCCACTCGGCTAGAGGGGAGCTCATTAGAATGCCGCTGCAATTGACAGGCAACAAGCGACAAGTGCGATTGGAGTATGCAGCTCGACGACGCCAAATGTCAAATGGAAGCAGAACGCCCCCCCCCTCCACCAGTCACCATCCACCATTCACCCACTCTGTCTATCAGCAACGAGATTAATCAGGCTGCAATTGAATATGAAAATATTTGCACAACAATTTACTTAAGGCTTAAGGCTTAAGGCCTGGTCAATTCGCTTGACCCACAGCGTACACACCCGAAACTCATTTTATCTCAACCAGGAAATATTGCATCTTTTACGCTCTAAATGTGCAGAAAAACAGGCTTTGCTGCATGCTGCAATCGGGCTGTTTGCCCAGCCATTCGCTTTCGTTTTAGTGGGTTAGTAGTGCAGACGTTGTGCATATTATAAAATAAAAAATAAATTAAATAATTTCAATGTTATTGCTGTGAAAACAATTTGCACACATCCGTTGACCAGCAGCTAAAAATGTCGTAGTTGATGGACACAACTGACCTTAGCATCGCCAGCCAGCACGAACTGCCAAAAGACTTTGCCCACCTGTTGCTGTTGCTGCCTCTGCTGCTGCTATTGCTTTATTAAGCATACGCCGCGGTGTCCCCGGCCAAGCGCTGCGTGTCAATGCAATTACGTATCGAATGAAACGACTCGAAATTGCAAATATTTCCAAATGCACTTTTCATATTATCGCTAAGCGAACAATCCACTAACATAGTGCAGCTGCTGGCCCCAAAAATATAACGAAGTAAGAGTGCTAGAGTCGGGCATAAGCGACTAAATGGTACTCTAGAAATAGATCACTGCAGATAGAATATATTTGATATATGTTTGAATGCTATGAGTAGCTAATGAATATTTTATATATATATATATTTTTTTTTTTTATTTTTTATTTCTATTTTTATATTTTTGAGTTCTAAGAATAATTTCATGTTTTCGACTCAATGGAAAGTCAATTTATCCATTATATACACGCATTTATTAAAATTTATTTGTGAATCGTAATAAATATAAAAATAAGTAAAATAACTAAAAATACATTTTTTTAAATTATATTTTATGTTTTTTTATTTTTGCAATAAAATTACCTACACAAAAGATTTAATTTAAAATTAAAGTCTCTTACAGCTTACCCTAAAACACATTTATCTCAATCAATATAACCCTCTTTTATTTATTCACTATATATAGGGTATAGCTACATTTCACACTGCTGTTTTTTTTCTTCGTTTCTTTGCGCAATATCCCCAAACTCTTTGGCCAACTCTTGTCTGACTGAGTGCCCAAATAACTAACTAACTGACTATTCGACTGACTGACTGACTGTTTGACTGCCGCACTGACTGACACCTGAGCGAACTGTTCGCGTTGCCTGTCAGGACAGCTCCCATTTGTATTGTTGTGGGGCGGCGGTTTTCATGTTCGGCCACAGCATTTACAAATTGAGTCAAACTGCATGTGCAGCTAAAAATCTGTTCGAACAACATATACACATGTATATATATATGACACCAAGATTTATAGTCAGTTAAGTAGATATGTGTATTCATTATTTTCAGCTGGCATGAGCATAACTAAGTCCAAACGGTTTGTATTTTAGAAGCAAGTCAATGTTAGAGCTGTTGAATTGTTGAGCTGTTGATGAATGTGGGCATAGCCTTTAGGGCATTGCTTGAAATTATACATAGTTATTATATTATATTGGTTTAGATGTTAAGCCTAATAAGCTTAGTTATTTAAGGGAATAATCTTGATCTAGCATAAATTGATATGTTTGCTTCAGGTAAATATTTTTAAAAGTATTTGCTTTAGAAAAAACTAAAAATTCACGTCTTTAATTTTTTGTTTAATAATTAGCCAAATATTGAGGAAGACTTAGAACAACTAATTATTAATCAACTATTTCAATATATACAATTTATAAAGAGCTTAGACTAGAACTTAATATATGATAGATGATTCACTGTCAATTTCGTTTCAGTTTGAGTTCTCTTTTGGCAGCATCATGATTGCTAAAAGGCTAAAAGCCAATTGAGATGGATCATTGATGATGAATGCCATAAGACAGGATAATTCAATTAAAGTAAAACTCGCTTAGGACAATATCATTAGTATCATAATATATGTAGGTTAAGAGTTATTAGAGACGTATAAGTGTCTCCTTAACAGATCCTAACTTACAGATGCTGTAAGAGAGCTTTCAAGAGTAAATTAATTAATACACATTCACTTGACAGAAAAAGAAAACCTGTTCATAGTTCTCTTCTATAATCCATATATCACTATAGTGCGCTGAGGTTGACATAATTCCAGCTTCATCAATTGGTTTTCTATACAGTAAAACCAGCTTTACATCAAATGAACCATTCACATTTTGAATGGGTATAAAAAGAAAAGATTTGCAATGGAAAACAAAAATTTCAGCTTGAATTCAAATAACTTCTTAACATATCTCTCATGCCTTTTGCTGAACTCAAAATATTCAATAACTAACCTTCATGGCCAATATATATATATATATATAGCACTTTTTTCAATTAAATCAATTTTTATAGATTTTAAGTAAGTTTGAACTGCGCTCAGCAGCAGCCAAATCATGCTCAACCTAAATATCCACTCTAATTGCATAATAATTTCTATATATATATATATATAGATTCAAATTAAATTCCAATTAGCGGTTTTTATAGATATTTATTTATAAACAGGATGGCTTCCACATGTTTCGATTAATTCGTTATCTGCTTGGTGATTTCCGTATTTTGTCGGCGTTTATTATTTTGTTGTCAGAATTACTAGATAATTCTCGACCTTCGAGGCAATTAGTTCGAGCGAAATGACAAACAAAGAGTAAAACGTTGACCAATTCGCATACGAGTTAAATACAAAATGAACACAAAAGGTGACGTCGATTCAATGTACTGATCGGTAATTGCTCCACTTGGCTTTAATTAAAAGCCAACTTAAGTTAAAGAAAATAAAAATAAATAAAAAAAAAAAAAAAAAAGCAAGCTGGTAGCCAAGCAGACAGCAACTGGTTGGTGTAACACACAGATTAAACGATCTATATAGATATATCTGTGTGTTCATTGTTATGCAAGCCAGGTGAGCGCGCTAACCAGAATTGTCGCAAGACTGTCGCCTGGAAGCCGAGTTGAGTTGAGATAGTTTTTGTGTGGGTTGGCCATAAGGCGTACATTACCCCCAATAGAGCCCCGGATATATTGGAGCCAAAGGAATTCCATTGGAGCTAACCTGAACAGTAATTGTCGTGAGTGTCTGGCTCCAAAATAGAAATCGACAACAAAGAAAATCTATTAAAAAGCACTTTTGGCATGGCTCAAGAATATTATTTGTAAACAAAATATGACAGAGACAGCAATGACTGTGAGTGAGAGAGAAACTGGAATTATATGTCGCCAGTTTGCAATGGTTATTCATTAATCACAAAATAGCTGCCAAATGGTCATAACGGCGACAGCTCACAGTTTGTAGAATGGTGTTGTATGTGGCAAACAGTTCGCAATGATTATTATAAAAGCGGAACTCGCCAGAGATAAACAGACAGACAAAGAGAGAGAGAGAGAGAGTGAGCTAGGGAACAAGAGGGTGAGAGAGAGATATACACGTTATATACTATAGAGAGTGAGAGCAGTGCAAAAGATCATTTCAACGCATTGTCTATGTGGGCAGACTCGGTCTTGCCGTCTTGTCTTGTTGGCTCGTTGCGCTCTGTGCAGATTAACATAACAGGAAATTACAATAATGCTCAATTTTAATGCGAAATGTACTTGGCTTTATTATTTTTTAAATACCCTAGAGACATGTTTACATGCAATAAACTGTGTTAGTTGAGCGAGGTCTAGAAAATGCATTGCTCTAGGCATTTAGAGCTTAGTGTTCCATAGAACTCTTCTATGTGAACTGAGCTGTCTGGCTTGGTTTATTATTAGCTGCTAGAAACTCGAGAAATATATCTTTAATAATGTTAAATATATAAGAAATCTATTAAACCTTGAGGAAATATTTCTGCTCTTTGATATTTCCTCAATATTTGCTATATGTTCTATCTGAACTCAGCTGTAATTTTTGGTTCCCTTATGAAATTTCGTACAGTTGCTTCTTATTGCAGCAGTTTATACATAAATGAATATTGTATAGATAGAGCTACTATTTCTTAAAGCTGTCATAGTAAAAATTTAGATTTTTGCTGTACTTGCAAAATGAAAATTCTATAACTATACATATTATAATGTTATATCAAATATGTTTAGGCCCTTAGCTAATCTTAGATTTCTCTGAAATTCTCACCAATTTTCTTTCCAACTATTCTCTGTGAACTCAGCTATCTTGCTTGATTTGTTTATGAAATTTACTACAACTACTTCTTTTTGCCACACCTAGCATATAAATGAAATGTTTATCAGATGTTTATCAAATTTGTATCAAATCGTAAAGCTAGATAGACTACACATTATAGAGCTCTAACATCTAGCTGCCCTTGAGGCATTCCATTATCGATCTTCTTCGTTTCCAATCATTTCTACACATTCTACGTGATTCGCAAGCAAACACCATACAGATTCTATGTCAATTACCTTTCTTCATAGTTTATAGCCTTGAAATGACGATCCTCAGTTTCTTCTCTGGAATCCACAACGAATAACTCGCACAGACAACAAGTCATAAAAACAACTTTGGCAATTTGGCACTGACCAACGCCACGCACTGAACTTGAGCCACTTGCTGTAACTGTTGCGTGTTGCGTGGCAGTGACAATTGCGTAGTGGTTGGCTGGTGGTGCGTGCTGCCAGACAGACAGACAGACAAGCAGACAAACATGAACCACGAACAATTTTCACGGTCAACTTGGCTTGAGGAAAAACTGACTGAGCCAAAGCAGAGACAAAAATGTTGTAGTTGCTGTTGCTGCTGCTTGTTGTTGTTGTTGTTGTTGTTGTTGTTGTTGGGTGTGTTGCAAGTGGCAGACGCTGGGTAAATGGCCAACCCACTGGCCAAGTGCCCAACTGGCCAACTGCTGCGACAGCTGACGTCGGGCAGCGATTCGCTTTTGACTGGTTTTCGTTGTTGTTGTCGTATATGTTTTTTAATGGGCTGAACGGAAAAACTGTAAACGAAAGCAATGTGGTTGCTGTGTTTGTTGTTTGTCTGGCTGTTGAATCAGCTGCAGCAGCCCGTCAACCCGCCTGCAACACTCGGACATTCGGGTGGGTCGCCGTCGGCAGGCTTTTTTTCTTAACGATGCAAAAAAAAAAAAAAATTATTATTATTGTATTTTGTGCACTTTTGGAGTTTTGAATTTGGATCTAGCATAGCCCAGTCTATGTGTGTGTGTGTGTGTGTGTGTGTCTTAGCTTTTGTGTATAAAAGCTGTTGCAAATTTACAGCTAGCAACAGTAACCAGCGACGCGTCAACACAGACCCACAGTTCATTTCTAAAGCCAAGTAACTAACTCCCAGGATTAGCTAAAATGTACAAGTTGGTAAGTTATCTCTAAGCCAAAATGAGGACTGCCGCAAAATCATAAATTGCTAAACTTCTCGCTTTCAGGTGGTGTTGTCTGCTCTGCTCGCTGTGGCCGCTGCCCGTCCTGGCTATTTGGAGGCAGGTCCTCTGCTACATAGCTATGCCGCGCCAGCCATCATCCATGAGCCCGCCTTGGCCAGCGTTGGCCATATTGTCAAGTCCATTCCGACCGCTGTCTCGCATCAGAGCATCAGCCAGGTGCACAGCTCGGCACAAATTGTCCAGCCAATTGTGGCACCCATTGTGAAGACCTATGCCGCACCCATCATCAAGACCTATGCCGCTCCAGCTCTGCACACCAGCATCCTGTCGCCATCCTGGGCCTCTCACGGCTGGGCGTCGTCCTGGTAGACAGCTATAACATCGGCTCTGATCGAAGTAGCGCTTCAGCAGATGAGATAACTCTTGGCTGAAGCCATGCGACAATTTCTATCATCTATCTATCTATTACTTAGTGTTCCCCCATCCTCTCTTTCGACTGATGTAAATAAAAGTTTCATAATTTCATAATCGAATCTTTTGTCGTTTTTATGTGTTTCAATTCAATAATATATAAAATATATATATTATTTTTGGGTTGATTTATATATATAGAATTTGAGTGAATTCAGTTTAAATAATGTTTGATTCAATTTTTCAGTTATCAATTAAAATGTTTAGCCTTAAGATGTGCTTCAGATGAGCTCTGCTTGCATCGGTTTGTAGTCTTGCATTTTATATCTATTGCATGTCTTAGAAAAGCTTAACTTTCTATATAGATTTCTATCTCTATAAGATACATATAGAATTTAAAAATATATCAAATTTATTCACTTTACTTTTAAATATGTGAGCATAGAAACCAAGGCAATAGATTGTCTTAGAGACAGCTATAACTAGCTAACATAGTTATAGCTATGCATAAACTATTTAATTACCGTGCGAAGTGTGATTTACATTTTTTTTTAGTGTTTTCTTAATTTACTTATTTCAGCTAAGATAATTAAATAGTCAACTTACAAGTTTAATTGGCAGGAAGTATACAACTCAGAGATACCCTTTGAACAGCTGTGAAGTGGATGCAGTTGACATTCTCCAGCATTTGAATAGGGTTTGATTTATGAGAGAATTGATAACTAGATAATGCTCTATTAACATTTTTAAAAATATAGTTAGAACATTGTTTTTATTATTACTACATAACTAAAAATGCTTGCTTATTTCATACTCTGTATTTAGTAAATATATATAAGAGACGCTGCATATAAATAAATATATAAATGAAAAGCAGTAATGTAAACGAATATTATTGGATAAAGAAAAGAGGTGTATGAACCTTAAATAACTTTCATGATTTACTTTTAGTTTTTGGAAGGATACTGTTTTTATTGTTATTAATTTACATATATACAAAAAATTAAAATTAAAATAATATTCAAATAAAAAAATATATAAATATTTATTATTATACATTTTTGCATTTAAAATAATATAAATAAAAAATAAATAAATATATATAAATATTTATAATTTTAAATATATGCCCCCTTTGCATAAGATATATACTTGATCTTAACTGAAATATCTTTTCTATAATTTATTCTAAATTATAAAATTAATTAAACTACCCTCGCATATTCGAGTGTAATATTCTACTGTTAACTACGTAGTAGTTGAAGCCTTATAAGAATTATCTTGTCTCTAAAGCCAAAGCTTACCATCTAAGCTAAGTTAGGCTATTCCACACTTAGCAGCAGCTATTCTCAGATTTAAGTTTTTTCTTTTAACATCTGCACCTTAATAAACCACATTAATGATCATAAGAAAAAAAAATAATAATAGCATACCCTTTACAATTTGACAGTTTATTGCTGCGCTTTAAAGCTTCCACTGAACGTCACGCTGCGCACGTAGCGTAGCTGAAAGCTAAATGGAAACTGTAATTGAAATTGAAATTGAAATTGAAATTGAAGTCCAAACCTTGCGCCGCTGACCCTGAAAGAACTGAGACGCACTTAAAGTGCAAGTAATGCAACTGAGGGCAGGAGCTAATGAAGGGCCAATGGAGCAGCAAGCAGTTAGCCAATGGTCGCTCGAAAACGCAGACACGTAAACTGGTTGACGAGCTTTGCCAATTGTTTTGGCTGTGTTTGGGACTGTGGCTGAGCAGCGTTGAGCCGTCCACCGACGCTAATTGCTTATTGAATGTCTGTGAGAATTGAATCTGATATGGTTTCTTTTTACGTTGCTTCGTTGCTGTGCGTATGTATGAAGGCCGTGCGTAGAGTACCGACTGCTGCTGCTATATAAACACCGCCTGCAGTTGGCATATCATACACAGTTCTCGCTAGAAACTCAAGCCCAACAGTCAATACAGACCACACTTAAACCCAAAAAAAAAAAAATCATTTCAATCATGTTCAAGTTGGTGGTATTGTCTGCTCTGCTCGCCGTAGCTGCTGCTCGTCCCGGTCATCTGTATGAGTCGCCGTTGGTCTATTCCGCACCCGCCGCCACCATCGTCCAGGAGCCCGTCCTGGCCAAGGTTGGTGCCGTTGTGAAGAGTGTGCCCACATCTATCTCCCATCAGAGCCAGTCGGTGGTGCACAGCTCCGCTCATGTGGTTGAGGATATTGTCGCGCCAGTGGTCAAGTCAACGCCTGTGGTTAGCTATGCCGCTGCAGCCCCAGTGGTGCACCAAACATATGCCGCTGCTCCAGTTGTGCACACCGCGTATGCCGCTGCTGCTCCAGTGGTGCACCAAACATATGCCGCTGCACCAGTTGCCAAGATTGCTGTTGCCTCGCCGCTGACCTACACCGCCACCGGAGTGTGGTAAGGAAACACCACTGCACCACTCAAATACCGATAGTGGAACGTGCATTTTGTTGGACGGTTTTGTGATACGAATTTGAATAAATAAATGTTTTTGCTTTCAATATCGATTGAGTTTTATTTATTATTCATTCTCCCCTAACTGTGTCTTTGCTGCAGTTCCTTGTCCTTTGGATCTAAACTCCGTCGGGCACTTTCTGTTAACTAGCTGTACTTGACTGTGAGTAAGGAGTCGTATACATAACGTAAACTGTAAACAAGTGTCGTTAAATAGTTGTTGATTATCCAACTGTGATGTACTCTTACTCAGCTTTCCTTAAATGTTGCCTTCATTTTAAAACATTTTCTATAAAATAAGCTTTTATGTACATATTTGTTATCTTTAGTAATTAAACATATGTATACATATGTATATAGGCAAATTTGATAAATATTTTGAATTTCTATTCTACTAAATGTGCCTTGCCATATGTATATAGGCAAATTTGATAAATATTTTGAAATTTCTATTCTGCTAAATGTGCCTTAATTGATTCAATTCCATTTAATTCCCATCTGTTTATTGACCAATAACAAAGTATTTTCTCTGTCTATTTACTATCTCTACTATTTACAGTTTCCTAGTTCTGCTCAATTCTTTTGTGATTGGCTCTTAGAATTGCAATAGTATTAGTGAGAGGTTAGAGTTGTTGTAAAAATAGAATCCATTTGAGTTTGCGTTCTGCTTGGAAGAGAGAAAGGGAGAATGAGACAACGATACTGCGACACTGTTGCTGACCTTAGTTCCTGCTGTTGCTGAGTGTGAGCGAGACGGCTACATAGGCATTATGAGCAGGCTCCTTATGATTTTAATGGACGAAGAGAACGCGACTAGAAATGGCGAGTCTGAAAACTCATACGGGAATTAGTTTTTTGACACAGGTATACAAATAATCAATTAGAAAGGAAAACAATAAAAATTACTCAAACACGATATATATATTAAGAATTTGAATACGTAGATTACGTATGCCAGCACTTCTACTGCTCTTTACGACTTAATAATTAATGAACAAAAAATAATTTCCATTTTTAATATCAATAATTATATACCCAATTATACTACATATTTTACCAGCTAATATTATTTCGGTTCAACAACATATTGCAGCAAAATTCTTCGAACGCACTAGAATTACCATATCACATTCTCTAGCTAGTAGATGCCCTTCAACTGGTATTAGTACTGCACGTCCAATTATATAACTATATAAGTCTGCTGTATATATAGCTATTCATATGCTACCGTGTATATAAATAAAGATAGCTGTATCCTGTCACAGCTCAGGTTCAAGGCCAATGACGCGCTGGTCAATGAACCTGCATTGCGTGCAAAAATAGTAAAACGGAAAGTGCATCCATCGTATGCTGTAGCTGACATCCCCACTGACAGCTATCAACAGCAGCAAATACACTACAAAAAATAGAGTTGGTTGGCATAATATACAATAAAGAATTGTTAATTAATGAGCAAAGTTTTAGTTGGCATTTAAAAAACTATTAAATATATTAACTGCGTTAGATTTTCATTAATTGTAAAGTCTTTAATCCCTATTTTTTTTTTTTCAATATGCAATAGCATCTATATTTAATATATATAAAAATATATATTTATAATGAATGCAAATCTTTCAATTCTTTTTCTCACCAAGATCAACCGCACCGAAAGAAAAGTATTTAACAGGGTCTCTAATATATTGTTTACTCTTCCTCATGAAACTTTTCGCCTGCTCGGGTATAGCGTCGGTCAGCTTATCCCATGCATTGCGCCTAAACATTGGATGTTCCTTTGCGGAGTCCTCCTCAACTGTGTCGAGACTAGCTGCCTCGCTGGCTGGCAACAGCAGCGCAATGCTCACCAACTATATTAAGAGGGATATCTGTTTATTGATTGCACTTCAAGGCTATTTTCAATATATTGCTCACCATACAACCCAAGAGAATCATCATGTTTTGTGATCGATTCGAAATTCAACTATAGACGAATGAAAGCTTTTCACTCGCCTTTTATAGCACTCAAGCCATGCAGTTGGCTGACCAGCTGAATTATATAGAAAATATCCATTGCATTTGCAATACGATGGAAAAGTGTCGCAGCTCTGTTTACAAAGTCAACAAATAAATGCCAATGTACGCGAAATTGCCAAAGCTAAACCTCGGGGCCGGGGCCAAAGAGTTTTTTGACTAATGAGCCACGCTTTGTAAATGAAAATAAGAGTGGGTTGGGTCGCTTGGCTCGGAGACTGAGCTGACAAAATAACAACTACCTGAGCGCGGTGCGTAGCTGGAATTGGCCGCGAATTATAATCTGGTTTATGCGAGACAAGAATCCGTTCAGGCACGTACGTATCACTACTTATTGTATAGTCACTGTACACTGTATGTGAATGTGAGTGTGTGCGTGCGCCTTGAAAGTGAAGTTCAAGTATAAAAGCCAGCGACAATTCGTCAACTGCCACAGTCCAATCCAAGACACAAGTCAAAGAACCAGACAACCACATCTAACCAAAATGTTCAAATTGGTAAGCATAGCGCCGTGTTGGGATGGCTTCACTCAATTCAATCGTTGTTCTATTGTTTTCAACAGTTCGTTCTCGCTGCTCTGCTCGCCGTCGCTGCCGCTCGTCCCGGTCATTTGGCTGCCGCACCACTGGTCTATAGCGCACCCACCGCCGTCGTCCAGGAGCCCGCCCTGGCCAAGATTGGTGCCGTGGTCAAGAGCGTGCCCACCGCCGTCTCCCATCAGAGTGTGACCCAAGTGCACAGCACTCCCGTTGTTGAGGATGTGGTTGCGCCCGTTGTGAAGACCACCCTGCATGCTGCCCCAGTGACCACCTATGCCGCTGCTGCCCCAGTTGCCACCTATGCTGCCAGCTATCCAGCAGTTGCTCCAGTGTCCACCTACTCGGCCCTGCCCACCACATATGCTGCTGCCCCTGTGTCATACCTGAAGAGCGTGTCGCCATTGGCCTACTCTGCACCACTTGCCTACTCCGCACCACTGCTGCACCACGCACCCCTGACCTACGCTGCCAGCGCCTGGTAAGAGCGAGAGAACGAAAGATTTTGAAAGACTTTGTTGACTTGTGTGTTCCACCAAAAGAAAATTAAATACAAAAATTCAAATCCGAATCCAAACCTTTTTATTTATTACAGGGTATACAGTATACCCTTCACTTGAGATAGATGCTGGGATAGCTTAGCGCACCCGCATTCCAACCGGGATTGTACCATTCACTGCTGTAGCTCAACGGGCTGCCGGCATAGGTTGTATAAGTGGTTGGGTGGTGCTCGTAGATGGGTCGCAAGTACGGACGCTTCTCGTGCACCACCGTCGAGCTCTGATGCGAGATGGCTGCTGGCAAAGCGTAATGCTCATAGCCCAACACTGTGGGCGCATACTCAATCGTCTCATAGCTGGGCAAGTAGCTGGGCCGAGCCTGACCGAGAGCCACACAAACCGCGCACAACACGAACAGCTGCAAGAGAATCCACTAATTAGTTATCCATGCGAAACAGCGTATTCATAATCTCACAGTTTTGAACATCTTCAAGTTTTGGCTTGTGATCACCGAGAGGCGCAACTTGTTGAACTGTGGCTCCCACTGAAGATGCACCACAATTTTATAGCCGAAAAACGTTGGTGGTTTCTTTACGTTAGAATTGGCACAAACAATCGAGCCATCATCAAGATTTTCCCATGCTCGACGGCTCATTAGTGACCCATTTGGGCGTAACTGAGCCACTAAGTGGTTCCACTCAAGGCAACCCTTGACGAATTCGCTGCCGATTTGCTAAGTGATTGTTGTATTTACTTTTTTGCTCAGCTCCTGCATACACCCACACCCAGAGCTAAACTATGTCCCAATTCCAAGTATAATTCAAATACTCCAGCAGCAGCAGCTTTGTGGCTACTGTCCATTGGCTGGCCCAACAAACAATTGCCCTGCCCTGCCTTGCCCTGAGTGCCATACAAGGAGCCACTGCACTACGCTCCACTTACCAGTGCCGCGTTCCACAATGAAGTCAGCATAACGCGCATTAGCATATAATGCCAACTCTTTATGTGTTTGTCGTATTTCCCTCTTCTAATATTCCATGGCACAATAACTTTTCCTGGCTGCCACCAACGCAAATTATGAGCTAACCAACCAGACTCTGTGCTTTACTTCTTGCTAGAGATGCGAGTAGAGTTTGCTGATGTTTGAGGCATGATTTAATAGTTAAATGCTTTCGTTTTCACTATATAGTTAAGGTACTTTGATTTTGGTTCATATAGATTTTATTATAACTTAAACCCTATATATATCGTTATCTGAACTCGCATACTCGTAATGAACAAATTTTTTTTGATGGAATAAAGTCTCTTTTATGCAATTCAAAGAAAAAAGTCATAGACTTTTTGTTTTTAATAAACAATATAAAATAATATTTTGGAACTAGTTTAATTGTTTAAATAGTTCACAGTCTTAAATATTTTATATTTAATTTTTATTGTTGATTGCTTTTGAGTATTTAATTATTTTACATAAAATTATTATTGACTATTTCGTTTAAGTTCCAGTTTCTAGTTCATGCTTTGATTTTCTTTAAAATTTGAATATTTTCACTTCAATATCTCAGAGTCGGCTCGTCCTCAATTTAATTCTCTCTTGCTCTACTTGAGTCAAATAATTATATAAAATATTCTATTTAATTTCACTTAGAAGTTCATATTGAGATTTTGTTTATTATAAAACTTTATGTATTTGTTTTAAATTTTTTTATATTACTATAAATAATTAATATAAAAATTACTAAATAATGTTAATTAGTTTTTTAGTTCTTTCATTAAATTTTGATCTGGTTTCTCTTGATATTCTCAAGTTTCAAGTTATTCTCAAAGCATCTTTTTTATTTTGACAACTCGTGACACGCTTGAAAGCACGTGTCACGCTCTCCGCTCTACTTCTTGGCCACATGTGTCGCCTATTTAAGCCGGTTTTGGCTTTGTGTTTTTGCGTCTGCTGGGCAGCCGAATTCCCAGCCCATTTGGTGCGACCTTTCGGTCTAATTCAATTAGATACACGCAAGTGCCGAGACCAAGACGGCCATCGCCAAAAAAAAGCGCGCTGACAGCCAATTAAATTTATAATTAGTGCAGCAGTTGTGGCCAGCTCTAGTTGGATTACACTCGCACTTGGAGCACTTTGGCCCACTTGCACAGACAATGGCTAGCAAAGATCTTTTTAACTGCCAAGCTCTGGCTGCCCCGGCGCCTATTAGGGTGTCATTTAATTGGACTCGGCCATTGAATATGATATGAAATGTTTCTGCTTGACCCAGTTGCATTAAAGACGATATTTTGTAGCTTTTGCATTATGAATTCATTTAATGACAGCCACAAGTGTAGCCTACCTTTAGGCATTGCCTATAAAGTGCGTTCATCTGAAAGCTTTTGTGAGACAAGCTTAAGCTTTGCCCGAGAGCTTAACCCTTGCGCTGTCGTTGGGCTAAAAAGCACCCGCTGTCGTTGGTTAATTAAATTGCTTTTGACCAAAGAAGTAATTAACTATTTTTAGACTTTGGCTAAATAGCTAAGTATTAAGCCCTACATGGCCATTACTGTTGAAGCTACCGAACGTCAGGGAAAATAGTTGAACTGATATGCGAAGCATTTTGTTTTGATTCGAACTCTTTTGCCTTGTGTGTTAATTTTATGAGAGAATTTTTGTAAATATTATAGTTTTAGAAAGATTCGAGACTATTTCTGTTTAAAATTTCATAATTTTTTTATTAAGTCACATTAACAAAATGTATTTCTGATTATTTTCATTTCCCTAAACAACATTATATAAAAGTTTTGAGAATTTATAGCAGCTGCTAAGGATATTTTACCCAATTAAACGAAAGGGACAGTCATATCAATCTCAATGTCATTTAAAATTATTCTCAAATAACAACTTAAAATTTTTGAGGTCAAAAATATAGCATATAAGAGCACAATAGTTTTAATATTCCCATTTTCGATTTTCACATATTAAGCAATTATATATAATTTTATGAAATTAAATCACAATAGCCAAAAGTTTATGGATTGAGACTGTAATTGAAGATATGCGAACGATCTCAACATGTCAATAACTTATTAAATCAAATTAAATTGTTGCATAATTTTCATCAATTTCAATTTTCATCAATTTCTTTTTCAGAAATGTTTAGGGCACAGCTGCTCTATAAATAGTTAAGCTAGTTGAGCGCCAATGAGCTCAATTTCAACTTTGTCTGTCTGTATCAAAACTCTGTTGATAAGTTGTGGGCAATGCGTATCGCATTAATGACTAGACGACAGGCAGGTGAAGTGCGCGTATACTAAATAGTTTAATTAATAGAAATTGGCAACAAGCAGCCGCCCGCTGGGATTTACAAGCAACAGTGGCAATAGCAAGAGCAGCTGGCGGATGGTGGAGAGACTTTTAGTCAATGCAACAAGCGGCTTAATTAGCTTTGGTAATAGCCATGTTTTTGGCTTGCAAGCAATGCGATATGTTGGCTGTCGTGCTAAGCCGTTGTTGGCTGCAAAATGCGATTATATTTAGCGGACATGTCTGCCTATTAGCCGGTCTTAGCCATACGTATATACATATATATATATATATATATATATATATTACTCATACGCCAGGTAATAAGGTTTTGGCGTTTATTTAATAAGCACCTGCAATGTTAAATGTAAATGGGATTTAGTTTGTTGTTTTTTTGTTGGTCAATTCTGGAACTGTTTCGCTCCAATGGGCGTCACATCGATTGTCTGATTGATTTTAATGGCCAAATTACATAAAATAGTATTGGGAACTGGCTTTAGCCTGTCGCCTGACAAACAGAAACATGAAGAAAAAAAAACTTTGTTGGCCATGTTTTTTTTTCTCTTAGCCACTTCCTTGATTACAGAATTTTTCGGTGCTGCAAACCGGATCCGGAGATTTCTGTGGCTCAACTGACTCAATCAGCGCACCAAACAAATTTAATGTATAGTTTAGCCGTAGCTATAATTAAGTCTAATTGACTTTTTATAGCCGTTTGTGTTCTTATTTCATGTTTTTTTTTTTTTAACATTTTTATTTTGTTTGCTCGACTGTGATTACAAATGTTACACTGAGCGAAAAAGTGAATGCAGATGAGCAGCTCGTCAATGTGAGACTAAACTGGGAGAGGAAACGCAACGATAAGAAGTTTGGGTTAAATATGTAATTGAACTTATTATTAGCAATATTTAAAAAAATTAATAATAATAATAATAATAATAATAATAATAATAATAATAATAATAATAATAATATAATATATAATAATAATAAATTATTAATGTATGTAATATAAGCATAAATAATGAAAATCATGAGAAATTAAATTAATGGGAAGATAAAATAATATTTATAAAAACATTTTCATCTTTTATATCATAAATGCATAATAAACGAATTTTCAATTTGGGAAAGTTTTTCTTTGAGATTTTCTTCAAGAAATTACTTATAACGGGAATTACGAATATTATTTAGAAATACTAGACAGAAAATTTAATGGATATTATCAATAAAAATTGTTTATTTTTAATTAAATTTTCTCAAGTTAAAAATATAATAAATATATTAAATATATATTCAATATACTTCACCTTCACTTATACATTTTCATTAAATATATTAAATCTATATTAAAATTAATAAATATAACAATTCACTCAATTTTCCACAGTGCATGCACAGACTAATTTTAGCCGTAATTGTCGGTTTTAGACCTGTGGAAATCAGCAGCTTGTACACATCATATTTATGGTACGGCATGTGAAGTTGGCTTCGGGCAGGTTTTAAAGGTGTGCGCATTAGACAATAATGAGTGGGTTTATGGAGAGCGCAGCCGCAGCAACAAAAGTCGCGTTTCAAGTTCAGGGTGAGTAATGCGGAGAGTCAATGAATGATTCGCTCGATCGATCGATTCACACGTTGTTGATCGCATTTAGAAAACAGCAGCAAAAAGTGAAAGTAACTAAATACATAGTAGTAGAGGGCTTAGGGAGGGGGCTGGAGAACTGGGGAGCAGAAGTAAGGGGGTGTGGCACCCACTTATGCAAGTCAGCGAATTCGATTCAATTAAAAGGCAATAATCGCAGACTCGAAAACCTAGGACGTGTGGGACTTGTGGAGCAACACATAAATCACATGACGCGATGTGTGCATGAAAAATGCGCTAAAAACAATTTGCATACAATTTGGTTGACAGGCAACGACAACGGCAGCAAGAGCAACAACATCTGTTGCCGCTGGGGTGTTTGCGAATTTAATTTACGAGCTTAACTAAAGGGGCGTGGCTGAAGCTTGTGTGTGCGTGTGCTCAGGTAAACTACTTAATTATGAAGCCAATTCTGCAATTTGCATTGAAACAAGCAAGCGGAGCTCATTGAAGCTGTCAAAGAAACTCAGACTCAAAAGTTAACATGTTCAACAACAACAACAAAAACTAGAACAGTAGTAGTAGTAGTAGTAATAGCAACAACAACAACAACAACAGCAACAGCAACGGCAACAGCAACAACTTAGTCTACGTGCTTTGTTGTCTGTGCGCCGTCAATTGCGCAATGTCCTCCAACGACAAGTTGGCCTAAAGAACTTTAATTGGCCAAAAGCGAGGCAAAAGCCAGGCATCAGCCCAAGCAGATTGCCACGCAACTTGGGATAAACCGAAGGCAACAGCAACAGCAACATGAACAGCAGCAGCAGCCAAATCAAATTGGCGGTCGGATTTAATTTCATTAATGAAAAGGCAATAAATGTACTATATAGATGTATACCCTACTTGAGAGTCTTTTAGCATGTTTGATAGATCAAATCCTAATATACTAACTGCTAATATGTTACGACTTTTCATCTGTTAACACTTCTATGGATCAGCTGGGACTGTTAATACTCTTAGTACAGCTTTATAATATACTACAACTACTAAAGTTTACTTTCAATATAAGAAATTGTGCATATTGCTTTTACTGCTTTTTATTACTGTAGCTAGTCTTTCACATAAATACTACTTCTTTATAGTGTGACTACTATTATCACTACTTCGTCTTTGTATTTTACGTTTGCTACTATTATTACCTTTTTTGTACTGAACTACTACTACTACTTCATCATACTTAACTACTGCTACTACTACTACTTCTTTGAACTGAATTACGATTACTGCTACTACTACTACTTCTTAGAAGTGAATTACTTCTACTTCTACTACTACTACTTCTACTACTACTACTTCTACTTCTACTACTACTTCTACTACTACTACTTCTACTACTACTACTTCTACTTCTACTACTTCTTCTTCTACTACTTCTACTTCTACTACTACTACTTCTACTTCTACTTCTACTTCTACTACTACTACTTCTACTACTACTACTACTTCTTTGAACTGAATAACTTCTACTCCTACTACTACTACTACTTCTACTACTTTTACTACTTCTACTATTACTACTACTCCTACTACTACTACTACTTCTACTACTTTTACTACTTCTACTATTACTACTACTCCTACTACAACTACTACTCCTACTACCACTACTACTAATACTTCTACTACTACTACTACTACTTCTACTTCTACTTCTACTACTACTACTTCTACTACTACTACTACTTCTTTGAACTGAATAACTTCTACTCCTACTACTACTACTACTTCTACTACTTTTACTACTTCTACTATTACTACTACTCCTACTACTACTACTACTTCTACTACTTTTACTACTTCTACTATTACTACTACTCCTACTCCTACTACTACTACTAATTTTACTACTTCTACTATTACTACTACTCCTACTCCTACTACTACTACTACTTCTACTACTTTTACTACTTCTACTATTACTACTACTCCTACTACAACTACTACTCCTACTACCACTACTACTAATACTTCTACTACTACTACTACTACTCCTACTACTACTACTTCTACTACTACTACTACTACTTTTACTACTACTACTACTACTGCTAATAATTTGCTCCTACTACTACTTAATCTACTTCTTTATACTAATATCAGTAGCACTACTACTATTTATCTCTATTATTATTATATACTACTACTACTTCTCAATACTACTATTACTACTATAATACCACAGGTTCCCTTTACTGCTCTTACAACTACGAAAATTAATAAATTAGATAGATTTATACTTATACTATTATATTTTTGTACAAGGACTTACTTATAATTCGAGTTACTCCTTGCCTATAGCCTGTCGAGCTATATATTAGCTAAATATGCAAAGTATTTAGCATATTTAAGTACATTCCCTCTCTCTCTCTGTCCCTCTTTAACTGGGCCTCACTCTCTATCTCTCTCTCACTCTCCCTTTCTTTCTTTCTTTCCCTCTCTCTCTCTCTCTCTCTCACACTCTCCCTTTATCTCTCTCTCTCTCTCTCTGTCCCTCTTTTTCTCTGACCCTCTCTCCCTCCTCGTTAGAGTATTCACGCTTCGTCACTTTATTTAACACTCAAAGTTTTCATTCGGTTTCTTATTTTCTGTGCTCGTCGCAATTGCTGTGAATTGAAGGTATTCTAGCAATGTTTTTTTTTTATTTTTTATTTTTTCACTGTTTCAATTGTCTTGCCATTGTTACAGTTTTCAGTTGCTGTTATTATAATTATTATTAGTTGTTAGTGTTGCTTGTGCTGTTGTAGTCGCTGTAATGTGCACGACATTGCGGCACTGCTCGACCTTGACCGCGTCCACCGTGTGGTATACTTAATTGGCGCATAGCTCACCACAGATATCATATACATGTACTTATAATTATGCAAAAAAAAAAAAAAAACTCGACACAAATTAAACAATAATTAAATTTGAAATATTTTCCATGCGCTTGTGAAATTTCGATTGCATTTCTAGTCATAAATCATCAGCGAAAAAATTGACGTCTATTAATTTGAAATGTGTTTGATTTGTGCGCTTGCCCAATGCAACCAGCAACAAATGAACAATGCAACAGCAGCAACGGCAACAGCAGCCGCAAAAGCCATTAAAATGCAATTTGAATTGCAACCACATACGAGTGGGTGGCTGGGTGGCTGTGTGGTTTGCTGCCTGGTGTGGCTTGGTGGTTTCGTGGCACGCACGCACGCAAATCGTATCCTGTTTTATTGCCGCAATCAATCGATCAACTCAATCATTCGATCATTCGATTTCTCGTGTATGTTTGTCCACTTCATACCATTTGCATAACGATAAAGTTAACGTTGCTGTTGTTGTTGTTGTTCTTGCTGTGCGACACATGCAAATGCTGCGGTGGCTCTAGGTGTCCGGTGAAGGGTTGAGCTGCCGTCAATATGCAGATTTGTTGAACCGCCAAAAGAATTGTCCACCTTTTGCTTGTTTTTCGGATTGATTTATGTGCCATAAAGTTTAAGCGCGCTTTGTGCATAGAATCAAAACTCTCAGCAGCTGCCAGTCAAGGCCCCATGCGCAACATCAACACAAGAGGCCTACGCCCGATTGTATAATCGCCTTTTATCTGAACGCCAACAACAAAATGAGCAACAACAATCAACAAATCGAGAAACATACAAAAGTCTTTGGATTTCAATTTGCATTGATTATGCTGCGCAGTCGAGCTACCCGAATTGCCGAGATTAACCGTCCGATAATGATGAGGCGTGCCCGGAAAGTAGTGAAGTAGTGGAGTGGGGTGTGGGGTGTGGCAGGAGCAGGGAGTAGAGGCTGGGACTGGGGCTGGGGCAGCTGCAGGATTGCAAGATATTAAGAATGGCTATTAAGAAATCTGGCAGGCCATTAAAGCGAGTGCTCAAATATGATTCGAGCATGGATTGCATTTTATTTTTCATATACCCTATAATTTAAGCATTCTAGCAAAGCTGGTATATTAATCTGTTGTGTGAGAAACAGCGAAAGGCTGAGACTAAAATTGCTATGCTAGAAATCGTGAGTAGCTAATAGAAGTGTATTGGAAATAATTGAAACGGAAAAATACATGCTAGAAATAAACATGAGCTTCAGATAATACTGAATATTATCTGTGGAATGATATAAATGACTAAGAAATGAAGTACGGCTCTCTGTCTCTCTCTATATATTCTCTATATTCGACTCTAAGTCTGCTTTTCAAAAATAGTTAGAATTGAAATATAATCTGAGTAGATATTAAGTATACGCAGCATAAATTCAGACTCTGAAATACAATTTTTTGCTGTGTATACTTAATATCGCTTGCAGTCATACCTCAATAGTTTTATTAAATATTCTAGACATAGCATTCAAATTAAAAAAAAAATGATTATAAATAAAATATAAACTATAAGCTGGATAAAGCTGGCTCATATGCGAATTCAAAAAGATAAATTTCATGAAAAAATACTTTATATAATATGCTAAAAATAAGTTATATTAATTATATGCCATATACAAGGCTGTAACGAATATTACGTATACGTAGCTTAGGATCTTTCAATCAATATATTCTACTGCAGTGTCCATAATATGTATATATATGTCTTAAATAACTTACTATCATACAAATATCCAGGGTATTTCTCAATCATAAACTCGCATTCAATTATCACAAGTTGTTTATTTACTGTAATTTATTTGCATTTGCCATGCGAATTGATTTTGCAGTTAGTTGCGAGTTACGCATACGGCGCGTACGCCGTGCCGCCGATAAGAAATCAGTTTACAAAAAATTAATGTACAATCGTACAACAGCAACAGCAACAGCAACAAAGTCACTGCAACTGCAGCTGCTCTGGCCATTCGCAATTTGTTGTCAGCTATTAGCGAGTGCGATTTTTCATACACTATTTGGACTGATCAGAGAGCGGAGCTCGTTTAGTGCATTTGCATTTGGATTTGAATTAAGATTTGGATTTGGATGGCCACGGAGCAGGCAGGGAATGGAGAGTTATGTGGAGCTGTGAATGGTTTTTCTTACACCTACGGCGAGATCTTTCGCGTTGACTGTCAATCAGTTGCAACTGCTGTTGATTGATAATCACGTGCGTGCACAGATTTAGAAAGGAATCTGTGGGAGCTGCTGCTACTGAGAACTACGCACCAATTGCATAATGCAGCACATATGTGAGTTAATTGCCAGCAAATTGTTGTAAATAAGATAATTAAGTGAAACCACAAGAACTGCAACCGCAAAGACAATAGCTGGAGCGCTTTGTCTCTTTAGAGATTTCCGGACACCATTCTGCTAACAACTCACTTGAAGCCGCCAACAAATTGATTTAGCTTGAAGTTTTCTAGTTTTGTGTCTAGCTGGTGGCAGCAACTTGTTGTTGTTGGTGGCGCGTGACTGATTTCTGTGGCACTGCATCAAGTTCGAATCGAGATCATATCTCTCACACACTGGCCAGGTCTCAATGCTCCAGTCTCTGCATGCGATTCTCAGGCAGCCGATTCGCATAGCCGAAGCAACAGCCACGAAGCTGAGTGGACAGGGCAGGGCGTTCACGCTTTTGATTCGCTGTTCACGCTCGTTGATTGTTGTTGCTGTTGTTGCTGTTGTTGCTGTCGCATTGTCTATGTGGTTTTCAGAATATTTCTCAAGTTTTTGATTTGGTATAAATATGCCCGGTCGCGCTGCTGTTTAAACATAACACACTCAACTCTTCAGTCAAGTACAACCAACCAACCAAAACCAAACCCAACCAAGCAACATGTTCAAGCTGGTAAGGATACGGAACACGAGCACGAGCACGAGCACAAACAAGAAGACAAGACTTTATTTACACTAATCTCTCTTATCCTTCAGATCGCTGTACTCTCTGCCCTGTGCGCCGTTGCCAACGCTGGCGTCATCTCTCCCTATGGTCTCAGCTATGGCTCAGCTCTGGCGCCCGCCTATGCTCCGACTATTGTCTCGCATGCTCCCATTATCAAGAGCTATGCCGCACCCATTGTCCACGCTCCAATTGTGAAGACCATCCACCCAGTGGCCACATCCTATGCCAACACCTACAAGGTGGCCACCAAGGCATACCCCGTGGTGCATGCTGCTCCCATCTACCATGCCGCGCCCGCTGTTGTGGCTGCACCTGCTCTGCACACCACCTCCACCTACCACGGACATGGCGGCTATGGCAGCTATGGCAGCTATGGCAGCTACGGTCTGGGCTATGCTGGCTATGGACACGGCTATCTGCACTAAGACTCGATTCCAGCCACACATCACACGATGACAACGCACAGGACCACTAAAGCAACATCCAACACACAATCCGCACAACTAATCGGCTCAAGCCGAGAGATTCTGTGAGAGTTTACTCAATACAATGTTCGAGGCTTTGCCGCTGACAAAGCCAGGAACAAACATCATTTGCTACATTTATGTGAGAGACAGAGACAGAGACAGACACAGAGAGAGAGCGAGAAAGGGAGATCAAATTGTTATGCTGTATATAAGTTCTTTTTTTTTTTAATATTGTGCAATGCTCGTGGTTTCGACTTATAAGTAAATAAAAACGATTCAAAACTCTTAAACAATAGATCACTTTTTACTGCCATACACTGCGCAAAAAAATAATGGGAGGTAACTTTGGCGTTGACTAATATTTATGTGAGTGCAGCGTGATTGAACAAAGCTGTGAAAAGTCTTGTTTCTTAAATGCAAGAACTTAGTAACTCATTATAGCCACGAAAATTTCGGTAACTTGTAAATTACACTGGGAAAATATTTGTAGTGCTTGGAATTTGGTTTGAACTGCTTTGAAAGAATACACAGTGTAAGAAAGGTAAACAAAGCTGGGAAGAAAATATTGTCAGGTAAGTTTTGATATGAGATTTTTTTAAGTGTCTAATACATCCTATAAAATGAGAATATGTAGCTTTATTACAATTATTATTATTATTATTATTTTTATTATTATTTTTTTTTTTTAATATTGGGACGCTTTGAATAGACAAGGGCAAATAATACGAATTTATAAATTTTTTTTTTTTTAATTTTGCGTCAAATATATTTGATTGATATATATATCCATCATATGGATATATATTTCCATATATATACAGTTTACGCAGAATGAAGACGAGGAATAAAACGCTAATATTTTGTTATATAAAATTATTTAATTACATAAAACGAACAAAGTTAATATGCCTCAGAACTTAGAATGTTATGCAATACTGGGAAAATATTTAATTCATTTTATTATTTAATTTATAATATTCAAATGAGTAAAAAATTATGGGTATACAAATATACATATATAGAAATATAATTCTTTAACTGAAGTGATGTAATGAAAAGAGAAATATGTTTTAATTCATCTATTTATCAGTTCTCAATTATATTTAAGATACATAATTTGAATTTTTGAAGTAAGGACAATAGAAATAGTAATGAATTAAAAAACATTTATTTATGCAAAATACAAAAATTTCATTTTATTGATGCAAAATACAAATATTATTTTTTTTTTTTTTCAAAATAGATTTCATTAAAAATAGTTAGTTATATATACGTATATAATATATGAGAGATATTAAATAAAAATACTAAATTTATGTAAATTTTATATTTTTTTTTAACAATATATACGTTTTTATTGCTTTTTCGATTAAAAAATAAATTTAACAATATATCTTTTTTCCTTTGGGAAATATTTACATTTTTATATCTCTTTGGCAATACAGAATTATATTTTATATAATTATTGGGAAATATTCTAAATTTCATAAATAAATTCTGAATTAAATTTTAGGCATTTAAATTTCTCAAGCTCTCTGCCTGAAACCTACTTAAAATCTCAGCTTTTTGCTCCTTCACCAACTCTATCTCATATCAAATCGTTATTAGTTTTTACATACATATATGTTGGCCTTTCGCACAGTGTAGTTGGCAAAGTGTTGAAATTTGCTTGGAAAAAAAAAATGCATTACAAATGCCAACGCCTCGCAATTATGCCGACTGTCTGTTCGATAAATAGCAAAAAGGGGGCGACAAGAAGGTGGCAAGGAGTCGGCATACAGGGGGCGAGGTCGAGGAACTGCCATGTGGCAAGAGTGACAAGAGTGGCAAGTGGCAAATGTGTGGCCGCAATGAAAGTGCGTTGCGAGTGGAGCAATTGAAATAATTATTTATTTCATAGCCTGTTCAAACTTCATGTGCCCAGTTTTTGAGTTGATTTGGCGAAATTGCGAAAAAGTCGAGCAAACGCAAAATATGTCATATAATTTGTGTTGGCCAAGTTAGTTAAACTTTAATAGACCAAGCCAAAATCTAAACAAGTTGAGCTAGAAGCGACTTAGGTAAACTCAAACTAAATATATATAAACAATATGATTATTGTCTACACTCAGCTACAATGCCATTTATTGTGGTGCTCTATGGTGTTTGTGTGGTGCGCAGCTTAGCTGGCAAAGGCCAGCCTGAAATGTACAATAATTGTTGATTTTCAGATATACAATGCGCATTATCGGCATAAATTATGCCTGAGTGATCGTAAACTATAATTTTATTGGTGAAGCTGAAACGAAACGAAACGAAACGAAACGAAACGTTGACACCAGTCGATCCAAAGACTGTTGGATCAGTTGGCCAGTCGAGCGTTCAGCTAAGGCCGCACCACAATTTGGCAACGACCTTCAAAGAGCAAATTGTGGTGAAGCTGTACCGCTGTACCGCTGCCTCTGCTGTTGCTGCAGCTGCTTGTGGGTCGCTTCCTACTTGCGCATTTGCGCATTGAATATTCAGCCAAGCGCAACAATTTTGTCTCTGCGGCAAATGCACTTTAAAGCAGCGGGCCGCAGGGCAAGGGGCGTGGTCGACAGTTTTGCTCTCATGGCACAGTTAACTCCCGTTGCTATTTCCCACACTGCGAGGCCACGGCGAAACACCTGTTCGCAGCTTTTGAGTGCAAACACAACTGTCTCTCTCTCTCTCTCTCTCGCAGTTCGTCGTCTCTTTGGACAGAGTTTGAGTGGCTTTTCCGCAAGTCGTGTTTAGTTCGCCAGCTTAAAAGTATTCCACATTCAATTCAGTTATTCATGTTGATTCACCAGCTACGTGCTGTGCATGCCATTTGCCAATTGCAAAACAGTGCAAGGACCTTCTCGGCCACAAAACAAACAGCACAAGGCTTTGGTGGCTGATTGCGACTGCGTCACATATGCAATTAAAAGCGCATTCAGTTGCCATTGCAGAAATAGTCGCAGCTTACGTGAGACATGCCATATGACAAGCTGTGAGTTTAATTACTCTTAGTGGTCGCATCGGTCACTCAACCAGTTTCGTTGCGTTGCACTGTGTTGCGTGGCATGGCGTTGCGATGGTGCACATTTATTTGATCCTGCCCCGAGGAAATGCACAGGCACACACGCTTGACCCACGCAATCTCTGGGCTGTTCTCCCTAACGCTCTCCCTCTCTCTGTCTCTCTCTCTCTCTCTCTCTCTCTCTCTCTCTCTCTCTCTCTCTCTCTCTCTCTCTCTCTCTTTCTCTGTCTCTCTATGTAATCACTCCCCTTTGCATTGACCTTGAAGCGTACATTGACTTTGCTGGCTGTACCCTGCAGTGCATGGCAGAAGGGGTATATTAAAGTCTAATTAATTATGAAACTCGACATTTACACAAATTCATAATTACTTTTGCTCTATAATAAAATGGACCAGTTACAATAGTCAATACAGCTAATCGCCAGATATCATCTAAGACTTGAATAATATTAAATTCTAGATTTTTTAGGAAATGAAATTTATTTTAAACTGTCCAGTTAAAGTTGGAGTTTAGCTTACTATACGTAGCTCATACTATAACAGAAAATTGCTTCAAATTTGTAGTAAACTAATTTATTTAATTTATATATGTATATATATTTATTATATTTTATATTGTAACATCAAGTAAGTGAAGAGTATTTAGTATATAGTTTATAACTATACCAAATTACAGTTTTGACTATTTTAACAAAGTTTCTATATTGAGCTCATATAATAATAAATATACTTTATAACTTTTAGGCACATGCAAAACTATTTTCTTTGCTGATACCCTATATGGACGGGTATCAGAGGTATATTAACAGTTTTATATTAATGCAAGCATATGTTTACGGCTATTAAACTATTATAAATTTAAGTTTTAATAGAGTTTTATATTAGATTTTTACAATTTAAACAAGCTTCATATATGCAACTGAGACGGTTAAATTTTGTATTAACTATAAAATATTATTAACTATAAAATATATAACTATATTAACTTTATATGCATATTTTAGCTGTATGTCAACTACAAAAATTTCTAAAAATGTATTATTAATTTTTTAAAAAATAATTTCAATAATATTTTAAATTTACTTAATATATAAATATTTTATATATTGAATAAGCGCAAGGAAAATGCTCTAGAGAAAAGGCCATCATACTTTAGCTTACAGCTAAATTTCTTTTATTTATTTGCAAAAAAAAAAAATAATAATAATAATAATGAAAGCAGATAAATCCAAAGTTGAGCAAAGGCTTAACGCTTTCTATTTATAGAAAACTGCCTGATGAACTGCGCCAAAGTGCAGCGCACTAAGCTAAAGATTAAGTTAAGGCTCTGAGATTTGCTGCACGTCGTTAAGCTGCAACACGCGACGCTGTGATGTGGGAAATGCCAAGCGGCATGTAGCAAGTGGCAACTGTTCAAGTGAGTTCATTGCCAGCGTGGCACATGCGGCGTATGAACAACATTTGCCAGGCCAACAGACACACACACATATATGGATGCTGCATGTAGTGGGGGCAATTGCCAAACTTCAAAAGCCAAACACAATGCTTATATGTGTGTGATGGAATTTTACGCTGCGTGAACAACGTGCAACGCGTGCCACAAGCTGCCAGAGCAGGTAAAGCGCACAGCGAGTGCCGCACACACACACACACACACACACACACACACCACGTGCCTCGCAATTTAAAGCGCTTTGCCGCTGCTAGCAACTGTGGAGGAGCAGCTGTGTTGCCAAAGGCACTTCAATGCGGCGGCATGTGCGCCACTCAAAGGAGAACGCCAAGGCAAGAGCTGAAGAGAGAGAGAGGGAGGGGGGAGAGCGAGAGCGAGAGCGAGAGAGCAAGGTAAATGGAAATGGGTAAAGCAATGCTACACTTGGAATACATTAAACATATTGATTTCTGATTGGGAAACACTTCTTTATGCTAATTTCTGTTGACATTTCTTTGCTTTTGTTTTTTATTTTATTTTATTTTATTTTTTTTTACATTTGCAAATTGATGCTGAGGCTGCCACGTGTTGCGCATTTGGCAGCCATTTAATTGGACTCGTAATGCCAATTTTACGAGCTGTATTCATTGCATACTTTCAAGTGCCACGCTTAGCGTCTTTCAGCGTAAACTGCTTCGCGGCGCTTGGCTTAAATGCGGCCACTAAACGATATTTTGTGTAATAAAATGTTTTTGCAAATTATTGCAATGCAGGGTATGATAGCACTTAGGTGTGTGTGTGTAGCAGCAGAAGAAGAAAATGTCAATGACATTATGGCATAAAATACATATGTGAAATGTTGTGTAAAGAAAAATAAAATATATAAAATATATAGGAATAAGTTGAAGAAGAATTATACTTTTCAACTGAGCAGAATGTATAAGCCATATACAACTTTCGCTATATGAATGTATAGAAACTGAAAAATCGTATTCGAAATATAATTTTTTTTTTTTTAATTTAAATTATTTTCCATATTATGGAAACTCCCTTAACTATAAAAAAAATTTTATGGTAAGTCATATATATAGCCATATTAAACTTTTCATATATGAATGTATAGAAACTGAAAAATCGTATTTGAAATATAATTTTTTTTTTATTTAAAATTATTTTCCATATTATGGAAACTCTCAAATCTAGAACATTTTACGATACAGTCAGATATGTATTTTTTAAATATTTATTCACTTTTTCAGCTCAATTTATTTGAAGACCTTGATTCCATTTCTGCTCCTAGCAGATTCTTACTAGCTCTCGTCCCTTTCAGCACATTTTTACTCTTACTCAATTCTCATTCAGCGCACTCTTACTCTAGCTCTTCGAATCAGTGCAGTATCTTCTAGTCGTGCACTTTCAACTCTGTCATCATTTACTTTTAATTTCCTTTTGATATTTTGGCATTTATGAACAGGCGAAGCCATCAATCACAGTCGATGTGGCATGAGCCATGAAACGTGCCTGCAATTCCTTACGGAACTGGAACTGGAATTGGAACTACCGTTCGCTGTGACTGCCTCGTACTGCCACAACCTAAGTCAACTTCTAAAACCAATTTTATTGTCTCTCTTTCTCTGTGGAGCCACGCCCTCCCCTCGCCCCCTCCCCTTCCGTTGGGGACATTGCAATGGGATTGCGAAACGTGTCGCGTGCATTTGGCATCACGATTTGCTTGTCGATGGGACGTGGCCCTTGGCTGCGTGAATAGCTCCCGTAATGGAGTTTCTGTCACATACTGCGTAATCGCTAGAGTAAGAGTATAAAAACCTGTGATGTTTAACCAAAACAATTCATTTGATGTGAAAGTCTTTGATTGTACAAACGTACCAATAAACGTCTCTACAAAAACGCAATTGCCGTGCTTCGAAATGTGGAAGATTGTGAGTATTTTTGGGTGTTTACGTATTACAACACTTAAATAGCGAAAAGTGAGGAGCATCTGGGATCACATCAATGGATATAATTGAATAGCTGTATAATTCTATTCAACTCACATCTCAGCTTGAAAATAACGGGAGATAAAGTCTGTGTAAACCTAGATACAACTTTAAAGATACTTACCACGGTTTCACAGTGGTTTCATTCCATCATTTACTATGCAATTATTCTATTACAATGTTTCATTCCACCATTCCATTTCCATATTCAACTCCTCTCTTCCATTTCACTGTTTCAATACACTTTATCATTCCTCTTTGGTTTTCTGCTTAGCCATTCCACTTTCACCACACTCTAACTCTCCCTTTCTCGCTTTCAGCTCGCTCCGCTCTTTCTCATCTGTCTCTCATCACATACCCAAGCCAGCTTCCTCCATGGCCCACCGGCGCCTGTGGCTGTGCCTGCCGTTTATAGCGCCCCACCAACGCTCACCTATGCTGCTGCACCACCGCCCCACGTTACATATTCTGCACCACCACCTCCACATGTTACATACTCAGCTCCAGCACCACACTTTAAATACGCTACAGCCTACTCAGCGCCAGCTCCAGTTATCAAGTATTCACTGGGACCACCTGTAACCACTACAACCACAACTTACTCTGGATTCGCTGCTGCACCACCACCGCCGCAGCCTGTTGTACATGTCGCACAGGCACCACAGCCCGTTGTACACTATGCCGCACCACCACCACCTCCACCGGCAGTTGTTGTTGCACGTTATGCTCCACCACCACCACCACCACCATCAGTTTTTGTCGCACGCTATGCTCCCCCACATCCACCACCACCACCACCACCAGTCACATACCACGCACACGCACATCCCACCTACACCCGCGTATCGGTTCATGCCCCACCACCTGTGGTTACCTACGAGGCACACGCTCCAGTTCCGGCTGAGCTACCGTGCGACACCACCGCCTGGTGAGCCACATCCGACCCAGACATACCACACACATCATATACATAGCTATAATCATGTTCATTTCAATGCTAATCACCTGGCAATTAATTAAGCGAGAATTTATAAGTCTACGATTAATATTTGATGATAAACAAACATCTTCCGCGGAATTTATACGACAACGGCGAGAACGCCAGCGTGTCTAATTATGCGACGGATGGTGCTTAAGATAGCGCCAGACCAGCACCACAAGCACCACCGAAAAAATGTGTGAGCAACTCAACCACCTGCTGTGAGAGATACCGTAAATAAATAAAAATATTATATATTAACGTAGCCCCACGACGTTCGTCGATTGACCCACCTCAATGTGAAATTCATTGAAGCTGTCAGCGTTTTGCTTAACAAAATCTATCAAATGGGTCAACCATATATATATGTATGTATATATATATATATATATATATATATATATATATATATATATATATATATATATATATATATATATATATATATATATATATATATATATATATATTCGATCCATGCATAAACATAGCCAATGATTTTATTAGCACAAATTATAACTGAATACATTTCGTAGGAGGTCAGCCACTCCACGAATCTGTTGAATGCTCGTTCAGCTAAGAGAGCAGAGTATTTTGGTTTGCAGAAATAAACTTTGATACATGTAGACTTGTAGATAAAAGAAATAGTTAGAAATTGAATATATTTTAGTGTTCCATTAAACTAATATAATCTGTAGAGATCCAATCTAAAATGTATTGCATGCAGCTTAACTAAAAGAACGTTAAATCTCAATGTTAGATCTAAAATATCTATACATAAAAAAGTTACTATCTCCTTTTGTGAACAAGTATCGCGTAGTCGTTAGCACTCAGCTGCTTCATTCCTACATTTTCGGTTATTTGCTTTTGATTTTTTTCCGAGTTTGAGTTTGGGTCTTCGGTCTTCGGTCTCGGCGTGCTGTCGTCAATTTGTTGTTCGGGGTTGCCGTCTTAATTAAGTTCCCAAACAGCATTAACTAAACACCTATTAGCCAGTCAAAGCGCTGCTTGCAGATATCGTCTCTGCCAGCGTCGCAGTTGACGTCGCTGCCGTGGTGCTAGCCAATTGGCTGACCATCTCGTAGCTGATGTCACATAGCTGTCGCTTTGTGTTTAATAAGCCCAAATTCACAACTGTTCAAATGCTCAACATGCTGGCAAGGTGTCGAAATTGTTGTAGTTATTTATTTGTTTGGCACTAAACGCCGAGCAGATGCGCGCCTGCAGAAGGGGCCAGCATATGCAGCATCTGAAATGTTTCTTTAATTTTTCACTTTAATATTTAACTGAGGTAAATGAAGATATATTTAGAAGAAGACAAAATAGATTCGGATTTCGGCTGTTAAGTTCAATTATACATATATTCAATTGTATAAATTTGTATTGCACCAAAGGCAACGGCTCCTTGACAAATTTCCTTCAATTCTAAACACATTCTCAGTCGCTTGTAAAGTTAATTAACATTAGCAGTGGCTGGAATATTAAACAATCGATTAACAGCTACTCGACATTAGCCGCTAGTTAATAACCCCCTTGGCGACGACCCTGACTGACTGACTGAGTGACTGAAACGCTGCGGCCTGTTGCATAGTTTGGATGCCAATCGAAATGACCAACATTGATTTATATGCAAGGCAAACTAAATATTATCAATAGACGCTGCTCAACAGACAGCGTAGCGGCAGCGACAGCGACAGCGACGGCAACAAATGGCAAAACAGCTCATACAAAATGCGAACAACTTAGCACAGAAAATATAAACAGAGTCACAAGATAATCGCAACAACAACAATAAGACGAGCAACTGAAAAAGCAACAACAACAGCAACATGAGCAACAACAAGAACAACAGTAAATACCAGTGCTGCAGCGGAACGATGCCAACCAACTAAAGCAAAATATAAAAGTACACAAGCATGAGAGAGAGAGAGAGAGAGAGAGATAGGCCGAGTGCGAGAGAAGCAGCGAGAGCAAGAGCGAGATAGCAACAACAACAAACGGTTAAACAGAAGCAGAATAAATAAGTTGTGCGAGCAGAGAGCCCGACGCACGACGCTTAGCTGCCAATAAGCTAAGCTGAAAGTCAAAATATTTGTAGCCGTCAGCAGCGACGCGAGCAGCGGCATCGACAGCACGCAGAGGGAGCAGGCAGCGGCAACAGGTAGCGGCAGAAGCACAAACGCATTTTGATTTCTGTTTGCATGCCCTGTGCTGAAACAAAGCTGGCGGAAACGGGTATGCCCAAATTGAGATTGTAGAAGAAACGAATTGGCGATTCAATTAAGTAATAAAATATTTATATTTTGATAAGATGTATATAAAATGTTACAAATAAAATATATATCTAATTATTTTATATTTTATTATTTATTTATAATTTATATTTCTGTATTATATTACGAACTCATATTCCAGAGCATTTCATCTAACATAATAGGGTAGCTTTTAGCAGAGACTACATCAGATCACAATTATACCTATTTCTACCTGAACATCTATTCCAGCTGAGCTATTACAGGGTAGCTATTAGTCGAGATAGTGAATGCTCAAGTTCGATCTCACTTGTTTGGCTCTTGGACTGGTCGAGTCGTCATCGCGAATGTTTGACTGGTCGCCTCGTTCGTCTGCCCACCTGTCCTCAGGCAGAACTCAACTGAAGCTCAGCTGTGCTGTGGCTTCGCGTATTTCAGTATTCGAGCTATAAAAAGCATCTTCAGTTCGCGCACAAATTTTAATCAGTACAAAAAGCTGCGTTCGTTCACAACTGAAGCCGCATTCAGAAATTTATTGAATACTCGTGCCCAGGTGCAATAAAAGTGAAACATTAAACTAACGGCACCAAAAATGTCTCATAAAGTGAGTGTGAGTGTGTGTGTATAAGAGAGAGAGAGATAGAAAGATAGAGAATTTCTTCTGTCTGGCATGTGATCTAATCTCTAACGGAATCTTTCAGAAATCTGTGATGCTGCTACTGTTCTTCGGCCTGACACTGCAGTTGAGTGTGGTGCGAGCGGATGTATCGCACCTGGACTATTCCATCCCAGCTAGCCCCCAGCTGGGCGCCTATCACTATCCAGTGCCACGTGCTCCACAGCGTGCACAGCAGCATGTGGCGCGTCAATTTGTGGAGCCAGCGCTGGAGCATGCGGCATTCACACAGGTGCTAACCAGCCGTGGCTATGTGTTTGGCGGCAATCCGCCAGCGGCATCAGCTGCACCACTAATATCACCAGCACCATCAGCAGCGTCAGCAGCAGCAACGGGTCGTGCCATTGTAACCAATTCTGATGGCAATTCGCTGAATCTGAAGCTGCCCGTGCCCTTTGGCCTGATGCCATTGAATGTGGCGAATTTGCCACTGCAGGCGGGTGCATCCTATGCCACAGTGCCGCACACCACTGGCCTAACCTCCTATGGCACCGCGCAAATACAAAGGCGCTGATCAACGCAGCAATAGCCACAGCGACAGCAACAGCAACAGCAATTTATATATACGTATATATAAAATAGATTTCATAAGCATCGTTTTTAGTTGAATTAACTCTTCATCTCACAGAGCCAACTGACTGTTTTACTACCTCTCTGTGACTGATTGACTATGCGTGTGTGCGTGTGTGTGTGTGTGTGTGTGTGTGTGTCTGAGTATGCATGTGAGTGTATGTGTTTGTATGTGTATGTGTGTGAGCCATCTTAGTGATAGATATACAAAAAATATATAAATGCTATTAAATAAAGTAAAAGCTACTTGCCATTTAAAGCTCTCTTAAATTCAAAGATCTGTTTTTTTGTTTATGACAGGTTCATGACCATCAGAGAAACCGTCCAACCACCACTGCAAAACGCTTCGTCTCTCGGTGGTGCACATTTGCATATGAAGAGTCGAAGGTCGCAGCAATAGCAACCACATAAAATATGATGAAGACGTCTTCATTGATGTCGATTGTCTATCGCACCTTTCACCAGCGAGCTGCAACTTATCAAAGATCAATGTTTGTTTATGCCGATTTATGATGGCGGTGCGGTGGTGGTGATGCGGCTACTCATTTAACAAAAGATGATGAGCACCTTATTAGCATACAAGCGCTTAAAGTGTTATCTGAGTGCTCGAGGAGCTGTTCGTAAGGCCTTAAACTTGGCATTGATTTACTAGCTGCAAGTCTAACTACCTGCCCTCTACTCCTAAATCCCCTTCCCCCTCTCCCACACATAGTTGCTGATCCACAACCGGACAAGCGGATATGCGATTAATCAACGAACGGAACTCTGATCTGGATTCCAGATTGTGAGAAACCACTTTTTTTTCGCATAACTGGAATAACAGCAATCAAATTCGAAAACAAACTAAACAAACGGTACTCGAAATCGATAATAAAATTAAAAACCATCTCATATATAGTCTACATAAATGGCCACAGATGAGAGCGCGTCTGAGCATCAAGGAAGTGAGCGGAAGAGTTTTCAAGAGTTTCCGAATTTCCGTGTATAATCATCGCATGACAGACTAACCCCATGCAGACAGAACTCGTGATCCAAGCTCGATGTCAAGAATCGTTTACACGCCACACAGAAGAAGTGAGCGGATGACTTGAGTGGAACAAGAGTTAAGTATGGCCAATGCAATGCCGAACATTGAATACCCTTGCTTTCAATTGTCATAATATGCTAATATATCTATTGAATCTTGAAATTGAACTCAATACAAAACAATTCAATTTCAGCCCAAACAAAGCAATTTGTATGACTGACATATGTTATTGTAATACGAATCATTTGATATGGATTTATATTTATGTTTAAATGCATAAATCGATAATCAATAGATTGTTTATATTGATTAGCAACACATAGGCTTGATAAACTCTTAGTTAGTAGAAGCTTAAGATATATACTTCGAGAGTTTAATCTATATTCAGTCCTATTTATGTTAATGCTAATCAATATATATAATTACTTCAAATACACCCATATCGAATTTCATTAGAGTCATTCCAAAAGAAACTGAGTTCACATATATTACGAATATAGTAATTGACATGCAATAAGGAAAATATCTGACGCTGATATTGAACAAGATATTTATATACATATATCTGAGAGATATCACACTCCAAAAGTGATGTCAACAAATCTACTTTAAACAAATAAAATGTTTATTCTCGTCAACATAAAAAACTTCTGTTTATCATTAATTAACAAAAAATAACATGGATTAGTCGAATATGGACAACCCTGTACTCTATAGGTTCAGAGTGCTCTCAACAAGAAATTTCATGTTAGCTTTCATAGAAATCAAGTAAGCTATGATGCATAGATACGTAAATGTACATCATATGGCCTATGGATGCAGTTGAATATAAATAACTATTTCAAAAGCTCCTTATGTTAGCTTGAATTGAAGTCAAGTTTACTTAGGCTAAATGTAGATTATTTATTTGTATTTATTTATTATATTATTATTATTGATATATTATACTGATTATTATTGATTATAGATATTGTGATGTAAAAAAATAAATGAATTAATAATAATCAAAACAAATACTAAAGTTATTTAAGAATAGATTGAAGACAAATTCGAGTTTACATAGATTTCACATCTGGATTAAAAAGCTCAAAAGTGTTTGGAAGATGCGATTCACATATAGTCACATAAGCTCGCACAACATTCTTAAGCCCAGCTGGTTAATATCACAAAAATGCAAAGAGTATTAAAATGTGAATACAGTTATTTACATATATACACACATACATAAATACATGCATGCATGCCTCAGGTAGCATCAGGCACTGGCCTCTGGACACTTGAGCTTGATCATCTATCAAGGCCTTGAGTTCATCTCGAACAAAAAATGCGAAGCACAGAAAGAGAAGAGAAGAGAAAAGAGAGAGAGAGAGAGAGAGAAAGATTATATCTGATATATCAGAAGAGGCAAGGCAAGTTGATGACGCTGTCGCTGCTAGCACGTGATTCAAGCGTATTGCTCATGAATTTCTCAAGCCGGTTTTAACGTCATCATCAGAAGAAGAAGAAGAGAGGACTGTATTGGCTGAAACAGTTGTTGATTTGACCACATCGCATCCTGTTGTTGGCCTCTGCCAATTTAGGCTCAAGGTCGACACAGGATGCGATAGCGAAGCGGCGCAATTGAAACTTTATGAGCGATCGTTAAATGCGGCACTAATGCGACACGCGTTTTTATAGCCAACTTAGTTTCAAATTGAAAATTGAGGCTAATACGCTCGAAAACCACCAATTGGTAATTGGCAACCACACAATTGAACCACTCGACGCCATCGTCTGCATACAAATGCGAGCACTTTTTGCGAAATTTTTCAATGCGTCGGCGATTGCGACTACGATTTGGACTTCCTACTGCTGGTGGTGGTGGTTGGTGGTGGTTGTGGCTGATGGCTCACTATCAGAGGCCAAGCACGTGCCACCTCACACAAAGAAGCGACCAAAATATGCACGAATATCGAGCAGAATGCTGCACACTGACTATAGCTATATAAAGCGCAGTTATTGCCTTTAGCAGACATTATCAGTTCAGTGCTTCAACCACCACCTGACAACCACTCAACACTCAACATGTTCAAATTCGTAAGCCGCCGCTTCGACTCCTACACTTGAACCACATTTAATCCACTTTAATTTTGACAGTTCATCATTGCCGCCCTCGTTGCCTGCGCCGTGGCCAAGCCAGGCGTTGTTGCCCCAGTTGCTGCACCACTTGCCGCCACTGGCGTTGCCTATGCAAATGCACCACTCTATGCTGCAGGTGGCAGCAGCCAAGTGGATATTCGCAACAACTATGATGGCACTCAGTCCTCCTACACCACCGCACCATTCGAGCTGACACCACCCTACTCCAGCCGTTATGTCTCGGGCATTCCAGCTGCCTATGCTGCCGCACCACTCGCTGCTCCCGTTGCTGCTCCTTTGGCTGCCTCTCCTTATGCTGCTCCACTGGCTGCTCCATTGGCTGCCTCTCCTTACGCTGCTCCCCTGGCTGCCTCTCCCTATGCTGCTCCTCTGGCTGCTCCCTATGCCTCGCCCTACACCCTGGCCTCGCCCTACGCCGCACCCTATGCCGCGCCCTACAGCTTCGCTGCTCCCGCTCCACTTGTGGGTTAGACGTGCCTTAAAGAACAAACATGTTTTCCTAGCGAATTTTCAATAAATAAAATCGAACTTTTTTAATTAAAAACTATTATGCAATTTTTAATTTAAAATGCACGACTATAAGATACTCTCTCTTATATTTTCAGCAAAAATGTTCAGAGTTTTTATACAGAAAACTTCCATAGAATTTAGCATTTGCCTAAATTTTTTTATATGAAAATACCAAATAATAAACTTCAAAATCAAATTAATAAACAGTCGTGTATATCCGCTCTATACTCTACAATTGAGTAGCTCATAAATTGCCCTGTTCACGTTCAACTTTCAATCGTTTCGGTCGTCTATCTAAGCTGCGGCAATATTTTATGTAAAATGTCATAATCGTTTTCCATTTCGAGCTGCACACAAATAACCATCTACTTATATAATATCGAGCGGTGCAAGAAGTTATTGGCCCCCATCAGGTCAGCACCACCATAAGAAACAAAACGGAGCGCCAACTAAGGCGCCTTCTAAACAAATGTAAACGCGATGACAACAAAGTCACGATTTGTGATTACCAAATCGTTTGACCATAATGCGGCGGTGAGGTGTGGTGCATTGCTGTGGTGGCTCAACGGAAAGTGAAGAGTTGCACGTGCAATTTGGCCAATGGCCAATTGATTTGGCCAGGCTTAAACGCATTGAGTGCTATAAATTAATTGAGCTGATCCATTGTCAGACATTGATAGCTACGTCTTCGACTCGAGCGGTCAACAGCAACTGAGCTCAAGGACTGCACCACCCGCACCACTCACAAAAAACTCAAGCAAGATGTGGAAGCTGAAATTGGTAGGACTCCACTGCACCACTGTGGCTCCAAGTAGCACTTTGACTAATTCATTTGCTTCACTTTCAGTCTTTCATTTTGGCCTTGGCTTTGGTCTGCATTGAGGCTAAACCATCGCACCACTTTGATCATTTCGATCCTCATTTGAGTCACTTCGATCATCTTGCACCGCTGCACGATCATGTGGATTATGCAGCGCCGTTGCAGCTGCAGGAAACCTATTTACCAGCTCCGGCACCTGCTCCACTAGCTCCTCCACCACTGTGGCCGGCACCCGCACCCGCACCCGCACCAGCTCCAGTTTGGCCCGCTCCTGCTCCACTGGCACCAGCACCTCTTTGGTCTGCACCACTTGCACCCGCACCCGCACCAGTTTGGCCTATTCCTGCTCCTGCACCACTGCTGCCCGCGCCTGCACCACTGTTGCCCGCGCCTGCACCACTGCTGCCCGCGCCAGCACCACTGCTGCCTGCGCCAGCACCACTGCTGCCCGCGACTCACACACATCTGCTGCCAACCACTGAGCTGCATCTGCCCACTGTGACCCAGCTGCTGCCCCCCGTACTTGAGGCGCTGCCCTTCAGTCACAGCTATCGCGCGATACCTGGACCCAAGAAGACGATCCACCGCGTATCCATTGGCTACGCTTTTCCCAAGCTCGTGGCTGCACCACACGCACATCTGCGTGCTCTGCCCCTGAAGCTGGCTCATCATCATCATCATCATTCGCTATTTTAAACTAGGTTGAGGTTGAACTGGGAATCAAAGGTCTATATATATAGATATTATTCGTAATACTCGTATTGAACGAAACCAAAGAAATTTTGAGTCGTTTAGAAAATTATCAATGATATTATAAATTATGTATTTATCAATTTATATACATATAAATATAAATAGAGAAACGAATATTTGAAAACAAAATTTTAATTGTAGCTGTAAAAAGTTACTGAAAATGTAATGTGAAAAGGAAATGGAAAAGAGTTTGGAGGGGGAGGAAAAGAGATAAAAATTATAAAAGAATTTTTATTTTTTATTAATTAATTTATTCTACTGCCCATGAAGTCTATATATATTGTATACATATTTATTTCTCATTATATATATGTTTCTGTTTGATATCAATTTCCTTGTACGATAGTGTAAAATGCAGACAAAAAGTTGCAGGTAAACCAAATCAGGAATTCCAAACACAGAAAGTGACAGTGAACATAGAGCGAGAGAGAGAGAGAGAGACAGAGAGAGAGAGAGAGAGAGAGAGAGAGACAGAGAGAGAGAGAGAGAGAGAGGGAGGGATGTCTAAGGTATGAGTATGTCTAAGGTAGGCGCTATAGAAGTGGCATTTGCATGAGTGCTATCAATGGGAGTCGGTGGTGCAGAGAGGTAAACAACATTTTGTACACGCGACAATTGCAGTGAAGAAATCGAATATTAATTGAAATACAAAGCGATGGCAAGAGAAAGAGAAAGAGATGGAAAGATAGACAGAGCGAGACAGTGGCTTTGGGTAGTTGACACCACATTGTGCGTCACGTACAATAAATGTGGCTCATTAGTAGGTGAATATCGATGCCGCCAAAAATATATATATATATACATATATAAAAACAAAAACCAAAATAAAACGAAAACTTGCTCAATGGCCGAATGTCGGCCAGTGGGCTAGCCAACGATGGTGGCAGTGGCAGTGGCGGTGGTGCGCGGTTGAGGTGTCGCACTTTGGCGTGCAATTATGAAAGTGGGCGTCGATAATACGTAACAGATGGCCAATTGATTATTAAGTACAGTAAACGCCCTTCGCAGCACGGCCTTATGTAGAAAGTCTTGCAATTTGCTTTTGGTATGCCCCACCACAACCACCCACATACAATCAATATGGTCTGAGTGGTCAGATCGCAGAATTATAAAAACGCCCAACAATTGACAATTGAACATCAAAGCTTAGTTAGCTCTCAAGCCAACCACCCAACCACCATAATCCAAACAAAATGTTCGCCAAAATTATGGTAAGTCAACAAGGAATCCTGTTTGAAGGACTTGGATTTGAATTCTGTTCCATTTAACAGCTCATTGCTCTCTGCGTGGCTGGCGCCCAGGCGGGTCTGCTACCCTTGGCCGCTGCACCTGCACCACTTGCTGCCGCTGGCGTCGTGGCACCCTATGCCTCCAGCTTCAATGCCCATCGGATTAACCATGCCGTTGCCTACCCAGTAGCACCACCAGTTGCTCTGGCTGCTCCAGTGCCAGCTCCAGTGGCATTCGCTGCACCACCCAAGGTGGCGTTCGCTGCTCCTGCTCTGGCACCGGCGCCTGCCTTTGCTGCACCTGCCTTTGCCGCACCTGCTTTTGCGCCCGCTCCTTTGGCTGCTCCTCTGGGTGCTCCTCTGGCCGCTCCTCTGGGTGCTCCTCTGGCTGCTCCTCTGGGTGCTCCCCTGGCCACGCCCTTCGGCTTTGCCGCGCCCGCCCGCTTTGGACTACCAGCAGCAGCACCACTTGCCGTGGCATCCAGATTCCCAGCACCCGCTCCCTACTTCCTGTAAACACAGTCCGTCCTTAGCTTAGACTTAGCCCTCATCCTTAGACCAAAACACACACTCTTCTACTAAGCAAAATGCTTGGCGAATAAATATTTCTATATCAATTTATTTCAAATGTCTTCAACTTAATCCTACAGCCGCACGTTCTTCACATGCCCAATGCGCTGGAAGAGCGGCACATGCTCGAAGGGCGTGTGCGAGACGGGCACCGAATCGTAGGTGACATGTGCAATCTTTGTGAGTGGAGCTACAATGGTGTAGCCCGGATGCTGTTGCGGCTCCCCAGTGGCCGGATGATGATAAATCACGGCCGTGGGCTGATGATAAACAAGTGTGGCAGCTCGAGCTTCCTGCATGGCCAGCAGCAAGAGAATCGTGTAGGTGACGCAGGCACGCATTCTGAGAGCTCACCGATGTATTCCACTTTCGGACTGCAGTTCGACTAAGCGCGATTGAGCTGCTGACTCAAGCGCTTGCTGCTTGAGGCCTGCCTCCTCCATGTACAGTTAGAAGTTTTGCTGGTGGCTTCTTCCGAACAGGTTTCTGGCATCTGGCTGCACTTCAGCACAAATCGTGAACCAGTTGCAACACTCATAGTTCCAGCCGCAGCCACAGTTGACAATCTCCAATATAAACTCCACTCACATGAATTTCAAAAACTCGTTTTCAAGTTCAAGTTTAAACACGTCGCTTGATCGTTTGATGCTGTTGTTGTTGTTGTTGTTGTTGTTGTTGTTGTTGTTGTTGTGGTTTATCCAAGTGTCAGTGACTCTTTTGTGGAGCTTATGAATGTAATTTTAGTTTTTTCTTCTTCTTATTTTTTGGTTTTGTTTTAAATTTTATGGTATACCCTAAAAAAAAAAAAAGAAACTAGCTTAAGAGCGGGTATCATAATCGTAAAGTTGACACAGTAAAACGTTATCGAACCTATAAAGCTGAGCTATCTGAGCATAAACATATAGAAGAGGTTGACACAGAAGCCTGTTAAATGTGAGTGTGTTTTAACAATTCGCAGAAACCACAGGCAGCAGTGGAGCATTTGCGAAAATAATAATACTAGATAAGTTGAGAGTTTAGGAAAAGTTTATAATGCAGCAGAATCTATTTAGTTAAATAGATGTATTCTTATTATTATATTGTAAACATTTGAAATCAAAGACAAGTGGAAATCCCTTGGATCTTTCTCTTAGGGCAAGCAAATAAAACGCATATTGCTCTAGCGAAAATCTCGAATTCATTCATAATTCTTATACTCTTCTTCAAGTAGTTTATATTAGTCCTACATTCATATATATGTATATATATATTTCATAAATATAACAATGCTAATACAAAGTGGTTTTAGAGTTTCTGTTATAAAAAAAAAATAAATAAATAAATAAATAATTAAATAATAAATACAAATATTAATAAAAAAATAAATAAACTAGAATACAAAAATAATTATATAAAAAAATTTTTAATAATTAAAATAAAAAAAAATTAAATTAAATAAAAAAAAAACTAAATAAAACAATTTAATTAATAAATTAAAATTAAAATAAATAAAATAAAACAAAAAAATATATATTAATAATAATAAATGAAACAAAATAATTGATTAAATGCATTATATTCGTATGTTCATATTGATGAAAAATCTACGCACAGAATAGATTGCAATTATATACCAAATCCATTAAAAATAGGAATTCAGGGTATAAATGGTTCTACACATATTTGTCTGTGTTAGGCTGAAGAGAATGTGGAAAATCCTATAAATTATATATAAATGCAAAATATCATAAATTAATATTTAGATATAAATAAAATGATTACTACGAATATTTTTCATAGTTATCTTTTATGTGTATTTTATTCTACTACCTTACAAAAGAAATTGTAATATTTTTAACATTTTTTAATCAAATTTCCACTCTGATGATTTTTTACAGCGCATCTGGCAGTCATCCATTTAACTCTAACTAAATCTTCTTCTTTAGTTTTAGTTAGTGTCAAAGCTCATTTAGTGGCTTTTTAGTTAGCCATTGTCTTGTTTTAGGTTTATTGTCTTAAATGTGTTGCTGGTTGCACAATCTGTTTACGATCGACACTTCGGGCCTCAGAGAATTGATTACAGATCTCTTTGTTGATCTGCTCTTTATACATAAATTATTTATTGCGTCACACTCGGACTCATAAATATATGTTCATACATACATAATAAATATATGTATATTGAGAGCTCATTGACCTTATTTCAAAGTGGGTTTTCAGTATTGGCTTTTAACATTATTTTTGAACTGCACTCAAACGATTCTAGGCACAAAGTTGCAGCAGGAAATCGTTGCTCGCAATGCAATTGCAGTCACGCCCAAAAACTTTGTCGCCTGCTGGCATGTTGCAAATTAAACACTTACCCAATGCATGCCGGACAACATTGCGTATGAGCAGTGCGCGAAACGAGTGAAATGTCTTTGACCAAATGCACCAAATACAACAAAAACAAAAAATTAAGGCACGCAAACTGACCAAGTAGATTAACTGAAGCAGCCCCAGCCAATGGTGTCCAAATGCAGTGCCCATTAGATCATCGACAGCCCAATTTTGGTGGCAAGCGAACCGAAGCCGCCGGTTCCTGCAACATATAAAAGCCCCAAGCAGCGAGCAACTGCAGCAGCACAAGCACAACACAGCTTTTGGAGTAAATCACGTGGCCATTCAACTAGTTAATAGCAAAATGTACAAAGGAGTAAGTGGAAGCACCATAAGTAGAGCCATAGCCATATACTAATCCTAATCCTAATCCTCGCCAGCTTTTACTGCTCGCAGCGCTTTGCTTGAGCTGCTGCCTGGCTGCACCAGCACCAGAACCAGCTCCGGCACCAGAACCAGCTCCGGCACCAGCACCTGCTCCGGCACCAGCTCCAGCACCCAGCCTTGGTCACGACTATCTGGGCTACGGTGGCCTGGGCCTGGGTCTAGGCGGTCACTATGGCGGCCACTATGGCCTGGGGCTGGGTCTGGGTCTGGGCTTGGGCTACCATGCGCCCATCATCAAGACCATTGGGGCGCCCATCGTCACGAAGACCATCATTGGCAAGAGCTATCTGGGCGGCTATGGCTATGGCCTGGGCCATGGCTATCTGGGCGGCTATGGACACGGTCTATACGGCCATGGCCTGGGTCTGGGCCTGGGCTTGGGTCTGGGCTATGGTTATGGCCATGGCTATGGCTGGTGAGCATAGGCAGAGCGTGTGAGAGTCTCCAAAATCTTAACACTTGTAATCCAATCAGAATCCAATAAAGCAATAGACATCAATCTTGATCAATACGAAATATGTGTTTAATTCAAAACTCAAATTCACTTTCTCTCAGAAATTTTGTGTGCATGCGAAATGAAAAGCAATAGGGATCCACAATCCATGTCCATGTGGCAATTTTTACCAGCCATGGCCCAGGCTCAGGGCAGGAGAAGCATACGATCTGTAGCCAAGACCGAGTGGCGAGGCCAGACCGAGTGGCGATGCCAGACCAAGTGGTGCGCCAGCCAGGCCAAGTGGTGCACGGGCCAGCACTGGTGAGGCATAGCTAATCCTGGGAGCCAAGCCAATGGTGGACAAGGCGGGGCCATGGGCCAGAGCGGGCGAAGCATAGCTAATCCTGGGAGCCAAACCAATCGAGGCAATCGAAGGTGCGGCCAGGGCGTGGCCATAGGAGATGGCCGGGGCAGCGCCCAACGACAGAGCCGGAGCTGCGGCCAAGCCACCCAAGTAGCCAGGAGCAGCAGCAGCGCTGGCCAAGCAGCAGCAGAAGGCGACCAGGATCTGGAAGTTGTTCCAGAGCAAACTTAGACAAACTCACAGTTGGCTCTGGCTCGGACAAAGCGAAAACTTACATATTTGAACATGTTGCGAATGGAGTTTTAGACGAGGCGAGAACACAACGTTTAATAATGCCTGCTAACTGGGCTCAAATGCTTTTATAGCCGAATTCGCGTCGGGCCCAAAAAGCAAATTCAAATCTTTATAACGAGAACTGAACTTTTACTTTTGTTGGAGGCTGTGGCGACGAGACTTCGTGTGCGCATGCAAAGTGCAACTCGTGGTTGCAGCACAAGCGGTGCAGGCGGTGCAGGCGGTGCAGGTGGTGCAGGAGGTATAGGTGGTGCTGCTGCTGATGCAGGCGTTGGCTATTAGAGACCCGCCCTGGCCAATGCGGATGTCTGACATAGTCAACTTAGTCGCAATACATATATATATATATATATATATATATATATATATATATATATATATATATATATATATATATATATATATATATATATATATATATATATATATATATATATATATATATATATATATATATTTGTAAGTCTTTATAATCAAGAAATCTGTGAGAACAAGTTTTGGAATAGAAAAACATTTAAGAACTGGTCGCCGGTGCGTGTTGCGCTTGATATTTTTCAGATATTTATCGTTTCCAGCGAATGGTTCGAGCAATGCGTAAATTGGCCATTTAGCAGGATTTTAATGATTAAATCTTAATTACAACGTTTGCTTAAAGTCAAATTGATCGGCTACAATCATAGCCACAGCCCAATTCTAGACACAAATTAATTGAATGTCGATAATAGTAGCACTGAGCACAGGTTGCTAGAGAATTCTAAAAACATTTATTGAATACACTTAAGATACAATATATAAGATTAACTAATAGTAAACTGAAAATAAAAATTTAAAAAAAAATAAATGGCTGTTAAGTGAGCGAGTTGAGTTTTAAGAACTGTTTTAGTTTAGCTCAAATTTAAATATGATTTTAGCTGAAATTTCTACACTTAAACTCTGCCACATTTCGCTCAGTGTACACTGGTGTCATAAAGCGCATTGTTCGGCTGATTGCTTGAGCCGGACTTCTAGATCAACTCTATCTAGGGCAATTGTCGATAGCTGAGCCTTGTGGCTGCTGCAGCTGTCAGCGGCGTCGCAAGGTCGTTCAACAGGGGTTTCAACTCTGAGCCCCTGTCAACTATGTCGCTGTTCACAAAGAGACTTTAAATGCAATCATAAATTCATAACTATCGACTACGAGCACAATGCAAATTGTTGTTGTAATAATTCAAATATAAATATTTATTGTTGTTACAGTTGCTGTTGCTGCTGTTGCTGCTGTTGCAGCTGACAGCTAATTGCAGCACACAGCTAGCCGCCCCACACGCATAAATCAGATCAAGCTTTACGTAAAACTTAAAAGGCCAACTTTTTTTTAGAGTGCCTAAGCCTGCAACTATGCCTGTATGCCCGTTGGCTACCAGTGCCACCTGCACCACCATCCATCGGACACTCGCCACTCGCCACTCGCCGCAACGCCCTGCGGAGCAATGCGAAATTGACTGCGTAAATCTTAAACTCCCCTCAGTAAATGGAAAGGCGGCTGTCCGCTTGACAATGGCCAGACTCTGGGCAATTTTCAACGGGCTGTGATTATGCGTAACTTACGCCCAGGCAAAATATTTGCATACAAATGCATTTGCCAAGTGGGCGACACATTTATGTGCAACTCTACCCAGTATAAGTGGGTGAGATGGGGTGTATAGATCTCAACAGCAATGCACTCTATCTCATCCACTTCTACTGGGTGGAGATAGATGAGATAAGGAGAGAGAGAGAGAGATAGTGTGTGAGAGAGAGAGAGAGAGAGAGACGCTGAAAGGTATATAGACGAGATAGATAGAGAGACAAATAGAGAGAGACAGAATATGAGCGAGTGGAGATACGGAGAGCGGGAGAGAGTTAAAGAGAGAGAGAGAGAGAGAGAGAAAGTGAGAGAGACGCTGAAAGGTACTTAGACGAGATAGATAGGGAAACAAGAATAGAGAGAGACAGAGAGAGACAAAGAAAGACAGATAGGGAGAGAGAGAGAGAGAGATAGAGAAAGTGAGCGAGTGAGAGATTGAGAGAGCGAGAGAGAGAGTGGCTGAAAAGTATTTAGGCAAGATAGATAGAGAGACAAAAAGAAAGAGAGAGACAGAGATAAAGAAAATGCGCGAGTGAGAGATAAAGTGAGAGACAGAGAGGCTGAAAGGTATTTAGACGAGATAGATAGGGAGACAAAGTGAGAGACAGCGAGAGAGAGAGAGAGAGAGAGAGAGAGAGCGAGACCGAGAGAAAAAGCGAGATATGGATTATCTTGTGAAGTATAAACAGATATTATTTATTATTTAAAATTTTAAATATAGGTAGAGCTTCAGCAAATATTTATTTTATTTATCTATTTAATTCCTATTTCTTATTACAGATCTTAAGTATTCGATTTTCTTACTTAAACATATATTAAATAGAACGTTTCTTCTATAGGATTCCCTAGCCTAGCCTCTATCTCAACTCCACACTTCATACAACATTCAGTTCAGAAATTAGCCTAGGATATTGCCCAGTCTATCATACACAACTAGTTCCACTCGTTACTAGTTTTGCTTTTTATTTCATTTTTTATTTTTGTTGCTACTTTCTGCAGAGCAGGCAATTCTAAGCAGGCCGGTTAATGGACTCATACAGTGAGCGCTAAATAATTAAATTCAATTAAAATTTTGTCACTTGAGCAACTCGCGCCGATTAAGATCGACCTTTATTGATGTCTGCACAAATGAATTGTGTCAGCTGGCTGGGCAGTTGCCTAATTGTTGGCACAGTGTGCGCCAACTGACAGTCAACACTGTAACCACGCAAAAAATAAACCGAAAACGAAAACGTAAACGAAACTGAAACAGAAACCTAATGTAGTTAACAGCAGGAGGGGAGCTGATTAAAATGGCAAACAAGTTGTCTGGGAAATATTCGATTAGTTAGTCCATAAGCATTTGGCCAAGCCAATTATGAAGGCGTTGCAATGGGCGTGGCGCTTCACCCGGTTCGTTAATGGCTACAAAAAAGAACCAATTTGTAGGCGTCAAAAATCATGCAATATGCACCCAAAGAACTTGCCAAAAAACTAAAAAAAAAAAAAATAAAAAATAAAACACTCGCATTTGATTTAATTTGCAATACGTTCGACATTTAAACATTTTAATGAAATGCATTTTGTATACAAAGTAAGAAAAATCGAAAAAAAAATATAAAAAAACATTACAGCAAGAACGTTGTCGGCACCACGCGGCGTATGATTAATGCACTTGCCACAAGGAGTGGCAAGGCCCATTCAACTGATGCTTGAGATTTGAGAGTCGCGTCTATTTCCCCATGGCGCCTTTTAATTAAATGCGCCAGCAGCAGCGGCATTTAGATGCGGCAAGCTCTGCAAATGCTGCCAGCAGCTGTTGCTGCCACACGCAACAAACGGGGCACGTTTCAATTAAAAATAAGCCAAGAATGAAGCAGCTTGAGTTGTAAATGTTGAGATACCCTAGCTAAGCTAATGCCTGAAGCATGCATAATAGATATGTGGTATATTTAATAACAGACAGAAGTATATATCTCAAAAGACATGTCTATATGCATAGAATATTATAGATAGCTTATTATTTTAAATAGTAATAAATACCTTTCTATAATATATACAACAATATATATCCAAATAGGCAGACAGAAATAAAATCTTTTTCTTTGATTGAAGCATTCGAAGCTTAACTTATATAATAATACTTAAGAGCAGTCGATTATACCTCTTAGATACATGCTCAAAGACTGCAGGGTATAAGCAGCATAGACTTAATGCAGCTGTGCTTGGACGAACACTTAAATACCCTAGATTCCTAGATCATATATATGATTTATTTTTACATTATACATTAATTATATTATCAGAATTTGTATGCCAATATTTTATGCGTAAGACAAAAAAAAGTAATAATAATAATAAAATAAAATAAATGAATAAACTAATAAATTTTATAGTATTAGACATTTTTATTATCAAATAAATATTAAAAAAAAAAACAATTAATCGAATCAATTCATTTCTTTGACACTTAACTCTCTTAGGCAATCGAATACTTAATATACATTGCATTGGAGAAGAGAGTGAGAGAGAGAGCTACGAAGAGTATATAGATTATTTAGAGATCTAATTCTAGTTCTTCTAGAAATCTATACATTAGCTCATCGTCGCTTACCTTCTTCATTCAATTCTACTCAAATTTTACAGGGTATAGCTGACAGCTTACAAATAGTAAACAGTAAAAAAAAAGGGCGTAGCACAGCAGTGCCCGAGGATTATGCAATGCTTCAAAGTCAGCATCGATGCCAATGAACTTTGCGTTCAGGGTTTTAGGGTTCAGGGTTACTTTAGGGGGGTCCAGGATATGTTGTTTACTTGACTTTGTGGCACGTGTGGCATGCAATAATAATTGCTATTTAAGCTGCTTATAATTATGACAAATAGCCTCATCACGGCTCATAGCAATGGCCTAGCGCAATGTCTGCCTTACCTGAACTGAATAATTCAAATATTACCAAACCAGGGCCAAATGCTCATTTTGGTTGGACTTTACTGCCCAAGCTAAAGCACGCACACAAACAAGGCCAACAAATCCTAACCAAATACATAGCACTTGCTAGGCACACTACACGATAATCCACATTCCTAACTCAAGAGCTTAGTCACTTCCGTCTCGAAGCTGTCGGCTCAGGCTGTCGACTCAGGCTGTCGTCAGCGGCAGCTGCCTTCTGTGGATGCGATTATCATAATTTAACGCTTACCAATCCTCTGATCAGCCACAAATTGCCGCTGACTACGTACTGTTTACGTGCTCGTCATTTTAACGTAACCCAGTTGCAAGTACATACTGTGAGCAGCGGACTGCGCATTTTAATTGTAATTGAAATTAAAAATAGAAAACTATTGAACAGAGGGTTGGCAAGCAGCTGTGCCATCAAGGTGAAAGAAAATAGATAGATGCTAATGTCCCTGCAGAGGTCAACTGGGTCTTAAACTAGGGTTTAGGTAGGTTAGAACGTGAAAGAAACTAAAATAACTATTTTAGAGAGCAGTCAATGTAGCTTAGAAGCTAAAGAATTAGTGAAACATATTAAATTTCAGACTTGGATAAAAACCTAGAGAAAATAGTCTGGGTAAGGTAAGCTTCTTAGAGATAAAAGATATCCTAGAGTAATAAAACTTGTTATGGAATGTAAAACTGGCTAAAGAAAGCCAGATTCAGAAGAATATATATAGTCTAGAAAATAAGAGAAAGAAACACATAAAAAAAAGGAAAACTTTTAGTGATGATTCAAAGACAAACTTCCTGAGCAAAAGAGAGAGAGAGACGACTTCTCAAAGAAACCCGATCATTTCGTTACAGTTCCAAAAGTTATGAAATAAAAGATTCACAGGAGTCTATTACGTTTTACGCAAAATGCATTTAATCCAACAATAATATTTTCACTCTAGCCATCATTAAATAATACTAACAAAAAAAAAACTCAAAAAAGAAGAAAAAACCATAAAGATGAAACAAAAACCGTGTAAAGGACGAGTCAAAGGTTGGCTCGAGGAAATACTATAAATTGCTTGAGCCGAGGATCCAGATCAAATTGTCAAGTCGTTATCCATGCTTAACGATAGTAGGCGGCATAAGGATAAGCAGAGTAGGCAGCAGCATAAGGATAGGCAGAGTAGGGATAGGCAGCGGCAGCGGTGTAGGCGGCGGTATAGGGTGCACTATAGGCCACTGGTGCGGCAGCGGTGTAGGCGCTGTAGGCCAGTGGTGCAGCAACAATTGCGGGCTTGGCGGCGACGCAGGCGACAACGGCGAAGAGGCACAGAGCGAACTATGTAAAGGATTTCATATAGTTATAGAGGCAGGAATTTTTCATCGATGATTATTATCGAAAACTTACGAATTTGAACATTTTGAAGATTGTTTGTTTGTAACGAGCTGCTTGTTCTGAAGAACTTGACTGATGGCAACTGCAGCATTTGCACGAACTTATATACCCGAAATGCACAAAAGATTTGAGGCCCTCAAACACCAAAAGAAAAATAAACGAAACTAATGAAATTAATAATAATTATTATGCACGGCGAAGCGTTCGGATGCTCTTGCCTGCCAATTGAGCCGTCGACTTGTCGTATCAATTCACGCCAAGGAGAATCTCGGCAACGGCAACCAAATTTGCACTTTACTTTTAGTTTCATTAGCGTATGGGCTCTGGGCGGCGGGCGTGGGGGAGAGTGCGAAGGGGGCGGGGTCGCTGTCCAGCCAGACGCAATAAGTATTTATAAACGTGACGCAAAAAAAAAAAAAATTAAAAATATAAAACGTTGATCAGCAAATCGAACTGAAACGTTGACGGACACGTGCTTCGCATGCAAAGCATGTGCTTGGGTTTGTGACCCACTCGCACATCCATCGAATCGAACATCCATAAATGAATTTATAAAGCTAAGCGACTGCCCCACATGCTGTTTCATTTGATCAGAGGGAAGCGCTTAGAACACAATCATGTATAAGAAATTACTCAGCTTCAAACGCAACACGGATAAAACACAAATAATCAATGATGCCGAGGAGTCTAACAGCCAGCGAGCAGTTGTAGTTCCAGCTGAAGCAAACAACTGCACCACATGCTGCACCACTTGTAGCAGCAGCTGCAACTGCTATGAATCGATGGAGGATCGCTCTAGGCGCTGTCAGCTCTGCACCGCCACACTCGTGTTGCCCAGCTGCGTGGGCGCCATACGCGCACTGCAATGCAACATTTTGCAGCAAGCTACAGCTCAGAGGCAACATCAACAACAAGCAGTGAAACACAGTTGCTGCCGAACCGGTAGCCAGTGGCTTCCAGCCTCGGAATCCTTAGCCAGACATAGAATGCAAATCGTTGCCAAAACGCGTTGTTGTTGTTAATAGAAATATTTCTATATGCATAGCCAAATTGAATCTAAATGTAATTTATAAGCTTTAAAAAATATACAAAATATTATATATCGTATATAAATATGTAAAAAGTTTATTCTTGGATAGCATACATACTGGTACAAGATTATGATTTTATAGATATATTCTCTAATATATAGTCAACTCAATGTTTTTCCAAATATCAATTCCACAAAGATTTTCTTATAGTATGATGGTTGTTTCGATTCCTCTGTCAGCCTTGTCAGTTTCCAAATTCTATTCCATTTCATTTTATTGGTTGCAGTATTTAGCTTGCATTAGTATTAGCTAGAGGGTGAGAGCTTGTATTGAGTTGCTGTAAAAAAGTATCCATTTGAGTTTGCGTTCTAGTTGCACTCTTCCCATTTATGATTATGAGTACGAGGAAAAGGAACAAACATAGTTGTCGAGAGTATTTCGATTGCTATTGCTAAGTAAGAGCGAGATGGCTACATGGGTCCTTTGAACATGGTCGCTGTGATATTAGTGCACGAAAAGGGCGCAACTCAAAATGGCGACTCTTGAAATTCAGATAAGAATGAGAGAGAGCACAACGTGAAATTTTAGTTTAGAAATAAAATGGAAGGCGATCAAATTAACATTATCGTGACATACATATATATTTATATATGTACATATATCTAATTTTCTTTGTTTATAAACAATTAATTTGATATAGGCAATTGCATTTTATAGCTTCGAGTGACAAATTGTAGTAATACGCGGTGTGGCTCATACCCGGATCTTTGATGATCAGTGTATTCTATAAATCATGCTGCTCATTCGAAGTATTTTCTAGAAGAGCCTGTCTACTTGTCTGTTAGCATTGCTTTAGCTTTATTTCGTATAGCATAGCTCCATAGCTTGAGCAAAAGTATCTTTGAAAATTAAGACTTGAAGCATTTTATAAACTCTTTACCAAAGAGGTTGCTAAAACATTCGTAAGGCACATACACACACAATATATTTCTTCTATATACACAATATATCTCTTCTAAGCAACTCTTTCATACTCCCCCCAAATTCAATTCAGAACAATTCGATCCCCTTGCTACAACTTCCCAAATCGGGTTCACAAAAATAAATTCACAGTCAATATTTGTTTTACGCAATTCTTGTTTTATTCCAAAAAAAAAAAAGAGGTGAGTCGAACCGTTGAATGCATCATTTACAGGTATGTGGTATAGGCAGCGGTGTAGGGATAGCTGTAGGGATAAGCGAGGGGCGCTGTGTAGGCGGCGCTGGCAACTGGAGCAGCAGCAATCGGTGCAGTGTAGGCGGCGGCCACAGGAGCAACGGCAGCATTCGCAACAATGGGCGCGGCAGCGATGCCATTGAAATTGCGTGCCACATACTGTGAGCTGGTGGCAGTGACAACAGCAGGAGCCGCATCCACAAGCACCGCAGGCTTCGCCTCAGTCAGGCTGCAGGCGAGCACAGCGCAGAGCACGAAAAGGGCACCAGACTGCAAACGAAAACCAATTAGAATTCAGTGAAAAAAAATAAAAATAAAAAAACACTTCAAATAAAAAATCGCACCAGTTTGAACATGTTGAAATGTTTGGTTAGAGCTATCAAAGTAGACTATGCCAGAGAGTATTACGATTGCAGTTTTATAGCCGCCGCAATATGCGATGTGGATGAATTCTATACAATATAAAAATTAGAAGCAATACAAATTATAAAAGACAAGCCGAGCGCCTGGCTACGTGCCCAGCCAAAAGCAGTTGGAAAGGTCTTTTGCTTTGGGTATGTCGAGCACGTCGCCAAAATGTGAGACCATAAAAAATTTTGAAGGCAGCCACCAAAAAAAAAAAAAACAGTGAACAAACGCTGCACATTTATATATTTTATATATGTATATACGAAACAGTAGCTGTTCCGATTAAATTTTATGCGTTCAGTTAACTGACCTGCCCTTGTGTGTGCGCGCAGAGACGACAAAAAGTATTTGCCGGACTTTGTGGCTTGTGGCATGCGGCATGTGGCATGCAGTTAATCGGATTGCATATATTCACTCGATACAAGGTCAAGCGCTGACTGTGCAATTTACTTATGCAATGAACACATTGTTTTTTTTTTTTTTTTTTCAGCCAGTCAATACACTCTTAATCCATGTTGCAACATTTGCGTACTACAGTCAGCGTTGCATCAATCTAGGGGCCATGCAACATGAGCCGACGCCGCGACGTGGACGTTAAGCCCATTAGAACAATTCAATACGATCTCTTCAGTTTGCATTTTAAGCATTTTTCGTAATCACATAAGAAATATATATATATATATATATATATATATATATATATATATATATATATATATATATATATATATATAGAAAACAAAGCCCAGCCCGACATTTCTTATCACTCAGAGAAGTAACTCAAATAAATATCAATGCTCCAGATTGAGCAGGCGCGACTACAAGATGCTCTGCAAGTTACTCTTCGATATATTAAATATAATATATTCGAATTGCGTGAGTTTGCTTACTTAAGAATTCTTCAGAGAATTCTTAAACTATAAATGCGTTTGTTTTTAAGTCAATAGAGTATAGAGGAAGATAGCAGGAAATTGATATACATATTTGGAAGGTGAATACAAGAATTCGTAATTCCTAGAAATTTTATAAAAGTTCTTGCTTCCTGCTTATTAGAAGCGATTCTCAGCTTGAGACAATTCGACTCAAGTATACTCTACATAGTTTTTAAGACTTTTAAGCTATACATAATCGAGTCAATAGATAGCAGTTCAGGAAAAGCTATAAGAAGCGTAATTCAAGGTATTTTCCCTCCATAATATCAAAGCTTATATAGCTAGATAAAGCTATTCAGTTGCACAATTTTAACTCATAGTTGACATATGAATAGATAAATGCATATTTTAATGATGTTTTTTATGTTTATTTAACATATTCAATAAGCACTTAAGTATAAGCACAATAAAACTCTTCTGCTAGAGCATACTCCTCGTTCAGTTGTAAACAGAGCATTAAAAATAACGACAATCTGTATATGCAATATATATATTATATATATGATATATAGAAGTAATATATGCATATATATCAATCGACAGTTTTTTTGCATTGTGCCACAAATTCCGTTGCACTTCTGTAAAAAAAACTTACAATTGGAAACTTCTCATGCAGTTTGCGGAAAGCCTTCGCTGCGCTCGGTTCACAATGCGTATACGCAATGCTTGTCTCCTTCTACTGTTTGTCCTGGCTAACAGTGATCCTGGCTTATCGGGCGATGTCTACATGAGCTGCGATGAGTTCGAACAGCATATGTACATGGATGCCAGCGATGCCTTCTGCACCGTGACGGGCTTCGTTGTGACCCACAGTCAAAATATTGTGGTCAAGAACTATTTGCCCGGCAATTCGGTAAAGTTTATGAAGTTCTACGACTCGACGCTGCTCTCGGTGCCCTTTCATCTGTTCGAGACATTTACGCATTTGAAAACATTGGACGTGTCCTATACGAGCATCTTGGAACTGACACGCAACACTTTCAGTGCGGCAAGCAATTTGTCGTATTTGAATCTGAGCTACAACAATTTGACTTCCGTGCAGACGTCTGTGTTTATCGGAGCCAATGCATTGATGCGCCTAGACTTATCGTACAATCGCATCTCGCAGCTGAGCGAGAATGCATTTTGCGGGCTGCACAATCTCAATAAGCTGCAACTGACGGGCAATCGCTTGACCGATCTGCACAAGGACATCTTCAAGGACAACGAGTATTTGGAATCCGTTTCATTTGAGAGTAATTTGCTTACCTACATCCAGCCAGAGGTCTTCAATCGTATGCGTCGCATCAAGGAAGTGAATCTATCGAATAACAAGCTAATACGCATTCATCCTGACACGTTCACGGAGGCTGCCAGCTTGGAGAGCCTGCTGCTGGCAATCAATTCACTGGATGCCTTTCAGCTGACCAACAAGAATATTGTCCATCAACTTCATTTGGATTACAATCATCTGACCAATCTAACGATCAACGCAACTCGTTTTGTGCGCGCCAATTACAACAACATCAGCTCGATTTATATGCATCAGGCACTGCAACTGGAGACATTGGAGCTGCGTGGCAATCGACTGGCGAGCATAGCGAATATTACTAATTTGACTGCTCTGCTGCATCTGGATCTCTCCTATAATCCCGTAGGATCGTTGAGTGTCAGCACCTTTGATCAGCTGAAGCGACTGCGAAATCTCTATTTGCGTGCCACTGGCGTGCGGGAGCTGCAATTCGGCATGTTCTCCAAGCAAAAGTTCTTGGAGATACTCGATCTGTCGTTTAACAACTTGACCAACCTCAATCTGGATCTATTTGTGCCCTATCTCACGAACCTCAAGCAATTCTTCGTCGATGGCAATTTACTGACCGAAGTGCAGGGCAATCGCAGTTTCGCCCAGGCCTTTCCCTTGCTCCAGAAACTGGGCATCTCGAGGAATCGTTTCAATTGCTCCTATCTACACCATCTGCTGATACCGCCCTACCTCACCGAGTCTGTGACCCTGCACATTGAGCCGGATAATAGCACCGACGAGACGCCCCACATACGTGATGTCTCCTGCATTAGTGCATTCAAGCAGGGCGCCATCCAAGAGGAACCGATGCAGGCATTGCACAAGCAACTGGAACTGCTGCGAGCCCATTCACAAAATCTTGAGCTTCACTTGCACTTCATGAAGTTCTTCTTCTATGCAATGGGCGCAGTGATCCTCATATCCTTGGTGGCATTGATAATGTTGCGCTGGCGCAAGGTTCAACGTTCGGGTCGTTACAATCGCAGCAGCATTGTATTCCATTCGAATGGCACAATGGAAGCCTAGTATCTCGCTAGTATATAGCCAAAATCGAAATTAAATTTAAAGACAAACAGTTATAAATATAAATAAATAAATATATATATATATATATTTGTATATATGATAAGACTATACAACCAGGAAATCTTTTAGAGCAAACAACCAAATGAAGCGACAGATAAAAGACAAAAGACCTCGACTCGAACTTCCTGCTGGCTGATGAGATAAACGCCAGGCAAAGACCTTGAACAGAGCCCCGACAACTGTCTCTCTCTCTCTCTATATATATATATATATATATATTGTAAATAAGAGATAAAATGAGTAAAAACAATTTGATTCCGAGTTTCAGTTATTTATTTTTATTCGTATTCAATTTTTGCAGATGTGTATTTGCCGGGTCGCCTTTATCTACTTCCTGAGGAGCAGAGGAGCTGCGCTGTAGGCGGCAGCGTAGGGCGAAGCGATATAAGGAGATGCCACATATGGGGATGCCACGTACGATGATGCCACATAGGGAGATGCCACGTAGGATGATGCCACATAGGGAGATGCCACATAGGGTGCGGAGTAAGCCAATGGAGCAACAATTCCTGGCTTGGCTGCAGCGCAGGCAATCAGAGCGAAGACGGCGAGGATGATTGACTTGAACATCTTGAGTTGTTTTGTTTGTTGGTTGAACGAAACTGATGATGATTGCTGCTAGAGCTAAGGCTTTTATACACCAGCCAGCTAGTAGGTAGAGCCTTGGCGCAGACTGCGTGTTGGCCCAGCTAATGAGCCAAGCGAAGCTAAACTTACAAATTGTTTAAGCCACTTACGCATATAACTGCCAATTGGGCTGGCTACGTGCAATGCCTCAGCAATTGGCCAAGAGAATACACCATGCACATTGCTCAAGGTCTTCACGAAATGGTTGAGTCCAATTTGCGTATATAAACCATGGCTCGACACTTGTTTGAGCATCAGTTACATTTGTTTCATCAACAATCGTCAACCAACCAAACTATTAACTAAAAATGTTCAAGTTCATCGCTGCTGTGGTCCTCGCTCTGGTTGCCTGCGCCGCTGCCAAGCCTGGTATTGCTTACACCGCTCCTCTGGTGGCTGCCGCCCCCGCCGCTGCCGTCTACAGCGCTGAATACCATGGCAAGTTCGCAGCCCCCTATGTGGCAGCACCCTATGTGGCATCTCCATATGTGGCATCTCCCTATGTGGCATCTCCATATGTGGCATCTCCGTATGTGGCTTCGCCCTATGCGGCCGCATACACAGCTCCTCTGCTGTTGAAGAAGTAGATGACTTACTCACTGGAACTGCACAAAAATTGATCATAATTTAGGGCACGAATAAAATGATTTAAACACAACCTAAATATTTGCATTTATTTTTATCAGCAGCCTAAAAGTAAGCAACACTATCTTCGTGAAGCTTAACCCTTAGGAAAGACATTTGAGTAAAAAGCAAAATACTGCAATGTGTTATATTTTGCTCACAAAATAATCGGAACTTTACGGAGAAACAAATATTCAACAATGAATCTGTTATACAGCCATTATTTTAAGCATATTCTCCATTTTAATTACAGACGGCCATAAACTACTTACGCTACGAGAGTAAACGCAAAATATAGTCATTAAACTAAGTATCTCTTTCTATCATATATCATGTAAACTGCGCTCCAGAAGATCATGATTTGCTCTTGCTTCAACGTGCGTGCTTGTGATTGCCCGAAATCCAGACGATCAAAACGGAGAGCACAAAATTACCGTTTCATTCGCATTGTCGTTGAAACTGTTATGCTAGTTATGCTAGTGTTTCGCAGAGATTTTAGTTGCGTGAGAGAGAATGAGTAAATGATATTGTTCTAGTGTTTGTCTCCTTTTTTGGCATATATTGTTAACAATCAAATATGCTCTTGAGTTTTTGCATACGATTTCATATATGTAATCGTTCCATGAATGTTTCTAACTAAATAAAGACAGACTTTGATGAAACAAATATTTTCTTTTATTTGGAGTACTTTCTGTAACTTAATTTATAAATAATACTTTAAGCTGGTCTTACTCTCAATTACCAAAAGCAAAGCTGTTGGTGTTCATGAAATTAAACGTAAACGCAAAATTAAGCGTTAGATTTCCAAGTCCAAATCGATCCAACAGCGGTTTATAATTGAATGGAAATGAAAACGGTGGCTTCTTTTTCTTCTTCATAGTATTGTTTGGCTGCATCAGATAGAAACTGTTCATTAGCTGCTGCACATCCTGTAATAAATCCCTGCTCTGCACAACTCTAAGTTGCAGCTCACTCTCATCAGCAGATGAGAGGGGCAACAACTGCAGTTCGTTTCCCGTAGCTTGAGTCATCCGCAGCGTAGGCGTGAGCACATATAGATGCAGAGGCACGGCGTGTCGCAGTTGTAGCACCACAATCACAGTCATAGAGATCCACAGCATCCGAGGCAACTACGCCAAAGATGAAGCTACAGTTGTGTCTCCAAAATAAAAGACGCCTACTTACTGACCAGGCCATTTCACTGGCTGTAAACAAACTACAGCAGTCGACAACTGGTGCCGCGACTTTTATAGCCGCAGCCTCAAAGCCCGCCCCAGAGTCCCAAAAGAAGAAGCATTTAGTAGATTTTCCAATCAAGCTCAAAGAATTTATTTCATTTCAGGCCTTTCGACTTAGATGGCCGCAGCTCATTTAAAGCCAGTTATATCCAGCCGTAGCCATGTCCAATGGGCCGCACAATGTTGTGAGTGGGCCAAATGGGACGCACCACCTGCACCGTCTGCAGCGTCTGCCTCGGCCAGCCAAGATACGAAGTGCTGCCCAGAATCGGTGTGGCATGCAGCAGTCCAGGTGCCGCATAGGCAATGGCAACGCACAGCGACAGCAAGACAAACTGCCAAATGTATAAGCAAATTATAAACGATATGAACAACTAACTACAGCGCCAGCTATCTACTACCCACCAGTTTATACATGTTGAGGGCGTTTGGTTAGTGAGTAGAACTGAAACTCGTTGCGTAGCTGTCAGAAGACTCGTTGATTAGCTGCACAGACTGCAGCATTTATATAACAAGTGGCAAGCAGCAACTATGGGCGATAGTCTTTTTAGACTACATGCAACCAAATGCTCGACCTTCGCGCTTTGATATCTTAGCTTAGCCGGCTTTGTTTGGTTTTCTGGTGCAGCTCACATTTCATGAGTGAATGACTTGAGTAGTCTCTTAACTCGAGTTACATACACTACTCTCAACCACCAGGCCAAAACTTGCAGCATTTTGTTCTATTCTATTGCGGCTACAACTACAATTTTGTGTGCCATGGACATGGAGTGGAGAAGCGCATTAAAGATCATTGAACACAATAGAGCGAGTGTATTGGAAGAAAACTATTGAAAGTCCAGGAAATATATATATTTCGCATGTAAATACAACAGAAAACAAACTAATTCCATTAAATGAACACCCAAATAGCCCAAAAATATATTAAACTTTGCCATTTAGGCCAAATTAAAGGTAAGCGATGCTGCGCATTTCCTTTCAATCAACAACATCAACACCATCAACAACAACAACAGCATCATCAACTGGCCGGAACTGACCAAAACAGTAAATAGAACGCAGAAATAAATTGAATAATAAGTACAAGTATACAAAGGACATTAATTGACTAATGCGTAGGCATTTGTTTTCGCACCTACATTTGCTCAATCAATGGCCGGCCCAAGGAACCGCAATCGGAAAACAAAGCGCTGCGCACTTGGCAAACTTCACAACGAATTTCGTACCAAATTTCAAGGGCAGATATGTAAATACACCTATCGAGGCGGAAGCTCTGGCTGACCTTGAAATTCATCAATGCGCAAGAACACGCCCACTTACATCTTACACTTTATTTGTTGATTTTGGGCCAGCGTGAAGCAAAACAAACGAATAAATTGTAAACAGCTAAGAGCAAAATATTTACCATTTGCCATATGAAGAAACTGACAAGGTATGGAAAGGGAAATGGATATGGAAATGGAATTGAAACTCGAACAGTAACGAACAGATGAGTGCGAATGAATGAGGAAGCAAGCAACTAGTTGAATGTGTCTACATTGCATTGCCAAGTTCTTTAAAGCCTATCTGATTGAATGCACACGACAATCAACGACGGACAACGAGCTCAACTCCTTATACCCAGCATGCAAATGAAATGAGATGAGAGCATGCAAGACTAGAGAAGTGAAATAGAAGTTTTGTATGTGTAAAGGGAGCATATTGAGAGCTTTGCGCTGTCTGAAGTAAAGAAATTTCCAAATTTTCTCTGAATACTTTCAACTAATCAATCGTGCTCCACAATAGGGTATTTCAGTGTCTTCACTTCAGCTTCAATCTTGTCTAGCTTCTCTTCAGTCTACTTTGTCTCCTTTGGACTGCAGTCAATCGATCTGTGAAGTACATTTGCAATTGCAGCTCCATTCAAAGTGACTTAAGGGCTTCTTTCAGAACTGCCGCCACAAATGCCTTTGACCTTGGAGTGGGCATACAGCCTGCAGCCTATAAAAGGCAGCAATGCAACTAAGCGAGCATTCAGTTTGTCTACAGGAGAGGACCATGAAGCTGGTAAGTGAAACGCGAAAAATTCAGCGAGCTACAGGCGAGGCAGAGCTAGGCTAGGTTAGGCTAGTCTCGGCTGGGCTGGGCTAGGCTAGTGAAACTCTAAAGAGGCTTGAGTTGAGCTCAAGTGAAATATTTTTGATATTGAATAGAAAATCGGGTAAATGACAGAACTTCGAGCAAAAGTTTTGATATATAGGAATATGCATATCTTAAATGTGTTAAGTAAGTGCAGAGAAGTTAACAAAATAGGCAAGTGAAGCTGACAAAGTACAAAGAGTATTGAGACTAGTCGAGGTATAAATAGAGGCTAAATTAAAAAGAATTACAATACATAAGAAATCAGAGAGCAAGTGCTCTCATATGCATATATTATTTACATACATATGACTTATCGCTATAAAGCAAAGTCTGTTGTGGTTGGCGCATGTAGTTGACTTGCTTTAGTATGCGTGAGCCGTTGAGAGTTTGCATAAAGTTCTGTGATAATATTAACCAATTGCGTGTGCAAGCTTATCAAGTATGTGCAAGAGAGAAAGAGAGAGCCAAGTGTGAGTGAAATGAAACAAATTGAATACATAATTATTTTGATTTCATTGGACAACCGACTACAAATAGAGGTCAAATGGTAAAGGACCAAATATTCGCTAATAAGCAGCGTAATGAGATGCAAGGCAAAACAAATTCACTTGACTTATGCAGTAATTAGAATATATTTATATATATATATATACAATTTCACTGGACTTGTGCAGTAATTATAATATGTATATTTATGCAAATAACGTAATAGAACTATTATTATCTTGCAGCTAATTATCTTTGCTTGCCTGCTGAGCCTCGCACTCGGCCATGAGGTAATCTACACGCCAGCCTATAGCTACTATAGCGCACCTGGAGTGACCTATGCACTGCCATTGGCCTACACTCGACGTCTGATCTCGCCGACCTTGCAGTCGCAGGTGTATCATAGCGTGGAGACAGACAACTCATATCAGCAACAGTATCGTGCGGAGTATAAGCCACTGACCTATGCATATCTTTTCTGAAAAAAAAGGGGGAAATAATTAAGCGTGAAATTTGAATAAAGTTTATCAGCCCGAAAGTTCGAATTTTGCTCGTGTTAAATTGTATTCATATTGTCTGAGGCCAATGCGTCAAAACAATTTCCCTACCTTGAGTGTCTGCGCTCTGGTCTATTGAACTTTCAGTTATTGGCCTCGGCACAAGCGTCAACAATTCATGCCCAGGCATCAGCCATCAGCCATCAGGCATCAGGCAGGGTGCACAATAGCTTCGTAGTTTTAGCTATATCATATGAACCCTTTGCACCTTGAACCATCTCTATGATGTGACGTTTAAAATAAATCATCAGTGATCCCATAGGAAGTGTCGTTCAATTGCCCTGCCACGTCAGAGCTCGTGCAGCAGCCGCCGCATTGCACATGGAAGCCGTACCAATTGCCGTACCAATAAATCCCGCCGTAGAGCCAAAACTCGCTCGTTTCATTTTACATTTTTGCTTTGGAAACTTTTGCGTTTTGCTTTCAGCACGCCCAAAAACGTGACCAGTCGCTGGTCACATGGATATGTGGGTGTCCGGCGCGCAATACGCACGCAAATGCTGTACGAAAAGATTCAGCCCAACTCGGGCTAAATATCGCATAAATTAATTAATCTTTGATTGCTTTTCATACACTAACCAAAGTAATCAACAGACAGGGAGTGTGCCATGATTATTGCAAGCATTTTGTGATAGATATTTGTGGATATTATATATATATAAAGAAGTTAATTATGTTCAAGTGCTCAGAATTGTTTTGGGCAAGTTAAAAATTGGCCAATTGATATAATTTGAGAAACTTTTATAAAGAGGAACGCTCAGCTTTAATATATAAATATTCGAATAAACAGTTATATATTATTTATTGGAAATATTAAAAAAAATAAAAATAAATAATTATATATATATATATATAATATAAAATACTCATAGAAATTCAAATCAAATTTCTGAAATCTTAAAACTAATATTGAACATGAATTAAATTTATATTTATTAAAAAATCTTTTTGAGCTTTAAGAGCGTTAATTCAATGTAAATTTATTAAAAATTTTATATGAATATTAAGAAAAAAAAAACTTGAGCAAGAGTGAGTCGAGTGAATATCAATAAATATTATTCAAATATACATTGCGCCTTTTGGCTGACAAATTGTTGAAAATACAAATACTTCACTGAATTTCAACAGTCTAGACTTATATAAATATCTATTATTTATTGGGCATGGCATTTGTCTAATGAGTGAGAGCATCAGCAAGTCGCCTTAATACAATCTCAATCACAATAAGTAAATCTTATGCAATCAGAATCCGATGTCCAGACGCAAACCTTATGCAAAGCAATGAGAAATTGTTAATCTCATTTGTTAGTTGATTCTTGTGCGATATCAGTTTCAGCTGCTCGCTAAACAAGTTTTCCATAAAAGCAGATGGAGTAGAAGCAGGAGAATGAGAATGAGAATGAGAATGAGCATGAGAATGAGAATGAGAACTTCCAATGAACCATAAATACGCAAGGCATGGCCAAAATGCCAAAAAGGCAAGAGGCACTAAAGGTAATCAGCTCAACGGCCTGAGGTGAGATAGGCCCACAGGTATTCAGCTGTCAGAAGCTGCAATCAAGATTTCCATAGAAGTCAAAGCCATGGAATTGCGCAATTATCTATGACCATGGAATTCCCTAGATTAATTGACAGCATTTGCTCACTACTTGAGTAAACATCTGGAGCCAAGAACTATTTCTTAGATAGCGGACCCCCCAAGGTAAAAGCAAGCACAGGCCACGGCCTGCCTAAGTAGGCAGCTTCTTAGAGCCATTAGCGCTTTGGGTACGGCTTATTAGACTTTAATGCCATCCTTGGAGCATTTCTGCAATAGTTGTCAAGTTTCTGTCTCTGGAAATCCCAACAATGTTGAGCTGCTCACGAAATCTCAATCGCAGCCAAGGGGACAACAGGTGACCAAATCGCAGCTACGTGACATTGTCTCCTGTATATACATATATGCATGTATGCATGTATGTCTCTCAAGTTGAGAATGACCTCAACGACAGTTAGCAATGCCATGAAACGGAAACTGAGAACGAAATGTGGACTTAGATAAGCTGCACGCACTGAAATTTAGTCAAGTGGCAAGCTGATTACATCGAAAGCGTCCTATTTATAGGTGCTCTGGTGTTCTATTCCTATCAAAAGCAGCAGCAATGGCTGCAGCACTGGCAGCAGCCGTGGCAGCACGAGAGCCAACAGCCATGGCAAATGTTAGCTGCATAACCGCGATGCGTGCCAGCAACGTGCGAGTCGCAACTGGAGCCAAAGTCATGTCAAGCAAATTGCAGTCAGGCAGATGATACACAGCATTAGCCATGACAGAGCTGACTAATAGAGCCTTTATGTAAAGCCAATTGCTGGGCGGCATGCGAGCAAGCCTGATTTGACTTGATTAAGCTGATGTTAACTAACGCGTAGAAGCTAAACGAAAGGGTAAACTACTTAAATGAGCAGAGGGAATTTGATATCAAGGAAAAAGGAAGGAGAGCTAGAGAAGGAAAGCAATTGTATAAGTGTTAAATATATATATACATATAAATGCTAAGCTATTAGTTAGCATGTAATTGCATTTATATATCTATTTATCTGCAGTTAAGTGAACCTGAGAACAGCAGCAAAGCATGCTAGATTCAATTGTTAGCAGTGGAATATGTATACATCAGAGTAAACATATATACATACATACAATATATACATATTTTCATACATTTACATATATATATATATATATGTGATTTATGTAATATCAATCTAGCCTATCTAAATATTTAATATGCTTTTGTTCAACTTATCGCATTTACACTTTGAGTCAAAATAATTTGCATCATTTTAATATATGTTCTTTAATATATGTACAATTATATATAATATAAAAAAAACAAAATAACAAGCTAAAATGTTTTTTTATTATCTCTTGTCATTGCTGCAAGTGCATTACTTAACATATTTTATTTAACATATTTAACATAATTTACTGAAAGTTTATGTAGAGCGTGTGACGGGACGAAGTTAACTAAGTAAAACAAAATAATAAACTTGCTTGAACTTTGCAACTAATAGAAAGCTTTAAGTAGTGTTTAAGCATAAACATGCCGTATACATATATAAATATATTTAAAATAAGCAATAGTCTATAGATAACCTGCGCATTATCTGACGCCAAGTAGTTTTAGTTGCAGCGACTAATAAAAATGTAACGAGAGCCTAGAAAACGACTCGATGAACTAAAATGAACACTTGAAAAAGCATCTTTACACTTGTGTACCCTTCACTGTATCCTTGACTGGAAGTAGTTTTGTGGTATATAAGCATTCATATTTTAAGAATTAAATTTTTAGATTCAAAGTGTTCAGAGTGCAGCTCAGATTTTGAATTCGTCAAATGTGGAGTGTATTCTTAATAAATATATCAAAATATTCAGATTTGTCTTTCTTTCTTTTTCAGACAGATTCAAATGATACTGCTGTGCTGCTTGCCTTAATTATCCTGTAAGATTGCATATTAAAGACTACAGTGAAATGGTATAAAGGCTACAGGAACAGAGTCTCCAGGCTTTGTTAACTACTTCAATAGCATGTGAATTCCATTTATGGTGTATAGAGATGAAGCCAATAAGTGCATGAAATGAGTAAGAATGCCATTAATGTAATGTGAGCATCTTTCTGTAGCCAAATGCTCAGATGTGATAAGTTTGCAAACTTAAGACTCAAAGATTTAATAAGTTTGCAAAGCATAGGTCAAAAAATGTGTGTAAATATTTCATAAATTCTGTAATAGCTAATTTTACAATGTTTTTATTTTCAATGACAAAAAAATAAAATAAATAAATAAATAAAAAATAAATAAAATTTTAAAAAATATAGTAATTTAAAATATTTAAATAAGTTGTTATTTTTGATTATGTGATGTTTCTTATTTTATTTTGATTATTTGGTTTTCTAAACCTAATTTTATTATATATTTTATTTCTCAATAACATAAATAATAAGAAATCATAAAAAAGAAATCAAAAAATTCGTAACTGTCATCAAAACCCAGCGGTAGTTAAATTAGCAACAAAAGAAACGAGAAAGAAATTCCTAGGAAATGATCTTAAGAACACAGCAGTTAAATACAAATTGTTGAGATTTTTGACCCAGCCGAGGACATCGAGGACTAATACAGTATGTTGTTCAAGCTAATTTATAATTATAAGCTTAAATTGGCCATCATGTTCAATTTACGGCTCAGATGTGTATATTGTAAATATAATTACTACAACACTCAACGTCATTCACTTCAAAGAAAATTCTAAGAATTTTAAGGCAACAAGAGAGACAAAGCAAATGCTTGGACTTTGGCAAAGAGAAAAAGAAATCAGTCAGCTTTAAATTTCATCAATTTATTTATAATTGATAAATTAAAAAAAATAAGTATGTATATATTAATGCATTAAATCGATTGCTAGTAGTTTCTAGACGAGTCCAAGGGCTGACCCAATTCAAGGAATATTTTCAGCTCTGATTCAGCTGTTGAGGCTGTTGCTTGCTTGCCCTGCAACCCACGGCGAGGGAGTGTTGGCATTTTTGGGACTTCCCACATGCTTTAGTTAGGTCTATAGGAGCCTAGTTGCAAGCAGGTGTGATTCACGTGTAAATCGGCAGCAGCAACGTCAGTTGAAAGTTTGATTCTAAGGCAATGGCTAAAGGTGTTGGAGCCGTGAGTCGAGTATGACGCGCAAGGGTCACGTTCTCCATCACGCACTCAATCAATGGGTGAAAGCTCAAAAAGTGCAAAAACGTTTGAATTTGCCACAGCAGCCGAACAATGGCACAAAAAAAAAAGCGGAGGGCGAAAGCCAACTGGCAACAGGCAAGCAGCAACAATCACGTTGACAGCAGGAAGCAGGAAATCCAAATAGGCAACAGGTAGCACGAACCACGCGTAAATATCGATGGGGAGGCAGCAATTCAAATACAGCTGCTACTGCTGCTGTTGCTGCTGCTCACGTTGTGGCTGCCACGACTGCTGCTTGGTAACTGTTGGCTCGGTGCTGGGCGATGCGTAGCCAGCGCACGAAGTGTCCTCGTCCTGTGGGCAGGATGTGCGAGCGGCTGTATGCGGGACGGTGCACGTCGCACGAAGGTTAAACGCGAAGCTTTTCGAGCAGCAATCGACATTGAGTGCAGCTATAAAAGCGACAGCAGCAACGCCTGCCCCAGCAGTTGATGCCAGCAAACGTCGCGAAACGCATTCCAAGTGAAAGTGAAGAAAAAACTCTAAGCCCAAAACTAATTTTGAGCCAAAAACTATTCAAGAGAACTATTTAAAAAAAATAATAAAATAAATAAATAAAAAAAACTTTAACGTGAGATGGATACGCTAACTCCCAACAATTGCTCCAAGTCGAGCTCCAAGTCAAGTTCCAATTCCAATTCCTCAATGGATCTGGGCGAGAAGCAACTGAAGCAGCAGAAGCGTGGTTCACGTGGACAGAAACTGTCGCGATCTCGCAGCCTGCTGCAGTTGCTCAGCAGGCATCTGGGCAGACACTTTCAGCATCATCATCATCATCAGCAGAATGATACGGTCTACAGCAGCCAGGATGATATACGCAGCTCGTCCACGGATTCGTTCAGCTTGAGCGGCTCGCGCAACGAGTGTCTGGAAGTGCTCAATGGTGGCTCCAGTCTTGATCTGGAGAACACTTCGCGCACATCCTCAGCCTCGTATTCGCCAGGAATGGAGTTCTATGACAACAATACGCATATCTATGTGAAAACTGTTTATCGACCCGGCAGCGCCATGGAGCAACTCCATCCGCATCACTACGAAGACAGCAGCAGCAGTGGCGCCGATGACGACGAGCATGAAGATGAGCAAGAGCATGAACATGACCATGAGCATCACCATCAGCAGCAGCATCAGCAGCAGCAACAGCGTCAGCGTGAGCATGTGGATGAGAATGAGAATTTGAATCAATTGAAGCCACAGCCACGTTCCTCATCATCGGCATCGACTGGCAACAAGGCTGGTCTACATCTGAGTCGCATCTCCATCTCCTCGTCGGTTAGCCGCATGCTGCAGCACTTTTCCACATCGGCAGCCACAACGGCAACGGCATCGCTGCGCTCCCTATCATGCAGCAGCACGCCGCTTCGACAGCGTGACATCTCCTCGCTGATGAGGGCAAAGAAGCTGCTGACACCGCACAACAGCAACACAAGCCACAACAGCCACAGCAGCAGCTGCAGCAGCAACAGCAGCAGCAGCAACAGCCGCAACAGCAGCAGCAACAGCAGCAGCAGCAGCAGCTCAACAAAAAAATCAGCCAAAAAGGACAAGAAACAGCAGAGCATACTGCGACCTCCAGTACAGTATGTCTACATGAAGGGCATGTCCGGGCTATACTCCCGCGTGCCCAGCTATGCCGCCTGCTGCCCCTATACGCTGCATCACATGTATTAGACAGAGCAGCGGCGTAAACGTCATCGCGCCGAGGACATTGCCCAGCGCAATTTCCGGGTGAAGGCCAACAGAGCAACAGCAACAGCAACAGCAACAGCAACACACAAGGTGTCAAAATGGAGTCTGGGTGGGTAGTTTATAGGGAAAAGTAAAATGTAAAACGTGATGTAGTGCCTACAAAAAATATAAAAAAACAAAATATTAAGCGAATGGAAATGCAGCAGCGCAGCATATTTTATAAATATGTCAAAGAAAACTATATCTAAACAAAATTTACAAAAAAAAAAAACTAAAAAATAGTTTCCATGTATTTGAATTATTACAAACAAATAATACATATGTGTGCAAAGCTATTCGATATTTAGAGACTTTCAGTTTACACAGTAGCTAAAATTTAGTTTATATAATATAATAAGTATATACCCTACCTAAACACACTCACACTAAACACACACACACACAACACGCACACACACATATCTTCCCAAGTAGTTTTTAAACTCAACTTTTTGGAGCTAGGCTCAAATGAAAAATTATCATAAAAAAAAATAAAAAATAAAAACGAAAAATCTATGAAAAATGTTTGTTATTTCCAATATATTTTGCACTTATTTCAATGGGCACTTGACTAGACAAAATTACGAATTTATCTAAGATATTCCAAAATTGTACAAAAATGACAAAGTAAAACAATTTAAATATTATTATTTATTTACTTATAATACATTTCAAAAATACTTCCACACACTTTATTCTTTTCAAAAACTAAATACAAAATGCAGAAAACTGAGCAAAAAATAAGCTGAAAAAAAAAACTTTAGCACCTAAGTAAAAATACCCTATATTTTTAGAGCATATAACCCTAAGCATAAGTCTAGCTGTCAATAAATAAAAAACAATCTAAAGCAAAAAAAAAAAACTCTGAAATGTTTTATTCATTGTTAATATTTCAAATTCCTAACAGTTATTTTGTTAAAGCTTTTTGTCAAAGCTCTTGTGTGCGCTTGCGCATTGGCTGGAGGCCGGCTGGCTGCACTGAGAACAGTGTGCATACTGTGCTCTGGGAACAGTTTTGTTTTTGGTGTCGCCTTGCGTTTGCTGATGTAGGTAAAGTCCTCAATTTTCAAGTGGCCGAAGGACTCGACCTTATAGTTTTGACATACGATATCATGTCGTCTGCCATAGCCAAACTACATATTCAAGCTCAATGGATGACGTTAATCGGCTGCCGTTGTGGCAGCTGTTGTTGTTGCATGTTGTAAGTGCTCGCTAAGCCGTTGCATGCATTATTAATTTCCTGGCAGTTTAACATATCTGCATTGTTACCTGACGCTTAACGAGAATGTGCAGCTACTTATCAGAGTTGAGTGAGTCGAATATGAAAATCGAGCCCAATTGATATCTCTAATTAAATCTCATATGGCGTTCTCTTAAGCTTGCTAATTGGCGTACGACATGAATAGAGTCTGCTCTCCTTGCTGCTGTCATTGCCAGTTTACCGTTTTCTAATTATGCGCATATCGATCGCGATTGGCTGCATTAGTTAGCGTGCAATGGTATTAGTGATAGCCGAGAGTTTGTTTAGAGCTCGTGTAAAAGTTTTATCCAATTGAGTTTGCGTATGAATTACACGCGCCTCATTTCTGTGAGAGTGAGAGAGACAAATATAGCTATTGCCGCATGTACTATTTGTCTGTTATTAAGTGAGAGCAAGATGGCTACTTAGATCATTCGAACACAGCGAATGAAGAGTTTTAAAAGCAAATGGCATACCTGGAATTCTTTTTGCAGTACAGTTATAAAATTATAATGGGAGCTGAGCAAATTAACACAAATCTGACTTATGTATATGTTTTATTGAGTGAGTTTTCATCTGTATATGTATTTCACTATGCAAGTATTGGCTTGCGCATTCTCTACTGAATATCATTAATAGCTCTCTGACCTGTGTTGGCTGGGCGTAGTAATGATTTCAAGTGAGAGACTTGACTGACACGAAGTGGCTTCTGTTAACTTCGTGGCATATTTTCTATATTCATATACGAAGACGAACGATCAATAGAAATGTGGCTTAGCAGAGCTAAAATTAAACAGTGGCTTATGAGTGAAGATGAGTCTATCTATTTTATGTACTATATGTATTACATGTATTATATGTATTATGCGTATTATATGTATATGTATATCTATTTATTCTTCTTTGCATGCATATTTACTTATGAAATTATACGTTTAAGCTCTCTCTTTGCTAGAGATTTAATATTTTGCATCTATGCTTATTTATGTTGTTAGACATAGACAACTAAGTCTATTGTAGGCATATCAGATCGGTAAAAATATATTTAAATAAAAATATATATAAATAAAGAATTATAAATATATATAAATATAAATGTGCAAATATATTTAACACAGTTGAACTTGATTTCTTAAATTATTATAGTATACCAATTAGGAATAGCTGCTCAAATTAGGGTCTCCTTTTTATATAAATTATGTAAACAATACAGGAAATTCCACTTACCAAATGTCATTTATATTGGCCTTTAAATATCATCACCTTTTCGCCTAAAAATAAAAAGAGTTCAATGAATATTTAGTCTTTGCAACGTGGGTGCTTAACCACTATTATTCTATATTTAAATTGATAGTGCACAAATATTTGCAATTGCCTGAATGTCAATTATATTTAGCGCTGTGCTTTGGCAAATGAACAAAAGACTGTTAATAGGATTGACGTCAGGGGGCGCAAGAATTACGCCTTTTAATTAGAAGATAAACAACAGCAGAACACGACAGGAACAATTATCGCAGTCTCCCCCGCACACACACACACACACACACAATGCTATTAAAACAACGGATTTCATTAAATCGCCATAGACAAATATCCAGCACTCACTTCTCAACCCACGCCCTTTGCCATTCGCTCAAACCCAACCGCAACGAAGCGTAAAATTGGCAGTCAGTTTTATTTATAGAGCATTAAAATCAATTTTGTGCGTAATTAAATAATAAACAAAAAAAACAACAGCCACAACATCTTCGCGAAAGTGAGGACAATGGCTGTAATCTATTTTTGACGGCCTTAATTGCGGCTTATGAATTTTCTTGGCGACATCATCGCAAAGCTAAAAAGCTAAAAGCCGCCAACACCTGCAGCCACCCACGCACTCCGGATATATCTGTGAGACAATTAAAAGTTTAGAAATAAACCCAAGCGGGTTTATTTTTATAGCAAGTTTTGAGGAAATAGAGACAAATCGATGCGTAAACATTTTGCAATTGCGCTGCAAAAAACAATTAAAGTGCAGGCAGGCAGGCCACACGCGACAAAGCAAATATGGCAAGTGCCACCACCGGCGGCAGCAGGCAGAGCAAACAAACAACAAAAACAATTGGTAAACAAATGCCACAATTCAAATGTTGCCATTGCTGCCATTATGTATTAGGCAACAGCAACAGCCAAATAATCATAATAATGCACAACGCAGTAAAGCAACAGAGGACGAACGGTAGGAGACAGGGGCCCACCGACAGACAGACACAGATAAACAGAGAGAGAGAGAGTGAGTGAGTGAGAGCGAGAGAGCTATTGTAAGAGAGAGCGCTCGCTAGCGGCTGTTTGCAGCGACCACAGTCTGCAGACCGGGCGAGTCTATAAAAGCAAGCGGCAAACGATTTGCCGACTCAAACGCGAAAGGACAACGTCTGTGTGTACACACGAAGCGCTCAACACCGAAAAACATAAAACGCCGACAAAGTAAACACAGTGAAGAGAGAGAGAGTTTATACGTATGTGTGTGTGTGTGTGTGACCGGCAATAACAAAGACATTGACAAAGAGAAAGCGGAAGTGCAGCCTTTATGCTGCTTGAGCTACAACAAAGTCAACGGAAGTGCAGCAGTTTCTATATAACTATCTATATGGAAACCCATTAAGCTACAGTTAACACACGCTAATGACAACAGCAAAGCCTGCCAAAACGGAACTACAGTTTCTATATGCATTTCAAACTGCATAGACTGCAATAAGCACTCGCTGTTCAACAGAGAAAAAAAAAGCAGCGCATTTATAGACTACAGTAAACACTCGCCATATTCGCTAGCCGCAACAGCCAAGTCTGTTAGCTTTAGTTACAAGAAGACTAGCCTTAACTCTAAATACTCTATTGCATACTGAGCGTACATTAAGCACTCCCTGCCATGGCCACGCCACATGTCTGCTTTGCGGACGAGCTGCAGCAGCAGCAGCAGCAGCCGAACAACAACAATAACAATGGCAAAAATTGGCTAGAATTGGAGCTGCAGCCGCCGCAGCATTCGCCCAGCCTCTCACCAACGCCACGCTACGAGCGTAACATGGGCTTCTTTCAGCTGCTCAGCCGACGCTTTGGACTGAGGTCAAGCGTTGACCTAGTTGATGCAGCTGCACAGGAAGAGGATGCGCACAGTTCATCGACCGATTCGTATTCATCGGCTAGCCGTAGCTTAGCTGCAGCACGTTTGGAGCTAATGTCCTGCGCCTCCAGCGAGACGAGCAGCACCATTGACATCGAGGAGCAGGAGCAGCAGCTGCAACACCAACAGCAGCAGCAGCAACATCAAGACACGCGCAAATCGTTGACACGCACGAGCTTCTCCCGAATGCAACGCCGGTCCACATCGTCATTGCGGCGCGCCTTTGAGAGTCTCTCGCTAACATCACGCTCGATGTCGTGCAGCGGCCCCTCGCCGCCCCCACAGCCACACCCACAACAACAACAGCAGCAGCCACAATTGCCATTGAAGTCCGCTCTGAAATCGGCTTCAAATATTGAGCTGCATCAGCGTCAGCACAAGCTGGCCACCAAATCAACGAGCAGCTCCAGCGCCTGCTCCAACTCATCCACATGCTCCACAACACAGTCGAAGCACAGCAAGGCAAAGCCGCCGCCACAGCGCATCCTGCGTCAGCCCATCTCCTATACATATCTAAAGGGCATGTCCGGTCTGCCGACTCAGCGTGTGCCGCGCAACTCCGTCTGCTGTCAATATGCACGGCGCTAGAATGCATCCAAAGAGATCAGCAAAGAGTTCATTATCTATCATTATCTATTCATAGCCAATAGCAGTTGATAGTAGTTCGCATAGTTTCACATAGTTCTCACATATTACATAGTGCCAAAAGCCACGCCCATTCATTTCGAAAAACTGTGATACAATTACCTTTTCATATCCACAGCCGATACTCATGCTCATTTCACAAATGCAAAACTCCAAAAGAAAATCCCAAAGAGAAAAACACATTTTCCAAGACTTTAGCAAATAGAAATAGAAATTTTTTCACGCGGCTTTCGATTCGAGCGAGCAAAACCGAACGAACAGAAGACTGTCCCAAGGGAAGGTTTTGTACTGTTCAAAAAAGATTGCTTAAATTTAATTAAATTTATAATGAAATTAAATAATATTATTATATAATATATTTATTGTACATTCGTGCCTTTATCCCAAATTCCAAAAAAAAAAAAAAAAAAAAAACAAGAAACAAAAATTAATTTTAATTTTTTAATTATAATTATTCTAGATATATATTCGTCTTCTATACGTATTCAATTAGTTGCTGTAATGGGATCAAAATTTTCTCAGTTAAATATACTATAGTCTAACTTATATATATATATATAAATATTTAAGTACTATTACTATGTTTTCGTATATACATATATATAAATATAAATTTCATTCTGTAGTTAAGATTTTGCTCGTCAAATTTTGAAATTAATTTATTTTTCTCGCACTCTTCGGTCGTAGGACTTCACATAGATAAGATGAGAAATTTACTAACTAACCAAGCATTGCAATTGAAAACTGATTATATAGACAACATATATATATATACCGTATACAAAACACATGCATAAATTTACCGTAATGTACGTATGATGAACAAACAATCTAAGAACTCAACTATATATAAATATAAAGCATATATAATTAAACAGAGATAATGGCATAAGCAATACAGTTATACACACATATATACAGCCATAATATATATATGTATATATATATATACACATTTACTTAATCATAAGTTAACTATTTACCAACAACAACAACAACAACAAATAGAAGCAGCTATAAATGAATATTTCATTCACACAGCAAGTTCAATAAAAAGCGAGAAAATAATTTACACAAAAAAAAAAAAAAATATAGTTTTATTTGCTTTCTTTTTTCGCATGAAAATTGATATTTATTGGGAAACTTTGGCTATTTGAAAGCGTTTATCGTGTGAGTGACCCACTTGGCGAAGCTCGAGAAGTTGCCAAAAATAACAATTACAATGAATCAAGGCTAATTACGGCAACAGAAGCCCTTTTGCAACATTGCGTATACGTCGCGTATGGCAGGCCTGATTACATTTATGCGCTGCTGCTGCTGCTCCTGCTGCTCCTACTGCTGCTGCCTACTCAGCCGGCATAAGGAAAACTAGGTCAGCGATTGGTAAGGCAACATCATCAATATTTTCACACCCGCCCACTCACACAAACACACACATACATGCATATATATATATATGTATATGTATATATCAAGTACTTATTACTGTGATGGATATCGTTGCCAGGCAAATGCCGTAAAATGTTTATGGAAATTTATGTGTGCAAAATGCGTGTCCCTTGTTTGAATTTACAACAAGTCAAGCCTGACAACAAGACAGACAAAGTCTGGCCAGGCCTGAGCCTGCCATTTGATTAACATTATTCCAACTGAATTGGCAAACGAACTGGCATGGAAATAATTACCTAATAAATATGACAAATGCGTCAAGACTTTAAACCACGTTTTATGATCTAAACACAAAAATTTCCATTGCATTTCAGTTTTTTTTTTTTTAAGGAAATGTGATGTATGCTAGTTGAGCTGAATAGAAATTGATGAGAAATCTTTAGCAATTTATGGGGCATTCAACTAATATGTTAAGCCATTAAAATAATGTTTAAGCCCAGTCATCATAGTTGAATGTTCGCAAATCTATCATAAATATTAGCTTTAATAATATAATCTCATTAATTTTAATAGTCTGCTTAGTAATAATGTCAAGTGTTTCGCTAGAAATCTATAGCAATTTCTTTTCCATATCAAACAACATACGCCCCATCCACCCCGCCCATCGTTAGTCAAGCATTCAATACTCTCTCAAGGCAACAAATTAGCGTGTCAGACAGGCAATCAAAACAGTTTTTTTTTTTTTTTTTTTTTTCGGACAAGTCATAAATTCTGCTTTACTGACGAAATACGTCAGAAGACGAAGGCAAAAGCCATGGAGAAGGAGCAAGCGAAGGCAATGCCGATTGCTGGCTATGCCCTATGGCTATGGGCGCGTCGTCATATGTGTATTTGATAATGGAATTGCCTAAAAATACGTATTCAGTGACCTAATTTCCTGCTGATAGGCGGCGACAAATGCTTAGCATTCGAAATGATATGTTGTTTCTCATCCTGTGTGATTTTTATGGGCCGCTGTTGCGCATTCACTGAAATAGAAAATAACAATTGAGTGTGTTGTGCGGCCAGGCGATAGCCAAAAGGCAACCACAGTCACGTAGTCAAGCAGCTCAAGGCTGCTCCAGCTGCTCCAGTTGTTCTGGCTGCTGTTTGTTGCCTTTTAAGTTCAGTTTATTTGCTGCTCTGTTCGACTGTCCATATTTAATTAAGTTTGTGTTTTCTATTTTCCTTTTGCTGCTCTTTGTTTTTGTTCGGTTCTTTGAGCTATTTTTGGCCATTCGCTATTTATATTTACCCTTCCTGGTCCCTGTAACACTCACTTATTAATACTTGCCTTACTTTTTTCGGGCAACTTTTACACTTTTTTTTTTGCCACATTATGCTTTTAGCTAATGGCAGAGTGGTAAGGAAGCTCCCATTCCGCAGCCAAAAAGGATTTTTATGATGGGTAGCGCGTTAATTTGTCCCACGCGTCGAGCAATCTTTGGTGTGAGTTATGGCGAGCGAAGGATGGAGGCAGAGTATAGATGTAGGCAGACTGTGAATGGTCTTTCGCCAACAAAACAGCAGCATAATTAATCTTCTTTGGCTCATAACCACACCCCACGAAACACACAAGCCAAAAGGCAAACAGCGTGAAAAACAACCAAAAAAAAAAAACAATTAGAGGCTGCCAGCGTTGCTGCTTGCCGAATGAAAAATACCTTAACTAAAAGGGAGCAGGAAAAGGGAGAACTGATTAAGATTTATTTTTAAAAAACAAAGTTTTTTTTTTCAATATGATATATTTTTGCATAAGAGCAAAGCTCATAAAATTTTTTAAATAAAAAATCTTTTCATATAACATATTTTCTTTTTGTACAAATTAAAGTTTTTTTTTTTGTAAATGTAAGCAATAGATTTAGTTTCTCTTAATTATAATTTTTTGTCTTTTTTTTTATTATTAATTCAATATTTATTTAAAGCTTAACATTTTAGACAACTTTATCTAAACGGCAGTTAGTTATAAAAACTATTATTAATTTTAGTATAAGATACATATTAGATATTTTATTAGCTATTTTATGAATACGGAATAGACACAATCCAGCAGATCTTGATGGTCGTTAAGATCTTTTCATAATGTTGCTGAAATAGAGTTTAAGCCAAAACACTTCAATTAAGGAAGCAGCTGGCTCAGCAAATATGCTTTCGTTACAAATCTCTTTCAGTATCTAGGAATCCTTTCGTTATTTGTAGTCTTTACAAACGCCTTTCGGAATTGTCATTAACTGCAGGATTTCGCCTCCAGCTAAAAAATGGCATTTCGTTTGTTTAGCTTACAACGCGCTTAGGTTGTAATTATCTTATTTTTAGTAAAAGCTCATCTGTCAATACTAAATAAAATCATATATACAAAGACCGTTAGCGCCATCGTTGCACATTCAATAAAAGAATTTCTTGATTGCATTACAGCGAAAAAGTTTAACTGCCCCGGGTGAGGATCGAACTCACGACCTTAAGATTATGAGACTTACGCGCTGCCTACTGCGCTACCGAGGCCTTATAAATAAAGTGATATAATGCTATAATTCTCAAGTGCAACGTAAAGTAAATGGCTGATCATTACTTTACGGAAATTGAAAAAGGAAATTGATTGTAAGCAAACCATGTGCTTAGACTGCTGAATCTTTCGAAAATTTGTTAGTTTTTCAGTATTTATTTATTAATTAATTATGTAGCATACATAAAATATATATCTATATAAAAATATTAAATATATATCCATATAAAAACGTTAACATAAAGAAATCATTAACCCATTCACTCTTTTATATAAATTAGTTCTTTCATTAAGCCAAACAAAGCTTGGCCAATGGCCAGGCAAGGCATGTATTGGATCCATTAACCAAACGGCTATAACATTTGTATCTGATACTAACAAAACGAAATAAATGGTATAATATACATGAATATATAAAAATTTCATTTTGCGCACATAGCATGTGGTTGGCATTGCAAGCCAACAAAGTTAAATACTCTCCTTAGGGTATTAAAAGCTTGTGTGAAATTCTTGCGTTGCGTTCACTCTGATGACTTCTCGCTGAGCATAATTCCATTTTCGGTATTTGCCAGCACATGTCTTTATATGTTTTAGCCACCCGTGACTGCTCCAACAGTTGGCCAACGCTCCACCGTTCCCCCGCCCCTCCCCCCCATTCCATCTCGCGAGTTCACTTTCTTTCAATATTTACCTTAAAATTGTTTACCTTTATCATCTTACGCGACGTTGCTTCTGTTTTTTCTCTGTTTTCTTTTCTCATCTTCACTTTGCGTGTTCCACTGCCAACGAGCGAGCGGCAGATTTTTTTATGAGTTCTTCTCATGCTTGTTATCTTAACGGCAGTTTCCGTTGCTGTTTAATGGCACTCGGTTGTAATTTCATTTTGAAAAATATTGCTGCATACTTTGTGGAGCAGCGAGTCAAACATTTAATGAATATTTCAAAAGCAACTGACTTTGCTTTTGTTGTTCTTTGCGGTTATTGTTGTGCCTTTTACTATTTTTAGCATCAAATCCTCGCTTATTGAAGACACTTCACATGCCAAAGCGCGACAACACAAACCACATGGATGGAAGCTGTATATTTTCTAAACGTTGACGTTACGTATACGGCTTGTTAGCCGGATATAGGCATGAGACGGCAAGCAACCACCTGCATGCTAATTCGCACTTTGACCCAAATACCAGACAATGGAGCCCCTTAAAGATGCGACCACACAGCAAACTGATGAACACCGGGTGCTAAGGACGAGCCCACTTTAGTGCCCTCAGTCAAGTGTGTGACACGAACTAAGTAAATAATAAATTATTCCAGCTAGCAGTAAACAGTCAGCAACCAGCAGCCAACACACATCTTGCGCTTCCTTTTTGCCGCAGCTCATAAAGTATGCACGATGTGTTGGTAATTGAACTCAATGCGTAAACAAAATGTCTACATTTCGAGCCAGAAATATCTTCGAATTTGCGAACAGTTCCAAAAAAAAAAAAAACAAAACACAACCTAAGCAAATATTCACTGTAAATGGCCTAAGCTCAAGGGAAACCAAATGGCAACCAAAGGCAGCTAAAGCCGATTTCTTTCAATATATCAATCGAGTCTTTGTGCAATTTCCATTCTGATTGTCAGTTAGCTCTTGTTCCCTTTTGTCTTTGGCAACACCAAATTGCTTTCAATCAGATAATTTTATATTGCGCCTGATATAACAAATTGTGCTTACATTTAATGAGAAGTAAAAGAAAATTGAATTAAATTTTTATTTTATTTTTACAATTTAATGTGAGATATTTCAAATATTTGCTCTCAAGCTGGAAAAAGTTTTCAATATGAAATTAACTTTTTTAATTGATATTTGTAGGTATTTTAAGTGATTCAATTTTTATTTGAAATAAAGTTGATTTTTACCAAATTGAATGTGAGATATTTCAAATATTTGCTCAAAATGTAATTTACTGTTTTTATTGAAAGTTAAAATTATTTTAAGTAATTTTTACGAATTGAATTTGAGATATTCAAAAAACTATTTCAACTCAAGCAGAATAGTTTTTTAATTTGTTTTTATATATTACATACATTTTTTAATAAATTTATTTATTTTTATATTTTATTTATTTAGTTATACATTTTTTTTTTGCATTTCTTTTATTGAAATTCTCTTTAAAAAATAAAATTTCCAATATGAAATATCAAAGAATTTCCAAAATTTTTATATATAATAATATTTATTATTTAACTTCCATCGCTCTCAGTAAATAAAGAATATATTATAGTAGAATAGCATTGCTTTTTAATCTCGTAATTGTAATTGCAGCCTTGAACTCGCATAATATATAATCAAAAAGTAATTAAATCCAAGTACAAACTGTATATATTCCAGCAGCATCTGTCATCCTCTTTCTCTCAACTCTAACAACTCCAACTTCTCATCTATATGCATCCATCTATATTAATATTTAAGGCAATCAATATATGCTGCTGCTGTCTCACATACATATGTCGGTCAGGGTATTTCGTATGCAACTAAACGAAACGAAACGAAGACGTTCTTATGCTCTCTCTCTCTCTCTCTCTCTCTCTCTCTCTCTCTCTCTCTCTCTCTCTCATTTCGCATGCATGAGTTGGCATTTATTAAGCATCTCGTACTGACCAGAGCTGCCAGCACTGTGAACACATTAGCTGACATTGCGTTTAATGAGTTGCGGAGCTACGTGACTTCAAACGGGACAAAGCAAAGGCAAATGGCACTGAGTGGGCCATAAAGATGCCAAGTGACACGTACAGCATATAAGCCACAATTACATGATTAGGCCATATAAACAGGGTCGGGCTCTAATTAATTATATCCAGTTGCAGCAGCCGCTGGGCTGGAGAAACAGCTTTGACTATTGAATCAGTTAAGCTCCCACATTTCCCTCCCCTTCCGCATTTTTCATTCATAAAACTTAAAAGCTAACAAAATGCAGCCGGGCGAAGGTTAACGCTTGCTCTGGAGGACAGCACGATGACGTACCAGGAGCTGCGGCGCATCCTTGATCGGGTCATACGTCAGACATGCAATTGTTTGGCCTTCGCTGCATACCGGGCACCAAAAGCAAGAGACCAAACCACTTGGCGCGTTATCCTGCGGCTGCTCTTAAAGGATTTCATTCATAATTGGCCGGAAGCCCAGCCACAACGACCTCGTGCTCATTCAGCAGCTATCCCGCGGGAAGCTAGCACCAAAGAGTTTGTACTCAAACTCAATTACGTGCTGCTCCTGCTTCTTACCCCCTTCCCATTACCCTTCCCCGGCTGCTGTAGACAAGGTCATCGCAGTGGGGCGACATATGCCGCCAACTGGTCGCCCGGGGATTGGACTAGGTCAGACTTGGCCAAGGCTCGCATTTGTGGTATTTGTAAGGATTCGCGCTTAGATTCAAAACATACACATACATACATACATACATACATACATAACTCAAAACTTTGAATAGGCCTCATTATAATTGACTGAAGTGGGGCGTGGCTAAGACAGCCAGCTTGAGTGCTCTCATATTTACTTGGGTTTCATCTCATTTCAATGGAAATCGTTATCAAACAAATTTGTCTGCCTATCAAATATTCGTTGAGGCTCACAAAAAAGGGGCGTGACAGCAAGAATTTATGACCAAAGGTACAGAAATATCTATATGAATATATATATATAAATACTATATACTTGAGTAGCTATATAAATTACTTATTTAAGCTACACACATATCTTCACATTTGATATACTCACGTGATACCCTGTTTTTACGTAAATTTGTAGTAATTGGGCATTTGCCCAAGGCCAAAAGTCAAAAAAGTACATGCGAAAAAGTATTAAAAATTTTATGTTTTTGCTAAAAATTATTTATTTCTAAATTTTCTATTCATTGTTTATATTCTTCATTTGTCGTTACATTGTGTGTTGAAGTTTATTCATGAATATCTTTGTTACTGTCCTTATCTACTTGATCACTGCATCCTCCTTTCCTCTTGAGCCTCTTGAGTTTCGGGCACAAGCAAGAATCAACTTTTGTTAATAGACTAAAATCGAAAACGAAAAAAATGAACTAAGCCGACCACATATATACATACATATATACAGATACTGTTATATATTTTTATATATGCAAAACTTCGCAGCTTTCATCTTAGATACCAGTCTCAGTTTAAATTAACAACGCCCTCTTAAACTCTCAGCATAGGGTACATTTCAAATAAACCTTAGACGAGAAAAAAAAAAAAACGAAAAAAACAACAACAACAACAGAAACAAAAACCACTCAAAATTTGTTTCAGCCTTAAGAGAGAGAGATATATTCTAATGTAATCGCTCAGCTAGCTATTCAGCTCGAAAAGAAAACATTTCGTTTCTTTTGCCATGCCTCACTGAACTTCCTTGAAAAAAGCCTGAAGCAGCGCACAAGACCTGACAACTGATACCCAGCCACAGCTTCGCCGACTGCCATGCAAAACAGGACATTGAACCTGAACGAGACAGAGTGAGAGAGAGAGCGAGAGCGAGAGCGAGAGAGAGAGTCTCTGGGATGCCGCTGACGCACGCTTTCAATTAGATAAAGTGCAAGGATATGGCAACGGGCTGCACCAAGAGCATAAATTGATTTGCTCGATAGCATGATAAAAAAGCATTTATTGCGTATACGCAACGTGCGACAGATAGCAGCCGGACGTGGCAAGTGCTTGACAATTTTTATAGCCGGTTTTAGGCTTTAAAGAAATACTTTGAAACGAAGCTCGACCACAGGTTGACCACATTGATGAAGGTTTTCAACGTGACGTCGTTAGATGGCATCATGAATGTATATATGTATTGTATGTGTGTGTGTGTGTGTATATTGATGTGTGTGTGTGTGAGTTGTCGGCGGAAGCTAACGAAAGGCAGTTAACTGGGTCAGGGCTGCGTCGTCGTCGTCGGCTTCGTTGACGTACTGCATTGCTGCAGCATACATATATACATATACATATGCACCACCGCAGCACCGCAGCACCACACAACCACAGAATCGCATTGCACTTGCTGCCACGTCACAAGAGTACGCGCTCAGCCATGTTAAACAAATTTGAAATTAAAATACTAAATATATATGTATATTTAGATTTAAGTAGATATATATGTATATATATATATTGCGTATACGTCACGTATGCGCCATGCATAATTGATTAAATATGAGCTGAGTGCTTGAGGCAATGATTGATTTATTTATATATGCATTAGTTGCACATCCCTTGGCACCTGCCAATTTATTAATAAACACACGCCGAACCAAACAAAAGGCGACATTCGGACGCGGTCGTGACCATCGTGTGGCTTGCATAATGCGGCCACTGATGATGGGCAACCCTTTATACAGCAACACACCCTGAGCTCAAGTGGCTGCCGTTGCCGCTGCTTATATTTATAGCGCATGCAACTAATTTGAATGTGAAATCGCGAGAGGTTCGCAACCTTGTCCCCATAGGACATACGAAACAATTGCAACAGAAGTGAGGCCAAAGGATGCGACAACAACAACAACAACAACAAAGGTCAAAATAGGCAGCTGCTCAAGCCACAACACACACTTGACCCAAAACACCAACAATGAAGACAACAACCACAACAGCAACAGCAACAACAACTCAAACACTTGCCGTGCTGATTAATGCGCCTTCTTTTATCAGTGGCAGCGGCACCTACTAAGCTCGCCACAGATTTCCGCTCGAGAGATGGGCTTAACCTAAATATGTTGCCAGCAAATCACAGCAGCTTTTCCCGCTGCGTGTCGTACGGATTGACCTTCCAACGGTCTCTGGTTCGGCACACAGCTATGACGTCACACACACAGAGAGATATGGCAAAATGTCAGTTTATCTGTAACCCCGCGTAGCTTGGCGTGTCACCAAAAGCGTAGCAATAAAATCAAGTAAAGAGCACGCTAATAGGCATTGCCTGACTTTTATACTCTGACCCTTTAGCCATTTTTAAATTTAGTGAGTTATTAGAGGACAGCTATGTAGTTAATCCACAACTTTAAACATATTAAACTTGTATAAAATGAAAGAAATGTAAGAGGTTAACAAAATGTTTATTTTTTCATGATCCAAGTTAATTAAACTTTAAATATCATTTAACACTTTAATATAATATCATAATAATTCATATATTTTTTATTTATATATTTTACATTATGGTTTAAAACAGACTATTTTTTCACTACATTAAAAAATTTACCACTTAAAAAAGATGTGTCACAAGCATACAAATTTTTGAAAACTCCAAAAATTTTGTTTATAATTATTGCAAAATAAAAAGTTGTAAATTAGTTCAAAATCAAAAAATATTCCCAGAGTTATAAATCAATATTATAAACATTTTTCAAAGATTGTTTTTTTTAATTATAAAATTATTTTTATCATACATTTTTTTCATAATTAAAAAATAATTTAATTTCTCAGAATTAAATTGTTTTTACTCATTTTATCTCTTATTTACGCTATATATATATAGAGTGAGAGACAGTTGTCGGTGCTCTGCCTGGCGTTTACCTTATCAGCCAGTAGGAAGTTCGAATCGAGGTCTTTTGTCTTTTATCTGTCGCTTCATTTGGTTCTTTGCTCTAAAAGATTTCCTGGTTGTATAGTCTTATCATATATACAAATATAAATATATATATTTTTATTTATATTTATAACCGTTTGTCTTTAAATTTAATTTTGATTTTGGCTATTTTCCAAACCCAACCGCTGTCAATTGTTGTTGAAGTTCGCTCCTGGTTTTAATTTCCTTGGAGATGAGCAGCTTGCTTATATTTTTGATGATCTGCGCAAGATGAGTCAGCACAACAGAAACTGCGAACTCTTCAACATAGATAGACTTCCATTTGATTAACAGCAGAGTCACAAGACGATTGCCGTAAACAGATAAGTTTTCGTCTTCCAGTGTTCAGCAGTTTTCCTGCTGTTGTTTCCAGTCTTTCGAAGTGCAAAATGAACAATTCCTGGAATTGCTCCCAAGTCATGCCAGCGACGCTTATTTGTGCCAGCAACTGCGAAGCACTTCGATGATCGTGCGCCAGAAGAAGGCATCCGCATTTGAAATATCAGGATTAGATTTTGACAGATAAACTATTTTTGTATTGAGTTGTGGCCTCAATGGAGTACTTAACTGTGCGATCGTTTCCTTGAGATGTCTGATCTGCTGCTCTAATTATACCCTTATACCCTCATATTTGATATATATTTATTCCATTAAATATGTATTGTAAAATAAAAGTCTACTATAGCAAGAATTGCATCGAATTTTCGAGTCGAAATTCAATATATTTGATTCGCTCCATATTACGTTTGCAGCCTTGAAATAAAAGGCGTAAACATGGCTAGCTGTTAGCCAGCCAATGGCCAGATGCGCGCAGCAGTCGGGCATCCTTCAACTGCAGTTAAATGCCAAATGCGACAATAAGGCGCAATTGCAGACGGCTGCAGTGTGTGGGGAGAGCAGAGCTGATGGGGCTAAAGAGGCTGCAACAATTTTATTGTTGTAGCAGAAATGGGCTAAGGTGTCTGTGTATGTGCCGGCGAATGTGTGTGTGTGTTTGTGTGTAGGTATGTGTGTGACTGCAATGTCCTTGCAGGCAGGCAGGCAGTTCATTGCCCGTTGCAGCTGCAGCCTGCAAATGTCGCAAAGAGCACAGCAGCTGCGCAAAGCCAACTGCGTGTGAGTAAGGGAGCGAGAGAGAGAGAGAGAGAGACAGAGAGAGCAGGCGGTTCAATGCACGCCAACTAGGTTTAAAGGGCAGCTGGGCAACGATGGCACCGAATCGAGCAGCCCCCAAAATTTTTGCAGCGAGCGCCTATGACGTCATTAAAAAAGGAGGTTTGGCCTCCTTTGAGACACTGTGCTCGTGTATGTGTGTGTGTGTATCGGTTCGCTGTGCATGTGTTTTAAAAAGTTTATAAATGTAAGTGTTGGCAGTAACTTTTGCAAGTCTGTGTGTGTAAGCGTGTTTGTGTGTGTGTGTGAAATGAGCACAAGGGCGTTTAAGCCGGCCGTTGGGTTGACTATAAGTAGACGGGTTAAATGAAGAGTGCTTAATACACACACACACATATGCGGCTATTCAGCAACCGACCGCAGCAAATGAAGCGTCAAATGCTAAGGCCGAAAAAAATATATATATCATATGAATAAATACCAAAGCTTACTTATTGAGAACATTCTGGAAGCTTTCAATGAAGAGCAACAGAAACAAGTACGAAATCCCATGTCGAGGCTGCTCGACTACAAGATCCTCTGAACCCTTCGAAGAACTAATATTGTAAGAATTCTACGATTTGCTTTTGCAAAATACATGCACATACACACACTAACATACGCATATACTCCGCATATGGGCATAACATTTATGGGAAATTATTTGACGAATAAAACTTCGTGTAGATAGACTTCCATATTCATACTTTCAGATTGACATTAATATGTATATGTCAGAACAAACCATATGTCTCTAGTATGTATTTGAAATACATTTTATTTATGCATTTACAGCCCTATCCACTGCATTTGTAGCCAGTATCCAAAATTTAATAAAAAAAATTTGTAAATATAATAAATTATTAGATAGATATAAGCAAAAAAAACCTTTAGCTCTCAATATGAACAAGATGTAATTTTATAACTGATTCTCAAACGGGAATAGCTATAGATTTTCTGAAACCAATTCGTTATGCGCGTTTAATATACAAAAAAAAATATATCTCTCTAGCTCATATAATTTCTGCATAAAATAAAAGTAATAAATAAGAATTTTAGTTAGTTTAGATTCTAGTTTTGAATACTTTAACACAATTTATAATATATTTAATTTATAATATTTATTTTATTTTTACATATACCTTTTTTTTTAAAATTTAAAATATTTTAAAAAAATATTACAATTACTATTATTATTATAAAATATATTTTATTTTCGTTTATTTTTTTTTTTAATTATAAAATATTTATAATATTTATTTTATTTTTACATAAACCTTTTTTTTAATTATAAAATATTTTTTTATTATAAAATATATTATATTTTTATATATATTTTTTTTAATTATAAAATATTTGCAGAGTAAATATTATTTAAATTTTCATGTTTACATAGACACTCATTAGAATTTCATGTTTCCGTAATGGAAAATTACAATAATTTCGTCAATGTCTGTCTGTACAAAAACGGTAAGCATATGTATGTAAAAAGGGTTCCGTCACACGTGGCGTATGAGTAATTTCTCATGTTGACGTCGTTGTCGCTAGATGGCGCTATCTCGCAAAGGTAGACAGCATTTAGGTACGACACAAAAATAAAGCAAAAGTGTAGGAAAAGGAGGCAGAAAAAAAAAATGAACACCATGTCCGGACAACAATACCGTCTCAGACAAACAATGAGCACGAATAATAACAATAACATGTTGCCACAGACAGGCCACAATTATTTTAATACTGTCCGTCAATTTGAACCTTAACCCAACCAGGTGATTGCGTTGCTGGCTGGTGTTGGCTGTGGCACTGCACAAACACGCGCCAGACAAATGCGAAACGAACAAAGGACGAGGAACCTAAACATCAAAAAAAAAAAAAAAAAAAGAACACAGGGCTAATTAGAAAAATAAATACATATGGTCAAATTTATATATATGTAGATAGGCGTGTTCAGCGCGTCCCTAGACACGTGCTGAAAAAGGTCAAATGGAAAAATACACAAAATTTGCATGTGCCAACCGGAAGCAAACTGGGCAAACACCTTTCTAGCACTCTATACAATCATCAAAGTTATTAAACACGTCAAATAATTCTTAATGCTTACAGCTCTCGAGAAAAGGCAGATTTATGCTTACCAAATAGCTGATGAGAACTAAAAACTCTAGAAAGCAAAGACAATAGCCAAAATTATTGATGAAAACAATTCATTTGGAATGCAATATGTATACTTTAATAAGAGACTAAATATGGCATTGGTATAAAATATTATTGCATCTCTTGAGCTGCAGCTTATGAACTCTCCTCATCTATCACATAGTCAACGTCCTTGGGAAAGAGGTAAACCTGCAGCCAATGGACATCTTTATGCAGTCCACAGAACTCTGGCTTCCAGTTGTAGATTAAATGACGCGTTAGCTGTTTCATGCGATTTGTATTCCTGCGACAGGCATCCACAAAGAAATGAGCAAAATGTTGATTTAGCTCTATGCTGCGCTTCGTATGGGACTTAATGCATGGATCTGCGCGTGCAAGGAGTTGCTCATATGCAGCACGCTCGGGATGAAATTGGCAGCCATAGAATGGGTATTCCTTATGCTCGATGAGTGTAATGAAGCTAACGCCGTTGGACGTGTTCCCAGTGGCCAACACACGCCAATCGCTGGCCACATTGCCCAGACTCATCTCTGTGATGCAGAATTTATGGTGATAGCAAGCAAATGGTTCGATTTGCAATTGTTCACGCAACTCTGGGCTGAGGTCACGAAACATTTTGGAATTGATAGAATCTTCAGTTAAATGCAATGGAAGTGCATCGAATATTGTTTGCCCACATTTGGTGCGCTGCATTGAGGGCGCTGCATTTATCATCATCAACTGAAAGCCCAGACAAGTGGCCCAGATGGGAAAATATTTGTTGGCTTTATTTCGCTCCAGTGCCAGCTCATAGATATATTGAATTGAGTTCACACAGTCATTGGTTTGCCATGGATACTCAGACATACGGTTATCCTCAGAGTTCAGATAGACAGCGCCACCCGGCAGTAGCACCCCATTGATCTGATCCATCATAGTCTCATAATAATTACGATCCCGTCCGATCCTACAATGAAATTCATTAATTGCATGTGCATAAATAAACAAAACGTATAGAACGAAACGAAATGCGCTGGGCATTTTGCCAATAACCTTGGCATACACAGTGCAAAATAGAGAAGAAAGTATATTCGTTTTTCTTTTTTCGATATAAACAAACAAACAACAAAAAATTCAAATTATTATGCATATATTATTATACATATATAAGATAGAACATCTTACAGTTTCCATCAATGCATCATACTAGATTAGCTCAGCTCATTGCACAGTGGAGCGAAAATGCATCAATGCAACATGCACATTGCAACAATGAATCTAATAGAGAATTTAAATAAAACTTTTTGCAATGCTATATTATTAAATAAAAAATATTTTTTTTTAATAAAAACGAATTTTTTAAAATTATTTTTTATTAAAAAAGAAATTTTTAATGCACAATACATATTTATTAAATTTGCTTATTACATTGACAGCAAACACTGAAGCACCCTGTGAACATGGCACCCTGTGCATATATTCATTTTAACGGTCGACAATTCTATTTTAAAAAGTGTTTAACATATGATGCAAACAAATAACTATGGCAATTAGGCGCATCACCACAAATGACGTCCAGCGATTGGACCAGGTCTATGCGAATTGGACGCAAACTTATCTCCCGATCGCCCCTTTCGTGCCTCAATCCCAGCCTCAGCCCCATTCCCAACCCCAGCCTCATCGCCTCTCCATGTCCCTCTCCCAGTCTGTGTTGCATTCTATTGTTTTGATATGGGATGATACGTGATATTTTATAACAAAGTGAATGTGCGCTATATCGAACATTTTGTATTTTAAGTAATTGATTAATCATTTATAGCTGATAAATGATTTATAGAAAAATTTTCAAACGCTCTAGCTTAAGCAAAGAGAAAGGAAATGAAAATGCTATCAAATCGCTGTCAAATGGCTATCAAATGGTAAAATTGTATTGTTATTATTGCAAATGGTAAATATGAACTCACCAAATTGGCACGCAACTACCACCTGCTGCTTCCAAGAACTTCACATACGACGCAGCTATATAGCTGGCCGGCCTCTGTCTCTCATAATGAGAATATAATGAACTGGCAATATCCACGCAGATGATGCCCACCACACAAGGACTGTGCATCAAAATTGCATCCGTACTGCATGCCATTTTAAGTACTACTGACGAATGGTCGCAAACGGGCAACGCGTCGAAACGAGATATGTTGAGGTTGGGTTCGAATCGATAAAAATAAAGCATAACTTGGGGCGGCTCCAAAAAAAAAAAATGCATATTAAAATGGTAAAAATCAATAGATAATAATAAAAAAAAGTTAACTAAAATAAATTTTTTTTAAATTAATAAAATGGTAAAAGTCATAAAATTAATCATAAATATGACTTCAAGTGCAAAAGAAAAAAAAACATATCGAGCTTATTATTTTAATGTAATTAGACGTTCTTATTATATTATATATTATTTATATAAATTCAAAATAACAAAAACAACAAGAAATCTGCAAAATTCAGCATATATCTTAATAAAGACAGCATAACTCACTTCAAACTTCGCTTTGCATGACTAATTAAAGGAAATTTCAAAGTAAGATTTAAGATATAATTATTTGATTACGAAATATATTATAATATTTACAAATAAATTCAAATGATTGAAATTTTTATGAATTTTTGAACACTTGTAGCTATTTTTTTTTTTTTTTCAAATGATTTCAATTTACGCATATACAGTTCCAGTCTGTTGTCAAGGCATTTTTATTTAAATTTCACAAACAGAACAGCAAATACAAAATTCACGTAAATTTCGCAATAATTTTAATCCACAAATAGACATTAGTTATGTCGCCTTAAAGTTGCCAAAGCAGTCAAACTAAATGCAAAACTCAAATGAAATCCTTTCAATTGCGCTACTGCAGCTGCATTACGTCCATTGTTATTGGGATTACGACTGAACGGTCTATTATCATCATATATATCTGGTTTTTCAAATAGATACTGTTGCACATAGCCAGAGCCCAAAATCGAAGTATACTCCGGTTTATAGTTGTAGATCAATGAATGCGCCTGCTCTGTGGCATTGGCATAGCTATGGTGATTGCGACGCGCCTCATCGATGAAAAAGTTGGCAAAATATTGTGCACTTTGCACCGCTGCGGAAGAGTGTGGAACATTCTTGCTGACAAACTCGTACAGGGGTTTCTCTGGATGAAATTGTACGCCATAGAAGGGATATTTCAGATGCTCAATGCTGGACACAAATTCCAAGCCGTTCACATCGTGATTGAGAGACATAATGCGCCATGAATTGTTCAATTTGGGAACCTTGAAGCTCTGCTCCGTGTAGCAATAACGATGATAATTATAGGTAACTTTCTCATTGCTCAGCTTACCAATAAGCTCATCGCTGGCGCCGGCAAACAAACGACTCTCTTTGTAATCTGTAAGAGATTCGATTCGATTATATAGATTAAAGAGAATCTACGTATAGAGCCTTGTGAAACTTTACTCGGTTTCATTTCCAGTGCCAGAGCCTGTCCAATGGAACGGCAATTAGTGCGCGTTTCTGTATTATTTGCCATTTTTAACACAAGTAATTCCATGCCCAGGCACGTGCCCCATACCGGAAAATAAGTACCGTTATCATTCAGCTGCTTGGCCACGGCTATCAAATGCTCGCCTGCATCGCCATAGCCATTCGTCTCATTAAAGTAAATCGCACCACCCGGCAGCAAAATACTAAATTTAGATTCAATTAATTCAATTCAAAGATTTAACCAAGTGCAAAGATAATTTCGTTAGCATACCCATTGATTTTCTTTAGCATCTGCTCGTAGTACATGCGATTGCGTCCAATGCTTGAAGAGTTAATAATAAATGCCATAAATTAGCTTTAAGCCAGAGCACATATGTTAAATACATTTAAAATCTGCCTGTCATGTCACTCTATCATAATTGTAAACAATTCAATCACGCCTTATCTGATCTTGAGCACGATAAGGCAGTCTCCGTCAGCACTCACCCAATGGGCACCACCCGACCGCCAGCGCCCTCCACAAACTTTACATACGAGGCGGCTATGTAGCTGGTGGAAGTATTGAAAAGTTTGCCAATTAGTCCATCTGGATAGACCTCCTGGGCGAGCACACCAATGATGGGCGATATAGTGCCATTAACATCGGCCATCGCGGTCGGCACCAAGCAGCAGCAGCAGCAGATCACCAAACCGAAACAGATCGAGCTAAACATCCTCAACATCTTCTCAGCTTGTCGTTGTTATTGTTATTGTTGCTGTTGCTGTTGCTGTTGCTGTTGCTGTTGCTATTCTAATGCGCGCAGCTCCTCCAGTCGATGAACTAAGCAGCACTGACATTGCGAAACAAGAAGCATTTTCAATTTAAATTCAATTTATACAACAAATATTTGCCAAATGACTTGCTAGTATGTGTGTGAGTATGCGTGTGCATGTGTGCCTCTGTGTTTGCAGGTGTAAATGATTCGCGAGAGTGTTTGAGTTTGTGTGAACTCAGTGCAGGGCTAACTGATTATATTATTATCACCGGGGAACTTTTATCTGGTTTTTGGGCTAAAAACTACAATACTTAAATCTAACCTAAGCGCTGGCCACGCCCACATGCAGCTCGCCCTCGGATCGCGCATGATACAGCAGCAGCAGCAGCAGCAAAGAATTGAAAAAAAAAACTAGTCGATCCACTTATACAATTCCCTTACATCTGCTAGTCATTAATTAAGTAACACCCTAGCCAGGTATTGACAGGTGATTTTCGTATTTCTCATTACATGTTCCACTTTAATCGATCGTTGGTGTCGTAAAAAAAAAAAAAAAAAATTAAAAAATGTTCCAAAAGTCTTTGCCGGTGGTGCCAGCTGTTTTGCTGCTCTACATCTTCTTCTTCTTCGACTTCTTATTGCCATTTTTTTTTTTGGCTATCGATGTCCAATCGAGTAATCGATTTGCATATTCACACTCAGTTGGACATCAGCTGTTGCTGTTTCTTTTTAATGCTGTTTTGTATGCTGAGCAAATATTTCATTTCCACCAGCGTCTGTTTCACTGCCACCAAATCGTTCGTCTCGAATTGTGCCGCTAGTTTCTCAGCCTTATCAGCTAGCTCTTGGACGAGCTGTGCATTCAGCTGCTCGAGCGCTTCGCTGTCGGCCGCCTCTTCCACCTCCTCGTTGCGCTCCATCATCGCCATCAGAAAGGCCGTATTCAGTGCACTATTATCCTGCGGCATCTGCTCACCCTCCAGCTGCAGCATATATTGCCCACGCTCCACGGGCGCCGCCAGCGTTTTATATGCCTTATTGATGAGGGAGCTCCAGTCCGCCGAATTGGTTTGCTCGCGGGAAGATCTGCAGGTGGGGGTCACAGTTCGAAGATGAAACATCAATCATTTCTTAAAGATTATTACAACTAATTTACTTATTGCTGTATTTATCGGGATGCACACGCGCCTGCAGCTGCCGGAAGCGTTGCGTCAGCTCCGATGCTTGCAGTGAAAACTTGGTGGGAAAACTAAGCAGCTCAAAGTAGTTCTGTTGGTTGGGGGAAGAACCTAGCACACAATTAATTATGCATTCCAGCTAGAGAGCTATTCAACTACTTGCCGTGTTAGTATCCACATCCTGTAAGCTTCCGCAATCGCCGCAGATCATGTTTTTGCCCGGCTTTTGACAATTCCAGCACACCGATGACGCGTGTCTTGCCGTGAGTGCATTTATGCCATTATTGCTTAATCCACTAAAACCAGTTCTTAAATATGCAAACGTCTGGCGCATTTTGCAGTAAATATGAAATAACTAAGCTCTTATCAATTACACAAGCGAGCGCACACAATAACAAAAAACAGCTGACATGACAGCTGACGACAATCTGGCAACGCTGTCAAAAAGCAAAATATTCTCTCTTATTCTCTTCTTACATAAATACAAATTTAAATTTGCATTTAATTCAAGCGCAATACAACAATTACGATAAAAAGAAATTCATATATGTACACACATATATATTTTACATTTTATAAAAATAAAAAAAAATACGCAGCACGTCAATTTGTGCTTGCTGCTCCAGGTGAGGCTCGAACTCACAACCCCGGCATTGCTCATATACACAGTTACTGATTATAAGTACCGTGCGCTAACCAATTGCGCCACTGGAGCCTTGAGAAATTTTTTGCCAAATGCCTAATTTGAAATCAGAATACAAATTTCAGTCGTTCCCGCAACCCCTTTTTACATAAATTCGAACTTAAATCTAAGGATTTTACAGTAGAACGAAAATTACAGAAAAAAGCGAATTCAAATCGAATATATCAACGAAATATTTATATATTTTATATATATATCTTTGTTTTTTGTTTGCGAAAGGATATATTTATTTATATATATTTCCTGTATATAGTATTTTACAAAACGAAGATTTAGATTGAGTCTTTTCTGTAAGCTCTGTAGTTGTTCATTTCAGTGGGAAATGTCTTGTACAATTCCAGTAGCAGATTAGCCTTAAACTTTTTCAAGCTCTCGATTTTGCCCTTCACCTCTTCATTCTTGGCCAGCGCCTTTTCCACACAGTCCTTTGTATAGAGCTGAGGATTTTTATCCTGGTCGATGTAATCAAAAAACACCTCAAATGGCACATAAACATCCTGCACCTGAGGCCGCAATTTATCAATTTCCTGCAGACCGGTAACTAAACTGTTGCTGTATATTCGAACAAAAAAGAATTTATGAAGCTTGGTTTACAAATGCATCGCCGATTTTCTTACATTTTCTGATTGAGAACGTTTTGGCCCTGCGGTTGGAAATCGCTTACGATAATACGTATTTGCCGCACATTCTCGATGAACATTTCCAATTGGGTTTCCAAATTTTCCAGAGGTGAAGTCATTTTCACCAATATCTGAGCACTTTACAGAAGTTTTACACTATTTTATTTAGTTTTTTTTTTCTAGAGTTTGTTGCTTTCACAGCTGTTTGTTTATATCTGTAGCTGCTTCTTCCACCCCTGTGCAGTATGTGCATTAATATCGATAAGCGCCTATCGATAGTTTATATATTGAAATTCATTTAATTTAAGTATCGATACGCTGCCTGCCGGAGCAAATAGCGAATGATTTTTTATACTTTATAAAATAAATTTCATAAACTAGGCAAACTAAATTGTACAACAAACATGTCCGATGGAGATTTAGAGGCATTGCGCGCACAGCGCATGGCGGAATTAGTAAGTAAAGCTATAGCCATGTGCTCACAGCAAATGTCAGCGGCAAACTTAATGCCAAATGCCAAAAATAGCAGCAAAATAAGAAAAAGTAAATTAAACAATATGTAAAATATTTGAAAAACAAATAAATCGCATTTAGCATATATATTCTGCAAGTATTGCTTAATGTTTTAAAGTCATTTAGTATGACTCATAAATTTGGCTTGTTGTTTGCTGCTGTTGCTGGCTGCATACACCTGTGAGAGAAAGGGTATCCGCTAATCGATATACCCCTTCAATGCTTATCTAGAGTGGCGGCGCCGGCAACAATGCTGAGAAACAACAGGCGCAACAGGAACAAATGCGCGCCCAGGAGGAAATGAAGCACTCAATACTCTCCCAAGTACTCGATCAGCAGGCGCGTGCACGCCGTAAGTAAACAAAGCGTGGTGTACAGTGAAGCGCAGCTAACACAAACATTCTCAACAATTGCAGTCAACACACTGAAAGTGAGCAAACCAGAGAAGGCACAAATGTTCGAGAACATGGTCATACGCATGGCACAAATGGGTCAAGTGCGCGGCAAACTGGACGATGCCCAGTTCGTGAGCATCCTGGAGAGCGTCAATGCCCAAATGCCACAGAGCAAATCCACAGTGAAGTACGACAGACGCCGTGCAGCCATCGACAGTGACGACGACGAGGATTATGGTTGCTGATTTCTGCTCAATTGGCATCGAACTGCTTTAGTTTTCCCTTTTAACTGAACCAACCGCAACCGAATTCGAATTCGAATTCGAAAACACATGTGCTTTAAGAAAATTCGCTAATTTTATCAACTATGTTTATTAAATGAAAAATGAAAGAAACAAAGAGAGAGAAAGAGAGAGAGAGAGAGAGTACAGTGGAGCTTGGCCTATCGCTGATTTTTGTAGGTGCCACCTTATGTATTTAATGCGCTATAAAACAGATCTTAATACTCATTTCAAAAGACTTTGATCATTTCTCCCGTTAGATAGACTTTCCAGGTGTTCCTCTGCTCAGTGACTATATCTTTTTATATGACAGATCTTAATATTCTTTGCATGAGAGAGAGTATTAATATACCATTTTCATCTAGAGAGAATCTTTTTACTAGAGGTTTTTATTCTTAAGTGTAAGAATTATAAACACCTAGATTTTCTATTTATATGCTATCAACTCTTTAATATTTTTCAAAATTCTTCTGAAAACTTTTTATCTGGCTTTATAAAAAATATCGAATTATTTATAATCTTCCGAAGTAGCTACGTTTCCTTAAACCTTCTCGATACAAGGATAAACCTCTATTTTCTATAAAAAATTCTTTGAAAATAGATATACTATAACGAGAATAAAAATATTTAAGAAATTTGTCAAAAAGCTAGATGAAAACTCTGAGCTTTAAATGTTTTCTCAAACATTTCAACTGCTTATACTGATATAGATATAATATTATATATATAGACGCCTTTATAACTCATAGTAACTCATATAAAAATTGTTTAGGTAATCAAAAAAAAAACTCGATTAGTTCTATTAGCAAAATGTAGTTTATGTCGTTTAAAATAAGACTAGATTTTGGCTTAATGCAAGTACATAGTGAATTATGAGAATTGCACTAACAATGGGATGAATTATCTTCGTAAGAGTAGCTGCTTTGGCTACTCTATATCTTCATTTAGTAATCCTCCAGTTTATGTACTCCTTGTCGTAATCCTCTTGCTACTTCTATGTGACCAGACAGAATGGGGCGTAGACTTCTTGAGCTTACTCTTTGATTTTCATTTTGTAATCCTCCAACTGGCTTTGTCCTTTTATTCTTCATACTCTCCTGCTCCTCTTGTCATCCTTCTCCCACTCTCCTCTATTCGTTCTTTATTTTGCTATCCATTATGCTGCTCTTCTACTCCTTCTTCTCGTGATCCTCCTCCTGGTCCTCCTCGGTGACCAGACAATCGCCACAGAAAATGGAATACATGATGAGCGAGAGAAAACCCAACGGCAGTCCAAAGATGACAGTCATCAGCACCGGATTACCACGCCACATTTCACGCAGGGAACGCTTCAGCTCAAAGAGCGCGCGATTCACTCGCACAAAATACGTATCACCGCCGTAGGCAGTGGCGCTCTCATTACTAATTGATTCCAGAAAGAGATGCAGTGCCTGCGGCGTCATCTGCAGCGGATCATCGTCGGGTATATAATGATGTTGAGTCGTGGAATTCACTGCTATTAAATGAGGCGTTGGCAATTGGTCCAGTATAATGGAATGTGCTATAGACGGATCACCAATCTGAAAGAGTAAAGCAATTAGGAACTGAGATTAAATTTGATTTTCGCTTTCAGCGCTCACCCATCCAAATTGGAATTTGTCATGGTAACGTGGCCGATGCTTGCGTATGACGCCCTCAACCATGTCACGGAACTCCAGCTCATGCGTTGCTATCTGGCTTAGCTTATCCTCCTGCACCACAGCCAGCACCAAGAACTTTTTCGTCTTCAGCAGCTGATGGATATTGAAACGAGTGACCTTGGGGAAGAGTGTGAAGCGCTCGACATTCACCCATTGGAAGATGGTTTCATTGACATCATTTGGATCCATTTCGTGAGCCACATGTCCGTGTGGATAGAAATGATGCTGTTCCTCCTTGTAAACTATTACAGCTGGCAACTTCTCGAAATCGAAATGCTGTGCAGCAATCTCCTCGCTTGTCGCATAGAAGAATCCATGCTCCTGATAGCCCTCGGCGGCTGCATAGTACGTATCCCAGACAACGCCCTGCTGTGGGCCCACAAACATAAAGAAGATTGTGTGTGAGCCCTTCAGCATATCCACGCTGTCGGTGCGGGTGACCAGCTGGACAGGTGGCCCCGACATTCGGAGAGCGTAATCTACCAGCTCATCCTTGCTGCGATCCCCATTGTAGTTGAACTCCATGTTGCCCTTGATGAACATTATGGTGGGATAGCCACGCACCTTGAACTCCCTTGCCGCAGCAGGATATTTGGTGCAATCCAATCGACCGACTCGCACATTTGTCGCATGCAGCGCCTGGGCGACGAGCGCAAAGATTGGCTCCGTCTTCTTGCAATAGCCACACCATGGAGCATAGAACATCACTAACCATTGACCTTCGTGGCGCACATCGATGAAACGATCGCTCAGCTCAAGGACACGCGACGATATGGCCGGCGTGCCAAGGATCAACAGAAACAATAATGGAAGACACCAGCCCCATATTGATTGATGCATCTTGGTAGCTGGCTGGCTGGCTGGCTGGCTGCTGCTGCACTTGAATGTTGCTGAACGGTAATTCGTGCCTGCTATTGCATAATTAAGTACGTTTCATGCGAGGCTTGTTTTCTTTTAGTTTTGTTACACTGTCATCAATAATTAAATTAGCAAACAATGATAATTTTTCTAAAACCGAAAAAAAAATCCACCCCCATACTTAATTGTTTAGCTCTATTGTGAATCATCTTTTTAACACCGTGACTTGCCGCACAAATTATCGATGAGCAAAACTATCGTATGCTTGCAAGTTGTAAATAAAAATGAATACTATGAATTGAAATGAGTCAAACAATTTATTTAATTATGAATAATTATTTACTTTTCATTTTAAATTTTTATAATTTCACATCTATTTTATTAACAAACAATTATCATAAACAATTCTAAACCAACTTCAATACTTTGCGTACCACTGTACATATCGATAGCTACAACTATCGTTTGGCTAGCGTGTGTGACTGGCAGTGTTTATATCGTGTTTTCGGCCGTCTGGCAAGGCCAAAGTCAAACGCGGTCGACGCACGTGTGAATTTTGTTTTCCTTAAGTAAAACTGAATTTTAAACAAGTTTTACAATGAAAGCACACGTGCCCGTCAATTCAAATGGCATCGCCCAGCTGCACAATGTGCGCTTCTATACAATAAAGCCACGTGCAATTGTTTGTATGGCCTATAGCGATACGGTTAAATGTCTGGCGGTTGGCCGGTGAGTAGAAAATTAATAGAATTCTGTAATCTAATCGAATTAAATGAATTTTCATATGCTATGTGCAGTGCCGATGGCCCCATTGAACTGTGGGACATTTCCTATGCACCCTATGTGGAGAAAGTTATACAACTAACGCGCAAATCACAGGTGGAGAACGTAGCCTGGGCTGGCAACCGCCTCTTCTCGGTGGATTTGACGGGAAAGCTAATTGAATGGGATTTGAATACGTTGCAGCCACGCAACTCGCAAGCGCCCACAGGCAATGCATTGTGGTGCCTGGACATTAATAGTGCTGAGACTGAGCTGGCCGTTGGCTCCGAGGAGGGACACATCAATCTAATGAGCATTGAGCACGACGAAATCAACTATAAATTATTGTTTAGAAAGCAAGAGGGACGTGTTCTTTGCTGTAAATTCGATAAGACAGGCCAACGTCTCGTCACCGGATCTATGGGAGCTGTGCGTATCTGGAACGTGGCCAATGGACACACGTTGCATACCATGACGCTCTCGTCCGAGAATATCATTGTCTATGCGCTGCAAGTGCTAAAGGATAACACAATCATCGCAGGAGACTCGGCGGGCGTTGTCACCGTTTGGAATGCAGCGAATGGTACACAGCTGGAGTCCAGCAAGGTGCTAGAGAAAAACCTTTTTGCTCTGGCCGTAAATGAGGAGGAAGATCGTCTGATGTGCGGTGGCATGAGGCCTACCATGATCCGTGTGCTCAGCAAAACCGAAATCAAACGTGAAGAGACCGTCAGCAATCGTTGGATAAAATTTCTGCAACGCGAGGTGCACACTCATTATGTCAAGGCGATCGTTCCTATCGGGGATCGCATTATATCCGGTGGCCAGGATGGCCTGCTCTGCATCTCATCCATCAAAAGTATGGGCGCCTACACAGTCAAATATGCACCCTACCTGGCTGGCAAGAGTGCCAGTGTAACTAACAGTTCAAATTTAATGCTCCTGCGATATCCACGAAACTTGAACTTGTGGTTTTTGGGTTTGCCATATGACGACACACCACAGTATAGATGGGCGAGCATGTTCGTGGGCAGATCTGCGGAACTGAAGCTGACAATGAATCCTAAAATGGTAGTGCAGCTCGATGTGAACCCCAATAAATTTATACAAGCGTCTGCCATTTCGCCGGACGGCAAATGGATTTGCTACTCAACGCTCGACGAGCTGCGTATAAATCGTTTGGAGTTCAAACCGCTGACCGTGCAGCGTATGAAACGAAATTTGCCCGCCGAACTGGAAGTGGCCAAATTTATAATATTTAACAACAATTCACTATGGCTGCTGCACGCGCCCACATACCAAATGCGTCGCTTCACTCTGACCGATGAACAGGTGCAATTTGACTACAGCATCGATTTAAGCACGGAAATCAAGTCCGTGATCAGCCACGTAGAGCTGTCGCCATGTGGCAAATATCTGATCATAGCTAACACCAATCATCAGATTGCCATTTGGCGACTGCGCGGTGAAAAGTCGAGGCATTTACTCAATATGCCACGCTACAAGGCTGGCATCACAGCCCTGGCCATGCACGCGACCAAGCCAAATCTTGTGGTGGCCTATGCCGATGGACGCATTGTGGAATATGATGTGAAGCAGCGTTGCTTTGTCTGCGAGAGCGAGCACCATTTGCTGCCCAATGCGTATTTGTATAGCATTCGTGGCATCATACTCGACGATCAGAATCCCAGCATACTAATCGTCTACAATGAGCTGCATATGTATGTACTGAAGACTATGCAACGGCGGCACGAGGCGCCGCTCACAAAAACAAAGAAACTAACCAAATCGGCGGAGACAAATAGGAAACTAAGAAGCTATGAAGTGCTGATTGAACTCAATCGACAGGTAAACATGATAAATCTCTGATTTCATTTACTCAAATATATCAATTTCAATTTCTTGTTTGCTTGCAGCATTTGATGCAAGTCTGCAGACTCAATCAGCGGGAGCTGGTAACGATTGGCGTCCAGATAAAAAATTATTTGAATGCATTGCCTGCACCTTATCAGCGCAAGAAGTTTGGCGCTTCGTAATTGGGAATTCATTGTACCACTACAGTAGTAACTAGTTAAGTTTGATAAAGCAACGTAAAATAAAGATTGTTAAATTGAATGCATTTCTGAGTGGACCAAAGTGCTACGATAGACACTCGCTAAAGATCACCTTGTTTTTTTTTTTTATGGGAATTGAAGCATTAAATACTTTTGCAGTACAGTAGTCACTAGTAAATGTCTTTTGCTTGTCAAGCAGCTCTGAAGCTACGATAGGCACTCGCTAACGTTTATCACTGTACTACAGTAATAGCTCAAAATGTGCAACAGCTAAATTCCTTTTTAAGGCAAGAGTTCTCATTGCTAGTCCTACAGCAGACACTTGCTAAGCACGCCTGAAAAATTCTAATAGCCATTTTACAGTAATACCTCAACAAGCAAACAGTTGGCTTAACAAGGCATGAGCGCTGCAGCTATTCGCCTGTAGTACAGTAATCCCTAACTAAGTATACCCAAAAATTTAAGAACTGCATGCCTTAGGCTTGTCAAGACATAACTCTTCACAGCTAATTAGTACAGTAGTCACTCGCTAAGCATGCCCAATATATAGCAATACAGTATTACCTCATAAAGAAAACTATTTTACATTAAAACTGAATGCCTTTGGCTTGTACGAGAAATTTGTTCAAAAATTTGTCGACTGTCAAGAGAGAGAGAGAGAGAGAGAGAGACAGAGCAATGTGCGGTACGGTGCACACTGGCTACACATGCCAAATGTACTATGCAATTCGTATCGTTTTGTTGTTCTGTTATTTTGCTTTATTTTCTTTTTTTTTTTTTTTTTGGTTTTGGTTTTACACTGTCTAGCCAACGTCTAGACAAGTGCATACCACACAGACAGTCGAAAACGAACACACGCAGCGCAAGAGCGAGACGGTGACAGAGAGGAGAGGTAGAGAGAGAGAGAGAGAGAGAGAGGCAAGCGAGTCTGTTTGTTGCACAATTCAACTTTTAGCTCAAAAACTCATTGCCCAGCTAGGCCCTATCAAAACCGCTCTAACCACCCGCACCACCCGCACCACCCGCAACGCCCGCACCGCCCGGTGTCTGTGGCTAAAAGTATCCTGCAGCCATATAGCAATGCAATGGAATTGCCTGTTCTCGTTTGGGTCCTCTGGGCTTCGCCTCCATTTGCATACAAATTTTTCTAGTTTTTTTTTCTAGTTTTTTTTTTTGTTTGCTTCTTTCAATTTTTATTATTTTTTTGGCATCCGTTTTCCTGCTGCGGTTGTGGGCGTGCCTGTTGGGCATTTGTCGGCCGCATTTCCATTTGCATGAAACGCCAACCGAGACACGCTGCCAAATGAACATAAATAATCACTGATGGAAATTGTTTAGCTTTTCAAAATCGACGTCAAGCATTTAAGCCTAAGCTAAATTGACATTTGCCCACAGGCAAATTGAGCTTTAGAGAACATCTATAAAAGCTTTGCAAGAATTATGCAACAGTTAATAGTTAATGGCCCCCAAGGAAAGCTTCAAGTCAGAGTTGGAGCGAGCTTTCGCTGCATTCAAAATCATAAAGTGCGCTTTAAGATTAAGTCAAGCTTAAGTAGTGCATTTTTAGGTAGATGAATAATACATTTTGTCTAGCTTCAAAAGTTTTCATACTCTTTATGAATCTCTGGATTTGTTAAAATGATGAAAATCAACTTCTAGTCTCGTTAAAATAATGCAAGCTTTTGACAGAAAATATATTAATCTATCAAACAACTTACGCATAAGCCAGCAAATAATTTTCAGAACAGTGACAAAAGCTTATGATAAAGCTCTGCCCAAGCATTAACAGCTTTAGCTTAAAGATTATTAGTTAACAACTTCATCATCTTCAATATATTTGCTGTTAAGAGAGATAAATGTACCACTCTCTCCACCTATTTCTCAATTGTTACGCATACGTCACGTGTGACAGCTGCAAATGGAGCACGAGCGCCCTCAAATTAGTAAAAATAGAGAACGTCTATTGAATTGAATCACGCCCTTTGCCCACATTGAGGCATTAAAATGCACTTTAGCAACGGCAACGGCAACGGGAACGGCTCAAGCCACAAGCAAAAGCCAAAGCCAACGACAGCTGCACAGGTGGCTAAGGGGGCGTGGCCATAGAGGAGCTGCCAGCTGTGGAGTATAGGCAGCTAAAACTTATGCAAACTACGCGACCAAATACAACTAAAGTCGCAGTCGCAGTTGAAGTCGCAGTTGAAGTCGTAGTCGAAGTCTACAAAGGAGTCGACTGAAGTCGCGTCTAGACAGCCAGTAAAAACTTTGGGCGCTGGGCAAACTTTGCAGCTGCCAGCAAGGTTTAAAGAGTCAATCAATGACAGAATAAGAGATACCCTATGTATGTAAGAGTTTCTAGCAATAAATTCGATCATAGACTTTTAGTTCCTATAAAGGGTAAGAGAGCAAAATATTAAAACTTTCTTTACTTATCTAAGAATTAGATTAGATTTACCTTAGCATAATCAATTAAATATATAGTAAAATAGAGGCATTATTAATATTAAGTGTTAGATTGTAAGAAATCTTAATAAAGTTGAGCAAAAGTGATAGCTGATTGATTGAAGACCAGGGAAAAGTTTTCATTCAAAAAATTCATGGAACGCAGTTGCTGAAATTCGATATTAATCGATTGGTTCGATAAATAGTAGGTTTATTTAATTAATTATAGTTAGATAGATCAGACTATATATAAAGATTAGATAACAAATCAATATCAATCGATTAATCGGAATATGCATATATCAAATATATCCACTTTGAACACATTTGAAAGACTTTCTTAACAAATTTTATCGACTCTTACCACATAACCTCTTTATAACTAGGCAATTACAGGGTATGGACACACAACAATGCAACTGAGGCGGCGACAACACATTTTGCGCCTTTCGCTAGTAAATTGCAAGTCTGGCTCTCGGGCTGAGCGTCTGGGCAAAAGTTGAACGCGCTGACACGGCAGACATTGTGACGACGTCGGCGAATGGCGAACAATGCCTCAAATTGACATTTAATTGGTTTGCAAATTAGCCCGCTGCCAGGAAGTGAATACGCCTTCAGCTGAAGCTGCAAATGGAGTTGAGAGTTGGAGCTGGGAGCTGCTGGCAGACGCATTGGAATGCAGCCACAAATGATGCAGTGCATCAGCAGTTCGCACTCTCTCGCTCTCACTCTCTCTCTCTCTTTCTACAAGGATAATTGCCACAGTCTAAGCCAGTTGCAGCATGGAGGGGGGCGTGTCAGTTTGTTAATGCTTAACCCCATCGCCGAATAAACAAGGGCGCGCAAATTGGCCGCTAATGAACGAAATGAGATAAAGCTTAATTTGCATTTAATAATATTAACGCGTCGCTTGTGGCACATAAAAGTGGCAACACGGCGCTAGAGCAGGGGATGGGTGTAGGGCTGGCGGCTTTTGCCTGTCAGACAGAGAGGGCAATAGCATAAATCGCATGCGGTTGTCATGACGCTGCATGCGACCCCTGCAGCGGTCTAGACAGCGAGACAAGGACTACCGCTGTTGCTCCTGCTGCTCCGGCTGCTCCGGCTGCTCCTGCTGCCAGAGGACAAGCTAAGGACAAACGTGGCTGTCTGTTAGCTATAGTAGAGGGAATCGAAGGGGCCTCTGCAGACTGGGTGCTAGCTCGTAACTTTTGAATGCAGCTGAAGCTGATTGAATTTTATGCTCAACAAAAAAGCAAATCAACTTAAGTTTCAACGTGATAGCAACTACTCCTAGTGAGGGGGAAGCAACGAGAAAAAAAAACACACACACACACACCTCTAACTAACTTCGATGCACAAAGAAAGCTCCTTTTAAAGTGCCTGCCACAGCGGGGCACTCTAAGGTCATTTGTGGGTGGTGTTCGAGTTGGTATGGGCGTGTCGTAACTGCAATTCAACTTGGCTTTTCCTGGGATTTGGCCAAGTCTTTGCGTCAGCAACTTTTGTGCACTATTCGGCTGCAATTGCATTTTGTCCTTCGAAAGGACAAATGCACAATAAACAAGGAAGTAACTGAATGCCAGGGGAAGTCAAAAGCATTCGAATGCATCCAGCAGCATCTGTATATGGTTATGTTTCCTGAGCGCGCAGTCAAAATGTGCGATCTGACAGCCAAGTGCGTTTTTTTATGATGCTCTAAACGTACACTGAGCGAAACAGTTGAGAGAATGGGCGAATGTATCGAAGTGAGATGAGACAAATGGCAATGAAATATGTAAAATATTGTAATTTTTAGTGATGCCTATTCAAATCAGTTTAATTTATATATATTTTTTAATAATATAAATAAATAATAAATATAAAATAATATATATATAATATTATTATTTTTAAACTATTTTTCAGATCAGTTTAAAATATATAGTTGCTTAAAAAAAAGTAAACACTATATATTTTTATAGAGAAAACATATGTTTATTTTCAAAAAGAAAAATTTAGGACAATTTTTCCTAAACTACAAAAATATTCCTATATTTATTAAACTAAAATTACAAATGCTTAAAAATAATATACACAAAAATTATAATTTTTTTTCCTCTTATTCTTTAATAATTTCCAATATTAATATGTTTAGTTTGATATACCTTTTATTCAACCAAAATTAAATTCACTTCATACATTTCTTTCAGTGTAAAGAACAAACCAAGCCAAATCATCCACTTATCAGCTAAGGTATCTAAACTTCTTTAAGCCATGAAAACTTTTAGCTGTCAATTTCACATTTCAAATAAGATGAGAGTTGATGGCAAAAAAAAAAAAAGTAGGGGTATTCCCGCAGCTAGTTAAGCTACCAATTTATTTAGTGGTGCGTGCAGAATTGCGGTTATAATTTTAATGTTATTGTGAGCCGCGACATAAAAACACTCCACAACACACACACACACACACTTTTTAACCACTTTTCCCACAACAACAACAACAACAACAACAATCAAGTGTATGAAAAGAAGCGAATTAACAAGTGAAACGGAACGTGCAACCATCGCTGTTGTTGCATTGTTGCAATGTGCGCCGTGTGTGATTTTGTGTACGCGCTTCGTTTGCAAGTGAAAACCGCAATTTAATTAAGCCAACAAAGCCGACGACCAAGGCAAAGGGTGCCAGCGGTAGTTAGCCCGGCCAACATCATTATGAGCCACCAGCAGCAACGACTGATAGACACATGCGTCGCTGCCAAAGGCATTGAGTGCTGGCCATCCAGCGCATAGACATAGACATGGGCATTGCTGCTGACCGCAAAAGAGTGCACTGAGAGAAAATTGTGAGATTCGAAATTTGAAATAAGTTACGAATAAAAGTTTTTTAATGAAAATATTATGAGAAATCATCAGAGTGCTTTGAAAGCACTTTGTTTAACTAGAAAATATTGTTGAGATACAATAAGAATTTTCAATATTGGATCATGCAGAATAGAAAGATATATTTTGCATAATTCTAGGAATTTAAAAATGAGACAGTAAATTTAAAAAAAAAAACTATGTATATATACATATTTCAATCAGAGTTCGCAAGAATTATCTAATATAAGCATACTCACAAGCTGTACAAGAGCCTTCGGTTCCATTCGTTTTGGATTTCGGTCGACCGCTTTGAGTTTAACCATTCGTTTGATGCTCTTTCAACGAACAACGAATTAGGAAGCATTACGATTCATGCTCACACAATGAAGTTTAGTGTGTGAGCAGATAGTTCCAAGAGTCTATGCAAATGATCTCACTATCACATACACACTAACGATCGCTATTGATGTATGGAGCAAAGGCAACCCTCGGATACACACACACAGAAGACTTGTTGCTCCATAAAACTCAAGCAATCGTCCAGAGCGAAAAAGTTTTCTATCCGATCGTGAACCAACTCACACTCGAAGAATCGACGAAATCGACTTAAAGTGTGAGTGAAAAACAACAACTAATTACGAGCTCTGATTTGTTCCGCCGAATACTGTCGGATTTATAGACTATATAGACTAGAATATTGGTGCTTAAATAGACTAATACAAACAAAATACTAAATACTCTCAGATCACATAGAACATATTAAAAGCTGACTTAGACTTAGACCTTTATTAGAGTCCTTCAATTTCTATAAATTAAACATTTTATTTTATAATTTTTAAACTTTAAAAACTTGAATTTATATAAATTCCCTTATGCTTAATTTTTTTAACAAATAATAAAATAATATTCAGATGACTTTCGCTCAGTGTATTCATCGTGGCCTTTTGACTTGCTGTCGTCAGCTCTTTTATGCCACTGTGGTTGCTGTGGACGTTGTCATTCTGTCAGCCAGCTCCACTCCACTTGAATGCTTGGACTCCAGTCCATTCCACAGTTGGCCCCCATTTTCCATCACCTGCTTTCTGGCTGCCCCCTTTGCAACATTGTTATTGCAATAATTTGATTAAATTGAACGCTTTAAGTGATTTGCATTTAAAATTTCAATCAATATGTTGTGCCGGCTGCTGCACCACCTGTAGCCGCACACAAAAAGGAAGTTGTCTGGCGCCACCAAGCTGCGCCTCTCTAACTCACCTTCTCATCCTCCCTCTGTCGTCTCTATCACTTGTGTGTCCGACAGTCTAATCATGCAGAAAGCAAGCAATGTCTGGTTCGTCTGACGACGAAAATTGCTCACTTTGCTGGCGGAAACCATAAACCGTTGCAAGTGGTCAAGCCAAGCTGCAGCCAGACTGCACCACCCAAACTACAGCAACCACTCCTGCTACCGGCGGCAGTGCACCGTTAAAACTGTCGGAAGGATGTGTTGTTGTCGGTCAACGCCCACTGTTCCAATTGCATTAAGTACGAAATTATTTTGTCGCCTCGATTTGCACACACAGTCACGAGCTGTCCAATCGGAATTGACGGCCAATTGGAAACGGTCATGGCTTGTCCATAAACCTATTTAAACGTTCTGTCGGGCTTTCAATACTGGAGTGGTCTTTGTAAAAGCTTTATTGACTAGCAAACATATTGTTTTTGCTTCTTCAAATAGTTAGTCCTCAATATATTTCAAATTTAAATATTTTATTTATTCTATATGTACTCTTATTCCTATTCTCATCAAGTATTAAGTGGTATACGTTATGGTTTCTGATTTTTAAGTTATAGGACTCTCATTCAAATGCATGTCAAGTATGTGAATTAATAATGTATTTCTCTAATGCGTAATGAACGGCTGGTTAATACCCTGCAAAGTCTACATTAAAGACTCAGACCTTAAACTAAAGTCTCATTTTTAGGCTAGATTAAATTGGAATATTTTTGAAGAGTTCAAATATTCTTCTAAGTTATGTATAGCTAGGTAACACTCTGATCTGTTAAACATTAAAAATGCCAGACCCTATTTACTTATTCCCTAAAATGCTCGCTTGAAACTTTCCTTAAAATGTATAATACATTTTTATTTTTTTGTATAATACTTTTCCTTTACTCAGCTAAGCTTTCAAATTTTTTATTTATGAGTATTTACTAGTCGTCTTTCACTTAGCCTTTCCAATTTTAGTTTCTTGCTGATTGCATTTCTAGTTTTTTTTTTGTTGTTGCATAAAGTGCAGTCTTTTCTTCTAGTAATTATTGTAAGTTCTCATGCCCAACTTGAGTTACAGCTGCAGCTGCAGCTGCAGTTCCAACATCATCATCATCATCAACATTCCCAACATCTTCACGTTTGTATTGTTCTTAGCTAACATCAACAACAACATCGTCATCATTATCATCATCATCATCATCGTCGTCGTCGTCGTTGTCGTCGCGTCTCTGGCTCCTTCCGGCGTCAGTTTTGCAGTGGAAACTTCCTGATTTTGGCTTAGGCGCCGTCTGCCGTTTAAATGTGTGTGTGGTGTGTGTGTGTGTGTGTGTGTGTTATTTTGGCCAAAAAGCCCTGTCTAAGGACTTTTGTCTGAGTGGATTTTGCCTGCAGTTGATTTTTGTTGTTCTTGTCGCTGTTGTTGTTGTTGTTGCAGCATTAATTCATGCAATTTCGCATGCAATTTTCACGTGACTTCATTTCTGAATTTCAAGTTTTATTTTCCTCCACTTTGCAGTACGCAAATAGCTCATGGAATTCTCAACCAATTCCCTACACAACTCTACAATATACACTCTATATATATATACATATATATATATGCATTTTAATCTAGCCCGATCATAGCTACAAAATTATGTTCTGTTGTCTTTTGAGTCAGTATTTTTTTTGTGTCTGTTATTTTTGGATTAAGGAGAAAAGAGCGTGAGAGCGAAAACTTTGATAGGCATAATGAACACAGAGGGAAATGGAGTCTGTGCGAGCGAGAGAGAGAGAGAGAGAGTACAATTGTGAGGGCAGCCCTTATCCCGAATTGTAGTTGAGGCTGAGACTTTGGTAGGCGGAGCTGCAGCACGCTTCACGCTTGATATTCATGTGCCTGTTGTTGTTTGGCCATAGAGAGAGAAAACACACACACACACACACACACACGCACACTTATAGCAACACAAAAACAGATGAGGAAAATGCTTTTCAATTTATTTTTAAGTACAAAAATAATTTTGTTTTTTTTTTTTTTTTTTGTGTTCACGCAAAATAGATGCAAAAACAACAAGCGGTAAAAATAAGGCACGACACACGCCCGTCTCGCTGTCGTCGGCTAAGATCCTCCAACCCCCCTCTGCAACTTCTCTTGATCATATGCTATATATATATATATATAAAAGTATATATATATATATATATGTATAAGTATGTTGGTTTGCCGTCGTGTGAAATATATTGGAGACAAACGGGCACTTTTTATATGTTAGCTGCAAAAATTAAGTTTCAGTACGGCGCAGGTTTGCGTAAAGATCGCAGCGCAGCGAAACTGCACACAGTGCAAATTGTTTTCTTTATTGGCCTTAACTAACGGTAGACGTGTACGAGACGCGCCCACACACACACACACTTATATATATATATATATATATATATATCTATATAATATATATATGCTCATTCATAATCAGTTTTCAATATAGAAAAAGAGGCCGAAAAAAAAAACTGTGTGAACTTTTTGAAAATTGTCGCGTTGTCTGTATGGTGTGCACGTGCACATGTGCGTGTGTGTTTAGCGGATTTCAGGTGTGCGTACCGTGTGTGTTTGTGTGTGTGTGTGTGTTAGCGTGCATAGTTCCAGTTGATATCTGCCAATTGGCATTCCAACTAGACGACCGGCGCATTCTTTGCTGTCATGTGCGAAATTCTTTCACTTGATTAGATCCGGCGACCCGGTTCGATTCGTTTCGGTTCGGTGCGGTTCGGTTCGTATCATTTTGCTCTTTCTCTCGCACTACCTCTCTCGCTCTCTATCTCTCTTAATCTGTCACTCCATTATTTTTTGTTGTGTTTTCTTTTTTTTTTTTGGATTCGGTCCTTTTTTTGCGGTTTCGTGGTCTTTCATCGATTTACGCAGGAATTCGCTGAATTTACGTTTGCTCAATGTCAAATTGGCGTTCGACTTTGGTATGCGATACACAAAATGCACTACAAATACAGCTAGAGTATAAGAAATTCCACTTTTTTTTTTTTGTTTTCATTTTGTTATTCAGCTAACCGAAGTGTTAAAGTTTCTACTACAATGAGATTTTTAGCTTAATATTTATCTATATCTTTAGAAAAAAAAATATTGTGAAGATAAATTTGAAATAAATATTTAATAAATATAATTTTAAATATTTTAAGTTTTCTAAAAGTAATAAAAATAAAAAATACAACATTTTTAAATAGAGTAGAAATAGAAATCACAAGAAACACAACTAATTTTTTTTTTTATTTTATAATTCATTTTTCTCTCCACAATTCGTTGCACTTTGCCTAGTTGCTAAAATGAAATACCCCAAGTTAGAGTAATTAAATCAAATACAATTGACATTAGCATGCAAACTTAATGCCACAGGCTGTTATCGATAACATTTTGTTATCGTTGCACATTCTTACAAGTATTTTCCCGCTCGCTTTTCTTTCATTTGGCTACCCTTTATTGTAGCTGCATCTCGCTCGCACTCGGCCAAATTCCTGCGTTTGCGTTTGTTTCACTTTTTGTTACCAAAATAAATTTAAGAATTTAGCGACTTGTTTAAAAATAAACTGGAATGTTTTTTTCTATTTAATAGTTTTTTTCTTTTTTAATGTTATTTTTCCTTTTATTTATTTTTTTTATTTTTTTGGGAATTAGCTAAAAACGCCTATAGCCAAAAAGTTTTTGTTGTTTAGCCGAGAGAAATATGGTATTTCCGGTCAAGTTGTTGAATTTGTTTAACAATACAAATGCAAATTGCTTTTGACACACTGTGCAGCAAAGAGCAGCACTTGTCAGCACTTTTTCAGCTTCTTTTGCTTTGGACGAAAGGGGCTTATACACTTATTAATTATGGGTCTGAGCGAGTTTTTATGATCGCGCATAAATTGCAACTGAACGTTGATCCCAGAACCAGAAGCAGAAGCAGGAGTCCGTGACGTGATAAAAAAAGAAAAACAAAAACAAAAGACAGACAGAGAGAGAGAGAGAGAGAGAGAGAGAGAGAGTCTGTAGCGGGCGCAAATGAAGAGGCAATCAAATAAATTGCAAAAACAACAAACACAAAAAGGAGATCAACACAAAAATATATCGCAAAGAAACAGTAGCCGCGTCTCACTTGATGCGAAGTGGAATGAAGATGGACAGCAGGGGGTCAGTAGGGGACGGTGCACACAGGAGACAATAACATTTGTAGCCGCTGATTATAATGATGATGATGATGATGATGAGGCTGCGGCTGCGGCTGCGGCTATGGCTGCTATTGTGTCTTCTGAGTGCTGCTGTTTCATAGCACTGGAATTTCAATAAGAAAACAAAAACATAAAGAGCAGCAAAATTGTGTGCACCAAAGTTGAAATACTCTACAGAAATGTAATTATATATTAACTATATAATATAAATAGGTATGTTTACTAATAGAAAAAGCCAGCTGAGCAGTTAGTTTAGCTAAGAATTAACACATTTTATAAAGGAATTCAAAGTTTATCATAGCTGATCAGTTATATCTATATATATGCATATATCTTCTTTCAACAAGTCAAACTTAACCTATATACCCTTTGGCAGTGCATTAAAAAACTACTTAAGTCTGATCATAAAATTTTAAGTTGAAGTATAGAAATGAAATTGAGTTTTTTAAACTGTCGCGACTTTTGGCTTTGTTTTTCTGTCGATCAACTTTTGACATGCCCCAACCCCAACCCCAACCCTTAGTTCAACTGTTTGTTTGTGCATCAATCTGTGTCCGAGACGTCATATCAAATTGAAATGCCAGCGATCTCTGGCTACATATTAAACGAAGCAGCCAACTAGTCAAAATGTCTATCCAACTGTCTTCCAGGCGGTCTGCCTCTCTGCCTCTCTCGAACTGCCTGTGACTTCAATGACAATTAGTGAGCCAAACAGCAGCTAAAGTCTGCAAAGAGAGAGAGAGACACAGAGAGTTGTTGTTGTTGTCTCTATATCGAAATCGTGCATCATGAATATAAAATGCCAGGCAAAAGTCATTCCACCTTTTTAGTTTCCTTTTTTTTTTTTTTTTTACTCAGGGCCCAGGCAGAGGGACGAACAGAAGCACAAAACAGCAAAACAGCAACTATGCCATTAATTTAGCTACTTTAATTTTAGCCTATTTTTGTTGTCGCTTGTAATCTTTCGTCATATAACAGCAGCAGCAACAACAACAACAACAACAACAATGCAACAGGCGTGGCAGCTAGAGTGAATAGACAGAAGTAAGAAGCCTAAGCATAAGCCATCAGTGGGGGACAATGCTGTTGTCTATATGCGTGTTGTTCTTGTCTTGTTGTTTACTATATATTTAGCAAACAAGTAAGAATGTTGCTGCTAACGGCTATGACTAACTGCAAAATACCCATGAAAATGAACTGAATGTCGATTAAGGCTGAAGGATTTTCTCATATAATACGCTCCTCTTAGATCTAGTTAAAAGATCTAAACAAGCATTCAGTTAAGCACTGCATAATTTTGGCTGCCAAGTTCTTCAATACAAAAGTATATATCAAATAGACTTATAGCTACTGCAAAACCTATATACCCTATTTTTGCCAAAAGAATGAGTATATGAATGTGCACGACAACGTGGATGATAATAAAAGTGAAGTCTACGCGAAGTGCAACATAAATTTGTGCAAAATATTGCGCATACGCACCGTTTGCCGTGCGCCTTGCCAAAGAGTGCCGACATAAGACACACACACAGTCACACACACACACGCACACACACACACACCCATGTTGCGTTATTTATGCTCGCGTCTGTGGCTGATCACAACAGCCACACACTCCCGCCCCTCTCAAAATGCCTTGCTTTGGGCAAAGTTCTGGGCGGGAGATGTTGGGAAATCATGTTGCGACAGAAACATTGTAATAGGGACAGACGACAACAACGAAGACGAAAACAAAAACAAAGGAAGCACACGAAAGAAAAAAATAAAACCAACAAAAAAATATAACAACTCAAAAGTGGGCGACCACACAGCAGCGTGCACTGAGAGAAAATGGTTAGACAATATTGTCAGTATCTGTGTGAGATATATGAATGTTAGTTTATGAATAAAAAAAAAGTTAACTAAAAGTTTATCCAGTAAACCTAAATACATTTAAATTTATTAAATATTACGCATACGCCACATTAAAATGAATTCAAGTTAAAAGCAGAATTCATGTCCTTCGAAATTTTAGCTTTAGCTTAGCTCAAAGTCTGTTTTAATAGTGAACGGAATAATTGTATAAAAAATAAATAAGGTACAAAATTTCAAATTGCGTGATTCTGAGGCTTTTGATAGAATTTCAGAATTAGCTTAGCTCAAAGTCTATTTTAATAGTGAAAGAATAAAATTTATTAAAAATAAATAAACTACAAATGTAAAAAAATGAAAATAATGATTTTATACAATTTTTTTATTTTATTTTTTTTTTTTAGAGTTTTTTGTGTTGTTTATATATAGACTCTTTTAACTATATTTTACCATGAATCATTATCCTTCTACATTTTTAGTTCCTCAAATATTTTCTAGAATATAAACTTCAGCTAAAATTGTACTATAAAACTCTAGAACATTGTTAAGAATATAAATATAATAATATATATAAGTTGTTAATTTGTTTAATTAACCGTCCGCCTAATATCTATAAAAAAAAATAATGCATCTTAAGACTAGCTAGACCTTAAGAGCTTCTTACAAATTTAATGCAATTCTCAATTTACAAATTTATCCATTAAACAAAACTCTCTGACATCTTTGTCTCACAAATCTCTAATTTCTCAACTCTTTTACTTGAACTCTTCACTTTACCTTTATTTTAACATCTTTCGCTATTTTTCTTTGTTTTTTTGTTGTTTTTTTTTTTTTGCAGTCAGCGTGCATTGGGTCAGCTTTGTTGGGGCTTCAATTGATGTCGCACTGTGGCCGACATTGTCGAGTGCAGTGAACTATCAATTCGCATACAGTTGACGCTGTGGCCCCCACGCATTCAGCCAAAGGCGCCGCGGGGGCCCGCTGTACAAGCACATTGTTAGCGTTCAATTTAACGCTACTGGCAACAATCATATTGTGGTCGGCGCAAGCCCTCGCGGTGCCCATGCACAGACGCGCCAATAGTCCAGACTATGCCCAAAGGCAGAGTATTGCATACTTGCGGGCGCAGCAGGACAACAACAACAACAACAACCAGAACAACAACAACAACAAAATCTGTCGGACATGCGAGCAGAGCAAGAGCAGCCGATTGTCAATGCAACCATATCGCAAACATATTGGAAACGTCGCAAGTGGAAGCGTTGTGAGTGAAAGTGTATATAGTGATGCATACGATACGCTCAGCGTTTCGCACAGTGTATATAGTGCAAATAATAAGTTAGATTTAATTATAAACGGCAGCCAGAGCAAAGTGTCGCCCAAACATAATTCGCTGCCAGCCACAAATTTACCTAATAAATTACCAACAACAGCAACGGCAACAACGACAACAACGGCAACAAAGGCAACAGCAACAACGGCAACTGTTGCAACACGCGCCTATTTCTCGGTGCCCGTTTTCGCCTTTGCCACGCCTCTTGAACGTCGCGCCGCGTCGCACTCGACTGCCATTGGGCCCTCGGCACTCGGTTCGCCCGTGTCCATGTTGCTGCCATATCAAATTAATCAACGTGCTACATTGTTGCAAGCAACGCGAACGGCAACAACAATTGCAACGGCAACGGCTGCGCCTCATGTGCCAAGAGCAACAACAACAACAACAACAACAACACGTAACAATCTGCATGCTGCGCATCGAATTTTTAATCGTGATATCGTCCGAACAGCGACCAACGCATCACCTTTGACACCACAACAACAACAACAACAGTCTACAACAACTTCAACAACAACAACAACAGCAACCACAACACGAATCGAATTCATACTCTATACAGAGCTATACGAAGAGCAATCAGACAACGTTACAAATTCATCGAACAAGCAAAGCTTTTGGCACAAATACGGTGAGTAGGTAATATTATAATATATATATTATAATGTATATGAAAACTGATCTCTAACTGTTGAAATCAATTTACTTTAATACATGAAATCATCCCAAAAAATATACTTGGGCAAACAAAATTTTTAGAAATATGTAATTTGAAATAATTATTATTGACCAAAATTTGATAGAATTTATTTAATAGTTTTATTTTATTTTATTTGATTTGATTTGTTTTATTTATTTTATTTTTATTTTATTTATTTATTTTTTATAGCTATATGCTAGAATTTATTTACTTGTTTTATTTTATTTTATTTTATTAATTTATTTATTTTATTTGCTTTATTTATTTTATCTTAATTTTATTTATTCATTTATTTTTTTATAGCTATATGCTAGAATTTATTTATTTGTTTTATTTTATTTTATTTTATTTTATTTTATTTATTTATTTATTTATTTTATTTGCTTTATTTATTTTATTTTTATTTTATTTTTATTTTATTTTATTTATTCATTTATTTATTTTTTATTTTTTTATAGTTATAGTTTCAATTATTAATAATTTTTAATTTTTATTTCATTTTATTTTATTTTATGTTTTGGTTATATTTTCAAATATGTTTTTTTATTATTATTATTTTTTTTTTTGTAGTCTTTTAAACTCATATTTCATAAATTAATAAAAACAAGTAAGAAGGCTCTAGTCGAGACGGCTCGACTACGAGATACCCTGAACCCTGCCAAAAAAAAATATTCTTCTTCTTACCGCACGTATATATTACGCGCCCTCTGCTAACCGCGCAGTTGCTGCCGACGGTTGGGGGTGGGATGGGCTGTACTTTGAACGCTTATAACTCCATTTCTAGATGGACTATCTTCATGAAACTTTCAGAATATATTAATAGTATTAAAATTTGTCCGTTTGCCGAATCTCAAGTCTCTAGTAGTTGAAATACGTTTTTTTCAAATTGGGGGCGAAGGGGGCGTGGCATCCAAAATCTGAAAATTACATAATCTGCGTATCCATAATATCTATCTAAATATATAAATTTGAAGTCTCTAGCTAGAACGGTGTAGAAATTATGCTCGAAAAACGTAAAAAACGTAAACGAATTTTCGATTTTTTATCGATAATTAAGGAATGGGATGAGTTATCGAAAAAACAAAATAAACTCGTACTGCGTAACTAAGATACGAGTGTTCATGTAAAATTTCAGCTCTCTAGCTTTTGTAGTTTCCGAAATCTCGACGTTCATACGGACGGACGGACAGACGGACAGGGCTATATCAACTTATTTTTTTGTGCTGATCAAGAATATATATACTTTATGGGGTCTGCGACGTCTCCTTCTGCCTGTTACATACATTTTCACAAAAACATTATACCCTGAATTCCCATTTTCAATGGGTTCAGGGTATAAAAATAAGCGTTTTTCATGATAGGCAGCATTCTCTTTACAATTATTTATTTTGATTGTGTTATCGAAATCTTATACAAATAAAATATTTTCAACATTTTTTTATTCAAATATATTTAATCAAATATAAAATAAGAATATGTTGTCTTTTCTTACTTCTTATAGATCTTATTTTATAGACACAACCTTTCACTCTAACTAGATATGCACATATTTTTAGAGATTCGTAGAACAAAATCAATAATCGATCTCATTGGCTGCTCTTATTTATTTCATATCATTTGCCAGCAATATCAATTAATGATCAATGCTCTATATATTATCAAAGCAAAGTCTGCTGCTCAGCTTTAGCTCCACTTATTAAGAGAGTAGTGGAAGGGGGAATTGTTTGTTGACTTGCTATGAAGATGTGGATGTGGGTTTGCTTGAACACAGCTGCTGCTGGTTAACATAATTTTCGTGGGCATTTTTTTTTTTTTTTTTTTTTTGCAACTCATTTTTGACTGCGAGTTAAAAACACTAACAACAACAGCAGACGACCAGCAAAAAAAAAAAAAGAAAAATAAATAAAAGAGAGCGCAAAAAAAAAACAGCAACAACAACAGAGAAAAAAGCTGAATACAACTTTTTCCAACGAATAAATTTCGAGTTTTCGATAGTCTCGGTCTGCCACAGACTGTGTCGTTGTCGACGTTGCTGTTGCTGTTGCTGTTGCTGGTCGTCCAGACAGACGGAGACCTGGCCAGCAGCAACAACAACAACAACTACAACAGCAATAGTTGCAACAACAACTTGCAGTCTGAGTAGCTGCGCTCTACGTGGGCTCCAACAGCGTCAGACTGTCTGGTATGCCACGCTCTCACTCTTGCCGCAGTGTGTGTGTATGTTTGTTGTAGTATGTGTAACGGCACTACGTTTCGTGATTGCCACATGTGGCTCCTTCTCTATCTGTATGTGTGAGTGTGTGTGTGTGTGCAGTTGTCGCTGCGTTGTCTGACTGTGTCTGGCCTCTGCCTCTGCCCCGCTCGCAGTCTGTCCTTCCATCTCTATCCATTTGTCTGTCTGTCCGGCTGTCCGTCTGTCTGCATCGTCTGAATGTGTAGGCGTCAGCCCCTCGTCATCATCATCATCATCATCATCATCATCACGAGCTGGCGCTCGCATTGGCCAATGCATAAAATTATACAGAGACATGACATGGTTTTGAATAATTAAGCGGAACGCCAAATGGCCTCCGCTGCCACGCCTTCCCTTGCACACCCCTTTTTGGCCATCCCTCTCGAAGGTCTGGCGACTTTTTAGAGTGTCCAACATGTGCATTGCATTGCGCAGGGATTGCTTAACACTTACACACACACACACACACACAAACGCTTATTCCCTACATGGTTGTCATTTTACAACTCAATTTCGAAAGGATTAGAACTTTTGCCGCCAGAGTCCAAGGACTTAACTTTGAAGCTTTGAGGCAAATGCATTTTGCGGAAATTTTTGGAAACAGTCGCGGCGTTAGGGATTAAATCTAGTTAGCCATGCAATTTAATTTCACATATAACTAAAATAAAATATATATTTATATTGAGATAAAATAGATATTGCCTTAAATTTCAACTCAAACTTTCTACACAACGACATTGTTTCGTGTCACGCACGATACGCTGTCATCGCTAGCTTTTAGAAAGCATTGAACAACAATGACAGACATTATTGACATCCGAGAATTGTTGGCTCATTTGAAACACGCTGGACACAGGTAAAATGTTTGCTGCCGTTGTTGTCATTGTCGTCGCTGTTGCCACTGTTGCAGTTGCTTAGCTCTGCTCAGCTTTGCTCTGCTCTGCTCTGCTCTGCTTCGAGCTGTCACAGTTGTTGCTGCTTGCTGCTGTCTGCTGTTTCCTGTTGCTGCCCGGCAGCCGCGACAGACAACGTCTGTAGTCTAGACATAAGAGCAAGCCAAGGGGCCAGCCAAACAGGGCCACAGCAGGAAGTGAGACGAACGTTGAGTTTGCCGAAGCTCGAAGCTCAGGTGAAACCCCAGGCGCGCACATCAACCGTCTGTTTTGTCGTCTGTAAAAGTTATGGCCTAAAGAGTTGTCGTTGTTGCTTGCTTTGGCGGTTCGCTGGTTACGCTGTCGATGGTGGTGCGGTGGTGCGCTGCTGCGGCGGTTGACAGCCTTAGATCAGAAGTGCAGTTGGCAGTTGATTTATGGCGGCGTTGAGTGCCTTTATGCGCACCTCAAATATGACAGAAGGCGTTGCAAGAACGAGCAACAACACACAAAACGAATGAATATAAAAAAAAATAATAATAATACATAAAACCTGCCACACAGCCGGCTCCTGCTAGCTGCTTGTCCTGCCCCCCCCCCTCTCCCCTCCCCTCACCTGCCGTCACCTGCTCCTGCTAATGCTCGAGGCCAAAACATTGACGGAAGTTGTCGTCCTTTTGCACCCTTTCCATTTGTTCACTTCGTTCTGTTGTCCATTCACGCAACGAGCAAATTGTGGCAATTACCTGGTGCCTGGTATCCCTTACCCCTTACCCCTTACCCTTACCCCTTCCACCATCACTGTTGTCTCTGGCCTGTGTCGCATATTTGCTTGCTCCACATTGCTGTTGTTCTTGTCGCACCATTGCCGCTGTCAAAGTTGCCGGCGTTGCATGCTCAGCGATGCGTGTCGACAGCATATCAAACATATCCACATCCATCTGTCTGTACACACACACACACACACACACACACAAACACTCTATATGTGTGTGTGTGTGTGTGTGTTGACCAGCCAAGCGCCTAACTGCCCAGCGTCCATTATTGAGCCGACTGTCCCTTTGGCAACCCTTTCGCCTATATAAAGCTTTGTTTTGCAATAAATGTAATTACGTTTTCCAATTGTATTCAAAATGTTAAAAGTGAAAGAGAGAGAGAGAGAGAGAGAGTGAGAGTATGAGCAAGTAGAAGAGAGAGGAAAGGTAATAGAGCGAGAGATGCAGCCCGAAAGAGTGGGACGAAAAGAAATATTTGAAAACTACGCTCACGACTTTAAATTGAAACATTTCTGAGAACTTTACAAATTTATTGATAATATATTAAGTAAATACATCCAACCCCTTGCTCAACAACTAGACCAGGATCGTAGCCCCAAAGATTCAGTAAACTAGAGTCTAAGCTAGAGAGTCCGAAGTTACTTTTATATTAAAATATCATAAAATTTTGATTGTTTCTTTTCTTCTTCGTTTTTTGTTGCAGTCCGTTTCCCTTAGCACACGTTTAGTGAACATAAAAAACATCTTCTGAAGAATCTTGAACGTAAAATATTTTCCTTGTCGTTCCTTGCTCCCTATTTGTTTCTTTGCCAATAGTTAAAAAAAAAAAAACAACATTCGATCAGCATGCAAGTTGCAGTAGTTAGTCAAAAAACTCGAGCAGAATATATATATTGGATATATAGTTGCGAGATTCGGGAACATAATCTGATCAAGAAAGAAAAGAAAATCAAGAAGTGAGAAACGAGTCAAAAAAAAAGTAGAGGGAGTGCAATAAATGCTGCAATCGTAATGTGAAGCAGATGAAACCGAATGATGCGAATGACGGCCATCGAGTCGAGAGCCAAAGCGAAAAGCCGAACCACGTTGGAGTGGAAGAGAGCTACAGGAGTAGAAGGGGTGCACGGGGTGCCCGGCGCAGGCACAGGCACAGAAATTGCAACCGATAATAATTATTTTTATGGAGTCTAGTCTGTGTCTAGACGATTTTTTTTTTTTTCGTGCAGTTACTTCACTTGCCATTGGGCGAGCAGCAGGTCGGGTTCAGCTTTTGCTCTCGCTCTCGCTCTCGCTCTCGCACTCAGTTTGACTGCTGTGGTCTGTCTGCTGGGGTAACTGCGGAGCGGCGGGGGTCTGCCACTGTGTCATTGTTTTCGCTTTGATTCCGATTTAACTGGTAAACTGGCATTTAACTGTTTCTCTTTGACAAACAAGACAGACGGGCAAGCGGCTAGGCGGCGTGTGGAAGCGGCCAGACAGACAGAAAACTCTGCACCAAATAGAGCTGGAAGACAAGTAAGAGTGTTTAGCTAGCAAGTGAGCACGACTCAAAGATACTCTACTTGATATACTCTTAATGTCTGCATTGAAATTTTGTTGATATTTATATAATGGCAAAGGGGATCACATAAATATATATTTGATATATCAAAACGGATCGACAGACAGACTTGACCACAACACAAAATCAATATACATCTTTGGCAAACCTATATATATATATATATATATATATATATATATATATATTTGCAGGGTATAATAGCTTGTGAACGAACAAACCAACTTCAACGAGACGGTAAGACGATAAGACAGACGAACAGACTCTCTTAGACTTTCAAAGCATATGGAAAAGTCAAGCCACGCTTACTTCTCAGTCTACAGCTTTCAGCTTCCGTTTGCAGTTGCCTACTTCAGTCCAGTTTGGTCATGAGAAATTATGCGCAACTCCAACCAACTGCTGCTGCAATTGCTGATGCAGCGGCTGTGACATCGTCATTTGCATCTTCAGATCTACATCATGTACATATGTATGTATGTACATATAAATACATATTATTTCGTTTTTTTGTTCGAGTTCGAGGCGTCCGGCGGCAGATATCCAAAGCGCAAACGCATCTGCTCGTACAGTATAAATGTAATTATCGTATTCGGGCTGATGCGCAACAGAGCTGGTATGAAGCCTTTGTAGAAAGCCAATGGACCCTGTTTCATTGTGTACACAAAAACAGCGCCTAGACCACTAAATTCACCAGGCGGCGCATTCATATATGTTGTCTTCATCACATCTATTGGCTGCGTCAATAGTGTGCCAATAAAGCCGGCTATTGTCGATGTTAGAAAATGAAGGGGAAGTCCATCCTTCATGTCAACGTTGCTCTGCAAAACCTGCTTAACCTGGTCATAAGCGGCATTGGTGCCGATTGTTATAAGTACGGCACGTGACACGGCTGGCACAGCGCCGCGAAAAAGATTTTTAACCCCCTCCTCCTTGGCGATACGATAGAGGCCATCAAAAATGTGCTTATAGCTGGGGAATAATAGGTTTCCATTAAAGAGAGAGACAAAGACAGAGAGAGAGAGAGAGAGAGAGAGAGAGAGAGAGAGACAGAGAGAGAGAGAGACAGAGAGAGAGAGAGAGAGAGAGAGAGAGAGAGAGAGAGAGAGAGAGAGACAGAGAGAGAGACAGAGAGAGAGACAGAGAGAGAGACAGAGAGAGAGACAGAGAGACAGAGAGAGAGAGAGACAGAGAGAGAGAGAGAGAGAGAGAGAGAGAGAGACAGAGAGAGAAAGACGAATGATACTAGTTGCGATCGAGCTAATTGTGAATCATAGATTAAACCTTAAAGGAGATAGGTCACAGGTCTAAGGTAAGAAAGCTATAAAAAATTTTAACTGTAAATCGAGAGAGAACTTGCAGTCAATAATTATATATATATATTAATGGAAATATAGTATAATATAAGCTTAATAATATTATACAGATTTGAAAAACTGACAAAATTGATTAATAAACTAAATCTTAAAGTCGATATTTATCGATTTAAGTGAAACGATTTTAGTGAACATGCAAATAGAAACTAAATATGATATATACATATATAAAATTTACACACTCTATTTGTGCACTTTAGTTTATATCAAAGAATCAAGGAATTAAAGAGTTTACCAGCTTTTCTGAAACCAACAACAACTCGACTCTCTCATATAAATTTCCTTGAAGGATTAGATGTCTAACATCTCTCCCAGAGATCAATTTCAATATTAGTCATCACCTAATTCACAATCAGTATCCATGTAATTTAATCGATTTCATAACTCACCCTCGACGCTCAGCCGGTGGAAGTTTGCTATCATTTTGTAACCGCACTGTTACAACATCACCTGGCACGCCCAGAATTCCACCAAAGAATCCTGCAAATGTGGCCAATTGGAACTTTGCTGACACATTATTAGCATCTACAAAGTTCTTGCCATATTCGTATAGAGCAAATCGAGCTGTGGTATAGGTAAGCTGACGAAACCATGCCGCCGAAATGCCACTGTAAAACCCCATAAGGCCTAAAACGTTCATCCATTTGATATTTTATTTGGTTGCTATTGTCATATTAACACATCATGCTTACCAGAATTCTTATATATGTTACCAATAATATGCGATACGGGTAGCTTTTTCGCTTGAGTTTGCAATTGAACCTTTACCAAGTCCAGTGGATGTGTCGTCGTCACAGCCATCGCGGAACAGACACCACCCGACCACCAACGTGGCAGACGCCTAGAATCTAAGTCACTCATTGCCCCACAATAAAATGTCAAATGATTTCCAAATGATTATAACAACGAATTGCGTAACAACGGTGCCACTGAGAGTCCAAGTGTCATGTCTCACAGAAATTTTGATTATGCTAAACAATAGCTGTATCAACAATGATTTCAATATATGACTATATATAAAGAATTTTGAAAAATAACTGAAGTTGATTGTTGATTCAAAGCTCGTCTAACCCTAACTAACTATTTATTTATATCATACAGTTTTCACCAGGCCATATATATATATATAAATTATATATTACCATTAAGACAACTGGAAAAATTGACGAATAAACGGAATGGTCGAACAGTCAGACAATGGGCGCAAGGACAAACGGAAAAAACACGGTCGAAAAGATTACGGGACTAATGAACAAATAATAAATAAACAATAAATAGATATACAATAAATACGTGCAGTCAGGAGAATGTATAGAGTGACAGAAATTAGAACTAAGAAACCAATATACTCTTTCCCTCACTTAAATTATAGGGCATATTTTGTCGCTAGTATAATATGGAATTGCATTTTCTACGAGTGCAGTGATCGTGAGCATTTGTTGCGACAATAAACGACACCTTTTACTTTTCTTGTATGCAGTTGGTCTTCTGGTATTTCGCATCGTTGCATCTGCAGCCGCTCTCAACTGCTGCGATATTATGTTATTATGGCAATTATAGTTACGACACGATTCGCGCTCTTTTCATGTGGCGGCATCTATGGTATTTTTTGAATGTGCACAGATTTGCTCGCAGCGATAAGGGAGCGATGCGAAAGCTGATGCCAAGCTGATGCCGCATTGCAATTACAAACATTTTAATGCAATTAACACACACGCACACCTGGCCATGTAACTGTATGTGTGAGTGTGTGTTGGAAAGGGAAACGCTTCGCTGCTCATTTGCCTGGCCGATTGCAATTCGAAACGCGGCGGCATCGCCAAAAGCCAAGCTCAAACTTCACAAAAAAAAAAACACACAAAAACAAAAACAAAAACAACTTCAAAGCGTTTGCGACATCTGTGCGTGTGTCAGTGTCGATTTCAACCCACTATGCACCACCACCACCACCACCACCATCATCAAGGTTTGCCTCTGTGAGGTTTGCCGCCCCGGACTGCTATCAGTGTACCAGATACGTCCTCCTCGATGTCGTCGTCATCGTCTTTGTCGTCCTCGTCTTCGTTCTTCGTCTTCTTTGTAGTTGCCGCATTGCACTTCTTTGCAATGTCTCTTTCACTGTGTGCGTGTGTGTGTGTGTGTGTTGGCCAAGTCTAACGAGCCAGTTGGCCAAGTTGGTAATAAGGGCCAGTTGAACACAGGCCACAGGCCGCAATATGGTTACAACATGTCAGCGTTCACATTCATGTCCACCTCCCTATGGCCTCTGCCAATGGCAAATGCAATCAGTTTGCGCTTCATTTCACCCAAAGGGCTCTTCACTTGGCGTATTGTCTTAATTATGGCTAACGTGTGTGTGCACAACAAGGGGTCAATGGGTTAAAGGGTGTTTGCGTACTCCAATTCGTACGAATTGAAATGGAAATAAAAAAATTGCAATTAGCTTGCAGGGCAATGTTACGATCCCTAGAGAAATGATAGGCGAAGCGATTTCTTAGCACTTTGAAAGTAAGTTTAGGCTATGTGAAATAGAAGTAATCTAGAAAATTAATAAGAAATTAAATTCATATGTATATATTAGCTAGACCTATATAAATATATATTTTCTTTTGTACAGTTTTTACAAATCAATTTTTAGGAATTTTAATATGAACTTATAACAGTTTTAGATTGATAAACAAATTAAATTTAACTTTAGTAAATATAGAAAAAAAACAATTATGAATATTGCAGTTAGCAATCATCGAATTATTTAATTCTTACTCAAGATCTAAAAAGAATGAATCTCAATCGAGAGTTTTCATTTTTGGGAGATCTAGCGATACATATATTTGCCAATTTCTCCTCTATATTCCTATGAATAGATAATATTTGATCAATCTTAAGGCGGTCTGCTCAAAATCGAAAACCAAATTCAGACTCTCAAACTGCAACAGATAAAGCTAAGGCACATTTTCCATGTCATTCAATGAGCGTATATATAGATAAAAGTAGATATATAATTTCTAGTATTCAATAATAAAGAGATTATTATTTGCTAGTTTTATCAATATCATTTAAAGTTTTATTAAGTAATTATAGAATTTGATGGTGCGTATGCGTTATTTTTGTTTAACTGAAACCTAAATCTATATCAATATGATGAGTATGACGTTAATGAAATTTTACGCTCTTTGGCTTGATTTAAACGAGAATCAAATAGCAAAGCTCGAGTAGTTTGGGTAGTAGAACTTTTTCGGTAAACATAAATTAGCTACCTGACCAAAAGCTCTGATTGCCGCAGCTGGCATAATCCGACAGGCTAAAGAGAAAAGCCACAAAGTTCGCTTTTGCTCACTCTTTGGCCAGTTTCGTTACGCAATCCATTCAGGGCAGACAGAATGAGAGATAGAGAGAGAGTGAGTGAGAGCGAGTGAGAGCGAGAGAGACAGTGCGAGGGGTCTCTATGCTCATCAGCTGCCGTCCAGAGTAAACTATTTACCCAAGCGATTAGCTGTCGCTTCAACTGACTTGGCAGCATTTAGAAAAGACTCTGGGGATATGCCACAAGCGAAGGGCAAACATTTTCATATTCAATGTCATTAGACAAAAGTAATTCGAAAACACTTAATTTTTTTAATAAAAATAAAAGGTAGAAACGCTAACGATTAATAAACTTGAAATAAACCAGAATAAAAATATCATATCAATTTATTTTGCATTTAGATGTGTAAACCAACTAAGCTAAGCCATATTCATGTTATTCTCAAATAAAGATGAACCGTGCATGCCTCTGCATTATAGACATTGAACATAATCGCCTTGCGGTACGGCATATATCTTGATCACCAGTATAGAACTTGTAGCTTTATAAACACATTCAACATCAATGCAGATTTTTCAAGCTTTATTGTTCAATTCATATTTACACGGTATCTAAATGACATTAGTCATTAGAGAAAGAACAGTACATTTCTTTAAAAATGGTTGACGATTATTAAACCTGATGTAAATTATTATTATAATTTGACACAACAATTTTTCAAATATTTTACATGTATATACATATTTAAACAGACTAAACTGTGGAAATTCTTTAAGTTAATCTCATATAAATATGAATTTTGCATGCCTCAGCATTGTAGACATAGAATGTTATTATGACGACATACTCGCCATGAGGTATGGGCAGATATCGTGTGAACTCCAAGTCATGATTACCAGTATAGAGTTTGTCGATAATAATGTCATGCTAGGCAAACAGACACCGATAATAAATATTAGATATCAAAATGGTGCATATTACTCACATATTACTCACATTATAGGGACACGTATGATTAAGATTGGAGCGGTTTTTGATGGTATTATAATACGTGATCAAAATCGGATCTTTCGGTTTTATGAGAAATTTGCACGCATCAAATGTTGTGGCCATAAAAAAGGGTTTATACCCATTACTATTACGCATGGCTCGGATATTGACCTATTGTTTTGAGAAGTAGATGCATTTAGAGATGATCTTTACTTTCGACACTCGACATAGCGCTCACCGTTACATTATCTATGGATCTTGGAACCATTTTTGCATAGACACTGATGTACTTGTGAGTACGGTTGACCGCCTTAATACGACAGTATTTAAACTCTCCAATACTCTTATCCGTGAAGTTACATTTCAGATTCGTAAATTCCACATGTGCCATGCACTAGAAATCGAGTTAGAATTTCATTCTATGAAGCACTGCACACAGATGGATTGAGAAAATCTCACTTACCATCAGCAAACTCATGGCTGAACACAAAAACAATCGTTTAATCATACTGTACAATGCTATATGAAGCGAAACTTCATATAGTTCTCGCTTTATAAACATATTCAAAATCAATGCAAATTATTCAAGCTTTATTGTTCAATTCACATTTACACGGTATTTAAACGCCATAATATTAGTAATTAGAGAGAAAAATATCATAGAACACTTAATTTCATTTAAAACGGTGCAAACGTTGTCGATTTCAAAAAACCTGAGGTATATTATGTATATATGCATATAGCAGCAGCCGATTGTAAAATTTTCTTCACGTTAATCTCAAATAAACATGAATCTTGCTCGCCTCTGCATTGTAGACATAGAATGTTATTATGACGACATAATCGCCACGCGGTACAGGCAGAAATCGTGTAAACTCCAGGTCATGATTGCCAGTATAGAGTTTGTCGATAATAAGGTCATGCTAAGAAATTCGTAATAAGTATTAGATATCGAACTGGCGCACTTTAGTTACTCACATTATAGGGACATGTGTGATTGAGGTTCGAGTGGCTTTTGATGGTATTATAATATGTAATCAAAATTGGATTTCTCGGTTTTTTGAGAAATTTGCACGCATCAACTGTGGTGCCCATGGAAACGGGCTTATAGCCATTACTATTACGCAGGGCTCGGATATTAACCTGTTGTCGAGAGAAGTTGATATATTTCGAGAAGATCCTTACTGTCGACCAACGCTATGCCGCTTACCGTTACATTATCTATGGATCTTGGAACCATTTTTGCATAGATGCTGATGTACTTATGGGTACGATTAACCGCCTTAATACGGCAGTATTTAAACTCTCCAATATTCTTATCCGTGAAATTACATTTTAGATTCGTAAACGCCACATGGCCCATGCACTGCAAATCGAGTTGAAGTTTCAGAGTGGGAAATACAGAAGGATTTGAGGGTTAAGCAGATTTCACTTACCACAAGAAAACTTATGGCTGACCACAAAAAGAACCGTTTAATCATAATGTAAAATGGAATATGATATCGAACTTTACATGATTCTCGCTCTATAAACTCATTTAAAATCAATACAGAGCTATTAAAGCCTTACGGTTCGATTTGTGTTTACACGGTATTTAAATGCCATAATAATAGAATTATCAAATATCAAAAGGGGTATTATTAAAAATTGTTTTTGAAAATAATATACATTGCGTCTCCCTTATTGATTCAAGCGGATGCAATTAATATACGAAAAGTTGTTAGCAACAGCAGTGAAGGGAGAAGACCAAGACGAAGACATTGTGAAGATATACAAAGGTAAAAGGCTGGCCAGCCAAGAGCTCAAAACGAGTCCAGACTAAAAGAATTTTATTGGCCTTCACTTAACGCTCATAAATTTGTCTGCCGCGAAAGCGGCTGCTGCTACGGCTGCGAGACGAAAATAAAAACAAGATGTGGGAAAAGAGAGGTAAAGGCAATGGCAAAAGGCAAAGATGCAAGACAAAATGCGGTTGATATGCGACGTTTCCGCACGCCGTGAACTGGTTCCCAAATGGACTTGGAGACAACAGGCCAGATGTGCGTGTGCGTGTGTGTGAGTGGGTGTGTGTAAAAAGTGCTATTAAATTGGCATGTAACATGGCTATGCAAGCCACCTGCAGCAGAGTATGCGAGCCACCCTTTTCTTGTTACGACCTCGGGTTAAACTTCACTTCACGCATAAATCTGATCAAAAGCGAAGCAAAAACGACAAAGATGAAGCAGAAGAAGAAGACGAAGAAGCAGTTGCAGCCAGCCAGTTGCCAGTTGCCAGTTGCCAGTTGCCAGCAGCAACAACAATTTTTGTCTGGGCCAATTGCAGTCAACAGGCACAGCAGCAGTTGGTCTAAAAATAGCCATGGAGTCATGTTGGTCAAGTTTGCTGAATCGACTGGCATTCGCGTTTGGTAACGTTAGTCTGGCTTTCAGCTCTGATCGCGTTTCGTGCGTCATTGCATGCGCAGATACACACACATACAAACACACACACACACACACAGAGAGAGGTACAGTCATAAACATACATACGCACACACGTGTCTCACAAGGCGTTGCACCTTTGCACAAAGGTGCATTGATCGCTCGTCTTGTCTGCTGTTGCTGCAGCCAGATTCGCGCTTCGCCATTCGGTCGTTGCCTCAGCGTCAGCTCTCAAAAATTATTGTTGTATTTAAGGTATTTATGTGCATATCTGTGGCCCAGCCATAAAAAGAAAATAAGACAAACCACAAAAGAAAAGAGAAAATTATGCATTTCAACATTGCCGCACAATAAAATACTCTAACAGAGAAATAAAAAGAGTTTTCACAGAGAATTTATTATGAAAAGTATTACTATACATTTATAATATAAATTAGAAATTTTTTGGTACAATATCTAGAGGAGGAGAAAACATTGAGGATATTATCTACAAATGTGCCCAGTGTTGAGACGATTTATCTGGACGGTTTATGATTAATTCATAAAAAATTCATAAATTCACTATTCATAAATTTAAAGAATTCTTTGTGAGATGATTACGAATATATAATTTTGCTTTAACTATGATCGACTGGAAACTCTGTATATATAAGTTTCTTTGTTCACTTATATATATTATACTATCATATACTTATATCATCATCATATTAATTTAAAAAGTTTACTTTTAAGAGTTCATTTCATTTCGTATTATATATTCCCTCAAAATGAATACAATACAACTTTATAGATAATGCCCAAGCATTCTGCTTCAGCAAGCGCATATACCTTGCGATAGAGTATAAACAACAGAGTCAACAAAATGAAACTGAAAAGTGCGTTCAATGAACGCGCATCGAGCGCTCAACGCGCGTGCGTTTTGGGGCAACGATCGAAGACGATAAGACGAGCATGAGCCAAAACGAACAAAGCCAATTGAAGATTGGAATTGCAATTGGAATTGGCTTCAGGGTTCAGGTTCAGGAGACTGTGGGTTTGTGGCCATGTGTCGCCATATGTGCGCCAAGTGCAGTTGCAGTTTGCAATTGACTTTGGACTATGCTCGAAGCCATTCAAATGGGCCAAGACACGCGCCATGGCCAGCTGCCTGCTTGATGAATGGGACACGTGCGCATTAGCTGGCATGCACAGAGCAGAGCAGAACAAACCAAACCAGACAAACAGCGGCACCAACACCAACACACACACACGCACACAACTTTAGCAACTGCAATCAGAAATCCATTGGGGCCGGCGCAGTTCATCGGCCAGAGAATCGATTGAGTAACTGACTGACTGACTGCATAACTGAGCGTGCAAACTGACTCAGCTGGGCGCAATAAAATGCAAACGCACATACAAACACACACACACACACACACACACACACACATACACGCATACACTCTTGCACTCTCTCTCGTTGATTAGCCAAAGCTAATTGCAGCGTAGCAGCTGAGACTCGTGTGCATGTGTACATGCGCCATTCACTGATTGCTTAAGGCTTAAGCATGTCGCGACAGTTGATTTAACTCACTTTCAATAGACCCCGAACGACCCGAGCGTAAAGACCCAACCAAACCCAACCAACCAGCCAGACAGCCACCCAGCCAGACAACCAGCCAGCCAGCCCATTGATAATGAATAATAAAAAATGCATAATAAAACAATAAAAAAAAAAACCCAAAGCTAAAAAAAAGAGTGAAATAAATACAAATTGTACTTATTGCATATAAACATGACCCTGTCTGGCTGTCAGACAGTCTATCAATCTAACTGATTATTTATCTAACTATTCTGAATGTCTGCTGCACGTTTATTTAAGCTATATAAATATCATAATTAATTATATTACGTATGAGCATTAAATATAATAGTTGGCCATCAATATAGACAACTTTGACGTCTGAGAGCCTTTGCGCAAAATTTCAGTTAGAGTTTGGGCATAGTTTGATGATTTTTTGTTGTTATATATAGTTAAAGTATATACAGTATATATATTTAAAGTATAACTTAAAATACATAAATAAATAAAACGGTTTTCATTAGATATGTTAAGCAGAAGCATGCGAAACTCTTTGAACAGACTGAGCCATTATCAGTAGAAACTTGAATTGCATTAAGATATTAAATAAAGTAAGTTCATTTTAATATGTTAGATTATTTCTAGTTATAAATTCAATGTTCAATTCTGCACTGACATTATGTGTTATGGCTATAATATTATCTTAGCCAGATTCCTTGGTCTGCAAAGCTATTTAAATAATAGTAGTAAATTGTTTTTAAGTATATTTAAAACTTCTTATAACAAAAAGAAATTTTTTCTCATTAACAGACTTTACGCTCGCAAGTTACAATGCTATAAATTTGAAGAGAAAACTTTTTACAAGTTGCAAAAATGAAAAGCAATGGAAATAGAAGCAAAAGCAAACGAAGCCTATGAAAAGTTCCAAGTTTTAGATTGCTTGAACTTAGTAGAGTAATCAAAACAGATATATAATTAAATGAGAGAGCAGAAAATTATTGAAAAACGAAAACAATTGAAAGACAGGAAAAACTATAATATCAAAAAAGTATGAAAATATAAAATAATATAATAATATAAAGTCCAATGGGAAACACAAAAAAATGCATCCGTAACTTTTTTTCTAATAAAAATAAAATTATCTCTAATAATATGATTAAGTTCTCTTAGACAACTTATTCTTAGTTTATCTTATAAATTTTCAATAAAATCATAAATTCCATTCATACTGAAAGTCTCTCATTTCCTAGCCTCGTCTAGCTAGTTTACTTGCAGTATCTAATTTCCTACACAGTCTCATTTAAATCACATTTAGTTTCAATCTACAAAATTCTGTTTTAGCAAACCTTAAAGATAACACAAAAATAGCTTATACAAATACAAGCTGCAGACATAATGCAGACAGCTTCTAATTCAAACATTCATTTAATTTATGTTTCAAGCGTTTAAAGTTCACTTTGCTTAAAAATAAAAAATGCGTCAGCTTAAGGCCATAATTTATACGACAACGCAGGCTGCTAATGTTTATATTAGCCAGGCCTTAAAAAATGAAATCGCACAATCTTCAATCAGCTTAACTGCGCATAAATGTCTAAGCTGTCGTCACATACATTTACTGTCATATTTGTATATTAAATAAATAGAAGTTCGACACACACACACACACACACACAGACACTGTTTACATAGCATAATGTGAGGTGCGCACAAAAATTGTTGTCTCTACTTCCTTTCGGTTGCCTACTTCCGACGCCTACGTTGAGCGGCTGGCAACACGGCGTATGCTTTATTTTGCCGGCATTACGTATACGCCGCATAGCACACAACTTAATGCGAATGCTTATGTATGCGTAAATATGCGTAGGCAGCAAATTCTTTTTTCCCGTTTTTTCTCTCTCTCTCTCTCTCTCTCTCTCTATTTTTTTTTTTTTTTTTTTTTTTGCTTGTTTGATTTGGCTCGTGTCCTTGAGCTCGCATTACGTCGTGCATGTTTGCATGTGCGCGTATGTAACGTGCCACAGACAGCGAACGTGTCCCGCTACACCCTTTGCCCATTTGCCCAGCCTCGACTTCGTCAGCTTTAACTGCTACTGAATTTTTCTTTCCTTTTTGCTATACCCTGTAGCCCACCAAAGTGGTTCAAGAGGGTTTTAGAATTGAGCTCGGTTGACCCTAAAGCAGCTCATTATTTGCCCAGAGTCTGTGAGAGCTAGTAAAACAAATTTGAAACGAATCAAGTTGGGCTCAAGTGATTTTCTCCCTTAAAGGCTAGCAAATTTTTATACTTTTGTTATCAATCAAAGCTGGGATTTCAATTTTTACGGAAATTCTGTGGTTTGCTTAATGATTTCTATGATTGTCGAGGTTTTATATAGAAATTTTCAAAGAATATTCTTTCCTTCTTAAGTAAAATTAATCAATTAATAAATACTACTATATATTTTATTATTTTTTTTTATTTATTTATTTTATATAAACTATTCAATATAGTATTTTATATTCAGTGCTGAATTTCTTTAATTTTCTTTACACTTATTAAGTTTCTCCTTTCTCAATTTCAATTCATAACCGCACCTAGGGTATTCTATAGTCAAACTAACCCCATATCGTAGCCCACTTTTCGCTAATCCTTCTCAGCTAACTGCCATGCGGTTTCTGCAACGCATATCCTTGGTTCTCGTTTATGCGTAGTTCGTTATCTGCTCACTCTGTGTTGTGGCCTGAGCTTTTATTTGTTGGTCCCCTGTTCAGGGACATTCCCATACTCCGCCGCCTCCCGCCCCCTCCCTTCACATCATAATGTCTGTGCACGCCCCCTCGCTTCTGTATGCCACCCAGACAAAACACGCACGTAACGTAATTTTGTGGAAGTACCGAGGTAAATGAGGCAGACTACACTGCGCTACATGGTTGGCCATTTTGGGCCATTTTTGCAACACCAGCAAAGTCCTCTGTCTGGCAGCTGTGGGGTATTCAAAAAGTCACCAAAGCTGCATGGGGCAAATGTTTGTCGCTCGGCTTGCCGTTGGCATATTTAGTCTGTGGATCTTGAAGGTTAAATATATGTAAACACACCTTGAAGGCCAACCCCTGTTCACCTCACTCACTGGCATCACCACTGTCTCGCCTGCCAGCTTGTCTGGCAGTTTTTGACTTGTTTGCCAAATGGCGTACAAGATATTTATGCATATTAAAACAATTTGCTTATTATGCCTGAATAATTGAGTGAGCGACGGGAATAACTTCAAGTCTTAAATCTGTCTTCCTCCCTCTCTCTCTCTTTCTCTCTCTCTCTATCTCTTACTCCGTCTGAATCTTCTCTCAAATGGCAAAACGGTGCGGCTACATAATATTAGACAAAAAAAAAAAAGTCGAGTGTGTAGACATAGCAAACCATGTCGCCCTGTCGGCGACATCGAAGCGCAAACTTCAACAAAGCGTTAATTAATACTTGCAAATGTTTGCGCACTGTCTGGCAATGAAAAAGTTAAGCGAAACAACGACACAAACGAGTGAGGCGAACTGCGAGTATAGAACAACCAACCAACCCACATACAGTAAAAAAAAAAAAACATACACACACACACAGCTCTCGTCATAAGTCAAATAAAAAGTACAGAAAAAAATTCCAGTGAATAGGCCCTCGTTTTCCCATAGCAAATAATTGTGGGCCAGATAAGCAACCAGCCAGACGGTTAACCAATGAGAATATTAGCCAAACACTCGGATACGCTGTTTGAGAGGTGCAATTTCAATGGAAATGAGAGCTCAGTTGATGTATATATATATATATATATATATATATATATATATATATATTTTATTTATATATGCAATGCACTGTAACAAATTAACACCAGTGACGAAAGCGAAACAGTCGAACCGCCAAAGCTGATGTAATAAATCTAAATCTAAAGCTTTGTTTACAGGAAGTCTGAAAAAACTATGAATGCATACACAGATGACTAAAGCCAACACAAGCGAGAGCTATTTACCTTTACAATAGGTACATCAAGTGTGGGCACGTGATAAAGCTTAAGTGTTGGATAATAGATGGAATAAAGTTTGAATACGATATAAATATGTCTGGGCAACGTTTGTAGAAAATTAGCTACTACAGAAGACCATTTACCTCTAATTTTAAAAACCTTTTTTAATTTCAAGCTTAAGGTTCTCAAGAACTGCATTAAAATGCGCTAAAAATCTAATTAATTTTTAAAAATGATTTTAAAGTTTGAATTTTAGGAAAAGAATAAAAATAATAAAATTGCAGGCTGAAGATATGCAATGAATTTTTTAACCATTCTTGGTAAACAGAGTCAAAACAAAAATCCACCAAACAAAAAATTTACGACAATAACTTTGTGGATCTACATTATGTCTATGGACACAACTTATCCTAAAGGCTTCCAAAATATCGAATATCAGCTAGTAAATAGCTAACATAAGTATAGTGACCTACTTTCAGTCATTGAAAGAGTCTTATTCAACATATGCCGCCCATCAAAACCTTTCAAATCATACGCAATTAACCTCTAACAAAAATTCTTAGTTTTAAGGCAATTAGTCATCAGCACATTATATTATAGATCTATCTATAGATATATTTCTTAGAGCATTCACAGCTAGCTTAGCTAGTACTATAATAATACTATATTTCAATAGAAAATAGGTGAAACTTCGCTTTCCCATCACACGCTAATTACTTAAGCTATCTTTAAATAGCCATAGCCAGCTTTGCCAAGTAAATTTTCTCCAATCAGCCTAACGAACAGCTAAATAGTCAGTTTAAAGAGAAAAGTTAAATTTACCTCTGAATAAATATTTTATTTATAAATTTTCCTTATTCATACTTTACAAATGGGCAACATTTGATTTCGCTCTTCATAAATAAAATAAAATAAGTTAATATCTTATAAGTCTATCTTTTTTTAACTCTTCTCAACTATTCACCCATTCTAAAGCCAAAAACTTAATATAAAGCCGTTAAATATTCAAAGTTTTCGGCTCTAAAATGAAACTTTATATGAATTTTATATTGATTTTATATAACAAAAGCAATCTCTAAGATCGTAAACCGTCTAGACAACTTAGTTTATAGACGCGTCCCGGCTCACATTTAGTTAGTTTCAAATATTGCTAAAAACCAAAGCCCAAAAAGAAAAAACAAAAAAAAAAAACAAAAATTTGTGATCAGATGGTATCAGAGCTGTGACGACTTTTGCGAATTGTTGGGCATTCAAATGACTGGACGAAGGCATACGAAATCGAAAGCATACAATTCCCAGCTAATTTTATTGGCGGCATCAATCAGTCTGGAACTTGGTTGGCTGTTGTCCACGACTCTCCACTCGCCACTCTCGGCTCTCGACTCTCGACTCTCACAACTCTCAACTGTCGACTGTCGTCTGCCGTTGATTGCAGCCCGCAACCGACCCCAAAGTGCATGGCGAGCGCAGACGCAGTCATTTTAATGTCCATGGCCATCAGCAGCATTTGAGGCGAGTTGAGCTGTGAGCTGATGAGGAGAGTGTGGCGATAGGAGTGCGGTATTGCTTCATCAGATGATGCACAGACAGGCAGCGACGCGACGACGGCGGCGGCGGCGGCGGCGGCGGAGGCAATCATCAATTTCTCAGTGTCGCATTAGTTTTCATTAATTTGAGCGGCGTCGGCGACGACGACGACCAAGTGAAGCGGCACAGATGGACCCCGGGCCAGACAATTGCAGCTACAGCAACAACAAGAACTACAACAACAAGCAGCAAGAGCATTGCACTCGGGTGTCAACTAACAGCGTAATACTCGCTCATGTTTTCAAAAGAAACTCCAGTTGAGAACAGTTCATATGACTGAATTTTTAAGAAAGGTCTTAAAACATTCTTCAGACTTTTCCCAGTACATAAAGTCTTTCAGTCTTTGCTTTAGGTATTTATTTCCCTACTGCAAATCTCTTACAACAATAGATCCTATGTCTTCTCTGCAGAGAATGCATTTAGTTAGAGCAAGTTTTTAGGTATTTGTTGCCAACAGAAGTGAAGATTATCCAAAGATCTTCGCTTCTGCAGGTAAGTGTTTAGGCATTTCTGTCTAACATCAGAAGATCTTTAATTACAATGCCACACACACACTGGAAAACCTTGTGAAAAAGTCATGATATATTCTCAAGTTTTCTTTGTAGAACTGAAAGTCAGGTCTACTCCATTCACCACTTAAACTCCTCTTCAGACTTTCCTATGTATCTCTAACCCAATGTACTCTATAGAAAAGTTTCTCCGATGATCTTTAATAATTTCAGCCTGCTTCATACTCAAACCCATATACTCCTTTAAACATTCAACGACGAGTATAACAAGCAGAAGAAGAAGCAAAAGTTGATGCGCTGTAGCATTATTGATGCATTCGCCAAGCAACGGCGACAGCCAGACATAGCTTTGACGTGGGCCCCGGACCTGAACGTGTGGACTCATTGAGAGACGTTTGCGAATGTCTTGAGACTGCAGACAGACAGGACGGACAGGCGGACAGATGGACAGACAGCGAGACAGACAGATGGATGGACAGACAAGACAAAACTCATAAATAAACCGCGTGCTGGGCACCTTTTACACAAGTCAACCTTTCACATTTCCGCACAAGTTGTATATATACATGAATACATATATATATATATATATATATAAATAAATATATATCAAGCTCCTGCGCGGCTATTGCGGACGCGCTTTCAAGGACAACAAAAAGTGTTTGTAATTCATTTTAACTTTGGACTTGAAGCCTGCCAACCAGCCTGCCAGCCTGCCATATCCTGTGCTCCACTGTATTTGCTATAATAATAATGTGGACAAAAACCCTTTTCTCGCAGACAACTCTCTTTGGGGCCTAGCTGGGGCTGGCCAGACCTCTGAGTTTTTAGGGTGGCACTTACGCAAAGGCCTCCAAAAAAAAAAACAAAAACAAATAAAAAGTTATTCAATTCAAGCGCTGCGCTGTATCTTTTTTGGAGCTCCTGCCGCTACTGCTGCTGCCAGTTTCTTCTACTCTGAGCTGTTTCTTCTAAAATTTTAGTACACAATAACCAGAGGAAGCATATGCAAGAGACAGGAATTGACTGCAAGATCCTCTGTCTTTTCCCATGATTTTAGAAAATATTTTTTACACAGACTTTGCTTAACTAATTCCTAGTTGAAGCATAAGCTACAGCTTAAATGAGTCACATTGAGCTTTCTTCAACTGAGAGGAGAGTAAGACTTTGATGAGCATTAGAGCAAGACTACGCTTTCAAGATTTAGATTATATACATTATAAGAGATATTTTCTCTTAGTATTAATATATAGGAAATAGTTAAAAATTAGTTAACAAATAATTCAGTTGCTATGTTATGAGAAACTAGATAGTACAACTAATATACCTCTTCTATGCACTAAATAAACACAGTATTAAAACAGGCGGCGAATATTTCGTAAAATTCATTTTACGACGAGGACGAAAAATCATTGCCGGCTTCGCCGCCAGTCAACTGTCAGTCGGGCGTAGAGGGGTGGAGGTGAGTCGACTGCGACTGCGACTGCGACTGGACTTGTTCGTTTTTCAAGGTTAAGCAGCACACACACGCACGCACACATAGAGCGAGAGCAAGAGCTAGGTAGAGGGAGAGAAGGAGTGAGAGCCATGCGGCAAGTGCCAGACATTGAGCCAGACGGAGTGCGTCGGGCGCACGGCGGGTGAACGAAGAAATTCGCTGCGGCGGGCTGACGACGAGTGGGAGTGCATTTCAGCTTACGCTTCACTTAATTTTCGTGCTATAAATGTGTGTATTTTACTATATATATATACATATACATATACATATACATATACATAAATATATATGTACGTATATTTGTATGTGTGTGTGTGTGTGTGTGTGTTCGTCTGTCTGGGTGTGCATTTGCTCGAGGGTGCAATATTTGGACTGGATGAGGATGAATGACGCGCTAAAGTTTCGCAACGCCTTTTGGCTTTGTTTGTCGTCTCGTGTCTCGTGTATTTAGAGTGCCCGTCGGCAAAAGGAGGCCCAATCGGTGGGTGGTTAGCACGACTCTATGTGCATGTTTGCTCATGTTGCCGCTAGAGTGCGCCAGAGTGGGAATTACTATTATACAGTTAGTTTGTTTACAGTTAGCAAAAGAGTTAGCACCGAAAATAGGCTAAAGAATCAGTAGGCAGTGGGCTAGCTTCTAGCTATTTGGTTCATATGAATTGATTTGAGAACTAGTAAGTAAATCGAACTAGGAACTAGGAAACTTTTGTTCATTTGAGAAAAAGCTATATCTCACAACTAGTTAAAATGAATAAATTTAATGGTTTACAGAAAACTAGTAACGAGTAATCAAAAGGAATAACTAGTTCCATTTAATATGCATAAAAAGAAACTAGAACTAAAAAAAAAATTATGAAAGCATATACATATAAAGAATATATTTTCTGAAACCAAGAACTAGTAAATGTTCATCTGGTTACAATAGTTGAAAGCTAAAATGCTAGCGAGTTGAATATGTTTACTGTAACCAGAAACTAATAAATTGCTCACACATGTAGTCAGCCACCTAAGCTATAGTTTAACACCACCGCCTTAATGTCATAATAAATGTGATGAACAGACCATTCAGACTCTATTTGATTAATAGTTAAAATATTCCTTCACAGATGCCTGAACATAAACAGAGGTAAATTTGCATATCTGTACCTAAGTACATGGTAATTTGTAGCACACGTGTTTCTGATGACAGTGTAAAAGCCAGCTGTCAAAATGAGTTGAATGCTGAGGCAGTGGAAAGCATACACAATTCAACAGGTAGAAAGTTTGCTTGAACTAATTCCATGAATAATTGAATAGCTTATAAGAGCTGAACAATAGAACTAGTTCCATGCATGAGTGGAAACTAACAAGCTATACAATTTCCGCATTTAATTGAAGAGCTTATGAGTTTCGTTCCACTGTATGAAGAAAGAATGCAAATGAACTAGTTCTCTGAAGAGAAAGGAATTTACAAGAAGTTGTCAGCTGTACAATTGGAATTTCTTTTGATCGAACTGCATAGTTTGTCCAAGCGTCAGTTCACTTTTAAACTAGCTTGCTCCACTGTGCGCAGCCTCAAGTGCCAGGCAACAATGCAAAATCGACAATAATAGAAGCCGCCAACGTCGTCGCCGGTGCAGACGGTAAGAGCAGCAGCAACAGCAGCACTGCCAGCAACGACGGCGATGGCGATGGCGATGGCGGCAGCGGCAGCGGCGTCGCCATCGGCAGTCAAAGTCATAAACTTTATTTTCTGTTGCCTGCACAAAGGAGCACGCTATGAGGGACAGAGATGAGTAGAGTGCGAATGAGAGAGCGAGAGATTGAGACTTTTCACACTCCTTTGTCTGATGCACATGCGACCAACCCGATCCCCCGCTTTACACGTGTGTCTGTCCGACTCTTTGAGTGGGCGAACATTTCATGCGTTTACGTCGAGACACAATCGAAAACAATTTCTGCCTGCAATTCGGGTCGAGGGAGCAAAAGGTTTTAGATCTCTTCTTCTTCTTTTTTTTTGAAGTTTTTGTGTCTGGCTGCGTCTGCAAATTTCTTCTTTTTTGTATTATTGCATAATCAACACAACATTGATTGCAAGTGTGTGTGTGTGTGTGTGAGTTTGCCTGAAAGGCGTTAACTGGCAACCAATCAGCGAGAGCAGACGAGCAGCTGCCTTTGATGCAGCTCATGGAATCGGCTAATGAACAATTACCTCCCATTCGTCCTCTCTCACTCAGTCACTTCACTGCTCTCACTCTATCACATTCTCAACAGGTTGTCTGCCACGCTCTAAATGAATTCAAATGCCATGCGTCAAACTTATTCAATAATTCATAACTCAATTTTGACCTTGGCCAAAAAACCCTTTTTTTTCAGACATTCAGAAATTTGGTTCGCTCGCAGGGTTGTTAATATCTTGATTAATTTCTGTCCGACGAGAGCTTCTGGAAAAAAAAGGGGGCGAGAAAAAATAATAAAAATTAAATAGCCAAATGAAAAACCCAGACGATAGACAGTTAACAGACACCCGCACACGCATTTTCTAAATCAAATTTTCAAAGCCAAAAATGGTAAAACTTTTGGGTCGTTGAGCAGAGCCAAGGGAGTGAACGTTGGTTGTGGAGTGTAGAGCAGCCAAGAATGTGCTGACCAGTGACGTAGCTATTGCCATACTCTGTGCTGTAATAGCAGTGGTTAATTGGGGGTTATAATAGACTGGCGAACAGTTATGTAACAGGCTAGAAAATACATTTTAATTGGCATAGAGTTGGTCTACATTTAGACAAGAGCAGAAGCACTTAATTCTCTTGACTTGTGATCATCTGCTGCAGTCAATTACATTTATTTTTAAATTTAGAAATATCAATTAAAATAATTATTGTTAACTCAGCTTGTCGTTGGATCAGAAACATATAGAGTTTTGAACGCATTAACAACTCAGTTTTACGGCATACACTAATATACAACATTTTAGTTAGTTAATGGCATAATTATCGATAACAATCGATAATCAGTTAAATTTGCAATGAGCCTAATTCATTCAATTTAAATTCAAGCCATAGCTCATGCATATATCAATTTAATTTAAGTCTCTATGTCCAAGTAAAGCGCATTAGCTCGTCGTTCACTCTAATTTGAAGAGCTCTTGAATTTGGTTACAGCCCCAACGACCAAAAGTTTGCCAATGAAATTTTGAATGAGTGTGTGTGTGTATATGTCTGTGTGTGTGTGTGTGTGTTTGCCTTTTGGTCTGGCTAAAACACAGCGAGACGACAGGCAACGGACTTAGGAGACGCGTCAGCAAAGTGCATAAATAAAGGCACTCAGGCGAGAGTAGGTGCGGGTTAGGGCCCGGTTAGCTGCCTACTTTTTGGCGCCACTCTGAAACTAGCTGCCGACAATGTCCTTAATGCGTTCTAGAAAAGTGTCGCACTCAGCTACTACTTGTCTGCCAAGTTCTGGGGCCATGAGTTGGCACTAAAACTTTTGCGTTTTGCGCTTTGCGTTTCGCCATTTCCACACGTCAACTTTTTGCCCAAAAAAAAACATACTTAATTATGTGCCTAGTGCATGGCGAAAGGGGCATTATGGGAGGGGTTGAGCAAACCCTTCGCTGTCATTGTGAATGCGAAATAAATAGCGAGCGCCTGGATAAAGAGCCAGCGCTCAGACAGACCAACTGACAGGCAAACCAAACTGGCTCTGATTCTGACTCTGACTCCAGCTCACAGCCTCAGTACCTGCAGCTACGACTATCCCCTGGCACCCCAGCTGCAGCCGGCTGCATGCAGCAGACGCTCAGCTCAGACTCAGACAGGGGCAGCCAAATCAAAACGCCGGGGCTCCAACAATCGAACGACGACAACGATGACGACGACGACGACGACGGCATTCAACTCGAATTAAATTGAATGAAATGTTGCAAAATCCCTGAATGCGTTGCAGCACAGTCAACAGAACTGCAGAGACCAGTGTTACGAAGCTAGCTTGATTTTCGACTAGTCTAGCTTTGTTCAAGCTAAAATTAAGTTAGTTTTTCATTGGAGTTTTTTTGAGATCTATTTATATATATATATATTTATTTTAAATTATAACATATACAATTATCATGCGTATAATTTATTTTTCCTATCAATATTCTCACATTTCCATCCAATAATTAAATTATTATATTTAGAGTTAAAATTTAGAAATTTCAAGAAAATTCAAAAAAATATTATTGCTATAATTTATTTTTAATATATTTGAAATGCGTAAAGCATCTCATATATACACACACAGTTAACAATTCATTTCTAGCTAGCAATAATAGCCTTTTTACGGCTAACCGCTAAAGTTGGCATCACTTGCAGCTGACAGCAACAGTGACGGTCAAGCTATGGGCTATGGCCAACTCGGTCTGTGAATGTGATTACATTAAAATTTATGTGCATTTGTAAAACAAGAGAGAGAGAGAGAGAGAAAGAGAGAACGGTAGGCAACATCTAAAGAGGGAATGAAAGAGCAGAGTCAGACATGGACGTGCAACATGTGGAGCAAACAGTGACGCCCCAACTGGCAGACAGACATGGTAAAGCCAATGCCAATGCCAATGCGAATGCAATTTCAGCGACAGCCGCAACAGCAGCTAAAGTTATGGACAGGATGTTGCATCTGTCTCGCCGAGAAGACATGAGCCCAGTCAGTTGCAGGGGCAGAGCTGGTGTCCAGCTTTTGGCCTGGTCAAAGAATCTCTCAATATCCTGTCGCTATAAATCTTGCATTTTGTCTCACACAATGGCTTATCAACCGACTGGCAATCGGCAAAAATGCTAATTATAAACAAGCCGCGCCGGTAGCCGATGCATCGTTGTCGTTACCCCTGATTTCGAATCCGATTCGGAGCCCAGCTACTGGGCATGCATCCATATTTAGATGAGAAGTCATTACAAGGATTTTTGCAAACAGAAAACAGGTTGTTCATAATTTCCCCCTTGCGACTTGGGTGCTGGACTGCTGGACTGTGCGCTGTTCTCTTAATGGCCGCCAATTAGAATAAGTGCAGCTCCAGAGGAGCCATAACTAATAACTACCTTTTGGCATTTATTAAACGTAATGATTACATATCTGCAATATATCGGCCTATCAACTCAAAATTGATTGCAATTGCCAGATGCATTGCTGAAGCATATTGTTATTAATCGATATTTTAAGCTTTTACTGCAGTCGATATCGTCAGAGTATGGTAGCTCATTAATCATTAGCGTTATTATTGCTATAAGTAGTTGCATTATCAGAGATTTTCCTTCACATATTTATCGATCATGGATACTATAAATATGTTCATTAAATGAGATTTGTATTTAGATACTAATAGATCATAGACATTTAGTCAAGTTGTTTATATTGCATCTATCTTTAGCTTAAGACATTTATCGCTTGTTATCAAGATTTAGATTTAAATTTTAATCGATCTTAAGTTTTTTCTATAGGCTCTCTCTATCCCATAGACATATATCGATAATTAATAATACCAATGATGTGTTTTTTTAGATATTAAACATAACATATTACATGACCTCTTCCTTTTTCTTTCTCTTCGCTTCCAATCACATTTGATTTGATTTCAGAATATTAATTTTTATTTTCTACTTAGTAGTACTAAGTAGTAGTAGTACTGTAGCCAGGAACTAAAAAACAGAAAATTATTCCACAAAATGCAAAGAAATATTTTTTCTTATTGGGAACCTTTTCATCATTATACCCCGTAGCCATTTCAATTGCATAAAAGGGCTATATTAACTTCCTTACAAAAAACACCTTTCTTTGCGATTCTCACGAGTCTTTAAACATACTTCTCTCTTCTACAAAGACCACTCTCCTATATCACTCTCTCCACTATATCTTCTACTCTCTTACAAAAATTCATTTCTAATTATTTGAATACATTAGACCAGCAAAATCACATTACAGAGTATCTCCAAGTCCAGCACACTTGCCCATAAACTTGACTCGTACTTGTTTTCATCTGTTTTATTTTGCATGTCTGGGCTGTGCGGCTGCTGGCCCCCGCCATAGTCCCTAGGCGTCTGACGTCAAAATGCAGCCAACTCACACTCATACACACAGATGCAGACACACACACAAACACACACACGCAGACAGCGACGAGTCGTGAGAGGCGGACGTCAAAGTCGCATTTGCCTTTACAATTTTTTTTTGGCGCGTTCAATAAAAAAAGCCAACTTCAAACATACGAAAAAAAAAGTTAAAACGCAGCAAGAAGAAGACGAAGCAACAGCAACAACACAAATTGTGCGCAGACAACAAGGAAAATGCAGACGGCAACAACAACAACAAAATCAACGATGAAGGCGACGGCGACGACGACGACGACGACAAACACCAGACAGCAGCAGCCGCAGCAGCGGCAGCAGCCGCAACAGCTACACAAACAACCACCGACGCAGACCGGCAAAAACAACAAAAACAACAACAACAACAACACCAACAGCAGCAGCAGCCAGCAACAGCAAGCAAGGAATACTTTTCAAGGTCACGCATAGAATTTCGGTATTTTGTTTCAATGCGTCTGCTGCACACGCACACAAACACACTCACTCACACAAACACACAGACCTATGGGCAGGCAAGCAAACGAACGTGTAAGCAAGAGAGGCAGAGCGCAGTCGTCTGGTTTGACATCGGCTATCCCTTTTTGCGGCAGCGTGCTTAGGCAGAGAGCTTTTTATGCCCATGCACTTAAGCTGCAGCGGAAAGAGAGAACGGCAGACAGCCAGAGAGCGAGGGAATACAAATGTGTGTGAGCATTTGAATCAGTTTCTATATGTGTATGTGTGTGTGTGTGTGTGTGCATGTGCCTGTGTCTGACATTGAGCCACTTTGCTTCTCTGTTGCTGTCTGAGCCGGCGACGTTCTAATGATGGGCGATACGTCGCACTGTGGGGACATTGAGTCGCGTGTTTGCCGAAGAGAGAGGGAGAGAGGATGAGAAGCAAAACCAATTGCTGACGGGGTGGGAGCCGCCACATCAAATTGCCTTAATAGCGCACTTTTGTTGATTTTTTGGCACTCTTTGTAGTTGTTGTTGCCCTTTTTTTTTCGTTCGTAGTTGTCCTTGAATTCGCTCATGTTTCGGCTCTCTGCCTCTCTCTCTCTCTCTCTCACACTTCCATCGACTAAGTGTCTTTTGTCTCTCTGTTTGTGCACCTCTTATTTCTTGGGCTCGGCTGACTTTAAGGACTTGTCTTTATTTCTTTTAATGAGACACTTGTGTATCCTTTGGCCCAGGTATAAGTGTGTGCGCGCTTCTTAAGCTTTTTGGCTGTCTCCTTTTTGCCCGTTCGCACTTTATTATTGTTTTTCTTTGTTTCTTTTTTTTTTTTCTTTGGTCACCTTATTTAATAGGATAATAAGTAAATAGGCTCACGTATATAGTAAAGGCCAGTTGACAAGCACAATGACTTCCCTTATCATCACAATTCCTCTATGCTTAAGATAATTGCTAAAGATTTTGTTATGTGATCAGATCAAGATATGCAGAAGTGAAAAGCAGTTGAGAATCAAAACAATTTGATTGATTGTATAGCGTGTGATTCTCCTAAATAAGTGATTGCATTCAATCACTCTCTCCCTCTCTCTCTCTCTCCTTCTCTCCACACTCTTTTTTCTCAGTCCATCTTTCTTTGAATCTCCATCATTCACAACAATTCTCTCTATCTTCTCTTCGTATCCCTCTCTGTCTATTCATCACTAGACTGCTAGACTCTCTCTCTCTCTCTCTCTCTTTCGCTCTCACTCTCTTGCACTCAATCTCAGCTTCTTTCTCCACGTTTCTTCCTCACTCCGCCTCTCTTTCTCCCCCAGCAAAGTTCATACTCAGTAACACCTATAGTTAGTTAGTTCTCTTGTTGCCCAGGACAATTGTTAACGCCCCACTGAAAGCTGGCATTCCTAAGTCAAGCTGCATATAGGCAGGCCAAAAGGGAGGTAAGCCAACAGCCGAGCTTGCAGGGGCAGGGGTTTTGACACAGACGCCAAAAAACGCGCGCAACATGTTTAAGGTAAGATGCAAGATCCCCTCAGCAAGCAGCAGCCGCAGCAGCTGGCCACAGCTCCAACTACCCAGCACTTCAACCCAGATGCAAGTAGATTGCTGGACGGGGCGTCTTTCAAGGATGCAGCGCAGCACACTTGAGTCTCGAGTTGATTGATGTGGTCGTTGGCTGGATGGGTCCATAGTCAGTCTGTGCCTTAGTCAGTTAGTCAGTTAGCCAGCCGCCATATGGTGCACATGTTGTTGCCAGAGATCTCTGTGTGTTGGCCGGAGCTGTATTGCAATTCCTTGATTAAATCACTTTTCAGCCACTGACAGTTAATCAAGGCGCAAGGCGAACATTTTCAAGGTGCGCAATCGTGACCGGGCAATGGGGAATGGGCGACGAATGCAAACTGCATGCATGCCCCATCTCTCTGCATGTCTGGCTCTCTCTCTCTCTGTTTCTCTTTCGCGCTGTCTCTGTCGCCCTGTCGGCAGTTGCCCGGGACAACTGTCTGCCCTTACCTCAACGCTGTCCCGGCCCGTCCGCCTCGCCTTCAGCCAACTTCCGCCTGCTCCAATTGTTTGCGCATACAAAGAAGCGTCGCGTTCGTGTCGCAGAACGCAGCGCAGCTCCGTTTCGATATAATCCAAACAAACATATTGTTTTGTCTGCCACAGTCTGGCCTGCATCCAGCCCGCCTCCCTAGCCTCCCCCTCTCTGACTCTCTGCCTCTCTTTCCCTCTCTTTCGCTGTCTGTCTACGTGTGTCGATTGTTGGACGCCGTTGACGGCGCTCTTGGCTGCAACAAAGCAGCGTCTGAAGTGCAGCAGCAACAGCAGCAGCAGCCGCCGCATCAGGGCAAAAACTGGAAAAACATAGCTGGTATACGGGTAAAGGGTAGAGGCTAACAAGGTGGTAGGGGGTTACGGGCTAGGGGCGGACTAAACGAGCGCAGCATGCAGTTTTTTGTTCATATATGTGTGCGTGTGTGTTTGTGTGCATGCGCGTGTGCGTGTGAGCCCTGCATTCGCTTGGACTTCACATATATTTCGTTTTCTTTTCATATATACCCTGTAAATTTCTGTAAAATCTATAATTTATATCTACTTTTGGAACCCAGTGCCTATACTCATGTTGGTTAAGATCTCAATTCATCATAATTTTTTAACGATAATTGATAACTTGTCAAATCGATAAATATCGATACAACAACTTAAAAGTATGAGTATATGATCTAAACAATCTTTCAGATCAAATCTATGATTCCATAATGTCAGAATAGAATCTTTAATTGCTTTATTTAATAAACTTCATATTATACATCAGTTAAGTTTAGTCATACTGCATCGATACATATCGACTTTCTACATAAATTGCTCTTAGAGATTCTTACTCTCTCAGACTCAGACATATTAAAGAAGTAAGTGCAAATGAATGTTCTGGCAGGTATTCAATAATTAATGAGTATCTATCAATCGTGCACTCAGGGCTAAGTTGCCTTTTAGTCTCTCTGTTTGTGTATGCGCTGCACTCGCTTACGCTTGGGCATTTATTTTGTGTGTGTGTGTGTTCTTTTTTTTTTTTTTTTTGTCTCTTATTATTTATTTTCTCCTTGGTTTTTTTTGGTCACAGACTTTGACATGCCCTACCAAGGGTCGAGCTTATTGGATAGCCAACACGCTATGGGACACTAAGTTTTATTTTGTTCAGCATACCACGTTGTCGTAGCAATCGGCTTTATGTCAAGAGTGTGTCTAGCCGAAAGGCATATCCTGTTGTGAAGTGCAATTTCAACAGGACATTGAATGATGGATAATTCGATGAGTTGACTCGCCAAACGCTCTCTTTGCCCATCTCTTTCTAGTTGTCGCTCTCACAAACTCTCTATCTCTCTCTCTCTCTCTCTCTCTCTGGCTAGCTGCTTCCATATGCTCTGTCCTCTGGCTTCTTCATTAAACCGTACAACAAAAGCACTTTTGTGTCAGTCAGCAATTCGTCTACGTCTGGGTCTCTCCTACTCCGACTTCGCCTCCTTCTTTCACTCCTCCTTCACAGTCCGACCCCAACAAAAACAGTTTCCAGCTCCATTTTGAAGTTGTCTGCGTCTCAGACACCGGCGACAACAACCAACAACAGCAACAACAACGTCGTTGCCCAGTCGGCCTTTTAGTTTAAGTTGTAGTCAACGTCTGCGTCAGGTCTGCTCTGCGCCCTGGTCTTGGCTTAAGTAGGTTGGCTGACTGACTGCCTCTGTCGCCACCCTTTGCCCTGCTACCCTCACTCTCTCTCTCTCTCTCTTGCTCGCCCTTTGCTTTTCGCGTCTATGTCTACGCCTGCTTTGTTATTCATATTATCCGGCAAATATTTGCCGTTGTCATACGAAAAATGTCTACGAAAAGGGTTGATGCAGTTACTTCTCTGCCCTCCCCTCCCTTTCTCTAATTCTATCTCTCTCTCATACGCTCTCTGCACTAATGGCCGCAATTGTGGCTGTGGAGTGTCTCTTTCTCTCACTCTCTCTCTCTTTCTCTCCGCCAGTTTCTTTTGCTGTGCATGTCTGTTTGCCCCGACCCAAATTGACGTCTGCAACAATTGCAAGGCTTTTCGTCGTGTACACTGATTACACTTCTAACCCCTAACCCCTACCTGCCTGCCTCCCTGCCTCCGCACCTACCTCCTCCCTCTCTGCTTCTTTTGCTTCTGCTTGCCGTCTGATAATATCTTAATAGATTCTTTTTTGCTTTCAGCTTCATTTGAATCTGAATTCAGGTTGTTTTGTCCGTTGTCCAATTGTGTCAGCGTTTTCTCTTAAGAATTCTCTGTTATATCGTCAACTGAAGCCCAGACCTTTTTCCTTTTCCAAAAGGATTTTAAGGTCCTATAGTTCGTCTTCTACGTCTTTTACTTCTTCTACCTTTACTTTTGCTCCTCTCTCAGTGCAATTTGTATAATGAGCACGTTGTCTATTATGGTTAGCACAAGTCTTTGACTTTCAGCACCTTATTTGTGCGCCTCAGCCCTTCCTGCTGCCATGCTGTCTGACTCGTCCTGGTTATCCTTTACCTTGTTGGCTTCTGCCTTTGGTTCCTTATTCATTTGTCATAACATTAAATGTAATCAACTGTATATTGCTTGTTCCTCACTTTGGTCTGTCTGCTGCTGTGCAATGACAAGCTTTTGATTAATCGTAAAATGTAATCATCTCAAACTGATTAAAAGCAACTTATGAAAGCCTTATATGTCAAGACGTTTATAGCTTTTTAAATCTAGGAAGATCAAAGATATACAAAACTGGCTGAAAGCTCCTGAAAACTTTAAATTCTTTCCAATTGGGTGAAAGCTTTATATGCATACTTAATATATACGAAATAATATTATAGTCCTAGAAATATGGCAGTGCCTTTATGACAGATTTTTTGATTATCTTGGAACTTATCGACTTCATAAACATTCCAACAATATTAGCTTTAACAATAGATGACTACGTCAGCCAATCAAGTCAATTAAAATTTCTTAAAGCTCAACAATTTAAATAGCTATTTGCATTTTACAACACTGTATACTAAAAGTAAAAACTATAAAATGCAACCATTTGAGCATTTCATATTTCTCCATTTACGATCCTCCACCTCTAACCATATGGACCACACACACGCACGAAAGGGAGAAAGCGACAGAGAGACAAAGCCATTGGCTGTCTAATATTGCCGCCATATGAGCCAGGGCTTTAGTAATAGACCTGTCCGCTGGACAACAGTGGAGAGCTACATAGCGTCTAAACATATGCTTCGACATTTATGTCTTGGCTTTCAACACCCACAACGTTGTAGCCCCATCGGCGACTATTATTACCACATTTACGACTCTGTTGCCCGGCTGCTGACAGCACTTGGCGTCGTTGCTTCTAATGTGCTTAAGGCGTCATCGCACTTAGACCAAGACCATGTGGCCCATCTGTGCACGCAGCTCGGTTCGAATCAGTTACCAGGCGCTGATTGACACTTTTTACTGCTGTTGCTGCTGCTGCTGCTGTTGCTGCTGCTGTTAGCTGCAATTGTTGCTGCCGGCAAAAGTTCAATGAGTTATGACTCAGAGTGCAATCAATGGATGCCAATGGACTGGCTATTGTTGAACTTGCAACGTGCCTTCATCGACGTTTAATGAGCTCCATTGAAAAATGCATTGAAAATTCATTAGCAAAGGTTGCCTATTGTGTAAAATGTACTGTGGATCAAATATACATATATATGTATATACATATATATATATATGCTCTTCTAAAGGTATTTACATTCAAATATCAGACTGAAAGCGGCAAATGACTCATAAATTATTTGAAGAACAAAGAAACAAATAATTATGTAGGTATTAGCTTTTAAATCATAAATAAAACTGAGTTTCTACTAAAATTATTAACTATGACAGCTCTAAAAGTGAGTTTAAGTGTTGGTAAGCGAACTACAAATTGGATTAAATGATAAATTAACTCTTAACTATGAGCAAATTATATATAAATACCATATATTTGTATAAAGAATATATTACTTAGATATTAATGTAAGCTACGCATGTCAGTGTTGATAAATACGCCACTGAACTAAGGGTATGAGTAAAAAAATAAATATCCAGCAATGTGATGACAATGTTAGCAATGCCTTCGAGTGTTGCTAAATAAAATACAACGTTGTTTAGTGTTCTTAAATGATTCGAAAAAGTTTAACGAATGTGTGCAGATATTTGAGTTAACACAAAAGAGACAATGAGGTAATTGCATAGATAAGAGCACTAAAGATGCTTTTGAGTGTTGATAAACAACGTTACAAACTTGCTTGTTCCTTAGTGTTCAATAATGAAAAAAATACTGGAAATTACTGAAAATACTGGCATACAATAGTATTAAAAGACCTCAATGGAAAAAATGTATCGTATTACTATTATGTACGTATTATAAACATAAATATTGATCAAATAAGTATGCATTATATCGGTATTCCCAAATAAGCAATGAAACTTGAGCTTGCATAGAACCAAAAATGACAAAACAGTTATGGATATTTTCATATGATAAAAATTGATAAGAAAAATACCAAAATTAATAAATATAATAAATTTATTTCTGACTTACCCAAAATAATATGCTGAAAATAAAAAGTAAATATATATATTTTAGTTTAATATATGAATATATTAATTTGAATAGGTATAAAAATGAGCAATTATACTATATTATAGTTTGTATTCTTTTTTTTTTTTTTTAATCTTAATAAATTTATATAGATTTGACTCTACTTTCTTTCAACTATACTTAAATTTATGTAAATATAATATGAAATTCTTCCATAGTACGCCAAACCGTAAACCTGTTGCAGCTGTTACCAAGCAGACAATGGGTTGTCTTAACTTTTATGATTGATAGCTAAAGTCATTCCATTTGCCAGACTGTAACCCACTCGCTTCCTCTGACCCTCGCTCGCTCTCGCTCTCTCTTTCTCTCCCTCTCTGTCTCTTGTTTGGCCTCTCCATTGTTAGCTCATTTGCGTGTAGTGTGTAAATTTCTTATTTATTTTATTTATTTTATTTTTTATTTTTTGACTGATATGAAGAACTAATCAATGCATTCAACGAGTGCCACATTGAAAATCATTCATCATGTGATTCATGAGACAGAGAGAGAGAGAGAGAAAGTAAGAGAGACTGCCTTATCGAGTGCAACAACTGATTGGCTGACTGACTGACTGACTGAATGACTAGACGCATTGTCTGGGACAACATGCAATTGTGTATTGCGAGCTGAGAGCTGCGAACTGAGCGCTGTGAGCAGCAAATTGTGAACTGCAATTGTGGCATTTGCCTTTCTTTTTCGGAGCAGTTGCAGCTGCGTCAAAAGTAGCTAAGCTATAAATATATTAGAGCAACAACAATGAGGCACACACTGAGGTGTCTCTATATGACTACATGTATTTGTGTTTAAATGTATGTGAACATACTTTGTATATTTGTGCGCAAGTGGCAATCGTCTGCGTCTTTTGTTGTCTCGACACAGTCTGCTTATCACACAACAACAAAAGCAACAACAACAATAATGACAACAATGACAACAACAAATCGAGTACAACAACAACAAAATAATGACTAACAGCAAAAAGTGTCAACAACAACGTTGACTTCACATGATACTTGTTTTCTCGTCGCTGTGGCGAGGATCGATTCTGAGGTTTTACAACAACAAAAATTACGTATACGACATGTACGCCTTTAATTACAACGATCGGCAACAAGACACACAAACACACACACACACACACAATGTATGCATATCTATTTAATTATTTATTTGCCACAGCGAATTTATTTATAAATGCAGACAACGACAACAGCAGCAACAACAACAACAAGAACAACAACAACAACAACAGCCCGACCTTGGCATGCTCACAAATTAACGTGCAGCAACCATCGCATCGCATCGCATCGCATAGCATGGCATGGCATCGCATCGCATAGCATCGCAACGAATCGCTCATTTGGCAAGTTGCATGCGTCGAGCATTGCGCATACGTCACGTGTGACGCCCGCAACAACTGTCTCATTCCCAATTTGCTTTACCCGCCCGCCTTCCTCACCAACTTCCACACCTCTTCGCAGTCTCTTTACTGCCCGCACGTTTGCCTCCAGCGACGCTCTTATTAAATTATCAACATAAACAAATGTCTCGCCGTTTGTGGCCGCGTTTCAAAATAAATACATACATGTATGCATACACTGCGAGAAAAGTTAATATTCAAAATTGTAGGCTTGCAAGCTTTCTATGCATCTTTAGACTGCTTAATATTGGCCATTTTTGTGTGAATTTCTAGTGTTGAAAGCTAAGCTATTAATTGAGAGTTGATCAAGAAAAGCTCGGCTGTAAAACTCATATACTTAAGACTAAACTGAAATACAAATTGAAGACGCGGAATCATAGAGTTTCTAGGTTAGTCAGTTGCAAAGCTGATTCTATAGCTTTCTTATATTAAAAGATTATTTTGAATATATATATATATATATATAATCATATATATTTTATTTATATAATTTATCAAATAGATTATGATTCATCCAAATTTCATTTACGATTTAATATAATTTTCGGAATACTCTCTACCTAAAAGAATTTTTCTCAGTGTTTGTACTTGTCGAGTATTTTTTGGCATGTACAATGTTTCTTATTTGCTTTTTTTTTTTCATTTTGTACTTTTTTTTTTTTTTGGCTCATTCGTATTGTGCGCCAAAGCAAAAGCAAACACAGACGTCGTCGCTACCAAGTGCCACTTTTTTTTTTGGTGAGTTACGGCTGTATTTTTTTTCTCGTCTGTGGCTCGGCGGATGGTGGCTGCTGTTGGGGGTGGCGTAAGGCGAGCAGGCAAGTTGAGCTTAGTAACCACACAGGTAGGTCGCCAGACAGACAAACAGACAGCGTACTGCATATGGCGGGAGACCAGACGAGACAATGTTAATTAGCACTTCATGATAAGTTGTCTCAATTGTTGTTGTCCTCACAGACAGTAACAGAGAAAAAATAATAAGAAAAACATAAGAAATATAAAATAAAAAAAATTGTATAGAAATAAAGCTGAAACTGTGACAATTTTGCGGTTAGGGGACAGCGGTTCGAGAGGCTTGCGATGCACATTTCTTTGAAATCGGAGCATGTAAAACAAAAGAAAATATAAACAAAATTAATATTATTTTAGAGATATAGCTGAAAGGCTTAGATTGAATGTGCGCGACCAGTAGATACCACATTAAAACTTTTCAAAATATTTTCAATGAGATTTTAAGCTTGATGGAAGACATTTTTTTTTTCAATATTCATTTTCTTGAAAGGAAAGCTTTTAATGAGACTTAACTTTACTTTCATTCAATAATTTATTTCAATATAATTAATTGTATGTTTAATATATTTTCGTATATATCAGATAGTACTTCTACATAAACAATTACATAACTATAATGTATCTGTTAATTACTAAATACATATAGAGTTACCTAGTTACCATATATCTCCCAGATATCTATACTCCATAGATACATCTGCATAACTAATTACTTATTGCCTCTGGCATCTTGTAGGCATATCCTTTGCCTACTTGCCTACTTAAAGTCATATACACGCCCACTTTCATAGCTCTGGGTATTAAGACCAAACGTTAAATACAATTTATAGACACGCTAATACACTTTTAGTAGCTTGCTTGGGGCTATTTTTAAAAAGCCAACAAACAACAAAACCGCAGACAGGAAAAAAAAAAACGAAATATATAAGCGATAAAAAAAAACAAAAGGCAACGCAGTCTGGGTAACCGATCGGCCAGACACTTCGACCCACTGATCTGGGCGACGAGGCGGGTTTATATTTTGCATTGGGGCAATAATCAAATGAGAATGTCGCATGTGATTCATATCATTAAAAATATATATATAAATAAACCATACTAAAAGCAGCGGCAACAATAAAAAAAAAAAAAAACAAGAACAACAACAAAATTTGCTGCATAAATAAACTTAATTAACGTGCGGTTTTGCCCCGCCCGCCGTTGCCATCGCCGCCCCCGCACAGCCCTTCAACAGCGACTGCGGCTGTCTGACACTTTAATTTCTTGGACTTTGCTCGGCGGCTCAAGACAGCAGCAGCAGCAGCAGCGAGGCGCTGGCAACAGCAACCAGTGACAGTGAAACACACCAACAACAACAAATACAGCGACACCTGCATGTATTAATTGTATTTAGACAATCGTCTGGGCGAAACAAATAATCATGCTCACACACAGTCAAACATTAAGACAACAGTTAGCAGCAGTAATAAGTAAATATGTTTGCTAGAACAATGTCACAGTGAACGGAATTGGAATGGAACGAGCAACAGCAACTGATAAATTCATAGCCACTTGCTGCTGTTAAGTGCGGACTGCGCACTGTTAAACAGATTCGTATTCCTCAAATAATGTTAGCTCCGCTGTTAAAATACGTAAGCGTGTGAGCGTGAGAACGCCAGAGAGAGAGAGAGAGAGCTTGCAGCATTTCGTTCGTTTCCGAAGCAAACGTTTGCTCACACACACAAACAGAGAGATCGAAGCCAAAAAAAAAAAAAAAAAAACAATGCTGAGAGGCATTCGCAAGTGGATTTAGTTAATGCCTAAACCTAAACGTGAGCGGGTTTCAGCTGTGCTGAGCTGAGTTCGTGTTTGCCAGCAATGAGAGCAAATAAATGTTGTAAATGCTGTAAAATTACAGTGAAGCATTACACTAAATACAATGATTATAATTTAAATGTAAGCTCGAGCAAAACCACTGTTTTTTCTACAGTCAACTACAGTAAAAAACCGGCTGCCCGTTGTTGTTGTTATTGTGAGCGGGTTGATGGTGTGCGTGTGTAAGTGTGTGAGAGAGCGCAAAAGAGAGAGAGAGCGAGAGCAAGAGCGTGCGCGCGTTTTGAAACGTTTTGGTAATGGAACGAGTATAAGGTAAAGCTTTCAGTTAGCGACGGCGGCTGCGCTGTTGTTTTTTTTATCTGTCTGTCTCTCTGTCTGCGTTTTATTTTAATAATTATTGTTGTTGTTGCTGTCGCCATCACTGCTGCTGCTGTTGCTGTTGCTGTTGCTGTAGTTGTGGCGAATAGCGCAAAACAATTGTTGTCTGATTTACAGCGCGCGCACACGGCCAGCCAGTCGGCCAGACAGAGAGCGAGACAGCTTGCCAGAGAGCACAAGCGAGCGAGCGAGCGAACGACACACAGATACGACACATATATACACACACACACACATAGATGAAGCGTCGTCGAATGTTCAAGCATTGCCATATACCTTTCATATGGAACGTTCAAGTTGGCCGCAGTGTAACTTTGCGTGCGTCTCAGTTCGTTTCGTTGTCGCCGTCGTTGTCCGCGCGCAAAACAGAAAAACCAAAAATCGTCGCATTACAAAAATACAACACAAGAAAAGCATAATCTTTTACACACATGTAGTACGAAATAATACATGTATATTATATAGATTATTCACACGTTAGAGTCCGACCAAACAACAATAGAAACAACAACAGCAGCCTAAAGAGAATAAAAAACTAAACACATCTATATATATATATTTGTATATATATATACAAACAGTTATAAAAATTTATATACAATACATACATATAGAAATATACGTATGTAGCTAGCGTTCCTCTACTCAAATCATTCCTACAACATAAAAACAAAATAATTTCAATAACAACAAACGGCAGCAGCCGCAGCAGCATTGCAAATTACAAGCGAAACCTCAACAAAACCAACAACACCAACAACAACAACAGCAGCAGCAGCAGCAGCAGTAACAACAACAATAATAACAGCCCTGTTAATGTACATACATATAACATAGCATATAAAGTGTGCTTAGTTAAATTCACATAAAATCAAAAAATAAATAAGCGTTCAAATTATATAAAATAAATAATAATTTTAATCAAATTCTGTGTGTGCGTGTATGTGTAAATGTGTGTAGCAAAAAGTCCATATAATCATAATTTGTAAATTATAAAAAACTAACGAAATTCCTAAACAAATTATAAAAAATATATATATATATATACAAAAAACACAAACGCAAACAGAGCAACAGCAACAACAACACCAACAACAACAATTAATCATAAAGGTGAGCTACATAAACTATTTTCTGTTTTTTTACTTTACGTCTACACACTGTGTTCTGACCGTGTGCATTATTATCGACGTCAGTGTAGCGGGCGGAAAAACAAAAATACAAACAACAAATTTTTGGCGTTTTTAATGGGCAGCAACAGCAACAACAACAACAAAATAGATGGCAACTACCTAATTATACTTATGATATGAGTCGACCATTCGCATTCTCTTAGCAAAACGCATTCCGGCGACTTCCTGTCAAAACACACACACAGAGAGAGAGAGAGAGAGAGAGAGATTCGACCACACACACACACACGACGACAGCAGCGGCAACAAACATCCAGTCAGAATAAAAAGACAAAAATTATAGAAAATGTCCACTGTTCACATAAATGCAATAAATTTTGAAATCAACGCCGCATTTTCGACAAAAACTCATAGATAAATATTCAAATACAGTAAAAGCTTATTAAGTGACACTTAACAGTAATAGAAATTTATTGAAAAAAAAGTCTATTAAGTTAATATTAATAAAATATTAGCAAATTAAAAGAATAAAATAATATTATACTCAGTAAATACATATAACAAGATTTGTATATTCTCATTGCTCTCATTGCTTTATATAAATTTTTTTATTTCTTGTGTTTGTCGTCTCATTTAGCGAGCATTTACTGTAGCTAGATTTCATATATAGAAAGTAATTTTTGAATGCTCTTAAAAAAACCCTTCAGCTATTTTTTTTGTGGCTGTCATAAAAAATGTAGCAATAAATAACAAAAAGCACAAATATTTGGAATCTAAAAAAAATTTTTGATTTTTTTTTTCCGAAAATTTTAGTTTATTTTCTATAGAATTTTTTTTTTTTTCGCTAATTTGGGCGTGTACAGCTTGTGGGGGCGTGTGCTCAGAAAATATGACAACAATGAAATATAGAGCATAAATATGTATGCAAATATATATAGAAATAGCTTTATCTTTTTTATATATGTCAGCCACTTGTTGTTGCCAAGATATTTTGATATATATTTCATTTAGGAAAAACTGCTAGTTTAAGCCTAACGAAAATGTCAGCTGCTTTTTTTGAGCCAGTTCCCAGTTGTTTTCCATGTGCTGCTAGGTTTTTTTTTCTAGCACAAATCATAGATAGCATGGGCAGCGAGAGCATGAACTAAACAAAAGTCCAAGTCACAGCTCACACACTGGCTGCTCTCCACAGCTCACTCTACTCTCCACACACACTCTCTCTCTCTCTTTGTCTCTCTCCACTCTCTTTTTGCACTACCTCTCGCTCTCTTAGTAGGCAAATCACTTCCGTTCAATGAACCCATGCGTAAGCTAGAACTGAGGAAGTGGCTCGGTTTCTGTTCTTTTTTTTTTGCTTCTGGTTCTGTCTCTGCCCATGTTATGCTCCTACGTCTTGACTGTGGCCCCTGCATACATGCCTACATGCCTACACACGTGCTCGCTTACAAATAGAAAGAGAGAGAGAGTGAGAGAGAGAGAGAGAGAGAGAGCAAGAGAGGGGACCTTTTTCAGCTAGGCTGGAGGTGTCGTCAGCCTTGTACGCGTAGGGTCGCGCAATCAGCTACGGTGAACTCTCAGCTACTAGACACATTTGCTGCTCTCGAGTCGAACCAACACTTTTGGCTCCAGCTAAACGACGTGCAACTAGTTCAAAGTATTTTATAAGATAGGAAATCTTTCTAGGAAATATTACTAATTATCAGTATTTATTTTTGTATTCATTAATGAGCATTTAGTCATTCTAATAATCCATGTATATTTTTAACTGGGAAATTAATTTATTATTGTTTATTGTTATTAGCAATACTATTATTATTATTATTATAGTTATTAGAATGTAGTACCGATTGCTACTATTATAATTAGAAATGTCATTACAATCATTATCATTACTATTATTATCATTATCATTGACATTATAATTATTATTATCCTTACTATTATTACCATAAGCAAATTGATCTTTTCATGACCATTAGCTTTATAATTTTTATAATAATTTTCATCAGCTGTATCATTAATATTGTCATTGTTATTGTCATTATCATTATTAACAAAAATCAATGGACATTGTCATTCTCATTGTTAAAGTCACTATCAATATCTACATACATAAATATTATCATTATTGTCATTGTCATTATTATGGTCATAATTCATTATACTTGTTTCATTATTAAAGAAAAAAAAACGCGTACCTAATTTATTTAAATTTAACGTCTGCTTTGACCGTCGACCAAGATCACGATCAGAATTTTGAACCCGGATTTTCAGTTCACTCAATGATTGTCTACCTAATGAAACTCATCGAACGGGTAGTGTGACGTATATAATTTTATAATGATTCTATAATTAATTAAAAGGAGTTTCTTTATTATTATAATGAAAGCTGTTAATTCCAAAGCTGTCTCAAAGAATGTGATTGAAATCTTAACAATATATACACAAAAGCTTTTTAAAGCTAACTGAAAAACTTAACATAGTCAACTAAAGTTGTGTTAGCCCTAGAAAGTTGTGATCTGAAAGATTTTTTTGATTGGAAAAGAAAATGAAATTTCATGGCAATAACTTACAATTATAACAATAAATTAATCGAAAGCTAATTAAACAGCTGACACGATCAAGTTGGTGCAGACAAATGCAACAACAAGAAAAACAACAATAAACAAGGTCTTATTATATTACTATTATTATTGTTGCTGTCATGGTTCGTTCTCTTTAATACATTTTTTTGTTGTTTTTGCTTATCAAGCGTCTGGCTTCTGCTTCTGACCGGGCTTATCAATGGTATGGAATAAAATTGAGTTCATATACACAAATATGCACATATATATACACATACACATGTACAGACATATACATATATAGATACTTATTCAGCAGATATCACGAACGGCACCTGTATCAGACGCCCACATGACCAGCCGCCAGATTAGAAGCAGATGCGCGATTAGAGTGAACCTTGAAAAAATTATTTAGATCTCTGCAAAGGTTCATGTGCACGTTACATACAAATTGTGCCGATCTATTGCCATATCTTTCATCAAGCTTAACTATAAATGGGCAAAACTAAGAATTTAAATAAAATAGAACAGAATCGCAACGCAATAAAAACTCGAAGCTTTCACAGACAGTTGCACTATATATCACACTTACACACATATACATATATACTCACACACACACCCACATACTCTCTCGCTCACACGCTAATCTCGGCCTCATGTCTGGGTCAAAGTCTAAAAAATTTGTTTGATTCCGTTTCGTTTTGTTGCGATTTTCTTTTTTGTTTGCTATTTCTTCTATTGGCATTGGCAATTGTAGTCAAACGCTGGATAATCCCGTTTGTTGGAGCAGCTGTTGCGAATATTGCGTATACGCACAACAACAAAAAAACACACACACACACATACACACGGCAAAAGTCGCTAATTTATTGAATGCCAAACTTGGAAGTTTTTTATTGTGAAATGAATTGTGCAAGCAAATTTATAAAAAAAAAAGGCATGACAATATGCATGCCGAACAGGTTCTTTTAGCATTTCATGCACTATAATTTTATTTTTCTGAACCAAAAGAATTATGAAGTGAATTTCTTTAGGGTAATTTTTGGGGGGAAAGTATACAAAAAAAAAAAAATTATACAAATATTTGTATAATGCTAAACTCAACTCAATCAACTTATATAGATTTGTTATGCACATATTTATAATATAAATATATAAAATATATATACATAATCAATAAGTTTAATCTCATACTCTTAAAGCTATCTTTCTTCTTACCCCCTTTTTGCTACCTGTTTTTTTTTTCTACTGGGCACGCAACTATTTAATCATGCCGTCTGTCTGTCATGCGGCCGTAGTGTGATTCGATGTCTTGTGATGCTCTGCCATAGCGCGATCAGACAAAGCATTAGTCAGCCGACTGACCTAAGATCGCTTTTTATAATGCAAGAGTGAAATTTTATTATGTAGCCAAAAAAAAATTAAACAAAATAATCGGGGGTGTTAGACTAAAGCATAACCTAACTAAATGATACCCTAAACTCCGCTTACTTTATGCCAATGTAACATTGTCTAAGCTCAAACTGAACCCAGCTCAATCAACTAATTAATATCTAGCCCTAAGGTCTTCATAGCTCTAACATGATTAGCAGCTTTTAATTAGTATTTCTGCATTTAAATACTTTAACCCGTTACATACATTAGCACACATACATCATGCCCCCTTCTAGACATTCACAATGACTTCAGGGTATTAAAAAAGAAAAAAAAAAACACGCACACACATCAAAGCCAGACGAAAATGTTGACAGATGAGCTAAGCGATGAGGAGAGGAGAGAAGAGGCAACGAGCGAAAGAGACAGCGGCGCATGTGAATGTTTCATTGATAAAATTATAGAAAACTGAATGCTAGACGCCAATAAAAACAACAACAACAACAACTATATAAAGTCTATATAAAGTGTGCTGCTGATGTTGATTATGTAATAAAAAGTAAGGCCGCATCGCATGTAAATCAAAATCGCCTGTTTATATATATATATATATATGTATATAGTACGTCTGCCAGACAGAGCTGTGTGCGTGTGTGTGGGCGAGACAGATGTCGGACATGGCTTGCTTTTTTTCTCTTTTTTTTTTTTTTGTCATGCTTTTTGACATTTTGCAACAGAAACCCCGCGGCAGGCACAAAAGCTGATAAAGACTTTTATTATGTACTTACGATTTGCTAAATATGTTAAATATTTAGTTAGCTTTCTCTCTCTCTCTCTCTCTCTCTCTCTCTGCATCCCTATATACATATATCTATATATTAGCCAGGCTCAGCATCTCTGAGCTGCCCGAAATGCTGTCACCAAAGGCAAAAGACAAACGTCGGCTGACGAGTAGCTAGGCACGTCATCTGCTGCTGCTACGATGGCGGCGGCGGCGGCTGCGACTGACATCGTGTGTGGCCAGACAGTGGATCAAAGTGTGGTGTGGTGGTGTCGAGTGTGGTGCAGCTGGTGTTCACTGATAAGCCAGACTGGGGCGCTGGCAAACGGAAACGAGTTATCGCTTGATAATGGACCAGGGACCAGAGACCACAGACTAAAGCAGCAAATAAATCAAACAGCAAAAACAGACAGACCTTCAAGCTACACTCGAAGAAAAATATGGGGCAGTTTTGACTAATGAGAGGAGAGAGCTGATGAGCGAAGCATAGGAGCATAGTTGGAGTAAGATTGGGAATTAGATATATTAGAAGTATATATTATTTATATTTATTTCACTATATTATAAAATATTGCTTTTGCCTTTATTTCTTGTTGATCTACCTTTCAAAACTCTGCAAATATTTCTCAGATATTTCAGATATCAACTTTATTTGTTCATCCTTTCCAACTATTTAAATGCCTTGCATTTTGTGCAGTGTACGGATACAAAGAATACCATATTTGGCTTTTTGTTTTCTTTTCTTTTTTTTTGTTTTGTTTCTCTTTGCCTTTTCTTTTGCATATTCCTTGCCTGAGCGCTTCGGCTTCGGCTCGTTCTTTGCTTCTCGGAAATTTGTCTCGACTGTCAGCAGACTTTGTCCGATTGGCAACAAGCTAAGCTACCAACAGGGAGACGCGCCTGTGGCCTACATTTGACACACACACACACACACAAACATACTCCAGCAGTAGCACACACACACACACAGTTGGAGCTGCTCGTTTATTATGGATATAGGTTCGTATCGTTGCTGAACATGCATCGTTGTTGGGCTCATCAATGATTTATTCGCGTTTCGCGTGTTCCACGCACATATACATATACATAAGCATTCGTCCGTGTGTGTGTGTGTGCCTGCGTCCTTTTGCTGATGTCTGGTCTTTGGGTCTGAGGCTTGGCACACAAAATGCGCAACTTCCTGCTTTAATGGCTTTGCCTTTTGGGCTCCTGCTTGTGTTTCCTTCTCGCCTGTCTGCTTCCATATACATATATACATATACATATATTTTTATATATTTATATACATATATTTCAATGTGTGTGTGTGTTTGCGTGTGCCTGCAGACATCCTTGATTGCCAAAAACGAAATGTAGGTCAATAGAATTTCTTGATTGCGTAACGTGCTGTTGTTGTTGCTGTTATTTTATTTTATATTATTTTTTTTTATTGTTGTGCTCACATTTCATTGGCTCACAATGCTGACTTGAAAAAGAAATTTAGCCGCGCGTGGCTAAATTCGATTGATGATGATTGATATTGGGGACGGGGGCTTCGGGGCACATTGGCCAGCCAGACAGTTTCGATTACATCAGAGAAAGCGCCGACAACTGCCTGCCTAGCCGACTGGTCGACTGGCTGGTTGGCTGGCTGGCTGGCTGGCTGGTTGACTGGCTAATGACATACGAGATATCATTAAGGCAGTCCAGACTGGAAATCCCACAGACAAGGCCAAATGTCATATCGTGGAGTGAATCGTGATATCGATAAAATCGAAATAATCACTTATAGTCGTCTGGGGCTATATATTATATTTCTGGAACTGTGCCTCGGAATTGCCAACGTTTGGACTTTGCTGATTAAAAGTCAAAGCTGCTTCTTGACAACAGTAAAAAAAAAAAAAAGATCGGAATCGATAGATGTAAGGGGGGAGAATTGTATGGTCTGAGAGGTTTTTTTATTTTGGCGTGTGTGCTGAAAATGAGTTCGCATTAATTCTGTTGACGGTCATTGGCCAAACCCTCGAAAAAAAATATATAAATATGTATATAAAAACCAAAAAGAAAAAAAGAGGAAGAAAACAAGATAGAAATTTGAAATTTAAATTGTCTACGAATGAAACTAATAGAACTGAACATACACACGCACACGCACACACACATATATGTAAATATCAAAATAAAATTCCTGAACACTGAATGTCTGCAAAGCGTGCAAGCGAGAGAGAGCTATATAGTCTAGGTAGGTGGGTTGGGGATCACGCATAGGCCTCGAAAAAATATAGAGAGAGAGAATTCACACACACACAGATAGTTTTTTTTATGCTGTATGACGGGATGGTATGGCATGGTATGAGACGAAACGGAACGAGTAATTTTTTTTCGAGTGGCGAGACGTTGATGAGCGGGCGGCGTGAGCGGGATGGCAATAGTTAAAAATAGATAGACAAATTGTCGCGTCATGCACAAAAAGCAACGCGAAACAAGTGAAACAAAAAAGAATGGCCAAAGCGAACTAAAACAAAAACAACAATTGTTGTGAATGCAAAAGCTGAAGAAGAGAAACAGAGTCAGAGGATGAGGAAAAGGGAGACGCAGTGGCAAAGGGAGAGAGAGATAGAGAGAGCGTGCGAATAACAACAATGGTAAAAACTGCATAGTCGGCGTCTGGCTAAAAAGTGTTGTTTTTCTTGTTGTTTTTTTTTTCCTTTACTGTTATCCAACGTTTACTTTGTCTGCTTTATTTTATATATTTAAGAGAGAGCTAGTGAGAGAAGGAGATAGCGAACAGTGTTGAAAATTGCAATCAAAATTTATTGTGTTCCCCCGATAAATGTCTGGCAAATCAAATGAAATGTCTAAACTGTCTGCCATGCACCTTACGACATCCACAGATACAGGCTCTCGTATTTATATGGCACGGCCGTGCACCCTGACGCTCGGACACATCAATTTTAGTCGAGTGCCGACAATCCCCAGCACATTATGTACCAAAAATCTAAAAGAACAACAGTGCAAACTCAATAATGTGAACAGAAGTTAAGAAAAGCAAAGCAATTATCGGAAAGTGATGTGAAATTGGGCAGTGAAACAATGAAATAATGAAAACAATGAAACAATGCTTAGTGTATATAATAATCGATGAGTTATCGAATGTGCGAAAATCTGTGATCAGTGCTCAAAAATTATTAAAAAAAAGTGAATTTGTCAAAAAAATATATATGTAAAAAATTGAATTAATTACAACAAGTAAACCTAAGTTGTATGTAGTTATCGATAAGTAATCGAAAATATAATAATAATATTCAGTGCTGAAATAGTATTTAACAAGTGATATTTATGTAAACAATATTACACACTCAAATTTCAAATCATATTGTTAGCCTGTGCAGGTTTCGTTGTTATCGATAAATTAACGTTAGTGCTGTAAAAACCCGGTAAAGAAAATTGTTTTAAAACAGTTTTACTAAATCTCTAACAGTTTCAATGTGCATGTGCTCACTGTAGTGTTAAAGTCAACTAATGCAACGCTTTGCCATTTATCGATTGATCGATAGCTATTCCGTGTGCCCTGTGACTTGGCCTATGTTAAATGAAGCCAGTTTCAATTGAGACAGTTGCCTTTGATCGTCTCATCTTATTTTTAGCTCCGTTCATATATCGAATGTATTTATTCGTTACCAAAAACTCAAAAAAAAAAAATCGAACATAATCAATTAATATATATTAATTAAGCCATTAATAGCTTTTCACTAATCATTTTGTTTGGCCGCAAAAATGCCAAATATGGAGAACTGAAACTAAACTGGACCCGGCTCTTCATGCCACGACCACACAATTAGCTACACGCGCTGCCGCCCCAGCCCTCGCAACCCTCTAGCCAAGCTCTCGCTCTCTCTGTCTCTCTCTCGCTCTCGCTCTCCAATAGAAAGATTCCCATTTAGACAGTTCAAATGTGTTTTAGGTGCAAAGAAAGTGCGAATTGCACAGTCGCAAATATTATATTTTATACTCCGCAAATATAAAGTATAAAAACAAGAGAACAAAATTTCGATATGTATATACATACATATTTATATATATATACAAACATTTAAACAAGTATATTGTTTTTCTCTTTCATTTTGAACTTCTCAGCTGACGCTTATCATTTGTTATTTATTTATTATTATTATTATTTTGGGCAATGAATTCCATTGATAACTGCGGCGGCCCGTTGAAAGTGCAATAGAATCAAATGGAAATTAAAACGCAATTTCCCATTGTTGCTGCGTATGAGTAATTTATTACGTATATTACGTATACGCGGCGTAATTCCGCGAATAATTCGCTGAGCCATCAGGCAGTGAACACGGGCGAAGCCGTTAGCTGAGCACGCGTTAAATATCGGACAGATAGAAATTGAAGTAAGGCCATGTAATATATGGGAAAAATGGACAGTGACCGACTAGAAGATACCCTATACTTAACTAAGTTAAGTTCTACAGTAACTTAAGTCAACTGATTCTATAAAATTCAAACATATAGGAAATTTCGTTCATTTAGTTATATAGTGGAAGTCATGTAGACCCTTTTTAACCCTTTCAAACATATGCTGAGCACACAAAAAGCATTTTCATGCAGTTGACATAGTTTTTGTTGGATTTTTTTTTCGCGTTAGAATTGCATTTCCTTTGCGTAGGACTAGCAGTCGCCGAGCATATTGTAGCTGCGCTCTATTAAACTAGTTTCCATCCCTCCAGTTGCCGCTGACCCACATATGAGGCAAGGCGGCGACTGTGGCGCCACTTCAAGCATAGCAACGAGGTCAATGAGTCATTGGCCGTTGCAGCTTATAGTACCCAAGCCCAACCCCTAACACACCCAACAACCCCACTCCGACTGCCCCTACCATACTCACACACTCACACACCCACGTTCACATAGATACATAAAACATAAAAATAAAGAAAAGTAAATTAAAACAAGAAGAAAAAAGAAAAGAAAATGCTACAATAGCAAATAGACCAGGCAATTTTTCGTAATATTTCGAAGCCTCTGTCAATATTTGCATGCAGCTACGTTGAGGCAAGCGCCAAGCAAACAAAAGCAAAATTCACCCCCCCTCCACGTCCAGCCAAGGCATCTAAAGTCGTGACCAGTCGGCAGGTTTGCAAGTCCAAGAGTAAAGCAGAAGAAGCGCCGAGCAAACAAAACAGCGCAAAATCAACAAAGTATGACACAATGTTGCATTGGACGCAGCACAGAGAGGGAAGACAGAACAGAGAGTGTGTGAGTGAGAGAGCGGGGGAGAGAAAGAGAGCTTCAGGGGGTTGCCGAGTAGCGATACTTAAGCAAATGCCAATGCGAATGCGGATGCGAAGCTTTGCCATAGAGCCTCAACTTAACTTTGATGGGTTTCCATCATCATCATCTTCATCATCATCGTGCCCACCCATCGGGGAATTTAGGATAAGGTAGGGGCTTGACGATGTAGGGGGTTGGTTGACTCCGACAAATTCGTGTCTAGACTGGCAGACCCTGTGAACTTAATTATGACAACAAAAGCCAGCGCAGCTGTATCTGAGTCTCTCGCTTTTGTATAGCTATGAAAATGGTGTAACACAAAAAAAAAAAAAAACAAATTAAATAAAAATAAAAATGAAAAGAAGCAAAATATTTATATGGGGAGTATACGAATAAAAGATATCCAGAATAATTTATATAATTTATATAAAAAGCATATTCGATAGTCTCTCGACGATCAATTCAATATATTCATTTTCATTACATATCGTTTATATGTATTGTTAATCCCCAGTCAAGCTGCCCGTGTTCATGTGTCGTATACGCAATGTCATCGTCGGCTGCCCAACATTGCGCATACGCCGCGTGCACGCCAAGTTTTTCCATACAACATTTTTTTTTTGCATTAATCAATTCATTCGGCACGTCGTGCTTGATGACGTTGCTGGCGATTATAAATATATAGACGTGTATATAAAAAAAATCTTTACGCTTTTTTTTATAGTTTTTTGCTGTCGTGCTCGTTTGAATGCACATGCACTCGCTAAAGGTCAAATGGCAGCGAAAAAAAAGCCACGAGTTTCATCATAGCAGACACTCTGCCTGAGACAGCATTTGAGACGGAGACTGGGCGAGGTCTGTCACCATCTCTCTCTCTCACTCGCTCGCCCTCTTTCTCTCTCTTTTTCTAGCTATCTCTGTTGTGGCCCCGTCTGAGGCTTGGTTCTGCTTTGCCTTTGCTTTGCTTTACTTTATTTTACTTTTTACGCCTTTTACATTTTTTTTTTTGCCCCATTCATTTGCATGTTTGCCAGCAAACGCTTTGCGCTGTCTGCGTCTGCGATTGCATCAAAAGGGTTGACTCGACTTTGCTCTCGCTCTTTCTCTCACTCTGTTGTTCGCTCTCGTTCGCTCTCGCTGACGGAAACGGAAGCGGCGTCAGCAACGAGACTTTGTCGCTTGCATTTCTTTTTTTTTTTTTTTTCTTTTCCTTCTTGTATAGTTGATATTGAAAATTCTGCTTGCTTTTGAATGTTGAATTGCCAAAAAATTGTGTGTTTCGCCTGCATCGCTTGCCAAAAGCCCAGTTATCCATGCCTAAGCAAGCGTGTGCAACAAAATTGCTCCCAGACAGAATTAAAAAAATATATATATCAGCTGTTTCTAATGCCACGAAAGCAAATTCCATATTTCAGTCTAACAAAGAATATGTAGAACAGACAAAAAATAAAATAAACAAACTACATGAAATATCACGTGTTTGTAATGAAAATTGATAACTATTCTACTTTCATAGATTATATAGTATCAGCAAATGCTAATGCCCTGCAAATTCCACTACTATTTTCAGGCTTTCTCATCTTTTTCAAACACTTCCCTGTACGCTTTTCAGTTACTCATGTGCGACTGGGTTGGCTCGAATCGCCGTTTATGGCAAATTGAAAATCTATAAACGAATATTTGCGCTATTTATTCACATAGTCATATAGAAATTCGTGAATGTGAACAATTTCTGCAACGCCGTCTACGCTGTCTGGCGCACTTGACTGACGTCAGTTGTCAGAAAATTCTATTTTATTTTCTGTTCAATGTTTATCAGACGTCGTACCATAGATACGACTACGGCTAGGCATACATACGTATACGTGACGCTGTACAGCTGCTCGACCTCACCTTCTCTCTCCATCTCTCTCTCTCTCTGTCTCTGTTTTGTCTATTGCCAGCTAGATTTGATTTTAGCTAGATTTTAATTGGCAGTGGTTACAAAGTCTTGCGAATTGCATCACATTCAAGCAATTTGGAATGAATAGATCAAGTCATAATAACAAAAATCCCACACACTATAATTTCTTCAAGTTCAATGTCATCTACGCATTATGCTAGTATTATCATGCTAAAGCGACGATTTGAGTTGATTTGAGTTCAGTTTAGTTGCAGGCCCGACATTTCGCCTCATTCAGTTAGACCTTGACATCAATTAAGATGTCAATGCTCCTGCTGACCAAATATTCATAACATATATATACCTAACATATAAATATACTTATATATGTATGTATATACAGATGTATATAAATGCACTTGACTGTCATTAGCGCTGCTATCATAATCATTAAATTAATAACTTGAAGAATTCAGCGAGAGAATTCAACCGAGCTCAAAAGCTACTGATTTACACATATGTATAGACATATTTAGTATACTGTATAGTAGTATATAGCATATAGTATAGCACAGCAGATAAACCCACCTCGAGGCACCTCCTTTCACTTAATCAATTGAATTGTCAGCCTCCAAATTGCCCGATTACCATTTGCCCAGTCCATTCATTGTGTACTCATACCCTAGACAGTAGGGTATATTGGTTTATTTAAAATATATGTTACAGAGTGAAGAAGTTGTATGATTTCTTTAATTTAATTAGTTGCTAATAATGACAATGATTATGATAATGCTAATGAAATTGATAGTGATTTTTTAATATAATGATAATGGCAAGGATAATAAGGATAGTAATGACTAATAATAATTCTAATGATTATAATATTTATAATCAATTTATTAGTTATTGATATTGTCGATTGTCATTAGTGTGTTTAGGCTATCTTCCAGTTGTACACTCTCTACATACTTTTTGCCTCATCTTTTGTATAGCTGTTGCTGTTGCAGTTCAAGGAACCTGCCGTCAAGTTTTCGGACATTTACCGCCCCATTGCCCCTGCCTCATTTAAAGTTATGTGCTTTTATTTTTGCATTGGCGTTGCAAACAAGTTTACACACTGCCCACCACAGCCAGCGGCGAGTGTGTGTGCCCACTAGGAGATCAGCGCGTCAACTAAAAATAGCCACAAAATCCATTTAAGTCTCTCGCACAACAAATCGAAGGCAGACCACAAGCTGGCTGCCCGACTGGCTGGCTTGCCTGGCTGCTAAGACCGTAAGCTAAACAGCTGTCCACATATTGAACAAATATCAATTTAAGACTCATAATGACATTAGCTTAATATGTCACATTAATTTATTGCGTGTTCGATTTGGAATGCGGTACAGTTGATTCCTGGAAACTACAATTTTTCTTTTACCTTAAAATTGATTTCTATTTTTGTGTAATGTATTAAAGACGTTTTATAGCCAAACTAGAAGTAAACATATATATAAATAGGGATATAGAGAGGTAGATATATAAATAGATAAATAATTAGATTTATATAGATTGATGGATGTAGATAGAAAGCTCAAGTGGAAGAGTTTTTTTTTCCAATCTTAGATCCATATAATGGCCGTAGAATGATGTATTTAGAAGAAAACTATATCTCCAACCTATTTTCGTAATTAAGTTACTACGAACTTCATTTTATCTTGATTTTTGAATACTCTATATAGATATATATATAGAAAAGCCTATTTCACAACATATTGACGTGTTTAACAACACTTAAGCTTGATTCTATTGCTTATATCTTATGAGCTGTATTATTTCTCAGAATTCGTGACACGCACCCTTGCTTTAACCATGTGACGCGCTTCTACAGGGCATTCGTATGCACGTGTCTCTGAGTACTATTTTTTTTTTTTTAGATATGAGTGTGTCGCAGACGCGCTCAATCAGTCAACTGCGATAAAAATTACAGCAACAATGCAATTAAAAAAAAAAGAGAACAGGTAAAATACAAATACAAAAAAAAAAAAGAATAAAATGAACAAAAAACTGAACGTTGAGCCGGTTGAGTCACCTGTTCGCAGTCGCAGTCAGCGTCGACAGCAACAGCGGCTGGGAATGCGCAAAAGTCTAAAGTGCCACTTGTTGTTTTTGTTGTTGTTGTTGTTGTTGTTGCGTTGTAAAGTTGCAGCCAGACAGGCAAGCATAAATACACACGCGCACACACACCAACTCATATACACACACACACACGCGCTGACTCTGTTGACAAGTCGTTGTACATTTTAATTTTAGTTGATTAACTTCATTTTTTGTTCTTTTTTTTTTTTTTGCAATTTATATTCTTTTTTTCTGTTTTTTATTCGTCTGGCATTTTGGTATTTGATATAATCGTTAACATTTTCGCTGTTTCAGTTCTCATGTCTTTTTTTTTTTTCCTATTGTTTTTTTTTGGCCTTTCATTGACCCAGACGCTCACCTGACTGCCGACTGATCCCAGACAGAAAAAAAAAAATATAAAACTTCCATTATCTTCCCCTGAGAAGTTTATGCCCCAGACATTTTCGCTGCGTCACTTTTTGACGTGTCGTCTGTTTGTTTGGCCTCGGTTAATTGTAACTGTACATCAAACAAATGTGCGACAGACATTACAAATATTTACTTGGCGCCCCCCAAGGCCTGGTATGTTGATCAGACAAAACCTATTACAATAAATGTGTATGTGTGTATATAAAATATAGATTCTTCACTTGGTCAATAATTTAAGAAATACTTTTCAAAAAATTCTTACTAAATATATTAGCAATAAAAATGAATTCAGCTATAATATAAATGTCTTATTTCCTTTGTAAAATATTGTATTACGCAAACAATGGTGCATAGAACATGTCTAGCGATATGAACGGCCACTCTTTCCGTTTGCACAGAAACACATACATATATTCACATATGTATGAGATATGCATTTGTGTGTGTGTGTGCGTCTATCATGGCTAAATAGCCAACATAAGTATAGCATGTCTGCCTATGGGGCTGGCTGGTTAGTTGCTACGCTTTGTTTATCGGTCTACGGTCCCGTCCGCCCACATACACACACACACACACATACAGGCACTCACACACATACACACATGAGAGTAGCTGCGAATGCCAGACGCTTGCGCATGTGTTGCTCGATATCGCTTAAGTCGTCTGCTATCTAGTCTAGACGCTTACGCATTTATATACATAAATACATACATTTATATATATAATATATATATATATATATATATATATATATATATATATATATTTATATATATATATCTGTTTCTACAGTTATGTATGCATGTTTACATTGAACGCATTGCGTTCGCCTCGTTGCTCTTTTTCATTGTTTCACAGCATTTCTTGAGTATTTTTGCAGTATTTTTAGCATCGTATGTTTGTATTTTTTTTTTTTATATATATTTGTGGGAACTTTAGTTTTAAAAACATTTCGTAACGGTCTGTTTGTTTATATTGTGCTAGAGTGTTTGCTATTTGCTATGGGGGCGTATTTTTGTATTTAGCAATTAGATTTGTGCTTTTTTTTTATTTTTATTTTTTTAAGTTTAAGTATTGTTTTTATTTACAAACTTTAAACTGTATTTATAGCAACGCATAAAATAATTATTTTAGGAAATACGAAAGAGAAAAGATAAATCAATATTTATTATTTTCAATTATTAATTTCAACTATTAATAATTAATATTACAAATACTTTATTTATTTACTTACCAATTATTTGCTTCGTTTTGTCTCTCTTTTTAGGCCACGTTTTGCTGATCGCCATTGGGGTCGCTGTGTGTTTAGTGTGTGGCAGCGTGTTGGTCACTGTGATTACACTGCGACGCAGCCACAACACGACAGCAGCAGTAGCAGCAGCGGCAGCGGCATCGGCAACATTAACAACGCGACGCGTAAGATATAAGCAACGGCGCAGCAGCTGCAACAACGATTGCGAACCTGGCAACGACTATTATAAAGCTGCGACGGGCAACGAGACTGCCTTTGCTCTGGCCCTACCACTGACAAGGACAACAGCAGCAGCAGCAGCAGCGGCCGCAGCAGCAGCAGCACAGGCGGACACAACAATCACAACAGAAGCAACAGCAACAACAACATCCACAGCAGCAACATCAATAGCAACAACAACAACAGCACCAGCAACAGCAGCAGCAACACTTTTGTCCACCAAGCCGGAACATTCTGTACCCGTAAGTAGAATCAAGCTTATTCTAATAAGACAGAGCAAGAGTGGAAGAGTGGAAGAGTGGAAGAGTGGAAGAGTGGGCGAGTGAGAAAGTAGGGGCCATGGCATGCAACAAAAATCATGAAATGGGGCAAGAGACGTCGACGACACGTGTCAAAAGTTTTGCTTGCTTTCGCTTTGCCTCGTCCATCCTTCTGCATTGCCTTTACGCACAAAGCGAATGAATAAAAGAAAGCAAGAAGAAGCAAACCAAAAACCCGCAGCACAGACAGTCGACCAACGGCAATGCTTAGTGGTTTGTTGGGTGGTTGGGTGGCTGGGTGGATGGCAGAGTCCTTGAAGCAACAGCTCCACCCGGCGTGGAGCCGTGCGTCGTGGTTATATAACAAAAACAGTCGGAAATTTGGTTTTGCCTGCTGCTTTTTGCCTTTTACATTGCTTTCTATACCCTGTAGACAGCAGAAATGATATAAAGGGTAGACTGGTTGAGCCAATGCAAAGATGAATTGATGTAAATAAAGTGGACAACCAGAGAATCGGGTTATAATTCCTTTCTTATCTCCTCTCTAAGCAACTCTCATGAATTTATTTTAAGCTCATTGAAACATTTTGTATTCAACAAAGATAAACAGGGTATCTTGTTGTCGTACACTGTCTTCGCAATGCTCTCTTTGTAGTTGTTAGCCATGTTATGCAATGTGGGCGACAAGAACATGGAGCGTGCCCCGTGTCTGGGCCATTATTGTGCAAAATATCTGCCGGATGCAAGGCACGTCTGCAGGGTAGTCTTATATATATTATATGTTTTTTTTTCTTTAACGATATGGCTTTAATTTTTGATCATTGGCCAAATTCGTTTTGTCATTTACATTATGAGAGCAAATTGATTTTTTTTTTTGTATATTATTTATTTAGATTTTATATTAAATTAAGAAATGAACGACAACTGCATCTACTTGAGCTAAAGAGCTCAGCCAAATTGAAAACGTTGCCAGATTTAACTCAAAGACTTTTGTTTTTTAGGCTTTACATACATATGGTTAAACCTTGACAACAGAGCCGCCTGCACAATCTGTGCTGCATCGTTGCGGCAAAGACCAAAGCAATGCCGACGGCTAAGCCGCAAAGCAGCGGCAATACAATTAAGAAATATTGCAGGCAAGTGTAGCCGACTAGCTAATACACTGTAAAAAGTTAATTGGAGTTGACTTTAAAACTGTAAATGTCGCCTTCATTGCAAATTGTCTTGTTAGAGACTCTTAAACTGTGAAATCAATTACCAGACTATTGAATGACTCTTAAACTGTTATATCGATTGCAGGGAACTTTCAAACTGTGCTCTCTGTTAAAGGAGTAGCTTTTCGAGCTATGTACCTGAAGCTTTCTAATTAGCGAGTGCCCGCAGTATACTCTTCTCTTCTTTTTTTTTTTTTTTTTTTTTGCACATTTTTATACAGAGTGGAAACAAAGACGAAGACTTTTTGACAAATTGTTGCTCGCTGTGCTGACAACTTGAAACATGCTTCATTATTTATTACAGGCCCACATACATAGTGCATAGGTATGTCTGTGTGTGTGTCAGTGACAAACAGCAGTGGAAAGCACTTACACACACACATACACACACAGAAGCACATGCATATGCCCTATTGTGAATTTTGCTTTGTTTTTGCAGCGCCTTCATCACAATTTTTGCCTATCTGCTAAGCATCACACACACACACACACATATGTACGCACACATACATAATGTAGTAGGTATGTGTGCATGCGTGACTTGGCATTTAGAACAGAGCAAGAGTCAGAGCCAGAGCTAGAGAGAGAGAAAGAGAAAGACAGCGTTGCGTGGGCGTCGTAACTGGCGCTGCTGATGGCGCTGCCAACGCAATAAGAAGCACAACAATTGCCGTTAATAACCCAAGGCGTCGACGCCACGTTTTAATCGAATTTTATTTCGCCGCCGTTAGCCAATGAATAATTCAATTTGATTATTAAATATGTGCGTCTCAGACAGACGATTTCATTATTACCGTTATATTTTGCACGCGCACACGCATATAAATAATTAGCTTTTAAAGCACTTTTCACCAATTTTCCCTTAAGCATTGTTTTCGGCAGCCATTATTATCTTTTACCGTTTGATCGCGAGGCATTCAGAACTAATGGAATAATGGAACCACTCTTGGTTCACAATTCTTCCATGTCATTATAACAATTTTGTCGCCGGTAGCCATTTTTTACGATTTACCAATCGCCCAAAGAACTAGTGGAACTAGTAGTTCGTTACGAACTAGAACAAATAAGACAAAGTTCTCACATTCAAATATGAGAGCATACAATCATGCCAGCCTATTCATGTAAAAACAATTCGTAAATTTCTGCTTAATTTAAATGGCAACAAAGATTGCGAGTGAAAAATAAAAACGAAATTATTTGCTAGATTTGTCATTTGTCACGCTCACTTGAACACATCAATCGACAGGTGTGGGCGGGGCCAGGCGGCAGCAGCAGGCCCACAAAATAATGTGGGACATACAGAATTGTGTCAACGGCAGCGCAACGTTCAATACATGCAATCTTCATAAATGTACAAGCACAAACATGCACGCACCCACACTGCTCACACACTCATACATGCACGAACATATTTGATCGGTACCGTTACACGAGCACATTTCTCGCTGACTTTTGATTTGACATTTTGGAGCGAAATACGTGGTTATGGCACGTGCCAAATAGATATAAATGCACTAAATACTGCACTGAATACACTATAAGATATACACATAAAAAAAAAACGACGTATTAATTAATTAGCAAACTTTGCTAATTTTTTACCAAGCGCCCGAAATTCCGATAGTTCACCAACTAATTTAGCTCGATTTTCGACTATCGGATTTCAAACCCAATAGGATCATTAGCGTTGCCACCACGACTGACACTTGACCTGCAAAGAGACTCTCCCAACAATTGAATTGTACTCTTGTACTTTTTTGGTAAACTTTTGACCAATTGGCATCCTTGCTCTTATCGATATTTAGCGCCCCGCAGAGTTGCATTTTTAAATTTTACCTCGTATTTTGCTTAAAGTTTTTAATTTTGTGGTAGATTTGTTTTAAACTTTATAATGTCAGAAATTATTAACAAACATGGCACCAGCGTTGTCAGTCATGGCAAGAAGAAGCAAAGCAAAGTGCATAAAGGCAAAGCCAAATCGGATCCAACTACAGCTCAGGGTCCAAAACCAGCTTCTGGTCCGGCTCCATCTGCAAATACAGCTCCTTCAGTTCCTGTTGCTGCTCTCGTTCTAACTTCGGCTTCAACTGAGACTCCAAAGGCCAAGAAGAAATCGAAAAAGTGTTCAAAGCAAGCGAAGACTCTCCCTAATGGATGCACCAAGCCAGATAAGATTCCAATCGACAGCAGTAGCCTTCGTGGCGCTCATCGTGGGCGACGTCAGTGTACCCATCGCGTCCACACCTGTCCACGTCTGCCCACGCCCATACGCAACGTGCCCCACGAGCTGCAAACGGTGGATCGCATGACATCCTCGGATTTCCGTCATGATTTCGCAGCGCATTTGGAGAATATGCGCACGCGGCTGAAGGATCAAGATCACATGCGTTTCTTCATGCTGGCCATGCATGAGAATCGTCATCTATTTGCCGGAAAAACCATACTTAACCTGGCCTGCGGCACAGGCACTCTGGCCTTGATGGCTGCACGTGCTGGTGCGAAAACTGTCTATGCTGTGGATCAGTCCCAGGTGACGGACTATGCACGGCTCGTGGTGCAAACAAATAAGATGGAGCACATCGTAAAGGTGCTGCATGGTCGATTGGAAGATGTGAAGCTACCCCAACGTGTGGATGGCATCGTTTGTAATTGGATGGGGCATTGTCTGCTGTACGAATCGGAGCTACTGCAGCTGCTCCACGCACGCGATCGTTGGCTTAAGCCGCGAGGCTTCATTCTGCCCGATCTGGGTGCACTTTATCTGCTGGCTGGAGCAGAGCAGCTGCTGAAGAACGAGCGCTGCAACTGGTGGCTGGATGTCCATGGCTTCAATATGAATGCCCTGCGCCGATACGCCCTGGCCGAGCCCCGCTTTGTCCGGACCAAGGGCGAGAATTTGCTCACGTTGGCCCATAAAGTTTTGAGCTTGGATTTGCGTACGGCATCTAGAAAGAATTTGCAAATTGATCGGAAGATTCGACTGCAAGTGCAGCACGAAGGCTATTGCGAATGTTTTGTGCTTTACTTCGATGTGTCCTTCAGTCGCGCCCATTTGCCACTCAAGCTGAGCTGTAATCCCTGTTTAAATACATCCCTCAAATCGCTCTGGCATCAAACTCTGCTCTTTGTGGAGCAGCCGTTCATCATGCGCACAAGCTGCATATATACGGGACATCTGACCTTTCGACCCTGCCCCAGCTTGCAGCGCATGAAAATTGACATTGAGCTAGTTGAGAGCACAGCGGATGGCATTCAATGGAAGCCGCTGGTGCGCAAGAGTTGGCTCCTAACGTCGTGCTTTCAAACTGTCCAGGAGGTGGCCCAGTGCCAAGATTTGCTCAACTAAAGTTAGATTATATTTGCTGTATATATTTGCATATTGTTTAATTGAATTCATTTTATCTTTCTCTCTTCTGTTGCAGATGCTATCGGTACAGTCGGCCGGCTGCGCGGGAATGGAGCGGCTTGGCGTTCCAACCCGCACATCATTGAGCACACCACCCGATGATAGGTAAGCAACAATTTAACTAATTTTCTATGCAATAAACATACTAAAAATTATATCTTTATCTAACAGGGATCAATTTAGATGTAGAATGCGCGTTGATGCGCTCCAAGCACGTGAGCTGCTGGCCGTGCGTGGCGAGACTGTGATTCGTAACAATAGCAGCAGCAGTAGCAGCAGCAGCAGCAGCAGCAGCGGCGGAGGCAGCGGCAGCAACAATCAGCAACAGCAACAACTTCACAATAATAAGCAACAACATTCCCACCATCAGCAGCAATTGCAACAACAGCAACAACAACAACAGAAGCAGCAACATCAACAACATTATCAGCAACATGTCAGCAGCAGCAACAACAATAACAACAACAGCAGCAGCAGCACACAGTATAGTATTAACAATTTTGTGGCACGCGGCGGCATTGAAGCGACTACCTTAAAATATGGCAATACAGGCAGCGGGGGCAGCAGTGGCAGTGGCAGTGGCATTGGCAGCGTTAGCTATAAAAGCGAACAAAGCAACGCCTCGACCTGCAGCTCGTTGAACAGCCACAGCGCAGATCATCATCAACATTACCAATATCAGCTGCAGCAACAGCAGACGCCACGCTGCCCACATCATGTACCACTGCCGGACAGCGAGTACGGACAGGATCGTCATTTGCAGTTACGCAGCAGCTATCAGGTGAGATACACACTGACATCAATCCATCTAGAACTCCAACTCATTTGTCTTTTCTCTTTCTGTTTGCTTATTTAGCAATCGGAAATTACGCGCTCGTACACAAAGCCGCCGCCCAACAAAACTGTACGCGATGTGCCTGAACATATATGCGCTGGCAACTCCAGCTATCGCCTGGCCACAGCCGCTGCAGCAACGGCAGCAGCAGCTGGCTCAGCAGGAGCAGCAACAACTGGCCATAGCTGCAGCAGTGCCACAGCGACAGCGTCTAACGCTTATGCTTTGGCGGCAGCAGCGAGCGCAGCCACCAAATCGAAACCGAATGCCATCACAAAATTCTTCTCACGCATCAGTTCACCAAAGTCGCCAACATCGCTGGCGACTAGTACGAGTGGTGCTATTGGCTCTGCGACAACTAGTGCCACACCCTTAGCCACCGGCTGCTCCTCATTAGCCTCATCAGCGTCCATGTCTTCGTCCGCCTCCTCGTTGGCCTCGTCAGCGGGCATGCCTGCCTGTGTCTCGCCCTCCTCATCAGCATCATCGCTGCACGCAGCGGCACCGCTAACAGCGCTGCCCACACTAAAGAGCACCGCCTGCAGCACTGGCGGTGCGACATTTAGTCTGGCACCAGATCAGACAGCACAGCAGGATGAGACGACGCAATAATTCCAACCTTTAGCTTTTGATGGAGCCGTAGCTGATTGTTAAGAGGGAGAGAGAGATCTATCCAAGAACTTCGCGCTGGCACGAAAAGACTGTTTATTAGTCAGAATTTAATTTGTAAACGATGAGAGAAGATACACCAACACACACACACACAAACACATAGATACATACACCTATGCAGAGGGACAGACACAATTTAGTTTTGTACTCATTTCCATTGTCGCATGCTAAAAATATTTATACATAAACAAATTGAGACAATTCATACATATATATATATACTATATATATATATATATATGTGTGTGTATGTATAGGAACATTACGGTACATATTGTATTTTGTTAGTTTGAATATATATATGTATATATATATATATATATATATAACTATATAGTTTTTAATAAACACATCAAAAAGAAATTCTAACTAAAACTCTAGCCCCACCACCCAAAATCAATCAATCCTATATATATATACTATATATTCTATATGTATGTATATATATATATATATATATATATATTGTATGTGTTTGATGGAAACACAATTCAAATTTTTAGTTCAATTCAAAAAGCATAAATTAATTCAATTTGTATATATTTAAAATTAATAAGAGCGAAAAAAAATGAAAGAATTGAAGAAAAATCTTAGAAAAAATTTGAAATTTGTTTTAAAAAATTTTGAATTAAATTTGAATATTAAAAACGTATTATGTGTTCAAGCAACGATTTCTTTACAAATTATAATATATGTATATAATTTATATATATATATATATGTTTGTTTTCTTGGTCCGTCAGCAAGTGCAGGTGTACATTTTTTTTCTTCTATTTAGTTTAGCCAAATAGCGCAAATAAAAATTGATAATAAATAAATAGATATACATAAGTTAAAATCTAAATAATTATAATAATATATATCTAAAATATATATATATATAAATAAATATATATATGTTTGTACACAGCAATGTAAATTTTAAGCACAAATCTCAACAAAAAATTGCAAAAAAAAAACAAAACAAAAACAAAAAATTGCAGAAAATATAAAAGACCGTTTGAAAAGCAAAACAAAAAAAACATGCTATAAAAATTTTTATTTATTTTTTTTTTTAATATATAATATTTGAATTTGGCGTCGTTACTTCAAAAAAAAAATATATAAATAAATAAATAAAAAATTATATTATTCCAAGATAAATATAATTATAAAAAAAAAAAGAAATTGAGCTGCAAGCTCGAAGAAAAAACTGCTATAATCCATAAATTGTATATAGTAGGATATATCTCTATATATATATATATATATATATGTATAACTATATATTTTTTTGCCTTTGGTCCTAGACGAACAAAATGTGTGCATGTGTATAGGTGGAAAGAGAGAGAGAGCGGGAGAAAGCGGGGGAGAGAGAGAGTGCGAGCGAGAGAGTTAGAGTTCTTAACGTATTACCCATAAAAAAAATATTTAAACTTAACTAGATGCAGTAGCAGCAATTCCAATCAAAGCACTCAAAAAACCAGTGGCATTATCTATTTATCATACTTGTGTGTATATATACATATATACAAATGCAATATATATAAAAGATAAATTAGTTTTGATGAAGCCCGATTAAGACGTATATATATATATATATATAAATATATTTATTGAATGGTTTCAATACTTACGATCCATTAAACGCATACAAAATTTAGATAAAAAACCAGCCCATAGATAATTACGATATATATATCCATATATATATATACGATACTAACTAAGCAGTTAAGCAAAGTCCTACGAGCCATTTAAGTAGCACTCGATGCCATTGACTGATATTTTATATAATGTATATACAAATATATAATATTTAGCAGGGTAGAATTCAATTTAATTAACTTAAGCGAATCAAAAACAAACAAGAAGAAGAATCACAATAATCCCCCACAAAAAAAAAAAAAACAGTTGAAATTCGATTGAAAATAAATAAAAGTCAAAGAGAAACAGAAAAAAAATTCGAAGTTCAACTAAATACTAGCGAAATTTTTAAAATGGGCATTAAAAAAAAATAAACAAAATAAAACAATGAAAACCCAAACATGAAGAAGAAAATGCATACATAGCATATAAAAGTGAAATACATAATACTATATTAAAATTATTACTCATTATTGTTGTTGTCTCATGAATATAACATTGAAATCTAACAAAAAAAAAAAAAAAAAAAACAAAAACAAAACTCGTCTCTCAACAGCGGGTGCCACAGTGCAGGGCACTTGGCTGGAAACATTTTAAATATGATTTTTATAGCAACTTTAAAAGGGCAGGAAATTTAGATAAACAAGTTAAGCAGCATTTGCTATAATGCTGAGTAGTTCAAGTCGATTATCGATAGCAGTAGTAAACATGAAGAGCAGCTGTAAGAGCAAGCAGTTTATTTTTAAATCAGTGAAGAGCATAGTGCGCGCGCTGCTTAGCAGCTATGAGTTAGGTGCCATACAAAATAAATCAATTTAAATGAAAATTACATATTAAAGCAGTACGCAGTGCACTGCGCGCAGCACTTATGATAGTAGAGCATATCAGGCAAAGCAGTGCAGCTTAATAAGTTCTCGCCTTGTAACTACTGCTTATAATTATGCAAGCAGTTCAACATATAGCAGCTGCACTTATATAGAACTGCTTAAAAATTGCGCGCTAATGCAAGCAGTGCACCGTTAAATTTTGAAATTTGCACACAAGAGATAAGATAAGAAGGATAAAAGATAACCGAATAATGCAAGCAAATGATAATTGTTTTTAATCTCTTTTCTACATTATTATCTGTACAGTCCTTAGCTCCCATTTAATCTGCTTGGAATTTTGAACTTGCTGCAGAACTATCTGACGATCGACGGACGATAACTGACTGATAAGCAAATTAAGTTGTTAGTACTTACGCTTGCTTTAAGAACACTTGCCAACTCATTGGGCGCACTCAATATAGCTTAAGTCGAGCGACACGCAAAATTGGTATTAGACTGGGCCGACATGAAAACCTCACGTAGCTCTTATCGATTAAATTTCCCCCCGTCCATAACCAACAATAAACACATAAAAATAATTAAAACATTTAGCACTAGTCATTCGTCTGGCTCTGGTTCGAGGAACAGCAACGTGGAATAGCTGCCCCGACACACAAACACACACACCAGAAAAACCCATTTGGCAATTAGACGACAACGACGACGACGACGACAGCGATTCTTATCGTCCCAGCAGACAGATAGCAGTTCCAAAAATGTCACAGATCTATCAGAAATCGGAAGTCGCGGAACGCAACGGCAAAAACGGGCAACCCGTCTGGATCATCTACAAGGGCAATGTCTATGATGTGACAGCATTTGTGGAGAAGCATCCAGGTGGCGATGATCTCATACTTGAGGTAGCTGGCAAGGATGCAACCAAAGCGTTCAACAATGCCGGACACTCCTCGGATGCAGTGCAGCAGCTCAAAGATTTCAAAATCGGTGAAGTGGCCATCGATGCACAGCCCAAACCGCAATCAGGAAACAAATCCGCTGGCAGCCAACAGCAGCAGCAGCAGCAATCACAGCAGTCAAAGTCGGCGGAGAAATCCTCGAGTAGTTTCCTCTGTTGCTGCTAAAAGCTCCAGGAGCTGCACAATTGCCAATAAGTGTATTCGCTTTTATTATTAACATAGTTCAGGTCGTTTTAGCGTATCATTACTGTAGTTAACTAGAGCTCAACCAGTCATTAACTAATATATAAGAAGATCAACTCTCTATTTTGCGTAGCGCAAATGTAAATAAACATTTCCATTAAGGTTGCCTTTGCTCCTCCATCCCCTTTTGCACTAATTATTCGACTAAAGGTGTCTGCTCCTGCAGCACCTGGCAGGCGGCATCGTACAGCTCCAGTGAGAAACTGGACAGATTGTGATTGGTGTGATTGCGTAGATAGTGATAGAAGCGACTCGAGCGTCGCTCCAAGCTGGCGCGTTGCTTCTCGCTGCGGCATATGGAACGCATGGCGGGCTCATAGTCCAGAGAGCGAGCGTAGCTGGAGCGCAATTGGAAGCTGCCCAACTGATCCGAGAGATTGAAGCTGCAAGGTAAAGAAAAGTTAATTTGATTAGATAACTCGCAATCTCGCCCTCTCTCTCTCTCTCTCTCTCTCTTTACTCACCGCTGCTCTGGCTTATCGAACAAGTTGTAGGCATAGTTCTTGGCAGCTAAACATGTTCCAACCGCTCGTTCGACTAGCTCATGCGCCAGCTGCTCGGATAGATGCGGCTGCAGTCGATCGTTGTGCTCCTCGAGCGTCGCATCCAGCAGCGTCGCTGTCGACAGCTGCTCGTAGAAGGAGGCCAATGTCTGCAGCGGCTCCTGTGCCTCACTCTTGTTGAGCCACGCCTTCTTTGGTGAACACGACTTGCGTTTACCCACACGCCGCGCCACCGGCGTCGAGGGCGATTGCAATTGAGTGGAATGACGCAGCAGCTCGCCAAGATTGAGGCGCAGCAGACGAAAATCAACGGGAAACGGTATCAAATGCTGCACATTCTGAGCGCAAGTATAAAACTCAAAGAGACGTTGATGTATCTGAATGCCAGGCAATGTGGCCAAACGAGGAGATCTGCTGGGTGAGCTGGGCGAAGGAGCTACTGGGGCAATTCCAGCTTCTTCTCGCTTGGCATCGCCGCCGCTCTGTATGAAGAACTGCAGCTCCATCAGAGTTTTGCGCAAATTCTGATTGTTGAACAAATACAACGATATCAGCTCATCCAGTTCGATGGGACAGTTCTCCATCAGAGCGAGCACGGCGAGAAAACGTGAGATATTGAGAGCATTTGGTGCCTGAAACTTGATCGTATTCTGTTGCATCAGACGCTGCAGATGCGCACAATTTGGATCGGTGGCCACAATGATCACGGGACGCTTTGAGCTGGCGGCGAGTGTGTAAATGGCATCCGTGAAGCCAGCATCGATATTATCGAACACAATATCCGCATCCTCAATGAGTATCAATGACTTTCGCACATCGTCATCGCCTTGATGGCGTTTCGCCTTCAGTCCATTCTGCTGCAGCTTTTGGAGTAATTGTTGTGTGGGTGCAGCACCCGCTTTGGCCTCCTTGCGTATCTGATGCGATTGCGTTGCCTCCTGCAGCTCCTGTATGAGCTTCTTGCCTGTGCGCCGCATGCCCGCATTTATTTCCAGCACATTGAAGTTCATATCGTTGGCCAGGGCAAAGACCGCATTCGTCTTGCCGCTCGAGCAGGGACCGAGCAGCACCATTGTGTTGCAGCTGCCGCTCATCGAGCTGGAGTCGTGATCGTTGCAGCTGTCGTCGAGCGTTTGGGAATTGCGATTGCTCCCACTGGAGCCATTCCAATTGGCCAGAAAGTCACGCAGCTCCTGCACGGGCGTCAGATTCACGAGCACCTGCTCGAATAGTAAGGGTTTATACTTCTCGGTGAAGAGCAGCTCGCCATTGGGCGCCAAGGCTGGCGGATGGAAGTCCTCCTCTTTGTCCGGCTCCTTCTGCTGCTGGATGGAACGTCGTGTACGTCGCGTAACCACAAAGGATTCACCCATTGGCTGCGTATCCTGCGCCGCGTCTATAGCACTGAAATGCCTATACTTCTCACGCATTTGATTGTAACACTTGAAGGTGGGAAAGCGCTCGAAGATGCCCTTCCAGTTCTTGACCATGGCCCGTTTATTGTCCAATTGCGGCAAAGGCGTCCAGCTGCTGTTGCTTCTTCTTTTGCCCGCCACAAAATCGGAGGCAGTGCAGCTGGTGATGCTACCAGGGCAGGTTTTACGCGCTATCGTTGCTGCTGGCTTTTGCCGATGCTCCTCCTGCTCAGCACGCCAAGGCAGTCGCTTGCTCGACTTCAGCTCCAGTCGCTCGCTGCCCACATGGGCGATGCTCGGGAATAGCTCGTAGCTATCCTCGTAGTATTGCTCGTAGCATCGCTGCCGTTGCTGCTCCTGCTTCAGTTTCTCTGGCACGCCGGAATGCAGAAACTCTTGGCGTGCACGCAATGCCATGGGATCTGGACTCGGTTTGGGCAGCTGTCGCATGAAGAGCGGTGCCAGTTTCTTGGGCGTTATAGCCGAATTGCTGCTATCCAGATCTATGATTTCTATTGATTCATTTTCCTCAACTTCAGGCGTCGCCTTCGCCTTCGTGGGACTTTGCTCCAGGTCGTAGTCGTAGCGCGCCTTGGCTGCACACGAACGTCTCGGACGACCCGAGGGAGTTGTTGTCGCCAGTGATTCCTCAACTTTGACTGAGTTATTGGAGTTGGTTTTGCTGGAGCGTGGCCGACGTTTGGGCGTCTCTATTGTCTCCTCGATCAGCTTGACTTCTGGCTTCTCTTTTTCGATTGCATTCTGTGGCGATTCCACTTTGGTAAAGTAGCCCAACAGGCTATCACGCTTCTTGGTGGGCGACGATAGCTTCGCTAGAAATTGCAGTGCCTCCGGATCGGAGCTACTAACGGGCAAAGCTGTCTCCACATCTGCGCTGAGCCGCCGCGTGCGTGGACGTCCGCGTAGTCTTTTGGTTGGCGCCGAAGCTGCCTGTGGCTGCGTTTGCTTGCTCTCGGTCTGCAACTCCTGGTTAATGATGGACTGCTTAGTCTCCTGACTGCTGCTGATTTGCTTACGCACTTTATTCTGCTCCTGACTAATGCTGCTGTTGGATTGCTTTCGTTCGCGCTGTTCATTTGGCTGCGTCAACATTTTCTTCAAACTGCAATTGATTTAGATGGATTAGGAATTGTTTGCTTGCTTGGAGGTTCTTCTAGGCTTGGCTTACCGCTTGGCACGCTGCTCCATTTTCTGCTCAATGTAGTCGCCACGCGCCTCGTCCGCCAAGCGACGCTTGGCGCCGCCTTTGCGCTCGTTCCACTCCTGCAGCATTTGCTTGCGTTTGGTCTGCGGCGTGACTGCGGCCTCTACGACCTCGGGCAGCTCCTGGCCATTGGCATTGCTGCCGATGGAACGATTGCGTGCATTCATCATTAGCTCGAACACATTTGTGGCTTTGACTGGGGTTTGTTTGCTCGCCGGCTCAGCCTTGGCAAAGTGCTTCATGATTGACGTTTGTGGCGTGCTGCTCTTGAGAGGGCTGGCATTTGATTTACGTTTCGCTTGACTCAAGCCATTCTCTCGTGTCGTTTTCTCTCGCAGCACGTGGCGGCCATTTGGCGTTGTTGTTGTTGTTGTTGGCGCTGTGGCTTCAATTGTTGTTGCTTGTTCGGCCAGCAGAGCAGCGCGTCGTTTCTCTTCGCGCTTTCGTTTGTGTTTCTCACGATGCTTTTGCTTGACGGTATTCAATACTTCCTCCATGTTTTGTAGAATTAATTTCGATTTGGCGCTGGGCGGTGCTCTCAATATGAAAGGCGATGTGGGCGGTTGATCCAGTACATTTTTAGGGGGCGTGGTATAATTGGATGACTCTTCAGCTGTAGTAGTCGTAGTTGTAGTAGTAGTTGTTGTTCTTGTGGTTTGCTCACTTGTAAGACAATTGACATCAGTCATTGTTGTTGTTGTCTCTTCTTGGTTTTTTTGCATTCGTACATAGTTTAAGCTCTGTATGTGTGTCAGTGTAGAGTAGTGTCTGTGTCTGTGTGTATGTATGTATATATGTATGTATGTATAGATGTATAATTTGCAAGCAATTCAAATGTACAAAGCCAAACTTATAAAATTTGCAACAAACAACGGAGCAAAGCAAGCTACATACATAAATAAACAATAAATTGTGTACCTTGAATTTGGCCTTTTATTCTTACTACTTGCACACGCACACATACAAATGCCAACACACGCACAATACCAATATGCACACCCTCACGCTAGCACTTAACCACTTTGATAATCCTCTTTTCTATTTTGCATTCTTTAAAATTGATTCAACATTCCAAAAGAATGCAGGAAGTGAATAAATTGCTGTGAAAAATGCAGGAGATGATTGATACAAGAAAAATGGCGCGAAGGTTTTACAACACTAGTGATACATAATTTTCTTGCGATAGTAAAGGTGTATGTATATATCGATAGATGTAGCATGTGCTTAGCAAATCGATAGTGATATCACAAGCACTAACATATGTCTGTGCCAGATATATATATAAAAAAAAATTTGTGGCGTCACAAATGCACTAACATTTATTTTACGCTTTAAGCAAATATGAAAATTAGTAAATTCAATTCAAGTAAATCATAGTAATGTATAGATAGTTAGGCAGTCGAAATTCATTTAACATTTGGCCATCAAGGTAATTTCCAAAATTTATGACGTTTTGCGCAAAGTTAGGGGATTAACACGTTGTTCGGGCAACACGTGAAACGAATTTATGTGTTCGTTTTCATAGTATGTAAAATACGCTGCCAAGATATAAACAAAAAAAACAATTATTTTTTATTTAACAAAACCGTTTTGGTGTGCAGCAACAATAACTGTTTTTAAACATGTCAAAAACCTCGAGCGTAGGGAGCTTAGAAAGTGCTGTAACGGGTCCGCTGCAACCATCGATACGCAATATGCAACAGCAGCAGCAGCAGCAGCAACATCAACAACAACAGGTGCAGCAGCAACAACTTGATAATGAAACGGATTACCCAAATGCGATCGAGCTATTGCGCCAGCGTTCGCAACGTTTGGCAACGCGACTGCAACAAACGCAAAAGGAATTCTCAACTAAATTGCCAAACGCCACGGATTATCCCCTGATTGAACAGAAGGCCAATCAATTTATGCGCAGCTTTGTCTCACAGTCGCAACTGCACCTGCCGCAGCAGCGCTCAATGCCAATGCTCAATGTCCCAGCTGCAACAACCACGACTAATCAAGTGCAACAGCAACAGCAACATCAGCAGCAGCAGCAGCATCAGCAACAACATCAGCAGCAGCAGCAAAATCATTTACCTCCCATGCCGTTGCCCATGTCTGGCTATCGCTTTCCCTATATGCCTATGCATATATATAACTCAGCCGCTGCAACAACATCAACAACCACAGCTGCAGCCAATCAGCCAACGCAGCAACAGCAACATGAACAGCAGGAGCTGAAGAAGAAGCGTAAGTCTCGCCAAACGCTCAACTGCGAGGTGGATGCACTAAAGGAGCTAGTCTTGAAACTCGCCTGCCTCAGTCCCGATGTGAAGGCACATGCGCAACATTTTATCACCCAGAACGAGGTGCTCGCCCAGCTCGATTGGCTGAATCTGTCGGATGCTCAGCAGCTGAACCGAGCGAATAACTATATGGCAGTAAATGCCATGCCATCTATGGCTCGTCGTATTAATGGCGGCATGGATATGACAAATCGCCAGCAACAAATGCAACAGCATCTACAGCAGCAGCAGCAGCAGCAGCAGCTGCAACAGCAGCAAAGATTAGCTGCACAACAGCCTCCAAATCAAGCACAACCAATGACTCAGAAACATATCGGTGAGATTCTACGTTCACGACGCGATTCAGATCTATCCACTACGAGCAGCAACAGCACAGCTGCAACATCTCAGCAACAGCAACAGCAGCAGCAACAACAACAGCAACAGCAGCAACAATTTGATAATTCTGGCACTCAATCGCCACGCAAGCGCAATCGGCCACGTAAGAAGCGCAATGATAAGAACACGCCACGTACTCTGAAGACCGAGCTGGACGCGATGCGATCATATATTAATAAGATCGTGCAACAGCATTTGGGCTGCGATCAACTGTTGCCGCCGGACCTCATCTTCAAGGGTGACTTTGGTGACCTGGAGACGCACGCCCGACGTTTGGTGGCAGCTGGCTACGGTCGAATTGTTGAGGAAGAGATTCGTGTGAATCGAAAGAATAATCGTCAGGCATTTATCACCATGTCGACGGATCGTGAGGCATTGGAACGCGATGGCATTGTCCTATTGCCTGTGGCCAGGCGTTATGCCTTCGAGGGTGATACGGTGCGTGCCTTTGTCCTGAATGTGGGCGCCGTGGTGTACAAGACAACGGAATCGTCAGCGGGCGCAATTATAGGTGGCAAGGCTTCGCTGTCGTTGGGTAAGCCTAGGATGAGCTGTATTCTCTATTCCTGAAAGCTGCTAATACTTCCACTCTCCCTCTTCCTTTACAGCTGAGGACGAGGAATTGTCGGAGGACACTGAATCTCAAGACTCGGACGATGACAATGTAGCAGTAATTACCTCGGATAATTGCCCCAAGGCCTTTGTCATTGCGATTGTTAAGCAAACGGAGCTACGTCAGATTGTTGGCAATATATCCTTTACCAATCCCACCAAGCTCTGCGATGATGAGCTCTTCTACAAATTCCGGCCCTTTGATTTGCGCATGCCCATGGTCTATATACCGCAGGCCAGCTGCGCTGCCCATATGGGTGGCAAGCAGCTGGACGAGGTGTGCGGCTTGCTCTACCTGGCGCACATATTGGAAACCGATTGCAATGGCCATTGCATTGCGGAGCTAGTGCAGCCGCTGGGACGTGTCGGTAATCTGGATAACGAACTGAAGGCCATACTCTTCCACAACAGTTTGCGTGACATTGAGCCGTATGAGGAGCGCTTCAATGAGATGTACGCCCAGGCGGAGCCAGCTGTAACGGCCAGTGATCTGGTGAATCGTCGTGATATGCGCAAGAGTTGCGTCTTCACCATTGATCCGTTGACTGCCATGGATTTGGATGATGCTCTCTCCATTGAGAAGTTGAGCGACAATGAGTATGAGGTGGGCGTGCACATCTCGGACGTCTCTCATTATTTGCATGAGAACAGCGAGCTGGACAATATTGTTAAGAAACGTTCCACTTCGATCTATTTGGCCAATGAGGTGATTCATATGCTGCCAAAGACGCTTTGCTTCCGTTGTTCCCTGCTGCCGGGCGAGGATAAGTATTCGTTCTCTGTGTTCTGGCGCATGGATGGCCAGGGCAAACAGCTGGGCAAGCCAGAGTTTACGCGATCCGTAATGAACTCGTGTTCGCAGTTTGCCTACGAGCATGCCCAGAAGATCATCGATAATCCACGGGAACAGTTCACCGAAGACGATTTTCCCAATATCCTCAACGGCTTCACGGTCAACGATATAGTCGAGAGGGTCACCTGGCTGCATGGCATTGCTTCCCAGATGCGTGACAAGCGCTTCGATAATGGCGCCCTCACCATCAACAATGCCAAGGTACGCTTTAGTCTGGATCCTCTGGAGGGTGAACCCATGGGATTTGAGATAGAGGAACAGAGGGAGGCGAATCACATGATCGAGGAGTTCATGCTGCTGGCCAATCAGGCGGTGGCCAAATTCATTCACGATGCCTTTCCCAATAATGCAGTGCTGCGTAATCATCCGCCTCCATTGACCAAGTCCCTGAAATCCTTGCGTGAGAAGTTGCTCTCACAGGGCTTCGATCTGGACTACAGTTCATCGAAGGCTTTGCAGGAAAGCATGCATAAGCTCTGCCAGGAGGCTGCCGATCCGGTGGCCATGTCGGCGTGTCTAAGTCAGCTGCTCATGAAGCCTATGGCGCGTGCCACGTAAGTTGAGCTATGCAAATATAAGCTTCGATGATACCCTGTAAAATTTAAAAAATATTAATAGAGTGTGTGATGTCTATGTATAAGTTATTAGTATTTAGTCTAGATATTTTATTAAAGTTTATTAATCATTTTTCTCTTTTCTTTTTACAGCTACATATGCAGCGAAGGCAAAACGGAACCGTCAGATCTATGGCATTATGCTCTCTCTATACCCATCTACACCCATTTTACGAGTCCAATTCGTCGGTATCCGGATGTCATGGTGCATCGGTATGTCATTGCCTTTTTTTTTCATTTATAAGGATGCTGCAAATGCTAAACAATATTTGTATTTATTTGCGATACTTGCGTGTCGATCTTTTTCACGATATTTAATTTCTTCCCATATCTATGTTTGCAAAATTATGAAATTGGCTTATAATTTGATTTAGTCAATTAATCAAAAGTCAACTGTAAAAAATGCTATAACATCTAAAGCCAAATCGAAACAATTTAAATATTTATTTATCGCTTTCAGTTATGATAAGAATTGCTATTATCGATTATCTTTAAAATGTCTATCGATATTTGGAATAATTGCTTATCTCATTCCTAATTTCATTCTCCTTTTTGACTTTGCAGCTTACTTGCCGCCGGTTTGAACTACTGTGCCGCGCCGGAACGTACGCCAGATGAACTGCATCATTTGACAAAGATCGCAAATGAAAGAAAATATAATGCCAAGCAGGCTGGCGAAGATTCCAGCAATTTGTTCTTCAAGCGATATGTGAGCAACCGGCAGGTGATCTATATGCGTGCCGTGGTGATGGAGATCTTTCAGCATATGATGAATGTGGTCACCCTCGAATCGGGACATGTCATAAGTATTAATTACAAAATGCAGCGCGTGCTCATTGATACACATAATGCACCCAATTTTATTCTCGTTGCTGAGAGAAATATGAAGCAGACGCCTTATAAATTGCAATTTCTCTCTGTGGTGCCCATTCGATTGATTATATGGGATGGCAAGTTAACGGGATTTCTACTCACTGCCGATCAGCGTCAAAAGGGACCCAGTATAGAGCATCCATCCTCTCGAAAAGACAAAAAACAACAGCAGCAGCAACAGTTGGAACAACAACAGAAACAGTTGCAACAACAACAATTAGCCAGGAATAGTAATAAACCGAATAAAAATGCTCAACAGTCGCAGGAGCAGCAGCGCCTGCGTCGACAGCAACAGCAACAGATGCAGCAACAACAACAGCGCATGTTTGCCTTGCGAAAGAACAGTTCCTAGATAACAATACCAACAAAAGACACATAAAAAAAAAAAAAAAGCAAAGCGCATTTACACTGACACGTGCAGATTATTTCTATTTACTTTTTAAAGCGTTGCCGCGTGTTTTCATTTTCAACTTCAATTTCAAAACACAGCGGATCGATTATAAATTACCCGAATCTCGTGAATTATCGAGTATTTAACAAGTTTCAACTCTGATTGCGATGTGCACGTGAAAAAAAAAAACTTTCATTTTGGTCTACATATTTAAATTTTAAAAATATATTTACAGTTTACTCTAAATTTACAGTTATCAAAACGAACCACAAACTTTGTGCTCTTTAACATATGTGTCCCACATGTTGAGCTGGACTCCAACCAGGCTGTAAATGGAGAGTATGTTAACCCAACAACACATTTTGTTATATGGATCTGAGTGGCCGACTGTTTATTTGTTGCACACTGTACATGTTATTTGGAGCACACGAGAGGCTGGATGTTATGGATGAATACGCACTTAGCGGAATATGGATATGCTCGCAAATAATAGTTAAAATTTATTTTAATAGCAAACTTCTCGAGTTAACGCAGGCCGTTTGCTAACAATACACGTAGTTTGTATGTACGAAGTAATTAAGAAATCAACAGAAAAAGTTTTTTCAAAATTGCCACTGTAAGGAATTTGTTTGATAACATTTTTTTATATTATAGAAATAAAATTAAAATATCTTGAAGCGATGTATCGATACCTCGTTGAAATGCATGCGATATATCGATAGCATGTAACAGTCTTATAGAGAGCGCACAGTTTGGGCGACATTGCCAACGGTTTGAGGCGCATTGCTTGAATTCTGTCGTTCGGTAAGGTTCATACGTCCATTAATTTTATTTATATGTGAAAAAGAAAGCAAATTAAAGTGAGAACAGCAATTGTAGCTATTGCTCGTTGAGTGCATGAAGTGCTTACATATACTAGATAATTAAAAGCAATATTAATTAAACAGCCGTTGTCATCAACCAATTGCGTGCTTCACTGTTACGGCAAAAGGAAAGCGCAAATGAAAAAATATATACACACAGCCAGAGGCAGCAGCAGCAGCAGTAGCCCAGCGTAGCATTGCAACAAGGCATTGTCGAAGGCGGCGCATGCTTGAGGGGCGCTGCTATTCTAAAATCGCGCGTAATTTGTTTAAAAACATTCCCGATTTCTGTTCAGAGAAAGGGCATATTATAAAAAAGAAAGAAAAGAAAATAGAAGTGCAGACAGCAGGCAAAATAACTGTAGTAAGGCAGCAGGGGTAGGGAGCGGAATTCATCGACCAGCCAAGAAATCAACAGTGCTGTGGAAAAAGTGAGCGGCACAACTAGCGCTGAACAACACTGGCCGTATATATGGTCGTCCCACTCCCGCCCATGCGGGAGGGAACGCGTTTTTGTTTGTGGGCCTAGTTTATTGGCCATCTGTTTTGATTTTCTCTTCTTGAAATTAAGCGCGCGAAAGGGGTGCGCGTGTACTTTCTTTCTCTCCCGAAATGCGAACGTGTGGGTGCGCTCTCGAAAGTGTAACAGTGTGAATGTATCGCAATTTACGCCGCGCGCGCTTTTGATAATTGATAAGCACTCGTGTTTGTTTGTGTATCTCAAACAAATTGACAATAACAACATACGCTCATGCATACACACAAACACTCACACACACATGTTGCACACGCGTTTTTATTTTTGCCGCCACTGAGTTAGCGTACATGTGTTTTGTTCTTGTCATACCCTGGCCGAATGGTATATAAATTTGATTAGGAAATATGCTACACATAAAATACATAAATATAAATTTAAATATATCTAGACAATATATCAGTATATCAGTCAACTGCCCGTCAAAAATTCAATTTTAAATTCTTTAAATTCTAATTTAATTAATTTATTTATCATCATACTTTTCTTGCACAGAGTTTGTGAAGCGAATATATAATTAAGCAACAGCAAGGAACGACCAGAAAGCAAACGCAAACGCAAACGCAACCGCGCCCTGGAATTGTTTTTAATTTAATCTTGAAGACAACCAAGTTTCTAAGACACAAAGCATACATAAATGGTTTCTACTTTCATTGGCCTATTGGGTAAGCAATTACCCCAAAAAACAATTTGTATATATATACAAATTTATATATTTATGTATTCATGTTCTCTTCTTGCAGACATACAATCATGGTGGGAGATACCGTGTATTTCGCATTTCTGTTCATTGTTTAGTTCCGCATTTGATTTGCCAGACATTGATATTGAGGTGAGTATTTCATATAGAATTATTTTAAAAAATGTTCTTTAACTAAAGTCGTTTTCATTTACCTTGCAGGACCTCGAATCGGCGCTGCTCTCCGATGGTACCAGCGATGAGGATCAAGTTGCCTTAGTGCCCGAATTAATTGTACGCCTTTTAACCGGCTGCGATGCGCTACAGTCGGTAGCCAATGAGATTACACATAGCAATTATCAAATGTTTTTGCGCCGATTTCTGCGCCAACAGTGTCGCCTGCATCAGACAGAGAATCACTTTGATACGGACATAGATTTTCAATCGCTGCCCGTTCGCAAGCGTTTACAAATTCTGCACGATTTATGCCACTTTCGCCTGGACTCTGTCGATGTGCAGGTCATACTCAGCAATCTAGAGGCGGACAGTTTACGCGTTGAGCCGCTCGGCTACGACGCTAAAAATTCGGGATATTGGTATTTCTACGGCACGCGACTCTATCGCGAGGATAAACCAACAGCTAGCTCAGCATCCGGCTCATCGAAAACATCTGCAGCAGCAGCAGCTGGAGGATCCATTGGCTCCAGTGGGCATACAGCTTTAGGCAGCGGCAGCACCGTCTGGCAGGTGATTTGCTTCACCGAAGAGGACTGGCAGAATTTGGCAGCCAAATTTAAGACCTCAACGAATGGTAAAGAACGTGAACTCTTCCAAATACTGGATGAGAACTTTCTGCCTAAGCTGCCACAGCTGTTTCGCGAGCGTGAACGTTTGAGACGCAGAAAGTAAGTGTACCCTAGATGGGGTTGATTTGAGATTTTTGGATCTAGAGACAATTGTAGACTTTAGCCAATAAGAAAAGGGAAGACTTACAAACTGTACGCTTAGAAGGATATTTCCTTCAATTTATCAAATCAAAAATGTGTAAAATACATTTAGTAATTCAATTTATTACTCTCACCCGATTACAGACTGCTGCAAGTGCGCAACTCGAGTCGCATACGTAATCTAGCCGAGTTGAAGGCGCGCCAGGAAGAGGAGTTGAAGGCGCGCCAAGAAGAGGAACGTAAGCGTGAGCGGGAGAGGGAGCGAGAACGTGAACGTGAACGTCGTGAACGACAATATTCAGCGAATTTGGCACCGCCAGCGGTGCAGCAACGCTCACGCAGACGGTTAGCACGTCCAGTATTATAAACAGAGCAACAAGCGGACAGCATATATCACAATCATAATAAATCACACAAACGATTACAACAACAACAACAACAACAACATTACACAGACAACAACAACAACAACAAACAGCAAGAACTATCAAGCACACGCACGCATCCACGCATATTTTGTTTCAAAAGCCGCTGTTTAAGTTTGATTATTGAAATTGATTTTGTTTTCATTTCGATTTGTTTTACTTGAACGACAACAAAAGAAAAAAAAAACAAGTTGCTTAAAGAATTATCATTGAAACTTACAAAATTCATAAAGATAAGCAAAGCAGAAAAAAAAAGAAACCAAACACATTCTCATCGACGTTTAACAACTGGCCGCCAGCGAGAGAGAGGGACTGAGAGAAACTGAGAGACACTGAGAGCAACTGGACCAAATAATCAAGCGACACGCACTTAATTTGAGTTTTGTCCATAATTTGAAAAGAATTGGTTGGATTTCGTTTTCAAAAGCAAACCAAAAATAATCAGAATAAAAAAAAAAATTAATTCTAAAATTAATCAAAGTACACAATATGAACGATTATGTAAGCATGCTTTCTTTACTATTCCTATATTTGATATATATTGCAATTTATTATATTTTATTTATATTTTATAATTTAAGTTTTACATTTGTTGTGGCACTTCATTTCATTCAGCTTTCATCGAACAGGGCCCACCCCATCCATCTGCAACCAGATGTTATCAACGCAAAAAAAAAAAAAAAAAACAGACTTTTTTCCATAGTATATTATATCATAACAGTAAAAATCGTTTGGCAAAATTAACTTGGCTACAGTGAATGCTCGAAAAGAAGAAAAAATATTTTGAAAATTCCTTGCGGTTTATTTATTTATTTAATGTAAAATTTGTGAGCATTCACTCTAATTCAAATTTAATTTTGTATTTAGTAAAGTAATTAATTAGACATCATATTTCGAGGGAAACAATATTAATATTCATTTAGTCTTAAGCGATTTCTACTGTAACATAGTTTAAGTACGTCTTTTATATATCCCATTTATTAACGATTTGCTTCTTTCTTTCTCTCTCCCTCTCTCTCTCTCTCTCTCTCTCTCTCTCTCTCTCTCTCTCTCTTTGCTCTTCTCTCTGCAGTTCTCAATCGACATCAACAGCTAGTGGTATTTCAACTTACGCAAGCTCCCTCAGACGTACAACAACAACTAATTCGAGCGAATTTCTGTGCCACAGGGAAACCTTTTGTTTGTCGCCCGAAGAGGATGACCAGAACGACGACGAGGAGTCGACACAAGAACATCAGCAACAGCAGCAGCAACAGCAGCAGCAACAGCAACAGCAGCAACCGCAACAGCCGCATCAACAACTAGCGCAAGAGCAACAGCAACAGCTCGAGCAACAACAACAACAACAGCAACAGCTCGAGCAACATCAGCATTTAGGCTCTGTAATAGCAGCTGGCGATAAGTTTCGTACGCCGCCACCGCCGCCGTGTGACAAATCGCAAACGCCAGCGAAATTTAAGAACAAGGGCCATCATCATCATCACCATCACCATCATCACCATCATCATCATCATCATAAGAAGAAGAAGTCTGGCAAGAAGCAAAAGAAACGCTCACGCGAGCGTCGTGATCGTGACAGAGAGCGTGGTGAACGGGATCAACAACATTATCATCATCATCGGCGGCGACACAAGCATGCGTCTGAGACCGACGACGACAACGACGACGACGACACTAACAACAACAATCACAGCAACAACAATAATAGCAACAGCAATAGCAATAGCAATAGCAACAGCAGCAGCAGTAACAATACAACAGCTGCGCGCAATCACAAGCGACGCCATAGTCGTCAGCACCAACACCAGCAACAGCAACAGCAACAGTTGCAGGTGCAGCAGCAGCAGCAGCTGTCGCCGCAGAGTCCAGAGACTCCATCACTGAGCCCAGAGGATAAGGAGAACTTTTGTCGTCAGCTGCAATTGCTGGATACAAACTCGGCGGCCATTGCAGTCGCCACTAGTATTGCGAATCTAAGTTTGCCCTCGCCCATTGCGCATGACAGTGAGGAGCAGCAGCAGCAGCAACAACAACAACAACAGCAGTCGTCAGAGCCAATACAGCCAGCACCGCCGCCGCCGCCAGTGCCAGCTGTCAAGCGCGAGGAGCAGATGGCGCCAGCGGCCAATGTTAAGCTGCCCGGCCGGCAAACAAACAATTCACTTAGCTCCCTAACGGGCAACATATTTATACCAACGGGCACACAACAACAACAGCAGCAACAGCAACAACAGCAACAGCAACAACAGCAGCACAACAGCAGCAGCATCAGTAACAACAGCAACTCCACCACTTCATCCTCGGGCGAGACGACGGCACGCTCCAAGAAGCAAAAGGCCGTAGCTGGTGCCAGCTCTGGCAGCTCCTCCAAAGCGGAACGCAAATCGGAGGCAACTACAAAAAGCAAAAAGTCTACAGCAACGGGAGCAACATCGTCAGCTGGCTCCACTGCCTCGTCGTCCAGTAAGGCGGAACGTATTAGCAACGCCTACTCTGACAAGAGTGCCGATGAGTAAGTGATCAATTAAGTAATTAGCAAAGCAAACAAAGCCTAGCACACACACAAACACACACATACATACAAACTGTCTATATATATATAGATCTTTAAGATATTTTACTAATCTATGTAAAAAGGTAATTGTAAATGAAAAAAGCTTTTAGAGACGACTTAGCATTGATTCATAGAACTAAAGAACATTTTTTTTATTATATTGAAAGTAGCGCAGAGTTTAGATTTATCGGCTGTCTTTTAAATGCCCTTGCAGATATTGTTTACTATATATATATATATATACAATCTATGTGAACTCGACTCTCTGTAAAGTTATATTGCTGCAACTTGATATATAAGCATAGTTTTGTTGTAGTAAGTAAATAATAGAAAATTGTTATGATCAGATTGTAAATAGCTATAGTTGCTAGAGGAAATATTAGTCAAAAGTATTTTTTGCTTATACAAATTTATTTATAAATAATTCAATGTAGCGAATCAATATAATAATGTCGAATCTCTAACTGCAAGGGCTACTAACATTTTTCCATGGATACCCTTAACCCTAAACCCTAACTTTCTCCGCAATAGTAAACTTGTTTCTTTGTTTGCATGTTCTTAACTCTTGCACTTTAACTAACCGACACACAAATCATATTTCATCAAATTGTATATAATAATATCAATTGAATTAACATTTTATTACCCATTTGTATTGTAAACTTTTGTACCTACCACCAAAATCAACAACAACAACAAACAACAACAACCAACAACATTTTGACTGTTCATCATAACTGTAACAAAAACGAAAAAAAAAAAAAAAAAAACCAAAATACAATACGTACGAATATGTAGCCATGTAAATAGTACCAATCGTAGCAACAGCAGCTTTAACAACAACAACAACAACAACAACCACCACAACCACCATAAGCACGCGTCGCACCACAATCACAACAACAACAACAACAATCATAATCACTCAGCGTCGGAAGCAGCAAACGCAACAAAATTAACAATAACGCCGCACGGAGTCCAAATACCATCAAACAACACCACTCACCACACCAACACCAACACGAATTCCACCCACCAACACCACCACCACCACCACCCAATACATAATAGTCATAATAACAGTAATAAACATAAATCTCATTCCACGACAACAACACAACAACAACAACAACATATAACAAATGTAACTAGACCCATAACACAGCATCTAACAAATACAACATCCACAACAACAACCACAAACATAACAACAACAACAACAACATATAATACATCATCAGCGAAAGCAAACAACAATTCAACGTACAACTCCTCAAATCATGCGAATATTCTTAGCTTTACCGAAACGGAGGAGGTGCTACAAATCGGAATGCATAAAGTGCTTGTCTATGTGAAAAATCATCGGGATGCATGGCCCTTCATGGATCCCGTTGAAGAGGATATTGCACCGCGATATTACTCAATTATCAGAAGGTAAAGTATATATCAAATGCATTAATACACAATAATAATATATATCTATTACCCCTCTTCTAGGCCCATGGACTTGCTCAAAATGGAGGACAAACTGGACAGTGGGAAGTATCACAAGTTTAGCGAATTTCGCAATGATTTTCGCTTGATTGTCAACAATTGTAGACTGTACAATGGTCACAATAATGGTATATAATATATAAATTTAATTTATATACATATATTAACATATAAATTAATCTCTTTCATTTCGCAGAGTACACGGAAATGGTCAATAATTTGCAGGATGCCTTCGATAAGGCAACTAAAAAATATTTCGATAACCTCTCCGAAGACGAGGATGATGATCCGAATTTAAGTTATCCCGCCGCTGATTCGAAAATGAATGTATTTCGCGAGAAGTACTTTAATAAGAAAGTAAAGGGTGAGGAGGAAAAGGAATCCTCAGCGAACTCGACGTCAAGCAAACGTTTGCACGACACCAGCGCCGATGAGGAGGAGCACAGTGAAACGGAGGAACCCGCCGCGGAGCTGATAACGCATGCGCAGAAACGTAAACGCAAGGAGAAGGATAAACGGCGTAAAAAGAAAACTAAAACAAAAAACGAAAGAGGAGGCATGGGTCACAATGATGATATGGAAACGGATGAGGAAGATTTGCAGCCGGAGCCGCCACCGCCACCGCCTGTAATTAAAAAGAGCAAAAGTAATAAAGTACTTAAAGAGAAAGACAAAGACAAAGATAAAGACAAGGATAAGGACAGGGAAAAGGACAAGGAGCTGGCCACGTCGAGCAAACGTGGACGCAAAGCCAAAGGCAGCAAATCCTCGCAATCAATGCCGGCCAAAAGTTCCTCGAAGCCCACTACCAAAACGCAAAAGACCAAAAAAGCAGGCAAAAAGTCAACGCCCGAAACGGAAACGGAATCGGAGGCTAGTGATCCACCACCACCACCAACTGAACCCGAATCGAGCGACGATGAAGAACTGGCTCTGGCCAAAGTCAAATCGCTGGTGAAGCCCACAGCGCGCACGATAGCTGCGCAAAAGAAGAAAATGGTGCCCGCCGAGTCGAAGGTGAAAACACCAACGCCTGTCAAGCGTCAGCCAAAGAGCAAGAAGGGAGGACGTGGTCGTGGTAAAGGAGATCGAGAGCTGGATGATCTGGACGATGATAGTCCGCTCTTCGACAAGAAGCAATTGCCGCCAACAGCTGCAGCAGCGCTAGCAGAATCCGCAGCAGAGCTAGAGGAGGACGATGACGAACGTGACGACGGCGACAATGCGGATGCAGACGATGATGATGATGATGACGACGATGTCTCACGATCGCGCAGCATGTCGCCGTTCAAGGTGGATCTGCACAAGAAATACTCAAAGAGCGCACTCAACGATGATCTCTCCGAGCTGCTGACCACGGTCAAAAAGGTCACCAGCATCGAGACCTCCAAGCTGAGCGCACGTCACGAAGGTGATAAGTCTGATCAGGACTCTGAATCTGATTTCAGGTCGCTCGCCAGCTGCAACAGTAGCGCCGATGAGCGGCGACGTCGACCCTCCCCGCCCGTAGCCACTAAGCGGGGCAAGAAGTCCGAAGTGAAAAAGGAAAAGGAAAAGGAAAAGGAAAAGGAGAAGGAGAAGGAGAAGGAAAAGGAGAAAGACAAGAAGAGTACACAACACAAAGAAAAGGACAAAGACAAGGATAAGCATAGCAAGGATAAGGACAAGTCGAGGAATGCCAAGCACAAGAAGAGCTCAGCAGAGGCAGCGGCTGCAGCTGCCGCAGCTGCTGAGCAGGCGGAACTGGAGATGTTGCTGCCCTTCATGGATAAATACGATGTGATCAAGTATCGACGCAGTCGTGCAGCACAAAGCAATTCCAGTGCATCCAATTCTTTGGCACCCTCCGAGGACTTCAAATCGACGAGTATCAAAAACAACTCCAACTCCAAGAAGAAGCGAGAGAATACAACAGAGCCGCCAACGGAGCATAAACGTGGCCGCAAAAGCAAAGAGTCAAAGCATGCCAAGGAGTCCAGCAGCAGCATAGAGAAACCAATCAAGCTGGAAAAAGCTGAGAAGGAAAAGGACAAGGAGGAAAAGTCCTTGGAGAAGCCAAACAAGAAAGCAGATACACCAAAAAACGTTGATAAGCCATTGCTGCGGGATTTGACGCCGCCTCCAGCGGCGCTGCCTAAAACCTCAACGCCTCCGTTACCAGCTGTTAAGACAGAGCCGACCAGCAAAGATGCAGCCAAGTCGACCAGCAATAGCAATAGTGCGAGCAATGCCAAGGCTAAGGATTCCAGCACCAAAACAAGCAGCAAAAAGCGTGCGGACAAGCAAATGCCACCGCCACCAAAGCCAGCGGAAAAATCCACTGAAAAGGGCAATAAGAAGCTAACGGGCAAGAAAGCAGCTGCAGCGGCTCAAAAGTCCACGGCCAGTAGCAATGCGAATCTGGAGGCACTGGATGTGGAGACGGAGCAAACGTTAAAGGACATCAATCGTTGGCTGGAGCACACGCCGCGTTTCTCAGAGTTTAGCTCTGCAAGCAATTCACCTTCTCGTTACAATCTGCTGGATGACTTCGATTCGAGCATTGGCGCCAAATTGGATGCGGCCGATTTTAGGCGACCCGTTGCCTTGGCTGCGCCCAAGGCGGAGCTGGTGCCCACCAAGCTGGCCGAAGCACTCAATGAGCTGGTCAGTGAGACGGCACCCAAGCAAGGCATCAAACCTGAATCCGATGCACTTCCCACGGCGAGCAGCGTGAGCAGCAGCTGCGGCACACCGCCGCATTCAATGCACTCGGGCAACTCCATTGGCAGCACCTCAGCAACAGCGGCCAGCTCAATCTCGGCATCCTCGAATAACTCCTCAGCCACAGTGCCGCAAGCAGCACCACCGGCCGTTCCTCCCTTAACCGGAGCAGCAGCACCAGCTGCTGCTGTTGCTGCAGCTGCAGCTGTAGCAGCGCCGACGCCTCTTAAGCCCGCCAAGGAGCCGAGCAGCACTCAGTTGATATTGAATCCACCTCCACCGCCGCATATCAAGCAACAGATGGCCAA